>OY770104.1:19989020-21402776 GCA_963669365.1 Verbascum thapsus
TATACATAGAACACTTAGAGAAAAAAAACATTCGACTTTATTAAGAAGCTGATCTCTACAAAAGGTGTGATGACATCGAAATATCTCACGTGAATGTAATGATATTGTATATTGGCATTATAGCCGGGTACGTTTAGACGGTACTTTAAAGGATAATAAATTTATGTTTGATTTGTTGACAATACTAGTCTAGCTCTGAATCCACTTTTGAGCTAACTATTATGTTATAAAAGTAACTGAACCAAGAGCTGGGCATAGTATTGTCAACAAATAGAATATAAATTGACTATACCTTAGAGTACTGTCTAAAAACGTACCTCGACTATAATCCCGATATACAATGTTAATACAGTCATATGAGACATTTCGATGTCGAGAGCAGCTTCTTCCAAATCAAGTTGAATTACGCCTTTTTTTCTAAATGTTCTAGTTATAAATTTTGGTTGCGTGTAATATAATCTGGAGGTTAAAAACTAAGAGTGTTAGTGTTGGGTGCCTGGCAAGCCAATTGGTTGCCAAATACTTAGCAACACTACGAGAACAGTCTTGTTTAAATCGTTATTTATTATATGGCATCTTCTTTATTATGTATCTTTGTCTTTACATATATGTAATAAAGTCCCTTGGGTTACATAGAGCTATGGGTACGGTCACGCATTGGATGGTGATCATGGGATGTACTCGAACGGCTGTAATTCTAAAAGGTTTCCAAGTCATAGAGTCATTGAGATAGGGATATCAATGACTTGTCAAGACTTGCTTGTGCGTTGCATTTCCTTAGAGGAATGTACCTTGTTCCATGGGTATTGGTTGGGAACCTATGCAACGTATGAGGGTTCACATCGGGGATGGTGAATTGAGCAACCCCAGTGGAAATTCATATTGGTGGACGTGTCGAATATGAAATTCCACGATCATGTAGGCTTGTGATGATCCTCACGACTTGAGGGATCGCGGCTGTTCAAATGCATGACCCACTGCACTTTGATTTAGTTCATGATTACATGGATAATCACAAATGGGCTATTTTGTGTGTAGTCTGGTTGTGTGATTTGGCAGGCGATTCCAAGATGGGATATGTCTCTAATCGTGTGATTAGTGAATCTCCTATGCTGTCTTGGGAATGACTAGACTTGAAGTCTTTGGCCAAAGCAAGTCAATAAGAAGATGTGTGATCCTTGCTTAGTTGACATAAGTCGTCATTCGCCAATTGACATAGTCATATGATTGAATTAGTAGGATTTCGACTGATAACCAAATCCTAGATTTAATTGGGAGATCTGACAGAAGGATGAGACACATGCTACGATCGTGATCAGGAGAGGTCTGTTATAATCATTTGAATCTAGGGGTTGAGTCGACGTTGCTAGACATCGAACTCAATCTGTGAGAGTCGTGAATTAATTGGTGGTTAATTCATGACCAAGATTAATCATTTGGCATAATGATTAATTGAGGTAATGATTGGTTAATTGTTACCGAGCCATTTGGGAAATGATTCACTGCTAGCTTTCGAATGAACCTAAGGGGTCACGCACTAACTTGAACAAGTTTCCCGGTTGTATGTATGAGATGACCAATTTCGAATTGGGCCTAGATGAATTAATATTGGATATTGATTCAAGATGGAATAAATTAATTAATTGAGCTTTGGGCTTGAATTAATTAATTGGACTTTTAATTGATCGGGGATTGATTAATTAATGGGCTAGGCCGAAGGGATTTATTAATGAAAGCCCAATTAATAAATCTTGAGAGTTAATTTAATTTAATTAGTATTGGAGATTAATATAATTAATTAATGGGTTGAAATAAAATTGTTAAAAGACAATTTAAATTAGGAAAGTGACTTTTGGATTTTGGTGGAGATTTAATGCATAATAGAATCCTAAATATAAGGACTTAGTTCCTAATATTGCGGGATTTGATATGTATTAACATATGGAAGAGTAGAGACATACATGTAGTAGGATTCTAGTTGAAATAGTCCACTTTTTTAGGGCTACAAGGGTATGGACGAAAATTAGGGTTTTATAAACCTAATTTTCGAGTCTCTACATAATATTCATTGTTCTTCTTCTCTTGGTAATGTTAGACACAATGAGAAAAATATATCTCCCAAAATCATCATAGGCTATGTTTGGTTTTGTTTTGATTGGGTATTTTGGTGAGAATTGTTGGTGAGAAATTTTTGGGGACACGTGCATTTTTGGTGAGATAGTGTTTGGTTTAATTGAAAATTTGATTTTTGATTGGGTTTTTTGGTGAGATAGTGTTTGGTTTTGTTTTGAGAGGGAACATAAGTTACTCTAGCAGTCAAATCATAATAGTTTTTATCTGTTAGTAATTAAATAATGATTAGATGATAATAATTATAATATATATGAATATATATTTGCTTATATTATAATTTAAAATAAATAAATAAATTATTAAATATTTACATATAATATATGTAAATATATTAATTTATAAATATTATTTACATGTATGTAAAACATATATATGATATCACTTGTGCATATCATATATATATATACACTATTTTTTATATTTATTTATAATATATATCTTATATATGTAAATTTGTAATTATATATATATATAGACTTAGGCAAATTTTATATGTATACATGAATCTAAAATAAAATTAAAATATAAGCATACATAAAATGAAATAAGGTAAAATAGTTATTATAAATATTGAGATTCTTTTAAATTAACATGTCCTATCTTTGATATTACAATCATATTTTTTTTAATATTGGACATTGATTTATTTATAAAATTTAATATTAATTCAATTTTAAACTTAAATTATATGAATATATTATTGTGAGTGGCAAAATGGAAATAAGTTAAGATATACATATGTGGTGTAGACTATTGAAAAGGACATTTGATAGTAATAGTAAAAATATATAATATATTAAATAGAGATACTATTGTATTGAAATGAAATGATGAAAGTAATGATTAGGGTCCAGAAAATACAATTCAAAATTCCCCCATTTTTGACCAAAAAATTCGGAATTTTTTGGGTCCAAAATATGAAAACCAAATGCTATTTGGTCAGATTTTTGGCCAAAAATGGGCCCAAAATGAAACCAAACATTGCCATAGGTTTTTCCTAAATTGATAACTCTCATATTCTTCAAGATTGAAGAATAATATATTCCATCAACTATATACGATCCTATACGTAGTCGTAATTACGAATCACTAGCACGATTGTTATTAGCGAGGGAAGCGTTCAAGGTGTGGATACAACGCTTAGAGGCACGGCACTTGGAGTGCTTTAAGACCTTCAGTGATCACGTAATATTTGTATTCGTCATCAAGAAGAAATCAAGATGGTTGATTGAATTACGAAATTTAATAAAAACGGTATGTTTATGTTTTATTTTAATTGTGCATAAATGCTAGGCGTTTAATTGGGTGAAATGACTCTAATAAATTTTTTAACTCTATTTCCGCTGCGAGGTTTTACCCGAGGGTCTAGGCGATCCCAACAAAGAGTTAGTGTTGGCTTTAAAATATAAACTAACGTAATGGCAAGTAATGCAACTAACTATTTTCTGACCGACTCCAGTATAGACAGCGACACTCTAGCGATAACGACATCCGACAATGTCTTTGATTCGATTGAGATAGAGTTGGATCTACGATATCTATGTCACGCGAGAATGTCGGAGCTCCAAAGTCACCTTCTATGTTCTTTGTTTAGGGTTTAATGGTGGGGAATGGGAGAGTAAATGCTTTATTGGTGGGAAAGCGGTGTAGGTTTTTTGTGAAACAGTACATGTATATTTTTTATCCCTATTAATTGTATGGTTCCTTCATGGATGAGTTGCTTGCTCGTGCTGAAAAATACACTCGTATAGAGCGCAAGGATATGCCTCCTTTAGGCTTCTCCCAATACACCATGTTGACGGCACCTCGCGAACAAGTGCTAGCTGTAGCGGAGCAACAAGGGTAGTGAGTCGGCCAAGGAAGATGAAAGATAATCCTACTAGATTAAAATCAAATGAGAAGTTGATCGAAAAAGAGGCTATCTATCTGCAAAAGGTGGGGACAAGGTGATGTTCCAGGGCTACACAATGTCAAAAGAACCAGCAAAGAATCATTAGACTATTAACAACTTTGTCCGGCCCCCAATTGAGCAATCATTCAAGACAAGGCTGCAGCTTCTCTTAACATGGTCTAATAGCTTCCCAATTTGTTTCTCATACTCTGGAGTGATTTTTGGAGCGTTTCATACTCTTCACGTGACATCTATTTGATCCCGCATTATATACTCAATTAATGTTTGAGGTTTGACCAAGTTAGCTTTTGGTTTAAGGACTTTTGTGCCGACACTTATATCATATTTTTTGTCTCAAACAATCACATTTAATTAGAGAATTTATAATTGGTCAAAATTCATGAATGAACTTTTGTATCTTGACATTATAATAGAGAATTGTTCTACATAACACTGCTTTGACAACCAAACACTTCAACCAAATACATATGGAATTAGGCGCATGAGACGAAGTATTTGATTTGAGCACTTCATCTTCATCTAGAAAAAAACAACATATTCCAATTTCCAATTAAGTAATCGTGTATTGTTTGACTTGCCAGTTGCCACTAGCTTTCGATTTTGATTGAATTCGAGATAACACCATAACTAACCAAGTATATTTATAATTTGTATAAATTTGGAGAAGATTCGTGATTCGTCAACCAAAACATAAATATTACTAATGTATTTGCTAATTATTAGTTGTGAATTATGATGCCCTATTTAATCTTAACATCAATTTGAAATTGATGACTTGGGCTACTACATAAAGACTCGTCAATAGATATGTTGACACAACATAACTCCAACTGATAATATCAATTTGAAAGCCCAAAAAACCTTAATAGCCCAAGCCCAATAAAACATCTCTTCCATGATAATATTGTTGAATTTGATTATCTAAAGAAATCCTTGTTGAATTTGATTATCTAAAGAAATCCTCTGTAAGTTTCTCATATTTGACAAAGTATTATACTATTTGGCGCCTTACTTCTGAACTATCTAAGAAGTAGTATAGAATGCTTCACCAAAAAACTTTCCCCCGCTTTCCCCAACCCACCGTGTATAAACCTTAAACACTTCCCAAGAATTTACTCTCCATTTTTCGCACCGTTAAACCCTAAACAATGAACGTAGAAGGTGACTTTGGAGCTTCGACATTGTCGGATGACAGCTTCGACTGCATCTCAACCAAAGACATCGTCGGATGTCGTTACTGCCGGACTGTTGTCGCTTCTTTTTCTCCACGGTTCCGCCGTTGAGAAGATGAAATATAATAAAGGTATATATCGATCATTAGAACAAAATAAAGGTATATACCTTTATTATATTACAAGTCGGATGTCGTTACTGTCGGAGTGTCGCCGACTCTTTCGCCTCCGCCGTTGAAAAGATGAAATACAATAAAGTTATATAACTTTATTATCTTCTAATGATCGATATATACCTTTATTATATTTTTTCTTTTCAACGGCCGACGCGAAAGAGGCGGCGGCACTCCGGCAGTAACGACATATGACGATGTCTTTCGTTGAAAAGCCGCCGGAGCTCCAATACCGATGTAATCCGACAATGTCGGAGCTCCAAAGTCAACTTCTACGTTCATTGTCGGAGTTCTCCAAAGTCAACTTCTACGTTCGTTGTCGGAGTTCTCCAATGTACGGTTGGGAAAGTGGAGGAAAAGTTTTTTGTGAAGTAATACATGTATATTCATAGCAAATTTAAGGTTTATGTACGGTGTGGAAAGCGGAGGAAAAGTTTTTTGTGAAGTAATACATGTATATTCATAGCTATTTCAACGTTTCTATAGATAACCTAATTCTCTCTAATTTTGAGCTTCTTTCCTTGAGATTATATTAGAGAATGTAATATTACTACTAAGACAGTTCAGAAAGTTCAGAAGTAAGGAGCGAAATAGGATAATACTTTGTCAATTTAGCTATCAGAGGCTTACAAAGGATTTTTTTAATAGCAAAATGTCGACCAAGTATTGCAGCCACAACAAAGTCATCTTTGGAAAACTGCAAATCATAGCAGTCACATGATTAACATCTCGACAAAAAGATTACCAAATTCATCCTCAAATTAAAAAAAGGACCTACTACTTTTTGTAAGTTTTCATGCATGGGTTTGCTTAAAGCCTTAAACTTTAAACCTGATCTGTATAATACACAGAGCATCATTCTAGAAAAACTAGTACAAACTAAAACCAATTGAAGAACGCTTCAGAAGATCAATTTCCAAATGTCTCCGTTCTATTAATGCATCATTTGCACGTTATTGACATGATTCATATACATATACTTTAATTCATATGGTTAAAGTCTTATAGGCAACTAGCTTTTAAAATTTTCAACTTTGAAGATGCCTCATTAATAATGGTTCAAAGTATCGCCGCCGATATTATCGGCGATACGTACCGATCCGATAAAAATAAATGATACTAATATCATCCGACAACTTAATGTATCAGATATTATCGGTTATCACCCGATAATATCGGCCAAATCGGATATTGTCAGCCGATACAATTGATAATATCGGCGATACTAAGATCAAACCACATATCAAAGCCAATGATTTACATTTTAAGCATTTATTTAAAATAATTTTAACAAATTAATTATCCAATTATCTAGTTAAATTAAGAGTTTACTCTAATTAAATAGTTTAATTAAGAGTAACATTTGAATGTATGTGTGTATGTGCCAATGTATTTAGGTAAGTGACGTATGTTTGCTTGTGTACTCTTTTGTGATTGAGGTAGTAAAAACTTATGTTATTTATTAGATAGAAGTAATTTGTGTTATTTACACTTATCTATAATTTTTACTAATTTTTTTAGAATTTATGAAGCATCTATAATGATTTTGTATGGTATCGCCCGATAATATCCCGATATGCCGCGACCGATATAGAACAGCACCTGCCGATATTATCACCGATACCGCGACTTTGAACCATGCTCATTATTGGACATAAGTAAAAGAGATGATCAATATTGTGACCTCAAAAATAAAATAAGAACTTGTCTAGCTAGTTGAACTGTGTTGGTTTAAGAAAATAAAAGTGCCATCAACAATATCTTAATCTTGAAAAAAAAACATAAAGCAGTCAAAGTTTGAGAGTTTAGGTAAATTCTGGGGGTTAAAACAACTAACGGAAAGTGTTTCTGTTTATAAGTTCTGCAAATTTGTAATTCGTTCAAATTTGATAAGGTAACATGTAGGCCTGAATTTAGCTGTTTATGACAGCACAAAACTGTTTTTTTTTTTTTTCCCTCTCTTTCTACATTGCTTACTATAGAAGTACAACAGTCCCTAATAAAGCATTATCAAGGGAAGAAGTATAGAGTTGATGAAGAAAGCTTACTCTATTGTTTGTATGAAGGAAGTGCAGGCATTAGATACATGACCCTCTGAAGCTTACAAAAGCACCGGATTAAAATCTAAAAATTGACTTTTTTTTACATGAAATTTCCTTTTCTAAAGATAAAAAGAAGATACAAGTTCAACAAATTGAGCAATCATTTAGGGGTGTGTTATGGAGCGGATTTTAAGAAGATTTGGAAAGATTCGGAAAGATTTAATTATTTAGGTTTTATTATTTTGATTCTTTGTTTAATTAGGTTTCCTAGTTTGTAGGGTTTTAGTTATTTACTTTCTTGTTTAGTAGTTTTTATTTTTGGTAATTAGAGTTAGTAGTATTATAAATAGGCTAGCTAGGGTTTTATTATTGCTTATCAAAGAATTGATCAATAATTGGGAGCCTCTTTTGGCTTTGGGATCAAAAACATTAGTTCTTGATAATTTGGGACAGGTGTGGCTCAGACCCAAACCCAAAAGTTTGGGTCTATTTGGGTTTGGGTCTACATTAGACCCAATTTATTTTATTTCTTTACTTGTTCTTTTATTATTTATAAATAAATAGATATTAAAATATATATGATATATAAAATCTCAATATATACATAAATTTATTACAATCTGAAAATATATTTCATATATATAATACTAAACTCAAAAATAACAAATATTTATTTATAAATCTGAAAAAAGATATATACATAAATTTATTAAATCTGAAATAATAAATATACAGATAAATTTATTAAACCCTGAAAAAAAATAGATTTAAATATACATAAATCTAAAATTTAAATATAAATATATACATAAATTTATTAAATCTGAAAAAGATATAATCCATATGTATAATACTAAATCAAAAATCTAAATGCATATATATACTTAATATTAGATATAAGATTAAAATAGATAGAAAATCACTTAAAGATAACCAAAAAGAAGTAGCATTACCAGGGGTGGGATTATATAAATTATAAAGTTAGCCCCACCCCCACCTACTTTATCTATTTAATAATAGTTTAGCCCCACCTACTTTATCTTTTTAATTATAACACCACCTAATTTTATTAGAAATAAAAAAAATATCTTAATTCTAAATACACAAAAACCTCGCCCTCCCATTCTCATTCCACACAAAGCTGCCCACTTTCCCATCAATTTTTCTTTCTTAATATGAGACAGAAGAATTAATCGATCAATCTGCCATCAATCGCCATGAATTTCATTTTCGGAAAGAGGAAAACTTCCACAGGTCTATTTTTATTGTTTAAATTAGATTGTGAATTTGATGATTAATAGATCAATTTGAATGATCAAAGCGTATTTATGATGATTTTTTTATCTGATTTGAGGATATTCATAGGAGGGATTAGGGATAGTTCAGTTAGTGAAAAGGAATTGTGGGTTTAATTTTAGGGTTTAATATAGTTAAACATAGACGTTGAAGCTATGTCAATCAATTTTGATGGTTGACTAGTTTTTGAGATGGAGAATTGAAGTGCAGTTAAATTAGTTTTGAATTTTTGGTACAAATGTGGAAATAAGATATATCATGATGAATTTTTTTTGGTAAAATTTGTTCTGATTAAAATTGGTAAATTTGTAGGTAAATTATTGGTAAAATTGATACACTCACTTTTATCTATATTGATATTGTGTATTTCTAGTTTTACTTTTATTATTTTATTTTTCTACAAGTTTTGCTTCATATTTTAATGTTATTAATGATTTTGTGCTATGAAATAAACTTCTATTATGAAATTTAGTAATATTATTGTCTAATTATATTTATGTTATGAAATTTTTCATTAATCATAGGCTACTATTTTGCAATATTGAATCAGGGATATAAGCACGATGAGTCAAAGTTTGAGAGTTTAGGTAAATTTTGGGGGTTAAAACAACTAACGGAAAGTGTTTCTGTTTATAAGTTCTGCACATTTGTAATTCGTTCAAATTTGATAAGGTAACATTTAGGCCTGAATTTAGCTGTTTATGACAGCACAAAACTGTTTTTTTTTTCCTCTCTTTCTACATTGCTTACTACAGAAGTTCAGCAGTCCTTAATAAAGCATTATCAAGTGAAGAAGTATAGAGTTGATGAAGAAAGCTAACTCTATTGTTTGTATGAAGGAAGTGCAGGCATTAGATACCTGACCCTCTGAAGCATACAAAAGCACTGGATTAAAATCTAAAAACTGACTTTTTTTTACGTGAAAATTCCTTTTCTAAAGATAAAAAGAAGATACAAGTTCAACAAATTGAGCAATCATTTAGGGGTGTGTTATGGAGCGGATTTTAAGAAGATTTGGAAAGATTCGGAAAGATTTAATTATTTAGGTTTTATTATTTTGATTCTTTGTTTAATTAAGTTTCTTAGTTTGTAGGGTTTTAGTTATTTACTTTCTTATTTAGTAGTCTTTTATTTTTGGTAATTAGGGTTAGTATTATTATGAATAGGCTAGCTAGGGTTTTATTATTGCTTATCAAAGAATTAACCAATAATTGGGAGCCTTTTTTGGCTTTGGGATCAAGAACGTTAGTTCTTGATAATTTGGGACAGGTGTGGCCGAGACCCAAACCCAAAAGTTTGGGTCTATTTGGGTTTGGGTCTACATTAGAACCAATTTATTTTATTTCTTTACTTGTTCTTTTATTGTTTATAAATAAATAGATATTAAAATATATATGATATATAAAATCTCAATATATACATAAATTTATTACAATCTGAAGATATATTTCATATATATAATACTAAACTCAAAAATAACAAATATTTATTTATAAATCTGAAAAAAGATATATACATAAATTTATTAAATCTGAAATAATAAATATACAGATAAATTTATTAAACCTGGAAAAAAAATAGATTTAAATATACATAAATCTAAAATTTAAATATAAATATATACATAAATTTATTAAATCTGAAAAAGATATAATCCATATGTATAATACTAAATCAAAAATCTAAATGCATATATATATATATATATATATATATATATTTAATATTAGATATAAGATTAAAATAGATAGAAAATCACTTAAAGATAACCAAAAAGAAGTAGCATTTTTTGTTCCATCCACGAATGATGATGGGAAGAATCATCACTAGAATATGAAGTAGCATAAGACTATGGAATGATACAAAGATAAGTTAAAATAAGAAGAAAAAGAAGAAGAAATGAAGTAAGTAAACGCCGGAGACATGAGAAGCAGGAGCGGCGACAGCGACGGCGGTGCGGCGGCAGGTTGAGAGGAAGGAGAAGTTGGTGAAAAACTTGTATAAGATTTTTAGTGTTTGATAAAATATGTATGTCTATATTGTAGTTTGGACTTGGGCCTAAATTTAACTTTTGGGTTTGGGTCTGATTGGGTCCCACTTTGAGTCTAACCATTTGTGTTGTGCATGGATCCATACCCAAATATCATCTAATCTTTGTCCTTGTTAAAGATTGAGTATTTATATTCGTTCCTCCAATGGCATACTGCACATTGTACTTTCTTTGATCACATGCGTTGCACGTTGTTTATATGAATTTAATGAAGCAATTAAAGAGAGTAGTAGAATATTACTAAAAATAAACATGTCAAACAAAAAACAAAGACAAACAAAATGAAGATTTTTATTTCAGTAGCAAAAAGAAGATAAATTATCGTACTTAATATCGAAAAGAAAAGGGAAAGGAAAAAACCGTACAAAATTCCACTAGTCATTTAAAAGCCCTACACATACCATAAAAATATTTATCATAACTAGGTAGGCCTGTTTTCACGTGAATTTTCTTAATAGTATTATTGCCTAAATGATAAGAAAACAATCCTCTACATATCCAGGATATCATCAACTCATTTTTGTGAATGCTGATAACATTAACATAACTAATTGCAACCTCGCAGCCTGTATGATATCTATCCATGGGATACTTTATCACATCCCAGTCAAGATCGACAACATATTTCTTAACCCAAGACCATTTTTCATAGTCCTCCAGAATCCATATCTCCATTACCATTCCTTGAGAACACACATTGAAGAAACATAAACGATCTTCTTTTACCAAAAGATTCCGCATTTTGTAGCCACTTTCTTTTACAGGAGCAAGCCTGACTGAAAATTCTTCAGTGATCATGTCGAACACCATGATTCCGTTTCCACCCATGTACCAATGCAGACATCTATTAACAATTGCTACATCCCTATAGTTTAAAGGTTGGCGATTAAAATAGGGATTGGCAGTTCTCCTCCACATTTTGGCTCCAAATAGATAAATATGATACTCATAACCAGTTTGAACTTGCTGACAAGACAGAATCCTATATTCTTTTGCCAAAGGATGGAAGAAAAAACCACATGTTAATTGAATATCAGAAGCTTCTATTGTAGTAATTCTTCCTTGGGCGGATAGAGGATTGAGAACATGATATTTATGGAATGGTTTACTCGAGCATAACAAAACTAACCCATCGCAGGTATGGAGATAGTCAACAAACCTTAAGTACTTGAGGCGACCCAAGTTACACTTCTTTTTACGGTGTTTATCATCAATAATGGAAAGCTTGAAATGACGACCATACTTCGAATCCACATTCTCCGAATGCATAAGGGTTAATGGTTTGACTCTTGTTTGATGCAATTCTATAAACTCAGATGACGAAGTGAGCATCCACCATCTCTTGCAAACCTTTCGACATTGAATTAGGCTTTGTTTTGGAAGTCTACTTAATATGTTCACAATTAACACGTCTGGAAGGTGGTCATAGTCACCTTTTTTTTGCCGAAATAGGTGACTGATCCACCAAAGGAAAAACATTATGCCTGATGCAACAAAAAAATTACTATTCATCATGTACATAGTCATAATCAAATATTATTTAGAAAATTGCGCAATATTCCATTACTCAGTTTGACTTTTAACATGTTTTTTCAATAGAATTATTGATCCAGTAAATTTAACCTAACTGACAATGACGCAAAGGAAATTAACATAGAGAGTAAAAACAAGAGCAATTATATTGAAAAGCTAAAAATTGAATTTCCAGGAACATATTCAAAATAAGAGATTAAGGGTCATTGTTCTGTTGAATGCATATGATAATTAACAAACTGAAAACAGAAATGAAAACAAAATTAAGTACGAAAGGGATTCTTGATGAATTCCCTAAATCATGGTTGTGAATAAAGTATTTAACAGAAAAATGAATGAAGAAGATATGTTGTGACCTTAGAATCCAAATCAACGTTGTGAATCCGACGGACGGAAGGAGAGAGGCGGCTGGGATAATGGAAATGGAATTAGTGTTGTCATCTATCTATTAATATATATATATAGGAGGTTTTGTTGACCCTCAAAATTCTCAAAGACTGAATTTTAATTTTATATTATTTTGAATTAATTTAATTATAAAATATATTTGAATAATTTGTTTCCTTCATAATCTCAACTACCTACCATTATCCTAAATTAAAATTTATCTATAACTTAGGAGGGAATAGTTAAAATTCAAATTATAATTATAATGAAACAAATTTACTCGTTCCTAATCTTTTTGTTTCCATTTCCTTTTTTTGTGCTTTCCTTTATGGAGTCAACTACAATCATTTTATTTACTCCACAATCATATTATTTTGTTCACTCATGCTTAATAAATTAATTCTTCTGCTGCAATTTTTTCTATGATTAGAGGCTTAATTTTGCTTAATAGTGTTAATGTTTTTCCGCACTTTTGTTTCTATGATCGGTTAATTGCAGGAGTTATAATTAATTGACTTAAATTTTATTCCGGTGTGAACTTGTAAAATCTTGGAGTTTTTCATGATAAAAGGTTTTGTTTTTCACTTTATGTCATTTTAGTTGTTTTTTTGGATTAAATGAGTGATGTGATCTTCATTATTATCTATTTCATCCGTGCTCGCTATTCTGCTCAGCCATTTTATAGTTTGAAAATCTAGGTTTTTGGTGATTTGTCATTTTTGGTCTTCATTATGTTGTTTAAGATTTTGCAGATTTTTTAGGGAGCATAAATTGAAGATGTACTCTTATTTGATTTTATTTGCGCAAGTTAACTTTGATTTTATTATATAATACAACATTTGCTAATTATTAACTTGATTTTGTAATGGTCCAACTATTTTGTCATGCTGCGGTTTTGAATGTTGATCATGAATATTGCGTTAAGCTTGATATATATGTATATATATATATATATATATATATATATATTATTTAGTCTTCAATTTAATATTTTCATTATTATTCTTTTTCCTTTTCAAATTAGTAAAAAATAAAAATTCTCCTCCTTTTCACATTTTTTTTATTTGTTTATTTTTGTTTAATCAGGTGGAGTGACCTTAAATTTTGATGAGAAGCTAAATTTTTTTATTTGCCTCTAGAGTTTGGGTTCATTGGAAAAATGCCGTCTTTAAAACAAAGTTATTAGCACTTACATATTTTTTGTCAAAATTCTATTAAACCAGGTGTATTATTAGTTGAGATTTTTCTTTGTTAAATATGCTTCTCAACTATTTTTAATTAAATATATTTTTTTAAATTTATACAAACTTATATCATTTATTTCAAATTATACCAAATTAACTTAGACCGTGTGTAGTACGAGTTACATGCTAGTGAAATATATACAATAATGAGTTTGGTGGTTTGAGCTTAATTTAGGTCTTCACTGCATTGAAAAAACTTAGCTGGCTATAAAGAAGATGATGTATCCAACTCCAAAACATGGTGGGCCCAACACACGTATATATATATATATAGTATAATATTGTGTATTGTGTGGATAGGAGGAAGCTGATTTGGAATTAGTAAACTAATAAATAAGTTTGATCAATTTCTTCTCCTGTTCCATAAACTTTTTAAACTCGCTCAACCTCTTTTGATTCATCAGAAACTAATAAATTTGTTTAAAAATATTAAATTATTCAAGTTCAACTTCAATTAGCTCGATAAAATCTCAATTTAATTAATAATCAAATTAATCAATCACAGATTTTGAAATGTTATATCATTCAAATAAATTTAAACAATAATTTACGCGATTCAATCCAAGTCAATTCCTTTAATTCAAAGTTTAAAATTCAAACTCATTTGAGTATGTCATACATCCAACTATACAATAGAAGATAGGAGTACATTTGTAACAAAATCTAAATGGGAGAACACTGCAAGATTCTCAATAGAATAGGTCTCAAGTTGTATTTTTGACTACTAATAATAATTGCAAACTTTCAAATTAGTCTGAGAATCCAAATATATTATTAATAAATACTTACTATTAAATAAGGGTTTTTTTCAATCTAATTGATTAGAGAAAAGATCATTGCCCTATTAGTTATTATTATTATTATTATTATTATTATTATTATTATTATTATTATTAAAAATCGAAAGGCATAAGTTCCCTAACTCAATTGTGACTCTTAATCCTAATTAATGTTGAATATCAATTACCTAAATAAAACAAACTCCTATCTATTTAACTAGAGTAAAACCTAATTTGCTTCATAGCCACGGATCGAGTCAGAGCATTTTTTACAGCATATCCGCCCAGCAGACCCTTAATAATTATTTCCATCTCCATCCAAATTAAGGTATTATTAGTTACAATCATGCTAATCTCACAGGAAACTGTGAGATTAGGCTTGACAGCCGGTATCATAAAAATAAGGCTTTTCACAAAATCCCACTTATTTTCTTAATTTATAGATTTACCTTAAATCATATTAGGTAAAATTATACTATAACTAAAACTCTTAATTTAAGGTATGATTTGTGTTGATACATCTATATATTTTATTATTAAATAAAAATCTCTATTAGTGATGTTGCAAAAATAGATTAAAATTTATTATTTGTCGGCTAATGTTTTACTGATAATTTCTATATTTAATAATAATTCATATGTTTAATGATAATTTAGCGATGTTATAAATATATAAATTATTATATCTATTGTCAATTAATTTGTACTGTGTATAATTTTCAATAGCCAAAATAAATTTTGTATCATAAATTGTTATATGAGAGATTTTATGCAATTATTATCACTATTAATAATCATCTGAATTATGATATATATCTCTAAAAATCAATCCATTGTATTATCACCATTATATTTTAAGAATTATAAATAGAGGCAAAAGTGTAAAAAAAGTTAGATTATATATAGGATTGATTAGAAAATACAAATAATATTGAGTGGCTTAATTGAAAAAAAATAAAAGAGCATCAGCAACTTGCATAGCAAGTTGCCAGTTTCTTCCTGCCACAATTTGTGGCTGGGATTTGCCTGTAAGGTTTTGAAAACCTTACAGGCTGTAAGATATGCTTTTTCCTATTAGTTATTACTTGTTTTCCTCAATTTTTTATGTTCATGCGCATTTATTCGTTTTCTGTTTTCAGTTTTTAATCTACAGAATATTTTCCACTTATTTTTAATACCTCAGTCCGTTAAACACTTCATATTAATCAATAATAGATTACAGTTCAATTTTTCTACCTTCTCAATAAAATAATTGAATTATTAACTCTCTATGTGCTAATTTCCTTTGCACCAATAATTCAATTGAAAAAACATAGTGAAAGTCCTGATAAATTGTGAACTTGAGTTATGTGCATATTGTGTATTGCATGCAATTTTCCAAATAATAGTTGATTATGATTATGATTATGATTATGATGAATTGTAACTTTTTTTTGTTGTATCAGGCATAATGTTTTTCCAATGTTAGAATGTGGATCATTCGCCTATTTCGGCTAGGTCGCTATGATGATTTTGAGTACTTTGACTACCTTCCAGACGAGTTAATTGTGAACATATTAAGTAGACTTCCAAAACAAAGCGTAATTCAATGTCAAAAGGTTTGCAAGAAATGGTGGATGCTCACTTCGTCATCTGAGTTTATAGAGTTGCATCAAACAATAGTCAAACCATTAACCCTTCTGCATTTGAAGGATATGGATAAGCATTCTTTGAAGCTTTTCATTGTTGATGATAAACACCGTAAAAAGAAGTGTAACTTGGGGATCCTCGAGAAATTAAAATATGTTAACTATCAACTTACCTGCAATGGGTTAGTTTTGTTAGGCTCGATGGAACCTTTCCTTAAATATCATGTTCTCAATCCTCTATCTGCCCAAGGAAGAATTACTTCAATACTTGCTTCTGATGCAAACTTAGGCTATGCATGTGGGTTTTTTTTCCATCCTTTGGCAGAATATAGGATTTTGTCTTGGCAGCAAGTCAAAACTGGTGGTTATGAGTATCATATTTATCTATTTAGAGCTAAAATGTGGAGAAGAACTGTCAATCCCTATTTTAATTGCCGACCTTTAGACTGGAAGGATGTAGCAGTTGTAAGTCGATGTTTGCATTGGTACATGGGTGAAAATCGAATCATGGTGTTCGACATGATCACTGAAGAATTTTCAATAAGGCTTGCTCCTGTGAAAGAAAGTGGCTTCAAAATGCGGAATCTTTTGGTAAAAGAAGATTGTTTATGTTTCTTTGATGCGCGTTCTCAAGGAGTGGTAATGGATATATGGATTTTGGAGGACTATGAAAATTGGTCTTGGGTTAAAAAATATGTTGTCGATCTTGATTGGGATGTGATCAAGTATCCCATGGATAGAGGTTATATAGGCTGCGAGGGTGCACTTGGTTATGTTAATGTTATCAGCATTCACAAAAATGAGTTGATGATATTCTGGAGACGTAGGGGATTGTTTTCTTATCATTTAGGCAATAATACTATTAAGAAAATTCATTTGAAATTAGGATTAGATAGCTTTGATATTGATCGGTATGGTTGGCATTGGGGTTTTAAGGCTTTTAAATGACTAATAGAATTTTGTACAACTTTTTTCCTCTTTTTTTTAATCATGAAGTATTAATTGCAGTAATTTATTTTCATTTTGCTAGTGAAATAAAGAATCTTCATTATTTTTCTTTCTTTTTGTATGGGAAGCTTACTAGATCTAGTGTCTTTATTTTTCTTGCAATCAATTGAAAAAACTTAGTGCGGTAACAAGATGCAATTGAAAGAGTACAATTATAAATAAATGAGCAAAAATGATATAAAATTAAGACTGATTGTGAAAAGATTGCAAGTGGAGCTCTTTAAAACAATCATACACGAAAGGATAAGAATAAGCACATTGTAACACTATCATAACTTTAATGGATGATATAGAGAGTTTAAGCAATTTGAAAGAAAAAAAATATAAAAGAAGTATCTATGATTTTTAAAACGAGTTTCTTTTTCATGTACGATATGCTATTCATGTGCAAAATATTCCATCTCAAATTTATTTTCAAGTGCTGATGATGCCAATACAACGCATAGTGTCATAACAAAGTTTTAATGTCAATATACATATATTATTCGTGACTATCTTATGGATTCAAATGAATTAATTATTGATTAATCATGTTTGTCATATGTACTATTTATTTTACTTTTCAATGTAAATTATCATTGCTTAAAAATAACCTTTCTCTTAAGAATTATTTGCTTAAAGTAATGATCCAAAACTAATAACAATTAAGGTCAAAATTAATAATCAAGTATACTTTTTCTTATTGTTTTTAATAATTTGAATGCATGACTCTATTTTTTAGATAATCATATTCAGCAGTATCATGCGACATGCATGTACTAGATTTTGGAAGAGGTGGTTTATTGGGTTTGGGCTATTAAGGTTTTTTGGGCCAATATTTCTATTGACGAGTCTTAATGTAGCAGCACAATTCATCAATATCAAACTGATATTAAGACTAAAATGGGCCCACACTTAATATCTAATTCGGCCCTTTATCCAAATCCCAAACTAAATTTAGACTCAGACCCAATCAAAACCCACAATATTAAACCCAAGCCCAAACTTTAAACCCATTATATGTCTCACCCTATACTAACCCTAACCTCCAATTCCAATTATAGCTGCTGCCAGCCGCCGTCAGGCACCGCCGCTCCTCCTTCTCCGCCGACAACCTCTCTCTCTCCCCTTCTGAGGTCATGGAAATGTTTCTTGTATTTGAATCCAATATATCTACTTCATTATTTTTTCCATTGAATACATATACGCAGCCATGATTTAATGAATTTAAAGGATCTCCTTGGTGTTTAATTTTGTTTTTAATTAAACATATCTCCACTTCATTTTCATCATTTATTTCCTATAAGGAATCACAGAAAATGTGGGAAAACGAATTTTCAGTTCAGGGAACTAAAACATGGGCAATATTGACAAAGAGTTGGAGAATAAGTTGACGGATTTTTCATTAAATGCAATTTTTTTGCAACAGTAATATATAAAAATGTGATTTTAGATATTTACATAAAATTCTTTACCGATTATATATATAGATTTCGATTTTTTTCTTTTTAATTTTCTTTTCATATTTGATATTAACCATATATGAAATAATGGTTTTGGATTTAATTAGAGAAAAAAAAATTGGTTTTGTCTTGGACCCAGATCCATACAGACCCAAAGTTTTGGATCTGGACCTAGACCAAAACTTTTGGATCTGAATAAAACCCATCCAATATCAGGTCTAATTCAATTAGTGCTTGAAATAATGATGAAATTAGTGAACTCATCATTAAATTTATATTTGACTTTAGATACTACTATACTTTAGAAAATAAATTAAATTGGTTGTTGTTCAATCTTATTTGAATATTAATAATAAATTAATTATGTTTTAGTTGAATTTGATTGTCAATTGAATCAAGTTCGTACAAAATGTAATTGAGACAAATGGGCTCGAGCTCGAGTAAGAGTTCGGGCTCGTGAAGCTCGGCTCAAGCTCGAAAAACTCGAGCTCGAGCCGAGCTCATTTGATCGAGCTAGTCGGCTTGGCTCGACTTACACCCCTAATACTTGGAATTTTCACGAGTTGAACTGGGCAAAAAATTCGATCTCGAGCTCGACGAGCTGCAAAAAAGTGAGCTCGAGCTCGAGCCTGACTTCCATTCGAGCCGAGCTCGAGCTAAAAAAAATAATTTTTTTATAAAATAATATTTTTTTATAAAAATATTTTTTAAGTTTTAAATTTATTCATATATTTAAAAATAGTCATAATTAATGTCAAAAAATTTATTATGTATGCATATATTACTATAATATATTATATTATATAAAAATAAATGAATAAATATTTATTTTATATATATATTAATTAAAAATTATTTTTTATTCTGGCTCATGAACAGGCATTTTTAAGCTCGAGCTCGAATCGAGTTATTTTCGAGCTAACTCGCCGAGCTCATGAGCCAGCCCGACTTGTGAATACCCCTACCTAATACAAATATAGAAATCCACTAAAAAATAGAGAAAAATAAAATAGAAAATTGGACAAATTCCGGAATCCACTCCCACCTACCACCAATCCACCTCTGTGGGCCCACTTCCTTATCAACCCAATCCCCCACAAACTCACAATCACCCACCAAGATAACACAAAACTCTACCTACCCTACCAACCAAGAATCTTTTGGATAATAAAATGTACAAAATATTATAAATTAAGATAATATGATATTGTTTTTTTTTATCCCAAAGATGGAGATAACCGGAGCTCAGAGAAGAGGTGGCGGCAGTAATTCTCCGACGCTCTAAACTCATCAGGAAGAGGAGATACTACAACTTTGCTCTGTTGCACTCATGGTATATATATGTATATTAATATTTTACAATAAAATTGAATTAACATAAGTTAAGCAGGCATGCAGTAGTTAATATCATGTCTTATATTTTTTCAATTTGAATTTCAGGGATTCCGAATGAGACCCCAAGTGTTTGCTCCCAGTAGTGTCACCCCGGATTGGGAAGAGGATTGGAGGTATGTATTTCATTTAACAATTAACATGGGTTAACATTGTATACATTTGTTAATGGGTGGATATTGCCCACACCAGACTCCTACAATTGAAAATTTATCCAATCTGGATTTGGGTTCGGATATTCTCCGTCCATCGACGGCCCTAACATTGTATATAACCTAAATAATGATTTATTATTTCCATTTATGTGAATTTTGAGAATGTGGTTGAATCGGTTTGATTTTTTTAACTTGAGTTTTGCACATTAATTGTGGTTTATAAATTTATTTTTCTTGATTAGCGGATTTTACGGTGCGTTTGGATCGATGGATTTGGATTTGAGAAGTGGATTTGGAGGAAGGATTTCAAATGACACCTAAAATGGTGTCATTTGAAATCCACCGTAATTGTGGAAAAAAGAGCTCAAAATGAATTGCGAGGGATTTGAAATCCATCATCATCCAAACGAACTTAAACGGATTTGTCGATGAATTTGAAATCCATGGATTTCAAATCACTCGATCCAAACGCAACCTTAGTGTATTTTCACTTTTATGTCCTATTTGCTATTTACACAACATGTAAGTTCCTTACAAGTTTTACCATGTACGTAGCATGTTTGTGGAAGACTTGACCTTCTATCATCAAACTCATTGGGGGTTTTAAGTTTTTGATACTGGATTTGCTTGTACTTGTCATCATTTTAGTATGCCACCTACTACGAGAAAACCCATACCTAATACACTCGACTTAATCTTGTTGGCACAAAAGTTCCCAAAACAATACTTAAAACATAACCCACCATAATGCCAATATACAAAGTTAATATATTCACTTGAGACATTTTCATTTTTCATCACTTGTACTTTGATCCTTTATTGACCACTTACACTCACTCATATTTGATCATTTCATATTTGATCATTGATTCTATAGTTCTATATCGAATGTTGTTTCCTTGTGAACCAATCACATAGCATAAGTGATTATCATATTAAGTTTGACAGCGGTCGTCTAGAGTAGTTTGAACACGTTAGACCTAGACCAATAATATTTGGCTAAGAAGTACTTGCCAACACTAAAAAGGGTTTTTCTCCTGCAATTGAACCAATAGAACATCTAAGTTCATCATCATTGTTTTTAAAGCTACAAACCACAAAATATTAGAAAGATACTTGGTTTATTATATACACACAAATCATTCAATAAGATTACACTACAGGTATATAAATCAAAAAGTGACTACGCAATGATTAACACCAAATTAACAGAAAATCAAGTCGATTTAGGCTAAATCGAAAACAAAGTTACAAATATACGGAATCAAATTAATTATATATTATCTGTGATAAGAAGTAAAAACATTAATCTTTTCCTTGTCAAAAAATATGACGGAAAAACACTTATCTTCTCATTCAAAATATAAGAAGTAAAATGATATGACAACTACATGAAAATGCATTACAAATACTTAAAAAGCTTATTACTCGTAACAAGAACAGTCCAATAAAACAATTCTCCATAACATGTTGCGAAAAATTGGAAAAATTGGACTGCTTGGAAAAATTGGACTGATTCAAACAAGTAGTAACTTATACGGTGACCCACTTCTAAATGTACTCTTGAGTTCTGCTAGTGTTATTTTTGCAACTTCTAAAATAATACTATCATCTGATGGTGCCAATGCCAAAACTATGGACTTTTGAAAATTATCGATTTGGAGACTATGGTTACTGGTAGAGTGATCAAACTGCTTTCTTGCCTCCAAATATCTAGCCAACGCTATCATAATCATCTCAGACTAAAATACGATAGAACTGTCGACACTAAGTCCCTAAAGCAAGAGCTAAACCTAATACCGTCAATAGCTCAAACATAAATTCGCTATCTTTTTTACAACTATTTTTAGGCGGTAGTCAGAAGGATAGTCAGTTTATGTTTGAGCTGTTGACAGTATTATGTTGTTTAGCCTTTGGATTTTTGTGCCGACTATCATATTTTTTGTCTCAAACGATTGTGGTGGCATCGCCTTAATATTTGGAGGTGGGTAAGCAGTTTGCTTAATCTCATTCAAAACTTCATTGTTCTTTCCTGAACTTTTAGCACCATCAGATGATACAATGAGTTTAGAAGTTGTCAAGATACAATTAGTTGAACTCAATAGTAAGTTTGAAACTGGGCGACCCGTGTAAGCGTCAAAACTTGTTTGTGGCAGTACAGTTTTTAGCATGCGCAATATGTTATGAAGTATTACTTTACTGGACTTTTCTTGTTACTAAAGTAATGTGGTTTTTAAGTATTTGTAATGCATTTTCATAAACTTGTCTATTCATTTTACTTCTTATATTTTGATTGAGAAAATTGGTGTCGTTTGAAACACGTGGGCTTGTACGTATCCACATAGCATATATATAATTGATTTGTAACTATGTTTTCGATTTATTTTAAGTTGACTTGATTTTCTGCTAATCATTGACTAATCACTTTTTGATTATATACGTGTGGTGTATATTAATTGATTGATGTGTAGATAATACAGTAAGAATCTTTCTAATATTTTATAGTTTGTAGCTTTAAAAATGATGAACAATGTTCCACTTTTTGGAAGTTATTGGATATTGCTTTGGCTCACTTAATTTTTATAGCAAGACTTCTTAGCTTTTTATATTTCTCTTTCCTTTTATTCATTTGCTTAGTTTTGCATGCTAATTTTGAAATAATTGGGGACAATTCAAACATTTGCACTAAATATGTTTAGGCGTACCTTTGATTCTAAGGCAAGAACTTTTGTTATAATTTATTATCCTTATATTGAATTTGGGTATGATGAGATGATTTCATGACCCTTCTCGGGATTTCAAGTCTCTAGGTCACTTTCTAATGATAGTGTGGCAATTTTATGGAATCCTTTTACACTCTATGTAATTGTTGTGGTATATTTATTGTGTTTATGGGCAATATTGGTTTTGTATTGTTTTAAACCGCTGTTTTATGTGTCTTTCTTTATTTTGGTGCAGATGGTTTGTGTGTATTTCTGTTTATTTGCTGTTTAGCTCTAAACTGGATGTTATGCAAATGACCATTTTCTGTTCCACAGTGCTACTGCAGATTGTTGCTCAAGAAATTGTCAATAATTCCTAATCCGAAGCCTTTGTGACTTATGTTGGTTTTGTCTTGTTTCATACGTCTGTTTTATATGTGTTTGTTTTGGGGTTTTTCTGTATATGGTTTTTGTGTTTTCGTAAAATTTGGACTGCAGTTTTCCACGTTTTGGCTCCAAATAGATGAATATGACTCGACTTAAAGACAATATGTGAGTGTTTTATATTATGTTATAACTTACATTTTTTTTTGTTTTATGTCTAGTGTAAATTTGAATTTATGTTATAGTAAGAATCAAATGGGAAGGAATAGGATTTTATTAGAGTTTTTGTTCAATTTCACTGATTGACGGATGATTATTGTTTGAAAATATTGGATTTTATGAAAATTCATTACAAAACAGGTCATTCAGAACAATGTGTGACAAATTCCTTTGATTACTTTGCCTACAAAGCAAAATGAAATTCAAAAACTTATATGCTAACAGAGCATATATAGAAGCAAAATTCAACTTTAATTTCACTTGCTATCTATTCATATTCACTAAATTAAAAGGAGCTTGAGATAAAAGGCATTTATTCTTGTTTATTGTGGCCAATTTATTTTAAATCAACAAATTGCAAATTATTTTGTCAGTAACTATGCTAATAAATACATTGTGAAATAAGTTATGCTGTTTTTCATGCATTGCAATGGGATTGCTAGATTGAAATTTCATGGACGAGTCTTTATGTACCAGCCCAACTCATCGACGTAGTAATATTTATATATAGTTTGCAATTTGTTGATTTAAAATAAATTGACCACAATAAACAAGAATAAATGCCTTTCATCTCAAACTCTTTCTAATTCAGTGAATGTGCATAAATAGCAATTGAAATTGGAGTTGAATTTTGCTTCTGTATATGATCGTTCTGTAAGCATATAAGTTATTGGATTCCATTTTGCCTTGCAGGCAATGTAATCAAAGAAATTTGTCACACATTGTTCTAAATGACCTGTTATGTAATGAATTTTCATAATATCAAATTTTCAACCAATAATCATCCATGGGTCGGTGAGTTTGAACAAAAACTCTAATAAAATCCTATTCTGTCCGTTTGATTTTTACTATAACATAAATTAAAATTACTCATCAAACAATAAAAATGTAAATTACAACATAATATAAAATTCTACGTCTTGATGTGGTCAAGTATCCAATGGATGAAGATCGTATAGGCTCCGAGTTTGCATTTAGTTATATAAAGGTTGTCAGCATTCACAAAAATGAGTTGATGGTGTACTGGAAACAAACATAGAAGATTGTTTTCTTATCATTTTGGCTATAATACTTTTAAGGTTGACTCGATTTTCTGCTAATCATTGAGTAGTCACTTTTTGATTTATACACTGTGTGGTGTATATTAATTGATTGATATGTAGATAATAAAACAAGAATCTTTCTAATATTTCTATAGTTTGTAACTTTAAAAATGATGAACAATGTTCCATTTTTTTAAAAGATTTTTGAATTTATTGGATTTTTAGATTAGATATTGCTTTGGCTCACTTAATTTTTATAGCAAGACTTAGCTTTTTATATTTCTTTTTCCTTTTTTATTGTTTTGCTTAGGTTTGCATGCAAATTTTAAAATAATTGAGTAAAATTCAAACATTTGCACTTAATATGTTTAGTTTGGCGTACCTTTGATTCTAAGGCAAGAACTTTTGTTATAATTTATTATCCTTGTATTGAATACTACTGTTTTATGTGTGCTTGTTTCTGAGATTTGTTGTACATGGTTTTTGTGTTTTTTTAAAACTGGGACTTGGAGTTCTCCATGTTTTGGCTCCAAATAGATGAATAAGACGCATGACTTCAAGACCATATCTGAGTGTTTTTTAAAGATGATGTATCTACGGAAAGATCACGAGATCAAGTGATAGAATTTTATATTATGTTATAATTTACATTGTCATTGGTTTTTGACTAATTTGAATTTATGTTATACTAAGAATCAAACCGGATGGAAGAGGATTTTATTCGAGTTTTTGTTCAAACTCACGACTGATGGAAATGCTTATTGATTGAAAATTTGATTTTATGAAAATTCGTTACGAAACAGGTCATTCAGAATTATGTGTAGCAAATTTCTTTGATTACATTGCCCACTAAGAAAAATGAAATTCAGAAACTTATTTGCTAACAGAGCATATAGAGAAGCAAAAATAATTCTATTTCAATTTCAATTGCTATCCATAGATTCACTGAGTTAAATGGAGTTTGAGATTAAAGGGATTTATTTCTTGTTTATTGTGGCCAATTTATTTGAAATAATCAAATTGCAAATTATTTGGTTAGTAACTATGCTAAAAAGTACATTGTGAAATAAGTTATGCTGTTTTTTATGCATTGCAATGGAATTGCAAGATTGAAATTTCATGGACAAGTCTTTTTGTACCAGCCCCCCAAGTCATCGACGTACTAATGTTTATGTTTTAGTTGACGAGTATTCTCAAATTTATACAAATATACATTATAAAAATAATTTATTAATGCAAAATTGAACCCTAGTTGGCTAGTCAAACAAAGCACGATTACTTAATTGAAAATTGGAATATGTTTTTTTTTAATTGTATCAATTACATGAAGCCTATTGAGTATATTAAATCATAATAAATCGATGAAAGTCATTTATTCTTATTTGTTGTGGCCAATTTATTTGAAATAATCAAATTGCAAATTATTTGGTCCGTAACTATGCTAAAAAATAAATTGTGAAATAAGTTATGCTGTTTTTGATGCATTGCAATGGGATTGCTAGATTGAAATTTCATGGACAATCTTTATGTACCAGTCCCCCAAGTCATCGATGTAGTAATATTTATATTTTAGTTGACAAGTATTCTCAAATTTATACAAATTTCATTATAAATATAATTTATTATTTATGGTGTTGCCTTGAATCTAAGCAAAATTGAAACCTAGTTGGCAAGTCAAACAAAGCACGATTACTTAATTGGAAATTGGACTATATTTTTTTTGATGAATCAATTACGTAAAACCTATTAAGTATTATCAAATAGTAATAAATCAAATATTAACTAACAATTAGTTGATGACTACTCCGAAAGTCGAAAAAAATAGACATTGTTGAAGTTGAATCTAAAACTATAAAATCTTAAGGCCTTAATTTCACATGTAAAGCTACGTTTCATCTTCATCGATGAAATCGAAATATTCTAAATTTAAAAATGTCTAAAAAGAATTTCAACTTACCAAAACTATTATTTGTTGGTTTTAATAAAATATTATTTTGGAACATTTTGGGTATCACCAGGAAAAAGATTTTGGTGTGCCCTAGCCCAACTAATTTAACAACCAACTCTTGAGCTATGGCATACCAAAATCTTACCAACTCTACCGGGTTGTCCCCTGTGATTGATTAATTTGATTATTAATTAAATTGAGATTTAACGAGCCAATTTAAGTTGAATTTGAGCAATTTAATATTCTTAAACAAATTAATTAGGTTTTGACGAATTCAATAGAGCTCGAGCGAGTTTAACAGTATATGGAACTCGAGAAAGAAATTGATCAAACTTTTATTTATTGGTTTACAAATTCCAAATCAGCTTCCTCCTATCCACAGTTCCACACAAGACACAATATGATATATTATATATTATATATTATATATGTTATATACGTGTTGGGCCCACCATGTTTTGGATATGGAGACATCTTCTTTACAGCCCAGCAGGTTTTTTACCTAAATTTATTAAGCTCAAACCCCCATACCCATTATATATATTTCATGACAACACTAATTCCACTTCAATTATCCCAGCCGCCTCATCGTCGCCGCCGCCGCCACTCTCTCCTTCCCTCCGTCGGATTCACAATTTGAATTCTAAGGTCACAAAAATCTGAATTTCTGCTTTCAGTTTTTAATTATCATATACATTCAAAGACCCCTTAAATTCTTATTTTGAATATGTTCCTCAGTCAATCACTTCCATTAATCAGTTATAGGCAAATTCAATTTTTTAGCTTTTCAATATAATTGCTTTCTTTTTTACTCTGTGTTAATTTCCTTTGCGTCATTGTCTGTTAGGTTAAAATTACTGTATCAATAATTCAATTGAAAAAATATTGTAAAAGTCAAACGGAGTAATGTGAATATTGCGTGCAATTTTCTAAATAATATTTAATTCTGACTATGTACCTGATGAATTGTAATTTTTTTTGTTGCATCAGGCATAATGTTTTTCCAATGTTACACTTGGATCATTCACCTATTTAGGCAAAAAAAAGTTGACAATGATGACGTTGAGTACTTTGAACACATTCCAGATGTGTTAATTGTGAACATATTAAGTAGACTTCCAACACAAAGCGTAGTTCAATGTCGAAAGGTTTGCAAGAAATGGTGTATGTTGACTTTGTCATCTCAGTTTATGGAGTTGCAGCAAACATCAGTCAAACCATTAACCCTTCTGCATTGGGAGGGTAATCGTTATTTGCGTCTTTACATTGTTGATGATAAATACTTTTCAATGAATTGTTACTTGGGGCGCCTCCATAACTTAATGTCTGTTAACTATCTCCATACCTGCAATGGGTTAGTTTTGTTAAGCTCGAATGAACATTTCTATAAATATCATGTTCTTAATCCTCTATCAGGCCGAGGAAGAAGTACTTCAATAGATGCTTCTGCTTACAAATTAGTCTCTACATGTGGTTTTTTCTTCCATCCTTTGGCAAAAGAATATAGGATTCTGTCTTTGTGGCAAGTCGAAACTCGTTATGAGTATCATATTTATCTATTTGGAGCCAAAATATGGAGGAGAACTGCCAATCCCTATTTTAATGGCCAACCTTTACACTCTATGGATGTAGCAATTGTTAATAGATGTCTGCATTGGTGCACAACTGGAAACAGAATCATGGTGTTTGACATGATCACTGAAGAATTTTCATTCAGGCTTACTCCTGTAAAAGAAATCAACTACAAGATGCGGAATCTTTTGGTAAAAGAAGATCGTTTATGTTTCTTCGATGTGCGTTCTCAAGGAGTGGTAATGGATATATGGATTCTGGAGGACTATGAAAAATGGTGTTGGGTTAAGAAATATGGTGTCGATCTTGATTGGGATGCGATCAAGTACCCCATGGATAGCAATCATATAGGCTGCGAGGTTGCACTTAGTTATGTTAATGTTATCAGCATTCACAAAAATGAGTTGATGGTGTTCTGGAAATATAGAGGATTATTTTCTTATGATTTATTCAATAATACTATTAAGCAAATTCACGTGCGAACAGGCGTGGCTAGTCCTGATAAAGATCTGAATGGTCCGCATTTTGGTTATAGGGCTATTAAATGACTAGTGGAATTTTGTATGGTTTTTTCCTTTCCCTTTTTTTTTTCCGATATTAAGTACAATAATTTATCTTCATTTTGCTACTGAAATAAAAATCTTCATTTTATTTGTCTTTGTTTTTTGTTTGACATGTTTATTTTTAGCAATATTCTACTGCTCTCTTTAATTGCTTCATTAAATTCATGTAAACAACATGCAAACGCATGTGATCAAAGAAAGTATGTGCAGTATGCCATTGGAGGAACGAATATAAATACTCAATCTTTAACAAGGAGAAAGATTATATGATATTTAGGTCTGGACCCATGCCCAACAAATGGTTAGACCCAAAGTGGGACCCAATCAGACCCAAAAGTTAAATTTGGGCCCAATTCCAAACTTCAATATATATACACAAATAACATACATATTTTATCAAACCCTAAAAATCTTATTCAATTTTTTCACCAACTTCTCCATATGCTAATAAAATGTTTGGACGCATTCACTCAGCTAATAAAATGTTTGGGCAAATGTTTTTATTAGTCCTTTTATTTTTTATTTATAACTATTTTATTCCTCAACTTCTAATTGAGTTGATTTAATCCCTCCAACTCAAGAAATTTACTTGAATGTGATCCCTTCGGTTGAATTTCGGTCAAGGCCGGAAAGTACGAAGAAAAATAGTAAAAATCACAACCACACCCCCTAGTTATTGTGTAGTTACAAAAACTCCCACAAACTTATTAATAATTCCCCCTCAAAGGTCTATTTGTAAAGTTTACATGGGATAAAATTTTAAGAATCTCCAAACATATAAAGGTATAATTGTAAAATATTATTTACAAATAAGGGTGGATCGTGTAATTTTCTCAAAAATTAATATATTTCCTTGGTGGATATGCTAAAACACGGGAAAAGGAATTCTACATCAGTCAATAAGGGTATAATTGTAAAATAATAATTGCTACTATGTTTGCTAAATATATGTAATTAATTGTATTTACTAATTGAAAGAGAATACTGAGGTCCATCTAGAGGTGAAAATTTAGCTCCATATTTCATACTCGACTCGAGCTCGATCACTAAAAGCTCAGTTCGAGATCGGTTCGATAAATTATCAAACCAAGGTTGATCAACATTTTTCATTTGATAAATTTGAAGCTCGATTCGAGCTCGGCTCGATAAGCAAAAAATAACAAAAATATGTACAAAATATTTAAATACTCGGCTCGACTCATGATCGACTCGATTAAAGCTCGTTTGAGATCGGCTCGATGAACAATCAAACCAAGCTAAAACACAATTTTCAAAGCTCGATTGTAATTTAAATAAGCTTGAACATGCATGCGTTCGGCTCGAGTCGGCTCATTTTCACCCCTAGGTCCATCTAATTTTGTTTTATCCTCGTGCAACAAATTAATGTAATTGTAATTAAGGAGATTTTACATTCTGCCAGTGAAATGAGAAATAAGGTGTGAATAATTTCTAGACGAACAAGCAATTTAAAAAGTGAAACAAAAGTAAGATCCCTTGTAATTAGAGTTGTTACTGACAGTTGTGACCCGCTCTTTTTTTTTAAAAAAATAGAACGAAAAACTGATTAAATAATTATATCAAGGCGACATACAAGTTTTTATCTTAACCGCTAAATTATCTTGTTCAAGTGGTACAAGTTTATGTCATCAACATTCAAATATAGAACGATATCATTTTATATCAAAATCCAATTTTCATGTTGGAATATATTAGTCTATGTTTAGAATCTTAGTTTCAAGATTTTGGGGAGTTATATTATCATTAGTTGGCTAGGGTCCAAAACGCCCCAAAATGATATTACTAAAACCAACAAATATTACTTTTTTTATAAATTAAAAAAAAAAAAATAGACATTTTAAAATTTAGAATATTTCTATTTCATCCATGAAGCCTAGTTTAATTTTAACATCAATTTGAAATCGATGACTTGGACTACATAAAGACTCGTCAATAAATATGTTGGCCCAACAACTCCACCTGATAATGTAATTTGAAAGCCCAAAAAATCCTTAATAGCCCAAGCCCAATAAAACACCTTTTCCAAAATTTAGTACACGCATGATACATCAAAGGAAATAAAAAAATAAGCACACTGTAATACCATCATAATTTTCAAGGATGATATTGAGACATTTATCAATTTCAATGATTTTTATAAAACTATACATGGCTGTTTTAATTTCTTAAAACTATAACATGGCTGCCTTTTAATAAATAATACCATGGCTAATTTTGTCTCAACAAATATTTTACATTTATGATGAAAATTGTAGATTACAACTCTGAATAATATAATATTTATTCTCAAAGTCAAAATTGACTTTTGTAAATAAATGTTACAATCACATAAAAACACACGCAATAAATTCAAATCAACTAGTTAAATAATATTTCTTCGTTCAATGGAACCTTAGGTTATATCTAGAATATATAATTATTTATTTATATCTAGAATAAATTAAAACAATAAAATCACATACACGAGTATGCTCAAATCAAGAATTAGTGAGCCAAATATATCACTTTTGGAAGGTCGGACTTGATTTCTCTTCAACATGTTTATTGTTAAACATATGAAATTTCAATCTAGCAATCTCATTGCAATGCATCAGAATTATTCAGAAACAGCATAAACTTATTTCACAATGTATATATAGTTTGCAATTTGTTGATTTAAAATAAATTGGCCACAATAAACAAGAATAAATGCCTTTCATCTCAAACTCGTTCTAATTCAGTGAATATGCATAGATAGCAATTGAAATTGAGTTGAATTTTGCTTATGTCCGTCATTCGATGAGTTTGAACAAACTCGAATAAAATCCTCACCCGTCCCGTTTGATTCTTACTATAACATAAATTAAAATTAAAATTACTCATCAAACAATAAAAATGTAAATTACAACATAATATAAAATTCTACATCTTGATGTGGTCAAGTATCCAATGGATGAAGATCATATAGGCTGCGAGTTTGCATTTAGTTATATAAAGGTTGTCACCATTCACAAAAATGAGTTGATGGTGTACTGGAAACAAACATAGAAGATTGTTTTCTTATCAGTTTGGCTATAATACTTTTTTAGGTTGACTCGATTTTCTGCTAATCATTGAGTAGTCACTTTTTGATTTATACACGTGTGGTGTATATTAATTGATTGATATGTAGATAATAAAACAAGAATCTTTCTAATATTTCTATAGTTTGTAACTTTAAAAATGATGAACAATGTTCCATTTTTTTAAACGATTTTTGAATTTATTGGATTTTAAGATTGGATATTGCTTTGGCTCACTTAATTTTTATAGCAAGACTTCTTAGCTTTTTGTATTCTTTTTCCTTTTATATTTCTTCTTAGCTTGGTTTTTGTGTTTTCTTAAAACTGGGACGGGGAGTTCTCCACGATTTGGCTCCAAATAGATGAATAAGACTCGTGGCTTCAAGACAATATTTGAGTGTTTCTGAAAGATGATGTATCTATGGAAAGATCACGAGATTAAGAGATAGAATTTTATATTATGTTATAATTTACATTGTCATTGTTTTATGACTAATTTGAATTTATGTTATAGTAAGAATCAAACCGGATGAAAGAGGATTTTATTCGAGTTTTAGTTCAAACTCACGACTGATGGAAATGCTTATTGATTGAAAATTTGATTTTATGAAAATTCATTACGAGACAGGTCATTCAGAATTATGTGTGGCAAATTTCTTTGATTACATTGCCCATTAAGCAAAATGAAATTCAAAAAGTTATTTGCTAACAGAGCATATAGAGAAGCAAAAATAATTCTATTTCAATTTCAATTGCTATCTATATATTCACTGAATTAAATAGAGTTTGAGATTAAAGGCATTTATTTCTTGTTTATTGTGGCCAATTTATTTGAAATAATCAAATTGCAAATTATTTGGTCTGTAAGACCGTAACTATGCTAAAAAGTACATTGTGAAATAAGTTATGCTGATTTTATTGCATTGCAATGGGATCGCTAGATTGAAATTTCATGGACGAATCTTTATGTACTAGCCCAAGTCATCGACATAGTAATATTTATGTTTTAGTTGACGAGTATTCTCAAAGTTATACAAATTTACATTATAAATATAATTTATTAATTACGGTGTTGTCTTGAATTCAGGCAAAATCGAACCCTAGTTGGCAAGTCAAACAAAGCACGATTACTTAATTGGAAAATGGAATATATATTTTTTATGTATCAATTACACGAAGCCTATTAAGTATATTAAATAGTAATAAATCGAATATTAACTAACAATTAGGCTTCATTGATGAAATTGAAACAAATGATAATGTAATTCTCCAAAATTTTGAAACAAATATGGAACGATACGCTTAAATGATAAATATTTTTCCGCTCAAGTAAGGGTAAAATATTTTAAATCAAAGTGAGATTCTTGAAGGTTTATGGGCCCACCATGTTTTGGATTTGGATCCATCTTTCTTCTTTACAGCCCAGCAATGAAGGACCTAAATATTAAAGCCCAAACCCATTATACATCCATTTTATGACAACACTGATTCATTGTACTTAATTTTGTGTTCATTTTTAATTATCATATGCATTCATCAGAACAATGACCCCTTAATCTCTTATTTTGAATATGTTCCTCAGTTAAACACTTCATTAATCATTTATAGGCAAATTCAACTTTTTAGCTTTTCAATATAATTGTTTTCTTTTAACTCTCCGTGTTAATTTCCTTTGCTGTCACTCTGTTATGTTAAATTTACTGCACCAATAATTCAATTGGAAAAAACATAGTAAAAGTCAACCAAGTAATTTGAATATTGCGTGCAATTTTCTAAATAATAGTTGATTATGACAGTATATATGATGATTTTTGTAATTTTTTAATGTTTTTCCAATGTTACACTTGGATCATTCACCTATTTCGGCAAATAATATGTGACAATGATGATGTTGAGTACTTTGCCTACCTTCCAAAACAAAGCGTAATTCAATGTCGAAAGGTTTAAAAAATTGTTATCCCATGGATAGAAAAAGCCATGTGAGATCATGTCTGTTAAGTTCTCACATGTCATCCATGTATTTGTGAAACTAAACACTAAAATTAAAATTCAAAAATCCAAAAATCCCTTTTACAACGCTTCCAATGATAAACAAAATCCATCAAAGCAATGAATAATCACCAAGGAGTGAAAGAGCTCAACATGTTTAGTGAAGAGTTCTCGGTCAAGTTCATGAATTGTTTAAGCTACAAGTGTTTTTATCTCTATGTACAAAGATGAGTATAGGTGTCATATGATTCGACACATTTTACAATTTGATACCATTTAGAATGTAATTCTATCAGCAAAAATATTACTACTGTTTGCAGAGTTAGTAATGGAAACTACCAAAAGGCATCAAAAATCCATGCGTTGATTCATAATCCATCAACCAATGTGTCGCTGAAGAAAGAATCAGTATAAGATACTGCTGCTTTAGCAGACGTAATTCCCTCTCATCTTTTGAGCTTCTTGCCTGAGATTATATTAGATATAAGTACCATGATATACTTGATAATATGAATACTACTATTAAGACAGTTTGCAAAATAGGATAATACTTGCTCAATCTAGCCATCAGAGACTTAACAATTGATTTCTTTAATAGCAAAATGTCAACCAAATATTGCAGCCACAACACATTCGCCTTTGGGAAACTGTGAATCATTAGCAGTCACATGATTAACATCTCAACAAAAAGACCTACTACTTTTTGTAGTTTTTCATGCATGGGCTTGCTTAAACTGTAAACCTAATCCGGATAATACATCAAGCATCATTCATGAAAAACCAGTATAAACTAAAATCAATTGAAGAATGCTTCAGAAGATCAATTTCCAAATGTTTGTTCGTCGTATTAATGCATCATTTGCACGTTATTGGCAACTATCTTTTCAAAAAATTTGAAGTTTGAAGATGCCTCATTAATAGAACATAAGGAAAAGAGATGATCAATATTGTCACCACAGATATATAAGAAACTGTCTAGTTGAACTTAGTTGATTTAAGAAAATAGAAGTGCCATCAGAAATATCATATCTTGAAAAAAAAAAACACATAAAGCAGTCAAAGTTTGAGAGTTTAGATAAACTCTGGGGGTTAAAACAACTAACGGAACACATTTGTTTACTTGGCTTTTCATGTGTATGTTCTGTACATTTGTATTTGTTCAAATTTGATAAATAATTAGCCTTAATTACTTAAACAGGTCCATACCTTCCTTCCCAACATTCATTAGTGACCTCCCGCATCTTCCTGTACGTATCCGCCTGTGTATATGCCAAAGAAAACTTGATCAGAAACTTCTGGACAAGAAAACAACCAAAGAAGCATGTTTTGAATTTATTGAAATAATTAAAGAGAGCATTAGAATGTTACTAAAAATGAACTTGTCAAACAAAAAACAAGAAGAAAAGTAAAATTAAGATTTTCTTATTTCAATAGTAAAATGAAGATAAATTATTGTACTTAATAGTTAATACTTCATAATCGATAAGAAAAGGGAAAGGTAAAAAACTTTACCAAATTCCCCTAGTCATTTAATAGCCCTGTAACCCCAACGCAGACCATAAAGATCAGTATCATAACTACAGGCCTATTTTCACATGAATTTTCTTAATAGTATTATAGCCTAAATGATAAGAAAACAATCCTCTATGTTTCCAGTATATCATCAACTCATTTTTATGAATGCTGATAACATTAACATAACTAAGTGCAACCTCGCAGCCTATATAATCTCCATCCATGGGATACTTGATCACATCCCAATCAAGATTGACAACATATTTCTTAATCCAAGACCATCTTTCATAGTCCTCCAGAATCCATATATCCATTACCACTCCTTGATAACCCACATTGAAGAAACATAAATGATCTTCTTTTACCAAGAGATTCCGCATTTTGTAGTCGCTTTCTCTTAAAGGAGCAAGCCTGAATGAAAATTCTTCAGTGATCATGTCGAACACCATGATTCCATTTCCACCTATGTACCAATGCAAACATCTATTAACAATTGCTACATCCCTGTCGTGTAAAGGTTGACAATTAAAATAGGGATTCGCAGTTCTCCTCCACATTTTGGCTACGAATAGATAAATATGATACTCATAACCAATTTCGACTTGCCGCCAAGACAGAATCCTATATTCTTTTGCCAAAGGATGGAAGAAAAAACCACATGCAGAGCCTAATTTTCTATCAGAAGCATCAATTGTAGTAATTCTTCCTTGGGCGGATTGAGGATTGAGAACATGATATTTAAAGAAATGTTTATCCGATCTTAACAAAACTAACCCATTGCAAGAATTGACATAGTTAACAAACAATACTTTCTTGAGGAACCCCAAGTTACACTCCTTTTTACGGTGTTTATCATCAATAATGAAAAGCTTCAAATAACCCATATCCTCCCAATGCAGAAGGGTTAATGGTTTGACTGTTGTTTGATGCAACTCTATAAACTCAGATGACGATGTCAGCATCCACCATTTCTTGCAAACCTTTCGACATTGAACTACGCTTTGTTTTGGAAGTCTACTTAATATGTTCACGATTAACACGTCTGGAAGGTAGTCAAAGTACTCAACATCATCATAGTCACCTATTATTCGCTGAAATAGGTGAATGATCCACATGTAACATTGGAAAAACATTATGCCTGATGCAACAAAAAAATTACAATTCATCATAATCATAATCATAATCATAATCAACTATTATTTGGAAAATTGCATGCAATACACAATATGCACATAACTCAGTTCACAATTTATCAGGACCTACACTACGTTTTTTCAATTGAACTATTGGTGCGAAGGAAATTAACACATATAGAGTTAATAATTCAGTTAATATGTTGAAAAGGTAGAAAAAATGAATTGTAATCTATTACTGATTAATATGAAGTGTTTCACTGACGGGCATAATCAAAATAAGAGGAAAATATTCAGTAGAATGCATAATCATAAACTAAGAGGGTGTTTGGCTAAGCTTATAAGCTCTTTTAAACATCTTATAAGATGTTTGAGAGCTTATAAGCTCTATGAAAATGTTTGAATAATTTTTTTAAATAAGATCTTATAAGACCCAAAAATAAGATGTTTGGGTCTTATAAGCAAATAAGAAATAAGTTAGCCAAACCCAACTTATTTCAAAATCTTATATTTTGGATGTTGTTTATATTGTTAAAAACATAACAACCTTAGCTAATTTCCTTCTTTCTAACAATATCCTTCTCCGATTTTTATTTTTTATTTTTATAATTGCACAAATTCTCTCTTATAATATTTGAAAACATCTTATAAGCCCAATCAACTTATTTTATCCAAACACTTGAGAGCTTATTTTTTAAATAAGATCAAACATCTTATAAGCTCTTAAAACATCTTATAAGTTGTATAAGTTGTTACAACTTATAAGATGTTTTAAATAAGCTTAGCCAAACACCCTCTAAATCGCATTCAACTTATCGCAAAACAATCAACAATGGCAATTTACAATCAATTCATGCAATTCAATCAAGCTTCAATTCACTTCGCACATACTAATATTCAAAACAAATGCTAAACTCCATCAGATGAACAAGTAAAGATTACAGTAACAAACTTTCATAACCTATCGACATGCTCCTAAGAGGATATGGCTTCCACAAATCCAGAGTCGATCGTCAATAGCTCAGCAGGATCGAGAAGGATTTGAGTAATTGCTCCAATTAAAGAAAAGAGGAGGGAAATCGAGGTAGGAGGAAGAAAGCCTGCTCCAAAAACCCCTAATCTCTGCTTACGCACAAAATGACTAAACACGTTTCTATGCTAATTGCTAACACGCCGTACTCCTCCTTATTCAAAACCAAAGTCGCTCTTTTGTTGAAATCCGCTTTCAATTCAATGTAATTAGATGGCACTAAACACTGAAAACAAAAATAGAATAAATGCGTATGAGCACCAAAAATTGAGGAAAACAAGTAATAATTAATAATACCTTAATTTGGTTGGAGATGGAAATAATTATGAAGGATATGCCGTAGAAATTGCTCTGAATCCAGTCCGTGACTGTGAAGCAAATTAGGCTTTACTCTAGTTAAATAAATTATGTATAATGGTTTATTTGGTTTGAGGATCAAACTGTTCAAATCAAACAGTTATGGGACCAATTTGAAAGGACCTTTCAAATCAATATTAGAGGTTTAGGATCAATTTGAAGGTTCTGGAAAGGTATGGGACTGGTTTGCACAGCTGGAAGGTCTCTTTTCATCTTCTAAATTCTAGTGTTTCTGAGGCTATGTTTGTTTATGTTTTTGAAATTCAATATTCAAATTTCAAATCACAAAATCTTAAATCTACTTAACACACCAAATTTTTATCTCAATTTTCTTTTTTCAACTCTACTTTTTCAATCTCCAATACTAACTACCTATCAATCAACACATCAATCATTCTACACATCCATCAATTACAATTAATATATACATTATTTTACACACTCATATATATTTATTTATTTAAATAATCATTACAAAAATAACTAATTCAATCATTATTAAACATCAACCAATCATCATTGATTTGACACATTACAATTTTCAACCAAATTCTAAAAACATAAACAAACATCTACCATTTTCACACGAATTTCGGTGGTACGCCATTCCCGAGAAAATTTCAAATATTTTACTCAAAAACATAAACAAACATAGCTTATTTCTTGTATCATTTTGTATTTTTAATAATAGTTTTGTATATTAAATGTTAATGTCAGTAATTGAATCATACGAGTAAATAAAAGAGAGCCCGGAATAATATTTTATTTTTTAAACTTGCATTCTAATGATATTATTTTAGAAGATGTTGATATATTTTCAAAAATAATTGTCTTATTTTTTCCACCAAAAGTGGTGCATTATTGCCTTAAATAAATCGGGGTTACTTGTGCCACGACATTTTGTAAGAATATTTCCATCAATTATGATATCAATGAAAATTATCTTTCCATTAATGTGGTTCATGTCATCCATCAATTATGATATCAATGAAAATTATCTTTCCATTAATGTGGTCCATGTCAAAAACTTTAGATCAAAATTAGAGGACTTCAATCATGCAATTACCTACAATCATGTTATTGTGATTTGCCCATGATTGATGGTTAGTGCCATGATTGATGGTTAATGAGATTGTGATTTGCCCATGATTGATGGTTAGTGCCCATGATTGATGGTTAATGAGATTGTGATTTGTCAATGATTGATGGTTATGGGGCTATAAATACAATGATTTTGGGGTCCCTAAGCTCATATTTACATTCATAAACCAACACCATCTAAGGGTGAGTTTGAGAGCTTAGAAGAACCTCGAAATATTCGTCGGAGTTGAAGTTCGAAAAACGTAACAATGGCCGGAGGTAACTCGATCTTTATACGCTTCCGCTTTAACTTGTTCATACTTGTTTAGAACACATTTGTATGTATAACTTTGATTTAATCTAACATATGGTATCAGAGCAAGTAATCTCCTCAGCCTTGCTTACGAAATTCGTTATCGTTTTTGAATTTTGTTGATTTGAAATTGAAAAGTGAATTTATCTTTTTGGGTGCATTTGTTATGATCATATCGATATGCTTCTTATGCACTGTTATGAATGATGATATATTCTTCCAAATACTTTGGTTGGCCCTCACTGCAATACGAGATGGTGATGCTGCTTAGGATTGAATAATTTTGTTTTGCATAGTTGACTGTTAATGGAGATTCATGAATTTAATCATGTAAACTTGTATTATAATAGCCACGTATTCATGTATTTATGTGTTTATGGTTTTCATAAATATGAAGTGATTTTTGTGAAAATTGAATTTGTGTGCATGAATTTTGTATGCACGGATTTACTGCATGGCACAATTTTGTATGATCCTATGTACAGCTGCATATTTGTGTCTCCAAATTCATTGACAGAAACATTTGTGGAGGGTCTTCAAAGTTGATGCTTTGTCACATGAATATAAATGCATATATATGGTGGGCTATGCATTACTTTTATGCATATTAAATTGAATAATGATGTTGCCAGGATTAATTCCTAATTGGGACACTGCTATTGTTTTAATAGTTTTATTGGATTAAATTTTCATTCATTCTGTGACCCCATTTACTCTATTATAACATGAAACTTGATTCTACTGTTGGGTTAAGGTTTAATTCGAATCAATTGGCTTAATGTGTTGTCAAATTTGGAATAGAATAAATTGTTTTGAGGGCTTAACGATGATGTTTTTGGTTTGGCCTTGTAATTGGGCCTAACGTATCCTGTAATTGATTGATTGAGCAGTTTATGTTTGAACCCGTATCTGTTATCTTTTGTTATATTGATCCATATGGTCTTAGTTAATTAGAGATAGTCACATCATCTCTTATTAATCGAGATAACATATTGATATCAAATAAACAAAGGTTGTAGTTAATCATATGATATATTATGAAATTTACCCACAGGAATTTTGTAATTTTATTTATGATTAATTAGGATAGAATATCAAATTATATTTCCTAATTAACCCACAGGCATTAGGAAAAAGAACATATTTTGATAGTTTTATCATGATAGTATGAATCTAATGGAATTATAACTTTAGCCCACGGACAAGTTTTATGTCTCTAGATTCATTTAGTAAAAATATGTTTGTACATTGGTAAAACATGATATAGTTATAACCTTCAAAACAATATTTAATAAGCATGTTCAAGTTAATTGCAACTAGTCAACCTATTAGTTACTCTGATGTAAAATGTGATGTTCCCGAACTCAAGGGTGACAACTTTAAGGTCTGGAAGGAAAGAGTTCTCCTTCATTTGGGTGGGATGGATATTGATTATGCCATCAGAAAGCCTGAACCACCTGCAATCACTGAGGTGAGTACCCCAGATCAGGTTGATCTTTATGAAAAGTGGGAGCGATCTAATCGCCTCTGCGTAATGTTCATAAAGATCAAAGTATCTACAGGGATTAGGGGTTCTATTAAGCAATATGACAATGTTTGTTCGTCTTTTAATGAAAGCAATAGACGAATAATTTGTCACTTCGGATAAGGCTTTGGCAAGTACCATTATCATGCAATTCTCATCCATGAAGCTTACTAGGACATGAGGTGTGCGTGATCACATCATGTGCATGAAGGATATTGCGGCTAAATTAAAAAATTTAGAAGTTGATATGTCAGAAACCTCTCTGATTCACTTTATTTTGTGCACTTTGCCCCACCAATTTGGTCCTTTTAAGATTTCTTATAACACATATGAAGATAAATGGTCAATTAATGAAAGTTCTGACCATGTGTGTTCAAGAAGAGAGAAGGTTGGTTGTGGAAGAAGGAGAGAAAGTGAATCTGACTTTTTCCGAAAGGAATAAAAAAGATCGTGCCAAAGATAAAGGCAAGATCTCTGTCAAACCTGACATTAAGAAAGAGTCAAAGTGTTTTTTTTGCAAGAAGAAAGGACACATGAAGAAAGAATGCTCTAAGTTCAAAGATTGGCTTGACAAGAAAGGTATTCAACTTTCGTTTGTATGTTATGAATCAAATTTAACAAATGTTGGTCATAATACTTGGTGGATTGACTCTGGTTCTACAATCCATGTCTCAAATACCTTGCAGAGTATGCAAAACCTACGGAAGCCAGTGGAAAATGAGCAATACATCCATTCAGGATGAAGGATGAGCTCAAATGTGGAGGCTATTGGTTCTTGCGATTTGGTGTTAAGTAGTTGTTTTATTTTGCATTTGGAAAAGACATTTTTTGTTCCTAGTTTCTCAAGAAATTTAATTTTAGTTTCAAGACTTGTACCTTTTGGTTTTAACTTTAACTTTTCGGTTAATGGTTTTACATTATTCAATAAATCTGAAATTATTGGTTATGGTACATTGTCTGATGGTCTTTATTCAATTACATTGCAGAATAACATTGCTCATAACTCCTTGAATGTAACTGCTGGATTGAAAAGTAGTATTGTGAACGAAAATTCTTCTATATTATGGCACCGGAGATTGGGACATATCTACATTTTGAGAATCAAACGGTTGGTGGATGAAGGAGTACATAGTACTCTTGATTTTATTGATTTTGAGACTTGTATAGATTGCATTAAAGGAAAACAAACTAACAAGTCTAAAAATGATGCAGAAAGAAGTACTGAGTTGTTAGAAATCATACATACAGACATTTGTTGTCCTGATATAGACACAAGTAGTCCAAAATACTTTATCACCTTTATTAATGGTTTCTCACGATATATGTATCTCTATTTACTTCGTTCTAAGGACGAACCTTTAGACGCCTTTAAAGTTTTCAAGGCTGAAGTACAAAAACAATGTGGTAAACAAATTAAGATAGTGAGATCAGATAGAGGTGGAGAGTATTATGGTAGATACATTGAGAATGAACAAACACCTAGGTCATTTACGAAATTTCTTCAAAAACATGAGATTGTTGCCCAATACACTATGCCTGGTACTTCGGATCAGAATGGTGTATCAGAAAGAAGAAACCGAACTTTGATGGACATGGTGAGAAGTATGAGGAGTAATCGAAAACTTCCTCAATTCTTGTGGACTGAAGCACTAAAGACGGTTGTGTATATATTAAACCAAGTTCCAACCAAGGCTGTCTTAAAGACACCTTTGAGTTATTCAAAGGTTGGAAACCCAGTTTGCGACATATACGCGTTTGGGGATGCCCGTCCGAAATGAGAATTTATAATCCACAAGAAAAGAAACTAGATCCTAGGACTATCAGTGGGTATTTAATTGGATATGCCGAAAAGTCTAAGGGTTATAGATTCTATTGTCCATCTCACAGTACTAGGATTGTGGAATCCAGAAATGCAAAATTTCTTGAGGATGACTTGATTAGTGGAAATGAACAACTGCATAACTCAGTCTCTGCGTTGGATCACAATTAAGCTCAACCTTCTACTTCAAGTGATAGACTGATTATCATACACACTCCTCAGGCTCAAACGTGTGTAAGACAACCAGTCATTGAAATTTCACAAGTTAATGCTGATCCATTAGATCAAGTTGTTAATCAAGACAATGTTGATCAACCAATTGAGCAACCGGTTGAACAACAAGTCGCTCAAGAAAATGATGAAACAACATTAAGAAGGTTTACCAGAGCAAGAAGATCGGCAATACCTAGCGATTATGAAGTGTATTTGCAAGAAATGGACTACAATATTGGAGCCGAGAATGATCTTGAAATGTTTTCACAAGCTGTAAGTTCTAAAGAATCTAACTTAAGGCACAAGGCCATGATTGAGGAAATGAACTCTATGTCAATTAATAAAGTCTGGGATCTCGTCGAGTTGTCTGATGGTGTAAAAGCCATTGGATGTAAATGGGTCTTTAAAATGAAGAAAAAGTCACAAGGCAATATCGAGAGACATAAAGCAAGTCTTCTAGCAAAAGAGTTTACTCAAAGAGAAGGAATCGATTACACATATACATTTTCTCCGGTGTCAAAGAAAGATTCTCTTCGCACAATTATGGCTTTAGTAGCTCACTTTGATTTTGAGTTACATCAAATAGATGTGAAAACGGCATTCCTTAACAGAGATCTAGAGGAAGATGTTTACATGAAACAACCTAAAGAATTCTCCTCTAGTGATGGTGAGCATTTAGTCTGCAAGCTTAATAAATCCATTTACGGTTTAAAACAAGCCTCCCGCCAATGGTATTTAAAGTTCCATGGCATCAACACTTCATTCGGTTTTGAAGAGAATGTCATGGATCAATGCATATACCAGAAGATTAGTGGGAGTAAGACATATTTTCTTGTTTTATATGTGGATGATATTTTGCTATCAACTAATGATAATGGATTGCTATATGAGGTGAAACAATTTTTTTTAAAGAACTTTGATATGAAAGATATGGTTTAGGCATCTTATGTCATTGGCATTAAGATCCATAGGGAAAGATCACGAGGCATTTTGGGTTTGTCTCAAGAGACCTATATCAACAAAGTTTTAGAGAGATTTCGGATGAAGAATTGTTCACCAAGTGTAGCACCTATTGTGAAGGGTGACAAATTCAGTCTGGATCAATGTCCAAAGAATGATCTTGAACGGGAACGAATGAAGGATATCACATATGCTTTCGCTGTAGGAAGCTTTATGTATGCTGAGGTTTGTACCAGACCTGACATTGCATATGTTGTTGAAGTATTTGGTAGATATCAGAGTAACTCAGGCATTGACCACTGGAAAACTGCAAAGAAGGTTATGAGATACCTTCAACGAACAAAGAAATACATGTTTATGTTCAGACGGACCAGTGAATTAGAGGTGGTTGGCTACTCTGACGCTGACTTCGCTGGCTGCATAGATTCAAGAAAATCCACTTTAGGATATCGAGACTCATATTGCAATGTTATCCTATTCGGACATTGTTATAAATGTACTTTATTAGTTTGAATGCATGATAGGCCAATAATGTTTGCTATGAAGTACTTGCCAACACAACAAAAACCTGAGATTCCGGGGGCAACCCCCGGTAGAGTTGGTAAGGGCATGTGAACTTGTGGCCTAGGTCACGGGTTCGAATCCTGATGAGGGAATGCCTATTGCCTTCTCTACTGTGAGCCTGTCAGCTATGGGCAACCTAGGCTGGTTTACCTCTCTTGTGTGGTTTGCAGGCTATTACACAAGAGCGGGGTTTACCCAGTGCGCACCTCACGGTAGCGGCTGCGGGTTACCCTCGTCATCCAAAAAAAAAAAACCTGAGATTCCAAATAGTTGTGATAATAGCTCCACAATAAAGTAGAGTAAAACATAGAAACACTTAACACCAACAAAACTATTAAAGAAAAATCAAATAAAAAAGGAGGAATTGAACCAATAGATTATCTCAGTTCTAACAAAAAATTTAACACTAAAATGAAAATTCAGTCAAAATAAAAAATCCTAAATTTCCTTGGACATTTTCATACCTTTTAAACTTCTTCGAATGATAAACAAAATACATCAAAACAATAATTAACCACCCAGGAGCGAAGAGCTCAACATGTTTAGTCAAGAGTTCTCGATCAAATTCATGAATTATTACTGCTTTGATTACTACATTGGGTTGTTTATTTGTGTTTTAAATTTTTTTATTAAAATTATAAGATATGCTAAATCATATAATATCTATGGGGGTTAAAAAGAAAACGATAAGCCATATAAAGCAGTTTTTGCTTATTTGTTGCTTTGTTACTATCAGTCAATTTGATATCCATTCCTCCTATGATAAAAGTTGATTTTGTCTTTTAGGAGAGTTATAAATATAATTGTCACCTACCCACCTACCCACAAAAAAATTGATTTTGTCTTTTGGGAGTAGATGTCACCCACCTACCCTTAAAAAAAAGTTGATTTTGTTTTATTGTTTTTGTCCCGAAATTTAATGTGAAATCTGTACTATAGAGTTTTTAATAATATTACTTTATGATAGTGGTACAAGTTGATTTCTGTTTGCAGTCTAAAAAATTTTCAAAAGACATAAAAATTCATGTGATGCTTCATAATTCATCAACCAATAAGAAAGAATCAGATACTGCTTTTTTAGCAGAGCCGTACCCATTTAAGTTCTTTACAGAAAGTAGTTGTTAAGGACATACAATTATGATGAAATTGGAGGACATACTTTTATTAACAAGCGGATAAAAAATAATCTAAAATTCAGGATTATTTATCTATTTAATACACATATATCAAATTATTTCAACCCAGCACACTTCCCCAAGAAAACCTTTCTCTCCCTTTCCCACCATCCTAAACCAAAGAACAATAGATGGTGAGTTTGTAAACACTGAGCCTCCATTTGCAACTTTCTTCGAAACCCGTTTCATAGGGCTTTCATCTCACACTCAAATAAGTCTTCAACGATTTCAAGGCTGTCGCGTTGGACTTATTACTCAGGGTATACTTTTGTTTTCTCATCAATTTTCCTTTCCATTTTCTTGTTAAAAATTGTATTTTTTAGCTATGAAATTTGTGGGGTGCACTGTGTGTATTTGTATATATCTATTTTAATATTGAGTATATACATATATATATATATATATTTAGATGGTAGATTTAATATTATGTATATGATTAATATAGTTTATAGATTTAATAAACTTGCGCATATATTAAAATGTTATATTTTCAGATTTAATAAATGTTAATACTGATTTTTTTACAGATTGTAAATCTGTGGGTATATATATATATATATATATATATATATATATTTAGATTTAATATTATGTATGTGATTAATATATTTTATAGATTTAATAAATTTTGGTATATATTTAAATATTATATTTTCAGATTTAATATTATAAATTGTGAATAATATTTTTTTCTAGATTGTAAATCTTTTTATATATATATTTAGATTTAATATACATATTTTAAATATTTATTTGCAAAAAATAAAAATACAAAAATAAAAATGAAAAATGCAAACAAATTGGGTATAGATGCTAGACCCAAAACCCATAGACCCAAAACTTTGGGTCCCAAATCATTTGGTAGTGTTATGTTGATGTGATTTCTTGTCGAGCTTACTTATTTGTCCCAAAGGGAGATTAACAAGTAAGAACAAATTGGAAAATGTGCACCTTTTTTTGTTTTCTTGTCCAAACGTTTTTGATAGTGGTTGAATGACATATTCGCAGGCGGATAAATACAGCAAGATGTGGAAGGGAGGTCACTGATGAATGTTGGGAAGAAACGTATAGAACTGTCTCAGTAAATAAAGCTAATTATTTGTCAATTTCGAACAAATTACGAATTTGGAAACAAAAACACATGAAAAAACAAGCAAACACATGAATTTGGATTGAGTTAGGTACCTGCGCATTTCAACTTTTAAATTAACATTAAAATAATAACTATAATAGAACAATGAGCTTTTCTCTTATTAACCACACAAACTCCCTTGTTTAAGGATATAAGTAAGTATTTGTTAATAATTGGTTTTTCCAGCTAATTTGAAAGATTCTAATTGTTAACAGTTAAAAGTACAAATGAGAACTATTCTATTGAGACTCATATTGGAATGTTGTCCTATTTGGACATTGTTGTAAATGTATTTCATTAGTTTGAATGCATGATAGACTTAACACGCTGTATCTTTATTTCCCTTGTCTCTATTCTTGTACATAGGTTAGGGGTGGCAAAATGGTTCCGGAACCATGGTTCCGACCCATTTAAACTAGTTTGGGTTGGGTCGGTTCCTAAGAAATTTTATTTGGTTTCTAATTGGTTCCGACTTGGTTCCAAGTTGGGTCCAACTAAATTTCAAGTTAGGCCCAAATTGTTTGTCAATTATCTAAGTTATGAAGAACAAAATACAAGGTGTTGAGTTGGGTTGGGCTTGGTTCCCTTTTGGGTCGAGGTTGGTTCTACCTTAAAAACCATGAAGAATCCAACCCATTTAAGAACCAACCCATTGGAACCGATCCAAATCCAACCCGAACCGCCCAATTGCCACCCCTAACATAGGTTAATGAATTACAAATCCGTTTAAAAAGTAATATGGATTATTTCATAAAATTTTATAAAAGAAATAATATAAATAACGTAAACTTGAATATTGAAATTATAGCAATGGATATGTTACATTATATAGTGTAGTTTGGTGGTGTTAAATCAAAAAACAAATATAAAAAAAGTATTTATAATTTTTCAAATTAGTAATTTTTTTTATATACCATATGCCATTGATGTACAATATCCCATCTCAAATAATGGTGATGCCAAAATCCAATGCATAGTGGCATTACAAATTTTCGATTTTACCGAGAACATACGTGACTCTCTTAGCTCATATGAATTAACTGTTGATTAATCATGTTTCTCATATTATTTATTTTACTTTTCAATGTTAATTATACATCATTGCTTAAAGTTAACCTTTCTCTTAAGAATTATTTTCTTAAAGTAATGATCCAAAACTAATAAACAATTAAGGTTATCAAAATTAATAATCAAATTTACTTTTTCTTATTGTTTTTAATAATTCGCATGCATAATTTTTCTTTAGATGTACTAGTTTTTGGAAGAGGTGTTTTATTGGGCTTGGGCTATTAAGATTTTTTGGGCTTTCAATTGACGTTATCTATTGCCGAGTCTTAATGTAGCAACCCAAGTCATCGATTTTCAAGTTTATGTTAAGATTAAAATAGGACATCATCATTCACAACTAATAGTTAGCAAGTACAGTGGTAATATTTATCTCTTGATTGGCGAACCTTCTCCAAATTTATACAAATTCACATTATAAATATAATTTAATTAATTATGGTGTTGTCTCCAATTCGAGCAACATCGAAATCTAGATTGCAAATCAAATGAAGCATGATTACTTAATTGGAAATTGGAATATGTTTTTCTTTTGGAATGAATCAATTACATGAAACCTATTAAGTATATCAAATAGTAATAAGTCAAATATTAACTACAAATTGTTATAATTAGCCGAGAACTACTTTGAAAGTCGAGAAAATAGACATCATTGAAGTCGAATCTAAAACTATAAAATCTTAGGCCTCAACTTTACATGTAAAACTAGGATTCATCGATTAAATAGAAATTATCTAAATATAAAAATGTCTAAATTTCTTTTTTTACTTATAAAAAGTAATATTTGTTGGTTTTATCAATATCATTTTGGGGCGTTTTGTACCTTAGCCAACTAATGATAATAGGTAACTCTCCAAAATCTTGAAACAAAGATTCTAAACATAGACTAATATATTCCAGCAAGAAAATTGGATTGATTGCTTAAATAAGAGCCATGAATGCAAATATACTGGAAAATTAATGTTGATCTCTTCCTTTTATTTTTCTTGAATATTTGAGATCATAAGTTAGCTGGAAAATCGAGAAATCCTTTTAATTTAGATTATTTTTTCTTAGAAATCCCATTTTAGTACCACAAAATATAAATAGTGGCCTCATGTTATTTCTTACTATTCATTTCAAAATTTACTTTGGTATAAATTAAATCTCACTTTGGGTAGGTGGGTAGGTGGGAGAAAGTACTTTGATATAAATTTCAGAATTTCAAAATGTAGGGGTAGGTGAGAGAATTCTACACTATTATTTATTTATTCATACACAAACACAATTTCCCCAACTAAACTTTTCCTCTCCTTTTCCCAACATAATAAACCCTAAACCATCGGAGCTAATACTATTATGAACACTCAAAAATTCAGAAAAATCCTCATTGATATGGGTTTGCCTCCAGAATAATGTATATTATTTCTTTGTGTTCTTGATTTGTCAGATTTTAATGATGATTCTGTAAGTATAAGACTTATCATTTTGGGGCTTAAGCTTGCTGTTGTTTCCATTTCTCAAGACACTTCTTTGTTTTCCCAGATACAACACGCTTGAATACAGAACTGCAAAAGGAGTTTGCCCTATAATGAGGTTTGTCTGCATTAACATGTAATAAAGCAAAGAAACCCTAACTAGACAGGCATGGAAAAGATTTGAACTTATTTAATGCATGTATGTAGATAATTTAATTAGAACTCGATGACTTTGAAATGATTGCTATCTTTTTGCTTGCTTTTCGAATTTAATAAGTATAAAATATTAGATCTTCGAAGATTGGTGAAGTGTTATTTTATTTGTTTCTTGATTTGAACTTTTTAGGAAGCAGAAAGAGATAAGTAGACTGGAGAAGAGATTACAGGAGAGAAATGTGCAGCTTCAGGCTTCAACATCTGCAACTGAAATGGTATTGCTACACATTGAATGCTTGATTTTTTAATTTCAATTTCTTATTTGTTTTTCAGTTTTTGAGGATGAACGATTCATAGGGTTATGTGTGTGCATTTGTATATATCTGTTTTAAATTTTAATATTGAATATATATATATATATATATATATATATATTTAGAAGGTAGATGTAATATTATATATGTGATTAATATATTTTATAGATTTAATAAACTTACCTATATATTTAAATATTATATTTTCAGATTTAATAAATGTTAATACTAATTTTTTTTTACAGATTATTAGGGGTGGCAATTGGGCGGGTTGGGTTGGTTTTGGGTCAGTTTCAATGGGTTGGTTGTTAAATGAGTTTGGTTATTAAATGGTTTTAAAATTGAACCAAACTCAACCCAAAACGGAATCAAAATGAAACCAAAAGGGAACAAAGCACAACCCGACTCAACACCTTACATTTTGTTCATTATAATTTAGGTTATTGGAAAAAGATTTGGGCCTAACTTGAAATTTAGTTGGACCCAACATTGAACCAATTAGGAACCAAATAAATTTTATTTAGGAACCAATTCAACCAAAATTGGGTTGGAACCGTAGTTCTGGGTCCATTTTGCCACCCTACGGATTATAAATCTGAGGATATATATATTTTATATTTTTAATAAATTTTTGTATATATTTAAATATTATATTTTCAGATTTAATATTACAAATTGTGAACAATATTTTTTTCGAGATTATAAATCTTTGTGTGTGTATATATATATATATATTAAGATTTAATATACAAATTTTTAATATTTATTTGCATATGAAGAAATGTAACTCATAAGTTAATATTTATGGCAAATATGAAACCTAAGAGTATTGTATCATTGCAAAAATCTATATCTAAGAATTAAATTTCAATAGAATATATAGTTTTTTAGTTCCTAATATGTGATCATATTTAATATCAAATATATTAAATTTGTTTCATTAAAAAAGTATATTATTATGTTGAGAGAATGATTAAAAATGAATAATTTTAATAGTTTATTACTTAAAAATTTATACATTAAGTGTTTTGAATTGCACTTAACCACATTTGTAAAAGTAAAAGAGAATTATTTCTAAATTGTCCGTCTTTTTCTTTTATAAATTTATTTTGATTTACATGAGAAAGTACTCTAAAAGTTTTTACTTTTGGCCTCACTTTAGTTTGACTAAATCACTTTTAGTCTCATAGAATTTTAATGACACATTTGGTCTTATTGGAATCAAAATGTGATATTTTTAGTTATATCCATATATTTTTTTCCCTTAAAATTATCAGCATATGTCGCACACTTAATTAGTTAACTACCTTAGAATATAACAAAAATATGTGAGAATCCATATGCTGAACTGAGTATCTATCTTCCACATGTTACTTTTATCTATTTGTGAAGCTAAAAGTGTCGTATTTTAATATTAATGGAACTAAAAGTAGCACGGAAATTGTTATGGAATTATAATTATCATAATTTGATTCCAATGAGATCAAACATATCACCAAAATTTTAATGGGATTAAAAGTGATTTGGTCAAGTTCCAAAGATTCCAAACTAGATTTTTCGTTCTATATCCAATTATAGAAAATTTGAGCTAATAATATGACAATTATTACAATTTTACACACATTTGTCAAAGTATTCAACAGACAAGAAACTTTCAATCAATTCAACAACAATCTTTAATCCAAACTTATGTATTAGAAGTTTCATCATTCGGTGCATAATCTAATACTGCATTTTTAGTGACGATTTAATGATAAAAGACTAAAACATAAATAATAAAATTAGTTTTAAATTTAAACAACCATAAATTTATAAATATATTATCACTTTAAAATGAAATTACAAGCCAATAATCGGATGTAGTCATATCAAGAATATATTGGGCGAAATAAACAAAAGAATCATAAGATCGATCAATAATCGAAAAACAAATAAGATTGCAAATATTCAGTTATTAAGATTAATGTATTATTATCACATTTCTTCATATTAAAAAGTAGTCTTCCAAAAACATAATTGTGTTTAGATATCCCAAATAATCTCATAAGTTACTAATAATTATATGGTCAAGCTACATAAATCTTACTGTTAAGTAAGGATTAAATGTTTGAACCCTCACTCATAACTAATATTCCTTTTTGTTGGGATCGCATAAGCCCCGTGAGTGAAACTTCGCAGCGGAAGTATAGATTTTTAAAAAAAAATTATTCGAGTTCCACTCAAAAGCCTATATATGCTATATCGAAATAAAGGCGTAAACAAAACCAGTAAACATAAATTGTACCTCTTTTGGTTACCTCCGGTTATCGGTTTGAACTTTTCAGTTATCTCAGATATCTCAACTGCGTGATCAACGGAGATCTCTAGCACCCCAATTGTTGTGCCTCTAAGCGTTGTATCCACACCTTGAACGTTTCTCTCGAAAAAAAACAATCGTGCTAGCGATTCGTAATTACGACTATTACGACTATGATAAGGATCGTATGTAGGGTGATGGAATTTTTCTAGAGGAACGCTATGGAATATCGAAGACAGAAAATATGGAGAAAAACCCTAACTTGATAACTCAAATAGTATCAGTTAATTAGATTGATTTGAATGAAGAATAAAGTATCATATTTATAACATAGAGGGAACGTTTTTTCTTCTTCTCCGAAACAGAGAAGAAAACGTGTCCTATATGGAATAGGAAGGGAACGATTTTTCTCTTTCTCCAAGAAGGAAAAATCGTTCCCTACATCTATTAGGATTCAAGAATCCTAATCTTAGTAAACTTCTATTCTCTCACTTCAAATTTTGATCCTTTTAGATTTATCTTATCCAAAAATCTCCATATTAATTCTTGATAGACTTTCCTTAAATTTCAACCCCAAAAATAAACTTCCTCTTTTGATTTATTAATTGGGCTTTCAATTAATAAACTCCTTGGGCCTAGCCCATTAATTGATAAATCATAAGATCAATTAAAAAGTTTAATTAATTAATTCAAGCTCAAGACTTAATTAATTAATTAATTCCATCATAGATCAATATCCAATATTAATCCACATTAAGGCCAAATTCGAAATTGGCCATGCAATACATACAACCGGGAAACTTATTCAAGTTTGTGTATGACCCCTAGGTTCATTTGAAAGCTAGCAGTGAGACCATTTCCCAAACGGCTCGGTAATCAATTAGACAATTATTACCTCAATTAATTATTATGCCAAATAATTAATCTTGGTCATGAACTAACCACCAATTAATTCATGACTCTCACAGATTGAGTTCGGTGTCTAGCAACGTCGACTCAACCACTAGATTCAAATGATTATAACAGACCTCTCCTGATCACGATCGTAGCATGTGTCTCATCCTTTTGTCAGATCTCCCGATTAAATCTAGGATTTGGTTGCCAGTCGAAATCCTACTAATTTAATCATATGACTATGTCAATTGGCGAATGACGACTTATGTCAACCAAGCAAGGACCATACCTTCTTGTTGACTTACTTCGGCCGAAGATTTCAAGTCAAGTCATTCCCAAGACAGCATAGAAGATTCACTAATCAAACGATTAGAGACAGATCCTATCTTGGAACCGCCTGCCAAATCACACAACCAGACTACACCCAAAATAACCCATTTGTGATTATCTTGTAATCATGAACTAAATCAAAGTGCAGTGGGTTATGCATTTGAACAGCCGCGATCCCTCAAGTCATGAGGATCATCACAAGCCTACGTGACCGTGGAATTTCATATTCGACACGTCCACTGATGTGCCTAAACCGCAAGCGCACGGCTTCGGTGCAGTACAAAAGATATCGTTCCCACGAAGACCGAACAATCAAGCACTAGCCTATCAATTATCAGTAATCTAAGCCTAATAAAAATACGAGATAGTTGTAAAGAAAATTAAACCAAAAGCAAGTAAATTGATTCGAGTTATATATGATTGGAAATTCCGGAATTAGGGTTCACCACGATAAATATTATCGACTCAATTATATTACCGATGAAGTTACGACCGCTACTTATGAAGGACACTATCCTATTGTACTCGCTACCTTCTGTCGAAGCATAACAATATACCCAAGCTAATTAATCAACTACTTTCGTGATGATTAGACTAAACTCAGATTCATTAATCTCTATGATAGTGTATCGATTCCTCAAAAGACCTAAAACTACTTTCGTGATTTAGGATCCTAGGTTTGAATTCTAGGGTTCTGATATAGACGTCACCTTTCAGAATTTTCACCTAATATCTATGATTATGCAAATATGTGGCCAGCAAATTCACAAGCATTAATAATCAAGAATGCAAATCATAAGCATGCGCGATGTAAAATCAACGATTCTATAATTTATATCGATAACATATTATCGGGCTATTTCCGGTTCCAGAATAATATGAATTACTCCATAGATGCGAAGAAACAATCAACAATCAATAAAGTAAACATGATAAAACGACAAGAATTAAAAGAGATTAAAGAAAATAATTTCGATTAAACCCGTTGTCGAATAATCCGTTTACAATAATCTTGAATTTTGTCTCTCGATCTCCGATCTTTACAACTCAATTCAAGAAAATAAAGTTCGAACCCTAAAACTATGTTCGGAGGGGGTATTTATACCTAATCTAGAACATAAACCCGAAGTTGGGCCGAATATGGGCTTTTTCAGCGTTTAGAATCAACCTAACGCGCGTCTGTACGCAAAGCGGCGTATGTACGCAGTGCAAATCGGCGTACGTACGCCGTACAAATTGGCGTACGTACGCAATGAAGCCCCAAACTTTCTGCCTTCGTTGTCTGAACGCCAATTAACACGGCGTACGTACGCCATTGTTCCAGTCCGAATTTGGCTTTGGGGTCTTCTACAAAGTTGTAGCTCTATGTCTTAGCTTCAAAACCCCACTGATTTGGATCCAATCCAAGTTCTAAAACTCGAGTTATGATTCGTTTTACCAGGACTGCGCCATTTGGTTTGAAACAGAGCGTATTTGTAACTTTCGGGCCTTTAAACGTTTGAACCGGATCTTGTCATCTTCACAAAACTTTTAGGTAATTGTCTTAGCTTTCCAAACATATAAGGCTCATTAACATTGGAGGTTTTTAGCTCAAGATATGATCGTATTTCCAAACAGCGCCCATGTATCTCATTTCATACGTTTTTTCGTCATTTTCTCGAAGTTAATGATTTTACCCTACAATCATGTAACAAACCTATAAACGTATATGGGGTATAAATCATGATATAAAACGACTAATCTTAGGCTAGAAAACACGTATAATTGAGGTTTATCATCCACCAATATGAATTTCCACTGGGGTTGCTCAATTCACCATCCGCGATGTGAACCCTCATACGTTGCATAGGTTCCCAACCAATACCCATGGAACAAGATACATTCCTCCAAGGAAATGCAACATATAAGCAAGTCTTAACGAGTCATTGATATCCCTATCTTAATGACTCTACGACTTGGAACTATTTTAGGATTACAGCCGTTCGAGTACATCCCATGATCACCATCCAATGCGTGACCGTACCCATAGCTCTATGTAACCCAAGGGACTTTATTACATACATGTAAAGACAGAGGATATATAATAAAGAAAAAGCCATATATAAAATAACGTTTAAAAACAAAACTGTATCAAAAGTGTTATACAAAATTGGCAACCAAAAATCGCTTGCCGGGCACTAACACTAACACTTTTTATATTAAAAAGGATCATATACTAAATTGAACTCAAATGAACTATTACCTAATTATTGCACAAAAAATGTTGATTGTACCAAAAAAGACTTAAGCAAATTCAAAAAATTGATAGAAAACGCAATTAATTATCATTTTTGATTCCTACAAAATAAGTATGTATATAGACAAACATCTTTAAATCCACGAAATTATTAGTTGATTGTTAATAAATATTATGTAGCCATAATCAAAATCTAAAACAAATATATAAAAAGATAAATATAATTAAATTTAGAAAACAATTAACTTTGAATATGTCAAAGCAATTTATGTGCTTTCATAATTTGAGTAAGTCAAGTCAAATCTAAAAAAGTTTATTTCTATTAGGACAATTTCATCTTCGAATTTCTTTAGATCAAGGAAGTAAGAATCATGATCACATTATTATACTAATAAATTTCATAATTTAAGCGACTAAATCAAGATTTTTCTCAAATTTAAATTGCTTATCTTTTAATCTTTTTAATAAATTGGTGTATACGAAAAGCGTCTTCAATTGTATTTTCAAATAAAAATAACTATACATTTTAATCTTTTAAAATTAAAGAAATTTATATTATGTTTATAAATTGTATTTAAATTAATATAGACTGTGCACAAAATTAAGTTATTATTTTCTTAGGAATATTACTACAGGGAGAAAAAGTTTTTTTTTTTTCGAGGTAGATTAAATCCAATATTTATTTTCTTGGGATTTTCAACTTTAATATCAATATTATTTTGATATGGCATAGATTGAGAATTCATATATAAGATATTGACATCTATGCCTTCTTGGGGATTTCCTAATTGAACCACCAATGATTTACGTTCTCAGAAACAAATTCCTCTGCTCTATTTTTCATATTTATAAATAATTAAACCTACAATACCCAATGACTATCTTGCTCAGAGCTCTCTGACAATTTTGCCTTCAATTATTCCTGATTCTCAAAGTAATTAAAAATTGTTGAGAAAAATGATTTTATTGGATGTTACAATTGCATGGTGGAATATCCGATCTTGGAGGTTTATGGGCCCTACTAGTCTTTTGGATTTGGATCCATCTTCTTCTTTACGGCCCAACAAGTTTTTTCAATTGAAATATTAAGGCCAAACCCATTCATTGTATATCTATTTCATGACTAAACTAAATCCACTTCAATTATCCCAGCCGCCTCATCCTCGCTGCCGCCACTCTCCGTCGGATTCACAACGTTGATTTGAATTCTAAGGTCATAACATATCTTCTTCATTCATTTTTCTGTTAAATACTTTTTCACAACCATGATTTAGTGAATTCATCAAGAATCCCTTTCGTACTTAATATTGCGTGCAATTTTCTAAATAATTGTTGATTATGACTATGTATATGAGGAATTGTAATTTTTTTGTTGCATCAAGCATAATGTTTTTCCAATTTTACACTTGGATCATTCACCTATTTCAGCAAATAATAGTTGACTATGATGATGTTGAGTACTTTGACTACAGATGTGATAATTGGGAACATATTAAGTAGACTTCCTAAAGAAAGCGTAGTTCAATGTCGAAAGGTTTGCAAGAAATGGTGGATGCTGACTTCGTCATCTCAGTCTATGGTGTTGCATCAAACAACAATCAAACCATTAACCATTCTGTATTTGGATGATGAGATGGGTTATTTGAAGCTTATAAACATCGTAAAAAGAAGTGTTACTTGGGGCTGCTAAAGAAATTAGACCAGGTTAACTATATTAGTTCTTGTAATGGGTTAGTTTTGTTAGGCTCAGACCATCTTTTATGGTCTGTAAATATCATGTTTTCAATCCTCTATCTTCCCATAGAAGAATTACTAGGTTATGCATGTGATTTTTTCTTCCATCCTTTGGCAAAAGAATATAGGATTCTTTCTTGGCGGCAAGTAAAGACTGGCTATGAATATCATATTTATCTATTTGGAGCCAAAATGTAGAGTAGAATTGTCATTCCCTATTTTAATTGCCAACCTTTACACTATAGGGATGTAGCAACAATTGTTAATAGATGTCTCTATTGGTAAACACAGTTGGAAATGGAATCATGGTGTTCGATATGATCACTGAACAATTTTCATTCTGGCTTTGGTAAAAGAAGATTGCTACATCTTTGTAATGTAAAATTTGTCAATTAAAATAGGGATTCGCAGTTCTCCTCCACATTTTGGCTCCGAATAGATAAATATGATACTCATAACCAGTTTCGACTTGCCGTCTAAACAAATCCTATATTCTTTAGTTAAACGATGGAAGAAAAAACCACATTCAAAGCCTAATTTTTTATCAGAAGCATCTATTGTAGTAATTCTTTCTTGGGCGGATAGAGGATTGAGAACATTATATTTAAAGAAATGTTTATTCGAGTTTAATAAAACTAACCCATTGCAAGAATGACATAGTTAACAAACAGTAATTTCTTGAAGACCCCAATTACACTCCTTTTTACGGTGTTTATCATCAATAATGAAAAGCTTCAAATAACACATATCCTCCCAATACAAAAGGGTTAATGGTTTGACTGTTGTTTGATGCAACTCTATAAATCCACCATTTCTTGCGGACCTTTCGACATTGAATTACGTTTTCTTTTGGAAGTCTACTTAACATGTTCACAATTAACACGTCTGGAAGATAGTCAAAGTACTCAACATCATCATATACCTATTATTATTATTTGCGGAAATAGGTGAATGATCTAAGTGTAACATTGGAAAAACATTATGCATGATCCAACAAAAAATCACAATTCATCATAATCAACTATTATTTGGAAAATTGCTACAATATACAATATGTTGGTCATCCGTATAAAGGAGTTCCGATGACACTATCCGAAACAAACCTTGATATAAAACTTGCTTCTTCAAGAGCTGAAGAGGACACTTAAGTTGGCCAGCTCGTTTGCGGCATAGGTGCAATTCTTAATGTGTGTTTGGGGCTAATGTTCGTCTGGATGTACAAACCGGTAATCTATTTCGTGTTTCTATTCAACATCTTATGTACCTTTTGCATCATTTTTACTCCTTGTATTTTGACAGGAAAGTTGGACATGATCAAGGATGAACTTAGTGACCTGCATTTGGCGTTTTAGAGGTAAGCACCTAGGTAAGATTTTGTGTTAGTTTAGATTTGACCTTGTTATTTCGGAATGTTTGTCATTGCCCTGCAAGTATTACTTTGTGATGTAATTGCACTCTTCCGCAGCATTTGATTTCACTATGAGATGAAAGAATTGTTTCGTTGTAGTTTGGTTGGTGTGATGGGGTGAAGTTAGGGCATGTGGCTTATTGTCTCGGGCAACAAAGGGGTTAGGTGAAAGGTGTGTTGGGACCCTTGTCTCTTCACCATTTACATGTCTTGTTTTCAAATCTTTAATCCACTATAACCAGTCTCTTGTTTAGTAATTTATCCATACGAATGTTAGTTTAAGTCATTCTTAGTGAGAACTTATTCGGGATACACATTTAGCCTAAGAGCTTTTGAATTGGTCAGTTTCCTGATAGTGAAGTAAAAGATGGTTAATGTAATTGATCTGTACCCAATTGGTGTTGCTCCGGATGAAGATGTCGTAGTTGGTGATGTTGAGTACGCCTATGTTGTGAAAATGCGAGAACCTGTATAAAAGGCAATCAAAAATGTCCCCAAATATCGACGGAAAACTACTCTCACTACAGTATCATTGTGCTTACTTCTTGTTGAAGATTGAGTTTTTACATTCCTTCCTCCGATTGCATACTGCACATACTTTTTTTATCACGTGCATTGCATGTTGTTTATATGAATTTATTGAAGCAACAAATATTTTAGAGCAGTAGAATATTACTAAAAATAAACTTGTCAAACAAAAAAAGGGTAAGTTTAGTAAAATGAAATAAAATAAATTACTGTACTTCATGATCAAAAGGAGAAAAAAGATAGGAAATCGTACAAAATTCCACTAGTCATTTAAAAGCCCTTACCAACCATACCATCAATGTCTGAACTACCTAATGTTAATTTCAAATGAATTTTCTTAATAGTATTGTTACCTAAATGGTAAGAAAACAATCCTCTTATGTTTCCAGAACATCATTACCTCATTTTTGTGAATGTTGATAAACTTAACATAACTAAGTGCAACCTCGTAGCCTATACAATCTCCTTCCATGGGATACTTAATAACATCTCAATCAAGATTGACAACATATTTTTTAATCCAAGACCATTTTTCATAGTCCTCAAGAGTCCTTATATAGAAGACCAATTTTGGTTCTGGATATTTAGTGTTTTTCTCTTCGTTTGTGATTGAATTCGGGGTACTTTTGTGCTTTGGTTAAGGCGTATGTGTGTTTTCAATCGTAGCTGATTACGTTCATAAGTGGTGTTGGTAGATTCAGAGGTGTTGATGGGAATTTTGTCGAGACTGAATTTCCTTTGTATTTATTATGATCGGTATCTTTCTTTGTTTTTAATTTAGTTAAGTAACTATCAGTGACTATTTGTCTTGTTTGGTATTTCCTAGTTATTATTTTTCTGATTGTCAAATAAAAAAGCGTTGGACTTTGCATCTCTCTTCAAAGAATATCAAAAGACATGTTTGGTTACATCCAATTTCATTATTGAAATTGTGCGATTGGGTTTTGATCTGTGAGCTAGAGGAGCTATACTTGTTGAAAGCTAGAGAGCCATATTGAAACTACCCATTTGTTGTATGCCGCTTATTTCTATTGCACAATGATGATTTTGTGCAAGCTCGAAAGGCAAAATATGCCTCTAATTGAACCAATTGATGTTAAATGTTTGTGTGCGGGAGGAGTAAGAGGAAGCAATGAGAGGGAATTTCATAATGAGGATGGTCTCACTTACAAATGATGAAAAACGATAGATGGAATATATTTGTGGTCCTATGAGTTTTACCTCTTGCCTAATCTTAGTTTTCTCATATTTGGCAATTGTTTACCTATCTCTTATGGATGATAATTGGTGTGTTAACAAACAAACATAAGTGCATAATATATACTATTACGATCTAAATTATGCTTTGAGCTTGTGAAAAATTTATCATTCTCTAAATTTTGTTTGCGACAAATTAATAATTACTTCCTCTCTTTCAACTCTAGGTACAAAATTCTCATTGGTGTGTGAGCCAAAATGTTGCACATGGAGGTTCATGTTTTACGAGTTATACACAGGTTATGTTCTATGAGATGGAGATGCCTATTCGTTGTGAGTTATGAGCTTTTTGACATCAGTTTTGCACAAGCTTTACAAAAGATTGTGTTGCCCTATTGGCAAGATGATGAGTAGAAATTGAATATGATAAAGCTGGCTATAAAGAATGATTTTCTTATTCTGTATGACTTATATAAGAAAATTAATAGTAACATTTCAGTTTGGTGCAGCGTGAGAAGTTAGTACACTTTCTGATGCAAAAATATATATCATTGATTAAAATTTAGTTTTAAAGACCGGTAATCGAGTCCAAAAATTCATCAACCATATTTCAAATATATTTATTACCTAGCTATACCTCTCATGTTAGCTTCCTTTGAACTTCCTAGAATCTCCAACAAATTCTTTTATTTCTGACTAATTTAGTTGGAAATGCATGTGTCTGAATATATAATTAACAAAAGCCATTAAATAAATAAACAAATAACTATAGTTACACTTTTGTAGCTTGTTAATGTTGGAAAAAATAATTTCTTATGGATTGAAAGAAAAAATATTATTGAATTACATTTCGTTTCCAACATAAGTTTCGTATTATTAAATATTAGAAATGTTTCGAAAATGTAGGAGGGAATTAGCAAAAATAAGAAAATGAAGACAATGTGAAAGAAAGTAAACAACTATTTTCATTCATTTTTAAAAATTGATATTTTATTTTAAAATTTATACAAGTATACCAATAGTTGATAAAAATTTCACGAACTGAGGGATACTATTGGATTCAAATTTAGCATACTCACAACAAATGAATTTTTGTCTTCTATTTATTTAACTCCCATTTCTGATGGTGATCAACTGATTTAACAATTATAATTAATTATCTAGTATCTAAGTATTTACAAAGACTATTCTGAACATCTTTTGGAAATTTTCTAAACATCTTTATTCATTTTTAAAAATCAACATTTTGTTTAGAAATTTATACAAGTATATCAATAGTTGATAAAAATTTCAATAACGAACTAAGTGATAATATTGGATTCAAATTTAGCGCTCTTACAACATATAATCGACAAAGTTCAAGCAACTTAACCTATAAATACAAATTTGTAAAAATGTTACGGTATGTATTTTTAAATTATTAAAAAAAAAATTGCTCATACAAGTATGTATTATGTTGTTTGTTAAAATAATCATTTAATAACTCATATATTGTTATAAAAAAAATTATAATATCTTAACTTTTTGTGTTTCTTACGTGCATATTTGAATATAAACAAAATTGTCTATCATTTTTTTGATTAATTATTTAGATTTGACTATATTTTGAGCTTAATTTAGTCAATTGTTAGATTTATAACTCTTTTTTATTTTTTAAATTTTATTCACTATTATATTCTATTCCGAAAAGAATTAAGAAACTTTAAGTGTTTGGCGGAAACTATGGAATCATTGAATGTTTTGATGAAAACAATGGAAACATTACGAGTTTCCTTGAAAATATTGTAATTTCGAAATTAATTCATAATTTATTTTCGTTTAGTTGAAAAATGGAAACTTTTCGAAATTTTCGATGAAAAAGAAGGAAAATTAGAACAATGATTTTTACTATGATTAAATTTGAATTATGTTTATCGAAAGGTGTAACCGCAAAACATTTATTTCTAATAAAATATTTTGATTATGTCACAATTTAATTTAATTATCATTTGAGAAAATCTTGAGCATATAACTTCGTGGATTTTGATATAAAATGATATTGTTAAATTTGGATGTTGATGATATACACTTGTACACCTAAACAAGATAATTTACCGTTTAAGATAAAAACTTGTATGTTGCCTTGATATAATTATTTAATCAATTTTTCGTTCTAAATTTTGTTCGATAAGTTTGAATTTAAAGAAAAGAGTGGGTCACAGCTAGTTAGTGACATATCTAATTACAAAGGAACTTACTTTGTTTTACTTCTTGAGTCGAGCCGCAATTGCTTGTTCAAATTATTCACACCTTATTTCTCATTTCACTGCGAAATAGATAGTAAAATCTTCTTAATTGCAATTGGAAAATAACTATCTAACAGGTCTGTAAGTATTTGAATACTTACAGACCAATTAAATCTAGCCACATATTCATGCACCACTCACGGAAGTAAATCTAGCCACATTTTATGGAGTTTATTCTAACATCCCTATATATTTTACATTTTTCCTAATTAACCCCAACATATTTGGTGCATTATTCATATTCCAAATGCTTAAAAATGTTGTTAACATAATATAAGAAAATAGATGGAGATTATAGCAACATCACAATTCGAACAAATGTATATTTTTATTTAATGATAAAATATATAGATGTATCAAAACAAATAAAGTAACTCAACATTCATAATTACATAGTCAAGAAGATGAGAAAATGAATTGCAAAAAATTAGCAAATAAATACGAAAGATGTGACATTGCACATTTGCGTCGATGGATTCCTTACAAACAAATTATTAATCTTCTTACTTTAAATTTGCCTTGATGCAATACAAAAGAAAATATTACAATCTCCAATTGACAAATTTTTTAATATAATATAAACCAAATGTTAATCACAATAATAATGGGTTCAATATTTAAAACTCAATCATGTATTAGTATATAACATACTCTTCTCTAGAGCTATGAACCGGTCCCGCAGAATAAGTCGGGGATGAACTTGGGGTTTGCATTTCAAACCTATTAGAAAGTGCTGATATTGGATAAAAAAATTATTATCATAATATTATTTTGTCAGACACTATAAACTAAAATATTTAACTCTAAACAATTGTAGAATATAATTTATATACGGTACTTGATTAATTCAATAAAGTTAATAAATTCAATTAATTTATATACGGTACTTGATTAATTCAATAAAGTTAATAAATTCAATACCTCGTAACGAAGAAAATCTCAAAAATACACCTTGAATTGAATTGAGTCTCTCTTGTACTATTTTTTTATTTTATTGTATGCAACTTTTTTCTTGAAATAAGTGATCACCAAATATGTTAAAATAATAGTTTTAATTATAATACAATTTTATCTAATAAAATTTAAGGTGAATAAATAAAATTAAAAAAACTAAAATGGGCTTTGTATAAAAAAAGCCTTTTACGGGCTGTCAGCTAATCTCACAGTTTCTGTGAGATTAGCAGGGTTGATTACAATTACATTGATTTGTTGCACGAGGATAAAACAAAATTAGATGGACCTTAGTATTCTCTTTTATGTTTTTATTCCAAAGGCAAAATTCTTAAGCATTAACACTCTTAACAATATTGTGGTTTTAACTAAGATTTTTATTTGTACTTTCCTGCCTTGACCAAAATTCAATTGGAGGGATCACATTCAAATAAATTTCTTAGTTGAGGGATTAAATCGACTCAATTAGAAATTGAGGATCAAAATAATTATAAATAAAAAATGAAAGGACTAACAATAACATTGTCCCTGACATTTTATTCGTAGAGTGAATGCCTCCAAATAATGATTAGGAATATATTAGTGAATCAAGAACAATATGATAATTATGTGGAATTAATAATTACACAATCTGAGGGGGTCATCATGTAATTTTCCAAACATTTCTAACTTGCCCATTTGATTTTCCTTTAGAAAAATATTTCTGCTCAGCTCTGGGCTTCACCCGGCCCAAGCCCATATCAAAAACCCAAACCCATTAAGACCCAATTAAGTTACGTTAGCTGTAAGCATTAGGTCATATTAAGCCCAATCCAAGATAACCCAAAAACTAACAGGTCCTTTAAACTGTATGCTTACTAATTAATTGACTAATGGTCGTAAATTGGTATAAGGAATAAAATGGAATATAGATGGGAAATGAATTAATTTCATAAATTCTATGATTGATATACTACATAAATGAGAAAACAAATGAATTAAAAAAATGTGACTTTTTTTTGTATTCTGTATATTCATATATTTGAGTTATTTATTAAACTCGAATATAAATATGTATCCAATCTAATTCTATAAAATTTAAATGATGTGAGACTTTAAATTTTTTATTTAAAGAAAAATAACACTGAACACGGTGAAAAAGTGGAAAAAAGATAATGTAAGATTGAAAATTATAGTTCGCACATTTTCTAATACTTTTTATTGATGTCTTGATGAACTAGTTTAAGGATAAGATATTATTTGTTATACCCAATATTATTTTATATTTTATCAATTCATATTTGATACAAGACTAATATGTTCCCCGCAAGAAAATGGACTGATTGCTTAAGTAAGAGCCATGATTGCAAATATAACGAAAAACTGAAGTTGATCTCTACCTTTTATTTTTCATGAGAATTTGAGATCGTAAGTTTGCTGAAAAATCAATAAATCCTTTTAATTTGGACTTTTTTTTAGAAATCCCATTTTAGTAAAATATAAATAGTATCGTGCATGTTATTTTTACCATTCATTTCAAAATTTCACTTTGGCATAAATTTTATCCATTTTTCTCACTTTTTGTACCACCGAGATAAACAAAATCCATCAAAGCAATAAATACTCACCAAAAGTGAAAGAGCTCAACATGTTTAGGATAGAGTTCTTGGTCAAGTTCATGAATTGTTTAAGCTACAAGTGTTTTTAGCTCTTTGTACAAAGATGAGTCTATGGCTATTATATAATTTGACACATTTTATAATTTGAGATATTTTTTATTATTATTTAGAATGTAATTCTATCAGCAAAAATATTACTACTGTTTGCAGAGTTATTAACTGTTGATTTCTGTTTGCAGGCCTAAGAAACCACCAAAAGGCATAAAAAAGTCCATGTGATGCTTCATGCATCATCAACCAAGGAATTGCAAAATAGGAGGGCTTTTTTGATATAATCCCCCGAGGTATGTAGCTTTGGCAAACAACCCTCGAGGTTTGAAATTTTGGTAAACAACCATTTTTAGTTAGTTGACCGTTAGTCAACAGTTAAAGTCATGGGCAAAATTGTAATCTAATAATTCCAAACAAATATATTAATTTTCAATGTATTTATTTGGAATTAATAAAATTAAAATATATTTGTTTGGAATTATTAAATTACAATTTTGCAAAAAAAAAAATTAATAAAATTAGTATATTTATTTAATATATTTATTTAGAATTATTAAATTACAATTTTGCAAATAAATAAAATTAATAAAACTAATATGTATTTATTTTCAATGTAATATTAATATATTTGTTTGGAATTATTAAATTACAATTTTGCAAATAAATAAAATTAATAAAATTAATATATTTATTTCATATATTTTTTTGGAATTATAATTTTGCAAATTAATAAAATTAATATGTATTTATTTTCAATATAATTCTAAATAAATACATTGAAAATTAATATATTTATTTGAAATTATTAAATTACAATTTTGCCCATGTCCTTAACTGTTGACTAACGGTCAACTAACCAGAAATGGTTGTTTACCAAATTTTCAAACCTCGGGGGTTATTTGCCAAAACTACATACCTCGGGGGTTATATCAAAAAAGCCCCAAAATAGGATAATACTTGGTCAATTTAGCTATCAGAGACTTACAAAGGATTTCTTTAATAGCAAAATGTCAACCAAGTATTGCAACCACAACACATTCGTCTTTGGGAAACTGTGAATCATACTAGTCACGTAATTAACGTCTCGACAAAAGATTATCAAATTCATCCTCGAATTAAAGATATTGACCTACTTTTTTGTAGTTTTTCATGCATGGGCTTGCTTAAACTATAAACTTGATCTGGATAATACACCAATCATCATTCTAGAAATAATTGTCATCTCGACAAAAAGATAACCAAATTTAAAGAAACCCTTCCATGTGATATTGTATGTAATCAATTGAATAATAATAATAATAATCTAAAAATAGTTTTTTGGTAAAAGGGGTTAAACCAGTGCAAATCTTGGTGTTCAAATTCATATGCAGCCTTAGCTACAGCCAACGCCAGAGTAACCTGTAACACATAATATAGCTAACAACATAGCACTGGAACAATTTCCTTTAGTTGATTTCAAGGGGGAAAAAAACAAATGCATAAAACTGTATACTAGCAAAAATTGTTTGATCGTTTAGGGCATGTTTTTTATATGAATTTATTGAAGCAATTAAAGAGAGCAGTAGAATATTACTAAAATAAACTTGTCAAACAAAAATAAAGACAAGTAAAATGAAGATTTTTTATTTCAGTATTTATTTCAGTAATAAAATGAAGATAAATTATTGTACTTGTTCGAAAAGTAAAGGGAAAGGAAAAAACTGTACAAAATTACTCTAGTTATTTAATAGCCCTATAACCCCAAATCACACCATATTGATCAGTATCGTGACTATCCATGCTTATTTTCACATGGATCTTCTTAATAGTATTGTTGCCTAAATGATAAGAAAACAATCCTCTATGTTTCCAGTACATCATCAACTCATTTTTGTGAATGCTGATAACATTAACATAACTAAGTGCAACCTCGCAGCCTATACGATCTCCTTCCATGGGATACTTGATCACATCCCAATCAAGATTGACAACATATTTCTTAATCCAAGACCATTTTTCATAGTCCTCCATAATCCATATATCCATTACCACTCCTTGAGTACCCACATTGAAGAAACATAAACAATCTTCTTTTACCAAAAGATTCCGCATTTTGTAGTCGCTTTCTTTTAAAGGAGTAAGCCTTATTGAAAATTCTTCAGTGATCATGTCGAACACCATGATTCGATCTTCACCTATGTACCAATGCAGACATCTACTTACAATTGTTGAATCCCTATAATGTGAAGGATGGCAATTAAAATAGGGATTTACAGTTCTCCTCCACATTTTGGCTCCAAATAGATAAATATGATACTCATAACCAGTTTCGACTTGCCGCCAAGACAGAATCCTATATTCTTTTGCCAAAGGATGGAAGAAAAACCCACATGTACAACAACCTAGTTTATCCGAAGCATCTATTGTAGTAATTATTCCTTGGGTGGATAGAGGATTGATAACATGATATTTAAAGAAATGTTCACTCGAGTATAACAAAACTAAGCCATTGCAAGAATTGACATATTTAACAAACATTAATTTCTTGAGGAACCCCAAGTCGCACTCCTTTTTACGGTGTTTATCATCAATAATGAAAAGCCTCAAATATAACTTATCCTCCCAATGCAGAAGGGTTAATGGTTTGACTTTTGTTTGATGTAACTCTATAAAATGAGATGACGAAGTCAACATCCACCATCTCTTGCAAACCTTTCGACATTGAACTACGCTTTCTTTTGGAAGTCTACTTAATATGTTCACAATTAACACGTCTGGAAGGTAGTCAAAGTACTCAGTATCATCATAGTCACATATTATTTGCCGAAATAGGTGAATGATCCAAGTGTAACATTGGAAAAACATTATGCCTGATGCAACAAAAAAATTACAATTGATCATATATACAGTCATAATCAACTATTATTTGGAAAATTGCACGCAATATTTACATTACTCAGTTCACAATTTATCAAGACATTTACCATGTTTTTTTCAATTAAGTGATTGGTCGCAAAGGAAATTAACACAGAGTTTAAAGAAAATCAATTATATTGAAAAGGTAAAAAAATGAATTTGCCTATAACTGATTGATAAAGTGTAATTGAGGAACATATTCAAAATAAGAGATTAAGAGGTAATTGTTCTGTTGAATGCATAATCATATTTATAACAAAAACTGAGAAACCAATATACGCTTATGAACATCAAAACTGAGGAAAACAAGTAATAATTAATACTTTAATTATGATCGAGATGGAAACAATGAAGGATTTGAAGTTTTGATCAAAAGCTGAAGAGGGACAATAAATTAATTCTGAGGGCGGAGATTGACGATAGAGTAGGAATTAATTAGGGTTTATATTTCCAGGAGTTTTAAAGGAATTGATATTCAACATTAAATAGGACTCCCTATTGAGTTGGGGAGCTTAATTGGATGGAATATCCAATTCCGAAAATTATTTTTTATGATAAAAGTAAGAAAAAAAGATTTTTAGGAATAAGAAATATGTTGTGAGATGTGTGTATGAAAGAAAATTTTAAGAGAAAAATATGTAACGATTATAGTTGATGTGATATTTTTTTTTGTTGTGAAAAAATTATTGAAATTATTATTTAAATATAATTTATAGTAAATTATTCAGTCAAAGTCGTTGATTTAGATGTCAAAAAATAGTCATAATGGATCTTATTTTAAACGTTGTATTATTTTACATTAGAATATGTGATTAATTTGATTTTTAGAGTTGAAAAATAGTCGGAAAAATCTTACAAATCGATTGTGTGAACTGTCAAATTATGAATAGTAAGAGCAAAAAAATTCTCTTCTCTTGCAAAAATTTCTTCAAAATTGTCTAAAATTTTGAAAGAATTTGTTGAAGAATTTTTTTGTAACAACCAAACAATTGCAACTTTATAGAATTTTTTGCTTTGAATAATTTTTTTTTGGGATGAAGTTGTCATCCAATTAAGCCCTGCCTTATCAACTTTTTTTTTTTTGGAATTAAAATAATATATATATAATATAATAATATTAAAAGCTGAAGTGGGCTAATTATAATAATATATATAGAATATGTATACTATTATAAAAAGAAAGGTCTTTTTGTCTCATAAATGGAAGTTATTTTTTGCATTTTTACCGTTTTGTCCTTCGTTTTTTTTAGATTGAACTGTAATTTTGAGGGTAGAATAGGGATTTCATTATAAAATAGGTAGTTGTCACACCAATTTTTATTTGTCCAAATATACCCTTCAAATTAATTCATATAAGTGGTTGAAAATAAGGGTATATTTGTCATTTGCATATGCAATTTAAAACACACGTACTCCAACCACCATCCCACTATTTCATATCCTCATTTCTCTCTCTATAAAATTATAACATTTTATTAAAATTAATATTAATTATATTCTTTAAATATGCTTGAAATAAATTATGCACGCGGTACTCGCGTGCAGAGCGGCTAGTACTAAAATATTAAAAGAACTGAAGTTGACCAAATTAGCCCATGAGTTGAAATCTGGCCAGCTGATATGGCCCACCGGCCTTAATGGGTCGACCCATTGGACTTGGCATCAAATATGTCCACTTAGAACATGCTTGATACATTTACACTTTATCCGATTCCTTCCATAGTTTCCAACTATGATGTACGGTGACGAGATATGGAATACAGAGTACGATACTGACACGAGATACGATATTTTAAAAAATATATCAAGACATGAAACAACTCAAACACCACTATCCTATATATATATATATATTATTAATTTATGCTAAAATATATAAATTGAACCTTTCTTTTCAATTTTAATATAATTGATTAGAAAAAAAAACTATGAAAATGATTGATTATATATTGTAAAAATTTTATTTAATTTGCAATATTTACATGTCTAAAAGAAAAATAAATACTTTATTTAATAATAATAATTAATAGGATAATGATCTTTTCTCTAATTAATTAATAGTAATAATTAATAGGATAATGATCTTTTCTCTAATGAATTAGATACAAAGGCCTTATTTACGAGTAAGTAATTATTAATAATATTTGGAGTTCTCGGGCTAATTTAAAAGTTTGTGATTATTAGTAGTCAAAACTCAAAAGTACAATGAGGCTTGTGATGTTTTCCCATTTAGATTCTGTTGCAAATTTACTTATATCTCCTATGGCACGTTTGGATATATAACATACTTCAACTGAGTTTGGATCTAGAATTTTCAAATTAAATGAATTGAATTGATTATATTACAGTTCAAAGTTATTTGAATGATACTAAGTTTCAAAATTTGTGTTCGATTAATTTGATTATTAATTATATTGAGATTTTAACGAGACAACGTAAGTCGAGCTCAAGTAATTTAATATTGTTAAACAAATGTATTAGTTTTTTTATAGATCCAATCCAATTCTAATGAGTTTAAAAATTTATCAAACATAATTCTAATTGCCTTCATCATATCGATACTTTTTAAGATCTTTTTATATTTTTTTCTCATTTGTTTTCTTTAATATCATGTTATTTGTTTGCAGCACATATTATGATATGTTCCATTAAAATTGTAGTAAGATCATCGTCCAACGATGATGAAAAATCAAACACATTAACATTTGCTTATATTTTTATTGATTTATGACCAATTTAAATTTGAATCTATGTTATATTAAGAATCAAACCGGATTTGAGATGAAAGGCATTTATTTTTGTTTATTGTGGTCAATTTATTTCAAATCATCAAATTGCAAATTATTTGGTCCGTAACTATGCTAATAAAATACATTGTGAAATAAGTTTATGCAGCGACGGTGATATGATCTTGGGTGAACCCAACCCAAAAGCTATCTAATGAGAAAGAAAATGATATGATCTTTGAAGAACCCAACCCAAGGTCATATAAACCCTACATTGGAATCTCATACTTCCAACGTGGGATCCAAGTCTCATACCTTACAATTAGAATCATAAGTCAAACAGACGGAAGGAAGGAGAGAGTGGCGGCGGCGACGATCAAAGAGTAAATACTTGAAGAATAAAGAAATTTAAAGCACAAGTCAAACCTCACGAATTAATAGAAATCAAATCTCAAAAATCATTCGACTAAAATTATGTGTTTAGCAACACATAATCAAAAAACGTCTTACAATGTATTAAATTCGAAAACCTCTCAAGAAAACATATGTACAAGAGCAGAACTAAAAACGAAAGAGTCATAACTCAATAAGGAAACTAATTAGAATAGGATTCTAAGAATCCTTCCTAAACTAAAACTCTTCAAAAAGAAAATAAAATAAAAAGGAATAATTCCTAAACACTAGGAATCATAATTTGAGCATATTTTCCTTATTCCAGCACTCAAAGTCAACTCCAGCGAATTTTTATATTCTCAGGCAGAATGTTTATGGGAGTTAAGCTTGATCACGCTTAACTATAAAAAACTTTCTGCTGCCATATTTTTCATCAAACATACTTCATGTCTTTCCAAACCTTTTTTAGCATCTTTTGATCTCTCCTTCATATAAGTACCTAATCATTTTAATAGAAGTATAAATCCATGAGATGGAGAATAAAAACATGACAAATGACACAACATAAAATATACAAAACGTGTATAAAATACACGTTAATAATGGGATAATGAAAGTGGAATTAGTGTTGTCATGAAATATATAAGTAATGGGTTTGAGCTTAATAGTTTAGGCCTTCACTGCATTGATAAAACTTGCTGGGCTGTAAGATTATCCAAATCCAAAACATGGTGGACCCATAAACCTTCAAGAATATGTGCACATATTATATATATTATATTGTGTGGATATGAGGAAGTTGATTTGGAATTAGAAACTGATAGATAAATTTAAACCCATAAAAATTGGATCACTTTCTTTATTTTTTCCTCTAATTTTTTATTATGTCCGTCAGTTAAACACTTTATATAAATCAGTAATAGGTTACAATTCAATTTTTCTACCTTTTCAATATAATAATTGAATTATTAACTCTCTATGTGTTAATTTCCTTTGCACCAATAAGTCAATTGAAAAAACATAGTGAAAGTCCTGATGAATATGAATTGTGAACTGAGTAATGTGAATAAACGACTCAATTATTTGGTTGTATGGTGTAGCTAAATTGTTTGCTACTTGGTGCAGTAAGGTCACAACTCCTTATTCGCGTTGTGTAATCTTTTTTACCTTTAAATATATGAAATTGAAATTTCCCAAAAAAAAATGTGAATATTGCGTGCAATTTTCCAAATAATAGTTGATTATGACTATGTATATGATGAATTGCAATTTTTGTAACTTCTTCCTTTTTTCCCTCTTTTCGATCATGAAGTATTAAGTACAGTAATTTATCTTCATTTTTCTAGTGAAATAAAGAATCTTTATTACACTAGTTTTTTCTTTCTTTCTTTTTGTATGGGAAGCTTACTAAATTTAGGGTTTAGGGTTTGTGTCTTTATTTTTCTTCCAATCAACTGAAAAAACTTAAAAAAACTTAGTACCGTAAAAGATGCAATTGAAAGAGTACAATTATAAATAAATGAGCAAAAGTGATAGGAAATCAAGATGATTGTTAGAAGATTGCAAGTGGAGCTCTTTAAAACATTCATACACGGAAGGATAAGAATAAGCACACTATAACACTATCATAATGATATAGAGATATTAAGCAATTTGAAAAAGAAATATAAAAAAAGTATCTGTGATTTTTAAAATGTGTATTTTTTATATATGATATGGCATTGATGTACAATATGCGCCATCTCAAATTTATCTCAAATGCTCTGGTGATGATGCCAATATATATATAACGCAATAACACATAGTGTCATTACAAAATTTCAATTATAATTAACATATATTATCCGTGATTCTTTTATGGACTCGTATGAATCAATTGTTGTTTAATTATGTTTTTCATAGTTACAATTTATTTTACTTTACAATGTAAAGAATCATTGCTTAAAATTAACCTTTCTCTTAAGAATTATTTGCTTAATGTTATGATTTAAAACTAACAAGGATTCAGGTTATCAAAATTAGTAATCAAATCTATTTTTTCTTATTGTTTTTAATTATATGCAGGCATGATTTTTCTTTGGACAACCATATTCTACATTATCATGCATGTACTAGACTAGATAGAATTTTCCTAGATTTTGAAAGAGGTGTTTTATTGGGCTTGGGCTATTAAGATTTTTTTTGGGCTTTACGTTATCATGTGGAGTTGTTGGGCCAACATATCTATTCATCAATTTCAAACTGATGTTAAGACTAAATTAGGGCATCATCATTCATACGAATAATTAGCAAATACAAGTAGTAATATTTATCTTTTGGTTGATGAATCTTATACAAATTCACATTATAAATATAATTTATTAATTATGGCGTTGTCGCGAATTAAAGCAAAATCAAAACCTAATTGGCAAGTCAAACAAAAAACGATTACTTAATTAGAAATTGGAATATGTTTTTTTTTTTAATGAATCAATTACATAAAACCTATTAAGTATATCAAATAGTAAGAAATCAAATATTAACTAACAATTGTTATAATTAGCTGATAACTACTCTGAAAGTTGAGAAAAATAGACATCATTGAAGTCAGAATCTAAAACTATAAAATCTTAGGCCTCAACCTTCATCGATGAAATCAAAATATTTTGAATATAAAAATGTCTAAAAAAATTTAACATTTAAAAAGTAATATTTGTTGGTTTTAGTAAAATTTTGGGGCGTTTTGGTATCACCACCAGGAAAAGATTTGGTGGATCCTATCCCAACTAATGATAATTTAACTCTCCAAAATCTTGAAACAAAGATTCAAAACATAGACTAATATGTCCCAACAAGAAAATTGGATTGATTGCTTAAATAAGAGTCATGATTGCAAATATAATGGAAAATTGAAATTGATATCTTCCTTTTATATTCCTGAGAATTTGAGATCATAAGTTTGCTATAAAAGAAATTCTTTTAATTTGGACTTTTTTTTAAGAAATCTCATTTTAGTACTATAAAATATAAATAGTGGCGTGCATGTTATTTTTTACCATTCATTTCAAAATGGAAAAATCTTTCCTTACAGGTCTGTAAGGCTTAAAAGCCTTACAGACACTTCTCAGCCACATATTGTGGCTGAGATTAACCGGCAACTTGCTTAGCAAGTTGCCATGTATTTAATTAATATTTTTTTATTATCTCAAATAATTAAATATTTTATAGATTAGCCATATATGTATATATCTATAATGATTTGCTCCATTTATGCTTCATATTTATTTCATCTTTGAGATTTGTTTCAAAATAATCATTACTCTATTTCAAAATTTAGATGTATATTTCTTTAAAATTAAGCTAAAAATCATTATTTTTTTTAATATATTAAATGAACATAAAAATCATTTTTGATAAATTAATGTAACTAATATCATAAATAGAATAGATGAATAATTATGTAATTTAAGATTATTGAACTATGAAAATCTATCGAACTATGAAAATATATCATTAAAAATCTACGTTGATAGCTTTATTCGAATCGATCATTAGTCAAGCTCAAGTAGTTTGAATATTGTGTACATATTTTTGTTATTTTTGCTAATCGAGTCGAGTTCGAGTCGAGATTCAAAATTTATCGAACAGAAAAAATTATTCGAGCTTGGTTTGATAAATTATCGAACCGAGCTCGAGCCGAACTTTCAAAGATCGAACCCGAGTCGAGTATCGAATAACTTCGTTCGATTTTCACCATTAAATTCACCAAGTATAAATAGATATTTTATTTAGTAATAAAATATATAGATTTATCAATACAAATCATACCTTAAATTAAGGGTTTTAATTATAATATAATTTTACTTAACATGATTTAGGGTAAATTTTTAATTAAGAAAATAAGTGGGCATTTGTATAAAAGAATTTGTTTGTAGGTCATGACCTGCTGTTAAATCTAATCTCACAGATTTCTGTGAGATTAGCATGATTGTTTCAAAATTTCACTTTGACTTAAATTTTATCCATTTTTATCACTATTTTGTACCAACGAGATTGTTATCCAATAGAGAACACATGCCTTGTTAAGTTCTCACATGTCATCAATGTATTTGTAAAACTAAACACTAAAGTGAAAATTCAAATTCAAAAATCTTAAAATTCCTTGGACATTTTCATACCTTTTAAAATTCTTCCAATGATAAACAAAATCCATCAAAACAATAATTAATCACGGAGTGAAGAGCTGAGTTGAACATGTTTAGTGAAGAACTCTCGGTCAAGTTCATGAATAATTACTCCCCTGATTACATGCAATATCACATTATTGAAGCTAATTCAGTAATTTGTGTATTTAATTGGAAACAGAACCTAACATTAGCGCGGTAAATCTACATCTTTTTACATTGGGTTCTTTAATTGTGTTTTAAATTTTTTATTAAAATTATAAAATATGCTAAATCATATAATATTTATAGGGGTTTTAAAAAAAAGTTAAGCCATATAAAGCTATTTTTGCTTATTTGTTGCTTTGTTACTGTCAATATGATATCCATTCCTCCTATTATGATCAATAATGTGGAATAAAGTTGATTTTCTCGTTTAGGAGAGTTATAATTATCAGTTTGTCAACCACCTACCCCTAAAAAAATTGATTTTGTGTTTTTAGAGAGTTATAATTGTCACACACCTACACCCTAAAAAAATTGATTTTGTCTTTTCGGAGATTTATAATTGTCACTCACCTACCCCTAAAAAAAATTGATTTTGTTTGTTTTGTTTTTGTCCCTAAATTTGATGTAAAATTTGTACTATATACCCCACAAATTTTAATTTTCTCTAATATAGAGTGGTGACAAAAATTCAGGACAATCAGCTGACAAAAAATATTCTCTAATAATATTAACATTTTAATATTTTAGGCACTTAAGCACTAGTTTGCAAATTCTAATATTTCTGATTTAGTGATTTTAAATAGAACACAAGCATAAATAGATGAGAATCAAAATTATGTAGTATTTGAAAACATAAAATTAAAATGACAAAAATACACCAAAGTGATTATCGGCTTTTATAAAAAACACTATTATTTTTAAGAATAAATTTATCGTACTTTTTTTCATTTTAATTGCAAAAGTAGTCAAAGTACACTGAAGCACCTCATAATGAAGTCGAAAATTTTGACTTTAGGAGCTTGATTTGATAAAATTAAAAATAAAAATAGAATTTACAAACAATATAAAGTGATTGTTCCCACATATATTAAATTATTTTAATTTGACCTTCAGGATTATTTATAAAATGTAACAAGCACAGTTCCCCAAACGAAACCCTAAACCTAACCTATCATCTCCCTTTCCCCACCGTCATAAGCCTGAAGCAGGTGAGTTTGTAAACCTTCCTCCATTTGCAACATTCTTGGAAACCCATTTCATAGGGCTTTCATCTGACATCGAGAATGGCTCAATCTTCAGCGGAAAACCAAAACCAAAGCCTAAAACTCCATCAAAATGGAGTTTCCGAGGATAAACCCTAAAGTATAGGATGACACCAGTTTTGAACTTATTAAATTAAATTGGCTATACTCACGAGTCAATGCTAAATCTAATTAATATTTTTATTTTTTATTTTTAAAGAGCGGCGAGAGGACATATTACAATCGTACAATCTAGTATAATATTTTATTATAATTAGTGTTAAATTATCATGAAATTGGCAAGTATATATTATTAAAAAATAAATTATAAATAATAATTCAAATAGTTGGACATTTATTAATCTTAAAAGACTCATTCAAATAAATGACCCTAAATACAAGGAATTAAATTTCCTCGTACTTTTTTGTTGTACAGCTTCTTTTATTTCAATGAAAATGAAATTCCCCCACAAAAATGAAATTGAAATTCAAAAATATATAGGAATGATTTCTTCAAACATTGGGTACATTATATCGTGGCTACCTATAATATCATGCAATAACAATTTGAATTTATAATATTTAAGAACACAATTACACAATAACAATTCAAATAAATAAAAGTAATAAATAAATCCATTCAACCCAACCTTGCACATTATTTAATAAAAAGTTGCACACATATCTATATATATATACACACTCAAAGAATTGTAAATCTACATATGATGTATAATAATTCAGTAAATCTAATAAAAATCATAAAATCTTATTGATCACCATATAATTATAACAGTTAGGATGTGAATGTGGTTTTCATCATGCACCAACACTATACTCGTTATTAATTATATTTTAAGCTAACTTAGAGAAGACATCTAATTATTGTAATAATTTATATTCACCTTTTCTAATAATTATTGAATCGATATATTATAAATTGAAAAATATTCAACCTTTGAAAAGGTGTCATTCACAGCTATTTGTGACCATATCTTTTCTTGTTTTGTTTCATTTTCCATAACCCCACCTCCCAATCAACCAAACAACGGGCCTAATAAATGGACAAAACACTAGTAAACATCTTACACAATTTTTATAACAAATCGAATTCAATAAAATTAATATTTTTTAAATCATTATGAAAATGAATTATTTAGTAAAATTATTAGTTATTATAATAAACAGACTCATTGAACTTGATTTATTATAAAATTGTCGATTAAATTACTACCAAATCGACTCAGCATTTATATATCCAACTGCAATTCTAAACTCTCTTGGATTTCTCACCAGAAAGAGCCCCCATAACATCGTTGTAGCAAAGAGATAGTGATCGAATTAATTAATAACAATAGTAATGACTTTTTTTAATTTATTTCTTGTTTTCTTGACAATTAAGTCAAACAAACAAAATTATTTTTCCACTAAAGATAATTTTTGCTATTAAGTTTTCAAATTCATGCATTAATATTAATGTAATATGTGTACAAGACTCCAAAACAAAATTATTTTGATATCCTTGATTGAATATCACAAGCAATATATCTACTATCTTTTTCGGGTCTTCACGACTAAGATAATGTTAGTTATTATTTTTTTTCCTTTTTAATAAGTATAAATTAATGACCACTTTATTTAGCAATTTTATTGCGTGTGATTATGAGAATTCTTTGAATATGGAGATATAATTCAGATTATGTGTACCTCTGTCACTGAAAATAGAAGTTACAACTTAAATAAAAGAAATAAATTTTGAAATTTGGTATTTAAAGTTGTTAATTTTGATTGATCAATTATACAATTTAGTTGTCTTTGACTATAATGATTTTTAGTCATTTCATATCCATTTTTAACGTAACAAACCAAATGTACAGCAAAAGGTGTTCATGTGGGATTTAATATGACAAATTCTATAAATATTCGAAAAAAAATTTGGGGTCTCACAGGAGTTTGCATATTTTATTTTTTGTCCCATACGAATTTTATCAATAACTTTTGCCCTATGGGACTTAAAAAGTGATAATTATGGTCTCATCCGTTAATTTTTGGATGGAAAGAGACATTGTACAATTGTACATGAAAGGAAAATACAAAAAGTATTTTTAAAATAAAATACAAAAATATAATAAAATATTTAAATATAAAACTTTATAAAATTAAAACTAATAATAAAATTCTTATGAACGAAGTCTTGTGGGACTAAAAACAATTCTTATATTTTCAAGTAAGTGAGAAAGTTTTTCCCAAAGTTTGAATGAGTGTTCTCTCAAGTAAGCATTCTCAAACTTTTCCAAAAATAACTTTTATTTTTCGTGTGAACTTGTGCATTAACACGTACGTCCAATAAATGCTGATAATATGAAAAACAATTTAACCCAAAGTCCCGCTTAATTGAATTTAAGTGTATTTAAAAAAAAAGTATGATTAATCATTCATATTTTAAAATACATTTGAATTCGGATACCTTTTGAATTTCTATATAAAGCCCTATTCACAACTTTAGATTAGCAATAGAAACACTCATAAATATAGAAACAAATTAGCAAGTTAAGATATGTTTTGTTCCTACAACAAATAAGTAAATAATAAAAGAATTCCTCAAGTTAAGAAGTTTCTTCTAGGTTCTAGCATTGAACCCCACTCCATTATTTTGCTCAATTGTTACCATATAATTGTGGATATATTTCATTCATATAAATATTTCATATTTGTATATAATTTTTGGGTTTATAAAGATTTGATTGATATAATCTCGTTCTAAAAAGAAATGTTCACTATTCTACTTTTGTCCATCTCAAATTATTTATCCTGCATTATATCTAATACTCTTATGTTAACCTTCATTTTTAATTGAGAAATATATAATTAATTTATTTGTACTATAAAACTACAACCCTATTATGCTACAGAAGATCATGCGTGGAACTGCAAAACCTTATAATTATTATTATTTGGAGATATCACATTTTTCATCCCACAAATTTGCCGATTTCACTTTTACTCTCATTCTTTGCAAAATCTCAAACTTAATCTTCACAATTTTCAAACTGTCCCGCTCAAAATAAAATTACTAACTCAGATTAAAAAATACAGTTTTGACCCCTTTTATAAAAAAATCATGCATAATATTGAATAAAATTTATGTACTAGCTGCTAATGAATTAACATATATGCATGCAGGAGCAAAATCGGTGGACATAGATATGAAACAGCAAAAGGCAACAGTCATATTTCTCCCACTTTTCTCTTCTTTTTTGATTTTTTTTTATTATCCTTTTGTACGTAAAAATCATGTAAATTATCGACTAGTTTTTGACTTATGCTATTATAGTTATAAGTGGGGAAATTGCTTTTTTTTTTCTACTGCACTATTAGCGCCTTTTGCACGCACCATAATTCTCAAAAATATAAATTTAATAACGCAATATCACGTTTTATTGAAAAAGTAATACCAACATTAGAAAACAGACGGGGGAAGTTAGTGTCCTCACTTTGCCATTACCTTTGAGGGATATATTACACTTTTAATAATATAACTTTAATAACAACCCATACAATAATTTCTTCACCAAATCTTATTTGACTTACTCTTCTTAATTACGAAAGTCAAAGAAGTATTAATATGCGTTATTAGGCCAAAAGTTATAACAAGTTCAACATTTCGATATTATTTTATGGGGTAAAGTTTTTGTTGAGTTATGGAGCCTGAAAGACTGTAAATAGGCCCAAAAGTATTTTGATGGGCTTATGTCATTCTCCTATTAGGGTTAGGTATATTGTATTATAAAATAACCCTAATATCATTGTAACCCTAAGACTCTCATTGTAATCTCATTATTCGAAAATAGTGAAAATATCCTGGCTTGGCAGTGCCCCCAGACGTAGTCAAATTCTGTTGACGAACTGGGTAAACAATTTCGTGTGTTTTCTTTCTTGCGTTTATTCACAATAGTCGATCATATTCCTAACAACTGGTATCGAGAGCTCCAGGTCGAGTGGGAGCGAATATGATGGGTGATGGAAAAACGCCGATTGAAAAGTTTGACGGGACTGATTTTGGGTTCTGGAAGATGCAAATCGAAGATTACCTGTATGGTAAAGATTTGTATCAGCCCCTTGGTGATAAGCCGTCGGACATGAAAGACGAAGAGTGGAAGGTACTTGACAGGAAAGCTATGAGTGTGATTCGTTTGTCTCTATCACGGAACGTTGCGTTCCATACGACGAAAGAGACAACCACCAAAGGTATTCTGAAGGTTTTAGCAGACATGTTCGAGAAGCCATCAGCGGCGAACAAGGTTCATCTGATGCGACGTCTCTTTAACCTAAAGATGTCAGAGGGTTCTGTGGTGGCTCAGCATCTTAATGAGTTCAATTTAATTACAGCCCAATTGAGCTCAGTTAAGATTGATTTTGATGACGAGGTTAGAGCCCTAATTCTGTTGTCTTCTCTGCCTGAAAGTTGGGGCGGAACGGTTACCGCTGTTAGTGCTTCAGCAGGGAAAGAGAAGCTGAAATTTGACGAGGTTAGAGATCTGATTATAAGTGAAGAAATTCGTAGGAGAGAATCGGGTATAACTTCGGGTTCAGTGCTGAATACGGAAAATAGAGGCAGATCGGAATCAAGGAAATCGAACAGAGGTAGGTCAAGATCGAGAGGTAAAAGTAAGTCGAGGAAGGACCTGAGTTCGATAAAGTGTTGGAACTGTGAGCAACTTGGACATTACAGGAGCAAGTGCATAGCACCCAAAAGGGATGGAAAATCAGCTAATGCAGCAATCGAAGACATTAGTGATGCTCTGATATTGAGCGTGAGTAGCCCATTGGAATCGTGGGTTTTGGATTCTGGAGCATCGTTCCATTCTTGCAGTGATGCTGATATAATGGAATGCTATACTTCCGGGGATTTCGGGAAGGTTTATCTTGCTGATGATGAGCCTTTGAAAATCGTGGGGAAGGGAGATGTTCGAATCAAAACCTCGAATGGCAGCATCTTGCAGTTACGTGATGTGAGACACATTCCTGGTTTGAAGAGGAATTTGATCTCTGTAGGGCAACTAGATGATGCTGGATACATTGTGACCTTTGGTTGCAACACCTGGAAGATAACCAAGGGAGCCATGATACTGGCTCGAGGTAAGAAAGAGAGTACATTGTACATGACAACCAATACTAAAGATTGTATTTCTCTTGCAGGAGAAAACAGTGATACAGATTTGTGGCATTGCCGTCTTGGCCACATGAGTGAGAAGGGGATGAAGGAGCTTTGTTCGAAAGGAAAATTGCCAGGCCTCAAAACAGTTGATGTTGGTTTATGTGAGGACTGTATATTCGGAAAACAGAAACGGGTGAGTTTTTCGAAAGGTGGCAGGACCTTGAAGAACGAAAAGTTAGAGTTGGTGCATAGTGACTTATGGGGACCTGCACCAGTTACATCTCTTGGTGGTGCGTCATACTACATGACTTTCATCGATGACTCCACGAGAAAGGTATGGGTTTATTTTCTAAAGCATAAATCTGATACTTTTGACGCTTTTAGAAAATGGAAAGCCCTTGTAGAAAACGAAACAGGTCTGAAAGTGAAGTGCTTGAGATCTGACAATGGTGGAGAGTATGAACTTGCTGAGTTTAAGGAATACTGTGATCTGAACGGTATTCGCATGGAAAAGACTGTGAGAGGAACCCCTCAACAGAATGGGGTTGCAGAACGTATGAACAGAACATTGAATGAACGTGCGAGGTGTATGCGATTGAAATGCGGGTTACCGAAGATGTTTTGGGCTGATGCAGTTAACACTGCTGCTTTTCTGATTAATAGAGAACCATCAGCTCCGTTGGGTAATGGCATACCGGAGGAGGCTTGGAGTGGTAAGGAGGTAAATCTGTCATTTCTTCGTGTATTTGGGTGCGTTTCATATGTTCGTATTGATGCTACTGCTAGAAGTAAATTAGATGCTAAATCTGTCAAGTGTACGTTCATTGGATATGGTGGTGATGAATTCGGTTATAGATTTTGGGATGAACAGAATCGTAAGATAATTCGTAGTCGAGATGTTATATTCAATGAACAGGTTTTGTACAAGGATAGGTTGGAAGCACCAAAAATTGATGATACGGGTACTCAGGCTAAAAGTCCCGAGGTTATTGAGTTGGATATCTCTAACCCGAGTGGGAGTAAAGTTACGCAGAATGATGAGGTAGCTATTGAGGCAGAACCGAGTACTCCGACACTTCCGCTGCGGAGATCTAGCAGACAGCGTCATGCACCAGATAGGTATTCGCCTTCTTTACATTATGTATTATTGACTGATAGTGGTGAACCTGAATGTTATGCAGAGGCTAGTCAATGTGAGCATGGGGGCAAGTGGAAACTTGCGATGGATGACGAGATGAACTCTCTAAAGTCCAATGATACTTGGGAACTTGTTGAGCTTCCAAAAGGAAAGAAAGCTTTGCATAACAAGTGGGTTTACAGAATTAAAGAAGAGGCGGATGGAAGCAAACGTTACAAGGCGAGACTGGTTGTGAAGGGATTTCAGCAGAAATATGGTATCGATTATACTGATGTTTTTACTCCCGTTGTGAAATTAACCACTATTCGATTGGTGTTGAGTATGGTGGCTGCAGAAAATTTGTTGTTAGAGCAGATGGATGTAAAAACGGCCTTCCTTCATGGTGATCTTGAAGAAGATATTTATATGATGCAACCAGAAGGGTACTCGTCTGAAGGTAACATTGAGCTAGTGTGTAAGCTCAAGAAGAGCTTGTATGGTTTGAAACAAGCTCCTAGACAGTGGTACAAGAAGTTTGATGGATTCATGCATGAGATTGATTTTGTGCGTTGCAATGCCGATCATTGTTGCTACTTCAAGAGGTTCGACAATAGTTATATTATTTTGCTATTGTATGTTGATGACATGTTAATAGCAGGGTCGTGTGCTCCAGAAGTGAGCAAGTTGAAAAAGCAATTGTCTGAACGATTTGCTATGAAGGATCTTGGATAAGCAAATCAAATTTTGGGTATGCGAATTAATCGGGATAAGTTGGCAGGAAAGTTGTATCTTTCGCAGGCTGAGTATATCGAAAAGGTTTTGAAGAGGTTCAGTATGCATGATGCAAAGCCGGTAAATACTCCGTTGGGTAGCCAATTTAAGCTATCCAACAAGGACTCGCCTAGTAGTGATGAGGATCGGGCCTACATGAAGAAGACTCCTTATGCTTCGGCAATTGGTAGCATAATGTATGCGATGGTGTGCACTAGACCTGATATTGCGCATGCAGTGGGAGTAGTTAGTAGATTTATGGGAAATCCGGGTAAGCAACATTGGGAAGCGGTGAAGTGGATCCTAAGATACTTGCGAGGTACTACGGAGAAAGCCTTATGTTTTGAAGGCAAAAGTATCGAATTAGAAGGATTTGTCGATGCTGATTTAGCGGAAAGTGATCTTGATAAAAGAAGAAGTACAACCGGGTATGTGTTTATTTTGGGTGGTACAACGATTTCTTGGGCTTCAAAGTTGCAAAAGGTCGTGGCTTTGTCTACTGCAGAAGCTGAGTATGTAGCAGTGACTGAGGCTAGTAAAGAGATGGTATGGTTGCAAGGTTTTTTGAGTGAATTGGGGAAGGGGCAAAAGAATAGTATTCTATACAGTGATAGTATGAGTGCTATCCACTTAGCAAAGAATCCAGCGTTTCACTCGAGAACTAAGCATATTGAATTGAAGTATCATTACATAAGATATCTCTTGGAAAGGAAAATCTTGCAACTGATGAAGATTCGAGGTGATGAGAATCCTGCTGATATGTTGACTAAAAGTGTCACATTTGAGAAATTGAAGCTATGCATGGCTTCAATTGGCCTCAGTAACTGAGAAGAGAGGCTTGGCACTGCCGGGACCATTATGGGCTATTGGATAAAAAGGTCGAGAGATGGTTACTGTTGAGTTCAGTCTCCAAGTGGGAGATTGTTGAGTTATGGAGCCTGAAAGACTGTAAATAGGCCCAAAAGTATTTTGATGGGCTTATGTCATTCTCCTATTAGGGTTAGGTATATTGTATTATAAAATAACCCTAATATCATTGTAACCCTAAGACTCTCATTGTAATCTCATTATTCGAAAATAGTGAAAATATCCTGGCTTGGCAGTGCCCCCAGACGTAGTCAAATTCTGTTGACGAACTGGGTAAACAATTTCGTGTGTTTTCTTTCTTGCGTTTATTCACAATAGTCGATCATATTCCTAACAGTTTTTTAGTTTGAAACATTGATAAGCGAAGCCCATTTTTTTTATTTGACATTTTAGGCTATTTGTTGATGATATAATCCTGCAAGAAATGCACAAAAAATATCATTGCCAGTCTATCTAAGGAAAAATTTGGGAGTCAAAACGTGCAAATAATGAGGAATAAGAAATGGGTCCAAAACCAATGTATTCGACATAAAAGCCCAATTGATCCAAAATGACAAAGCTCAGTTATATGTTTTCCCAGATACAACACTTACTGTAGCCAGGCAGAACGTTTGAATACAGAACTGCAAAAAGAGTTTGCCCGATAAGTATATATAATGATGTTCGTCTACATTAACCAACCTTTTACAAATTTTTATTGGCCAAATGTGATATCCAGTTGGCCTTTTGATCAATCTTTACAAGAGACTTAAAATGGTTATCAATATACATCTTTAGTGATATTTGTTCTGGATTGTAATCAATAGCGCACTTTTAATGTGTAAATGCACAAATCTTTGTTTGCAAGTGCTTAAGTTTACTGGGTTAATTCAACAATTTTTATGTCTTTCCTGTGTCAGATTCGAGTAGGAAATTAGATATATCTGCATTTGCTGACATATATGGGTTTTTTTTAAGGTTATAAAACACAAGCCCTTTGATCATAAGGCTGACGCTTTTAGTTTTGGGGTGGTTTTGTGGGAACTGATGAATGGAAAGGTATTAAGTCATTCTCTATATGTTAGGATCATCATCTCTTGCTCGACATTTTATTTGATCATCAGTTTCCATACGAGTATTTGACCCCTTTAAAAGCAGCTGTGGGAGTTGGCCGAAAGGTAAAGCATCTAATCTGCTGTATAGTTTGTTATTTCATTTGCAATACTACTACATGTACATTGTAGAAAATCTAAAAGATGATCCTTGTGGGGGACCCACTATACACGGGTAGTTGAAATTTTACTGCGACATGGAACTCAGACTCCACAATATGCTAAAGACACTTACATTGACTATTCTCTTAGGGTCTTCAAAACTGTTTTCTTCCCCTTATCTCCAACTTATGGTCTAAGGTCTCTATATTTCATGAGGCTGCCCTGGTCTAATTGCATCATTTTCATATTGTTAGGTTGATCTTTTGAATGCATTATTAGGTTGTTCTTGGTTGATATGACTCACTCCACCCTACCACCCCAAATAATTTAAAAAGTAATAAAGGAAAAAAAGTTTAACAATTTTTTGGCAAAAAGAAAAACAAGAGAAGACCAAGAAATATCTCAAAGGTATAATTAAGCAAAAGCCCATTATTTATTGTAATAGCCCTAAAATATTAATCCCAATCCCAAAATTCTATGTTAGTTTATATCTTAACTCCTTATTTTTTAACCTTTATATTGTATCACACCCAACAAAAAGTTTTACCTCGAATTATTTAAAGAAAAGACCTACTTGACTAGATCTGTAAGAAGATGATCTCAAAAAGGTGACTACATCAATCAACTAATAATAATATATCACACGTAAATCAAAATGTGACTACACAACGATTAACAACAAATTAACATAAAATTGAAAACAAAGCTGCAAATATACAGAATCAAATCAATTATATATCATATGCGGGTACATACCTCTAAATAATTAGTCCAAGCCCCACGTCTTCCAAAGAAGATGACATGCCCAACGTCTTCCAAAGAAGATGACACCAATTTTCGCTGTCAAAATATAAGAAGTAAAATGAGTAGACAACTACATGAAAATGTATTACAAATACCTAAAAACCACATTACTTGTACTAATAAGAAAAGTCCAATAAAACAATACTCCATAACATGTTGTGAAGGATAAAAATTGGATCGCCACAAACAAGTTGCAGGGGATTTTGGAATGATAAAACAATACTCCATATATAGAGGTTTGATATGATTAAGTCTATGATTGGAGGGGATTTTGGAATTTGAATTTTGGTGTGTTGCTCTATCAATGCCATGTTATATTTTCATAATGAAGTAATGGGTAGCTTCACAAAATGACAAAACAATTCATGGGACCATTTCAATTTTACGACAAAAAGGCTCCCTCTAATTTCGTTCGAGCCACCAACGATCCAACGGTTGTAACTCTCAACCCTGTTTAAGAACAATTTACTCTCATGTTCAATGATTAAAATCCAAATGCATGCTCAATTATGTAGATGATTTTGTTTAGGTGTTTATGCTATACAAATATATCATATTTCTCCCACTTTTCTCTTCTTTTTTGGTTTTGTTTTTTTTATTCTCCTTTTGTTCGTAAAGATCATGTAAATTATCGACTAGTTTTTGACTTGTGCTATTATAGTTATAAGTGGGGAAATTCCTTTTTTTCTACTGCACTATAGCGCCTTTTGCACGCACCATAATTCTCAAAAATATAAATTTAATAACACATTATCACGTTTTATTGAAAAAGTAATACCAACGTTAGAAAACAGATGGGGGAAGACGGGAAGTTAGTCTCCTCACTTTGCCATTACCTTTGAGGGATATATTACACTTTTAATAATATAACTTTAATTTCCAATATGATAATTTAGAAAAATAATACCATTTTTATTACAAAACTAATGTTGACGTTAAAACATAGGTGGAGAAAACCATGTGCTCAGCACATAGCATTTAATTTTACGTTTTGGAGGTTAATTATTAATCACATGAGAGACACGTAGTTAGTATAAGCCCATATATATAAAAAAATGGTCTTCACTTATCAATTTCTGAAACTTCTATAACAACCCATACAATAATTTCTTCACCAAATCTTCTTTGACTTACTCTTCTTAATTACGAAGTCAAAGAAGTATTTATATGAGTTATTGGGCCAAAGTTTATAACAAGTTCAACATTTCGATATTATTTTATGGTGTAAAGTTTTTTAGTTTGAAACATTGATAACCGAAGCCCATTTTTTTTATTTGACATTTTAGGCTATTTGTTGATGATATAATCCTGCAAGAAATGCACAAAAAATATCATTGCCAGTCTATCTAAGGAAAAATTTGGGAGTCAAAACGTGCAAATAATGAGGAATAAGAAATGGGCCCAAATCCAATGTATTCGACACAAAAGCCCAATTGATCCAAAATGACAAAGCTCAGTTATGAGCATTACAGATTAGGTCTAGTAATAAAGCATATGCAAAATAAATATAAGTAACACAACACATAAAAATACAATCATTCAATACTTCAATCACACACAATATTCAAAGTTAATTAGGTAAAGTCATTCAAATAATCAAATATTTCGTAACAATTTTTGATATCATTCACATTCAAATAAAATTAATAAATAAATGGCTAAACCGTAACTTTTATCATATTTTATGTAATAATTAAAATATATAATAAATAATCGGGTTGAGTTCAATGTGGGTATATGTTGGACTCACACTTGAATCAGACCCAATTTGATTTTGATTTTTTATACCCAAACTCAAACCTAGTTCCATTTTCTTGGGCTTAGACCCGACCCATTTAAATGGGTCTGAAACAAGTATTCACTTTACTAAACGTGTCATCCTTAACGGGCTAGATTTGACCCCCATTAAGGGGTAAAGAAACCAGGCCTTTATAAGTTTAGGCCTGTCCTTTTTCTATTAATTTTTTCTATTATTTTTGTTATATTTAAATTTACAGGATATTCTTTTTTTTTTAAAATGTGTTAGGAAATTTGGACCATATAAAGGTTCTTCAACTTTTTTTCACTTGTGCTACACTTTTTGTTTGGAATTAAAATAATATATATATTTGCAATATATAATATTAAAAGCTGAAGTGGGCAAATTATAATAATATTATATAGAATATACTAAAATATTAAAAGAACTGAAGTGGACCAAATTAGCCCATGAGTTGAAATCGGGCCAGCTGATATGGCCCACAGGCCTTAAGGGGTCGACCCATTGGACTTGGCATCAAATATGTCCACTTAGAACATGCTTGATACATTTACACTTTATCCGATCTCATTGTTTCCAACTATGATGTAAGGTGACGAGATATGGGATACAGAGCACGATATTGGCACGAGATACAGTATTTAAAAAAATATATCAAGACACGAAACAACCCAAACACTTTACAAATATAAATAGATTTAGCAACCTTGTTATTTTAGCCATTATGAAAGTATTAATTTCTCTAATTAAATTAGGTGCCACTCATACTAGACACAAAAATATTAAATTTTGGGAAATAGGAAAATAAACGAAATCTTTGTCATGCAACTTAATATTGATGAACGATGATAGTGTGAATTTCATATATTTAATTAAAGGCAACATTTATATTAAATATTAATGAAGAGATGCAAGAAACAAAACCTGGTGTGGCATGAATCAAAGCGCTATGGTGTAAGTGCATATAGAATCAGTTCTCATCCACATAGTATAATGGCGGAAGTTTTGAAGAATGGACCAGTCGAGAGGTCTCTTTCATCGTTTATGAGGTAAAAGATGGAACATAAAATTCTGATTCTTAATTTAGGTAAATTATATATTCATATTTATTTTATTTTTTTGTCCCTAAATTTGATGTAAAATTTGTACTACATACCCCCACTAATTTTAATTTTCTCTAGTATAAAAATGGTGCAAATGTTGTGGCAAGAGTTCAGGACAATCAGCTGATCAAAAATATTCTCAAATAATATTACTTCATGATAATGTTACAATCCAATATAGAGTTATTTACGGAAACCAAGTTGAATTGATTTTAAATAAAACACAAGCATAAATGTATGAGAATCAAAATTATGTAGTATTTGAAAACACAAGATTAAAGTGAAAAAATGCACTGAGGTGTTTGTTTTTGTTGTACATTTCAATTGAAGCTTCAAATTTCAATTCTCAGCAGTTGAGATTTAGGCAAAGGTCAGTGATTTTCAGTTATGATTGAAACGTTTGTGTTATGTTAGGTTGTAGTCTAAGTTGTTTGGTTACACGTTGCTGTGAAGGTGTTTGATAAAATGTCTCACCCACTTTATAGTTATGTGTATATATCTATATATATGTATAAGCCATTAATGTTTCATTTTGGTTTGATCAGGGAAGCGGGTATCATAATGTTTACTAAAATGTAGGTGAAAGTTTTGTTGTTGCTCGACTAATTTAAAATTAGCAAAAGTTGTCAATGAGTGTATGTGAGTTTCTGTGTGTTTAATCTTGTGAAGATCATTCATGAGAAACTATTTCTTTCTTGCATTTTGCTCTACTTGAGTAAGTGTTACTGGAAGCACTTCAATCGTCATGCGTTTCTCCTATAAATGCATTCACTTAGGCTTTGTTGGTTCTCTGATTTTGGTGATCCTTCTCGGTTATTGAGGCAAGCTAAAAGGGGCTGACACTGAGTCTTCTTTCGTAAACTTTGGGGTTCGTTTGTACTCGAGTATGTTTGTTTGTTTGTTTTTGAGTTTGAGTATGATACTGATTACTGAAGTGGTTTAATGTTATACTTGCCAAATCCCGTAAACCTCTGTGTATTTATTTTTTCATTCTTTTCAGAATTCAAATATATCTTTGATCCATTTGCTTTCGTCGTGCCAACAACTGCCAGCACCTGAAATATTTCGTACCAAGGGAAGTTATTTGAAGGAGACTAAACCATGGGTCTAAGGCGTATGCTTGGATTCTCGGATGGAGAATTGATGAGGTCAGATGCAAAACCTTGTTCCCGATTGATGAGGCATACTGCTGGAATATTTTATGTGGGAGGAGCATTGGGCTTTTGGATTTTTTGTCGCTTGCATTACAGTGTGTTTTATACAGCTTCCTTTCAATATTTCTTGTTTATCGAGTCTTGCTTTCTGTTTGATGTGAAGAGACTCATGTTTCCTTATTGTTTATCTGAGTCTTTGACATAATACCAGCAGGCAGCAAGCCCAAAAGTGCTAGCTAGCTGGGGTGATACCACTCTGGCTTTTTTAAGCAGGCAAAATATTAGCCAAATGGCCAAATGATCTAATCTTCATTTTATTTTTTTTACTTTTTCAGCTTGCTAAAAGAAATAAACTTATTTACCTTTTGTACTTCTCTATTGACTTGTAAATCTCCACCAAATGGGTCAATTTTGCAAAACTTATCTCCAACCTTGAAAGCTTCAACAATTGTGGAGGAAGTTTGGCTGATTTAATTAGTTTTTGATCCAGATTTCCAGGCGGGAGATTGACACTTCGCCTGGGGAAATAAACATCAAGCGCATGGTCATCGCTGCCTTCTAATAATCTAATACTATCCTCCGATGGCATACTGCACATAATTTCTTTGATCACATGCGTTGCTTGCTGTTTATATGAATTTATTGAAGAAATTAAAGAGAGCAGTAGATTATTACTAAAAATAAACTTGTCAAACAAAAAATAAAGAAAAGTAAAATGAAGATTTTTTTGTTTAAGTAGTAAATGAAGATAAATTATTATACTTAATAATTCATGATCGAAAAGAAAAGGGAAAGGAAAAAACTGTACAAAATTCAAGTAATCATTTAATAGCCATATAACCCCAACGCCGACTGATATGGATAATAATATAATGGTTCTAAAATCATGAACGACCCTTATGGTTCTAAAATCATGAATGACCCTTATGGTTCTAATATCATGAACGACCCTTATGGTTCTAATATCATGAACGACCCATAGGTAATACGACCCATATGGAATATAACCCATATGGAATACGACCCATATAGAATATAACCCATATGGAATACGACCCATATGGAATATAACCCATATGGAATACGACCCATATGGAATATAACCCATATGGGAATACGACCCATATGACTTACAACCCACGATAATTATGATAATAAATCTTATAGGGTTTAATTTACACAATAGTCCTTACGAACCGGCTATTTGTATTACAAGCCCCCCTCCCTCTTCTCTATAAATACCGGAGGAGGTTCATTGGAAAGGAGATTGGTTAGTACGTATCCTCTCTACTACCGAGCTAGGCTCGGCTTGATCGGGTTGTTAGATTTTGACCTAGATCAGGTGGCGCCGTCTGTGGGAAACTACTAGCAAATCGTTGAGATTCTTGCAACGGAGGAAGGAAAAATTATGGTGTGTTTCAGATCGCCCGAAAAAGTAGACGAAAATGTCTAGCGAGAACGGCGAAGCCGTACGCCGGAAAGAGGCGATTGATGATTGCCGGAAAAAGCTCTTAAGTCACAAAGAGCTCGAATGCCGTGTTCGATCTGGTTTCGATTTCTTAAACCCTAACTTTATGCATTTCGTTTTGAAGCATCTTGTTTCTATTTGTGGAGCTAATTTTTTCTACTTTTGCCTCACAATTTTTGATCTGTTTAGTGTTGTTTGTGTTTGGAATTTTTACGTGGTTCGAGTAAGTGGGTTTGCTGTGTGTTCAATTTTATATGGATTTTGAGTTGATTTTATTGTTGTGGATTGCTGTAAATAAATGAACGATGATCTAATCATTAAATCTAATTTGAAGTTTCAATAGTATAGTTATAGGTTTTCAAATTACATCTTATAATTTTGTCTAAAAGGGTTTGCTTACCTGGGCTCTTTTTATGAGGTTGATTTTGGGGCTAATTTAGTTTTAACTCTCTTCAACTTGTTCACAAATAAAAAAATGCCCAAGCTCTTCTGTTGAGTTAGAGAATTTTATATGTTATTGGAAGAAGCAATTTGGCCTTTTATCTTCAAGTCCTATTCAATTAAACAATCAGGCTGCAAAGTTATGCCAGAAAAGTGCTTTTGTATATTACAGTTTTGAAAATGAACTCAGAGGCCGTTCAGTCCTGCTTTTGAGATGGCAAAAATTGTGTATAGACTCTTAACCGTAATATCTGTTGTTTGAACCCCTTTCCTATAATTCGCTTGGACTCTTAACATGTCCAAAAAGCATTTTATTTGTCAATGTTCCCGGCTTTGGTTCCATTGTCATCTTTGTTGAACTGTTTATATTTTCGATGCAATTGCAACTTATGTTAAAGTATCTTGTTCTGATGTTTGATATCATCTTTTTAGTTTTTAATATATGGAGAAACAAGACTGGTATCATCTAATGCTAGCTTAGTAGCTGCCTATGTTGTGTTCGATCGAATGCCTCAATGAATTTTGTCACAGTTGAAATAGATTATACCCATTGGCTTTGGATTGATCGTATAATCTGGATTTTGGTGCATTTCATCCATGGTACCTGTTTATTTACAATTATGAAAATTCGAGTTTGTTGAATTCATACATCTCCAAGCAAGATTGATGATGTCGTTAATTTTTAAACATGAAATTTTGGCTTGTTTTTCTGCTTTGTTTGATTGCTAATGCTAATGATCAGAAGAAATAATTTTGAGGGAATGATGGAAATCTTATCCATCAACAGTGGATGCATGGCTGCCTTGACTTTCCAGATAAATTTTCTTTTGAAAGTGAAAAACAATTCTTTATGAGCACTCAACAGATTTTAGATTGATCGTATAATTTGGATTTTGGTGCATTTCATCCGTGGCCCATTACAAAGAACCCTCGAGTGGAACAACAAAAATTGCACAGAAGAGTATTTTTGGATTATATTAATCCTGAAAACCAGGCCTGCATAGTTTGTTTTAATTCGTGAATATGCCTGTTTAAATTGGAATAGAGGGCTGAACATGGTTTGTCCAATCACGTAAATCATCCAAACCTGAAAATATAAATTATATTTTCATATGTAAATTTTTGTTATTTGATGGGTTTTCAATTATTCATGGAAATATGGAAAATAATCATCTTAGAGACCCCCAATTGCATCATAAGCCTACTAGGTGTATTATGATTTACAGTACATGGCTGTAGGATTCGTGTTTTATGTAATGCGTATTTCCTATTGAAGGAGCGTATATGATTCTATAAAAAGTTGTAGAAGATTCTTTTTGAAAAAAGGTTAGCAGAAAGGAATATAATATGCTAACTTGATATACGAACTACTATTTTTCCTACCTCAAAATGCTTATTTCTCCATGTGGGATATTATCATCAACGTCTAAATGTTTGGATGAATGAGCGTAGCCATATTAATTTTTGTTTTAGCTTATCTCGTATATTACTGACAATATATTGGAGTCACTTGGCTCTGTTTTTAGATCGTATTTCAGGAAAAACACGAAGCTGCCCTATAAAAGGGAGAGAAAATACGAAGCCCCCTATAAAAGGGAGAGAAAATACGAAGCCCCCTATAAAAGGGAGAGAAAATACGAAGCCCCCTATAAAAGGGAGAGAAAATACGAAGCCCCCTATAAAAGGGAGAGAAAATACGAAGCCCCCTATAAAAGGGAGAGAAAATACGAAGCCCCCTATAAAAGGGAGAGAAAATACGAAGCCCCCTATAAAAGGGAGGAAAAATACGAAGCCCCCTATAAAAGGGAGGAAAAATACGAAGCCCCTTATAAAAGGGAGGAAGAATACGAAGCCCCTTATAAAAGGGAGGAAGAATACGAAGCTCCCTATAAGACCCATAAAGAGGCCGGGGAGGATTAATACGAGAAGCTCCCTATAAGACCCATAAAGAGGCCGGGGAGGATTAATACGAGAAGCTCCCTATAAGACCCATAAAGAGGCCGGGGAGGATTAATACGAGAAGCTCCCTATAAGACCCATAAAGAGGCCGGGGAGGATTAATACGAGAAGCTCCCTATAAATGACCCATACATCCAGGTCATGAACTACGACCCTGTCATGATCCCATGATGGTACAAATTCCAAGACCATTAAAGCTACTTATTATTGATTTTATAATTATACAATCTACAACCTTATAATTATAAACTGGGGGAGTAGATGATATGGATAATAATATAATGGTTCTAAAATCATGAACGACCTTTATGGTTCTAAAATCATGAATGACCCTTATGGTTCTAATATCATGAACGACCCTTATGGTTCTAATATCATGAACGACCCATAGGTAATACGACCCATATGGAATATAACCCATATGGAATACGACCCATATGGAATATAACCCATATGGAATACGACCCATATGGAATATAACCCATATGGAATACGACCCATATGGAATATAACCCATATGGGAATACGACCCATATGACTTACAACCCACGATAATTATGATAATAAATCTTATAGGGTTTAATTTACACAATAGTCCTTACGAACCGGCTATTTGTATTACAAGCCCCCCTCCCTCTTCTCTATAAATACCGGAGGAGGTTCATTGGAAAGGAGATTGGTTAGTACGTATCCTCTCTACTACCGAGCTAGGCTCGGCTTGATCGGGTTGTTAGATTTTGACCTAGATCACCGACCATACAGATCGGCAACATAACTATCCAGTCTTATTTTCACATGAATTTTCTTAATAGTATTATATCCTAAATGATAAGAAAACAATCCTCTATGTTTCCAGAACATAATCAACTCATTTTTGTGAATGTTGATAACATTAACATGACTAAGTACAACCTCGCAGCCTATACGATCTCCATCCATGGGATACTTGATCACATCCCAATCAAGATTGACAACATGTTTTTTAATCCAAGACCATTTTTGAGAGTCCTCCAGAATCCATATATCCATTACCAATCCTTGAGAACCCACATTGAAGAAACATAAACGATCTTCTTTTACCAAAAGATTTCGCATTTTGTAGGCGCTTTCTTTTAAAGGAGTAAGCCTTATTGAAAATTCTTCAGTAATCATGTCGAACACCATGATTCTATCTTCACCGATGTACCAATGCAGACATCCACTTACAATTGCTACTCCCCAATAGTGTAAAGGTTGGCAATGAAAATAGGGATTGGCAGTTCTCCTCCATATTTTGGCTCCAAATAGATAAATATAATACTCATAACCAGTTTCGATTTTCTGCCAAGACAGAATCCTATATTCTTTTGCCAAAGGATGGAAGAAAAAACCACATGCATAGCCTAGTTTTTTATCAGTAGCATCTATTGTAGTAATTCTTCCTTGGGCGGAAAGAGGATTGAGAACATGATATTTAAAGAAATGTTTAGTCGAGCTTAATAGAAATAACCCATTGCAAGAATCGAAATATTTAACACACATTAATTTATTGAGAAGCCCCAAGTTACACTCTTTGTTACGATGTTTATCATCAATAATGAGAAGCTTCAAATAACCATTATCCTCCCAATATAAAATGGTTAATGGTTTGACTGTTGTTTGATGCAACTCTATAAAATGAGATGAGGTAGTCAGCATCCACCATCGCTTGCAAACCTTTCGACATTGTACTACGCTTTCTTTTGGAAGTCTACTTAATATGTTCACAATTAACTCGTCTGGAAGGTAGGCAAAGTACTCAACATCATCATAGTCACATATTATTTGCCGAAATAGGTCAATGATCCAAGTGTAACATTGGAAAAACATTATATCTGATGACACAAGAATTACAAATCGTCATATACACAGTCATAATCAACTATTATTTGAAATATTGCACGGGGTATTCACCTTACTCAGTCCACAATTTATCAGGAGTTTTAACATGATTTTTCAATTAATGATTTGTCGCAAAGGAAATTAACAGAGAGTTTTGAAAAATCAATTATATTGAAAAAGTTAAAAATCGAATTTGCCTATAACTGATTATTGAAGTGTAACTGAGGGACATATTCAAAATAAGAGATTAAGAGGTAACTGTTCTGTTGAATGCATAATCATAATAAAAAAAAACTGAGAAAATAATATATGCGTAAGAACATCAAAAACTAAGGAAAAGAATTAATAATTAATACCTTAATTAGGATGGAGATGGAAACAATGAAGGATTTGAACTTTTGATCAAAAGCTGAAGAGGGACAATGAATTAATTCTGATGGCGGAGATTGACTTGTTTTGATACGATAGAGTAGAACTAATTAGGGCTCCCAAGAAATTGCTAATTAGGATTTATATTTATAGGAGTTTTAAAGGAATTGACATTCAACACTCAGAGTCCCAATTGAGTTGGGGAACTTATGCCTCATCAACTTTTTAAAAATAATAATAATTAATTGGACAATGATCTTTTCTCTAATTATTAATTAGATAGAAAGGCCTTATTTAAGAGTAAGTAATTATTAATAATATTTGGATTTCTCGGACTAATTTGAAAGTTTGTGATTATTAGCAATCAAAAGTACAATGACGCCTATCTATTGAGTGAGACTTGTCGTGTTTTCTCATTAAGATTCTGTTTCAAATTTACTCACAGATCGTTTGGATTGAAGGATTTGAAAATTATGAATTTTAAATTCATTGATAAATCTATTTACGTTGGTTTGGATGAAATCATATTATGATGGATTTCAAATCATTTTGTTATTCACTTTGAGTTCTTTTCTCCACAGTTAGACCATGTACATCCGGTAGGCAAATTTTTCCCTTTTATTCCCTGCCACATAGATTCCCTACCACATTGCCTATCACATTCCTTTCAACTCCACAACAGCTAGTCAATTAAAATTTTTTTACTTTCTCTTTCATCCACATCACTAATTTTAATAATTAATTTTATACTTACAATTAATTTTAATAAAAATTAATTTTATAATTATATTTATTAATTAAATATTTAAAATATTTTTTTTATAAAATATTAATTTTGAAATTATTGAAGGTTAAACTTTTAAATTATTGAAGGAGTAAAAACCTCTAAAAATATTTGGTGTCCAAATGACACAAACTTAGTCTCTATTAATAGAGTTTGAAAAAAGAAAAATAATGATGATTTTTTTTTTTTTTTGCATATTTAATAATAAAAAATTGATTTAGAAAAAAAAAAGAAAAAGAAATAAAGAGGTGACACATGGCATCATTCCATTGGTTGTCTTTTTATTTTTTGTTTTTTTTTAATTTAAGTGGGACCCACAAACTAATTTCCCTTCCATTTCCTCCAAGGGAAAAATTCCCTACCTCACAATTTCCCTTCCACATTCCCTTCCTACTAAATCACTACTTTTTATTCCCCCCCCCCCATTTCCCCCCCAAATTCCCTTCCGGATGTACATGGTCTTATGGTGAATTTCAAATTAACCCATTTTAGAATTATTTGAAATCCCTTCTCCAAATCCCTTCTCTCAATCCAAACCACTCGATCCAAACACACCTTCATATCTCCTATGGCACATTTGGATATATAACATAATTAAACTGAGTTTGGATCTATAACTTTAAATTAAATGAATTGAGGTTATGTTTGGATCGAGTCATTTGGATTTGGAGAGAGGATTTGGCGGATAGATTTGAAATGACATCTAAAAGGATGTCATTTGAAATCCACCGTTATGGAGAAAATAGGTTAAAATAAATGACAAGGGATTTGAAATACATCGTAACATGAAATCATCCAAACAAATCCTTCGATCCAAACACACCCTGAGTTGAATTGAATTGAGTATATTATAGTTCAAAGTTATTTGAATGATTCTAAGTTTCAAAATTTGTGATTTATTAATTTGATTATTAATTAAATTGAAATTTTGGCGAGGCAACGTAAGTCGAACTCAAGTAATTTAATATTTTAAACAAATGTATTAGTTTTTCTTATAGGTCCAATCCAATTCTAACGAGTTTAAAAATTTATCAAACATAATAAACACATTGTTCAAACTTATCTATCAATTTACTAATCAGAAATTGTTGTGGCTGGCCTTGGGTTGGATCAAGTCAGGCCTCAAACTTTTATCATCAATTTTTAAGTCCTATTTTTCGGGGACAACCGTTGTGTAGCTTCTTCAAGTATTGTTCTTGTTTGAATTTGCCTTCTTCATCATATCGATATTTTTTTCAGATCTTTTCATATTTTTTTCTAATTTGTTTTCTTTAATATCATGTTATTTGTTTGCAGCACATATTATGACAGTTCTTCATCCACCACGATATGTTCCATTAAAACCGCAGTAAGATCATCGTCCAAGGATGATATCAAACACAGTATTAATAATCAAAACTCCATTGATGGAGATGAAGCTCATTGAGCAGAAAGACACGTAGGAGAATGTTCTTTATTGAAAATGTAAAAACTTACAAATGAAATACATGGAGGTTCTATTTATATGCTAATTGATCTTAACAGAAGAAAGCTTGATTAGCAAGCCAACTAACCTTTCACTAACTATCTGTAACAAACTCTCAGCTGAAATTACACTTATGTCCCTGATGCACCGAATACATTTTGACATCCTCCCTCAAGTTGGAATTCGTAAGATATTACAAATTCCCAACTTGCCAAGAAATTGAGATAACTGAGCTTTGCCAAGAGATTTAGTGAACAAGTCCGCCACTTGCAATTTAGTGGAAACGTAACTTGGATTGATCATACCATCTTGAACTTTTTCCCGAACAAGATGGCAGTCTAACTCGATGTGCTTGGTCCGTTCGTGATACACCGGGTTAGACGCTATGTGAAGTGCAGCTTGGCTGTCGCAAGACAGTGGTACGGGTGTCAAGTCCATCACTTGCAACTCATTTAAGAGATTAATGAGCCATGTTAGCTCACAACATACAGCCGCCATTGACCGATACTCCGACTCCGCCGATGACCTGGAAACCGTGTTTTGTTTCTTTGTCTTCCAAGAAATGAGAGCCCCCCCAAGTTTTATACAGTACCCCGTAATAGACCTTCGTGTCATTGGACATGAAGCCCAATCGGCGTCGCAGAAAGCTTCCAACTTTAGGTCCGTTTGTGCAGGGAACATCAACCCTTGACCCAAAGTTCCTTTTACGTATCGTAATACTTTATGTGCCATGTTCAAATGAGGAGTTCTAAGACTTGCCATGAACTGACTCAAAATGTGAATTGGATATGATAAATCCGGTCTAGAAATTGTTAAGTAAATGAGTCGCCCAACTAATCGTCGATACGCAGAAGGGTCCTCTATTTCTTCTCCATCACTGTTATTCAATCTGTGATTTTGGTCCATTGGTATAGTGCTTGGTTTAGCACCAGAGAGGCCCGCATCCGTGACAATGTCCAGTGCATATTTCCTTTGGTTGAGATATACACCCTCTTTCGTTCTAATAATCTCGAGTCCCAAAAAGTATTTAAGATCACCGAGATCTTTGATTTTAAATTTCTCATCCAAAACTTTCTTTATCATGTCAATGATCGATTTGTTGGTGCCGGCCATAACTACGTCATCAACGTACACTAAAAGTGCAGTAAAATCGTTGCCATCTTTCCTTGTAAAAGCGAATGATCGCATTTAGATTGTTGAAAACCCATCTCAATTAAGGTAGAGGAAAATTTCGCAAACCATTGTCTTGAAGCTTGTTTGAGTCCATACAAGGACTTCACCAACCTGCAAACGGGTCTTGAACATCCTCCCTGAACGACAAATCCCGGAGGTAAATCCATATATACCTCCTCAGTCAACTCTCCATGTAAAAAGGCGTTGTTGACGTCCATTTGGGACAAAATCCAGCCACGTGAAGCGGCTATGGCCAATAAGGTACGAACAGTGGTCATCTTGGCCACCGGTGCAAATGTGTCGTGGTAATCAACTCCTTCGGTTTGAGTGTATCCCTTGGCAACAAGCCGAGCCTTGTATCTCTCTACCGAGCCATCCGACTTGTATTTCACTTTATAGACCCATTTGCATCCCACGGTCTGTTTTCCTTGGGGAAGCTCAGTGATATGCCATGTCTGATTATCTTCTAAGGCTTTAATCTCCAATGCCATAGCTTCCCGCCATAAAGGGTTTTTATAGGCTTCGTTATAAGACTGTGGTTCTTGGTGTGTGATAGAATTCAAGACAAAAGTTTGATAAGCAGAAGGAGCGGAATTAAGAGACATATAGTTGGTGATGGGGTATGAACAAGAATCTGGAAAGGAGCTAGTGGAACAAACATAGTCCGCTTGCCATCGCGGAGGCACTCATTGTCTAGAAGAGGCACGAGTGGGGAGAGGGGAAGCAGTCTGAACCGGAGTGTGTTGGACTGGAGTGTCAGAGGTAGATGGTGAGGGATCAAATTCAGACAAATCAGAAGGAAATGGGAGAATCGGATAGGGAGAGGAGTTCTGTGAAGCAAAGGGAAAAACGGATTCAACGAACTTGACATCCCTACTAACAAATATCCTTTGAGTTTGAATGTCGTACAATTTATAACCTTTTTGGCCATAAGGATAGCCGATAAACACACACTTGTTGGCTCTCGGATCGAACTTATTGGATTGTGATTTGGTGATAGTGGCAAAACAAAGGCAGCCAAAAGTGCGCATATGAGCATATGTTGGTGAGGTATGGTATAGCATTTCATGAGGTGTTTTGTTAGCAAGGGCTGTGGAAGGTAATCGATTAATGATATAAGTGGTTGTTAAGATGCACTCGCCCCAAAACTGAATTGGAAGAGAGGCATGAAAGCGTAAGGCTCGAGCGATGTCAAGAACATGACGGTGTTTCCTCTCAGCAATACCGTTTTGCTGAGGGGTGTAAGGGCAGCTGCTTTGATGGATGACCCCACGAGAATGAAAAAATGAAGTAAGGGTGTGATTAAAGAATTCGGTACCATTATCGGATCGGAAGATTTTAATGTTTTTGTTAAATTGAGTATGTATAAGGGAGAAGAAATTCTGAATAATCAAGGGAACTTCGGTTTTGTGGGTCATAAGGTAACACCATGTATTTCTGGTGTGATCATCGACTATTGTCAGAAAATATTTGTAACCGTGATGAGTTGGTGACTTGTAGGGTCCCCAAACATCGCAATGAATCAGATCAAAGGCATTGTCAGTAAGGGAATCACGTTTATGAAACGGAAGCCGAGATTGTTTTGCAATCGGGCAAATGGTGCAGTCCATTGGTTTAACAGAACACAAATCAGGTATGTAATTGGATAGACAGTTGAGTTTATCTACAGAAGTATGGCCCAACCGGTGGTGACAAAGTACATTCTTATTCATAGAAACAGAAAGATTGGAATTTGAAATGGGAACTACAGATTTAAAGCAATACAAACCGGAGATGGATTTACCAAATGCCAGGTCCATCTTCAGCGTATGGTCCTGCAGAATGCAAGAATTTGAAGTGAAATAGATCGAAAGCTTGGAATCTAAAGTGAGCCGACTGACGGACAGTAAGTTATGTTTGAATGATGGAACGAAGAGGACGTTTTGGAGAGTGATAAGGGGAGTGAGGGTAACATGACCAATGTGTGTTACAGAAACAACGGAACCATTTGGCAAGTGAACAGCTCGAGGAGTGGATAGTAGACGGGGAGATTCTAAAATGGTGAGGTCGTGGGTAATGTGGTCTGTAGCACCACTATCTATTATCCAAGTATTTGAAGTGTGTGTTAGAGAGAAGCAATAACTGATACCTGCAAGAGAGGGCTGAGCAGATTTGGATGATGGCTTATTAAGAAGGCTGAGAAGTTGAGTAATTTGGTCCGCAGTAAGTTGTGGCATGGGGCTGGAAGCACTAGCATTGTTGACCTTAGGCGTAGAAGAGTGATCAGGAATGGCGTAAAACTCAGCTGATCCAGCGGAAGGCAGACCATCAACCGTGACTTGTTGAGCTCTAGCATCATTGGAACCGGGGCTTTGCTTGGTAAATTTTCCGCGTGGCTTAAAATTGGATGGATAGCCATGTAATTTGAAGCATTTGTCTTGTGTATGGCCATTGCGGTGACAGAATTGGCAATAAAGATCCTTCTTGTCAACAACAAATTGAGAACTCCAATTCTTATGAGGAGTGCTACCCCTTCCACTCATTAAGGCAGTAGTATTGTCATGCAAAACCCCAAAATGAGATATGTCCATTTGAGCCTCTTCTTGTTGAATCATAGAGTACGCATCTTCAATCCCGTGAAGAGGCCTCATTAGTAAGATCTGACCTCGAACAGCCTTGAAGACGTCATTCAATCCCATGAGAAACTGCATTAATTTTTGTTCATCGATTTGCTCTTCCCAAGATTTAAGTACATTGCAATGTGTGCTGCCGTGGCACATCGGCATGTTAGTTATTGCGTCTAATTCGTCCCATAACTGCTTCAATTTTGTGTAGTAGGCTTCAACTCTCATCGAATCCTGATTGCACGTAGAGATCATTTTCCGAAGGCTAAATATTCGAGAACCAGTGCTGCTCGAAAAACGCCGATGGAGGTTGGACCACATAATCGCAGCAGTGCTGCTATGTATGATAGATTTACCAATTTCTTTGGATACGGAGTTGAGGATCCAAGAAATTACCATGTTGTTGACTTGCTCCCACTGCATTAGGGTTGGATCATTATTTGGGGGTTTTGGAAAGGTGCCATTGACAAAGCCAAGCTTGTTCTTGCAAGACAAGGCAATCTCCATAGAACGACGCCATTGTATGTAATTTGAGGCACCTTCGAGGTTTTGATTCACCAAGAGCATTCCAGGTGCATCAGACGGTTGCAGCTTAAGCACCGCAGCTTGTGTATTGACTTGATTCGCCATGACAGATCGAATCGAAAAGAAAAAATGGTGAATCGAAGAGCACCGGATCGATTTAGGCTCTTGATACCATATTAATAATCAAAACTCCATTGATGGAGATGAAGCTCATTGAGCAGAAAGACACGTAGGAGAATGTTCTTTATTGAAAATGTAAAAACTTACAAATGAAATTGATGTGCCTAAACCGCAAGCGCACGGCTTCGGTGCAGTACAAAAGATATCGTTCCCACGAAGACCGAACAATCAAGCACTAGCCTATCAATTATCAGTAATCTAAGCCTAATAAAAATACGAGATAGTTGTAAAGAAAACTAAACGGAAAGCAAGTAAATTGATTTGATTTGTATATGATTGGAAATTCCGGAATTAGGGTTCACCACGATAAATATTATCGACTCAATTATATTACCGATTAAGTTACGATCGCTACTTATGAAGGACACTATCCAAATGTAATCACTATCTTCTGTCGAAGCATAATAACATATCTAAGCTAATTAATCAACTACTTTCGTGATGATTAGACTAGACTCAGACTCATTAATCTCTATGATAGTGTATCGATTCCTCAAAAGACCTAAAACTACTTTCGTGATTTAGGATCCTAGGTTTGAATTCTAGGGTTCCGATATAGATGTCACCTTTCAGAATTTTCACCTAATATCTATGAACATGCAAATAAGTGGCCAGCAAATTCACAAGCATTAACAATCAAGAACTCAAATCATAAGCATACGCGATATAACATAAACGGTTCTAAAATCTATATCGATAACATATTATCGGGCTATTCCCGATTCCAGAATAAGATGGATTACTCCATAGATGCAGAGAAACAATCAACAATTAATAAAGTAAACATCATAATACGACAAAAATTAAAAGAGATTAAAGAAAATAATTTCGATTAAACCCGTTGTCGAATAAATTGTCTACAATCGTTCTTGAATCTTGTCTCTCGATCTCAATCTTTACAACTCAATTCAAGAAAATAAAGTTCGAACCCTAATACAATATTTGGAGGGGGTATTTATACCTAATCTAGATCATTAATCCGAAATTGGGCTGAATATGGGCTTTCCCGCGTTTAGACTGTGATAAGCGCGCGCCTGTACGCGGGATTGAACGGCGCCTGTACGCCGACTAATACTGCGCTTGTACGCGGTATTGAACGGCGCCTGTACGCCGTTATAAATGGCGCCTGTACGCCGTTATAAATGGCGCTCGTACGCGAGAACGCTTAAATTCTCTGCCTTCGTTGTTGGGGCGCGGTTTAACACGGCGTACGTACGCCGTGTATTTTGGCGCTCGTGCGCCGATTGCAACGGCGCTTGTACGCCATGTATCAGCTGCCTTCAATCACTTCGTTCTCGATTTTGGCCAATAATTGGTATTTGTCTCTCGCAACATAGAAATTCCCTACGGCACTTAAAAGTGACATTAAACGCATTTGCGGGATAAAAATATGATGCAATTACATAAATAAACGTGTCGAATGAGTGATGGGAATTGCATAAAAATGAGGTTTATCAACCCCCCCAAACTTGCTTTTGTTCGTCCTCGAACAAACGGTAAAATAAAGAAGCAAAAACAAAAAACTAAAGGTAAACTCATTTTCGTAGAGTACACGATTGCACTTAGCATGTGCAACAAGCCTTTAAACCTTTTTGTTACCCAAAAAGGACGAGTTATAGTCTCGTGAGGGTTTGCAGAAGATATACCCACAAAATCACAAAATCAATGAATTTTCGCTAAATCGAAATATGATACAATCGTACTAAAATCGACGTGAACTAATGGCCCGACATTGTTAGAAAAAGATCATGCATTCACTTAATCATTGGTTACATCACACCACAGAGTTAAACAAGCTTCTAGAAAGCACTGAATAAAGCTATCTTTAAGCATTATAGTCGAGTGGCGTTTCTAACAAAATTCGAGTGGCGCCCATCTCTACCAACTGGTCTAACAGATATTAGGGTCTAACTGGTTCACAATATTGAGCTTTTAGCATAGGTCAACTGTACAAACGAGCTCATACTTGTCAGGATTGTGCAATGTTCGTTCCCTTAGACTTTCTATGACACCCGTTATCGAGCTTTGGGTCAACGACTCCCAAGCTAGATAGCCATAGGGCGTTAAGTTTTAAGAGACTCCTTCGGACTTAATCACTCAAGTGTCAAAGGTCACAGAACGAACTAATCCATTTTTTTTTTTTTTTTTTTTTTTTTTTTTTTTTTTAATATTGTGCCAGAAGATATTGTTCTAAGTTGGTAGACTTGGAGGCCACTACCTATGTGTTTCGAAAACGGGTGATCCACTCAACTCCTATGCCTTGGACTACTACGTATTAGTGACTAGCCAGAAAATTGTAACTAAGCAGATGATATCGCCGACAAAAAAGATTATGCGTTATATGTATTAGAAAGTCAGGCTTTCATATCACCTAGTCAATCGTTGTACGACGATCACAAAGATAAAGCTAGAATCCATAGTAAAAGTGTTATGTCTCCGTAAACAACCCCCAAACTTGAATCGCACATTGTCCCTAATGTGATAAACGTGTGTATGTATTCATGCATAAACGTAAAAAGGGACATAACCTTGGCGAGAGTCGAGACAATCGTCCTGATTTTGCTAGGTATTGTATCCAGAAGACTGTAGAGAAACAAAACACTGGAGCCCAATGATGATGTAGTACTCGAATCGTTGAAGTCGAATGTAGTTCCTTTGATATCCGTAGCTGTTATGAATGAAAAACAAGAGATATGGTGAGAGAGAGGGATCGATGGTTGTGTGAGGATTGTGCTTGAATGTGTATAAGGATGAGAACAGAAATCTGTTTTTTTTTTTTTTTTTTTTTTTTTTTTTTAAAAATTCGACTCTGCGTACGTACGCCTTTTTGAACTGCGTACGTACGCAGCATATATTGGCGTACGTACGCCGTGTATGTTTGCGTACGTACGCGGTTTGCTTAAAAATCACTGCCTCCGTTGATTGTACGCCGATTTACTCGGCGTACGTACGCCTTGTAAATCGGCGTACAGGCGCAGTTATATTCGGCGTACGTACGCGAGATATGCAAAACTCCCTGTCCTCGTTGTTTGTACGCCAATTTAGACCGCGCACGTACGCCATGTAAAACTCGATTTTTTTTTTTTTTTTTTTTTTTTAGAAACAAAAAGTAAAAACTTGAAACGAAACAAAACAGAAGGAAAGAAAAACAAAAAGAAAACAAAAACAAAAATAAAGGATACATTTGGGTTGCCTCCCAAAAAGCGCTTGTTTTACGTCTTTAGCTCGACGTTACCATGCTTAGTGTAAATCCCGGATCGGACCCGATGACTTGGCAATTCTCCAATCGACTTTAGGGTCTCGATTTTTAGGTAAAGAAAACTCAGGCACCGGTTGAATGTGAGACCTAAATCGCCATTTTTTGAATTTTTGGCGAGAGATCTTTTTGTCATGTAATACTTTGATGCCTTCATCGTTAGTTCTTCCACTCTCATGCACATTTGTCAATGGCGGATTCCCCTCAAATAGTCGAGCAATATCAGCGATAATTTCATCTTCCTCCTCGATCAAGCCATCAATCACCAGTCGTGCCTCTAACGGATCTTTATAGTGGTTCTTAGCAAGCTTGTCCTTGGTTATAGCTTCGTCAATCCTGTAACAAGAGTTCTCGATAGAGCTGTTAGCAACAGATTTATATAGACTAAATTCAACTCTCTCATCCCCAATATTCAAGGAAAGCCTTCCGTTTTTAACATCAATAATAGCTCCTGCTGTAGCTAGGAATGGCCTACCAAGAAAAATGGGAATTTGAGAGTCTTCATCCATATCGAGAACGACGAAGTCTGTAGGAATAAAAAAATTTCCTACTCTAATCGGTACATCTTCTAGCATACCTACCGGATACTTCACGGATCTATCAGCTAATTGCAGAGTAATCGTGGTAGGTTTTAACTGACCCAATTCTAACTTACGTGAAACAGAAAGTGGCATAAGACTAACGCTAGCACCAAGGTCACACAATGCATGATCAAAACTAACGTTACCTATTACGCATGGAATCGAAAAACTACCGGGGTCTTTAAGCTTAGGAGTTAATTTATTTTGAATTAATGCGCTACACTCCTCAGTTAAAGCCACGGTTTCATAGTCCTCTAGTTTCCGTTTATTAGAAAGAATTTCCTTCAAAAACTTAGCATAAGAAGGCATTTGTGTAAGTGCATCAGTGAATGGAATATTAATGTAAAGTTTTTTCAAAACTTCTAAAAATTTTCCAAACTGTTTATCTAATTTCGCCTTAGCTAATCTTTGAGGGAAAGGCACGGGTGGTTCATATGGCGGTGGAGGTACATATATTGGTTCTTTTTCGCTTTTATCAGTTGTTTTGTCAATAGAGTTGTCGGGATGAGACGATTTTTTCTTTTCGACCTTCTCAGTTGACTCTATTTCACTAATCCTAGTAGACATTTTTGGATCCTCATAATTAGTTTCATTCCTTAAAGCAATTGCATTACAATGTTCCTTTGGATTTGTCTCAGGTTGTCCGGGAAAGGAACCAGAATTCCTACTTGAGTTACTAGCTTGTTGTGCAATTTGAGTTTCTAGCATCTTATTGTGAGTTGCTAAAGAGTCGACCTTAGTTGCTAGTTGCTTAATTGCATCATTCACTATCTCGTTTTGTTTAGTTTGGGATACTACGAAACTCTCAAGAAGGGATTCTAAGTTCGATTTCTGTGGTGGAACAGGATTGTAAGGCTTCTGTTGGAATCCAGGTGGCTGCCTAATGTTAGGATGTGGAGATGCGTTTTGGTTTGTATTGTACGAAAAATTAGGGTGATTCCTCCAACCAGGATTAAAAGTGTTTGAAAACGGGTCGTTCTTTTGGTTGAAGTTATTCACAAAGTTGGCTTGTTCCATAAAGGGATCTTTAGGTAAACTTGCTAATTGACACTCTAACGCAACATGACCAACCATACCACATATTTCGCACATAGGGGGTGGGGTAGTGACAGAATTAACATGCATATTCATGGAATCTAACTTCTTAGACATAGCCTCTACTTGTGCAGAAAGTAGAGTAATAGCATCAATATCATACTTACCTGGGGTCTTTTGTGGAGTTGATCTTTCGCTTGACCACTGATAGTGGTTCAGTGCCATATCTTCGATTAAGTTGTAGGCTTCTTCGATACCCTTATTCATCAGAGCTCCTCCAGCTGCTGCATCGACTGACATCCTCGTGGTGTAAATCAGTCCGTTATAGAAAGTATGAACGATGAGCCATTTTTCCAGCCCGTGATGTGGGCACAGTCGTAAAAGGTCTTTGAATCGTTCCCAGGCTTCATAAAGTGATTCACCTTCTCTCTGAGCAAAAGTCGTAATTTGATTCCTCAGTTGTGCAGTCTTGCTCGGGGGAAAGTATCTCGCTAGAAAGCATTGCATGAGTTGATCCCATGTTCTGATTGAGCCCGATGGTAAAGAGTGTAGCCAAACTCTCGCCTTGTCTCTCAGTGAAAACGGAAATAATCTCAGCCTGATAGCATCCTGAGAAACCCCGTTCATTTTCAGAGTGTCGCAGTACTCTAAAAACATGGACAAGTGGAGGTTTGGCTCTTCAGTAGGTGCACCCCCAAACTGATTCTGCTGAACCATTTGCAGAAGGGATGGCTTGAGCTCGAAATTGTTGGCCTCTACAGTAGGCCTGGCAATGCTGGAGTGAAGTGTCTGTGCATTCGGCGCTGCAAAATCCTTAAGACATCTCGCGTTGGGATTTGCATTAACATTTGCATCTGCGTTAGCGTTTGGAATCGCGTTTGCGTTTGGTTCTGCCATTGCTGCTTGATTCAGTTGAATTTGTTTCAGTTTTTGTAGCTTTCTCCTAGCACGAAAGGTTTTCTCGATTTCTGGATCAGGTACGAAATCGAGCTTACTTCGCATACAAGGAAAAATCGAAAACCTGAAATTAAACAGAGAAATAAAAATTAAAAACTAAAAATAAAATAAAATGGCTTAGTCTCACTAAATTCTGATAAAAACTAATATTGACTATTCAAGTCCCCGGCAACGGCGCCAAAAACTTGATGTGCCTAAACCGCAAGCGCACGGCTTCGGTGCAGTACAAAAGATATCGTTCCCACGAAGACCGAACAATCAAGCACTAGCCTATCAATTATCAGTAATCTAAGCCTAATAAAAATACGAGATAGTTGTAAAGAAAACTAAACGGAAAGCAAGTAAATTGATTTGATTTGTATATGATTGGAAATTCCGGAATTAGGGTTCACCACGATAAATATTATCGACTCAATTATATTACCGATTAAGTTACGATCGCTACTTATGAAGGACACTATCCAAATGTAATCACTATCTTCTGTCGAAGCATAATAACATATCTAAGCTAATTAATCAACTACTTTCGTGATGATTAGACTAGACTCAGACTCATTAATCTCTATGATAGTGTATCGATTCCTCAAAAGACCTAAAACTACTTTCGTGATTTAGGATCCTAGGTTTGAATTCTAGGGTTCCGATATAGATGTCACCTTTCAGAATTTTCACCTAATATCTATGAACATGCAAATAAGTGGCCAGCAAATTCACAAGCATTAACAATCAAGAACTCAAATCATAAGCATACGCGATATAACATAAACGGTTCTAAAATCTATATCGATAACATATTATCGGGCTATTCCCGATTCCAGAATAAGATGGATTACTCCATAGATGCAGAGAAACAATCAACAATTAATAAAGTAAACATCATAATACGACAAGAATTAAAAGAGATTAAAGAAAATAATTTCGATTAAACCCGTTGTCGAATAAATTGTCTACAATCGTTCTTGAATCTTGTCTCTCGATCTCAATCTTTACAACTCAATTCAAGAAAATAAAGTTCGAACCCTAATACAATATTTGGAGGGGGTATTTATACCTAATCTAGATCATTAATCCGAAATTGGGCTGAATATGGGCTTTCCCGCGTTTAGACTGTGATAAGCGCGCGCCTGTACGCGGGATTGAACGGCGCCTGTACGCCGACTAATACTGCGCTTGTACGCGGTATTGAACGGCGCCTGTACGCCGTTATAAATGGCGCCTGTACGCCGTTATAAATGGCGCTCGTACGCGAGAACGCTTAAATTCTCTGCCTTCGTTGTTGGGGCGCGGTTTAACACGGCGTACGTACGCCGTGTATTTTGGCGCTCGTGCGCCGATTGCAACGGCGCTTGTACGCCATGTATCAGCTGCCTTCAATCACTTCGTTCTCGATTTTGGCCAATAATTGGTATTTGTCTCTCGCAACATAGAAATTCCCTACGGCACTTAAAAGTGACATTAAACGCATTTGCGGGATAAAAATATGATGCAATTACATAAATAAACGTGTCGAATGAGTGATGGGAATTGCATAAAAATGAGGTTTATCAGAAATACATGGAGGTTCTATTTATATGCTAATTGATCTTAACAGAAGAAAGCTTGATTAGCAAGCCAACTAACCTTTCACTAACTATCTGTAACAAACTCTCAGCTGAAATTACACTTATGTCCCTGATGCACCGAATACATTTTGACACACAGTAACATTTGCTTACATTTTTATTGTTTTATGACCGATTTAAATTTGAATCTATGTTATAGTAAGAATCAAACCGGATTTGAGATGAAAGTCATGTATTCTTGTTTATTGTGGTCAATTTATTTGAAACCATCAAATTGCAAATTATTTAGTCCGTAACTATGCTACTAAAATACATTGTGAAATAAGTTTATGCTGTATTTAATGGATTGCTAGATTGAAATTTCATATGTTTAATAATCAAATTTGCTTTTTCTTGTTGTTTTTAATAATTTGCCTGCATGAATTTTCTTTATATAATCAGACTGGACAATATGTACTAAATTTTGGAAGAGGAGTTTTATTGGGCTTAGGCAATTAAGTGTTTTTTGGGCTTATAGATTGACGCTATCAAGTGGAGTTTTTGGGTTAGCATATCTATTGACGAGTCTTTATGTAGAGCAGCCCAAGTTAACGATTTCAAATTGATGTTACATTTAAATAGGGGCGTCATCATTCACAACTAATAATTAGCAAATACAGTAATAATGAAATTATGGGCGTTGTCTCGAATTCAATTAAAATCAAATTCTAGTTGGTTAAGTCAAAGTGTCAAACATAGCACGATTACTTAATTGAAATTTCTTTTTAACTTACCAATTATTATTTGTTGGTTTTAGTAATATCATTTTGGAGCATTTTGGGTATCACAACCAGGGAAAAGATATTGGTGGGCCTCAGCCCAACTAATGATAACTATATTCCAGCAACAAAATGGAACAATATGCTTAAAAATAAATGAAGACTGCGAATATAACGTAAATTGAAGTTGATCTCTTCCTTTTATTTTACTGAGATTTTGAGATCATAAGTTTGCTGGAAATTAAGAAATCCTTTTAATTTGGACTTTTTTTAGAAACCTCATTGATGGGCCTCAATTAAGCCTGGCCCAAGAGACCAGGTCTAATGGCCTACGGCCCACCATGGATTTAACTTCATGGGCTAGGGTTTGAGCATGTTAGGCCCATGTCCACTAAGTTCAGCCCGTCTACAAATCTGACAGTTATAAATACGGCTTCAGTTAATTCATTAATCACGTTTTGATCATTTGGAGAATTACACTAATCTCTCTGAATACCCACAACTCTCATTATTAGAGAAAATCATAATATTGAACTACGAAGAGACTTGATCCAATCCGAAATATCTTATCTCTCTCACGTGACACAATCATTTGATCCCGCATCACTCATTTTAATAACCATAAAATACAAAATAGGCGTGCATGTTATTTTTTACCATTCATTTAAAAATTTCACTTTGGCTTAAATTTTATCCATTTTTCTCACTTTTTGTACCACTGAGATAAACAAAATCCATCAAAGCAATAAATAATCACCAAGGAGTGAAAAACTCAACATGTTTAGTGAAGAGTTTTCATGAATTGTTTGAGCTACAAGTGGTTTAGCTCTATGTACAAAGATGAGTCTATAGGTATTATATGATTCGACACATTTTATAATTTGATATATATATTTTTATATACCATGATATACTTGATAATGAATACTACTACTAAGACAATTCAGAAGGAAGGCGCGAAATAGGATAAATACTTGGTTTATCAGAGACTTACAAAGAATTTCTTTAATAGCAAAATGTCGATCAAGTATTGCAGCCACAACAAAGTCATATTTGGGAAACTGTAAATCATTAGCAGTCACATGATTAACATCTCCACAAAAAGATTACCAAATTCATCTCGAAAAATATGAGATTCAAACTCGTCTCGATTTTGACAAAAATGTCGATTTTTGCAGTAATGGAATGCAGATTTAGTAGAAGCAAAGTACATAAAAGACCTTGAAGAAAATCTAAGCATCATAAGGCTAAGATATGGTGAGAGATCAAAGCCTTTATTCAGAAATCGAGAATTTATCGTTTACGAAAGACGAGGAACCATGGATGATGGAACTTTGGTAATTAATCGTTTTTCAAATTTAAATTCTATTGAAACCCGGAAAAGTCTTTGTTTTGCAGCCCTTTTTTCAGAATCGAAATAATATATTTTCAACAAAATATATATGTGTATATATATAGGTAGTGGCAGTGGCATCACTTCCAAAAGAGATAGCACCTGGATTACATCCAAAGCAAAACAACTCAATAAGAGGGCTATTGATGCAGTCTGGATGGGTTGTTGAAAAACTTGAAGATGATTCTTGCATGGTCACTTACACAGCTCAAGTAAGAAAATTAAATAAATATTATTCATTTTCTAAATAAAAATAATAATATGTAACAAATTTTAAATTTTTATTATAATTTTGAATAAAATTATTGTAACTTTTTTTTTTTTTTTTTATGTTTTTTCCCAGTTGGATCCTGCAGGATGGCTGCCCCAAATGCTTTGTGAATCGATTTAATACAAAGTTGGTTATGATAATTGAAAACCTTAAAAAATCAGTGCTGGCATGTCCCACAAGTGTTCTATGATCATGATTCATGATTAATATGGCATGAAAAAATGGGATGAGAATAAGATTATTGGTGTTATAATCATATGAATACATGGATGATAGATATCAAAGCTATATACATCACTATCGCATAGAGTTTATAGGGAGCTTATGAGGCTCCGAATTTGGAACAATAATAATCATTGATAGTATTTGTATAAACCCAAGTGTAATTTAATAAATAAATGATCAATCATATAATGAATATAATTTACCATCTTCTTAAAATACACTCAATTGGCGAAGTCAAATTTGAATTAAAATTTTCCATAAGTCTCGTTCACAAAGATCATTAATAATAATACAGTGCAAACAAAAAAAATTAATAATAATATAGAGCAACTCTAAATTTGGTAACTTTGATTAATTCTAGTGCTTTTATATAGGTTAATATTAATACTACATTATTATATAACTAATAATATATAAGTTTCATAATATCATGGACCAATATAGGGGTGTAAAAGAGTCGAACTCGAATCAAATTTGGTGATTTTTTCAAATTCGAGCTCGAGCTCAGCGAGCTTAAATTTACGAGCTCGAGCCCACTTATAAATTTAAAATTTAGGCGTTGAAATTTAAAATTCGATTTTTTTATTATTTATTTAATATATATTTATTAGTTATTTAATATATATTTATTAATATAATAATAAAAATAATAATACATTAAAAAATAAGAAAGCTCGAGAACTTTTTTAAGCGACAAACGGGCTCGAGCTCATTCGAGTTGAATTAACTCGGTTCACGAGCCAAATCGGCTTGATTTCAACGGTGCGTTTGGATCGATGGATTTGGATTTGAGGAGTGGATTTGGAGGAAGAATTTCACACCTAAAATGATGTTAATGAAATCCACTGTAATTGTGGAGAAAAAAGCTTAAAATGAATGACGAGAGATTTGAAATCCATCATTATGCAAACGAACTTAAATAGATTTGTCGATGTCAAATCACTCGACCCAAACACACCAAAAAATAACATAGGATTGAATTTGAAGTATATTAAAACGACAACGTTTCTCATTGGGCAATTGGAAAATAGCGGCAATATTTTCCCCAAATCCCCTCCAAACCCTTGCAACACCCAAATATTACTTACCTCACCATCGATTTTATTCCCCCCTCCGGACAATATCCCGTCACCTTCTTCCGATTTTCACTCTTTCATGTCCATTCACTGATTGATTTTGTGCTACCAGTGAAATTAACATCTCGTTGATGTTGAAATTGAAGTGTTGTTGTTACGTTTCTGGACGGCGATAATTTTTAGCTGATTTTATTTTGGCTCAGGTGTGATGGTTTAGTTAATTATTGATGTATTTGAATTTTGTTTGGTTTGATAAAGATGGGCTTTGTGTTTAAAGTTTGAAGAGCATAGATCTGGTCCTTTTTTGTAAAATGCCATAATCTAGCGAACATGATTCTACACTCATAATCAGAACATGGAGAGCTGGGTTGATTGAATTAGTGTTATTGTTGAAGTAAGCTCTGAGTGTATCTTTATATTCTCTCTTATTTATTCTTTATTATATGTTTCTTCCTTTTAAGTGAAAGGTCCTATTATGTGGAGAGAGAATTCAGTTGTAATGAAAATTTGAAATGATGCACAGTTGCTTTGAGATTTGGTGTGGTTAGGATATAGATGTGTGGTGAATTTTGTTGAATTCAAGTAATAAATTTTGTATACACATTCATTTAAGTCAATGATATTTCCAATCTGATTACTGATTCGTGCGGATTTATTTCAATTCCAGACTGTCTCCTTTTCCTCAACATTAAGAATACAACTAAAAGGCGTGTATAGGTGATATGGGATCTTCCGTTCCCTCAGAAATGATGGATGCTGATTCTGGTAATTTCTTGTTTCCTTCTTTGTCTTCTTCGTCACTTCTGTTCTGTTTCCATGTGATGTAAATAGTTTGAATTAATATCTATTAAATTATAAGGTTGTAATTTAAGAGCGCATCTCGTCTTTATGAGCCGTTGTGTATTTTAAAATTTTGAAACCCTTGTTTGATTCCATATATTTGTGGGCCCGAGAGTTTTGTGTTGATTAGACAACTCATTGGATGTCGATTACCTGATCGGCCCTAGATGCACCAAATATTGAGGACTAAAGTTTCAGAGATAGTCCACCACAACTTGTGAAACTATATTGCCTTGAAGGATAAGGACAAAATAAGAGAGACACGTGCATCATCTTATTGATTTTAAAGGTTGACAGCTGAAACGATGGAGAAATCTCAACTGTTATGTGAATCTTACTGAATGCTACATGCCTAGCGGTGTCTGTGAAGTTTGAAAGTGACCATGCTTAAGTTCCTTACGTTATGCATGATCCCCTTTCAAAGGTGGCCTTAGTAGACAAGCAATTTATAATTGTTGCGTAATCCAAGTTATCTTCGTAAATAACAGAATAACTTTCATACTACTAATTCTGTTAATGAATTCACCAAATTCCATAAAAAAATGACTTTCACTTTGGAGATTTAACGTGGAGGCCAATATTTCTGGTCCGTTCTCCATCCATGTGCCGCAACGTTAGATCATTCACTTTTGTTCTATAGTAACGTCTAGTTGGTTAGCAATCATAATTGAGTTATGTATATCCCGTCGAAATTTCGAGGAACTACTAATTTGTGATTTAGCCCATTTTTGCTTAGAGATTTCTGTCAAATGTTAAATAGGTAGTAAGTATATTGCACCAGTTACATGCTGTATCATTTTTGTTCCATGATTCCCTCAATAATGTTGGTCACTTGGTCTTGACTTTACATGGCATTGATATTGGTTTTGTTTTAGGGGTCAAAGAGAACAAAAGCAAAGCAGTTCCTCCATCTAAAAGAAATGTGACAACGGATAAATTACAGAGAAAGAGACATTCTTCCCAGATTGCTGAGGATCCAATTGTTTCACGTAAAATGCCAAAACGAGCTGCAGCTTGCTCAAATTTCAAGGAAAAATCTCTTCGTATATCCGAAAAGGACTCATTTATCAAAACCAAAAATGACGGAGCTGCTGTGGAGGATGAAGCTTTAGCTGTTCGTCTAACTGCTGGACTAGAGGATGGCCGGTCCTGTAGAAGGCTCACTGATTTCACCTTTCATAACTCTAACGGAGTCTCACAACCTTTTGAAATGTTGGAAGTTGATGACATCTTCATCTCTGGTCTTATCTTACCACTCGAGGAGAAAGAAAAAGTGAATGGAGTGAGATGTGAGGGCTTTGGGCGTATTGACGAATGGGCTATATCTGGTTACGAAGATGGATCACCAGTAATATGGGTTTCCACTGAAATTGCAGATTATGATTGTATTAAACCCTCCGGCGGCTACAAGAAATTCTATGACCATTTCTATGCCAAGGCTAGTGCCTGTATCGAGGTATACAAGAAATTGTCAAAAAGTTCAGGAGGAATCCGACTTTAACCTTTGATGAGTTGCTTGCTGGAGTTGTGCGTGCAATGAGTGGATGAAGAGCATCTCTGGTGGTCTATCTGTTAGGGATTTCATAGTTTCTCAGGGTGAATTCATTTATAACCAACTTATAGGTTTGGATGACACATCTAAAAGGACTAATGAGCTATTTGTTGAGCTACCTTGCCTGATATCCCTCAAAGATGAATGCAGTAAGCTAGTAGATCTTGCCCAAACTCAGCCTGTCTCTTTACCAGGAAATCTAAGAATTGGTCCAAAATATGGGGGTGTAAACAAAAAGGACTTATCTGGTCCAGCCGAAGAAGATGAAGATTTGAAAATGGCAAGACTGTTACAGGAGGAAGAGAATTGGCGCTCAATGAAGCAGAAAAGGCAGGGGTTCAACCACCTCGAGCAAATACTACATTAAGATCAATGAGGATGAAATCACTAATGACTATCCTTTACCTGCCTTTTATAAGACATCAAATGAAGAAACTGACGAGTATATAATCTTAGATAGTCGCATGACGGTGAACCATATTGATGACTTTGCCATGGAGCATGCTCCACGATTGGGCTTTGTACAATTCAGATTCTAGACTGGTCCCATTAGAACTCGTCCCCTTAAAACCGCGTGCAGAAATTGATGTAACCATATTTGGCTCAGGCCTTATGACTGCCGATGATGGATCTGGATACGATTTTGATGGCGGTTATGCTAATTCTTCAAGTTTTTCTGGGGCTTCTGGAATTGAAGGGATTCCCATTTTCTTGAGTGCTGTTAAGGAATGGATGATTGAGTTTGGATCATCAATGGTTTCCATTTCAATACGGACTGATATGTCCTGGTATAATTTTCGCCCTCTTTCTATCTTATGAATACGCACATGCATGTATTTATCATGCATTTATAGATACAATATTAAATTATGTGATTCAACATCTGTTTTGCCCTGTTTCTTTTAATGTTTTATAGTAGGATTTCATGACGAAACCTCACAAACCATTATTAGATCCTAGACAATTGATTGGATCAAAATAAAGTACTCTGACTGATTGTTTAACAAACTGAAATTTAATAGCATTGAGGAAGCATTTTAGAGTTGATAATCAACTTACTTGCAAAAAACTAAAGAATCATAGCAGTCGATTTAGGAAATAATCTGATATATTAGAACTAATCTATAATTGATGTCTATGGCCTCGTCGCACTAGATTTCGTGATGTTTTCTCATTCAAAATTATGTTATTTTCCTTCTATTCTTCAGGTATAGGCTTGGGAAGCCCTCAAAGCAGTACGCTCCTTTGTACAAGAGAGTCTTGAAGACAGCAAGGCTTGCCATTGTTATCATTACTTTGTTAAAGGAGCAGAGCCGAGTGGCAAGACTTTCTTTCACAGATGTTAGCAAAAGAGTCTCTGATTTCAGCAATGATCCCCCTGCTTTTATATCATCCAAGCCCGACGTAGTGGAAAGATACGTGGTTGTACATGGTCAGATTATTCTGCAGCAGTTTTCTGAATATCCTGATGACAGTATAAAGAAGTGTGCTTTTGTGGTTGGGAAAGGCACCATACGAAATGACTTGTAAAGAAAAAGAAGCTTTTGCAGAGGGATGAGCAAAACTTTAACCCGAGAGCCTCAATAGGGCCTGTTGTGTCCAAAAGAAAGGCTATGCAGGCAACCACAACTAAACTAATCAACAGAATATGGGGTGGGTACTACTCAAACTACTCGCCTGAGGAATCAAATGAAGGAATCATTTGTGATGTAAAAGAGGAGGATGAAAATGAAGATGAAGGGGAAAATGAAGACGATGATGCTGAGGAGGAGAAAACGGTAATTTTAGAGGAAACTGGTAACACTGGCTCAGTGCCTAGACGAACTAAGTCTTGTTCAGGTAAAAAGGAAGTAAAATGGGATGGGGATTCTTTGGGCAAATTACCTTCTGGTGAGGCTTTGTATAAAAACGCCATAGTCCATGGAGATGAGGTTGCAGTCAGGGGGGCTGTTTTATTGCAAGATGACGAATCGGTTGATACTCCTAACATCTATTTTGTGGAGTTCATGTTTGAAAAATTAGATGGAACTAAAATGTTTCATGGGAGAATGATGCAACAAGGCTGCCAAACTGTGATAGCAAACACATCAAATGAGAGGGAGCTATTTTTGACAAATGAGTGCATGGACTTTCAACTAGAAGAAGTCAAACAAAGTGTTTGTGTGGATATAAGATCAGTGCCTTGCGGTCATCAACACAGAAAAGCAAATGCAGATGCTGATAAAATTGATAGAGCACGAGCAGAAGAAAGGGTTGCCAATGGAATATTACTGTAAAAATTTGTATTGGTCGGAGAAAGGAGCTTTCTTTGCCGTTCCATATGAGTTTATGGGGCTTGGATCTGGAACCTGTCAGGCATGCAAATCCAAGAACTAACGTAGATAGAGAAAATTTCAAATTGGATGCATCAATGACTGGTTTTATATACCGAGGAACAAAATATTTTGTTCATGACTGTGTCTACTTGAGTCCTTATTACTTTTCAGAAGAAAGGGAAACTGAAAATTTCAAGGGTGGGAGAAATGTGGGATTAAAGGCCTATGTTGTGTGCCAGCTGCTAGATATATGTGAAATTAAACAGCCAAATCGAGTTGATCCCAATAGCGTTCAGGTCAAAGTCAGAAGATTTTTCAGACCAGAGGACATTTCATTGGACAAGGCTTACTCTTCAGATATTCGAGAGGTAATAGCTCGTGCATAACATTCAAGCTAAGACAATTTTGTATCTACATGATCATGATCATTGTATAGGAACTCTGATTGATTCCTATTCCTTCCTCTAGTTGGAATAGGATGGCCCCTAAAAGATAGTACATCCCAAGTTTATCCCTCATGAATATTATCCTTCAATTCTTTTGAGCACTTTATGTTTTTTGCATGGTTTCTCAGATTTACTATAGTGAAGAAAAGCATACTGTACCAGTTGATACAATTGAAGGAAAATGTGAGATCAGAAAAGGGATGGATCTCAGCCCTCAAGATGTTCCTGTTGTCTTTGACCATGTTTTCTTCTGTGAATACCTGTACAATCGTTCAAAAGGATCCATCAAACACAGTTAACATTTGTTTTGCTCCCTGTTCAGCTGTAATTACAAAATCTCTTAGGGGCAAAGTTTATTAGGTTGTTGTCTCATTCTTCTAGTTCTCTTATTTTCTGTTTAACGTTCTAATCCTGTTCGTGTGCAGTTGCCATCTCATAGAAAATTAAGGTATTCTTATGAAAAGCCAAATGGTGATGCCATGTCTAGGAAGAAGGGGAAATGCAAGGAAGGAGAAATTGAATCAGAAATCGGGAAATCGAAAAAAGCATCTCAGGATAACCATTTAACCACTTTAGATATATTTTCTGGCTGCGGTGGCTTGTCTGAGGGACTGCACCAATCAGGTAGCTTATTTGCTTTAATCCATAAATGCTAAAGTACATGTTCTGAAATGTGATTTGATCTGATTTCTGGTTCATCTATTTTTTAGGTGTCTCTGTGACAAAATGGGCTATTGAATATGAAGAAGCTGCTGCTGAAGCATTTAAACTCAATCACCCTGGGGCTAAGGTGTTTATAAACAATTGCAATGTCATCCTGAGGTAAATTTTTTAATTCTATATTAACTTTCTTTCAGGATGGACAAAAATCATAACTTAGCATAAACCAGCAGAAATATGGCAATAAGTAATATCTTGTATACACAGGGCGATCATGCAAAAATGCGGGGATGCAGATGACTGCATTTCAACCCATGAGGCTGCTGAATTGGCTTCCAAATTGGACCAGGACGAAATCGATAACCTCCCACTGCCAGGACAAATTGATTTTATTAATGGAGGCCCTCCATGTCAGGTTGTTTATACAATGCGCACCCCGATTTCTCAGTAAATAGTTTAAGGATAATTACATATATACCCCCTTATATATTGGATAATTACCCCGAGTTGAAGTTTTGCAAATTACCAAGACACCACTGTTAGATTCTGACAACTTGAATACCAGGTTGAAGTTGTAATTACTTTTACTGTCTGGTGGTTAAATTAAAATTTAATTTTACTGACACTGAAGGTTATGGTAATATCCCAAACCTAGGATCTTATGCATGGGGAGTTTATGTAATGTATGCAATAAGTTATCTGCATGACTAAGTAGCATTTCATCTCTTGTAGGGTTTCTCTGGAATGAATAGATTCAACCAAAGCACCTGGAGTAAAGTTCAATGCGAGATGATTTTGACATTTTTATCATTTGCTGACTACTATCGCCCCAAGTTTTTCCTTCTTGAGAATGTGCGCAACTTTGTATCGTTCAACCAAGGGCAGACGTTTCGCTTAACATTAGCTTCTCTTCTTGAGATGGGATATCAGGTCCTTGCTGTTTGCATTCACCATGAGAATAATTTTTACAAACTTGCATTTTCTGACAAATTGTGTTTGTGTATGGATAGGTGAGATTTGGTGTCCTTGAAGCGGGTGCATTCGGAGTTCCTCAGTCTAGGAAGAGAGCATTCATATGGGCCGCCTCTCCTGATGAGGTACTTCCAGAGTGGCCGGAGCCAATGCATGTCTTTGCGACACCAGAGTTGAAAAGCTCACTTGCAGGGAATTCACAATATTCTGCTGTTAGAAGCACTACGAAAGGAGCTCCATTTCGTTCTCTAACAGTCAGAGATACAATTTGTGATCTTCCACCGGTGAGCAATGGTGCGTCCAAGACAAGCGTAGAGGTACTTTGATTTGCACCATCCAAAAAAGTAATAAAATTCTTTGCAGGGAAAAGTGCAACATTACTCTAAAATAGGTCCCTTCATCCTTGTAACTTTGGTCCCATTGTTTTTAAAATTGCCATAATAGATTCTTATTTTTGCACTTTTGGTCCCATCTATTAGGAAAATGGATGAAATTGCAGGATTTGGATAAATTACATGAATACCTTCCAACTTTTACAACCCTAAACCCCTAATGAAAAATTGAGATGTTTTGCAAGTTTAACATCTCATTTTTTTCTTCTGTAATTTACCCAAATTAAGTGATGGTCATGTGGTATTACATGTGAGAAAATCCAACTTATTCTCTCCATTTATCAACGATTGAAACTATAAATGCAAGATAATATTTCCTATGGGACTAACTTTGTTAGTTTGTAAACAATGGGATCATACTTGCAAAAAGACCTATCCATTGGGGACTAATATTGCAATTTCCCACATTCTTGCATATCAATTTATTCATGCTTGTGATTTCAAATTTGAAATGCCGTATCAGGGTGAGCCTATATCTTGGTTCCAAAAGAACATCAGAAGTAGCATGGATGTTTTAATTGACCACATATCGAAAGAAATGAATGAGCTCAATGACTCAATCTGAACATAACCAAATAGGAATCGGTTTTAATCTTTTAAGCTTATTTAATGTGTTGAACACTTCATATTATAATTAAAATTTTCTTCTATTAATTGACAGGTCAAACTATCTAATGGCCAAACGGTTGATCTGATACCATGGTGTTTGCCAAATACTGCAAAGAGGCACAATCAATGGAAGGGACTGTTTGGGAGGTTGGATTGGGATGGCAATTTTCCTACTTCCATAACTGACCCCCAACCAATGGGTAAATTAGGAATGTGTTTTCATCCTGAACAAGACAGGATTATGACTGTCCGTGAATGCGCATGTTCTCAAGTAAGTGTTTTTTTTTTCAATCTGTTTGATCATATTTTTGTTATCTATGCAAAGAAAATACATATCTTCTGATATGCATCAGTGTGTTCTTACTGATATCAAGCTTTGATGGATCAATTGACTGGATAATACTTCTTAAGGGTCTAAATGTTATTTAGAAATGAAATATTAACAAGCTTCATAGAGGTGGCAGCTTGGTCTTCTTGCAACAAGTATAATATACAAATAAAGTTCTCGTTCTTATTTATGATTTAGCATTATAATTAGAAAATTCAAGCTTACGAAAGTTTACAATATTCTGGTCGAAATGGACAATAATTTGGTTATAATTGTGTACGAGATGTAATATTTAATGAACGTATGAATTATCTCCTGAACATTGAAGAATACTGATCATGTTAACTTCCTGAGGGCTACAAATGTTTTGTGGATTGAAATTTTTATGTCATATTCAACTTATGCAGGGCTTCCCAGATAGTTATAAATTTTATGGTACAGTTATACACAAGCACAGGCAGATAGGGAATGCTGTTCCTCCTCCACTTGCATATGCACTAGGAACTAAACTAAAGCAAGCACTTCAGAGTAAAACTCACTCTACCCATCTTTGCTAAGGAATTCCAATCTTGTACACAGTTTGCTTCTTTTATCAATCACAAATGGAAGGTGAAGTTGTATAGGTCCATTTGACATGAGTAGCCATATTATGGGTTTTATTTGTTTCCATGGTTAGAACAAATTAGTTTATTTACTGTCAGTGTCAAATTAGTTTAAGAAATTAATTGTGAACTACATGTAAGGTTCTAATTAGGGGTGGCAAATGGGTGGATCGGATCGGATTTGGATTGGGTCCAATTGGGTTTGTAAAAAAGATAATTTGGAACCAACAAGAAACTAAAATGTCTCTTCAATATGAATTGGGTCCTTATTGGTTTTGATTGGTTCCAAATGGTTCTTATACAAAAAGAATCATTATAGAACCATAATAGACCTAATATAATGAGTTGGTGACTTATGGATCTAACATAATACAAACATTTGTGTACTAATCACTAATCTTTTTTTCTTGTTCACTAACTAATTCAATATAATGCAAACAAATTTTTTTTCCTGTTCACTAACTAACTTATTACATTATATTTTTATAATTTTCTTATAAAAATTCTAATCATATTATACTAATGTAATAATTTATATATAAAATATATTATTAACTAATGTATTTTAATTTATAACGAAAAAATTAATGTAGAGAAATTAATGATATAATTTTTTTTTCGGTTACAAAAATTAAAAATATAATATTTTTTTCGGTTACTGAAATTAAAGATATATTAACTGATACTAAGTTATAATTTATGTTACTATTTGAAAGTTAGTCGGTTCAAAATAGAGGTGTAAACGAGCCGAGCTTGACATTTTTTCCGAACTCGTCGAGCCCAAAATTTTCGAGCTCGGGCTCGAGCTCGTCGAGCCCAAAATTTTTCGAGCTTGGACTCGAACTCGTGAGCATGGGTTCGAGCTCGAGCTCGACTCGAGCTGAGCCCAAAATTTTCGAGCTCGGACTCGAGCTCGTGAGCATGGATTTGAGCTCGAGTTGAGCCCAAGCTCGCGAGCTCGAGCCCGAACTTGAGCCGAGCCCATGCTCGCGAGCTCGAGCCCGAACTCGAACCGAGCCCAAAATTTTCGAGCTCAGACTCGAGCTCGCGAGCATGGGCGATCGTGAGAATGGGTTCGAGCTCGAGCTGAGCCCAAGCTCGCGAGCTCGAGTCCGTACTCCAGCTGAGCCAAATATTTTTATTTATTTTTAATTATTTAATATATATATATTTATTAATATAATAATAAAAATAAAATATAGATTAAAAATAAAAAAGCTCAAATGACTAAAAATAATATAAAATAATTTTTTGATCTTATTATAAAAATTTATTTAAAGTATAAGTTCAAATGACTAAAAATAATATAAAATAATTTTTTTATTTTATTATAAAAATTTATTTAAAGTATAAGTTCAAATGACTAAAACAAGTATGAGTTTAGTTCTTAAGTAATCACATATTCTCTACAAGTGAAATTTTAAATAAAGAAAACCAATTGGGTCTAAGAAAGAAAAAATGGAGAATTATTTCTCTTTTTTTAATTGGATCCATTTAGGAACCAAAATAGGCCTATTATTGGAACCAATCAAAAACTATAAGAAACTAAAGTCTTGAAAATCCAATAAATACAAAATCAATTGGAACCATAATTCTTTTTTTTAAGATCCATCTAAACCCAAAATTAATTGGGTCGAGTTGGACCCATGATTTTGGGTCTAACTTGCCACCCATAGTTCTAATGAAGGGTATTTAGTTTTTTGTAAGGATTTAGGTAGAGTGATCCAAGAATAGAGAGTTGTTTGGCTTGGCTATCAATCCTAAAAATCATTAAATGTTTATAGCTGGAAGTAATTAATCACATTAAAATTGGAAATTTGGCACTAATTAAAGCTTCTCTAATAGGCAGCCACCTGCCCGAAACAACTTCATTTTTAATAACAAACTGGAACTCCCTCGGGAAATCACCATCTGCGTTAAAACCCTTGCAAAAGACATGGTTCAAGCATCTAACCCCACTCCGAAAGTCTCGAACATCATGTGTAGATAGGTACAATGGACTTGCCCGAATGACTTATGGCTCAAACTGAACACGGATGGAAGTGTTTTCCAGAATTTAGAATCAGCAACAGCTGGGGGACTCATTAGAAATAACTAAGGCGATTGGGTGAAAGGATTCACGCTTAATTTGGGAATGACTTCAATTACGGTGGCCGAATTGCTTGGGCTTCAACAGGGCTTAATTCTTGCATGGAACCAACGCGCCACTCACATTGTAGCTGAGACAGATTCTATGGTGATTGTTAACTTGGTTAAGGAAGCAAACACCCGCGACCACCCACTGGGTAACATTATCGAGGAAGTCAGACATCTCATCGCTCAACCTTGGGAAATCAAATTGCAGCACTCCGTTAGAGAATGCAATTCTTGTGCCGATCACCTGGCCAAGTTGGGTCATTCAATCGGAAAGACTGCGCATTTGGGATGAGCCCCCCTTGATCTTATCGCGCTCCTAGCGGAAGACATGCCACCATGACTTCATTTTCTGTTGTTTGTTTTGTTGTTTTTGTGTAAACGCTTTTGTAACCAAAAAAAAAAAAAAAGGCAGCCACCTATAAATTAATATGCACTAAGATTATATTAATCCTTAGCAAACTTCCTAAACAGCCTTAGTTTTCCCTTACCAACCCTATATTTATTATAGGCTTATAGCCATAGAGATCACAATTTTTTTTACTTTTTTTTTACTTTTTCAATTTTACAAATGAGGACTCGTGTTATTCTTAAATATTAAATTATTTTCATCTGATTATCATCGCTTTTCTTTATAAAATTTATAATTTAAAAGAACATTAACAGTTGAGCTTTTAGTATGAACTATATACTTTTTTGTTTACTAGTAAGGCAACACGTGCATTGCACGTGAGTCATATGAGCTTGTTAAAAAAATTATGAACAAAAATATTGTTCAATTTAAAATTACTTAAAACTTCAACAATAATTTAACTAAGTGGATTAATATCTAAAATACTATTGTTATTAAAAACCGATAACCATAAAAGACTAAATCAAAAAGTATTCTATCATCTTTTTCTTTCATTCCCTAGGTTATTACAAGTGTTATCTTCTTCTCTTTGTACTTAGATTTTTTATGTACTTGCAATTGTTTCATCTGCCTAAGAAATTTAATAGCTTTGTAGTTTTTCAATTATTTATTATTTTCTAAAGCAATTGTGTTGTGTTCATTCTCCACATTAATTGATGTATTTAATTTTAAACTCAATATGTTCGTTCTAAATCCCGATCAGGATAGGATTTGAAGATAAAAGTAATTTTCCTTTCCATTTGATTTGCTACTACTGAATGTATTTTTATTATGACACTAAACTAAATTGATAAAAATTTAGGAAAAGTAAAAAAAATGTGTTGCATGTGATGGCTTATATATAGCCAAGAGCGCAAATAATAGTAATATAATGTGAAATATTACAATTTAACTTAGTAAATTCTTATTAAATATACTATAATAATGTTTGTAAAAGTTATCATGTTTGATATTGACAACTTGTTTTATTTCTTAACTTCATTTCATGAGATTTTTGTTTATTTTTTCTTCATGAATACTCATCTACATATTCCATTCATTTGATATATTATTATTGATGGTGTTTTCTTTTTCTATTTAATTGACGGACTCTTTGAATGAAATTGCAAATGCAATAGTATCAAAAGTTTTTTGAAATCATGTTACATGATGTATAGATTTTATTTTATTTGTCAGAAATGTGTATAACTCAGTTTAAATAAATATAACGTTAACGTTGTATAAAAAGAATTTTTTTTTTTGCAATAATACTTTAATAGGATATGATCCCTTGCAATTTTGATCTCATAATTTTCGAATTTGCATTAGTCCAGTATGTGTTTCCGCTTTTAGTCTCAATTGTTAAAAATTGACAAAATAGTTAGTCTACTTGCATATTGCAAAAACATTACTTTTTTTATTAACATTTTAAAGTACAATTGTAAATGCCAGCTTGTATTTATGCTATTTTTCGAATCTATTCTAAACCTTAATGCATGTGCAAGCCACTTGTGAAAACTCCATCAATTTTCTTAACGGGCTGGACCAAAAATGCAAAATGAAAGAAAAACATCTGTGACACTTTTTTGCAACTCAAAATAATGAGATTAAAATTTCAATGGACTTTATCTAAGATATGAATTAATATTGCATTTTATATGGGAATAATGAAGAAACCCATTTTTGACAACAAATACAATATTTAAATACCTTGAACAATGTATGTTGTTGGGTTGTTAATGAACATTTTGAGACATAGTTTTATAGTTTTAAATTTGAGTCGATTATTTTGTTATGAATGTGAAATTCATTAATTTAATATTGTTAATTGTTATGAAGAATATTATCACATATTTATTCAAAATTCAACATAATTATTAAACATTACATGTTATTAGTAGGTATTATATAAGGATATGTAATGAGTAATATGTTTGATATATTTAAATATTTTAGCTTGAAGAAAATCTATATTATAAAGTTATACTTTGCTAATTGAACTAAATATGTTTTTTAATTTTATTTGTTAACTATTCATAATCATGTATATAAATTCTTTTAGTCCGAGTCTTCTAACCATAAGTATCAAACTTAAAGTAATTTTATTAAACTGAATACCTAATTATCTAAATAATATGTTTTGGAAAAGATTTTTAAAAATAAATTTATAGAGCTCCAAATTAAATTATTCAACTTCTGTAGAATTATATTTGATTGATAATAGTAATTTATTTTTCTCACGAAGATCAAATTGATAATCTAAAAAGATTTTTTTAACTTAGAAGTCACTATCCACTTACTTATGCAACAGTTAAACTTAAAACTTTATTTTCTATAGTATTATATATCTTCTTAAAATTGCGATTCACTTTAAAAAATAATAACATCACTTACCTTTTTAAATGATAAATAAAAAATTATTCATCCAAACCGAAAATAATGAAAAAAATTGAACATTTTAACATTATTTTGCTTATTTTCCTACTTTTATTGTAAAAAATTAGCTCATCTCCCCGACTTTTATTAGTAAAAGATTGTCATGACTCATTCCGTAATCGCACATAAGTTATACGGTATTATATATAATGTGATATAATGAGTTTATATTTTATTGGATTTTTTTTTAAAATTTTATTATTATTTGGTGACTATATAATAGAGTTATCATATAACTATATACCCTAATACAATTTATATTTAAAAATAATGAAGATTTTTTATTTAGTTATATATCGTATGATTTACTCTTTTATTGTTGAAAAGTGAATTTTATAGAAATATTTTAAATACATAAAAATAAAAAAAGGAACTTGTAAGTTGTATACTTTTTTTATATATTTTTTTTGCATAAAATCTTTAGCTACATATCCCCATCTTTCCAATTACTACAAAACTTATCATAACTGGTTCCGTCATTGCACCTAAGTTACACGACATTATACATACTGTAATTTAGTGAGATTTAGATTTTATTTACAAAATTTTTTAGAGTTCATTAGTATCTTGCGAATGTTGTAGAGCCATTATGTATTTTAATCCTATATATAGTTGAAAATAATTGTAGAGTCCTAATGAATTATATAACTTATTATTTGACTCTTTTTTTATTAAAATTAATTCTATAAGAATATTTTAGGTAAATTAAATATGTAAAAAAAAAAATAACTTGTATTTTTATAAGAAAGAAATAACTATGAATTTACATAATTAAATAAAAAGAAACTATAAATTCACATTAGTTTTTGTTTGTTATAAGTTGTTTAGCTTTCAATTTTTATTTTACTTAATTTCTCAAAATATTAATTCATCATTTTACATCCATGAATTTGTAATTTTACATAAATAGTTCATTTTACTTGGCACGTTGCATAATCTGAATGGATTTTCTTTTATATTTCTTCTTTAGTTATAATGAATATGGTTTAGTGTTTTTATGTATTTTATTATTTAATTGTTTTCTTTATATAAATTTGTCTATTCTGAAAGACCAACACAAATACAAAGAGAAATGAAAACCCTAGGTTTTGAATATCAATTGATAATTATGTCACAACTAAATATAAATATTATTACGTATTATCAAAAAATGTTTTAATAGCTAAAATGTTATCAATGCACAACCAATAATTATTACTAATATTATAATTGTAATATTATAAGAGTTAAAGCACGAGCAAGAATTTAGAATTATTATGAATTCATTATTCTATTATTGGTTGGAGTAACTGTCGTCCATGATCTTATATAATTTTTTTTCTTTAATCTTATTCTTTTTAAATAAGTATATAAGATAGTTTTTATGGAATTTATTATAGAACTCTAATAGAATTACAATTCTTACTCTAATAGATGTCTAAATTTATGTTGACAATTTTACCATTAAAATATTAAATTACTTAAGCATATTTTAGATTGTTCAAAAATATTAAAAAACAACTCATCTTTTTATAATAATATAATAATATAATATACTAATATAAATATGGATATAGATTAAGTGATGCGATTGGTTGCATTATTAGACCAAAACATAAATAAGTAATCTAATTCAAATATTAATAACCAATACGAGATAAATATATGTGAATAGTTTATACATAGCACGAGGCAAATACGAATTCGACTATTCAAGTAATCTTCATCTATGGATAATATAGTTATTTGAATTGGATATGAGGTGCATTACTTAAAGGGTTTATAATTTTATGAATCCAAATCTCAATAATTCTAGATTGACTTTGTTTTCCTGCAATAATAAGATATAAATCGCCGTAACTAACATACATCAAATGCTTTTACATCATAATAATCAACAAAGTTTATTTATATATAAAGAAAGCAAGCATGCACCATTCCTCATACTACTTTCTCATTTCATCACTCTCCCTTCTCTTTGAAAATCTTTGCTAATTCTTGTTCTATCCTCTTCCTCCAATCTCTGTGTGTGATATATACACACACATATATATATATATATATATAGATAGATTGAGATGGGAGGTGGAAGTGAAGACAAAAAGCAACCAAGCCAAATCAAACACAAGATGAAAATACTAATCATCATATTAACAAACCTTCTCACAATCTTCATCTTCACCACCATCTCACATTCACCCAATTCAACACTTTCCAAACTCTCCACCCTCCCTCTTTGGGACACCTCCACCACCCTCTTAGCCCAACTCAACGCCACACAAACCGAGCTCATATCAACCCAATCCCACATCACAAACTTACAAAACGAACTCAAATCAACCCACTCCACAATCCAAAACCTCCTCAATCAACTCTCGAGCCTCAGGGGCCCCACCGACTTCAACTACAACGATCTTCTCACTAATATATCCGACGAGGCTAAACTCGCCATTGGGCCCCACAAGCTTCCGCTCGGATGCAACCCGAAAATGGGGTAGAACGAGGTTTATTCCTCCGTAGGAGGGGGATGCTTAAAGCACAAACAAGACTTGGATAAATACATGTTGTATGAAGTTGGAAAAGAGTGCCCTATTGATGATGAATTCTCACAAAAGCTCATGCTTATGGGCTATGAGCCTCTCCCGAGAAGGCGGTGCCACCCCAAATCCCCGGTCAATTACGTGGACCCCACTCAGTTGCCGGAGAGTTTGTGGGCCCCCCCGGCGGATTCTAGCCTGATATGGGACCCATAACCCTGCTAAAGCTACCAATGCTTAATCGAAAGAAGGAAACATCCAAAGTCATATGACTGCAAAGATTGCTTTTACTTAGAAGGTAGAGAGACAACAAGATGGGTGGTTGACAATGGAGGATTAGACTTTGGGATTGATCAAGTTCTTGCAACAAAGCCACGTGGCACCATCAGGATTGGGCTCGATATCGGAGGTGGGTCCGGGACATTTGCGGCGAGAATGAAGGAGAGGAATATTACCAGTCACAACTTCGATGAATTTCAATGGTCCGTTCAATAGCTTTATAGCATCACGAGGGTTGATTCCAATGCACGTTATGGTTTCTCAGAGGTTCCCGTTTTTTGAAAACACATTGGATATAATCCACTCAATGCATGTTTTGAGCAACTGGATACCTGATACAATGCTTGAGTTCACTTTGTATGACATATACAGGGTGCTGAGGCCCGGGGGAATCTTCTGGCTTGACCGGTTTTTCTGTCTCGGGTCACAGCTGAATGAGACTTATGTACCCATGATTGATCGAGTTGGGTTCAGAAAACTGAGGTGGAATAGCGGTATGAAGTTCGACAGGGGGGTTCAGAAGAATGAGTGGTATTTCTCTGCTCTGTTGGAGAAGCCTATGACTTGAGATGTAGCAGATTTTGTTGCTGGTTTTTTCTCATGATCAACCTGAATTTATATCAAGAATCTGCAGTATAAATCATGTTCAAACAAGTTAATGTTGGAAATCTGCATGAGTCGAGTATCAATATTTCGTTAAATTTTATTTTTCATTTTTTCTGCTAGAATTATTATAGAAATAAGCCTCCAAAGATGAAATAGACAAGTTTTTGATATACTTGAATTTGTTGCAATAAAGAATATTTTTTCTAAAGTTTGAAGAAGTTTGTACGGTTCAATGAGCTGAACCGACTTGCAGGCTTAAAAAGATTATATTATTAGATATAAATACCATGATATACTTGATAAATGAATACTACTAATAAGAAACTAAGAAAGTTCAGAAGTAAGGCGCAAAATAGGATAATAGTTAGTCAATCTAGCTATCAGAGACTTACAAAGAATTTCTTTAATAGCAAAATGTCGCCCAAGTATTGCAGCCACAACAAAGTCATCTTTGGGAAACTGTGAATCATTAGCAGTCACATGATTAACATCTCCACAAAAAGATTACCAAATTCGTCCTCAAATTAAAAAAAGGACCTACTATTTTTTGTAGTTTTTCATGCACGGGTTTGTTTAAACTTTAAACCTGATCTGAACAATACATCAAGCATCATTCTAGAAAAACCAGTACAAACTAAAACCAATTGAAGAATGCCTCAGAAGATCAATTTCCAAATGCCTGTTCAATGTATTAATGCATCATTTGCACGTTATCGGCATGATTCATATACATAAACAATAATTCAAATGGTTAAAATCTAGGCAACTAGCTTTTAAAAAATTTCAACTTTGAAGATGCCTCATTAATAGAACGTAAGGAAAAGAGATGATCAATATTGTCACCACAAAATCTAAAAAACTGAACTTTTTTGACATGGAAATTTCCTGTACGTATGCACATATATGCCGTTCAACCACTTGATCAGAAACTTTTAGACAAGAAAACAACCAAAGAAGCACATTTTCCATTTTGTTCTTACTTGTTTATTTCCATTTGGACCCTCGAAAAGCTCTGGATCTGATGATAGGTCCAGAACATAGTTGTTAATGGCGAATGGCGCGGCGTGGCGACAAGGGTCCCATGACGCGGCGCGGCGATGCGATGGCGTTGCGAGGCGCTAGCCTTTTCGAAGAAATTTTTTATATATATAAAAAATTATATATACTAATATGTTCTATAATATGCAAGAATTTTGATAATAATGACACTCACTACTCACATTAGATAAATCATGAATCACAAGTTTACAACACTTTAACACAATCCAAATAATAAACGTACAAATCCAAGATTGTAGTCTAAAAAATTTATATCACTTGCCATGATATCTTCAATCAAAGTTCAAAACTAATCTCATATAAATCATGAATTAATATATCAGAAAATCAATTTCTAATAATCTTTAATAATATATGTTACAGAAGTGCCTGGAATCGACTGTAGTGCGCTTCGCAGAGTTAGTCGGGGGTCTCGCTGGTATGCATGGATTACTAATGGATTTGCGAAAATAACATTTTTCTTATATATGGCGTGCCATGTAGCGCCTTGATGGCGATAGCCATGGCGACCGTCGCGAGCGCCAAGTCGAAGATGGGCGCCAGGCCACGTTCCATGGCGTTGAGGTGGCGCCATCATCGCCAAGCGCCATGGCGATCGCCATATTACGCCTTTTACAACTATGGTCCAGAAACAGTATATCTTCACCTATTGGCACGATTATACTCCACCATATTAGTTTCTGTAAAATCAGAACCATAATGTAGTGGAAACAAAGTAAATAAAGTAGACATAATAGCCTTCACACTTGATTGCAAATACTTCTTGATCTCATGTAGGTACCCACCATTGTGGAATCCCGGCGAGTACATTATAAGTGCCCACTGGTCAGGTTCATGTTCATACCAGCAAGTCCAGCTACAACTTATATAGTTTAAATAATGAGTTCTAGAGCAAGTACTTCTCAATTACATTGCCTACTACAAAAGTACAACAGCCCCTAGCCAAGAATAATCAAGTGAATAAGTATAGAGTTAATGAAGAAAGCTTACTCTATTGGAAAAACATTATGCATGCAACAAAAAAATTACAATTGATCATATACAGAGTCATAATCAACTATTATTTGGAAAATCGCACCCAATATTCATTTCACAATTTATCAAGACTTTTACCATGTTTTTTCAATTAAATGATTGGTCGCAAAGGAAATTAACACAGAGAGTTTCAAAAAAAAATCAATTATATTGAAAAGGTCAAAAATTGAATTTGCATATAACTGATTAATGAAGTGTAATTGAGGGACATATTCAAAATAAGAGATTAAGAGGTAATTGTTCTGTTGAATGCATAATCATAAAAAAAAAAAACTGAGAAAACAATATACGCGTATGAACAACAAAAACTGAAGGAAACAAGTAATAATTAATATCTTAATCAGGATGGAGATGGAAACAATGAAGAATTTGAATTTTTGATCAAAAGCTGAAGAGGGGCGGAGATTGACTTGTTTTGATACGATAGAGTAAGAACTAATTAGGGCTCGCAGGAAATTGCTAATTAGGGTTTATATTTATAGGAGTTTTAAAGGAATTGATATTCAACATTAATTGAGTTGGGGAATTTATGTCTTATCAACTTTTTAATAATAATTAATAGGACAATGATCTTTTCTCTAATTAATTAGATACAAAATATGTACTCTTATTTAAGAGTAAGTAATATCGTATTAGGTAATTATTAATAAGGATCTTATAAAATAGTAGGCACTTATCTAAAACTAGAGACAGCGGCACCGCGCAAAGCGCGGTGTTGATGCCCGTAGTTGGTTTTTTTAAGAAAAAATAGTTTACTGCGAAATAATTAAATATATTTTGAGGACTTAGATTTTTAATATGTTTATAATATGAATGATTAATCATGTCTCAAATTTATTAATATTTATTAGATGAAAATTAAACAATCTAGGGAATTATCTTTGCATACATATACAACCGAAGGATTTTATAAAAATGGGCAAAACCTGTCAGTAGTTAATCAGTTAATTATATTTACATTACTAAAAATGGTGCATACTACATAGTGCCAAATATCCTTTGCATACATATGCAACCAAAGGATTTTATACACATTGGCAAAAACTGTCACCAGTTAATTATATGTACATTACTGTAATTGTTGCAGGCAACCTAGAACTTTAGAAATTTGTTAACAAATAAAATGGATTCTATATGTACGAATGAGATTACCCTGCAAATATTTAAAAAAATGTCAGAAATAGATCATATCTCAAGTTTTACAAAAATAAATCAAGTTTACAAGAGCCTCAATTTTAACAAATGTATATCGTTTTCAAGTAGAAAGTGTAAAACTATGTTAATTATACACAAATTAAATTTACCTGAAGTATTTATAGCGTTGGTGGTGAGAGGTAGTAGGAGCTGAAGTGTACAAGTTGCAAACGAAACCTAAAAACATATGTTTCCATCGCGGTAAGGCTAATAGAGGAAATAAAACTATATAGTACTCGAGAATATAAGTGCCATATAAGACATCGAAAAAATTACGCATTGTAGGCAAAGTTGTCACACCAGTAAGGAGCAACTCATTTAACTACACAACATAAAAATGAGCCTCAAATAAATAGCTATTGTCTATAGTTTACAAAATGAGACATAACTTTATGAAATGAGACATACTGTAAATTATCATATTCACTAATGGATGGTAAGCAGAACTTATATTAAATTCAATGCAAGTAATCTCAAACAATTTTCTCCAATTACCAACAAGCACCCTATCTCAGTTTCTGATAATGTTACTTAGAAGACCACGAGTCATATACACTATATTTAAGAAGAATTTGCCATTGAAAGAACTTTGTCCTGTATCCTGATGTCAACAAAATTGATTTGACTACGTATTTTGTTGAAATGCAAGTCGTCTTGTTTTAAAAATCTATCGCAACATTATCAATGGGAAGTATTTAAATTTGCTCTGACTTTTGGATCTTTTTCTTCATGGGAAACACCAGTAGGAAAAGAAACAACACTGCTAATCTAGTTTTCCATAAATGTTAACTCATTATTTTTTGTTGGATTGATAGAAGTAATTTACATTGGCAACGTAGGATTTCATCTTAGGTGTGATGATTTGTGCCGAGTAAGTTTTTTTCTGTCTTCTTTATCCTAACAAACTGCAGCAAAAATTCCTTTTGTAGTCCGAACTAATAAAATAGAAGAACATCACACTCCCACTTTGTGGGCTCAGAGTTTTATGGGCAAATAGAATTTTCGGTGCAGCAAATGAAGACATTTATTCCCATTGGGCACACTTGATGATTTTTATAAGATATCATTTGCATTATTCATTAAACAATGTCATATTGCCGAACCTGATATCATGCGTGTGTGATAGAAAGAAAATTTACACAAATTCAATATATATTCCAGGCCACTCTGTTTCACAACCAGCATTGACAACTCACAAATCCCATCAATTTACAAACAGAAGAAACACTAAACAGAATGAAAATTTTGAGCTTCAAGCTGTGAGAATTGCTTTGTATCGGAGAATTTACCTTCAAATGATTTAATAATCAGATCAAAGGAGCACATTTGGCCTACATATTCACGAATCAAAGCGACTCTGTAAATTTCGCTACTACTTGAACATAAAACATTGAATTTCTAACCATTGGTGAGGAAGCTTCCAATCAAAAAAGTTGACATATTATAGTTTAAAAAAGGTTGACTCAAGAAAGAAATGGAGAGAAAAACCTAAACAAAGACTCCTAAAACGACGTCGTTTACAACACTATTCTAACATAGAAAATATAAGTTTTAACATTCTCAACCATATAACACATGTACTTATGTTGCAAATCCGAAATCACTAATTTTTAACCACTCTACAATTTTTGTATTTGAAATTTGCAGCTCCTACCTAAACAAATCGCGATGAGTAACATGCAATTTTGCATCACATATTTTTATAACCCATCCTAAGTATAATAACCATACTTTGCCAAACTGAATTAGAATACACCAAATTGCATTAATATAAATAAAGAGAAATTCAACTGTCAAAATTTGTATCATAAAATGATAATTGGTACAATTTCTCCAAGAATGAACTTAAATCATACATCAATATAACAAATGATAATTTCAGAACTTCAAAACAAATTCTTAAATTCTTAAAACAAACCCTAACATCAAAAAAAAAAAAAAAGGAAATTAGGGGGTGCCATCCCCTGCTTCGTGCAACCGGGCAACGAAAAAGAGCAATTAAGAACAAAAGCAGGTAAAATATCAGAAATCAATTGTCAATTAGATGTACGTATCGTCTTCGCACTGAACCGAAAACCCCTTATTTGTTTGCATCGAAGAACAAACCTTAGTTCAACCTAATCCATACGATTCTACATAGGTGAGGGGCTGCACGTGAATAGGATGTGTGAAGAGTACGCTGAAGATGGAAAATAAGGGCTGAAAGGGCAACTTGTGAGAAAGAAGTACGAAACGACGTCGTTTTCAGGACGTAAAACCAAAAAAAAAAAAAAAGGAAATTAGGGGGTGCGATCCCCTGCGGCGTGCAGCCGGGCAGACGAAAAAGAGCTGCTGCGGCTCTTATATATATGTACTAGAAAGATGGGCACCGCGCAAAGCGCGGTGTTGTTGCCCGTATTATGAAGTAATATTGTCTTCAATGTGTTTATGTTTATCAAATGAAAGTTAAACATTAGGATTCCATACATATACTACCGATGTATTTTATATACATGGCAAAACCTGTATTATTAGTTAATTGTACAATACAATACTGGAGTTATTGTGCATTACATAGCGCTAAAAGCTATCGATTACATAGTTGTTGGTCAATGACTTTTGCTCCGAAAGAGTTGACAGCTGCCCAAAATACACTGGCGTTTGCCCAAAGAGAGCTGATACCTGGTCAAAAGAAGCCTGGCAATCTTTCAAAAGAAGTCGACGCTTATCTAAAAGCTGTTGATTCTCTTTAATATTTATCGACAATAGCTGACAATGAAATGGAAGTTCTCAGGATATATGAATATGAAAGAATAAAATTTCAGTTAATGTATCATGCATTTGATAGTTTGCTTCTCGTCTTCTGAAAATGGGACATCATATAGAATTTTGGCCTGAACCAAAATGAATAATCCAAACACGTTCATCAAACATCATACTATTTTACAACATCAAATTTCTATTCAAAAGAAGAAAAATAAAAAATTCTACCTGTTTAAATATGGTACTCGTCCCAGATTGATCACAACCGACAAGAAGCAATTTATTCAACTTTTTCTGTTCGAAATTCTTTTAACTACTTTTATCCATTTCTTTATCAACATCTTCACCACCGTAATTAGATGTATCAGAAGGAAATGGCAAAGACAAAGCAGCATATACTATCTGGACTCTTGTCTGAAAACAAAATAATCGACATCATTAATCCACAAACAATTATTCAGACATCATTAATCCGTCAAAATATAAAAACAAAGGATAATTTTGAGTGAGTTTTTTTACATACCTTCTCCCTAGGGGTGTCAATGGGTGGGTCTGGCCCAGACCCAGACCCAAAACTTTGGGTCCGGACCCAGACCCAAAACTTTGGGTCCGGGTCCAGACCCAGACCCAGACCCAAAAGATTGGGTCTAGACTAGACCCAAAGTTTTGGGTCCAGATCCAGACCCAAAACTTTGGGTCTATTGGGTCTGGGTCTAGATTAGACCCAATTGATTTGTTTATTTTATTTTTGTACTTGTGTTTATAACTTTTGCAAATAGATTTTAAAATATATATATATGATTTGTAAAATCTGAATATATATATATATATACACAAATTTATTAAATCTGAAAAAAAATATTATTCATATATATAATATTATATATATTATATAATATATTATTATGCATTAAAAGCATATATACATCATATGATCATAATGTTTCTTAGCTGAAATTAAGATATATAAGCTGACATTTAAATGTTAAAACCATTTCTAAGTTAATGAAATAATATTTATACTGTCAAAATTTCCAACTCAAAAATGCAACCAACTGCTACTAACGTCAGTGCTTAATTAATAATATATATATAAAAATCTTATATAGAAAATAGTATTCATATATTTAATATTATATAATATATAATATTAACATATTTTCTAAATCTTGAAAAGAATAAATCAAAATAAAACTTGCACTTTAGAGATTATGGTAAGTATTAAAAAAGAAAAAATATTTCGTAGATATTATGATGACAACAAATAAAATTGATGGGTCATATTGTCATAAGACCATTTTGTATAAAAGATGCAAGAATTGTTTAGTAAGAAATGCGAAGGATTACTACAGTTTATATATACAATGACTACTTGTATATACAGATTATATGTGACCAATATATATATATATATATATAGATTATATATATAATATGAAAGTTAAAGAAGAAGAAAGAAATAAGGATGACGTCGGAGATATGAATGTCGACCGCCGGAGACATGAGGAGCAACGGCGGAGATGACGGAGGACCGGCGGTGGAGATGGCGGCGGGCCGGCGGCAGCAGATTGAATGGAAGAAAGTTTGGTGAAGATTAGATTTGTAGGGTTTGATGAATATATATAATATCATAAAAGTTTGGACTTGGGCTTTTGGGTCTAATTGGGTCTCACTTTGGGTCTAACTTATGTTTGGGTCTGGGTCTGGGTCTAGACTCAAATACAATGTTTGGGTCTGGGTCTGAACCCGGACCCAAAGTTTTGGGTCTGGGTCTGGGCCCGGACCCAAAGTTTTGGGTCTGGGTCTGGGTCGGACCCACCCATTGACACCCCTAGGCCCGGCCCAGACTCGCGAAAAAACTTTAGGTGGGCCGGAACAGGCCCACCATGGGCCGGGCCGGCCCGTTTGACATAACTAATAGCAATTAACTGTGGAGAAAGTACAAATAACAAAGCAACCCAAGTCTAATGTGATGAGTTCCGACTCATGCTACATATTTATAATCATCGAGGAAAAACATGGATCAATCGAGCTACTACAAACATAGTTATTCGCAAAAGATGTAATTTCAAACATTAAATAGGTAAAGAGATGTTGATCAATTTACCTCATCGTATATTTGTTAACAAATTTGATATTATTTTAGAATGTGTATTTATTTGTAATACCACAATATCTTGCAAATATTAGGTGATTATTACACAAAAGCATTTAGATCATATGAGAATATTATAATCCAAAAACTCACAAAATCGAAAAATTACAGAATGAGGAAAAAATAAACACTCACTCAGTTATTGCTTGAGGCTTCGTCACCCTGAAATAAAAAAATAAAATTGAATATACTTAGCAAAATAAATATATTTAGTAGATAATTATGCATTTTCTTTGAAATACTTCGAAAAATTAAGTTTTACTGTATTTACTAACTTAGGTCGCCTCTATGATAACTGAATGCCTATTATCTAACTAACATAATTTAGAAGAAAGCAGAGAGAAAAATAATTACTAAATAATATGGAAAAAATAAAAAATAGTTACCATTGAAGTAATTTCTTAATTGAGAACTAATATTTGGGCATGAAAAAAAGGGAACATAAAATGTTTTTCTCTGCGTTTGAAATTCATGATTTAATTTTATAAATGGCATTCATTACGAATTATTCAATAAAATAAAATAATTCAAGAACACCAGAAATTATTATTATTATAAAGTAAAATCAGTCGTACCACTTAATTGGAATAAATATATATTGGTCAAATAATTAATTAGAATAATCAGTGCATAATACTAAAAGAGCAACATAAAATAATTAATACCTCAGTCAAAATTATCAGCACTTAATTGAGAATTTCTTTTATGCATGGAATGTAACACCCGCACCCGGTACATAATGATAATACACACATTACTTTTTTTTTTCTTTTCAAAATCATCAAACAAAACATGATTTACATATATGTACTCGTTTAATCACAACATTTACACGGAAGCGTTCAACCATATTAGTTTATAACCCTCACATGCTGGCATAAGGATACAAAAATATACAACGTCTTGAAGAATTTTCATTTCTCAAGCGAGCAAAAAGAAGTCCTATATGATATGCAAATGATGAGCCGAGGGTGAAGGACTTGAAAACCAGCCAACCGACCTTTGATCCATGCTTCAGACTTTATGTACGACTTCAGGATCAACTTTATCTACATCAACTAAAAGAAAAACATTGCGTTTGGTGAGTCGCAAACTCAGCAAGTATAATAAAGTAACGAGTTATTTAACATCATATAAGCACACAAAAATCGTCAGATAATCAATCTAAGAAGTCATATAAGGATATCAGTCAAAACTATCTCATATTGAATTCATATCATTCGCAAATACAAAATGCACGTGATTGTCATTTTCTTTTACTGTTAATGGCCTGCTATAACCAAGAGTAGTCGTGATCACGGAAATGGCCATGGCACTCTGTAATACATATAACACATGTGAGTTCAGTGAACTCGGGTGGCCGTACGGTACTCTGTGGTCCAATCATTTGGACAAGCTGTAACACATGACTCAAGGTCTATAACAGCCATAACAATTCCTCTTATCTCTGATGAATGCATTTACACATTACATATCATATATCTCATTCCCATCATCAATTCGTCAACAACATTCCACTGTCATAAAGATCATACCACTCGTATTACACAATAAGATATATTCGTCACGTTCATTTCCATAACTCAAACATCACATAGTCCACATTATAGCACCATAGAGTATTCAATCAATACAATTAGGCAAATAAAGGATTCACTTAGGACCATCAATCAAACAAATATAAGTCAAATAACAGTCACCAAATTATACTCACAAGTAGTGAATTCCCGATACGTCTTCGACTAGTTGACGTTTTCAGCTCCTTTATTGGAATCCCGCCCTATTAATCACATTGCAAATTATAATTATACTTAATGCAATATATAAAATGCAAATGAATGTATGAGTACTTTTCTGACGACCTTTCCTGGATTTACTTTCAACTAACTAGTCATCCATAAACTATACTCGGGCGGTTTTGACGCTACGACTTTAGAAAATTCTACGTAATTCCAAATATTACCAAATTGCAGTAGTATTTCTAACACCCTAAAGTCGATACGTAATATTTATCACAATTAATTTCGAAGGTTTAACTACACAATTACAGACTTAAATTCAAAACACAAACTCTGAATTTTGACAAATTACGTGTTAAGTTATCTAATACATATGTACATGTGTTGAATAACTTCAATTTCCGAAATTATAGGTTCTAAACATCTAAAAATTCAACTAAACATTAATTCCAACATATATAAGTTATATTTTCAAACTCATAATTAAAAACAAACAAGATAATCGGTAAAACACTTACTCGTTACGAGACAGTCGATTTTTCGATTTTTTTCCAAATTTTCTCTCTTTTTTTTTTTTTTTTTCCTCTCTTTTTCTCTTCTTTCTTTCCTTTCTTTTCTGTTTTCTCCCCTAACTTTCTTCTTCTGATCCTACTTGTACTTATATATATATATAAAAGTTAGAAAAAGTAAGTCGGCTAGAATTTTGGTGAACCTTTTTATAAAATATTATTATTTTATTCTTATGAATTATTTGCAGCTGCTAGCTTATTACGTGTTATACATTTATGCGTTATATATTCTACGTGTCATGAAATTAATAAATCGGGACATATAAGTAACACGTAAGTGACGCGTGTGTGAAAAATATATTTACCCGATAATTAACCGGGGAGGTTTAATGTACCGTATTCGATCAAAACTCTAAAGTTAAGCGTGCTCGTACGAGAGCAATCGTATGATGGGTGACCTCCCTGGGAAGCAGCTCAATTTTTCCTCTCGTTAATTAATTCATGATAAGTGCTAGACGTCAGACCTACTTAATCGAAACGTCATGCCTATATAATTAGTGCTAAATGCTAGCAAAATCATGCGTGTATTTATGATAATGTATGATTAAATGAAATGTGTGGTTTTGGGTTGTGACATGGAACTACCTAAAGAGAAAAAGAAAAATGAATTAGTGAATAATTTATAAGGGTCTAAATCAAAATAATAACAATAATACATAAGAATTTAAACTTCAAGAAGATTATTTAAATTAAGAAAAACTAAATAAAGATAGATGAGTAGAAACAAAACTATAATAGTATTGCAAGTTAGCAAATGATTCTTCCTCAATGGATTTAGATTTGTAAATTACAAACTTAGATGGGGTTGGTTTTATTTTTGGGGAAGACACACAATAAAAATGAATTACAGAAGATACTAATGTGATATTGGAATTTGAACACCAAATAAGTGCAGCAGTTAACGGATTGAGATTAGTAATTGCGACTTTGAAGTTATGGTAGTGGGAGATTGAAACTTATAAGTTATAACTAACCTATCTTTTTATTTTAAATTAATTTAAAACTAAAAAAATTAGAATTAACGTTTTATATTTTTTTAGATGGTAAAAAAAGTCAAAACAATCTTCATATCTATTAATCTATTCTATTCTACTATATTATTATAGTAAGGTTACAGTTTTTTTTTTTCCTTAACGCTAATTTTCTAGATTTTTGACATTTTTTTAATATTAAATATTTGATTAACCACCAACCCCACTCTCTTGAACAACCCACGTATTCCACATTTAACTACTCCCATTAATTTATTAGTTAACTTTCTTTTCAAATTTCAAATTTTACATAATTATTTTTCTTTATTATCCCAATCTCAATTACCTCCAATATCTTTCCCAAAATTTATGTCTATCTCCTCATGGCGATCGAAAAGATCAAGGTGGACAGCCCCATCATCGATATGGACGGTTAAAACATCTCCTCTTATTCCGTAGAGAATGGGTGTGGTTTAAAATGAGTAAGAACAACATTAAGTGAAGCTGCTTAGACTCGAAGCATCTTGAGCTAAAGGTCTTTGGGGCTGGTGGATTGCTATGTTTGAGAATGGACTTTCTTTCAGGACTTCTCTTTTAAACATCTGAACAATCGACTTATTTTTCTGCAGGTGACTTCCAACATAGAGTCTTTATTGAAGTACAGTAACCAATACCAAGAGTCTTCTTTACCAAATATAAGTTCTTACTTATCTCTACGGCTAAATGGCCTCTCATCAATATCATCACGAATTGGGAGTATGGAGCACTTACTGTGGGTTCAGATGTTAGATCTCAGCCACAACAAACTCCGATCAATTGAAGGTAGTTGAGATATTAGTGTACAACATCTATCAAATATATTCGTGCAACTTTTATGGGGTCGAAAAAACTGAACCTTACTTTGTTTCTGGTATTTACTCAAACTCGATCGACAGGGTTGGAGACTCTACAACTGCTCTCCTGCTTGAAACTCGGCCGCAGTTTTACAGCCCTTGAGAGAGCTGAAGTCTTTAGAAGTGTTGGATATTTCATACAATGAGATTGGTGATCACTCTATAGACACAAGAATGTATTTGTGCTCATCTCCTCTTAACACATTGGCAATGGAGATGTCGAGTCGAAGGACAATTTGGACGCACTTATAATTTTCAAGGACTTGAATCTGATACAATTAGAGATTATGGGAAATAAGGTGGTGAATGACCGGTTGAAAGCATTTCTGTTTAAGTTAATGCCAACACTAAAATGGCTTGATGGTGAGAATTGCAATTAGGTTTGATAAAAGTGACGACTCGGTGAATTTTATATTAAAATTGTTTAGGCGTTATTTTCCTTTATTCGACTTAGAACATTTCATGTATTTGTCTCTAAACTTTTAACAGGGTTGTTGTGGCTGCTTTGGATTTGGTAGTGATTACAAATACTATTTACAGTTCATGTTTTGCAGGATTTTATTTGCATAATCTCCTCCATCAAGAACTGCATTTCTTCATGAAGCATATTTATATATATCATATGTTTGCTTTGCTGTTCCAAATGCTATATAACATTCTTTTTAAAAACTATTTACTGTTTAATAAAACTATTTACTGTTAAAACATCTCCTCTTATCACATCTAACTTCTGCGAGTTTAATCATTATTTGTCCAAATTTTTGGTTGCATTTGTAGATGAAAATTATAGTTTGGATGACTAAAATTGTTAAAGTCAATGTTTTGGGTTGAAAAGTTTGTAGCTTTATGAGTCTGGAAGATAAAGACGTTGTATGTCCGTAAAATTGATATTATTTACATATCATAATATGCTCTCAAATTTTAATTGGCATAATTTATTTTTTCTTTTGTTTACTATAACGTTACTAATTAGATTTTTCATAAATGTTCTCAAATTTATTAAAAAAGGAAAAAGAAAAAATAGATGGGGTACGTTCGACCAAGATATTACCAAGATATCACCCAACCCCCCCAATCCATCATTCAGTGTCGTCCCCATTGATGATCTGATGGTTTTACGTGCCTCATATTTTAATGATTCACTATTCACCTTCTTGAAAATTTTCTGTGAACTTTCTACATACATGAAAATCTAATGTGATGTATTTAATTATTTATTAATTGATATCTCAAGAAATAACACATACAAACATCACAAACTATCTTTAATTAAATTATAGTAGATTTTTGTAATCCTTAATTTCCTACGGAAATAATGTTTATCATTATTTTATTGTGAAAAAATTATATCATTTCGAAATGCTTTCCTTCAGTCAAATTTTTTGTGCACAATAACTTTTTTTTCTTTCTAATTACATATTTTTCAATTGATTGTATCACATGTTAGCACTTTAATTTTATAGTATTGGTATTAACAACTTATGGTTAGCAACAGATCATATTATGGAAAAATGATTTGTATGAATTGCAATGATGCTGTAAACGCAAATTTTAAGTAATATTATCTTCAATTTCATTGTACTTATATTTCATTATTTCATGCACAAAGAAGTTATTCTTTCGGCTCATGTTCTCCATACATCTTACTGTAAGAGACTGTAGTGGCACGATTGACTTGAAATTACTAAACAAACAGGGTGAATTTCTGTTTCATGAGCCAGCTGCTTTTTTCAAGAGTTTCGAAGAAAAGGTAAAATCTCACTTTAATTTAGGATTCAATTCTTCAAAAATATTTAATATTCTGACATATTATATAACACTTTAAGGAAAACGGAAAACAACTATTACAAGACCACGTCAACCTATTCATCAACCGAGCATTTACATTTATTGTTCATGTACCACCAAGTTTTGCTAGGCCAAATGCGCGGAGAACTGTCAATTTTATTTTACCTGTGGACTGGTCTGAAGAATGTCTATATCTCCCTGAAAGATTACGATTTCTACATTCATAAATAGTAGAATAAATAGTAGAATTATTATTTTCTTTGTTTTACGTTCTTATTTAAATACATATATTAACGATCAAACTATTAATGAACTATTTATATATTTTTCAATTATATTGCATTTTATCTAACATCACAAATGTGACATATTTCACACATGTATTTCGGTATTTGTTCATTTATTATACCTTTGTGACATTATTTGATGCTTTTTAACATAATTATAGTTAAAAACTTTTACACTACCAACTAATAAAATACCATACCCGAATAATATATCGTGCGTAGCACGGGGCGCACACTAGTGTTTAATTATTTCAATTCTTTTATTTTAAAAATCATAATGCTAGAATTTTGAAATTTGAAAATAAACTTATTTGATAGAGGAAGTTGGCTATGTAAGAAAAGTTATTATGTATTATATGTTACACCACAAATATTATTGTCAATAGTCCTCACTTATCTGCACATTGATAAAGACTAATTTTGTGTTTTTGGGGATTAAAAGATTTGTCACTTGGTGAAAAGAAGAAAGATGAATAATCATTATTTAGAATAGAGGTGACCAAGGATCAACTTGGTTCACAAGCTTGTGGAGTTGACTCAAAAATAATTTAATTCGAATGCAAGCTGAGTCACCAAGTCGAGAAGTGAGTCAAACTCGATCTAAAAGTATGTTCTCTTCCTCATAGCCTCTTATAAATATTTTTTAATTAATATATATAAATAATAATTTTTATTTATTTATTATAAATACCAAATTAATAATATATATTAATAATATTATTTTTTATTATTTTTTGAGCTCGAGTTGAACCAAGATTTTTGACCAAATTCGATTCGAACTCGGTTCATGGGCACCTCTAGTTTAGAATTACCCAAAGAAAAGTATTTACCTAAAGATGATATTTATTAAAAATTCCCCCAAGTGCTCTCACGATTATTATCCCGCTCAGTAATCGCAACACACATGAATAATAGACTCTACTAACAACTATATCGTTTTTTTTCCTTTAAATAAATAATTGATTACAGGACCTTATTATAATATGTATACCTATCTATTAATATATTTTAATTTCCTTCCAAAGTGGGAAGGCTTTCCTGAGCTAGTGGGCCACTCTGAATTGGGCTATTATTGGCATATTTGAATTTTTCAGATCCTCATTGCTAAATTTGATAATACGAAATGGGCCTTTCATGGGTTGGCTGTCGGCCTAATATCATTGCAATTTTATTAGGACCACGGACCACCCCCAGATAAATTATGATGATTTTATTGATTTATGTATAATTTAACCCCTTAATTTAAATGGCATGGTTATCTAAAGTTATTTTTATTTAAGATAAAGGTTATCTAAAGTTTACAAGAAAAGGTTACAAATGTTGTAGCAAAATAAGAAATTTTTTGGTAAGTTAATTGAAATTAAAGATTTTCCTCTCTTTAGGTTTCTAGAAATTTACTCCTCATGTGATTTAATATATCTTTTACTTTTCGTCTAAGAATTTAGATTAAACAGATGAAAAAAATAAGGAAAATCTTGTTAGACCTTTTAATGCTCAACTAAAATTGGTTCTAATTAAAACTTCACAAAAAAAAAACATATGTTAATGTTTGAGCTTTTGAAAATGGGTTAGAATCAGAATCTATTTTAGTAGCGACAAAATTGTATACATATACCTAATATTTTAATACATAATGTTTGAGCTTTTGAAAGTGGGTTAGAACCATAATCTATTTTTAATAACGACAAACTTGTATAATAAAATTGTATACATATACCTAATATTTTAATATCCGTATCAGACAAATACAATATTACACAAGATTATTTATTTAGTTTTCCGGATTGAAGCTAATAGAAACAAACAAAGAGTATTCAACAATATTGTAACTACTTTTCACAATTGTTGAGTTATCAACTTGACCATTACAGTTGTTATATATAATTATTTCTAATCACACAAATAATTGAAATGATTAAGACTTAAAATTCGAAGTCATGTCAAAATTACTATAATCATATTCATAGCTAATCAAGAAAGATAAGTCCAACAAAATAAGAGCTGAAAATAAAAGATAAAAGCAATTTTAATTACTTAAATAAAACTTTCAACAATTTTGAGTTGCTTTTAGTTGATCTTATTTCTGCGGTGGAATTCAACCAGACTGGAAGTCACTTCGCCGTAGGCGATCGCGGCGGTCCATCGTCATTTTGAGAACACCGGTGGTAGATGTGAGAACATTTTTTATTTTTGTTTTTAATTTATTAGTACACTTTTTATCTGGCAATGAGTTTTGGATTTGTAATCGCGCATTTATACTTTCTCGTTTGGCTAAAAGGAAGAAAATGTGTGGATATTGGAGTATTTATGGCTATGTTTGGTGGAAATTGATGATTGTGCGGTTTGTCGACGTAGTTAGGGTTTTAAAGTGTTTTAGCTTTGAGAGTGTTATGGAAAGTTCAGCGTACTTCTATTGTTTTGGTATTTTAGCTGGCAAAAAGGGTTGAATTTTGTGTAATCACACATTTTTTCTTTGTCGTGTGGTGAAAAAGGAACGAAATGTGTGAATATTGGTGTACCTAGGTCCATGTTTAGCGGAAATTGATGATTGTGTGATTTATCAACGAAAATTTGGGTGTAAAGTGTTTTAGCTTTAAGTGTTATGTAATAGTAAGGACAGTCCTGTTAGGTGTTTTGATGTGATTTGCTTTGATAGTTGTGTGGATTTAGCTAATGTTTATTCTCATTGATACTATAGGATCAACACGAGTTCAATTCACGGAGTGAGCTAGAACGACTTGATAGTCTTGTTCAAAGCATCATAAATACCAGTACAAAACTGAGTTCCAAAATCATGAGCCAGAGGATCTATTCTTGCTTGTACTCTTCAAATTTTAACACTTTGAATGTGTCTGACCGCTGGCACACTTCTTTGGTGATTGTGAACAATGAAGATCGTTCGTAATGTATTTTTTCATAGTATATGAGTCTTGATTATGTACTTTACGTACAGTTTGATTATTTGAGGAGCGTTGAGATTGAAGAGAAGATTAATAAAGTGAAGTGGTGTGCAACGTCAAATGGATCGTTATTTACTCTCTCAGCAAATGATAAGACCATTAAATTATGGAAGGTACAATATACTTCTTGTAGCATTCATTTCTCCATTATAGTTGAGGAGGGTGTAAGAAATCCACAGGATGGATCGAATTTTTTTGATTGAGCTAATTAACTGGTTTAATTTTTTTTCTGTTGTGGACTGAAGTACATTTATTACGAGTCTTTGATATGCTACCTTTAGCTATATTAAGTGTAATAGAAGTTAAAACACATTAATTTGTAACTATCAGAGGACTGGTAACATTCGGTTGTATCTTCCATTGACATTATTGTGGAATGCTGATATACTTCATCTATTGTCACAATCAAATCTAATGTGGAATTCCTTGGTTCCAACTATCAAGAGTGAAAAATTGACCACCATAATTGATATACGCTCATATTTCATTTTACACCCCTACGTTTTGTGTCTTTCCTTCAGTTCTATTAATGTGTGCCTAAGACAGGTCAAGGAAAGTAAACTTAAGAAAGTGAAAGAAATAGATATCAGACAATCTGTATCTTCAGAGAATTCACTATTGGCTGAAAAGAGTTTTATTAATGGGCAAAAACCATGCCTTGCCAACAGTCACTCTTTAGAATGGACAGAGTATGGAGAATGATGTATCATCGAATAATGGAGGACATGACAAGGTATGCATTCAAGAGTTACAATTTTTATCGTGGTAAGATGTTTTTAATAAGAACATGCATCTTTGGTGGATCATCCTGATATGAGGTGTATTTTGTATCTAGATAGCATCTTTAGCTGATGCTACTCTTGCAAGATGTCGAAGAGTTTATGCGCAATGCTCATGATTTCAGTATCAACTCTATCTCAGTCAATAGGTGAGTATATGGATTATTCCTTTTTTTAATTGTTTATTCTGTCTTTCTATTGATTCAATTTGAACTGGTTCTTTTATGTCATTGCAAATAGATGTAACAGGAACCTTCTCTCCTCGCAACACCAAAGCTTCAAACGAAAAGGGAATATTAAAAACAGCTAACTAGGATAATTGTGTTCATATGATTGGGAGACATTCCTTTCTGGAGATGACCTGAGAATTAATTTGTGGAACGTTGAAGTCAGCGATCAGTGTGTTAATATAATCGACATGAAGCCTGTGCTGATGGAAGATCTTATAGGTAATTTCTTAGACATATTATTACTGCAAGTTTTGTTAGTCTTTCCATTGTCTTCAATTCCTTTTCCGTTCGTCTATGTTCTTTTTTGTATGTACTACTCAATGTTGTTTTGATAGGAGGAACGGGTAAGAAACACCTTTCTTGCTTTGACAATCACACACAGATGCTATCACAAAGGGATTGAATACGAATGCACAAGAAAAATGAAATTCATGTGTTATATGATACTTGGTTGTAGTATTATGGCTAATTTAACCATTCTAGCAAATGTAATGATCTGGATCTTCGTGAAATTTTCTTTAGAGGTGATCACATCAACGGAATTCCATCAATTCAAGAGGTTTTATTCGTCTTGTAGACATGAGAAAATCAGCTCTATGTGATCATACTGCAAGGATGTGAGTTTAAACTGCTGTACCATATATGATCTGTGTCACTGTCTGTTAGGAACAGATTTACAACTACCAAAGGAAGTTGCCCAAGCTTTTAGCCGAAAGAACTCGCAAATATTATTGCCAAAGTGAACCAACGTAAAAGCAGATAACCAAATAAACTAGGACTCTATCTAAAACTAATGAAAGTAATTAATTAAAGAAAAGACTCTAACAAACGTAGGACTCTCTCTCTAGCCACTCTGAACTTTCCCGTGCCTGCGATAAACGAGCAGGGGCTTCTCCGTAACCTTATTTCCCACCATATCACTGTCATTTTTATCTCTTCTTGTTTCCTGTATTATCATAAATGTTATTTCTGTAGATTCAAAGATCAGGAGGAACCTGATGGACACAAATCACTCTTCACCGAGATCATTGCATCAATAACTGATATGAAGTTTGTCAATGATGGAAGGCATATTTTAAGCCGTGATTTTATGATTCTGAAGGTCTCTCACTCTCTCTCATCATTTTTAATAACTGTTTTTCCTCAGTTCGCACATTAGCTCCTTTGCATATGAAATCTGTTTCTTTTTTCCTTCTTTCACTTGCATATTTCCTGCTATCATTATTCCTGAATTCAGATGAACCGAACAATAGCCATTTTCAGCTATACATTTCAGTTCACGTCACGTTTAACCTCCCTTCTATATCTGATAATAAAGTTATGGAAACAGTTGTTGAAAGCGATAGGGAGAGCTCCATGCAAATACACTCCCCTACAATTGCTTTAAATTTCTAATCTAGCGACTAACACCGGACTCTCCATACGTTCTTTCTGTCCTTTTCCTTTCAGTACCGCATATGTACCTATTTAATGTGAGAATATATATGCAAAAGCGGTCTTCTTTAGGTAAATATATTATTTTTACCTATAAAAGCAACACGGATAATATTCTTCCCTTGTCTGCTAAACAAAGGTGTTTGCATTTGGTTATTCACCAATTAAAATTACAAATTTTACAATTATCCACAATTCTTGTTATCTTTGCCCATGGGTGACATGCTACATTATGCTGCACAGTTGTGTGATTTGTATAATAATGATGCAATCTTTGATAAGTTCGACTGCTGCGTTGCTGGGGATCGCCTTAATTTTGCAACTGGATCTTACAGGTTACTACTCCTGTTTCTCATTGGTATTTGTTATTGTTACTCTGAGTTGATGAATCTTTTTGTTTATCAGCAATCGTCTGCGTGTATTTTCTGGTGGAATTGGGAGTGAAGGAGTAACTGTTGAGGCAAATCGAAATCCAACCAGGTATAATTTTTAACAAGTGTTTGTTTTATGCCTCCACTATTACTGGTCGCACAGTCCATCCCTGCAAAATTGGGTTATGTTTGAAAATGTTATCTGACAAATCGTTCTTTGTTCTCTGATCGCAATTTTTAAATACTTTCAACTACAACTCGATAAAAAACACCTTTTTCCGAACTTAGTTTTACATATCTATGATTAACTATTAATTAAAACATCTTTCGCTCCAGCGCTTCAAGCTACCATTGATGAATAATTATTTACTCTGATAACTAATTCTTTTCTTTTTTCTACTTTTCAATAATTTGAATTATTTTCTCTTTCCTAACTCAGTTATTTTACACATCATATATCACTAAATCCTACCATTTTCCAAAAAGATTACCAACACAACAAACATCACATGACTACCTGTATGAACCCTAAAGAAGTTTTTGAAAACACCTCCCAAAATATACCCAAACAAAGCCTTGGTTACTCAAAGGGAAAGGATGCCACAGTATATAAGACTGCCTGGGAACCCTTCCAAGTTCCAACCAGTTTTGATCATGCGATACGTTATGCCCGACCCACCTATGCATGCCCACGGCGGTGCGGGCTTGGGTCCCACTACAGGTCGCCAGCCACCAATAGACTCCTGTTCTGATACACTTTATTACATGTCCAGTCCAATCCTGGGAAACCAATAACTAACGATGAAGGAGATCATGTTACGGGAAAATTGCACTTTTTGTCCTGTAGTTATGTACATTTCATTTTTTGTCGGGTTCATTACGTGAATCTCAATTTACTCGTACTGTCTAGTTATAACTTATATACAAGCGTGAATGCACACACCTCTTCGTCGCCCGGGTGTACGCCGCACCGGATCACGGCCCCATTTTCTTTGTTCTCTCCCCACTAAAACGACGTCGTTTTTGGCTCCTGTGCGTAATTCTTCGCTGTTCCGCCTCAACCGCCGCTGTTTCATTTGCTACTCTGCAGAATCGCATCGATTAGGTCGTAAAAGAGAGGGTTTCGGGCTCTGATCTAGAACCCTTCGTAATTTTCAGCTGCTGGAAAGAAGCACTTTACACTCAATCCTTGAATCCCTTCCTTGTTCATTCATCATTTTAAGGTTGCTTATTCGTTTCATTGTATGCCGTACTATTACCTTTTATCTTTCGTTATTGATTATCATATATATTTTTTATCTTAAGGAAAAATGAAGCTGAATCAAGGCGTACTGTGGTCTGCAAACGCCGCGTTGTCTCGTCAATTGCAAAGTCCTAATGGGGGGCTTTTTCTAAAATCCCGCTCAGGTAAATTTTTTAAATTGGGCTTGATTTTTGTGCTTTCTGTATGTGATGGGAAAATGGGATGTGTTTGTTTTGCTATAGGATGTTGATTTGGTGTTTAATTCTTGTATTTAGTGTTATTTGACTGTGATTTCGTATCAATTTGATTTGGGCATCAAATAATTCCAATAGTGAAAGGATATTTTGAGTTTTAACAATCTTATATCATGCTGTATTGATGCTTATTAGTTAGAATGTAAATGAGTCAAAACTTTGTTCATGTTTTGCTAATAGAGCTGAGCTTCAAGCATATCAACACTCGAAACTTTGTTCATGCTTGGTTTGATATGTTTATGAACCAAGCCTAGCGAGCTTTTATCGAACGATGTTGTGTTGGTACGTCTTTCAACCCTAACGTTGCGAGCAGAAATTTTCTATGCCTATTCCTGGAAGAATGCCTATTATAGAAATGTCGAAAAGTGTTAGTATGTAACGGGAAACCTTTGTTATAATTTAATTATATTTTGTGTGTGTGGACAAAGAATGGATTCTGATTACCCCATTTGTTTTCTACATATTTTTTCTATAATCAGCTTATGTTCAATATTTAGTAGAGGAAAACAAGAAGTAAAGGCAAACAATGAAAAGTAGTTCTCGTCGCACTTTCTTATCGTGTAAAAGAATTGAATATCATTTTTCTAGGGAAATGAAATTAACGTAAAATAAGTGAAGGATCATTCCCTTCAAGCATTTTCCTCATGGAATCCAAGATTCCAGTAGTTTTAGAAAGTTGTGATTTTGATCTTTTTACTTTAATCATTGTTTCTCAAAATTTTCAACTTTCTATCTAAATATGTTTGTTATAAGTTCAGTGGTGGTTTTCGCGATTGATTGATAGATTATCGCAATCTCACATATCCAAATTCATTGTCATAGAAGTGAACTCTTCCATTTTCACAGGTTCTGATGACAAACAGAACTTAAACTCATTCGAGTTTGTTGATGACTTTGAGCAACGGATTTACCAAAAGCTCTGAAAGGCTGAGAAAGCACATGACCGATCTGGAATGGGATCCTTGACCCTTTTTCTCTTTTACATCTTTGAAAAAACGATGGCCCTTTCGTTTTGTTCGAATTCTGTAAACAACCCTTCATTTCTTAGCTACAATTCTTCTCAAATTCGTACATTTGTTGTTATTTGTGATGCAGGCTGAGAGAGCTGCATTCATTTATGTAAACACTTACGTGTATATTTGAATATTGAAAAAAAATCGTGTATTTTTTTTTTCTTTCGTTCGATTATTCATTTGTGTCATATTCGTGTGTTGTTTTCCATGTGTGGACAGTGGACTTATGTATTTTGACTCGCATTCTTCTGCTGTCACCATGTATTTACTTTTTTATAAACTTTTTTTCTAAAACATGCCGTAAGAGTTCATTTTACACCAACAACCTTTTCTATACAATTATTAATAATATTATAAGGGGTTATGCTAATCTCACAGTTGTTTGTAAGATTAGTACTTACAGACCCCTAAAATACTTAAACTAAAGAATTTACAAAAGCCCACCTCTAGATTTGTTATTTAATTAATTGTCTTTACTCATATTAGGTAAAAATTATTGTAGCTAAAACATTTATATAAGATATGATTTCAAGATCTCTTATTCCAAGAAAAAAAAGCATGTGTACAATAAACAATAATAATAGTAAGTAATAATTTAAGAGAGACCGAATCCAATTTAAGGTGCGATTTTGAAATTTTCTTCAATTTCAAAAATTTAAAAGTTAACAAGTTATTAAATTTATCAATTTTCATAAATTAATAATATATAATAACATTTTTTTCAATTAATGAAATAAAAATAATCACAATTTATACACTTACTAATCGTATCGATATAGTGCAAAATAATTAAATTATTATACCATAACAATACTTGAATTAATATAAAATTTCCGTGAGATAAAAATGTATATAGAGAATAACAAATTGAAATTCATCTAAATTTTAAATATATGTAGAGTTAATTATAATTATATATGTAGAGTTAATTATAATTATATGTAATTATGTGGAATCTTATTTCTTAAATATTTATGTAAACATTAGTGCCATAATGAGACTAAGAAATATTAGGGGTGTAAACGAGCCGAGCTTGGCATTTTTTCCAAGCTCGAGCTCGTGAGCTTTGATTCGAGCTCGAACTCGAGCCGAGCCCATGAAATTTAAGCGGAAAAATTCATAATTCGAATTTTTTAATATTTTTTAATTATTTAATATTTTTTTTATTTTTTAATATATATTTATTAATATAATAATAATATATTAAATTATAAAAAAGCTCGCGATCGGGCTCGCGGGCATTTTTTAGAAAGGATTAAGCTCGAGCTCGATTAAGAGTTTGAGCTCGTAAAGCTCGGTTAGAGTTCGAAAAACTCGAGCTCGAGCCGAGCTCGTTTTACACCCTTGACTAAGAATTTGCCTTTAAAGGTGAAAAATCTCACGGAGAGTGAGAAAAGATTTTTCCTATTATAAAACTAAAATAAAAAAATTAATTTACGGGACAATGCGTAGTGCCATTCAACCTAGTAACTTATAAATTCTTTTAACTCAAAAGCTTAGAGGTATAATAGTTGAATGATAGTACAATGCTTTTTATTCCGTAGTTTATCTTTAGAAAATCTCAAATCCAACCATTTCATTAATGAATATTATTTTGTCAAAATATAAGCTGTTAAATTAAATATTAAAAAAAAAAAAAACAACAGACTTTATTATTACTGCACACAGCTCCTTATCCCCGGGTGCACGCAGCACTGGATCCCGGCCCATATTTTCCTGGTTTCTCAAAAAACGACGTCGTTCTTCCTCAGCTCTGCTTCACCTCGCTTCTCTATAGCACCACTTGCCGTCGCTTGAGCTCGCGTCTTCAACTAACCTTGGCGGGAAGAACCGGTAACACCAGGGCAAGTATAAAAGGACGAGCAGCGGGTCAATTCAGCTCAGATTAGAAAGTACGAATTCTGGTAATTCCTTCTCCTCCTTCTAGAACTTTCCTTCTAGAACTTTCCTTCTCTAAACTTCGTTCATCAATTGTGCAGGTGTCTTCACTTCGAAGGCTGCGTGCTTGTTTGTAATCTTTCCTCTTAATTGCCGTTTACAAGTCCGTTCGTTGTGAGTAATCGATTGAACTCTGTGTAATTTGATTGAACAATCTTCCCCATTCAGTGAGGTGAAATATGCACATTTTCTTAACTATTGCCATGTTTCATTTTCGTCTGTCGGTCTCAGTTTTCATTAGTTAGTATGTTATCACTTTGCACATCACAATACAGTGAAAGTTTATCAAGTCATTGACTGTAAGAGAAACCATACACCATAGCTGAACAAGTTTCACTCTTACCAGATTTATAGCAATTATTGATCACGAACAAATTGAAAAGCGTATGGAGGTTTTAATTTCCCACTATGAAACTGCAGCCTCTGATCGATTGTTGTGTACCGATGAGATTTTTGTATTCTGATGTTGCCTTTTATGTACTTACAGATTTTCCTATTAACTAAGAATTGTGGAAATCCAATAGCTTCTGTATTAGAATTTGTCCATTTGTAAACTCGCTAATGAGTATTGAACTTATATCATGTCTCAATTCTATGTAATAGGTAGTTAAAAGTCTCTTTAAAGAACTTACTTCTTTCTAAGAGCTGAACAGAAAATCAGTCTACATAGCAATTTTCCCCAGGCCACTCATTGAATGATCATTATCATGTTGTATTTTGTCTATATCCGAGCTCCATTTTTTAACGATGTGGATAGTGTTGATTAAGTTTTAATGCTCAGTATTGGTGATCCCTTTTGTGAATTTTATCTGCTTTATACTTTAAGAGACAAGAAAGCACCATGATTTGGAGTATTGAAATTGATATTGTTAGGTTTCCTAACCTCATGAGTGCTGTAGTGATGTTTTAAATTTGGTGTTGCCTACTTGCAGATTTTAAATTCAGCAGCACTTAGCATAGTTCTGTAATCGAGTTTTCGGAGCATACTTTTAATTGATTATAGCTTATTTAAGATATACTTTTTGCAGAAATAGTATGACTGTGTGTGTGTGGAATGATTCAGGTTTGAGTGTTACTTAAGCATATGTGTGTTGGAAAGCATTTCAAGTTTCTCTATAAGATTTTGATCCCTTTTATTGACATCTCGAGCTTTGTTTAATTTCATTGCACATTCGACATCGAATTGGTGGGATTTAGACCAATAGGATTGCAAATCAAGTTTTCTATGAGATGCTCATTTTGGGTCTTTTTGATGGCATTGATTTCTGATTTTAGGTGTAATGCAATGAAATTTTTCTTCAATTTTTTGGTGGTTTTGTGGGGTTTTGTGGGCTTTTGTGAGCGTTGAAGAGGTGAAATCTCACAGGGTTCAACCTCTTTCAACAATTGCTATCGAGAAAGCTGTTATTGCTTTAACTTCCATAGATAACCTTTAAGGTTATTTGCGAACCAACTCCATGAAAAGATATTAGAATTGTTATTCTTTTTGGACATCATAGCCCACAAAAAGCATATGGCTACTGCTAGGAATAGAAAAGCATGCTGCCTGTGCAACAAGAAACTCATCCCACGTCAGAAAGAAGTAACATTTTATGTCAGAAACATGCCCTGAACATCTACCGACTGGGAATTGTTACGGAATGTAGTAAAATGTGTCTTGTTAAGAGCCTTAGTACTTGCACTCAATTAAGGTTATCTATTAGTTCCTAAACTGCTTGTTAAGAGCCTTAGTACATGCACTCAGTAAAATGTGTCTTGTTAAGAGCCTTACTGCTTATTTATGTCTTTGTAGTGTGCAACTACTGCAAAAATTTCATACAAGTGTGGTTTCTAGGGTTGCTTTTATTGAATGGATGTTCTTTTTTTTTCTTTTCATTTGTCAAATATTAGTTCATTTACTAAATATAATAAAATTCTTGATAGAATTAATAATAAAAAAAGGTTAAACTAGAAAATTTAATTTACGGGCAATGTCACCGCGCATTGCGCGGTACCATTCAACCTAGTAATATCATAGAGTTGTTGACTTAGTTACTATTCAACTCTTTTGGGACTGAGCCCATATTATAATCTCAATTTACAGTTCAGAGTCCATAAGTGATACGAATTAGCCCACTACTACGAGCTCGTACGAATTTGGCCCGCAAATACAATTTGTCGATGTAAAGAATACTAGATGAATTCATAAACCCATTGTACATTTCAATTGAAGCTTGAAATTTCAATTATCAGCAGTTGAGATTTAGGCAAAGGTCAGTGATTTTCAGTGATGATTGAAATGTTTGTGTTATGTTGGGTTGTGTTCTAAGTTGTTTATTTACACTTTGCTGTGAAGGTATTTGATAAAATGTCTCACCCACTTTATAGTTATGTGTATGTATAAGCCATTAATGTTTCATTTTGGTTTGATCAGGGAAGCGGGTATCATAACGTTTACTAAAATGTTGGTGAAAGTTTTGTTGTTGATCGACTAATTTAAAATTTGCAAAAGTTGCGAATGAGTGTGGTCATTCTATATATGTGAGTTTCTGTGTGTTTAATGTTGTGAAGATCATCATTCATAAGAAACTATTTCTTTCTTGCATTTTGCTCTACTTGAGTAAGTGTTACTTGAAGCACTTTGATCGTCATGCGTTTCTCTATAAATACATTCACTTAGGCTTTGTTGGTTCTCGGATTTTGGTGATCCTTCTCGGTTATTCAGTTGAGGCAAGCTAAAAGGGGTTGACACTGAGTGTTCTTTCGTAAACTTTGGGGTTCGTTTGTACTCGAGTACGTTTGTTTGTTTGTTTGTTTTTGAGTTTGAGTATGATACTGATTACTGAAGTTATACTTGCCTAATCACGTAAACCTGTGTGTATTTATTTTTCATTCTTTTCAGAATTCAAATATATCTTTGATCCATTTGCTTTCGTCCTGATAATGTTTACAAAAAAAACAGCTGTTTACAGGATAACAAAAAACCTTTCCCCAAAACAATGGATGTACAAGCTTCGACTTCATCTCAACCGGATGTTAGTGTTACTGCTGGAGTGCCACCGGACGTACAATCTCCGACTCCATCTCAACCGGATGTTACTGCTGGAGTGCCTCCGCTGCCATCGTCACCTCAATCGCATCCGCTTTGGCGGCATATTCCACGGCAGCAGTCGGAACTTGTGATGGCCATAAGAAACATAGCTGCGGCATTGAACCAATCTGAGATAATTGATGCCATTCGAGCCGCTGGTACATCCGTGGGCTCTCCTCAGACGCCGCCATTTCCAACCCTTTCCCGGTTTTCATCGCCACCGAATTATCAATCACGACATAGTAAGTTACCTTACTTGTTATTACAATGTTATTACGTTTGTTTATAGTAACTCTTTTTTTTTTTTGCAGATTATATCACTGGCGCTCAAATGTTATACCTCAAACATTTGGAGGAAAAGCGGACTCAAATCGATGCGGAAGAAGCCGACCTGGACAGAAGATGCGCAGAAATTGAAACGTTTCACATGACAGTATTGGCATTATACATCGGTATCATAGCCGGTGGGACGTTTTTGGGAGGCAGTCGAAAGGACACTGAATTTATGTTTGAGATATTGACTATCTTAGGTCTAGCGCTTTTCTTAGGGACATTACTGTCGACACTTCACTCGTATTGTGGACTAAAAAGATTATGGTGGCCTCGGTCAAAAATTTGGAGGAGAGAAAAGACTTTGATAACTATGACCAACAATTTAAGTGATCAAATTAACAATTTTAATGGACTTTCGGCACGGCCAGATAATAGTAGTATTACTTTAGGAGATGCCCAATTAAGATTAGCAGACCTGAAAAGTAGTTTTAGAACTGGACCACCTTATAAGCGTCACAACTTGTTTGTGGTGGTCCAGTTTTTGTCATGCATGACGTGTTACGGAGTGTTGTTGTACTGGACGTTTCTCGTTAGCACAGGTAATATGTTTTTTTATGAATTTGGGATACATTTTCATTTAGTTCTCCACTAATTTTAGTTCTTATATTTTGACAGGAAAAATTAGTAATATCCTTTTTGGAAGTCGTGGGGGCTTGGACTTGGAGATGGACGTAGCTACGTAGAGGTATGTAAACACATAGAGTATATAATGTAGAAAGAACAGTGAATATAGTATTGCTATAGTTATCGGATTAGGCCAAATGATCTTTCTTGCATTCACTTTTTGGCATTCTAGTACTCTGATATATGATCAAGTATGCCAAATAATGTGCCCTGTAATGGTTAAAGATACTTAAAAAAAAAAAATCATGATTTGCTAGTTTATTCCAATACTGATATGTTCTTGGTGTGTTTATCTTGAGGTTTTAGTTAACATATCTGCATTCTGCTGTTTAGTGGTGGGGAAACTGTGAATGTAGTTGTTTGAGCAAGAACGAATTAGATATTGACAATAAACACAAATAAATTTGGGAAATGAATTTTCCTTTTCATTTTTGTGGTGCACAAACTGTAAGACAAGAATGAATTTGGGAAATAAATTGAAAATAATGTAAGGCTCTTCTCTTCCAATTTGATCATACATAACAGAAGCATCTTTCAAAACATATGTATTATATATATAATGTCAAAAAGTAATGGAATATATTATAATCAATTCCTAAAATGATGATAAGAAAGATAATCTGAACCTGTTTGGCTTGTGAAGAGGGCAATATGGTTGTGTAAGATTAGGGACAAAGTGGTAATTTATGTGTGTGATGGACATTGAATTGGGAGGGTAGGTGGTGAAACCGACCTACCACACAACGATCCAATGGTGAAATCTGGATTGTGAGTGTTTACTCGTAAGACCGTGAATCACCTAAGACATGTGTGCTTGCGACTCATAGATCCCTGGTTCAAAATTGTTTTTGTAGCAACATTTCTTTTTAACTCAACTCTTGTAAGAAATCATTTCTACCTGGACTGGACTAAACTCATGAATTTATTATATATTAAGGTTAAATGACGAAAGGCTGAAATGGTTCAACAGGGATGTTTATGATCCTAAGTTCGGATTGTTTGTGGGCAAGTAAAAGATTAGACGAACAATGCATAATTATTGATTATGTTTTGTATAATTTGTTCTTGTTGAGCTTGAATATTAGTTCGTCTGTCAAAATTTTATCATCAATTTTAAGTCTTATTTTTGGTTGCTTCTCCAATCGCTGTTGTAGCTTCTTCAGATGTTGTCGTCTGTTTGATTACCTTTTGCTGTTGGTCTTTTACGTTTGTCAGAGCTATTCTTATTTTTTTTCTCATATGTTTTCTTCAATATCATGCTATTTGTTTGTAGCACATACCGTGATAGTTCTTCATCCACCATGATATCTTCCATTAAAATTGCAGTAAGGTCATCAACCACCGATGATTAAGAATTAAACGCAGTAATATTTGCTTACATTTTTATTGTTTTATGACTAATTTAAATTTGAATTTATGGTGCAGGAAGAATTCAAACCAGATGGAAGAGGATTTTTTTAGAGTTTTAGTTCAAATTCACTGATTAATAGATGATTGTTGATTGACAAAATTGGATATTGTGAAAATCCATTCGAAACCGGTCATTCAGAAAAATGTGTATGACAAATTTCTGTGATTACATTGCCTACAAAGCAAATGAAATTCAAAAACTTATTTGCTGACAGAGCATATAGAGAAGCAAAAAATTCAACTTCAATTTCTATTGCTATCTCTGCATATTCACTGAATTAAAAGGAGTTTGTGATGAAAGGCATTTATTTTTGCTTATTGTGGTCAATTTATTTGAAATCATCAAATTGCAAATTATTTGGTCCGTAACTATGTTAAAAAAATACATTCTGAAATAAGTTTATGCTGTATTTGATGCATTGCCATGGGATTGTTAGATTGAAATTTCAGGGACGAGTCTTTATGTAGCACAGTAGCAGCCCAAATAATCGACCTATCTTTTAGTTGACTAATTTTCTCTAAATTTATACAAATTTTCATTATAAATATAAGTTCTTATTTATGTTGTTGTCTTGAATTCAAACAAAATCGAAACCTAGTTGACAAGTCAAACAAAGCACGATTACTTAATTGTAAATTTGGATATGTTTTTTTTTTTAATGAATCAATTACATAAAACCTATTAAGTATATCAAATAGTAATAAATCAAACATTATCTAACAATTGTTATAATTAGCTGATAACTACTCTGAAAATCGAAAAATAAATAGATATTTTGAAGTCGAATCTAAAACTAGACAATCTTAGGGTCTTAATTTCACATGTAAAACAACGCTTCATCGATGAAATCAAAATATTCTAAATTTATCACTCAAAAAAATCAATAAAATAAATGTACAGCAATTTACAGTTCTTTCTCCATTTTACATGGCATTCTTTCCAAAACACATGTCAAATTATAAATGCAACTAATTCATAAATCCAGCAGCATATTCAAATCATAAGAACTTAAAAACTAGTTCGTTTCAATCGATCATAATTCATAAGCAGAGCTTACTTAGGTTCCAACTTTGCAGAAGGAAAAAGCTGCACTATACTCAAACAGACCTTCATTCTTATATGGATGGCTTGAACCTCTGCTTGCCTCTTCATAAGTTGCTGAAGTTGTTGCAGATTCTGTGTTAGGATCCAAACCAGCCAATTCCATAATATTCTCTCGCTCTTTAACCACTTTGCTCATTGTTGGCCTATTAACCCCTGTCTCATGAACACACTTAAATGCAACATCAACAAATTGTTCTACGCTTTTTGGTGACATACTTGAAACAACTATTGGGTCGAGTATTTCTTCAAGGTTATACATATTCTTGCTTGTATCCATTGCCATCTTCACTTCCCGAACGATGTGTTTCCCATTTGCAATGGGTTTTCTTGAGGTTAAAAGCTCGAATAGCAGTATGCCAAAGCTATATACGTCACTCTTTTCAGTTAATTGATTTGTCATGTAATATTCAGGGTCCAAGTATCCCTGGTTATTCAGAAGGAAAAAAATTGACTGTTATAATCATTCGGGATTTCTGGAGCTTAAATTCAACAAACAGATTACTCTTCACATATAAAATAATGATAATTACATGCTCACCCTCTCACTTGGTAATTATTACGAGTCGATGAGGTTTTACAAACTATCAAGACACTCCCTAGCACATTCTGACTACTCGAAACACAGAAGGTAAAATTGTAATGACGTTATGGCATTTCTCAAACCTTGGGGTGTTTTTGTAGTTAGAGTATCACGCTTGGGGGTATTTATGTAATTCACTCTATGAAATAACATAAGTTTTAGGACTGTGGAGATTGGTTCATAATGTACTCACCATTGTGCCTTTGACTTGAGTGGTAACATAACCCTTTTCAGATTCATCATTTTCACCCATAAGCTTAGAGAGACCAAAACCAGCTACTTTAGCAGTCAGGCGTTCGTCCAATAATATGTTGGTTGATTTGATATCCCTGTGTATGATTGGAGGATTTGCAAGATCATGCAGATATTGCAATCCTTTGGCTGCCCCAAGAGCTATCCGAAGTCTCTCATCCAATCTAATCTTATTCCTGTATTCCCTGCAATGATATTACTCAACTTGTAACCTTTTTATGGGGGCAATGGCAGAATCAATCATTAAAAATCTTTAAAATAATAAATTAATGATCCACACCCATCAAACCATAAAATTCAAAACAAAGATTTCCATTTTACCGAGTCATATATTTTTCGTCTCTCACCTTCAACTCTGATTCAGTTCAAGTCTTTTTGGTTTAGTGGTTGTCAAAATTAGTCACTGAATAATCACTTCAAACTTAATGGATATAACTGTAAAAAGTTCAAACTTAACAAAGTGACACTAACATACGACGTGATTAGTTATGTTTACACTTAACAGGGTTCCGCCAAAAATGAGAATACGAGGGCTAATTTTAACATACAACATGATCAGTGCTAGTTTGTAGTTACATTTCTTCTTCATTGGACTCTGGTAAAGAAATACTACAAATTCAAAAGAAATGTACAGAAGATAGAAGATAGAATTACCTGAAAGACTATCCTTTAAGGTGCCATTTGAGATATACTTGTAAACCAGTATGTGTTCACCGTGCTCGAAACAGAATCCGACTAGACTAACAAACATTCTTGTAATGAACCCTTGAGAGTAGCTCAATCTCAGTTTTGAACTCTAAACCGCCCTGCATAGATCCTGGCTGAGCCCTTTTAACTGCTACTACTTGTCCGGTGGAAAGAGCTCCTTTATATACCTGACATTTTGTATGAAAATTGAGAACAATTCATTCTGGAATTCCTAGGTAGATTTCTCAAGAAAATGAGAGGGATTTTTATCTAGTTAATGGATTAATACAAAGAACAATTGAAATCAAACCTTTCCATAGCCACCTCTGCCAACATCATTGGTATCTGAAAAGTTATTTGTGCTCTTCTTAAGTTCTTCAAACGATATACTTCTAGTCCCTTTTAACTGAGGAACTCCACCACTGTTTGTATTTGGATCCCACGATGCTGCAAGCATGAATAGGATGGTCATAACTGCTTCAATACACAAATATATACGGACATAACAAACACACACATATATATACTCCCTGTTTCCTGAATAGGATATCCACCATTCTATTTTTCGTTTGACCCAAAATGTTCTTTCCTCACTATAAACTAAATATTTATTGTCTTATATGACTACATTTATCCTTCATTTCAATTGAGAAAGATATAATCAGTTCATATTTAATCTTCCATCTTGACCATTTTTATGGGGAGGGTTCTGTTTGGAAACAATGGACTCTATTTAATTTCTAACAAAAGTCAAACAAGACATCCTTTTTGGATGGAGAGTATATAAATAAATAAAACTTAGGCGAGATGGAATTTCAAACATACCAAAAGGATCATTCTTGTTGGAAGCAGTTTCAGCTCTTCTCTTCTGGCGGAAAGCATTAACTGCTGCAACGAGTAACAACAAAAAGAGGATAGCACCAACAACAGATGCTCCAATGATAACACCGGTACTCACTGACTTGCCTGACCCTGCATTCAGGCCTGAAAAATAACATTACTTTCCAAATGAAAAACATAATTTCTACGAGTTTCTTCACTAATTTTTTAAAAGTTGCCGTCGTAAACAAATTTACCTTCAAAGTGTGCATAACTGTTGGCAATGAAGTAAAAGGGTCCAAAAGGAGGTGGGTCCTTGAAAGTTTGATTGCTTAGCATAAACCCAATTCCAGAAGTCTGTCTTCGATTGAAATAATCTTTGGCCAGATGGGAAATTTGCAGACTCAGTGCAAAGTTATTATCGATATTTTTTGTCGGGTTACTCAAAGAAACTGAATCCACAGGAAGGCTGTGAGACTGAAATGTGTTCATCAGCTTTTGCTGAAGAGATGCAAAAATACTCGAGTTTCCATAGTTTGAAAAGGAGGGTGCATGAAAATACAAGGTGCCCGTGTATGGATATGCACATTGGCAGGTGGGGCTAGAAGTTCTATCTGAACTAAAAAAGAGGTGTGCAGTTTTGTGCTGGTGTCGAGTATAAGAATTAGACCGAGGAGGTGTGGTACAGTAATTTGCCGTTCCTCCATTGCATATTGGGTTACCCAAAAGTCTGCATATAAACCACATTGAGATTTCAAACACCCAAGAAAAATAATTATTTTGGTATAAGAAATTAAGGGTCGATGAGAATTTACATGAATCGAACTGTATAACCAGCTCCTTGAGTAAAATTGATAATGAAGTTGTTTTGTAGATCAATGAGCTGTAGTTGACTGCCATAGCTGGAGCCAGTATCCAATGTACCATTGATTTGATTGTTCTTCAGTGCACTGATCAGTAAATATATATATCAAAAAAACAAAATTTGCCAAGGATCATGATTACTAGAAACAGGTGTAATGTTATGTGGTTGTGTAGATTTTATACCTCCCATATAATGTTAGAAAAACATTGCGATATGCTAATAAAAGAGTTCACTTACACAGTTTGCAACTGGGAATGGTTAAACAGAGAAATTGGAAGTTGTCCTTGAATTCGTGTGTTTTCCATCATCAATGAAGTTAAAGACTGCAATGATGAAAACCAAGTAGGAATATCTGTTGGATCAAATGAATTATTGCTCATGTCCCTGCAAATTTTTGAGTTCAAACTGGTTAATCACTACATTTGAGATTCTTGCACATGCGGGAGGATTTAGACGCATTCATCAAGATGAAATATGTGTACGCTCGTAGAATATTATATGGCTTACGGATAGTTGATCAAATTCATGCCAGTTAGATCTGGCAAGGGTCCAGTCAATCTATTGTTTGCTAAGAACCTGCAAAGATGTGTTTGTACTCAAAAAACAGGAACATAGATAAAGTCATCAATTTACTCTGTTCTTTTTTACTTACAGTTCTTGAACAGTGGTGAGGTTGTTGAGATTTTCTGGAACAGATCCACTTAAAGAGTTCCCATCAAGCCGTATGTGGTGAAAAGAAAGAATTTGTAGTTAAGATACTGGTGAAATGGACTCTTGGTATATTAGTATGAAAATTTATAATAATATAGAAATAAATATTAGCCATATAAATAAACAAACTACAAATTGTTAATGGAATATTTAACTTGAGGGTAATCCAGAACCAAATATAATACTAATTATATGCATTAAAATAATTTACATTTTTAAATTTGATTTAATCAGTTTATATTTTCATTTTAGATTATGATTGGCTTTTATTATGTTTGTATTATTGGAAAAATGAAAGACAATTAACTTGGTTGATAGTCATTTTATAACTGAAAATATGCAAAACATAACATCAAAGAGCAATATATGGTCCATATAAGCTTGATTAGAAAATAGCGTAACTCGGTTTTAAATCACCTAATAATATTTGTTTGAAATCTTTTGTAGCTAAATTATCTGGATTGAAGCGGGACAGAGAAAATATAAGTTTACAAGTTACTTTCTTTAAATTAATCCTTGCAGCAGCTAATTGCAGTCTTATTTTGTCACATTTTTAGCTTTTTCATCATTACTTGCGTTGTTAATTTTGCAGTTTAAACATTAATTTACTAAAGCTGCTTTTAAATTTCTATTTTTTCTACTTTCAAACTAATCTTTTCAGTAATTGGGATAATGGAATAATAGTACTTACACAATCTCCAGGCTCTGCATGAGCGGCATGGTGGATGGGATATTCCCAGTTAGCTCATTGTTTTCGAGAAGCCTACACAAACAAACATTATAAGGATTACAATCATACAGAATAGTACTGTTTTTAAAAATAAAAATTTAAGACATATTTACAGATACTTACAAATGTAAAAGAATCAAATTCGAGGTAAAAAGCTGAGATGGTAGTTCACCAGACAGCTGATTATTTCCAAAATGGCTGCATAAAGTAAAAAACATGTTTAGAATAATACAAAATTGAACCATGTCAAGTTCATAAAAGCAAGTTAGTATATACACAGAAGAAGATATGCATACAAGTGCTTTATGTGACTAAGCATCTCAAGACCAGGCGTGGTGCCATTAGAGACAGGGATTGTTCCTGAGAACTTGTTATCAGCTATATCCAGCCAATAAAGATTTGATAAATCACCAATGGTAGGTGGTATTTGACCAATGAAGTTGTTTGAATTAAGTGACCTTTATTTCAAGCAAAACAACAAAGGGTTAGATATATAACATGAAAAGAAGAATGTAACAAATTTATCATAGTTATAACGCCTTAGATCCTTACAATAAACCAAGTTTTGTAGAGATCCGATTGAGGGTGGTATTGGGCCGGAAAATCCACAACCGACGAGTATTCAGCAATGGGTGAAAATTCTCTTACAATGGGTATATTATTTACATAAACTAGTCATTATTTGATCGTAAGATTACATACAAGCTCGATAGCTTCTGCAAATTTCCAATTGCTGCAGGAAGAGATCCGGTCATATCTTTGTTGTATGATAGATCCCTACACATAGAAGTTGAGTATCAGAAAATTAAAAAAGAAAAAACATAGTACAGGGACATATACAAATTCAATGGAACGCGTGTCAGGACCATCATATAGTAGTCCTGCAGGCAGAATATTTGAGGGAAAACATTTAGAGATTACAAGAATTAAGAATTATTATGACATGTAAAGCTTAGCCTATAACTTATGATCATTAGGTGCCTAAAGATTAAGTTTTTAGTTTTCCTTCCTTCAGTCAATAACATTTTCCTTTTACCTATAAATAAGTTTCTGTTTGGTTCTTGAATTTTGGTGAGAAAAAAGAAAAGGGAATGAGAATGATAAGATTAAAGCACAAAATTGAAGCAGACAAAATATTTTCCTCTTCTTTTTTCTTCACCAAATCAAGAACCAAAAATAAAAACAAGCCTCTATCAAAGAAATAGCTGTCAAGTAGAAATAAATAGAAGATAGACATGTTTCAATGTTGTCAATTTGCAAGGCATTAGTTAGTGAACTCATTACTGTTTCAGATAAGAAATTGAAAGATATACATATACGCCACTGTCACAAAGAAACGGAACATTAAAAACAATAAAACTGTAGATGGTCAAATGTTTATAACAGCTGATAGACAAGAGGAAAGGAAAGAAGAATTAAAAACCTACAGGATCTGCAGCTCAGTTAATCTTGCTGATAGCTAACCTTTGAGATTGATGCTCGCTAATGTGCTGAAATACGGTATTTTTAACACAGATAATATATTTTTAACACAGATATAACTTAGTGGTTGTTTTTCTTTGATGACAATAAAAATTACCGGCAAAAAACTTACATGGTGACAACACGATCGTTTGTACAGCTAATTCCATCCCAACCATTTCCACAAGGATCAACCCCCACCCAATTTGGCGGAACATTCATCCATATGTTCCTCAGAGCTTGTAGCCCACTCACTGCATAATAAATTGAACAATTTCATTTTGTTTACTTATTTTTCTTGCAGTAAAAGATGTAAAAGCAAAATTTCCTACTTTAAAAAGAAACCACTAACAGACCCCGTAAAAGAAATAAATGATACATGGACTGGAATGCTATTTTAGTATAGAGACCCAATCATTTCTTTTAGAATAGGGCTCAAAAAAATTGCTTGATCTGAAATTTTATAAATTAGATGACAATTTTGAGATCTGAATTGATATTTAACATGACCCGTGTGTTCGTATCCTAAATGGCTACTTCATTTTATAAGCCCGTCGTTATCTTTGCTATAGAAGACAATAGAATATGATGAGGAAGGATTACAAACTGCAAATTCAGTATATCAGATATTTTAGCAAGGTAATACCAGAAATGTTAATTTTCCAACAATTTTTGCTTCAAATCAATCTTGAAGAAGCAGAGTTCCTTACTACAACTTTGCAAACTATAGTAAAGATAAATATCACTTATTTAGATATGTTTTGTCAGGTAAAACGAGGCTGAGTTTTTAGCTATATCAGTTATTTACAAGAGAGAATCGAAATTAGCTTAGGAAGTAACAATTTAGTATAACCAAAGGATCAATTATCGCATTTACAACAGTCAATACACAATAAAATGAAGAAAAAAATGCATAGAAGAACAATATGCTTCTAGTAGGAATCAAAATGAATACATCCACATATGACAGAATCTAAGGCAATCAAGAGAGATATATAAATCTGGAGCTGGAATTAGCAAACTTACAATCACCACTATTTGTCAATATTGCTATAACTATAACTTGGACAAAAGCAACCAGCAAAAAGAAAGATGAATTCTTCATATCATCATCATTACTTAGTAAACAACCATAGTCTCTAATTACATAGACCTCTGAAATGTCTAAGGAAACATATTTTATTTGTTCACACTAATACTATTTTGAACTATGACTGCTCCAAGACAAGTTTTCATTAACTAAACTATATTTTGTTTAAGAATTTGAGCAAAATAGGGCCCCCAATAATTTACTTTTTTAATCAATGCCCACACAGTCAACTATTTATCTTCTTAAACTTGAAAATTAACAAGGGAGCCACTCTTGAAGGTCTCTGAAAATATGATATATATATATATATATATATATATATATAACATGCAAGTATTGACAGATTATTATTCCTTATTTTAGATGAACCCCATTTAATTCCAGTTAAGATATTTTCACACAAAAAAATAAAATCAAATGTTGGGGTCATTTTCTGAGGAAGTTTTCTGGGCAAGTTGATCCACAGGGGAATTAATACAAGCACCTAACGCCTTAAAGGAAATTGACAAGAAAACTATTGGTTTGAACGGAATATATAAATATGAGCAGAGTGCGTGGAAGTGGGTTGTGCACAAGTACTTGTTAGTCTATTACCACTCGCATCAAGACATGCTGTTAAGAAACTTTTGTGTGAATTTTGATTTCAAATTCGGGTTTTAAAAATTTACCTAACCAAAAAGGGGTTCTTGAATGTTTTACTGGGTTGGCTGCTTCTTCATCTTCTTTTTCTTCCCCATTTATGCTCATTAGGTACTGATAAAAACTTGAATTTTATTGTTTGTCCACATGCCCACGAGACATTGATCATTACTCCATAACTTGAATAAGATTACATATTTGTGCGTGCGTATGTATGACTGTATTCGGCACATACCTAAACAAAGTTGGATTATTCTATTTTTATCTATTTATTTATATGTTCTTATTATTAAATCTTATTTCAATTGGCCCGTATTTCGGCCTGATTTCAGTATGCTTTGACACTGGGCCGAACAATAGTTTAGGGGTCCTTTTCAGACCGGCCTGGCCCCGAATGGGTCAAACGGGCCGACCGGTTTTGACCCGTTTTGGCCCATTTAACCACTGGTTATAATTTTAAAAATCAAAAGTAAGATTTTAACATAGTAAAAATATGGCCAACGCTTTTACGACGACTTATTTTCTTCTTTCCATGAAATTAATCAGATGAATGAATTTTTTTTATTTCCAACGATTATCACCTTCCCTGTTTCACTAAAAAAAATCATAACACGAAACATGTTAGTCTAACGATATTAGCTTTCACATGAATTTTGAATTTAAATTCAAGCTATTATAATTTCTGAATTTTCTCTCTATATTTAGAATATTATAGAGTTATGTGTAACCTATAAAAACTATTGATCGGAATTTGTCAGATTATATATTTTAATTTATCATCCTCGTAAAATTAATTGACTAGCCACCAACAATGGGCAACATGTGAAGTAGGTTTGGTAAGGAATGAGTGATGTTGCTTTAGTTTATAACCCACCGCCACACAAGTAAACATGTCAATCTTAAAATTATCACAAAAAAAAAAATCATTTTTCATATTTTTTTTCCTCAATAAATTTAATTAATCAATCGAACTTCAAAAACTTAATATGTTTATTTGGACATGATCCCACAATAATTTTCTAAGATATAGATAAAATATCTTCTTTTTTTTCTTTCTACGCCGTAATAGATCATTGTATTTGTTTTATATAATTGTGTGTAATATAAAATTCATTGCGGAAAAACAACAAACTTCATAGAATTTCCCCTGCAAAATTATGAAATATTTTTTTTCTGCTAAGTATACCATTCAGACTCTTCTTTCTATAGGGATAAAAGTTATAATATATGTTTGCATTTTCAGACCTCTTTCAAGAGAAAAATAATTCTTATAGTATAGATTAATTTTTATAATTAAGCAATAATGAATGTAATAAAGAACATAAGGTTGCGAGAGCTCCCATTGCTCAATAATTTTTAGCGCAAAATAATATAAAAGCAGCAATTTATGTCATGGCCTTTTGATTCATTTTTTTTAAAATCTTTTTTATTAGATTCTATGTTTTGTTACCCTTCAGCAAGTCTCTGACTAAAAAAAATACTAGAAATAGGGCCATTCTACTAGAGTTTATTAGGGTCATGAAGTTCACCCCGAGCGAGTGAAGTTGCACTTTATCTTATAGATTGAGGCATTCAAATAATTGATTTGAAAAGATCACATATTTTTTTTTATATGATTGAGATGTTCATTTAAAGATGTTATTTTGAGTTAAGAATAAATATTGTAGCCTACAATTTTCAACGTAAAAATGAAATATTTGTTAAGACAAAATTCATCCTGGTATTATGTTGTAAAAGGAAGCCAAGTATAATTTTAAGAAATTATGTTACATTGTCACTCAGAATTAGGTTATTAAGTGAGAATGTTTCATATTATAAAACATGCTTTCTTAAATAATTTTTTTTTGAGATGATATGTTGTGCAATGTACAAATGATGTTAATTTGTTAGAGTAAGATCAGGTTATTAATTTCTTGACAATTAAGTCAAACAAACAAAATTATTTTTCCACTAAAGATAATTTTTGCTATTAAGTTTTCAAATTCATGCATTAATATTAATGTAATATGTGTACAAGACTCCAAAACAAAATTATTTTGATATCCTTGATTGAATATCACAAGCAATATATCTACTATCTTTTTCGGGTCTTCACGACTAAGATAATGTTAGTTATTTATTTTTTCTTTTTCGTTTTTAATAAGTATAAAGTAATGACCACTTTATTTAGCAATTTTATTGCGTGTGATTATGAGAATTATTCTTTGAATATGGAGATATAATTCAGATTATGTGTACCTTTGTCACTGAAAATAGAAGTTACAACTTTAATAAAAGAAATAAATTTTGAAATTTGGTTTTTAAAGTTGTTAATTTTGATTGATCAATTATCTAATTTAGTTGTCTTTGACAATAATGATTTTTAGTCATTTCATATCCATTTTTAACGTAACAAACCAAATGTACAACAAAAGGTGTTCATGTGGGATTTAATATGACAAGTTCTATAAATATTCGAAAATTTTTTTGGGTCTCACAGGAGTTTGCATATTTTATTTTTTGTCCCATACGAATTTTATCAATAACTTTTGCCCCATGGGACTTAAAAAGTGACAATTATGGTCTCATCCGTTAATTTTTGGATGGAAAGAGACATGTACAATTGTACATGAAAGGATTTCAAAATACAAAAAGTATTTTTAAAATAAAATACAAAAATAAGATGAAAAACTATTTAACCCAAAGTCCCCCTTAATTGAATTTAAGTGTATTTCCAAAAAAAAAAAAGTATGATTAATCATTCATATTTTAAAATACATTTGAATTCGATTAATTTGAATTTTGCTAAAATACCCATAATAAAATAAAGCAAAAATTTCTTCACCAAATCTTCTTTGACTTACTCTTCTTAATTACGAAAGCCGAAGAAGTATTTATATGAGTTATTCGGCCAAAGTTTATAACAAGTTCAACATTTCGATATTATTTTATGGGGTAAAGTTTGAAACATTGATAAGCGAAGCCCATTTTTTTTATTTGACATTTTAGGCTATTTGTTGATGATATAATCCTGCAAGAAATGCACAAAAAATATCATTGCCAGTCTATCTAAGCAAAAATTTGGGAGTCAAAACGTGCAAATAATGAGGAATAAGAAATGGGTCCAAATCCAATGTATTCGACACAAAAGCCCAATTGATCCAAAATGACAAAGCCCAGTTATAAGGATTACAGATTAGGTCTAGTAATAAAGCATATGCAAAATAAATATAACACAAAACACATATAAAAAGTACAATCATTCAATACTTCCATCATTCACAATATTCAAAGATAATTAGGTAAAGTCATTCATATAATCAAATATTTCATAACAATTTTTGATATCATTCACATTCAAATTAAAATTAAGAGATAAAAGGCTAAACCCTAAGTTTTATCATATTTTATGTAATAATTAAAATATATAATAAATAATAGGGTCCGAGTTTGATACGGGTATATGACATATAGTATGTTGGACTCACACTCCAATCAGACTCAATTTTGATTTTTTATACCCAAACTAGAACCTAGTTCCATTTTCTTGGGCTTAGACCCGACCCATTTAAATGCCTTCAAGAATCAGAAAAGTCATTTTCAAGTTTGAATTTGTTCATTTGGAATCTGGGTTGTTCTACTTCATTTTTATTTAATATTAATTTCTTTTTCCCTCTTTTTTTTTTTATATTATTCCTTAAGTCCCATAGATTTGATCCTATAGAATTTGACCATTGTTGAGAATATGCGGCCTCTCTTGGGGTCACATTTCCGGAACTTCTTCGACCTTATGTTCCTGATATTTCTACGAGTATTCACTTTACTAAACATGTCATCCTTAACGGGCTACATTTGACCCCATTAAGGCGTAAAGAAACCAGGCCCTTATAAGTTTAGGCCTGTTAGTTTTCTCTCTCTCTCTATCTCCACAGCACTCCCGTCCTACTGCTCCTTTAATGGCGGATCCACCTCCATCGGAATCGGGAGAGGATGGGGAATTCCCTAACCAAGCAGCAAAGAAATCCAGATCTACGTCTCCGCTATCATTGGACTCCAACATGGAGATGGATGAGAACCCCCCGTCTACTGAAAGGAGCCCTACGAATGAGAGCTTCGGCCCCTACCTCCAGAAACTGCTTGGGCCTGTTAAGAGAAAAGAAGACGTCAGGTTTAACGCAAATGAAATGCCCAGGCTTCATTGTGTTAAAGTTGTGGCTTCACAGTCTGCTTCCCACGCTACAGTGACTTTGGATGAGAATTACACAAAGTCTTTGAGAGTAAGCTGGCAAGACACACTCATTATCAAGATTGAAGGTAGAGTTGTCCATTTCTCGACCTTGACTGCCAGAATCAACACCTTATGGAACCTGAAGGGGCAATTTGAGTTGATGGATGTGGGTTGTAATTGCTATTTTCTCAAAATCCCGGATGCTAGCAAAGTGGAATATATCTTGACAGGGGGACCTTGGAGAATTTTTAGCTACTATATGGGTGTGAGGAAATGGTTCCCGAACTTTAAGGCTTCCGAATATCGCTTGACAACAGCGATCACGTGGGTGCGTATACAAGAGCTCGCGGTGGAGTACTACCAACAGGAGATCATATACTCTATTGCTCAGCACATGGGAGTACCTATTAAAATTGATCATACAACTTACACAGCATCTCGAGGGAAATTTGCTAGATTCTGTGTACAGATTGATCTCTCCGCACCGGTGCTCAGCACGGTGGAGATAGACGGGAAGATTTACAACTTAGCTTACGAAAACTTGCCTGCCCTTTGTTTTGGATGTGGACGTGTAGGGCATCGGGAGGCTGAATGTGTTTTTGCCACAACTACTAAATCACCTCCACCAGAAATGGAGAAGACACCTGAGGTTGGTGTGGAGGCGACGCCCAAAGACACTTTGGAGCCAAAGCAGAAAGGGGAGTATGGGGATTGGTTGCTGGTACGAAAACCTGCAGGACGAAGACAAAACAATAATAAAAGCCTTACGGCAGAGGGAAGTAAGACAAAGAACTCATTTAATGTTTTAGCCGAGAAGGGAGATACAACTGGAGACAAAATGATATTTGGTCAGGCTACAAACTATCCAACTGAGATGAGAATAAACAAGAGTCCGTACATGGGGGCCCAGAACCCAAAGAAAAGACATCTTCATCCTAGGTTACCTCTCTCAGAGGTCAAGTCCACTTCAGCTAGGTTGAATCCCACTCAAAACCTGTTTGTAACCCCAAAACCTACTCTCAAGCCTAAACTTCTTACGAAAAAGTCCTCCCTGCACTCAAAACCCCTTCTTTCGGTGCCCGTTTCCCATTGTGACTTTAACTCAAGAGAGAGCTCTTCGAGTAGCCGTGAACTACCTCTAACCAAGGTAGTTACAAGAGACAAAGGGAAAGGAGAGGTGATGCTGGACATTGAACAAGTAAGTATGATGGTGGTAGATAACTCGGAGGGAGGCTCGGACATGGAACCAGCTGCTATCCTAACCTGCGATAAGGAGGAATATCTGGATGGCGTCCAGGGAGATGCTAATCGTATGGATGATTCAGAGTCAAAGGCGGTGGAAGGGGTGGCGAGTTTTCTGTCATCTCATTCATCGTTACTATAGGGGTCTTATCCCCGCTCTTCTCCGAGGTTTACGATGAAAGTCCTTACATGGAACTGTCAGGGGGCCGGAAATGCATGCTTTCGTGCCTCCTTTAGGGATTTGGTGGCAGCTCATAAACCGGATATTGTTTTCCTCCTCGAGACGAAGGTTTTGGTTGAAAGCGCGATTAGAATTTCGAATAATTTGGGGTTTTCAGGGGTGTGTCGGGCCCCGACAGTTGGTAGAGAAGGAGGGATTTGGCTTCTTTGGCATAAGGAAAATACCAGTATTGAAGTTCTTGAGATCACAAATCAAGTTATAAATATCAAGGTGGGGGAATCCAGCGGAAATTTTTGGCTTTGCTCCGGTTGTTATGGGAACCCTAATAATGCCATCAGGGAGCGTCTCTGGGAGAGCTTAAAACGGTTCAATGGACTGGGAGGTCTACCATGGTTCATAACGGGAGACTTTAACGATATTGTGGCGACTCATGAGAAACGTGGAGGGAGACCGCCTAGCTTGGCTCGTTGTGAGAAATTCAACGATATGATAAATCAATGTAATTTGATGGACCTTGGCTTCCAAGGTCCTAAATTCACATGGATTAAAAAACGAGATGGTGTGGTGGTGATTAGAGAACGGCTTGACAGATCTATGGCCAATTCCACTTGGCGTCTTAAATTCCCGGAGGCCGTTGTTAAACACCTCCCTCGTACGAAATTGGATCACCATCCTATTCTCACATGCCTTATGGGAGCCAATACCCCGAAGCCAAGGGCTGCCCCCTTTAGGTTTCTTTTTGCATGGATCACAGAACCTTCGTGTCGGGAGATTATCCACGACATATGGAACAACTCGCGCTCTATTGGGGAGGCAATCAGTAAATTACCAGGGGAAATGAACAAGTGGAATCGTACTATATTTGGCAATATTTTTGGTAATAAAAAACGAATTTTGGCAAGACTTCAAGGAGTGCAAAGGAGTCTCAATAGATGGGATAGCGCATTTCTCTATCGATTGGAAGATGAGCTTATTAAAGATTACAACCATATCCTCCGTCTTGAGGAGACGTTGTGGTTCCAAAAGTCGAGAGTTAAATGGCTTTCACACGGAGATTTGAACACCAGATTTTTTCACACGACGACAGTGGTCCGTCGTCGAAGAAATCGAATCGAAACGCTTAAGATTGACGGAGTGTGGCAAACAGACCAGTGCATACTTCATAACCATGTTTTTAGTTTCTTTGAAGGATTGTTTACTCAACGGGGAAGCGGGGAAAGGGGTATTATTTCTCGAAGTGATTTTCAGAGGACGCTATCCGTGGAGGATATTGACATTCTGAAAAAAGTCCCATCCTCCGAGGAAATTAAGAATGTGGTATTCTCCCTCAGCCCGTATAAAGCCCCGGGACCGGATGGCTGTCAAGCTTTCTTCTACCATCACATGTGGGAGGTTGTCGGCAGCTCGGTTGTTGATTTTATTAAACTTACGTTTGATAGGTGTGAATTTCCAGAGGGTATAGGAGATTCCTTCTTATGTCTCATACCGAAAGAAATTAACCCCGAGGTAATTTCCAAGTTTAGGCCCATTGCGCTTTGTAATGTTTTGTATAAAGTCATTACAAAGTTAATCACGTCCCGCGTCAAAAATATGATGACTGGTATCGTCTCACCATTGCAAAGCAGTTTCATTCCAAAAAGGGGAACTCATGATAACATTATTCTCATCCAAGAAGTCATACACTCTATGCGTAAGTTCAAAAGTAAAATCGGGGGAATGATTCTTAAGATCGACTTGGAAAAAGCCTACGATAGAGTCGACTGGAGTTTTCTAAATGAAACTCTGCTATTTTTTGGTTTTCCCGAGAAGCTTACTAAACTTATTATGTTCTGTGTAAGTAGCACGAAACCAAGAGTTCTCTGGAATGGGGAGGCCCTACCCGCCATTTCCCCAAATTGTGGGCTTCGTCAAGGGGACCCCTTATCTCCATACCTTTTTGTCTTATGTATGGAACGCCTGGGCTATCTCATCGAGGGATCAGTGCTTGGTAAGGAGTGGCAACCAATCTCAGGGGGGACCTCGATTCTCGCACATTTTCTTTGCCGACGATCTTATGCTAATGGCCAAAGCTACACGCAAGAACGCGGAAACAATCAATCGTATTCTTAAGGTTTTTTGTAAAAGTTCTGGCCTCAAAATTAATGAAACAAAATCCAAAGTGTTCTTTTCGCGTAATACGCCTCGTAGCATGCAAAGAGAAACCTCCTCTATTTTAGGTATGGGATGCACTATGGATTTGGGAAGGTACTTGGGAGTCCCAATTGTTCATAGTCGATCAAGCCCCGGGCTGTACCAAGCCGTGATTGATAGAATTCAAAAAAGACTTTCGACATGGAAAACGAGTATGCTTAATCTAGCGGGAAGGATAACTTTGATCCAATCGGTCACGTCCGCCATGCCCACGCACGTTATGCAAACAGCGTGGCTACCGACGACGATATGTAATAAAATCGACAAGATTAACCGCATGTTCCTATGGGGAGGAGATAACACCCATAGGAAGTATCACCTCGTGAAGTGGGATGATGTCACGAAAAAAAAAAAGGGGGGGGGGGGCTTGGAATTAGAGAAGCTCGAAAAACGAATATGGCCCTCCTAGCCAAGGTGGGGTGGAAGCTTCTCTCTAAGGAGAAAACGCTTTGGAGTACGGTTTTCTGTAAAAAGTATCTTAAAAGCAAGGAGGTGGGTAGTTGTGACATTAAGCCCGCCTCTTCAGCACAATGGAAAGGTATTGTTCGAAGTATTAAAGAAATGGAACCCATGATTCGATGGAGGGTGGGAATTGGAGATAATGTCTCATTTTGGTTTGATCGCTGGCTTGGAGACACTTGTTTGGGGGAATTGATTGAAGGAGAGATTAGAGAGGACGAGGTGCAGCTTAGTGTTGCTGATGTACTCGACCTGGAAGGTAATTGGAAAATTGATAAGGTTAAGACATGTATCCCTCTTAATATCGCTAAGAAAATTACGGAAATTCCCATACCCTTTAATCGAGGGGAAGATAAGAGGATTTGGGGTGGATCTAGTGATGGGAAATTCAGCTGTAAAACAGCCTACAACTCCTTAATCGAGAAGGAGAATAATGAGAATACTTCTCAAGAAGATTGTAGATGGTTGTGGAAAATTAAGTGCCCCCACAAAATTAAACTTTTCCTTTGGTTACTTTGTCGAGACAGGTTAGTCACCAACGTTCTTAGACATGTGAGGCATGGGTGTGCGTCTAGCTTGTGCATAAGGTGTTCCGGTGCAATGGAATCCTCCATGCATGCAATTAAAGAATGTCCCTTAGCTCTCAAAATTTGGGAGGCTGTTATTGCCCCCTCACATTTTAGGAACTTTGTCACTATGTCTCATGCTATTTGGGTTCCTACCAACCTGCGGAGTTGCTTCAATAATTTAATTCTTCCTGACACCCCATGGATTTTCATATTCTTATCCACGGCTTGGACTATTTGGAAAAATCGGAATCAATTTGTTTTCTCGGGCCACCCCCAGGACATTAGATCTACCATGCTCTGCATTAAACGGCTAGCCTTGGATATGGTTTCAGTCTTCAAACCTGAAAGTCTTGCCCCTCCAATCCGGGTCCATGTTACCACGAATGTACGTGTAAGGTGGGTGGCCCCACCAGAAGGATGGGTCAAACTTAACACCGATGGAAGTTTTTGGGACACCTCGGGTATAGCTACGGGTGGTGGACTCTTGAGGGATAGCCAAGGGGCATGGATTGGTGGTTTTTGCCTGAATATTGGTTCTCAAACAATCAACACAGCCGAACTCCTAGCACTCCGGGAAGGTTTGAGGTTTGCTTGGAACAGACGGTTTGGACGTATTATTGCCGAAATTGATTCGGAAGTGGTTCTTAACTTGGTACTAAAAGGAGACACGACCACGCACCCTCTGGGAGGGATCATTGATGACTGCAGGGACTTGTTAAAGATGCCTTGGGAAAGTCGGATTCAACATACCAAGCGGGACGGAAATGCTTGTGCAGATGCTTTGGCGAAGCTTGGACACTCTCTTCCTAGAGGAAGTCACTTTTGGGTTCAGATGCCCGACGTGTTACGAGATCTGATTCTCGAACCTCTGTAGCTGTTCTTTTTTTCTTGTTTCCTTTCTTTGTTTCGCGCATTGTAACCAAAAAAAAAAAATAAGTTTAGGCCTGTCCTTTTTCTATTGATTTTTTAATTTTTTCTATTATTTTTGTTATATTTAAATTTGCAAGATTTTCTTTTTTTAAAAAAAATAATGGGTTAGGAAATTTGGACCATATAAAGGTTCTTTAACTTTTTTTCACTTGTGCTACACTTTTTATTGGAATTAAAATAATATATATATATATTTAGAATATAATAATAATATAAAAGCTGAAGTGGAATAATTATAATAATATATATATAGAATATACTCAAATATTAAAAGAACTGAAGTGGGCCAAATTAGCCCATGAGTTGAAATCGCGCCAGCTGATATGGCCCACAGGCCTTAAGGGGTCGACCCATTGAACTTGGCATCAAATCTATCCACTTAGAACATGCTTGATACATTTACACTTTATCCGATCCCATAGTTTCCAATTATGATGCACAACACGAATATGGGATATGGGGCACGACACTGACACGAGATGCGATATTTAAAAAGATATATCAGGACACGAAACAACCCAAACACCACTATCAAATATATATATAGGTATATATTATATATTGATATATTATTAATTTACGCTAAAATATATAGATTGAACTTTCATTTCAATTTCAATTTAATTGATTAGAGAAAAAAAACTATGAAAATGATTGATTATATATTGTAAAAAATTTATTTGATTTGCAATATTTACATGACTAACAGAAAAATAAATACTTCATTTAAAACCACTAAAATAAGTAAAATAACTATCAAATGTCATTTACAGATTTTTATATATCTAGCCAGATTTTTGTATATTGAAATAACTATCAAATATCAAGTAAAATAATGCATAAATGTATATTTTTTTGTAAAAAACTTATATCAAGATTTTTTTAAATATAATTTTACAATTTGAACTCATACTTCTTGATTCTCATACAAGTTACGTTGTATTTATACGTACAACATGCGCCCTTAGCCGCGTTCAATAAATAGGCCACAATTTGGTTGTTTTTTTTAAATGTATTTTCGCTTTCAAGTTTCAGCTTCTAACTCATTTTAATATATGAAAACGCATTAATTTGAAATGGAAATACTCATTTTTTAAAATAATATAAATGGTTTTAGTACAATTAAGTACCATTACAATTTACAACTCATCAAGGACTTCTCATTGTAATTTTATACTACAATTATCCAACTATTTATGTTCTTACTTAATTATATCTCGAAACCACTCAGTTTAATTTATTTTTATCTTCAAGTACACCAATATAATCAATAGTCAAGTCAAGTCAAATCTTGAGTTCCACTAGCGCTTTTCAGGCTGTTGGTGCATCTATGCGTTCTCCACTGACGTCGTTTTCATCGCCACATACTCGAACAAATTAGTTTTTTTTTTTATCAGGTAAAAAATGGTATATATGATCAAAATGTTCTGTACAAATACTGGGACATGCCCAGGTAAAACAGCGCTATGTAAGGGTAGCCACATATTTTTGGCTCCTCAATCACAAAACAAAAGAAGGACATATCATCAAACGTTCAAAAAGTACAACAAAACAAGGGAATACAAAGTAGTAAACTAATCCATGTATTCTAGCGTTTTGAAGTACCGATGCTGCACGATCTTAAGCAAGGTAGCGTTGGCCCAAGAAGGTGGTGCGCCAAAAATGATCCAAGAGTACAAAACATGCCAAGTTCTCAGCGGAGGCTCTTGTGTAAGATATACCAGCTGTAGTCAGTCAATGTGCACATGCGTGCAACACGCCAAGTTCCCAGCGGTGCCTCTAGTGGAAGCTAAGGTCCTTTTGCCCGAGCCCCACGAAGAAAGATCTAATAGTTCACAGCTAATATGCACGCCAAAAAAAATTGCAGCCAAAAGGTACCCGTCAATTACATAAGTTTCGACTATGACTTGCAAGAAAACTGACAAAAAAAAAGTCTTGAAAATTGAGCCCGGAGTTTGAATTTCCTTTGGTATAGATTGCTCTATAGCTAGAGATGATCCAGACTTATAGGGATTGGAATTCCCCCGTTAGGCTTCAGTATTAAAACTGAAGTTTGAACTAACGTTATGAGGTCTGTACCTCCGATGTAGGTTTTAGCAACCTACGAGCTTTCAACGGTTTTGATGAGTCTTTACCAAAGCCGTTTGCTTTGGACTAGATTCTACTTTGCGCATTTCTGGGTAAGGTGTAGAATTGACCTTTTGTTGAGGAGTGGTTACCTCGAAAACTTGTAGCTTTTAGCAAACTACTAGCTATCAACGGATTTGTTGAGTCTTTACCAATAGCCGTTTGCTTTGGACTAGATTCTACTTTGCACATTGTTGGGCAAGGTGTAGAATTAACCTTTTGTTGAGGAGTGGTTACCTCTTCAATTTCAATCATCAAAAAAAACGTCGGGATTTTATCTTGAGAGTTCATCCAAAGTCCAAATACGATCAACATTCTGCATAAGAAAGAAAGAAACCGTAGATAGCACCTGATGAAACCAAAAGGGCAATGAAAAACATGAAAAACAGCAAGGCATCGTGCAAAGGCAGGTGCCAGGGCCGGGCCAGGCGCATCCGCGCGCGCACCGGGTGCGAGCAGATAACATTCGCGCCTGTACGCAGGGTTATCGCGCGTACAGGCGCGGGGCCGCGTACAGGCGCCAGTTAACCCCGCGTCTGTACGCGAGGGGCCGAGAAACTCTGTCTCGGTTGTACAGGCGCGGGGCAAGCTGGCGTACAGGCGCGAAGGGTCGCGCACGTACGCAGCGCAAAATTGCGCACAGGCGCGGCATGGCGTACAGGCGCCATGATACCCCGCGCCTGTACGCAAGAGAACCCGCGCACAGGCGCCGATAAACCCGGCGCACAATCAAGCGGGGCAGAGGATTTTCTGCCCCGCGCGCCTGTACGCAGTGCGGCACTGCGTACAGGCGCGGACACCTGCGCACAGGCGCCGCCCAACCTTGCGCCTGTACGCGCCCGGCAGTGAGGTTAAGGACCCGGATTTTGCCCAAAATTTCTGATAAATCGATGTGTGCCCAATCTTTTGACGCAACCAAAAACTTCAAAACTCCTATAAAGATACTTTGCACATCTATGAGCCAAGGTGCTCGAAATGCATCAATACTCGGGGGTACGTGGCAAAAATCACCGTGTAAACATGAGTTTTGATGCGACGTACAATAGCGTCTAAGTCAAATACCTCACCCTCGAACATGAACCTATTTCGGGCGTTCCAAATCTGATAAACCGTGGTGGCTAGGGCCGAGATTTTGCTCCGTGATTGCCAATTATTTCCACGGCATTCCTTCTTGAGCCATTTGAGAGCGCTCTTAAGGGTATTCATTTGGCGATATATGCCAATCCATTGTTTTATTTGGCACCAAATATTGAAGGTAACGGGGCAGACAAAGAAAAGATGTTGGGTAGTCTCCCGGTTCGACCCACAAAAAATGCAAGACTCATCAATGTCCAAGTAGCCTAACCTTTCCTTAGTGCTTAAACGCTCAAGAGTGCTAAGCCAAAGAATGAAGGAGTGTTTTGGGGTCACAATGGGGTTCCAAACAGACCCCGCCCAAGGAACCCTCTCACCCGAGACTCTGAAAAAATTGTAGAACAAGCGCGAACGATGGGAAGGCGGCTTGTTGCTCCAAGATGCCAAACAAACTTCTGCTTCATTTTTCCCACCACACTTATGAGCAAAATTATCCCTAACTCGTAAAATGTTTTTCACGAGTGGGGAGTCCCTAGGCTTTGCAACCCATTCCCAACAGGATTGGTTACGAAGATAGAAGTGGTGGATCCAACGATACCAAAGAGTATCTTTTTTGGCATGAATGTTCCAAAAGTTCTTTGCAAGTAAGGCATCATTCCATATCCTAATATGACGAAGGCCAAGCCCACCTTCGGATTTGGGTAAGCACACCTTATCCCAACTAACTTTTGCTTTGCCAACACCCCCCCAAATAAAATTCCGGCAAAGTTGGATTACTTTGCAACGAACTTGTTCGGGAAGGGGCATTATCGATATCCAAAAACATTCGACACCTTGCACAACCGAAGTTACAAGTTGTACCCGACCCGCATAAGAAAGTGTGTTTTCACTCCAAACACCAATATAACTACGAATCTTTTGAAGTAAAGGTTCGTAATAGATTGTTTTGAGCTTTTCCGCCGCAAGGGGAATGCCTAGGTAGCGGAAGGGCATAGATCCTCTCGAGAGGCCCGAGATATCAATCAAGGAGGAAGCCTCTCGATCATCACACCCCGCGATGAAGATGTTGGATTTTGAAACATTCATTTCGAGTCCCGAGGTATTACCGAAAGTCCGAAGGCAAGACATAAGAATGTCGATAGACATTTCATCTCCTCGGGACATAAACATCAAATCATCGGCAAAGCATAAGTGTGTGATTTGGAGTGGTGCACACTTAGGATGGAAATTAAAGTTCGAGCCGACGCGAGTAGCTTGGTTTATCATGCGAGAGAGATATTCAATGCAAATGACAAACAAGTAGGGGGATAAAGGATCACCTTGCCTAAGCCCACGCTTTCCTTTGAATAGACCATGAGATCGTCCATTGATGGAGATGGAGTACGAAGGCGTAGAGACGCATTCCATAATCCATCCTACAAAGGGCGGAGGAAAGTTAAGGCCAAGTAGCACTTCTCGGAGGAAATCCCAAGAGACCGAATCAAATGCCTTGGTGATATCAACTTGTATGATGCATCGAGGAGAAATCCTCGCGCGATTGTATCCACGTAGCAATTCTTGCATCAAATTGATATTTTCCACCATATTACGACCCTTCACAAATGCCGCTTGTGCTTTATCTATGAGGGTGTCCAAGAGGGGCATGATTCTCTTAGCTAGAATCTTAGAGATGATTTTATAGACCACTTTCAAACAAGAAATTGGTCTAAAATCTCTCACGGAATCGGCATGGTCAGATTTTGGGATAAGGGCGATAATGGTATGATTGAGTTGCTTAAGAAGGGATCCCGAGACGAAAAACTCCTTCACGGCATCACAAACATCTTCCCCAACAATGTCCCAAGAAGTCTTAAAAAATTTTGATGACAGACCGTCGGAGCCCGGGGATTTTTCATTTCCAATGTCATTAAGCGCCTCCAAGATGTCAACATTCGTGACTTCTTTGGAAAGATCCGGCCAATGGACATTATCAAGAATAGGCCCCGAGCTAAGAATTGATGGATCGATGGGAGAGACTTGAATTGGGCTACCAAGTAGAGATTTAAAGAATCCTACGAAGTTGCTCGCGACTTCCTCCAAGGAGGTGGTACGGGATCCATCACTATGGACAATTGATGTGATGGAGTTACGCTTAGCATTCCTCTTGACAATAGCATGGAAAAATTTTGTGCACTTGTCGCTTTCGATGAGGAATTTGCATTTGGACTTTTGACGGAAAAAAAGCTTCTCGGCCTTAGCTAAAAAAAGGGATTTTTTGCGAAGGTCGGGCAAGGAGCGTTGGAGCTCCAAGTCATTTGGATTATCATGGAATGATTGTTGCTTCTCTTTAAGCAAGGATTCGGCATTTTTTGCACGCGATGAGATATGTGAGAAATGAAGCTCATTAAGGGTTTTAAGCGCCGGCTTCAACCCTTTGAGTTTTTTGCATAGCACAAATTGCTTTGTGCCCCAAAAGTGACCATTCCAATTCTCATCGACCAAATCGAGGAAGTCCGGGTGGGTTGTGAGCATGTTCCCGAACCTCCAAACAAATTTCCCCGAAATTTGAGCGTCGAGTAGCGACACAATACAAGGGGAGTGGTCGGACGACCCCGGGGGAAGGAAGGAAACCCGGGCGTGGAAGTCGGAAAGCATCCAGTTATGATCGACCATGGCACGATCAATCTTAGACCAAGTCCTCAAGTTGTTCCAAGTGTAGAAACACCCCGAGAATGGAAGGTCGGATATGCCAATCTCATGACAACAGTTCTCAAAGTCCCGAACATCATAAGGCGAGACAGGCGCACCTAGTCTACGCTCGTTGGACTTTAAGACTGAGTTAAAATCACCCAAAAGAATCCAAGGGAGAGTGGACTTATCTTTAACGGAAATAAGATTAGCCCACAATGAACGACGCGTGGCAGGACTATTCAGACCATAGATGAAGCTAGCAAAACATGACCGACCCGTGACGGAACATGTAATGATGGTGTGAATAGCTTGTTCATGCGTTTCAAAGACTTGGACCTTGACAAGGCAAGGGTTCCAAAAGACTACAATCCTACCTCGATCACTTGTTTCGAGGTTATGGAAGAAGTTCCAACCTCTAAGTTTTCTAGTAGAAAAATTTTTAAAAGTAGATGAGGAAGATTTTGTTTCTAAAATTCCTACGACGCTCAGATTTTGATCACGGATGAGGCGAGCTACCTCGTCCTGTCTGAGGGGAGAATTAAATCCCCTCACGTTCCATGCTCCTATAATCATAAAGAGGGAGGTGGACCCGCCCCCTTCTTCTTAGGGGGGGGCCTCATTGTTCCCGCTTTCATCAAAACCTTCCCCGCTCCGCCAATAGCAATGCCGAGTGGTTTTGATGTCGATTCTTTCTTGTTGATTCGTTTCCCAACCATTGTGAAGGGGACTTCAACTTGGTTGGGATCAACGTACACCGTCTCATCGGTGCACACGGGCGAATCCAAGTAAGAGGGGCGCAAGTTTAACTCATGATCGAATGGTGCGCTCGAGCCCTCATCATTTGGTTCACAAATGGATTGTGGGTTGAGTTGGGTTTTTTCCACAACGTTTTCTTGTTTATTTTTCTTTTTGGCCTCACGTGTTTCGCTTTCCAATTCCTTGTCAAGGGTGTTTTTCTTTGATGTTCCATCCGCGATAGTCATATCGACATTCACCGATGGTTCATCGAAAATATTTGTTGTTTTCACAACGTTCGACAAAGTGTCTTTTTCCTTGACGGGAGTTGGAATGTTTTCAACTTTGTGCTTTGGACAATTTGGAAGAGTGTGCCCAATGATTCTACAATTTGGGCAAAAGCGGGGGACCGCCTCAAAGAAGACTCTTTGTTCGAAAATTTCACCCTCAGGGTTGCACAATTTTACGACCCTAACGGGTGGCTTTGAAAGGTCTACTTCAACAAGGATCCTAGCATAGGAAATCCTTTTCCTACTCTTAGTGAGGGAGTCCGTTGCAATTGGAGACCCAACCTTTGAGCCGATTTTACTAAGGGCGGATTCCGTCCACCATTCAAGAGGGAGGCCCGGAAGAGTTGCCCAAACAGGGGCTTTAGTTGCATCATCTTTACCAAAACGAAATCCTTTTGGCATGATTTTTAGAAGCAAGGAGTTTCCGAATGCGGTGTATGGCCCTTCGCTAAGGACTTTGTATCGGTCCGCCTCGGAGTTGAAACGGAAGGCCATCCACCCATGGACATTGGGGAAGTAGTCAAATGGAACTTTCCAAGATTTGCAAATCTTTTCCATTAGCGCTTTTGTCCCAGGATGCTTCGGAGCGAAGTACCCAACAAGAGCAAAACCCCAATCCTTTTCAAGTTCGGCTCTATCATCTAAAGTTAACTTGACAATGTCCTCATCGGAGCTTTTGTCAGTTAATTTCAAACCCTCACTATGTTTCCTATTTTCGGGGAATAGGCTTTTGAACATTTTCTTAGGAGGATTATTCGATTGCTTTTTCTCATTAGTTTTAGCGGAAGGATTCGGCTTAGCATTTTTGGTATTTTGTGGCAAATTGCCGATGACGGACTCGGTATCAAAAGAGTCCACCTCTCCAAGTGTTCGAGATACACTTGGAGAGCGCTCATCTCCAACCTTTACCCCCACAACTACATCAATAACATTTTCAACAACATTTTCAACATCATCAACAACATTTACAACAACAATATCATTTAGGGGGCCACACGAGGGGAGGGGTGATGAGGGTGTAGCCATGATACCTTGTGTGACGTTTTCGCTAACCTTGATGATAGCATTTTGAGCGGAAGTTGCATGTTGCTCAAGGTCATCAATTGCTTTGGTGTTTGAGGTAGTAGCATAAAGCTCATGCCCCTCTAAAGACTCATCATCGCAAATTTCATCTTCTCTCATGTCTTCGAGAGCTTCATTAAGGAGAGCAAGCTTTGCTTTACCTTTGTTCACATTGCCCATAGAGACTTTGGACTTTGGTTTGGGCAAATCAACAAGCACCTCTTGTGCAACATTCTTTGATTTAATGGCATTGTTGCTTGGAAGAAGGGGAGAGCCCAAAACACCATTGAGAGGTTTGAAAGAGGCCTTTTTTTTCCTCTTACCCATTGTAGCAACAACCAAATACAAGCCAAAACAAGATATACAAGAAAACGAAAATTGCACAAAGAAGCTGCTTTTTCCCGATGTGAACAGTAAAATGCAAAATTCAAAGAGCCATAACTTCTTGTATACTTGATGGAATTGAGTGAATTTGGTACCAAAATGCTCCTAATAATGTCAGCTACAAAACCCCTTTGAAAAACAAACGAAATCGGAGCTGAAATGGAGCAGAAAAATCAAAACGTGTTCGTGCTACAGTAAACCCGTCGGCTGCGCGAATTTACCTTCTTTAAACCCAAATTCCGGCCTGAAACTTGGAGTTAGAGGCTGAAAAAGGTACCAAAATGATCCTTGGGAAGTTGCCTACAAGAATCAAGTGCTAATTTGCAAAGAAAAGGGCTGAAATCGGATCAAAAAGCAAGAACAGCTCGGTGCTACAGTAAACCCGCAAATTCGATTTAATGCTTCAAACCCTAGGATAATCGAGCTAAGTGGGATCAAAAGTAAGCTAATCAAGAAGGCACCATGATGGTGATCATGGGGAGCAAAAGCTTTAGCTCCTAACCTTGAAGATTAAGCGTTTTTCCTTTTCGAGTTATGAAACTTTCCATGTTTTTATTATTCGAACAAATTAGTTAGTTACATTGTAATGGCAACTAAGGTAACTTACTATTTTGTGATCGAATCGGGGTGTCGATAAATTCGATCAAGTACAATACTTTATCTTCATTTGAGATCCTTCCTTCCTTATGTTTTGGTTCTTATGATGTTTAATTTTACCAATACGGCAATGCCAATGCTCCTCATGTATTTATGTATGTCAGGAAGCTACTCCTGACAAGAGCCAAAAGTATAAACAAGGGAAATTTATCCTTGAGAGGTATGGTAATGGTATACAAAATGGCATTTTTACTTGTGCATATAATTAATTCATGTGTTGTTTTTACTTATAATAATAACTTGTCTCGGTTGGGCTGCAGGTTCAAAGTGTTGGGACCTGATGGAAGCAGCTATTCAAGATGGGAAGTGATGCTGATGAATAATGATATGTCGATCATTTTCTCATGATTATTCAAATGTACATCCTCACACTCATACCATTCTCAGCCTCAATTAGTTTTGAATTTCTGGATCTTCTTCTTCAATCTGATATGTGGGCGGGCCGCCTTTCAGGATGTAGCCTACTGTTTGTTTTTAAATGTTTCTTCATCCCTTAGTTATATTTTCTAAAAAGACACAAAATGATTAATTATAATGAAAAAGGGTAAAGTGCACCTCACCCCCTCGAAAAACTTGCATTTAGCACTTTCCCCCCTAAAAATACAAAAAATAGACATCACCCCATACAAATTTGGTATATGCACCACTTTGCCCCAATTACAATTTTTCGGCTAAATATTGATCGAAAATCATTTAAATAATTTTTCTATCAAGGGCATTATCATCTTTATTAGAGAATTTTAAAACTTTAAAATGATATATTAGAGAAACACAACGGTTGTGGTCCAATCAAGCATGTGAGAGGATTACGAAAAAATTATTTAAATGATTTTCGATCAAAATTTGACCGAAAAATAGTAATTGGGGCAAAGCGATACATATACCAAATTTGTAGGGGGCAATGTCTATTTTGTGTATTTTTAGGGGGGAATGTGCAAAATACAAATTTTTCGAGGGGGCGAAGTGCACTTTACCCAATGAAAAATGATTTAAAAATCTTGAAACAATCACAAATGCTCGGATGATGGAACTCAAATGGAGATGTCAAATAACCTAATCCAGCTTTGAAATTATTGGAAATGCAAAATGGACGGGCCCACAATCAATTCAAATCTCACGAGGGCCACGAAATGGGCCCTAAGCATCCACTCAGTTGTGGGCCTCCAGATGGTTTACAAAGGATTTCTTTAATAGCAAAGTATTGCAGCCATCTCGACAAAAAGATTACCAAATTTAAAGGAACCCCTCCATGTGATATTGCATGTAATCAATTGAATAATAATAATAATAATCTAAAAAATAGTTTTTTGGTAAAAGGGGCTAAACCAGTGCAAATCTTGGTGTTCAAATTCATATGCAGCCTTAGCTACAGCCAACGCTAGAGTAACCTGTAACACATAATTATAGCTAACAACATAGCACTGGAACAATTTCCTTTAGTTGATTTCAAGGGGGAAAAAAACAAATGCATAAAACTGTATACTAGCAAAAATTGTTTGATCGTTTAGGGCATGTTTTTTATATGAATTTATTGAAGCAATTAAAGAGAGCAGTAGAATATTACTAAAATAAACTTGTCAAACAAAAAATAAAGACAAGTAAAATGAAGATTTTTTTATTTCAGTAATAAAATGAAGATAAATTATTGTACTTGATCGAAAAGTAAAGGGAAAGGAAAAAACTGTACAAAATTACTCTAGTTATTTAATAGCCCTATAACCCCAAATCACACCATATTGATCAGTATCGTGACTATCCATGCCTATTTTCACATGGATCTTCTTAATAGTATTATTGCCTAAATGATAAGAAAACAATCCTCTATGTTTCCAGTACATCATCAACTCATTTTTGTGAATGCTGATAACATTAACATAACTAAGTGCAACCTCGCAGCCTATACGATCTCCTTCCATGGGATACTTGATCACATCCCAATCAAGATTGACACCATATTTCTTAATCCAAGACCATTTTTCATAGTCCTCCATAATCCATATATCCATTACCACTCCTTGAGTACCCACATTGAAGAAACATAAACAATCTTCTTTTACCAAAAGATTCCGCATTTTGTAGTCGCTTTCTTTTAAAGGAGTAAGTCTTATTGAAAATTCTTCAGTGATCATGTCGAACACCATGATTCGATCTTCACCTATGTACCAATGCAGACATCTACTTACAATTGTTGAATCCCTATAATGTGAAGGATGGCAGTTAAAATAGGGATTTACAGTTCTCCTCCACATTTTGGCTCCAAATAGATAAATATGATACTCATAACCAGTTTCAACTTGCCGCCAAGACAGAATCCTATATTCTTTTGCCAAAGGATGGAAGAAAAAACCACATGTACAACAACCTAGTTTATCCGAAGCATCTATTGTAGTAATTATTCCTTGGGTGGATAGAGGATTGATAACATGATATTTAAAGAAATGTTCGCTCGAGTATAACAAAACTAAGCCATTGCAAGAATTGACATAATTAACAAACATTAATTTCTTGAGGAACCCCAAGTCGCACTCCTTTTTACGGTGTTTATCATCAATAATGAAAAGCCTCAAATATAACTTATCCTCCCAATGCAGAAGGGTTAATGGTTTGACTTTTGTTTGATGTAACTCTATAAAATGAGATGACGAAGTCAACATCCACCATCTCTTGCAAACCTTTCGACATTGAACTACGCCTTCTTTTGGAAGTCTACTTAATATGTTCACAATTAACACATCTGGTAGGTAGGCAAAGTACTCAATATCATCATAGTCACATATTAATTGCCGAAATAGGTGAATGATCCAAGTGTAACATTGGGAAAACATTATGCCTGATGCAACAAAAAAAAATTATAATTCATCATATACACAGTCATAATCAATTTGGTCGCAAAGGAAATTAACAGATAGTTTTAAAAAATCAATTATATTGAAAAGGTAAAAAATTGAATTTGCCTATAACTGATTAATGAAGTGTAATTGAGGGACATATTCAAAATAAGAGATTAAGAGGTAATTGTTCTTGTTGAATGCATAATCATAATATAAATAAAAAAACTGAGAACAAATATACGCGTATGAACATCAAAAACTGAGGAAAACATGTAATAATTAATACCTTAATTAGGATCGAGATGGAAACAATGAAGGATTTGAATTTTCGATCAAAAGCTGAAGAGGAACAATAAATTAATTCTGACGATAGAGTAAGAATTAATTAGGGTTTATATTTCCAGGAGTTTTAAAGGAATTGATATTCAACATTAAATAGGACTCCCTATTGAGTTGGGGAACATGCCTTATCAACTCTTTTTTTGGAATTAAAATAATATATATATATATAATATAATAATATTAAAAGCTGAAGTGGGCTAATTATAATAATATATGTAGAATATACTAAAATATTAAAAGAACTGAAGTTGACCAAATTAGCCCATGAGTTGAAATCGGGCCAGCTGATATGGCCCACCGGCCTTTAGAGGTCGACCCATTGGACTTGGCATCAAATATGTCCACTTAGAACATGCTTGATAAATTTACACTTTATCCAATCCCATTGTTTCCAACTATGATGTTGATATGGGATACAGAGCAAGATACTGGCAAGATATACGGTATTTAAAAAAATATATCAAGACACGAAAACAACTCAAACACCACTATCATATATATATATATATTATTAATTTATGTTAAAATATATAAATTGAACTTTTCATTTCAATTTCAATATGTATAGAAAAAAAACTATGAAAATGATTGATTATATATTGTAAAAGTTTATTTGATTTGCAATATTTACTTGTCTAAAAAAAATACTTCATTTAATAATAATAATAATAATAATAAATAGGACAATTATCTTTCTCTAATTAATTAATAGGATAATGATCTTTTCTCTAATTAATTAGATACAAAGGCCTTATTTATGAGTAAGTAATTATTAATAATATTTGGATTTCTCGGCTTTTAGATTGACGTTATTAAGTGTAGTTCTTGGGCCAGCATATCTATTGACGAGTCTTAATGTAGTAACCCAAGTTATCGATTTTAAATTGAGGTTAAAATTAAATAGGGCATCATCATTCACAACTAATAATTAGCAAATACAGTAATAATATAATATTCATGTTTTGGTTGACCAATCTTCTCCAAATTTATACAAATTCACATTATAAATATAATTTATTGATTATGGGCGTTGTCTCGAATTCTAGTTGGTTAATTCAAACAAAGCACGATTACTTAATTGAAATTTCTTTTGAACTTACCAAAAGTATTATTTATTGGTTTTATTAAATATCATTTTGGATGAGGAGTTTTATTGGGCTTCTTTCTTTGCAGTGATTGGGAATAGGATCGGAGGTATTTCATTTAACAAGTAACATGGGTTAACATTGTATACATTTGCCCACACCGGACTCCTTCTATTGAAAATTTACCCGATCCGGATTTGAGTCCAGGTATTCTCCGTCGCCTAACATTGTATATAACCTAAATAATGTTTATTATTTCCATTTATGTGAATTTTGAGAATGTGATTGAATCGGTTTTTTTTTTTTTTTAACTTGAGTTTTGCACATTAATTCCTTATGATGAGATTTGTTTTACCATGTTTGTGGAAGACTTGAGCTTGTATCATCAGACTCATTGGGGTTTTTAATTTTTGATACTGACTTGCTTGTACTTGTCATCATTTTAGTATGCTACCTACTACCAGAAAACCCATACCTAATACACTCATCTTAATCTACTAAATATATTAACCTATTTGGCATGATATATTAATTAATCATATGAAAAATCATCAACAATCACCAAATACATTATATTATTCATAAAAGACTCCAAAACAACAATTATTGACATTTTAAGTTACCAACAAGAAGGAAAACAACATTATTATGTAGAAAAATAATATACTATTGAGGTCTTTAACAGATCTAAATATGTAAAGTTTCTTAATAATTATCAACAATTTTTTTATTGAACTTAAAGTCACTTTTAACGTCCACCACGCAACACCGCAAGAGAGCGACGGTAGTGACTAGGGGTGGCAAATGGGTGGTTTGGGTTGAGTTTGGGTCGGTTCTAATGGTTTCATTCTAAAATGAGTTGGGTTCTTAATGGTTTTTTAAGAAGGAACCAAAATCAACCCAAAAGGGAACCAAAATCAACCTGAAAGGGAACTATGTCTAACCCGACTCAATACCTTACATTTTGAAGAGCACTGACAAGCAAGCGGTTTGGGCCTAAGTTGAAATTAGTTGGACCCAACTTGGAACTAAATTGGAACCAATTAGGAACCAAATAAATTTTCTTAGGAACCAATTCAATCTAAATTGGGTTGGAACCGTGGTTCCGGATCCATTTTGCCACCCCTAGTAGTGACTTTAGATCTCTGCCTCAGCAAAATACATCTTTGAATGTCGGTGCTAGGCACCCCCACCTTTTCAATCTTTACCTCATGCATTCCACCATTTCACTATCTTTTACGGTCCCCAGTTTTACCTCTATTGCAAGTGGATATTATTATCTTCACTAGAGCAATATGTGCAACTCTCTATTAGAGCCATTGGTGCATCCATCTGTTATGCTTGGATGTCATCGTTTTCATTTCGTGCATCGTTTTCAACTTCTTCAAAGAAGTTGACGTCACACTGAAATAATATGAGTGAATATCGTATTCTCAAATAAGTCCCTAAGTCGAAAGCTTCCCTAGTATGCTCAACATTTTAAACATCACTCATGTACCCTTCAAACCGCCCATAATGCCAACATACAAAATAAGAGATTCATTTACAACATTTTGATTTCGTCACTTCTATTGTTGAGATAACTTCTTAAAGATCGAGTACGTTTTTTGAATTATACTTGTTAGTCAGATGTGATATAATATGGAAGTTAAATTAGGAAGATTGATATATTATCTTGATCTCTAACATATAAGGACATTATGGTGGCAAGTAAGAGCTAATTTATTGCCTTGTAATTGAGTCTATATCCTATTGGAAACGCCCATAATCATGGTCCAATTGAGCTAATGATGTTGTTTCGCGTCTCTATTATCACCATATAGATTCGAGTAAAACCATCTCAGCAAATGCTACTCGTTGGTCTTCTCAAACAGCAGTGCATAGCCCTATTATTATCTCCACTTCTGTATTTTCCTGATATTTCATTAGTTGAACTTTATAATGGACTAATTTAACCTTTATCAACATTACTTTCCAGCTTGTGTCACTTAAATCGGATTGGTTAAAAGCAGCTGATATTGCTCTAATGGCTGTAACAAGCTCTGGTTGTGGCCGCCACCTCTTTTTCCCTTGCCACGGCGGTAAACGTCATTTCCATTCACTCCATGGCCGAGACTTTCTCTCATCAAAACCCAAATATTCATCTATCTCCATATATATAACATGTACCTAACCCTAATATTAACCCATTAATAATGAACTCTCAGGTGCGCACCTACCCTATTTTTGACCAATCAACATCCCATATACAATTCTCTCACGTACACACCTACACCAACCTCAAACATCCTACTCTTACCAATCTACATATAATACCCACCCCTGCCCTTAATTTTTCCTCTATTCCCTCTATCACTAAATTTTTTTCCTTTATTCCCTCTATCACTAAAAACATTTGTGTTTTATTCTACACTTTTGATTCATAATTGAAGTAACATTTGTGTTTTATTCTACTCTTTTGATTCATAATTGATGGAAGGAATATTACATTGACAATAAAAAAACAAATAAGCAAAGACAACTTTATATAACTTGACTTTTTTTAACCCCTATAGATATTATATGATTTAGGCATATCTTATAATTTTTAATAAAAAAGTTCAAACACAAATACAGAACCCAATGGAAAAATATGTAGATTTGTTGCGCTAATGTTAGGTTGTTTATTTGTGTTTAAATTTTTTATTAATATCTATAGGCCTTTAAAAAAAGGCAAGCCATACAAAGCTGTCTTTGCTTATTTGTTGTTTTATTGTCAATCTGATATCCATTCGTTTTACTATGAATTGTAGAATAAAACACAAATGTGTTTTAGTAACAAAGGTAAATTTAAGGGCTGCAGGGGCATCTTTGTAATGTAGGGTGGGTGACTGATTATATTTAATATTAAAGCTAGCGGGTTGGTTGGTGATACATGTAGTTGTGTATGTGAGATAAAATTGTTTATAAGACGTTGATTGGTCAAAAGTAGGTAGGTGGGTACGTGAGAGTTCATTGTTGATGGGTTAATATTAGAGTTAGGTAGAGGTTGTATATATGGAGAGATGAATATTTAGATTTTGATGAGAAAAGATGTTGGCCATGAAGTGAATGGAAATGGTGTCCGCCGCCGTTGTCGAGGAAGAAGAGGTGGCGGCTCGCCATGCTCGGGGAAGACGAGCACAGTACCGGCGATGGCAGAAAGAGACGCCGATGAGGAGAGCAACTTCTGATGGAGGGAGATTCAGTGGTGGTGACAAAAGAGAGTGATAACGTGAGAGAGGGAGGAGGAAGAGGGTGACGGCGCCACCGTTATGGTCGAATTGGTGATGAATGGATATCATTAACCCAAATTCGATTGCCATAACGAACTTCAGTGTTAATAACCTTAACCGAATGAAACCAATAAATATGAATCTCAAAACGAAATAATGATGGCGGCACAGACGAGATGGAAAATCATTTGATAAGTTGGAAACAAAACTCACTCAATTGATAACAAAAAAACTATTAAATTTTAAAAAAATCCGCAGTGCATTGCGCGGTAACACTTAGACTAGTCTATTATAAAGCCTGAATCTTTATTTACGAAGTATTCAAATTATGTTTGAGTTATTGATAATATTAGTACTAGCTCTAAGTTTAGGGGTTTAGGGTTTAGGGTGTGCCAACAATTATAATTGTCTCAGACTAAAATATGACATAATTGTTGGCACAAAAGTCTTTTAGCCAAGAGCTAGACCTAGTATTGTCAATAACTCAAATACAAATTGAGTAACTAAACTTACGCCTAGAAAGAAGTCGCAATCTCGACAAAAGTTGTGATGGCATCCAAATGCCAATACATTCATGGACAAAGATCATCTTCTTCCAAATCATGTCGAATGCGCTTTTTCTCTAAATGTTCCAGGTATACCTTTTGGTTAAGTATGATAATTTGAAGGTTAAAAATTAAGAGTTAATATTAGCTTTAAGATATAAACTAACGTAATGACATTAAAATGGTAACTTACTGTTTTCTTTTGATCGAGTCGATGGCTATGAAAATGGCGGAGAGATTGGAAACGACAACATCTGAGAACGCATAGATGCACCAATAGCTCAAACAACGCTAGTGGAATTGGAATTGAACTCAAGAGTACGTTTGGAACTGGGCCACTGTATAAGTGTCACAACTTGTTGCAGTCCAAATTTTAGACTGCGCAACGTAAGTCGGTATTTTTTTTCACATCTTTTCATATTTTTTTCTCATTTGTTTTCCTTAATATCATGTTATTTGTTTGCAGCACATATTATGATAGTTCTATCTTCCATTAAAATCGCAGTAAGATCATCATCCAACGACGATGAAGAATCAAACACAGTAATTGTTAGCGTATAGATTACACAATATCTTTTGTATATTTCTGTTGCATATTGATAGCCTTAGGAATAGGATTTATGGTTATTTTTTATCTTTATATACATACATGTATTGTGAATAATATTATGGTAAATATACTTGAATTCATATTATGTACAATGAATTCTAATAATTCTAACAATGGTATCAGAGCCACTGAGCTCCTTCAATGCTTTGATATGTAGTCTCTTAAGTCTGTTTCCTCACCTCTTTCCGCCAAATCTGCTCCATCTGCCCTCGAAGGGTCTCCATACCCTGATCCTTCTCTTTATCGTAGTATTGTTGGCAGTTTTCAATACCTAACTCATACCCATCCTGACATTGCTTACTATGTTACCCTAGTTAGTCAGTTCATGCATGCTCCTCGAGATACTCATTTCCAAATGGTTAAGCGCATTCTTCGCTATTTTCGAGGTACTCTTGATTTTGGTGTCCTGATTCGCCCCTCTAGTCTTGACACACTTACTGTATATGCTGACTCTGATTGGGCGGGTTGTCCGGACATTTGTCGTTCTACCACGGATTATGCCGTTTACTTGTGTGATAACTTGCTCTCATGGTCTGCCAAGAAATAGGCCACTGTCTCTCATTCGAGTATTGAATCGGAGTATTCGTTACATTGCCTTTGTTGTTGTTGAGACTTGTTGGCTCCGTATTCTACTTCGTGATCTTCAAGTTTTCCTTCGTGAGCATGTGTGGGTTTTCTATGATAATATTAGTAGTATCTACCTTGTTCTCAACCCAGTATTCCATGCGAGAACGAAGCACATTGAGATTGATTATCATTTTGTTCTAGAAAAGGTTGTTACAGGTGATGTGACTGGAAGCTTCCGGACCACCTTTTCCAGCCAGATAGCGAGCGTCAGCAATGAACACTAACTACTCCATAGCATTTCTTTTTCTCCATCAATAGCTCCATAACATTAGAATAATAAGGCGATGAATAACTACGCTTTTTACATTTCACTTTATAATCTTTGTAGAAACCCTCCCAAAACTCATGTTCCTACAGCTGATCAAATTGCAGATATTCTACCAAGGCTCTCCCGGTTTCTAAGTTCTTACAGCTTCACTCCAGTCTTCTTGTTGGTCCCGTTGCTCGGATTGCGGGGGTGTTAGCGTCTAGATTAAACAATATCCTTTGTATCTTTCGGTTGCTTATTGATAAGCTTAGGAATAGGATTTTATGGTTATTTCTTCGTCTTTATATACATATATGTATTCTGAATAATATTATGGTGAAATATACTTGAACTCATATTCAATATGTATGTACAATGAATTCTAATAATTCTAACACTAATGTTTGCTTACATTTCATTAATTTATCACTTTATGACTAATTTAAATTTGAAACTATGTTATAGTAAGAATCAAACTGGACGGAATAGTATTTTATTAGAATTCTTGTTCAAAATTCAAACTAATGGATGATTATTAATTAAAAATTATTTTTTATGAAAATGAAACAGGTCATTCAGAATAATGTGTGACCAATTTCGTTGATTCATTGCCTACCAAGCAAATGAAATTCAAAAATTTATTTGCTAACAGAGCCTACAGAGAAGCCAAATTCAACTTCAATTTCAATTGCTATCAATGAATTAAATAGAGTTTGAGATGAAAGGCACTTATTCTTGTTTATTGTGGTCAGTTTATTTGAAATCATCAAATCACAAATTATTTGGTCCGTAACTATGCTAAAAAAATACATTGTAATGGGATTGCTAGATTGAAATTTCATTTGTCTAATAATAGAAATGTTGAAGAGAAATCAAAGTCCGACGTTCCAAGTGATATATTTGGCTCACAAATTCTAGGTTTGAGCATACTCATGTATGTGATTTTATTGGTTTAATTTATTCTTGATATAAATACATAAATAGATTTTTTCGGTTGAGCTCAAGAAAAATAGAGACACTAATAACGATTAAGGTTATCAAACTTCATAATCAAATTTGTTTTTTCTTGTTGTTTTTAATAATTTTCATGCATGAATTTTCTTTAGATAATCAGACTCCACAATGTGTACCAAATTTTGGATGAGGAGTTTTATTGGGCTTAGGCAACTAAGTGTTTTTCGGCTTTTAGATTGATGTTATCAAGTGGAGTTCTTAGGCCAGCATATCATTGACGAGTTTTAATGTAGCAACCCAAGTTATCGATTTTAAATTGAGGTTAAAATTAAATAGGGCATCGTCATTCACAACTAATAATTAGCAAATACAGTAATAATATAATATTCATGTTTTGGTTGACCAATCTTCTCCAAATTTATACAAATTCACATTATAAATATAATTTATTAATTATGAGCGTTGTCTCGAATTCAATTAAAATCGGAATCTAGTTGGTTAATTCAAACAAAGCACGATTACTTAATTGAAATTTCTTTTGAACTTACCAAAAGTATTATTTATTGGTTTTATTAAATATCATTTTGGGGCATTTTGGGTATCACAACCAGTGAAAAGATATTGGTGGGCCTCAGCCCAACTAATGATAATGTAATTCTCCAAAATCATGAAACAAAAAAATAGTATCGTGCATGTTATTTTTACCATTCATTTCAAAATTTCACTTTGGCATAAATTTTATCCATTTTTCTCACTTTTTTTACCACCGAGATAAACAAAATCCATCAAAGCAATAAATAATCACCAAGGAGTGAAAAACACAACATGTTTAGTGAAGAGTTTTCATGAATTGTTTGAGCTACAAGTGTTTTAGCTCTATGTACAAAGATGAGTCTATAGGTATTATATGATTCGACACATTTTATAATTTGATATATATATTTTTATATACCATGATATACTTGATAATGAATACTACTACTAAGACAATTCAGAAGTAAGGCGCAAAATAGGATAATAATTGGTCAATCTAGCTGTGAGAGACTTACAAAGAATTTCTTTAATAGCAAAATGTCGACCAAGTATTGTAGCCACAACAAAGTCATCTTTGGGAAACTGTAAATCAATTGCAGTCACATGATTAACATATCCACAAAAAGATTACCAAATTTGTCCTCGAATTTTACTCGATTTTGTATTTGTATTTGTATTTGTTGTGGCAGTAACATGATTAACATCTTCTGCACATTTGTATTTGTTTGATTTTGATAAGTAATTAGCCTTATTTACTTAAACAGGTCCATAATTTCCTGTATGTATCCACGTATATGCCGGTCAACCACTTGATCAGAAACTTTTAGACAAGAAAACAACCAAAGAAGCACGTTTTCCATTTTGTTCTTACTTGTTTAGCTCCCTTTGGACCCTCGAAAAGCTCTGGATCTGGAGATAGGTCCAGAAACAGCATATCTTCACCTGTTGGCACAACAATATTAGTTTCTGCAAAATCTGAACCATAATGTAGTGAAAGAAAGTAGACATAATAGCCTTCACACACCCTCAAACTATGGGAACTACATATTATATGTACAATATCAGGAAAACAATTTTTATGAAAATAAAAGGATCTGATGTAGAAATAAAAAATCAGAAAAAGAGAGGGAAAACGAAAGAATACACTCAAGCCGATGTAACGGTCATACCAGCAAGTCCAGCTACAACTTATATAGCTTAAATAATGAGTTCTAGAGCAAGTAATTTCCAGTTACAGGTTAGCAAGTCTAATCCATCTTAGATTAACTTCATGACCATACAAAAAAAAAAAAGCTTTACAAGGTAACGTGTAGGCCTGAAAGTAGCTGTTTACGACAGCACAAAACAGTTTTTTCTCTTCCTACATTGCTTACTACAAAGGTACAACAGCCCCTAATCAAGCATTATCAAGTGAAGAAGTATATAGTTGATGAAGAAAGCTTACTCTATTGTTTGTATGAAGGAAGAGCAGGCATTAGATACCAGACCCTCATGTCCTCTTAGGTGATTGAGAGTGCTCGAAAGCATAACCTCCTCTAGTAGTTCTGATTTCTGAAGCATACCCGAGCACCGGGATTAAAATCTGAGCATAATATGTACCTGGCTGGGGCTAGTGCAACCATTGAAGGTGCCAAACCAGGCTTGGTCACATATCACCATGGATTTTATTGAAGGGTACCTTCATCAGAAGGAAAAAAATAGCATCTTGGTGATCATTGATAGGCTAACTAAATATGGGCATTTCATATCTCTATCACATCCTTATAATGCTGAAATCGTGTTTATTGATCACATTCACAAGCTACATGGCTTACCTATCAGTATATAGTCACAGACGGAGACAAATATTTACCAGCAGATTTTGGAAAGAGCTATTTAAGCTACTTGGGGGTTTCTCAAGACGGACAATCAAAAAGGGTTAATCAGTGTGTTGAAACATATTTGAGGTGTATGTGTCACCAAAGTCCCAAAATTGCATCCGTATAGGCAGAACTCATTGGAACTCCGGCGAAATTTGAAGCTTGCACCTAAGCATTATGGGCCTTTTGAAGTGCTCGAACGAACTGGTGAAGTGGCATATAAGTTGAAACTTCCGCCGACAAGTGATATACACCCACGTGTCATTGCTTAAACGAAGAATTGGGGGCAGATATGTAGTGAGTACAGACTTACCGGGGACGGATCACACTGGCCAATTCAAGATCTACCCCATACCGGTGCTCAATAAACGAATCGTAAAGAGGCATAATGCTGAGGTACAGTGAATGAAACAAGCAATATGAATTAATTTCTCTTTCATCTTCATTCTATCTTCTCCTTACCCTTATTTTCTTGTTCTGCTATTATTCGAATTCTAAGGTGGTGGTGTGAAATTATTGAGGATTCCAGGAATTATAAGGAAGAACATTACACTGTATTTGAAGGACATTTATAAGAGGATTGAGGGTTTGAAGAAGAGTAGTGAGGTGGTGGAGGAGAAGGCGGCAGAGTGGGCGGTGGCGGTGGCGGCAGGCAGAGGGGGAAACAGTGGTTTACGGAGTGGATTGGGTATATTCCAGGGGTTAAGCAGCGGCAGATTGGGAATCATGGTGGCGGTGGTGAGATGATTATGGGGTTTAATGATGGGAATTATAATAATCATCCTGTTACTATTGTAACACTGCAATTCCACGAAATACATTTATTTACATTATGATGCATTAACAAAACTATATGAGACCATATTGCATGTCTATATTTAGTTCAGTAGAATGCATAACTCACATGACAAATATTTGAGTTATATGTTGATATATATATATAAACTACACAGCCCTTAGCCCTATGTAAAAAAAACAAGTGATAAGTGGACATACGCAACAATAATCGTAGTTCAGGCAGCTTCGGCAAAACCCAATTGCAGATTGCCATAATCAAATACAGTATGGTATGCACCCATAAACACGTCTCCAAGAATCCTGCACGAGAAGACATTTTTCAACTTATAACTAATTGTATTTGCATAGTTCATGTTCATCTGTGGTATTACTGTTATTCGAGCTATAATTTTATAGTTTTATCTACCATTTTACGTACTTGGAACTATGTAGCAAGTTGAGAAATGCTATAATAAGCAGCAAACTAATCATTATTTCCATGAGATTGCAAATATTAATTATCTTAATGCACGTACCAGAGGGGTCCTCGAGGAGATGGTAGATCGAAAGCCATAAATCCACTTATGCACATTTCAGCAATGCCTGCTCCGGCTTTCAGAATATATTGCCAATGAAATAAACCAATATGGAAGAGAGAATTTTTTTGAAGTTGTTAAAAGCACTTACAAATAATGCATATTTGGGGATCGAATCGAGTCGAGCAGAAAACTGTAACAATGCTCCCATTTCCCCTTCTTTTATTTTAAAGAACAACTGAATCATGAAATTGCAATGCGAAAAAATGAATAGCATGTTTTTCTACTTGGATCGAAAAGAAAAACACATAGACTTAGTTTAAGTAGAAACATGTTAAAACGAAATAAAAGATTCTGCTTAAGAAACTTTTGGTTGATCTGAGTTCATGCAATTTAGTATTTATTAATATTATCTTTTGGTCAACTGAATAAAACCAACTCTACAAAAGAATTAGTTCTTAACTGATGACAAAAAACGAGAAATTTGTCACAGTTTTGGATAATCAAACCTGCTCTGGAGTGAGAACAAAAGCTTTTCCACCAATGGTGAAGCTGACATTAGGCATGCTCGATAAGGAGTTGCAGTCGATTAGGGACTCTCCTGACGGGCTTGGTATGTTTTCACAGAGCTATAAAATATAAAGAAAATGATGTTTCAGTATATACCATTATATGAAAGCTCTTTTGCTTTCCCAAGAGAAAATATGGAGGGGTGTTAATATTACCTGATTCACATAATCGAACACTTTATCCTTTACTTGTTCGTTTTTCAGCTGGTTTTTCATCCAAACAACAGCCATCTCACAAACACTACACAATGGATTTTCACCAACTGATGATGTTCCTTCTGTGTTCTCCTTATCGACGACCATCTCAATGTTTGGAGCTGTAACGCATGAAGTTAAAGCAGCCACTCAAGTTAAGAGTATTTATCTAGATAAACCTATAGATCAACTGATGCAAGATATTGGCATAATATAAGGTTTATAACAGGTTGCAAAAATTATTCTGAAAATGGGAGTATAGGAAGTTAAGAGTAAAATCTTGATGAACCTATCAATCACTATTAATAATTTGAAAATTATTTCTCTGACAAAGCAAAAAATTGTTACAACATATATATAATTAATATCAACTTTCCTATTGTCAATTGACAGTTATACAATTTTCAGAGTCCATATAGCAGAATATCCCCTTTACTTGTATGCACTTTAGGACATAATACAATGCATTAAATCAACATCATAGTTACGGAACATTCATCCAATTTCAAAAGCACTTTACTACTTCAAAGATCAATAGTTGAAAAAAGGAAGTCCAGATACCTCACAGACTGAGCTCCATTGGAAAAGCATAGACCAATTTGTGAACAAACTTTGTCAAGTCGAACCTGCACAAATTACGCCGTTTTCGTTAGTCATGACTGAAGCTTCAAGTAGCTAACACGGGAGGGGGGTGGGGGGTTAAAATCTAAGACATACATACCCCAGAGACAAGGAGATCCCATATCATCTCTCCATATTCAGACACAATTTGTTTACATTCTGTGCTCACAACACCTTCTGCCCCAATGGCATGGTTGATTTGAGTCACCACTGTCTGAAATCATAATTCAGTTCAGAATCTAGACTATATAATGTCTTTGAATGGGAATTTAGTACACCGTAAGCAATACTTTCTGAGCTAATTAAACAAAATTCAGTCATCTTTCTGAAAATGAACTAAAAATAAAATAATACAAGTATGCACAGTTGGACCAGCAAGCAACGATGTCCCAGAGTCCACTATAGCATTACAACCATCCTCACAGAAACCTGTCAGAAGTATTAATTAGCGAGAAGGAATTTGATTCTTAATTTTTTTATGTTTTTCAAATGTAAAAATCTCATCCTAGGTTTACTGTTGCAACCAAGTTCAAGATTAGTTTTGTAATTAACGCTTGGCAGATTGAGACATTACTCAAATAGCGACAAAATGCAACTTTGAGTATTAATTTACCTTATGAACTTAAACTTAATCCAATCTATGAGTTAAAGGTGAAAAGAGAAGAAAAAATCACAACATTTATGTAATTTGATGACGAATCATAGTATCACAACCTTCCAACTTTAGTTCAAAATGCTGCATAACTTACCAGTTGACTGGTTGCCGATGAGGAAATCACCCATTTCGAACTGGAAAAACAACGATTTATATAAGAATATATGAAGAAGAAATCTTTACCAAGTAATCTCTACTTGATCAAGAAAACAAAAGGTTATATAGTTTATTAAAAAAATAATAATCTATCTCAAAATACCTCCCAGTATCCCTTTTCTGTAACAGGAACATAACTATGATTTCCGTTGTAGTGTTGTGGATCAACTCCACCAAACACTAACTCCCCTCCCACTTCTGCTTCAGTGTCACGATTGAGCCAGAAAGAAAATACTTTCTCCTCAACAAGGTCTTGATCCACCATGTTGTACCTGTAATTTTGCAATATATCAATTTATAGCAGAAAGCATGTATATATGACTTAAAAACAAAAATACAAAAAAGGGCATACCAAACTGGCACTGCGTCACCAACAGATATTTCCTGGAATCCTAGTCCAAGTATTCCATCAAATTTGGATATGATAAAGGAAAGGCTTCCCTCTCGTGTAGTCTCAATAAAAACCTGAAAGTATACTCATAATGATATCCAATAACAATAATAATAAGAAAAGGATAAGCATCATAATTGAAGAGAAAAAGAAATTACTTGATCTTTGACCACAACATCACCAACTTCAACATTATCTTGGCTAAAAAATCCAGATATTGACCCAGATCCATAACTAATTTTGCAAGGCTTTCCTGCATTATTGGAAATTTTCAGATATTCTGTGTTGAACAACTCTGCCACAGAGCAAATAAATATCAAATACTAAATCGTTAAACATCACGATTTATACCATTCTTAGTATATGTACTGGATTTGCTGGACTTGTATCTGGAATGCGAATGCAAATAGCAAGCAATCTGCAAACGAGTATCGCTCACTAAGCAACCATGTGGAAGAGTAAAAAACACATTATTAAGAGAAAAATAAAATGTAAAATGTACACACGGAGAAATAGCATTTTGAGGAGGGAACCCATAGATTGGAACTGCCAGTGTCAAATATAACTGTAAACTTCTGAAATACTAATCTCTCCATAGTATTGTGCATCCCTGTAGCTCTTCAAATATACTATATCTCCATTCGAATCGCCTACTTTGATCTTTCTATCTTTTATGCCAATTCCATTTTTACCCTTCAACCTAGCTTGTTTGGCAGCCTTCATGCTGAGAACATCCAAAGGCATCTTCTTCAGGCTAATTCTCCTTAGACCATCTGAAGAAGGAAGTATGGAGCATGTAACGGCCCAAAAACAAAGGACAACAAGCAGATAGTGGCGCTTCATCTTTTGAGGTTTGCCTGTCCGAACAATAGATAAATCAATTAGCATACCTAATTATGTTTGCCATATTCATTAACTTTGCACCGACTAAGGTAGCTCTACCGGCGAAGCTGAGGCAAACACTATTGGAGGTTTTGGTTCTTCTCTACTTGTATAGTAGTTGCTTCGTAAATTAGTATATCCTATATTATCTTTACTTCTTTTCTTTTTAACCAAGGCGGATTATAGAAGCTTTCCATACCACAAAATCACAATTAAATTGGATTGTTATTTGTTCTATTGCTTTGCATACTGATTTCTGAAGGACCAAAACATATTGAGAAGAGACTCCGTTATATTTATCAAACTGAAGTACAAGATTAATGGATCGAAGTACGTCGAGTATGATCATATTTCTAAATTCCAAGTAACATAAATAACACTTATGCACTCAATAAACAATACAAGAAGCATACCTGAAGAAAATCGCATAGGCTCAAAGGTAAAACAGTCCAAAACAAACACTGAAAAACTTGGGAAAAACAAAACAAATCCTCAACACAACGTCACATGGTCATTGAATCATAATCTTCAAACCACAAATTTGAGAATACCACAAAGACTATAATCAAATAAAATGGAAATAATCTGAGAGCTCAAAATTCGGAATCATCTAGAACACATAAAAACAATACAAAATAACACAAAAAAGATATGACTTAACCCTAAATCAAACCTTGTGAACTCAGAGCTTTCAAGAGCAAAATAATTACCGAGGGTCAAGTTAAGAATATGTAGAGAGAGAGTGTACTGAAAGTCAAGTTAAGAATATTTGTTTGGCATTTAAGTAGATAAATTTAAGGATAAAATTCATTTTTCACCCTTTTATTATTCATATATTATTATCAAACGCCTCATCTATTGTATTAAAATACATTAAACACGGGGGCAACCCTCAGTAGAGTTGGTAATGGCATTTGAACTTGTTGCTTAGGTCACGGATTCGAATGCTGTGAGGGAATGCCTATTTCCCTCGTTATCCAAAAAAATAATAATACATTAAACACACTATACATTAATAGACAAAATACACTTATTTTATGCAAAATTATAATTTAATTTACGCTTATTTATAATAATCTATAGTAAAATAATAGAGGGGAGTAAGATAAATGAAGTTATTTGATAGGCTGATGAAAGTGGAGGGATAAAACATGAATTTTGACAAAAAAAGAAAACCAATTGGATGGCATATCCATCTCTGATAAAAAAAAATTCATGGTAAAAATGAGAAATGTGATTTAAAGATGAGATTTTTAAGAGAAAAATAAGTAATAATTGTGGTTGATGTGATATATTTTTTAATTGTTTAACTGCAAGTGTGAGATATGTGGAAGTGTGTTGAACATTGGTAGGGGTGAAAACTCTCTTTCAATTTACAAACTAGACTAGAAGAAAAATGGGTCCTACCGAAATAGTAGCGAAAAACATAAATATTACTTTGATCTAAACAATGCTCATTACTTTTAACAATTCTCTTGATTTAATTTTGACGACCATTCATTACTTTTAATGCATGTCTCGAGACTTTTGATGATTTTGTTGCAGGAGTTACAAGTAGTTTTATTGAATTTTTTTATTGGGCGATTATTAAAAAAATTGAAGCTTGGAGCCTTTTCATGATATAAAGATTAGTTTTCTGCCCAATTCAAGTCCTCGGTGATCAAAACCAGCAATGACCATATAAGTTCAACCCAAAAATAGGGTAGTGATCAACAGAGCAGCAAGTATGAATTATTTAGTTAATATTTTTTGAGGTTGCATCGTCACGGTTGTTTGCTCAATTGTAACAGTTATTATATTATAGTATAAGGCAAGTCTTCATGATGTAGTTGGTCATATTTTTAGTAAATTTTTTAGGCAAAAACCTATGTTCATTTTCCAGTTATTTTTTGTAAAGTTTTGGGGCAAAAAATATGTTCAATTTGTACATTTTTAATTTATATGATAAATACTTTCACATATTAGTACTACAATATTTTTAGTAAAATTCACCAAAACAATTTCCTCTATTAATATATATATATATTTGAAGGATATGGTTGACTTTTATTGACCATTTAAAACATTCTAAAACCCAAATCCTAATTTAATAATTTAGTTGTTAAAAGATTTTAAGAAACATTTATAATTTACTATATAGTGTTTATAAATAATATTGTGTACTTTTGTAAGTTTTATGTGAGCGAATATTTCTGATGCCTAATATTAAAATATTATAATAAACATCTTTAATTGATGAAATAAGAATGCAACCACATCAAGGTTTTTAAAATTTAGAAAAAAATTTGTAATCAATTTTTTTAAAACTTAAGTCGTGCGTAGCACGAGTTACACACTAGTACATTAATATACTGTATATCAAATATCAAATATACCTCAAATGAATGAAAATCAAATATATGTGATGAAAATAGTGAAAAGTTTGTTGAATTTGAAACTTACAAATGGTCGATGGCCAACTAAAAATATAGAACTAATTATTAATTTCAATATTTTAACTTTTATCGTATCATATTAATAAAATTAATTATAAAATATATAAATAAGCAATCGGGGCGAGTCCGGGTACGAATTCGGAACGGATATAAGTTAGACTCGCTACCCGCCCCGAACTCGATCGGGTCTGATTTTTGATACCCGAACTTGGACCTGACTCTATTTTTTTTGGATTTAGACCCGATCCCATCCGACGGGTCCAATAGGGGGATTTTAAATACCCGGCCCATTACCATCCCTAGCCACACCCGATCGGTCCCCCCTTTTTTTCTCTTTCCCACTAAAGCGACGCCGTTTTTCTCTCTCTCTCTCTCTCCCACAAAATTTTCAGCTGCTGGAAAGAAGCAATTTTACACTCAATCCTTGAATCCCTTGTTTCATCATTTTAAGGTTGCTTATTCGTTTCATTGTATGCCGTACTATTACCTTTTATCTTTTTATTGATTATCATATATATATTTTAAGGAAAAATGAAGCTGATTCGAGGCGTACTGTGGTCTGCAACCGCCGCCTTGTTTCGTCAATTGCAAAGTCCTAATGGGAATATGGGTTCCGGGCTTTTTCGAAAAGCTCGTTCTCAGGTAATTTTTTTTAAACTGTGCATGATTTTTGTTCTTTCTGTTTGTGATGGGAAAATGGGATGTGTTTGTTTTGCTATAGGATGTTGACCTGGTGTTTAATTCTTGTGTTTAGTGTTATTTGACTGTGTCATTTCATATCAATTTGATTTGGACATCAAATAATTCCAATAGTGAAAGGATATTTTGAGTTTTAACAATCTTCTATAATGCTTTATTAATGCTTCTTAGTTAGAGCTGTAAATGAGTCAAAAAGAGCTGAATAAGTTGTTGTTGAGGCTTGTTTGACTGTTAATCGAGTCAAGCTCAAATGAGCGGAACACGGGTCGAGCTCGTCTAGCTTCGATTTTTCTGCACATATTTTATCATATTTTCATTGATACTATAGGATCAACTCGAGTTCAATTCATGGAGTGAGCTAGAACGACTTGATAACCTTGTTTCAAAGCATCATGAATACCAGTACAATACTGAGTTCCAAAGTCATGAGCCAGAGGTATCTATTATTGCTTGTACTTTCTTCAAATTGTAACACTTTGAATTGAATGTGTCGGACCGCTGGTACACTTCTTTAGTGATTGTGAACAATGAAGATCGTCGTAATGTATTTTTTATAGTATACGAGTCTTGATTATGTACTTTACGTACAGTTTGATTATTTAAGGAGCGTTGAGATTGAAGAGAAGATTAATAAAGTGAAGTGGTGTGCACGTCAAATGGATCGTTATTTACTCTTTCAGCAAATGATAAGACCATTAAATTATGGAAGGTACAATATACTTCTTGTAGCATTCATTTCTCTATTATAGTTGAGGAGGGTCTAAGATCCACAGGATGGATCGAATTTTGATTGAGCTAATTAACTGGTTTAATTTTTTTCTGTCGTGGACTGAAGTACATTTATTACGAGTCTTTGATATGCTACCTTTAGCTATATTAAGTGTAATAGAAGTTAAAAGACATTAATTTGTAACTATCAGAGGACATTATTGTGGAATGCTGATATACTTCATCTATTGTCACAATCAAATCTAATGTGGAATTCCTTGGTTCGTACTTTCAAGAGTGAAAAATTGACCACCATAATTGATATACGCTCATATTTCATTTTACACCCCTACGTTTTGTGTCTTTCCTTAACTTCTATTAATGTGTGCCAAAGACAGGTCAAGGAAAGTAAACTTAAGCAAGTGAAAGAAATAGATATCAGACAATCTGTGTATCTTCAGAGAATTCACTATTGGCTGAAAAGTGTATCATCGAATAATGAAGGACACAAGGTATGCATTCAAGATTTACAATTTTTATCGTGGTAAGATTTTTTAATAAGAACATGCATCTTTGGTGGATCATCCTGATATGAGGTGTATTTTGTATCTAGATAGCATCTTTAGCTGATGCTGCTTTTGCAAGATGTCGAAGAGTTTATGCGCAATGCTCATGATTTCAGTATCAACTCTATCTCAGTCAATAGGTGAGTATATGGATTATTCCTTTTTTTTAATTGTTTATTCTGTCTTTCTATTGTTTCAATTTGAACTGGTTCTTTTATGTCATTGCAAATAGATGTAACAGGAACCTTCTCTCCTCGCAACACCAAAGCTTCAAAAGAAAAGGGAATATTAAAAACAGCTAACTAGGATAATTGTGTTCATATGATTGGGAGACATTCCTTTCTGGAGATGACCTGAGAATTAATTTGTGGAACCTTGAAGTCAGCGATCAGTGTTTTAATATAATCGACATGAAGCCTGTGCTGATGGAAGATCTTATAGGTAATTTCTTAGACATATTATTACTGCAAGTTTTGTTAGTCTTTCCATTGTCTTCAATCCCTTTTCCGTTCGTCTATGTTCTTTTTTGTATGTACCACTCAATGTTGTTTTGATAGGAGGAACGGGTAAGAAACACCTTTCTTGCTTTGACAATCACACACAGATGCTATCACAAAGATATTGAATAAGAATGCACAAGAAAAATGAAATTGATGTGTTATATGATACTTGGTTGTAGTATTATGGCTAATTTAACCATTCTAGCAAACGTAATGATCTGGATCTTCGTGAAATTTTCTTTAGAGGTGATCACATCAACGAAATTCCATCCGTCTCACTGTAATCTGCTAGCTTACAGCAGTTCAAGAGGTTTTATTCGTCTTGTAGACATGAGACAATCAGCTCTATGTGATCATACTGCAAGGATGTGAGTTTGAACTGCTCTACCATATATGATCTGTGTCACTGTCTGTTAGGAATAGATTTACAACTACCAAAGGAAGTTGCCCAAGCTTTTAGCCGAAAGAACTCGCAAATATTATTGCCAAAGTGAACCAACGTAAAAGCAGATAACCAAATAAACTAGGACTCTATCTAAAACTAATGAAAGTAATTAATTAAAGAAAAGACTCTAACAAACGTAGGACTCTCTCTCTAGCCACTCTGAACTTTCCCGCGCCTGCGATGAACGAGCAGGGGCTTCTCCGTAACCTTATTTCCCTCCATATCACTGTCATTTTTATCTCTTCTTGTTTCCTGTATTATCATAAATGTTATTTCTGTAGATTCAAAGATCAGGAGGAACCTGATGGACACAAATCACTCTTCACCGAGATCATTGCATCAATAACTGATATGAAGTTTGTCAATGATGGAAGGCATATTTTAAGCCGTGATTTTATGATTCTGAAGGTCTCTCACTCTCTCATCATTTTTAATAACTGTTTTTCCTCAGTTCGCACATTAGCTCCTTTGCATATGAAATCTGTTTTTTTTCCTTCTTTCACTTGCATATTTCCTGCTATCATTATTCCTGAATTCAGATGAACCGAACAATAGCCATTTTCAGCTATGGGATATGCATATGGACAGTGGTCCAGTTGCAACATTTAGGATTCACGAGAACCTGCGGCCTAAGGTGAGAATTCTGCATGTGGAAAACAAGTTTAATGTCAATCTATGCACAAAAAATATGGTGTTACATGGAATTAGTCTATTCACTTTTTAGTTTCCTACAACGAAAACTCCTATGCTGTTATTTTTTAGTTTAATATTTTTCCTTATAAGTTTATCCATTGTTTTTATTTTGCTTAGATAAGTTATTTCTATATAAAGTTTCTTAGCCTCCAGTTTAACTGGAAAAGGACGTACACTTTGTCATGGTATATCCATATATGCTAGCTATGAACACGGAAATTTATTGAGGATGAAAGATATACATTTCAGTTCACGTCACGTTTAACCTCCCTTCTATATCTGATAATAAAGTTATGGAAACAGTTGTTGAAAGCGATAGGGAGAGCTCCATGCAAATACACCCCCCTACAATTGCTATTTAAATTTCTAATCTAGCGACCAACACCGGACTCTTCATACGTTCTTTCTGTCCTTTTCCTTTCAGTACCGCATATGTACCTATTTAATGTGAGAATATATATGCAAAAGCGGTCTTCTTTAGGTAAATATATTATTTTTACCTATAAAAGCAACACGGATAATATTCTTCCCTTGTCTGCTAAACAAAGGTGTTTGCATTTGGTTATTCACCAATTAAAATTACAAATTTTACAATTATCCACAATTCTTGTTATCTTTGCCCATGGCTGACATGCTACATTATGCTGCACAGTTGTGTGATTTGTATAATAATGATGCAATCGTTGATAAGTTCGACTGCTGTGTTGCTGGGAATCGCCTTAATTTTGCAACTGGATCTTACAGGTTACTCCTGTTTCTCATTGGTATTTGTTATTGTTACTCTGACTTGATGAATCTTTTTGTTTATCAGCAATCGTCTGCGTGTATTTTGTGGTGGAATTGGGAGTGAAGGAGTAACTGTTGAGGCAAATCGAAATACAACCAGGTATAATTTTTAACAAGTGTTTGTTTTATGCCTCTACTATTACTGGTCGCACAGTCCATCCCTGCAAAATTGGGTTATGTTTGAAAATGTTATCTGACAAATCGTTCTTTGTTCTCTGATCGCAATTTTTAAATACTTTCAACTACAACTCGATAAAAAACACCTTTTTCCGAACTTAGTTTTACATATCTATGATTAACTATTAATTAAAACATCTTTCGCTCCAGCGCTTCAAGCTATCATTGATGAATAATTATTTACTCTGATAACTAATTCTTTTCTTTTTTCTACTTTACAATAATTTCAATTATTTTCTCTTTCCTAACTCAGTTATTTTACACATCATATATCACTAAATCCTACCATTTTCCAAAAAGATTACCAACACAACAAACATCACATGACTACCTGTATGAACCCTAAAGAAGTTTTTGAAAACACCTCCCAAAATATACCCAAACAAAGCCTTGGTTACTCAAAGGGAAAGGATGCCACAGTATATAAGACTGCCTGGGAACCCTTCCAAGTTCCAACCAGTTTTGATCATGCGATACGTTATGCCCGACCCACCTATGCATGCCCACGGCGGTGCGGGCTTTGGGTCCCACTACAGGTTGCCAGCCACCAATAGACTCCTGTTCTGATACACTTTATTACATGTCCAGTCCAATCCTGGGAAACCAATAACTAACGATGAAGGAGATCATGTTACGGGAAAATTGCACTTTTTATCCTGTAGTTATGTACATTTCATTTTTTGTTGGGTTCATTACGTGAATCTCAATTTACTCGTACTGTCTAGTTATAACTTATATACAAGCGTGAATGCACACACCTCTTCGTCGCCCGGGTGTACGCCGCACCGGATCACGGCCCCATTTTCTTTGTTCTCTCCCCACTAAAACGACGTCGTTTTTGGCTCCTGTGCGTAATTCTTCGCTGTTCCGCCTCAACCGCCGCTGTTTCATTTGCTACTCTGCAGAATCGCATCGATTAGGTCGTAAAAGAGAGGGTTTCGGGCTCTGATCTAGAACCCTTCGTAATTTTCAGCTGCTGGAAAGAAGCACTTTACACTCAATCCTTGAATCCCTTCCTTGTTCATTCATCATTTTAAGGTTGCTTATTCGTTTCATTTTATGCCGTACTATTACCTTTTATCTTTTGTTATTGATTATCATATATATTTTTTATCTTAAGGAAAAATGAAGCTGAATCAAGGCGTACTGTGGTCTGCAAACGCCGCGTTGTCTCGTCAATTGCAAAGTCCTAATGGGGGGCTTTTTCTAAAATCCCGCTCAGGTAAATTTTTTAAATTGGGCTTGATTTTTGTGCTTTCTGTATGTGATGGGAAAATGGGATGTGTTTGTTTTGCTATAGGATGTTGATTTGGTGTTTAATTCTTGTATTTAGTGTTATTTGACTGTGATTTCGTATCAATTTGATTTGGGCATCAAATAATTCCAATAGTGAAAGGATATTTTGAGTTTTAACAATCTTATATCATGCTGTATTGATGCTTATTAGTTAGAATGTAAATGAGTCAAAACTTTGTTCATGTTTTGCTAATAGAGCTGAGCTTCAAGCATATCAACACTCGAAACTTTGTTCATGCTTGGTTTGATATGTTTATGAACCAAGCCTAGCGAGCTTTTATCGAACGATGTTGTGTTGGTACGTCTTTCAACCCTAACGTTGCGAGCAGAAATTTTCTATGCCTATTCCTGGAAGAATGCCTATTATAGAAATGTCGAAAAGTGTTAGTATGTAACGGGAAACCTTTGTTATAATTTAATTATATTTTGTGTGTGTGGACAAAGAATGGATTCTGATTACCCCATTTGTTTTCTACATATTTTTTCTATAATCAGCTTATGTTCAATATTTAGTAGAGGAAAACAAGAAGTAAAGGCAAACAATGAAAAGTAGTTCTCGTCGCACTTTCTTATCGTGTAAAAGAATTGAATATCATTTTTCTAGGGAAATGAAATTAACGTAAAATAAGTGAAGGATCATTCCCTTCAAGCATTTTCCTCATGGAATCCAAGATTCCAGTAGTTTTAGAAAGTTGTGATTTTGATCTTTTTACTTTAATCATTGTTTCTCAAAATTTTCAACTTTCTATCTAAATATGTTTGTTATAAGTTCAGTGGTGGTTTTCGCGATTGATTGATAGATTATCGCAATCTCACATATCCAAATTCATTGTCATAGAAGTGAACTCTTCCATTTTCACAGGTTCTGATGACAAACAGAACTTAAACTCATTCGAGTTTGTTGATGACTTTGAGCAACGGATTTACCAAAAGCTCTGAAAGGCTGAGAAAGCACATGACCGATCTGGAATGGGATCCTTGACCCTTTTTCTCTTTTACATCTTTGAAAAAACGATGGCCCTTTCGTTTTGTTCGAATTCTGTAAACAACCCTTCATTTCTTAGCTACAATTCTTCTCAAATTCGTACATTTGTTGTTATTTGTGATGCAGGCTGAGAGAGCTGCATTCATTTATGTAAACACTTACGTGTATATTTGAATATTGAAAAAAAATCGTGTATTTTTTTTTTTCTTTCGTTCGATTATTCATTTGTGTCATATTCGTGTGTTGTTTTCCATTTATGTATTTTGACTTGCATTCTTCTCCTGTCGCCATGTATTTTCTTTTTTATACACTTTTTTTTCCTAAAAGCTGCCGTACGAGTTCATTTTACACCAACAACCTTTTCTATACAATTATTAATAATATTTTATTATTAATAATATTATAAAGGGTTATGCTAATCTCACAGTTGTTTGTAAGATTAGTACTTATAGACCCCTAAAATACTTAAACTAAAGAATTTACAAAAGCCCACCTCTAGATTTGTTATTTAATTAATTGTCTTTACTCATATTAGGTAAAAATTATTGTAGCTAAAACATTTATATAAGATATGATTTCAAGATCTCTTATTCCAAGAAAAAAAAAAGCATGTGTACAATAAACAATAATAATAGTAAATAATAATTCAAGAGAGACCGAATTTAATTTAAGGTGTGATTTTGAGATTTTCTTCTATTTCAAATATTTAAAAGTTAACAAGGTATTAAATTTACCAATTTTCTTGAATTAATAATATATAATAACATTTTTTCAATTAATGAAATAAAAATATCACAATTTATACACTTACTAATTGTATCGATATAGTGCAAAATAATTAAATTATTATACCATAACAATACTTGAATTAATAATGATAGTTGTTCGAACATAGTTGGTTAATTTTAAATTTTAATTTTTAACATCTATCTGATAAAAAATATAATTTGATAATACAATATTGATATTCACACATAAAAAATGAGATTAACAAGAATGTTCATACTATAATTAATATAAAATTTCGGTGAGATAAAAATGTAAATAAAGAATAACAAATTGAAATTCATCTAAATTTTAAAATATATGTGGAGTTAATTATAATTATATGTAATTATGTGGAATCTTATTTCTTAAATATTTATGTAAACATTAGTGCCATAATGAGACTAAGAATTTGCCTTTAAGGGTGAAAAATCTCACAGACAGTGAGAAAAGATTTTTCCTATTATAAAGTTAAACTAAAAAAATTAATTTACGGGGCAATGTGTAGTGCCATTCAACCTAGTAACTTATAAATTCTTTTAACTAAAAAGCTTAGATGTATAATGGTTGAATGAAAGTAAATGCTTTTTATTCCGTAGTTTATCTTTAGAAAATCTCAAATCCAACAATTTCATCAATGAATATTATTTTGTCAAATTAAATATTAAAAAAAAAACAACAGACTTTATTATTATTGCACACAGCTCTTTATCCCCGGGTGCACGCCGCACTGGATCCCGGCCCATATTTTTCTGGTTTCTCAAAAAACGACGTCGTTTTTCCTCAGCTCTGCTTCACCTCGCTTCTCTATAGCACCACTTGCCGTCGCTTGAGCTCGCGTCTCTTCCGGCTGCCACGCCGCCTGTCAGGCCCAAGTGACCTAAACCTAAAAGCGCACTTAATCAAACACGGTTCTTCAACTAACCTTGGCGGGAAGTATAAAAGGACGAGCAGCGGGTCAATTCATCTCAGATTAGAAACTTGCTGTCCAAGTACGAATTCTGGTAATTCCTTCTCCAAACTTTCCTTCTAGAACTTTCCTTCTCTAAACTTCGTTCATCAATTGTGCAGGTGTCTTCACTTCGAAGGCTGCGTGCTTGTTTGTAATCTTTCCTCTTAATTGCCGTGTACAAGTCCGTTCGTTGTGAGTAATCGATTGAACTCTGTGTAATTTGATTGAACAATCTTCCCCATTCAGTGAGGTGAAATATGCACATTTTCTTAACTATTGCCATGTTTCATTTTCGTCTGTCGGTCTCAGTTTTCATTAGTTAGTATGTTATCACTTTGCACATCACAATACAGTGAAAGTTTATCAAGTCATTGACTGTAAGAGAAACCATACACCATAGCTGAACAAGTTTCACTCTTACCAGATTTATAGCAATTATTGATCACGAACAAATTGAAAAGCGTATGGAGGTTTTAATTTCCCACTATGAAACTGCAGCCTCTGATCGATTGTTGTGTACCGATGAGATTTTTGTATTCTGATGTTGCCTTTTATGTACTTACAGATTTTCCTATTAACTAAGAATTGTGGAAATCCAATAGCTTCTGTATTAGAATTTGTCCATTTGTAAACTCGCTAATGAGTATTGAACTTATATCATGTCTCAATTCTATGTAATAGGTAGTTAAAAGTCTCTTTAAAGAACTTACTTCTTTCTAAGAGCTGAACAGAAAATCAGTCTACATAGCAATTTTCCCCAGGCCACTCATTGAATGATCATTATCATGTTGTATTTTGTCTATATCCGAGCTCCATTTTTTAACGATGTGGATAGTGTTGATTAAGTTTTAATGCTCAGTATTGGTGATCCCTTTTGTGAATTTTATCTGCTTTATACTTTAAGAGACAAGAAAGCACCATGATTTGGAGTATTGAAATTGATATTGTTAGGTTTCCTAACCTCATGAGTGCTGTAGTGATGTTTTAAATTTGGTGTTGCCTACTTGCAGATTTTAAATTCAGCAGCACTTAGCATAGTTCTGTAATCGAGTTTTCGGAGCATACTTTTAGTTGATTATAGCTTATTTAAGATATACTTTTTGCAGAAATAGTATGACCGTGTGTGTGTGGAATGATTCAGGTTTGAGTGTTACTTAAGCATATGTGTGTTGGAAAGCATTTCAAGTTTCTCTATAAGATTTTGATCCCTTTTATTGACATCTCGAGCTTTGTTTAATTTCATTGCACATTCGACATCGAATTGGTGGGATTTAGACCAATAGGATTGCAAATCAAGTTTTCTATGAGATGCTCATTTTGGGTCTTTTTGATGGCATTGATTTCTGATTTTAGGTGTAATGCAATGAAAATTTTCTTCAATTTTTTGGTGGTTTTGTGGGCTTTTGTGAGCGTTGAAGAGGTGAAATCTCACAGGGTTCAACCTCTTTCAACAATTGCTATCGAGAAAGCTGTTATTGCTTTAACTTCCATAGATAACCTTTAAGGTTATTTGCGAACCAACTCCATGAAAAGATATTAGAATTGTTATTCTTTTTGGACATCATAGCCCACAAAAAGCATATGGCTACTGCTAGGAATAGAAAAGCATGCTGCCTGTGCAACAAGAAACTCATCCCACGTCAGAAAGAAGTAACATTTTATGTCAGAAACATGCCCTGAACATCTACCGACTGGGAATTGTTACGGAATGTAGTAAAATGTGTCTTGTTAAGAGCCTTAGTACTTGCACTCAATTAAGGTTATCTATTAGTTCCTAAACTGCTTGTTAAGAGCCTTAGTACCTGCACTCAGTAAAATGTGTCTTGTTAAGAGCCTTACTGCTTATTTATGTCTTTGTAGTGTGCAACTACTGCAAAAATTTCATACAAGTGTGGTTTCTAGGGTTGCTTTTATTGAATGGATGTTCTTTTTTTTTCTTTTCATTTGTCAAATATTAGTTCATTTACTAAATATAATAAAATTCTTGATAGAATTAATAATAAAAAAAGGTTAAACTAGAAAATTTAATTTACGGGCAATGTCACCGCGCATTGCGCGGTACCATTCAACCTAGTAATATCATAGAGTTGTTGACTTAGTTACTATTCAACTCTTTTGGGACTGAGCCCATATTATAATCTCAATTTACAGTTCAGAGTCCATAAGTGATACGAATTAGCCCACTACTACGAGCTCGTACGAATTTGGCCCGCAAATACAATTTGTCGATGTAAAGAATACTAGATGAATTCATAAACCCATTGTACATTTCAATTGAAGCTTGAAATTTCAATTATCAGCAGTTGAGATTTAGGCAAAGGTCAGTGATTTTCAGTGATGATTGAAATGTTTGTGTTATGTTGGGTTGTGTTCTAAGTTGTTTATTTACACTTTGCTGTGAAGGTATTTGATAAAATGTCTCACCCACTTTATAGTTATGTGTATGTATAAGCCATTAATGTTTCATTTTGGTTTGATCAGGGAAGCGGGTATCATAACGTTTACTAAAATGTTGGTGAAAGTTTTGTTGTTGATCGACTAATTTAAAATTTGCAAAAGTTGCGAATGAGTGTGGTCATTCTATATATGTGAGTTTCTGTGTGTTTAATGTTGTGAAGATCATCATTCATAAGAAACTATTTCTTTCTTGCATTTTGCTCTACTTGAGTAAGTGTTACTTGAAGCACTTTGATCGTCATGCGTTTCTCTATAAATACATTCACTTAGGCTTTGTTGGTTCTCGGATTTTGGTGATCCTTCTCGGTTATTCAGTTGAGGCAAGCTAAAAGGGGTTGACACTGAGTGTTCTTTCGTAAACTTTGGGGTTCGTTTGTACTCGAGTACGTTTGTTTGTTTGTTTGTTTTTGAGTTTGAGTATGATACTGATTACTGAAGTTATACTTGCCTAATCACGTAAACCTGTGTGTATTTATTTTTCATTCTTTTCAGAATTCAAATATATCTTTGATCCATTTGCTTTCGTCCTGATAATGTTTACAAAAAAAACAGCTGTTTACAGGATAACAAAAAACCTTTCCCCAAAACAATGGATGTACAAGCTTCGACTTCATCTCAACCGGATGTTAGTGTTACTGCTGGAGTGCCACCGGACGTACAATCTCCGACTCCATCTCAACCGGATGTTACTGCTGGAGTGCCTCCGCTGCCATCGTCACCTCAATCGCATCCGCTTTGGCGGCATATTCCACGGCAGCAGTCGGAACTTGTGATGGCCATAAGAAACATAGCTGCGGCATTGAACCAATCTGAGATAATTGATGCCATTCGAGCCGCTGGTACATCCGTGGGCTCTCCTCAGACGCCGCCATTTCCAACCCTTTCCCGGTTTTCATCGCCACCGAATTATCAATCACGACATAGTAAGTTACCTTACTTGTTATTACAATGTTATTACGTTTGTTTATAGTAACTCTTTTTTTTTTTTTGCAGATTATATCACTGGCGCTCAAATGTTATACCTCAAACATTTGGAGGAAAAGCGGACTCAAATCGATGCGGAAGAAGCCGACCTGGACAGAAGATGCGCAGAAATTGAAACGTTTCACATGACAGTATTGGCATTATACATCGGTATCATAGCCGGTGGGACGTTTTTGGGAGGCAGTCGAAAGGACACTGAATTTATGTTTGAGATATTGACTATCTTAGGTCTAGCGCTTTTCTTAGGGACATTACTGTCGACACTTCACTCGTATTGTGGACTAAAAAGATTATGGTGGCCTCGGTCAAAAATTTGGAGGAGAGAAAAGACTTTGATAACTATGACCAACAATTTAAGTGATCAAATTAACAATTTTAATGGACTTTCGGCACGGCCAGATAATAGTAGTATTACTTTAGGAGATGCCCAATTAAGATTAGCAGACCTGAAAAGTAGTTTTAGAACTGGACCACCTTATAAGCGTCACAACTTGTTTGTGGTGGTCCAGTTTTTGTCATGCATGACGTGTTACGGAGTGTTGTTGTACTGGACGTTTCTCGTTAGCACAGGTAATATGTTTTTTTATGAATTTGGGATACATTTTCATTTAGTTCTCCACTAATTTTAGTTCTTATATTTTGACAGGAAAAATTAGTAATATCCTTTTTGGAAGTCGTGGGGGCTTGGACTTGGAGATGGACGTAGCTACGTAGAGGTATGTAAACACATAGAGTATATAATGTAGAAAGAACAGTGAATATAGTATTGCTATAGTTATCGGATTAGGCCAAATGATCTTTCTTGCATTCACTTTTTGGCATTCTAGTACTCTGATATATGATCAAGTATGCCAAATAATGTGCCCTGTAATGGTTAAAGATACTTTAAAAAAAAAAATCATGATTTGCTAGTTTATTCCATTACTGATATGTTCTTGGTGTGTTTATCTTGAGGTTTTAGTTAACATATCTGCATTCTGCTGTTTAGTGGTGGGGAAACTGTGAATGTAGTTGTTTGAGCAAGAACGAATTAGATATTGACAATAAACACAAATAAATTTGGGAAATGAATTTTCCTTTTCATTTTTGTGGTGCACAAACTGTAAGACAAGAATGAATTTGGGAAATAAATTGAAAATAATGTAAGGCTCTTCTCTTCCAATTTGATCATACATAACAGAAGCATCTTTCAAAACATATGTATTATATATATAATGTCAAAAAGTAATGGAATATATTATAATCAATTCCTAAAATGATGATAAGAAAGATAATCTGAACCTGTTTGGCTTGTGAAGAGGGCAATATGGTTGTGTAAGATTAGGGACAAAGTGGTAATTTATGTGTGTGATGGACATTGAATTGGGAGGGTAGGTGGTGAAACCGACCTACCACACAACGATCCAATGGTGAAATCTGGATTGTGAGTGTTTACTCGTAAGACCGTGAATCACCTAAGACATGTGTGCTTGCGACTCATAGATCCCTGGTTCAAAATTGTTTTTGTAGCAACATTTCTTTTTAACTCAACTCTTGTAAGAAATCATTTCTACCTGGACTGGACTAAACTCATGAATTTATTATATATTAAGGTTAAATGACGAAAGGCTGAAATGGTTCAACAGGGATGTTTATGATCCTAAGTTCGGATTGTTTGTGGGCAAGTAAAAGATTAGACGAACAATGCATAATTATTGATTATGTTTTGTATAATTTGTTCTTGTTGAGCTTGAATATTGGTTCGTCTGTCAAAATTTTATCATCAATTTTAAGTCTTATTTTTGGTTGCTTCTCCAATCGCTGTTGTAGCTTCTTCAGATGTTGTCGTCTGTTTGATAACCTTTTGCTGTTGGTCTTTTACGTTTGTCAGAGCTATTCTTATTTGTTTGCAGCACATACCGTGATAGTTCTTCATCCACCATGATATCTTCCATTAAAATTGCAGTAAGATCATCAACCACCGATGATTAAGAAATAAATGCAGTAATATTTGCTTACACTTTTATTGTTTTATGACTAATTTAAATTTGAATTTATGGTGCAGGAAGAATTCAAACCAGGTGGAAGAGGATTTTATTAGAGTTTTAGTTCAAATTCACTGATTAACAGATGATTGTTGATTGACAAAATTGGATATTGTGAAAATCCATTACGAAACTGGTCATCCAGAAAAATGTGTATGACAAATTTCTGTGATTACATTGCCTACAAAGCAAATGAAATTCAAAAACTTATTTGCTGACAGAGCATATAGAGAAGCAAAAAATTCAACTTCAATTTCTATTGCTATCTCTGCATATTCACTGAATTAAAAGGAGTTTGTGATGAAAGGCATTTATTTTTGCTTATTGTGGTCAATTTATTTGAAATCATCAAATTGCAAATTATTTGGTCCGTAACTATGTTAAAAAAATACATTCTGAAATAAGTTTGTGCTGTATTTGATGCATTGCCATGGGATTGTTAGATTGAAATTTCAGGGACGAGTCTTTATGTAGCACAGTAGCAGCCCAAATAATCGACCTATCTTTTAGTTGACTAATTTTCTCTAAATTTATACAAATTTTCATTATAAATATAAGTTCTTATTTATGGTGTTGTCTTGAATTCAAACAAAATCGAAACCTAGTTGGCAAGTCAAACAAAACACGATTACTTAATTGTAAATTTGGATATGTTTTTTTTTTTTAATGAATCAATTACATAAAACCTATTAAGTATATCAAATAGTAATAAATCAACTATTAACTAACAATTGTTATAATTAGCTGGTAACTACTCTAAAAGTCGAAAAAAATAGACATTGTTGAAGTCGAATCTAAAACTAGAAAATATTAGGGCCTTAATTTCTCATGTAAAACAACGCTTCATGGATGAAATTGAAATATTCTAAATTTAAAAATGTCTACATTTTCAACTTACCAAAAGTATTATTTGTTGGTTTTAATAAAATATCACTTTGGGGCATTTTGGGTATCACTAGGTAAAAGATTTTGGCGGGCCTCAACCCAACTAATGATAATGTAATTCTCCAAAATCTTGAAACAAATATTTCTAAAATAGATTTACTATATTCCAGCCACAAAATGGAACGATATGCTTAAATATAAATGAAGACTGCAAAAGTGGTCCATTATCGCCTTAATAAGTCGGGTTACTCGTGTCACGACCTTTAATATTTATGTTGCATTTTCATATACACCATCCATTTCGCTTCAAATTTCCCAACAAGCTAAGCCAATATGTGAAATGTTTCTTACAGATGATGCATCCTCGGAAAAAATGACGAAATCAATAGATAGATATTTATTTTATTAAAATGTTATAATTTATATAATTTAAATTTGAATTTATTTTATAGTAGGGATTCAAATCGGATGGAGGAGGATTTTTTATCCTCATTTTTATTCAAGCTCTGCTCGTCGATGACAAGTGATTATTGTTAGAAATTGGATATTATGAAAATTCATTATGAAAAATTCAGAAGAATGTTTGTGATAAATTTTCTTTATTACATTGCATATGAAGCAAAATTGAATTCAAACACTTATTTGTTAACATAAAATGAATTGTAAAGCAATCTTGTTAATTTATCTTAAACAGAAATAAATAATTATTAAAAAGGGGAGTAATAGAAGAAGATGTACCCAACAAGTGTATCAAAATGTCTAGCAATAGCAATAGCACCAAGAACACCCATGATTTTATTATCTTCAAAATAATTAGGAAATTGTGAGGTAATATTTATTGGAGACATATAGGACTATAAGTCTTTTAATTTTATATTATAGATTAGTGTGGGCATAGATAGGCATGTATTTGGTGAATTTGAAGATATTACCATTTATAATAGCAAGTTTTCCAATTGACTAAAACTTGGGTAATTGACCGGTTGCACAATCGAATTGTCATATTTTTGGCATCTTTTATACAATTTAATTTTTGGTATTTTTTTGCCCCTTCAAATAATATATAACTTCACATTTTGTATTCTAAAGTGAATTTCACCCATTTAACTCACTAGAAAAATGAGCTCAAGCGATGTTAGAGGGTAAAATTTTAAATACAAAGAAGCAAAATTGGACGAAAAAAAAAACTGAAAATTTACGAAATCCCACGGCAAAATTTTGTAATAAAAAAATACAAACTTGTGAAAATCCTCTCAATTTTAGGGTTAACCATCTCCACATGCATTTGAATAATAGAGTCACCAATATCTATTCTCCATGCAAGATGATGATAACATATGTCTGATGAAATTTTTTTTGACACACAAAGATAAGCTCTACTAAATATTAATATATTACTAGTCATGTGGCATATTCCATGGTTGTGCATAATTATTAAAATATTATATATAAAAATAATTGATCATTTTATAATATGAATCATACATGTCGCTTGAAACTATGGGAGCATAAATTTGCTCACGATTTTTTTATTCATTATTTTTGTAAGTATTTAGAAATTGGTCAAGTAAAAAGATAAAAGAAAGACATAAGAACAAACAAAAAGATTGACAGACCAAATTAATTCCTCTAAGAGTGCTCTTTATTAAGAGAGATAATTAAAAATTCAATCCTTAAAGAAATATAGATAACATAAAAATTGATTAAACAATTTCAAATTACTATTAGGCTATGTTTTTTTTTTTTTTTTGGATGACGGGGGAAACCCGCAGCCGCTACCCTTTCGGGTGCACACTGGGTAAACCTCGCTCTTGTGCAATAGCCTGCAAACCACACAAGAGAGGTAAACCAGCCTAGGTTAGGCATAGCTGACAGACTCATAGTAGAGAAGGCAAATAGGCATTCCCACAGGGATTCGAACCCGTGACCTAAGTCACAAGTTCAAATGCCCTTACCAACTCTACCAGGGGTTGCCCCGCTATTAGGCTATTGTCTCGACTTGTAGTTGGTTAAGTCAAACAAAGCACGATTACTTAATTGAAATTTCTTTTGAACTTACCAAAAGTATTATTGAATAGGTTTTAGTAAATATCATTTTGGGGCATTTTGGGTATCACAACCAGGGAAAAGATATTGGTGGGCCTAAGCCCAACTAATGATAATGTAATTCTCCAAAATCTTGAAACAAATATTCTGATATAGATTAACTATATTCCAGCAACAAAATGGAACCGTATGCTTAAATATAATTAAAGACTGCGAATATAACGTAAATTGAAGTTGATCTCTTCCTTTTATTTTACTGTGATTATGATCAAGATCATAAGTTTGCTGAAATTAAGAAATCCTTTTAATTTGGGCTTTTTTGAAATCTCATTTTAGTACCATAAAATATAAATAGTATATCGTGCATGTTATTTTTACCATTCAGTTCAAAATTTCATTTGGCACAAATATTATCCATTTTTCTCACATTTTATACCACCGAGATAAACAAGTGAAGAAATATATAGTTGATGAAGAAAGCTTACTATATTGTTTGTATGAAGGAAGTGCAGGCATCAGATACCTATAACATGACCCTCATGTCCTCTTAGGTGATTGAGTGTGCACAAAAGCATAAGCTCCTCTAGTAGTTCTGCTTTCTGAAGCATACGGGATTAAAATAAACAAAAAAAAAAACTGAATTTTTTTGACATGGAATTTCCTTTTTTAAAGATAAAAAGAATATACATGATATAGATAAGAATGGATCGTATCACAAAAGGATCCTACGACCCAGGACCATACTAATAAACATGGCAAATAAAACCATAACATGAACAAAGTGGGTCGTATAGGCATAGTCCCACGATCCATATGAACATACGACCCATATGACTTAAGACCCATATGGACATACAACCCATATGGCTTAAGACCCATATGGACATACGACACATATAGCTTAAGACCCATATGGCTTAATTTACAGTCAGGGTCCTTACTAGCCAACTAATTGCAAAACACTACAAGACCCGCGTGTTTTTATTATACGGGTCAAGTACAAAAAGAACCCGACATATCCCGACCGTATATCAAGGACACGTGTACGACACATGTTCGTACATCTGTATCATCCGTACAAGGTGGATCTCCTATAAATAGCTGCACTGTTCATTGGAAAAGGGGGAGATTTGCTAGTACTTATCCTCTCTACTACCGAGCTATCATTACGAACCTCATTATTATATTTGAACTACGTTAGACTTGATCCTTAAGAAAGGTACGTAGGCAGCTTGGGTCGAACCCCGAGTGCAGTCTATAATCTATCTTACGGCTGGGTCGTACTTAGTGGCTCGGCTTGACCTAGCTCGTTTATTTCGACCTAGATCAGGTGGCGCCGTCTGTGGGAAACTACTAGCAAATCGCTGAAATATTTATAGCGAACAATGAAAAACCAAGAGACAAGAAGCCCCCTACGAAACGACCCATAAGGGGTCGTAAGGGAGGAAAGTTGAAAAATACAAGCCCACTACGAAACGACCCATACAGGGGTCGTAAGGGAGGAAAGTTGAAAAATACAAGCCCCTATGAAACGACCCATATAGGGGTCGTAAGGGAGGAAAGTTGAAAAATACAAGCCCCCTACGAAACGACCCATACAGGGGTCGTAAGGGAGGAAAGTTGAAAAATACAAGCCCCCTACGAAACGACCCATACAGGGGTCGTAAGGGAGAAAAGTTGAAAAGTAGAAGAAGCCCCCTACGAAACGACCCATATAGGGGTCGTAAGGGAGGAAAGATGAAAAATACAAGAAACCCCCTACGAAACGACCCATACAGGGGTCGTAAGGGAGGAAAGTTGAAAAATACAAGCCCCCTACGAAACGACCCATACAGGGGTCGTAAGGGAGAAAAGTTGAAAAATAGAAGAAGCCCCCTACGAAATGACCCACATAGGGGTCGTAAGGGGGAAAGTTGAAAAATACAAGAAACCCCCTACGAAACGACCCATACAGGGGTCGTAAGGGAGGAAAGAAACCCCCTACGAACGACCTACATAGGGATCGAAAAGGGAGGATTAAATACTCGGTATGAGGGGTCGGGGTCCAGAAAGGACCATGACGATCCCGTCGCTTTCAGAAATATAAAAATTACACGCGTAGTTAATATTTTTTAATATAGACGGAATGGGTCGTAAAATGCAAAACATCCACGATTATGGCCCTTGTAATCGACGACCCATAGCTATGTTAAGGAGCACAACGAAGTGGACTCCATAATGCAAAGACCTACAACCCATCTGGGCTTACGACCCAAGTGGGCCTATGACCGAAATGGACCCACGAGCCATTCAAGTCATGAACTACGACCCTATCATGATCCCATGACGGTACGAATTCCAAGATTATGAGAGCTATTTATTACTGATTTTATAATTATACAATCTACGACCTTATAATTATAATCTGGGGGAGTAGATGATATAGATAAGAATGGATCGTATCACAAAAGGATCCTACGACCCAGGACCATACTAATAAACATGGCAAATAAAACCATAACATGAACAAAGTGGGTCGTATAGGCATAGTTCCATGATCCATATGAACATACGACCCATATGACTTAAGACCCATATGGACATACAACCCATATGGCTTAAGACCCATATGAACATACGACCCATATGACTTAAGACCCATACAGGGGTCGTAAGGGAGGGGGAGAAAAATTGAAAAATACAAGAAACCCCTACGAAACGACCCATACAGGGGTCATAAGGGAGGAAAGAAACCCCCTACGAACGACCTACACAGGGATCGAAAAGGGAGGATTAAATACTCGGTATGAGGGGTCGGGGTCCAGAAAGGACCATGAACGATCCCGTCGCTTTCAGAAATATAAAAATTACACGCGTAGTTAACATTTTTTAATATAGACGGAATGGGTCGTAAAATGCAAAACATCCACGATTATGGCCCTTGTAGTCGACGACCCATAGCTATGTTAAGGAGCACAACGAAGTGGACTCCATAATGCAAAGACCTACAACCCATCTGGGCTTACGACCCAAGTGGGCCTATGACCGAAATGGACCCACGAGCCATTCAAGTCATGAACTACGACCCTATCATGATCCCATGACGGTACGAGTTCCAAGATTATGAGAGCTATTTATTACTGATTTTATAATTATACAATCTACGACCTTATAATTATAATCTGGGGGAGTAGATGATATAGATAAGAATGGATCGTATCACAAAAGGATCATACGACCCAGGACCATACTAATAAACATGGCAAATAAAACCATAACATGAACAAAGTGGGTCGTATAGGCATAGTCCCACGATCCATATGAACATACGACCCATATGCCTTAAGACCCATATGGACATACAACCCATATGGCTTAAGACCCATATGGACATACGACACATATAGCTTAAGACCCATATGGCTTAATTTACAGTCAGGGTCCTTACTAGCCAACTAATTGCAAAACACTACAAGACCCGCGTGTTTTTATTATACGGGTCAAGTACAAAAAGAACCCGACATATCCCGACCGTATATCAAGGACACGTGTACGACACATGTTCGTACATCTGTATCATCCGTACAAGGTGGATCTCCTATAAATAGCTGCACTGTTCATTGGAAAAGGGGGAGATTTGCTAGTACTTATCCTCTCTACTACCGAGCTATCATTACGAACCTCATTATTATATTTGAACTACGTTAGACTTGATCCTTAAGAAAGGTACGTAGGCAGCTTGGGTCGAACCCCGAGTGCAGTCTATAATCTATCTTACGGCTGGGTCGTACTTAGTGGCTCGGCTTGACCTAGCTCGTTTATTTCGACCTAGATCAATACAAGTTCAACAAATTGAGCAATCATTCATATATCGGTTATGGTACTAAATTTTTTCAGGTGAGCTCAAGAAAAATAGATACAGATAATAATTAAGGTTATCAAAATTAATAATCAAATTTACTTTTCTTATTGTTTTTAATAATTTGCATGCATCATATTTCTTTAAACTAGTAAAGAACACGTGCGTTGTACGTGAGTCTACAAACTTATTGAAGTAATTTCATGATTTGAATGCTTGAATAAATAAAAGTGAATTTTTCAAGCCACACTTCATAAATAAATTAAAATGAGCTTCAATATTTAAAGTTTAATGAAAATTTATAAAATATAAATAAAGTACTTTTAATCTTATTTAAAAGCTCGTTAGTACTCTTTTATAAAGTACAAACATTCTGAAAACATAAGGTTGTATGGTATAGTTTTCGGATACTGATACGCCTCCGATATGCTTTGGACACGTGTCGAACACGGCTGATTCATGTATTGAATAAAAATAAAAATAAAAATAAAAATTTCTAGCACAATAAGTATCTGAAGTAGTAGTAACATTAGTAATAGTATTATGTTAAGTTTAATACGCCGTATTAATTGGTTTAAATGATTTGTTGTAAGAATTTCATTAAAAATATTAAGACACTATAAACTTTAATTAATTAATTAAACTGTAAAATATTTGATTAGCAAGTTGAGAATAAGAATGACAAGATTAACCATAAACTCAATTTTGTTTAAATACTTATATATATTTATCACTTTTCTCTATCCACAGTCTACATATATCAAATTTTAAGTGCCAGTTATCGGGCTGACTTATATCAAGGGGTCAACCTTTTTTGTGTTTAAAATTTTTAAGGGGTGATGTCTCTTTTTTGTAGTTTTAGAGAGGAAAGTACAAAATACAAGTTTTTCGAGGTGGTGAAGTGCACTTTACCCTTATTAAAATGTGGGTGTCTGACAAGTTTAGGTCCTTCGGACATGGGTGTTCACCTTTTTTTCAATAAAACTAAATCTTTTGAGGTCAAAATATAAAATACAAAAGTATAGAAATTATAAAGTCAAAAAATCACATTTTATTAAAAAATACTCAAAAATATATGAAAGGTGCGACCAAAAATGTGGGATGTAAATGGATATACTTTTAAGTCGAGTGATAATGTTGAAGTTTAAGAGATTGCAAATCGCACTCTTGATGAACCAGAATTGGAACATGACTTGTTTGTCAATGAAGTTGGTTATGAAGAACGTCAATGATTCTGATATTTGACCAAAATAGAAGTTTAGACTGTTATTATTTTCTTTATTTGTATGACGATTAATGTTTGATTTTTATTTCACTTATTTGTTTTAAAAATTTGAACAGTGCAATTATTTACTTTTCTTATATTATATTTTGTGTTGAAAACATGATTATTTTATTTTTTATCTGTTATTGATTTATTGAATACTAAGTGTGAGTAGTTGAATTTTTTCTGACACACTGAGCTTTATAAAACAATTAATTTATATATATACATATATTAGTGTCATTTTGTGTCTTATATCTATTTGAAAAATGACGTATCTTGTGTCTGTGTTCGTGTCGTGTCGTTTTCCATATTTGTGCATCATCACTACTCTAATTTGATTTTATTAGATGTCACAATCTTCTTCTTTTTTTTGTTTTCCTCTCAATCCACGCTCATCTCAACTCCAATGGCTATAAATAAGTTTTAACAATTGAATATTAGTATTGGACTCCATTAAACATTTACATTGGACTGTTGAGTTATGGAGCCTGAAAGACTGTAAATAGGCCCAAAAGTATTTTGATGGGCTTATGTCATTCTCCTATTAGGGTTACGTATATTGTATTATAAATAACCCTAATATCATTGTAACCCTTAGAGTCCTAAGACTCTCAATTGAATCACAATGTAATCTCATAGTGAATATCCTGGCTTGGCAGCGCCCCCAGAGGTAGTCAAATTGATTTGACGAACTGGGTTAACAACTCTCGTGTGTTCTTTCATTGTTCTTTCTTTTATGCGTTTATCACCAGCGATCATATTCCTAACAACTGGTATCAAAGCTCCAGGTCGAGTGGGAGCGAATATGATGGGTGATGGAAAAACGCCGATTGAAAAGTTTGACGGGACTGATTTTGGGTTCTGGAAGATGCAAATCGAAGATTACCTGTATGGTAAAGATTTGTATCAGCCCCTTGGTGATAAGTCGTCGGATATGAAAGACGAAGAGTGGAAGGTGCTTGATAGGAAGACGATGAGTGTGATTCGATTTTGATGACGAGGTTAGAGCCCTAATTCTGTTGTCTTCTCTACCAGAAAGTTGGAGTGGAACGGTCACCGTCTTCAGCAGGGAAAGAGAGGTTCCCAGAAAGTTGGAGTGGAACGGTCACCGAGTGGAACGGTCACCGTCTTCAGCAGGGAAAGAGAGGTTCCCGGAAAGTTGGAGTGGAACGGTCACCGTCTTCAGCAGGGAAAGAGAGGTTCCCGGAAAGTTGGAGTAGAACGGATACCGTCTTCAGCAGGGAAAGAGAGGTTCCCGGAAAGTTGGAGTGTAACGGTTACCGTCTTCAGCAGGGAAAGAGATGTTGAAATCTGACGAAGTAAGATACTTGATTATGAGCGAAAAATTCGCAGGAGAGAATCGAATATAGCTTCGGGATCAGTTCTGAATACAGAAATTAGAGGCAGATCGGAATCAAATAAATTGAAGCTATGAATAGCTTCAATTGGCCTCGGAACTTGAGGTGAGAGGCTTGGCGTTTCCGGGATCATGTTGTGGGCTACTAAATGAGAATATCGAGAGATGGCTACATTGTTTGTTGAGTTCAGTCTTCAAGTGGGAGATTGTTGAGTTATGGAGCCTGAAAGACTGTAAATAGGCCCAAAAGTATTTTGATGGGCTTATGTCATTCTCCTATTAGGGTTACGTATATTGTATTATAAATAACCCTAATATCATTGTAACCCTTAGAGTCCTAAGACTCTCAATTGAATCACAATGTAATCTCATAGTGAATATCCTGGCTTGGCAGCGCCCCCAGAGGTAGTCAAATTGATTTGACGAACTGGGTTAACAACTCTCGTGTGTTCTTTCATTGTTCTTTCTTTTATGCGTTTATCACCAGCGATCATATTCCTAACATGGACAAACTTGTGAACTTATAATTTTAAATGAATGATTCATTCTCATTCATTTATGTAGTAATAACAATAATTATTATTTTTATATTAAAAGATAACAATAATTTATTATTGCATGGTTATTCAAGTTTTCATTATGTGACCTTGTTAAAACGTATATAAATATTTTTCAATTATGAAAAAATATATTATAGATTTGAAACTTTACCAATAATTTAATGAAAGAATTGTTATTCGATAAAATCTAATTATTTGAACAGCTTGATATTGATTGGTATAAAAAAATAAATCAATGCATAAAGAACAAAATTGATTGAAAATTGAAATATGAATAATAATGTGAATAAATAAATTCTTACATATTCATGCTTTATTGATTTGTTATCATATTTAACTTTTATTTGTCACGTGTTCTTTTATTATTTTTGGTTAGTTCTTTGTGCACTTGGAACTATCTCTTCATTATAATCCAAATAGAAAATGGATATCTATGTCGATTTTAATTTTTTTATTCATTTTATTCCTTTAATTTTAAAACAACTGCAATATTTTATTTTTCTTTCAAGTCTATTCAATGTGTCTTTATTTTAAATTTTAACCTCAGTTACAGTTTTCATGAAATTATGTAATCTGCGCATAAAAAATATATGCGATAGAGAAACAAATAAAGATAAAGAATCAGGGTGATCATATTCATTTAGTTTTCACACTCAAATGTCATTATTGCGAATATATCTTCAGTTATATTAGATTTTGTATTTTCGTTTATTTTAGATTTAGATAGATTTTATTAGTTGTTTGGATAAGGAAAATATTGATTTGGATTGATATCCTTCTTTTTAGGATTCATTTCAAAATTAAAAATCTTGTATTTTTTGCTTATAAATAGGCGACAATTTCGTCAATAACATATAGAATATTTTTCAAATAAACTTGTGAGTTTTAACTCTCGTTGTTCTCTAAGAACGCTTTTGAATTTATTGAATTTTATATCTATGGCGTTCATTCCTAACTTATCAAATGATTTTCCATCACGTTTATAGCGTCATCATAAATTCGTTCCGAGGTTCGTATTCGTTGATTTTATTGGGTCAATGTTATTAATACTGAGGTTTATTAATGTAGCAGTCGAATTTGGGTTAAGGATATCCATCTATTATCCAATTAAAAGTTGACCTTGAGAATTCCGCGTCAAGTCGATCCAAGTCTGGTTGGTTCGTATGAATCATGATAGACATGTGGTTGCCCTTGGGGAAAAATCATGTTCGTCACCCCTTGGGACAATGGAAATTCTATAAAAGACATTCAACATCATCCTCTCCCTGCTCTCGTTTATCCGCCATTGCATTCCACTCATACCATATTTTAATCCACCATGACTTGTTCGCCTCCTTCACCACTCGTGCTCTATATTAAATTTTTAATTATTTTATAGAATTTTTTTACTCTTCTTTTTTTCTTTTTATTTTGCTGATTTATTTTCAGTATTTTTCAGATTTTTTCAAAACTTTATACATTTTTTATTTTATTGAAATTGGTTTTATTTTCTCTAGATTTTTATTGGATTTCATATAAACTTTATTCTTCTAATTTTTCTTTATATTTTATATTTCTCAGAGGAAAAATGAATAAAACAAAATACTATAATTATTATAAATAATCCAACGATTGAAAATACATAAAAAAAATGTAAAATTCACCAAAATGAGGAGTATAATAGAAAAAGGAAAAAAATGTCGGTGTTAGACCATAATAAAGGACATGAATTATTTACCATCTAAAATTACATAGGGATTTATTTGGTGATTCTAACAATTTCCTATAAATGATTCATTACAAAAACTAAATTAATATTCACCAAATTGAGGATTATAATGGCAAAGCACAAAAAATTAATGTGTTTAGACTGTAATAATGGAAAATGACTATGTGCAATCCACAAATTACTTGGGGATTTCTTAGGCTATTTTCTCAATAAATGGGATTTACTTGCATATAATCATTTTCACATGAGGGCGAAATGCAACTTAGATACCTAATAATTATAACATAATGGAAAGGTTTCTTTTTATTTCCTAAAGTGATTTTTGTTATCATCAAAATCTAGATTCATTATTAATACTTTTACCTAAACAAAGAGTTAGATATATAAAAATTAATTATTCGTCTTCTAAAATTGATTGATTTATTTTTGAAGGTAATGGAATGAATAAAACATAAATTAATACAAATCTTTAAATAAAATTATGAACTAAATAAATACGCATTCAAAATACCTAAATCGAATCAAGTAAATTTTTACCCAAAAAAATTATAAAAGATGAGCGTTTGAACCTTGTACAAGCACTTTAGTTTGTCCTATACTAATGATGCTATATTTTTAACTTTATTTTATAGAATTCTTTATTATTATTATTATTATTATTATTAATTATTCAATTATATATGGGAAAATTGTACTTTATGTTTAATAACTTAGCTCAAGTTTACTTTTAATCGAATTTATTATGAATTTTTCACATTTAGTACAATTACTTTAAAAATATCTCGTATTTAGTCCCACCGTTCATAATCTTATAATGAACTTCTTTCGTCTATACTTTAATCAGTTGTTTTTAAAGAATTTTTGCATGAATACACTCATACATGGATTATATTCAAGATTATGATATTTTTAGTCCATATCATGTGGCTTTTATCCATATACAATCTCCTAAAAAGGCCTTATCAAAGTATTGACCAATGGAGTTGACCAAAATATCTCACATTTAGTCTCCCCGTCTAAAATCTAATGATCAACTCCATTAGTTCAACATTTTGATCGAACTGCTTAGGAAGAATTCATATGTGAATATATTAATGTAAGAATTATATTCAATTTTTTTTTATGTTTGTGCTCAATTTCATGTGTCTTTTATGGATAATATCTTTTTAAAAAGTCTGGTCAAGGTATTGACTAACAGAATTGATGGTTAGATTAAATATCAGACTTTTCTATAGTCACGAGACTAAACGTAAGAAATTCATAATAAATGATTCCAAAATTCAACTTTGATTAAGTTATAGGATGGAAAATGTATTTTCCTATGATTGTTGATATTGTTTTATTTTTCTTCTAACCTTTAGTAGATGGATTGTTAAAATTGAGGAATATCAATTCTAAATTATTTTGTTTGTTATTTATATTTATATACTGTTTATTAATTATATATAACTCTTTATTCACGATTCATAAAGATATAAGTTGTGACAACATATAAAGTCATTTCTCAACATTATATATATATATATTTATCTTGATCTACTAATAACTATTGAATGTTAAAGAAATTATTTTTTAAGAAACTAACTCATATTACTTAGTAGTAGTAAATCATAGAAAGAAAAAAGAAACTCATATTTTCCTTGATATATTTCAATATTAATTTCCATCAAAAATTAAGCTTGGTATATATGGGTTCGAGTCATGATCACTGTAAAACTCTGATTGAATAAGATTTCCTCTTCACAGTAGTTTGATCACCTACTATCCAATGGTATATGAGGGATCAACTCCATTGAATGTCCTTCATAAAATTTCTTCAAGTTTTAGTTGGTCATGTTAATCAATATTTGTAGGCAAAGCAATACAACGTCACACCTTGCAAAATGATGTTTAATGATATAAGTTGAATAGCCATATGCATATAAGTTGTATTGGATTGATTTTGTGCAAGTGATGTGAATCAAACTTAATGTAATGATCACTTATTTGCTAAACTAAGATATTTCATATGAAAAAGGAAAAAAAACACACATTACATTCATTGAGTGATAAACCTCTTTTTCACGCAACTTTCATCATTCATTCGACACGTTTATTTATGTAATTGCATCATATTTTTATCCCGCAAATGCGTTTAATGTCACTTTTGAGTGCCGTAGGGAATTTCTATGTTGCAAACGTAAAAACACCAATTGTAGGCTGAAATCGTGAACGAGTTGATTGAAAGCTGGAAAGATACGGCGTACAAACGCCGTTATAAATGGCGTACAAGCGCCGAAATACACGGCGTACGTACGCCTTATTAATTCGCGCCCAAACAACGAAGGCAGAGAATTTGGCTCATCCCGCGTACGAACGCAAGATCATACGGCGTACGAGCGCCGTTGAACTCGGCGTACAGGCGCCGTTGAACTCAGCGTACAGGCGCCGTTATATGCGGCGTACAAGCGCCATTATAAATGGCGTACGTACGCGCGCTATTTTGAATCTGAACGCTGGAAGCCCATATTCGGCCCAATTTCGGGTTTATGTTCTAGATTAGGTATAAATACTCTCTCCAAACATTGTTTTAGGGTTCGACTTTTATTTTCTTGAATTGAGTTGTAAATATTGGAGATCGAGAGACGAGATTCAAGATTTTTGTAGACAATTTTATTCGACAACGGGTTTAATCGAAATTATTTTCTTTAATCTCTTTTAATTCTTGTCGTTTTATTATGTTTACATTATTAGTTGTTTATCGTGCTTTCGTATCTATGGAGTAATTCATATTATTCTGGAACCGGGAATAGCCCGATAATATGTTATCGATATAGATTATAGAATCGTTGATTTTACATCGCGTATGCTTATGATTTGCATTCTTGATTATTAATGCTTGTGAATTTGCTGGCCACATATTTGCATGATCATAGATATTAGGTGAAAATTCTGAAAGGTGACATCTATATCAGAACCCTAGAATTCAAACCTAGGATCCTAAATCACGAAAGTAGTTTTAGGTCTTTTGAGGAATCGATACACTATCATAGAGATTAATGAATATGAGTTTAGTCTAATCATCACGAAAGTAGTTGATTAATTAGCTTGGGTAAATTGTTATGCTTCGACAGAAGATAGTGAATACAATAGGATAGTGTCCTTCATAAGTAGCGATCGTAATTTAATCGGTAATATAATTGAGTCGATAATGTTTATCGAGGTGAATCTTGAGTCCGGAATTTCCAATCACATATAACTCAAATCAATTTTCTTGTGTTCTGTTTAGTTTTCTTTGCAATATATCTCGTGCTTTTGATTAGGCTTAGATTACTGATAAGTGATAGATTAGTATTTGATTATTCGGTCTTCGTGGGAACGATATCTTTTGTACTGCACCGAAGCCGTGCGCTTGCGGTTTAGGCACATCAAGTTTTTGGCGCCGTTGCCGGGGACTTGAATAGTCAATATTAGTTTTTATCAGATTTTAGTGAGACTAAGCCATTTTATTTTATTTTTAATTTTTAATTTTCTGTTTTATTTCAGGTTTCGATTTTTCCTTGTATGCGAAGTAAGATCGATTTCGAACCTGATCCAGAAATCGAGAAGACTTTTCGTGCTAGGAGAAAATTACAAAAACTGAAACAAGCTCAGCTTATACAAGTAACAATGGCTGAAGAGAATGTGAATGCGAATGTTAATGCAAACGCTAACGCGAATGCAAACCCGGCTGCAAATGTGAATGCGAACGCAAGATGTCTTAAGGATTTTGCAGCACCGAATGCGCAGACACTTCACTCCAGCATTGCTAGGCCTACTGTAGAGGCCAACAATTTCGAGCTCAAGCCATCCCTTCTGCAAATGGTTCAGCAGAATCAGTTTGGGGGTGCACCTACTGAAGAGCCGAATCTCCACTTGTCAATGTTCTTAGAGTACTGTGACACTCTAAAAATGAACGGAGTTTCCCAGGATGCCATCAGACTGAGATTGTTTCCGTTCTCACTGAGAGACAAGGCGAGAGCTTGGCTACATTCCTTACCGACTGGTTCGATTAGAACATGGGATCAGCTCATGCAATGCTTTTTAGCGAGATATTTCCCTCCGAGCAAGACCACAACTGAGGAATCAAATTACGACGTTTGCTCAGAGAGATGGTGAATCATTGTATGAAGCTTGGGAATGATTCAAAGATCTTCTACGACTGTGCCCACATCACGGGCTGGAGAAATGGCTCATAGTTCATACATTTTATAACGGGCTGATTTACACCACGAGGATGTCAGTCGATGCAGCAGCTGGAGGAGCTCTGATGAATAAGGGTATCGATGAAGCATATGATCTAATCGAGGATATGGCACTGAACCACTACCAGTGGTCAAGCGAAAGATCGACTCCACAGAAAACGCCAGGTAAGTACGATATTGATGCCATTACTTTACTTTCTGCACAAGTAGAGGCTATGTCTAAGAAGCTTGATTCGATGAATATGCATGTTAACTCTGTTACTACCCCACCCCCTATGTGTGAAATATGTGGTACAGTTGGTCATATTGCCTTAGAGTGTCAATTTGCTAGTATACCAACCGATCCCTCTATAGAGCAAGCCAATTACGTGAACAACTTCAACCAAAAGAGCGACTCGTTTTCAAATACTTTTAACCCTGGTTGGAGAAATCACCCCAATTTTTCATACAAGCCTCAAAACGCAGCCCCACCATCTAATTTTAGACCACCACCTGGATTTCAACAAAAGCCTTATAATCCTGTTCCACCACAGAAATCGAACTTAGAGTCACTCCTTGAGGGTTTTGTAGTAGCTCAGACTAAACAAAACGAAGTGGTAAATGATGCAATTAAGCAACTAGCAACAAAAGTAGATTCATTAGCAACTCATAACAAAATGCTAGAAACTCAAATTGCACAACAGGCTAACAACCCGATTAGGAATTCTGGTTCTTTTTCCGGTCAACCCGAGACAAATCCAAAGGAACATTGTAAGGCTATTACTTTAAGAAGTGGTACTAATTATGAAGGTCCTAGGATGCCTACAGATGTGAGTCAGACTGAGTCAACTGATAAGTTAGAAAAAGAGAAAACGCCTAGCCCTGACAGCTCAACAGATAAAACGAACGAAGTAACTGAAAAAGAGCCTGTTTATGTACCTCCACCACCATATGAACCACCCGTACCCTTTCCTCAAAGATTAGCTAAGGCAAAATTAGATAAGCAGTTTGGAAAGTTTTTAGATGTTTTGAAAAAGCTATATATTAACATTCCATTCACTGATGCACTTGCACAGATGCCGTCATATGCTAAATTTTTGAAGGAAATTCTGTCTAACAAACGTAAACTTGAGGATTATGAAACTGTGGCTTTAACTGAAGAGTGTAGTGCATTAATTCAAAATAAATTGCCTCCTAAGCTTAAAGACCCCGGTAGTTTTTCGATTCCATGTGTAATAGGTAACGTGAGTTTTGATCATGCATTGTGTGACCTTGGTGCTAGCGTTAGCCTTATGCCTCTTTCGGTTTCACGTAAGTTAGAGATGGGTGAGTTAAAACCTACTACGATTACTCTGCAATTAGCTGATAGATCTGTGAAGTATCCGGTAGGTATGCTAGAAGATGTACCGATTAGAGTAGGAAAATTTTTTATTCCTGCTGATTTTGTTGTTCTAGAGATGGAGGAGGATTCTCAAATCCCCATCATACTTGGTAGACCGTTCTTAGCCACAGCTGGTGCTATTATAGATGTTAAGAACGGTAGACTATCATTAAAAGTTGGGGACGAGAAGGTTGAATTTAATTTGGCTAAAACTGTTACTTACCCTTCTCTTGAGAATTCTTGTTGTAGAGTTGATCAGGTGGACCGGCTAGTTCAAGACAAGCTCACGAAGTACTTATGCAGTGATCCATTGGAAGCTTGTTTAGTGAACAACGGTTCAACAGAAGATGAAGACGACGCTATTGCAGATATTGCTCGTCGCTTCGAGGGAAAACAAAAACAGAAAAAAGAAAACACTTGGGTTGCCTCCCAAGAAGCGCTTGTTTATAGTCGTTAGCTTGACTTTACCATGTTAACTCAGCTTTGTAGATCCCGAATTGGACCCGATGATTTGGCAATTCTCCAATCGACTTTAGAATCTCGATTTATTGGTAAAGAAACCTCTGGTGCTTGTCGAATAGAAGAACTAAATAGCCCCTTCTTGAGTTTTTGTCGAGGGATCTTTTTGTTGTGCAAAACTTTAATTCCTTCCTTTTCAATCCTTGCACTCTCATGCGCATCAAATTTGAACTTATCTGGTTCACGACGTCGAAACTTCCTCTCATCTCTAGTGATGTTTGATGTCAACGATGGATTTCCCTCAAGCAGTCGAGCAATATTAGCGACAACTTCATCTTCCTCCTCAATCGAGCCACCACTCAACAGTCGTACTTCTAATGGATCCTTATAGTGGTTCCTAGCAAGCTTGTCCGTAGTTATAGCCTCGTCAATCCTGTAACAAGAGTTCTCGATAGAGCAGTTAGCAACATATTTATATAGACTAAATTCAACTCTTTCATCCCCAATATTCAAGGAAAGCATTCCATTTTTAACATCAATAATAGCTCCTGCTGTGGCTAGGAATGGTCTACCAAGAATAATGGGGATTCGAGAATCCTCATCCATATCGAGAACAATGAAATCTGTAGGAATAAAGAACTTACCAACCTTGATAGGTACATCCTCTAACACACCTATCGGATACTTAACAGAACGATCAGCTAATTGCAAAATTAATGTCGTAGGTTTTAAATCATTCATCTCTAACTTCTTCGCCATAGACAATGGCATGAGACTAACACTAGCTCCAAGATCACATAAAGCATTGTTAAAACTCATATTACCAATTACGCAAGGAATTGAGAAACTACCGGGATCTTTAAGTTTTGGAGGTAATTTATTTTGAATTACGGCGCTACACTCCTCAGTTAAAGCGATAGTTTCATATTCCTCTAGCTTTCGTTTGTTAGAAAGAACTTCCTTCAAAAATTTAGCATATGAAGGCATTTGTGCAAGTGCATCAGTGAATGGAATATTAATGTAAAGTTTTTTCAAAACTTCTAAAAATTTTCCAAACTGTTTATCTAATTTTCCCTTAGCTAATCTTTGAGGGAAAGGTACTGGTGGTTCATATGGTGGTGGAGGTACATACACTGGTTCAGTTTCATCATTCGTTTTGTCTTTTGAGTTGTCGGGATTAGACGCTTTTTCAACCTTATCAGTTAACTCTGGTTCACTAATCCTAGTAGGCATTTTCGGACTTTCATAATCGGTTCCACTCCTTAAAGTAATCACATTACAGTGTTCATTCGGATTTGTCTCAGGTTGTCCGGGAAAAGAACCAGAATTTCTATTCGAGTTGCTAGCCTGTTGTGCAATTTGATTTTCTAGCATTTTATTATGAGTTGCTAAAGAGTCTACCTTAGTTGCTAGTTGCTTAATTGCATCATTTACTACCTCGTTTTGCTTAGTTTGGGCTACTACGAAACTCTCGAGAAGTGACTCTAAGTTCGATTTCTGTGGTGGAACAGGATTGAAAGGCATTTGTTGAAATCCCGGTGGTGGTCTAAAATTAGGCGGGACAGCTGCGTTTTGAGGTTTGTATGAAAAATTGGGGTGATTTCTCCAACCAGAGTTAAAAGTGTTTGAAAATGGGTCGTTCTTTTGGTTGAAGTTATTCACGTAATTGGCTTGCTCTATAGAGGGATCGGTTGGTATACTAGCAAATTGACACTCTAAGGCAATATGACCAACTGTACCACATATTTCACATATAGGGGGTGGGGTAGTAACAGAGTTGACATGCATGTTCATGGAATCTAACTTCTTAGACATAGCTTCTACTTGTGCAGAAAGTAGAGTAATAGCATCAAGATCGTACTTACCTGGTGTCTTCTGTGAAATCGAACTTTCGCTAGACCATTGGTAGTGGTTCAGTGCCATATTCTCGATTAAGTCATATGCTTCGTCGATACCCTTATTCATCAAAGCTCCTCCAGCTGCTGCATCGACTGACATCCTCGTGGTGTAGATCAGTCCATTGTAGAAAGTGTGAACAATGAGCCACTTCTCTAGTCCATGATGTGGGCACAGTCGTAGAAGATCCTTGAATCGTTCCCAAGCTTCATACAACGATTCACCATCTCTCTGAGCAAAAGTCGTAATTTGATTCCTCAGTTGTGCAGTCTTGCTCGGGGGAAAATATCTCGCTAAGAATGTCTGCATCAATTGATCCCATGTTCTAATCGAACCAGTCGGTAAGGAATGTAGCCAAGCTCTCGCCTTGTCTCTCAGTGAGAACGGGAATAATCTCAGCCTGATAGCATCCTGAGAAACCCCGTTCATCTTCAGAGTGTCGCAGTACTCTAAGAACATTGACAAGTGGAGATTCGGCTCTTCAGTAGGTGCACCCCCAAACTGATTCTGCTGAACCATTTGCAGAAGGGATGGCTTGAGCTCGAAATTGTTGGCCTCTACAGTAGGCCTAGCAATGCTGGAGTGAAGTGTCTGAGCATTAGGTGCTGCAAAGTCCTTAAGACATCTCGCATTTGCATTCGGATTCACATTTGCAGCTGGGTTTGCATTCGCGTTAGCGTTTGCATTAATATTTGCATTCACGTTCTCTTCAGCCATTGTAACTTGTCTAAGCTGAGCTTGTTTCAGTTTTTGTTGTCTTCTCCTAGCACGAAAGGTTTTCTCGATTTCTGGATCAGGTACGAAATCGAGCTTACTTCGCATACAAGGAAAAATCGAAAACCTGAAATAAAACAGAGAAATAAAAATTAAAAACTAAAAATAAAATAAAATGGCTTAGTCTCACTAAAATCTGATAAAAACTAATATTGACTATTCAAGTCCCCGGCAACGGCGCCAAAAACTTGATGTGCCTAAACCGCAAGCGCACGGCTTCGGTGCAGTACAAAAGATATCGTTCCCACGAGGACCGAACAATCAAGCACTAGCCTATCAATTATCAGTAATCTAAGCCTAATAAAAATACGAGATAGTTGTAAAGAAAACTAAACAGAAAGCAAGTAAATTGATTTGATTTGTATATGATTGGAAATTCCGGAATTAGGGTTTACCACGATATATATTATCGACTCAATTATAATACCGATTGAATTACGATCGCTACTTATGAAGGACACTATCCAAATGTAATCACTATCTTCTGTCGAAGCATAATAACATATCTAAGCTAATTAACCAACTACTTTCGTGATGATTAGACTAGACTCAGACTCATTAATCTCTATGATAATGTATCGATTCCTCAAAAGACCTAAAACTACTTTCGTGATTTAGGATCCTAGGTTTGAATTCTAGGGTTCCGATATAGATGTCACCTTTCAGAATTTTCACCTAATATCTATGAACATGCAAATATGTGGCCAGCAAATTCACAAGCATTAATAAACAAGAATTCGAATCATAAGCATGCGCGAAGTAATATCAACGGTTCTATAATCTATATCGATAACACATTATCGGGCTAGCCCCAGTTCCAGAATAATATGAATTACTCCATAGATGCGAAAGCACGATAAACAATTAATAATGTAAACATGATAAAACGACAAGAATTAAAAGAGATTAAAGAAAATAATTTCGATAAAACCCGTTGTCGAATAAAATTGTCTACAAAAATCTTGAATCTCGTCTCTCGATCTCCAATCTTACAACTCAATTCAAGAAAATAAAAGTTCGAACCCTAAAATAATGTTCGGAGGGGGTATTTATACCTAATCTAAAACATAAACCCGAATATGGGCCGAATATGGGCTTTGTACGAAACAGCGCCTGTACGCGATATTGAACGGCGTACGTACGCCGTATAAAACGGCGTACGTACGCCGTATAAAATGGCGTTCGTACGCAAGATGATCCAAACTTTCTGCCTTCGTTGTACGGGCGCAAATTAACACGGCGTACGTACGCCATGTATTTCATCCGAATTTCGCTTTGGTGTCTTCTACAAAGTTGTAGATCTATGTCTTGGCTTTAAAACCCAACTGATTTCGATCCAATCCAAGTTGTAGAACTCGAGTTATGATCGTTTTACCAGGACTGCGCCATTTGGTTCGAAACAGAGCATATTTGTAACTTTCGGGCCTTTAAACGTTTGAACCGGATCTTGTCATCTTCACAAAACTTTTAGGTAATTGTCTTAGCTTTCCAAACATATAAGGCTCATTAATATTGGAGGTTTGTAGCCCAAGATATGATCGTATTTCCAAACAGCGCCCATGTATCTCATTTCATACGTTTTTTCGCCGTTTTCTTGAATTCGATGATTTTACCCTACAATCATGTAACAAACCTATAAACGTATATGGGGCATAAATCATGATATAAAATAATATAAAAATGACTAATCTTAGGCTAGAAAATACGTATAATCGAGGTTTATCAAATGCCATTGGAGTAAAGGAGTTGAGCAAAGATCCGAAAGAAAGTAAAGAATCCAACTCAATACCCCAGGTAGAACTAAAACCACTTCCCTCGACACTCAGGTATGAATTTCTCGGCCCTAATTCTATGTATCCTGTGATTGTGAATGCTGATTTAAGTAGGGAAGAAATCGATAAATTGCTTAGAGTCCTTAGATCACATCAAAAAGTCATAGGCTATACCATAGATGACTTAAAAGGGATTAATCCATCGTTTTGCATGCATAAAATTTTGATGGAAGATGATTTTAAACCTTCTAGGGAATATCAACGTAGATTAAATCCTACTATGCAGGATGTAGTTAGGAAAGAAGTTTTAAAATTGTTAGATGCTGGAATTATTTATCCTATCTCTGATAGTAAGTGGGTAAGTCCGGTACAAGTAGTCCCTAAGAAAGGAGGAGTGACTGTGGTGAAAAACGAGAAAAACGAATTAATTCCTACTAGGACAGTCACCGGGTGGAGAATGTGTATAGATTATAGGAAATTGAGCACTGCAACTCGAAAAGATCACTTTCCCCTTCCCTTTATTGATCAAGTACTTGAAAGGTTAGCTAATCATTCGCACTTTTGTTATCTAGATGGGTATTCAGGGTTCTATCAAATTCCTATTCACCCTAATGATCAAGAAAAAACCACGTTCACATGTCCCTATGGCACTTATGCTTTTAGGAGAATGCCTTTTGGTTTGTGTAATGCGCCTGCTACTTTTCAACGTTGTATGATGGCCATATTTTCTGATTTGATTGAGAACGTTATGGAAGTTTTTATGGATGATTTTTCCGTTTATGGCACTACATTCGATATTTGTTTGTCTAATCTCTCTCGAGTGTTGCAGAGATGTGGAGAAGTCAATTTAGTCTTAAATTGGGAAAAATGCCATTTTATGGTTAGGGAAGGTATTGTGCTAGGACACCTCGTATCTGAACGAGGAATTGAAGTTGATCGAGCAAAGCTGGAAGTAATCGAGAAGTTGCCACCACCTGCCTGTGTGAAAGACGTTCGGAGTTTTTTGGGCCATGCCGGTTTTTACCGGCGATTCATTAAGGATTTCTCTAAAATTACTAAGCCCTTAACTCATTTACTTGCTAAAGATATTCCTTTCGATTTCGATAATGATTGTCTTGATACTTTTCGCAGGTTGAAAGAAGCACTTGTAACCGCCCCTATCGTTCAACCGCCGGATTGGAATCTGCCTTTTGAGATTATGTGCGATGCAAGCGATTTCGCTATTGGGGCGGTATTGGGCCAAAGAAGGGATAAAAAGATGCATGTTATTTATTATGCTAGTAGGACGCTAGACGAAGCTCAAATGAATTATGCTACCACCGAGAAGGAATTATTAGCGGTAGTGTTCGCCTTCGACAAATTTCGTTCCTATTTGGTTGGTTACAAGGTTATCGTCTATACAGACCACTCCGCAATTCGGTATCTATTGAGTAAAAAAGACGCAAAGCCGAGACTTATCAGATGGATACTACTATTGCAAGAGTTCGATCTTGAGATCCGAGACAAAAAGGGGATAGAAAATACCGTAGCTGATCATCTATCTAGGCTTAGAGAAGACGAGAACAAAGAGACATTACCGATAGATGACTCGTTCCCCGATGATCACCTTTATGCAGTGGCTAAGATAGATGCACCATGATACGCTGACTTCGTTAACTACTTAGCATGTAAGATCCTACCGCCCGATTTTAGTTATCAGCAAAAGAAGAAATTTTTCACTGATCTGAAGCATTATTACTGGGACGAGCCTCTTCTTTTCAAGCACTGTACAGACGGGGTATATAGGAGATGCATACCGGAAGAGGAGATGGTAAGCGTCATGACTCACTGTCATAGTTCACCATATGGGGGTCATGCTAGTAAATCAAAGACGGTAGCGAAGATTCTTCAATCCGGATTTTATTGGCCCACTTTGTTCAAGGATGTTCAAGATTTCGTTAGTGCATGCGACAATTGTCAAAGAACGGGAAATATATCGAGGCGTAATGAGATGCCCATGAATACAATTCTGGAAGTTGAGATTTTTGATGTTTGGGGAATTGATTTCATGGGACCATTCCCGTCGTCGTGTGGTAACAAGTTTATACTTGTGGCGGTAGATTATGTTTCGAAGTGGGTTGAAGCAATTGCCTCGCCAACGAATGACTCGAGAGTAGTAACCAGACTGTTTAAAAAGGTTATTTTTCCCAGATTCGGTGTTCCAAGAGTCGTGATAAGTGACGGAGGTACACATTTTACGGAACGCCAATTCGAAGCTTTACTTACCAAGTATGGGGTTACACATAAAGTTGCTACACCATATCATCCCCAAACTAGTGGTCAAGTAGAAGTTTCGAATAGAGAGATCAAGGTTATTTTAGAAAAGACTGTCTCGAAATCAAGAAAGGATTGGTCTCTCAAGCTAGACGATGCTTTATGGGCATATCGTACCGCTTTCAAAACCCCGATATGTACGACGCCATTTCGTCTTATTTATGGCAAATATTGTCATTTACCGGTAGAACTCGAGCATAAGGCATATTGGGCCGTCAAAACTTTAAACTTCGATCTTAAAGATGCCGGCGAGAGGAGAATGTTACAATTACATGAGCTTGACGAGTTAAGATTAGATGCATATGAGAATGCGCGGATCTACAAGGAGCGAACGAAGAAGTGGCACGACAAACAGATTCACAGACGAGAATTTAAGAAGGGCGATCTCGTGTTATTATTCAATTCACGTCTGAGACTGTTTCCGGGCAAATTACGATCAAGGTGGTCGGGACCATTTGTAGTCGAAACAGCGTATCCATTCGGAGCTGTTGATATTTGGAGCGAAGGAACGGGAATATTCAAGGTTAATGGGCAAAGGCTCAAGCATTACATCGCGGGCGAACCGATCGAAAAAGCTATCACGTCGAACCTTCGCGATGCTCAATCAAACCCAATGAATTAAGCATGGTAACGTCGAGCTAAAGACGTAAAACAAGCGCTTTTTGGGAGGCAACCCAAACGTATCCTTTATGTTTGTTTTATTTTTGTTTTTCCTTTCTTTAGTTTCATGTTTCTATTTTTCGAGTTTTGTAAGGCGTACGTACGCCGTGTAAAATGGCGTACAAACAACGGAGGCAGGGGTTTTTGTAGCATCCGCGTACGTACGCGAAACCACAAGGCGTCTGTACGCCGAAATACATGGCGTACGTACGCCGTGTAAATCGGCGTACAATCAACGCGGGCAGAGTTTTTTTTTAAAGCTTTGGCGTACGTACGCGAAAATGAACGGCGTACGTACGCCGAAATACACTGCGTACGTACGCAGCGTTAAATGGCGTACGTATGCAGGGTCGGGTTTACAGTTTTTAAAACATATTTCCTTCCACTGCTTCACGCATTCAAACATTAAACCCTCGATTGTTTCCCTCAAACTCACCTCGCCCTTTTCGATTTCTCTTCTCAAACAGATCGAAAGCCATCAACAAGTAAATCAACTACAAGGATTCAAGTACTAAATCAATATTGTGGTAAGCGATAGCTAAACCCTTCTTCGAACTTTCAATTCGGGCGTGACATTAGGGTTTGTGAAGACATTGTGCGAAAATTGGGGATTTTGCGTTTCGTTGTTTCAATTTGAAGTTAGTTGATTGACGCTACATTCGATTTAGAGCAAATTACCCATTGCATTGTTGAAATTTTACAAATTATTGAATTGAGATTGTGAAAGACTAAGGTTTTGAATGATTCATTGAAATTTTGGGGATTGTCAAGCTAGGGTTGAAAATTTCAGATTGCGATTGTGCACTTGTGTTTTTGGATTGTGATTTCGATCATTACGTTAGAATAATCGTTCACTGCTTGGAATTGGACATTAGTGTTGGGTTCGATTGAAATTGGGCATATTGTTTAGTTGTTGAAATCCGGGTTTGAATTAATCAAAGTTGGGTTGGATTGACATTGGATTGGTATTGCATTTGGCTCGGTTATTTGGTTGGTATTGGAATTGTCGAGGACTTGGTCAACGAAAAAGCACCGTTACTCCGCCGAAATTTTGAAAAAATGGTTAGGACAAAGAATGCTTCTAAGGGTAAAGCTCCGGTGAACTCATCTCGAAATCAACCCGAGGAACGGGTCAATGATAGGATTACTAGGTTTGAAACCCCGGAAACTGAGACGACTTGGCGACGTCTAATATCACACAAAATATTCAAAGAACGTGCCTTTATATTTACCAAACCGACAGCAATACGGTCTACTGCCACAGCTTACCGATGGCAAGGATTCTCGACCCCAATACCGAAAATCAATGTCACGTGGGTTCAAGAGTTCTATGCGAGTTGTGTTGAAGACGAAAAATTATACGGGCCAAACAGGAACAGATTAACAGCCGGGGTCCGGGGCGTCGAGGTAAACTTTGCTCAACATATCATACGACGCTTACTAGACTTGCCAAACGTCGACGCCTCCAGCGAATACTCCGAATTAGTGAGAAACCCGACCACACAATTAATAGACGATATTACCAAAACGGTGGCGACCGAAACTACCAAATGGATTAGAAATGAATCCACACTTAACCGAAACGACATAAACCCGGTAGCGTCATTCTGGTACGAGTTCATACGCTACCGGTTAATGCCCACAACGAATCGTTCTGAAGTAACACGCGCGCGGGCAACTCTGATTTATGCTATACTAAATGGGAAAGTACTACGAGAGACAAGCATAATCCTAGATAGCATTTGCGACAATATCGCACGATTAACAGCCGACGTGGGACAGGATCCGGTGAAACGAAAGAGCCCTTTGTTTTTCCCCGCGCTTATTCATAAATTATGCGAATACAGTGGCGTCCCCGTTCTTCCCGATGATATCTTTGAGAACGCCGGCGAGGATTACGCCTATGATAATAGCACACGAGCCCCTCCGCCGAAAAGAGCACGCCAACCCGAGGCTTCTGATTTACCACAGACAGATATATGGACTAGCTCACGTGCTCCTGCACCTCCCCCGTCGGACCCGTACTATCAGCTGCTTACCCAAATTCAAGTTGACATCGCCGGGATGAATACCAGGATGGGCATAATCGAGTCTGACATCACGGGATTTAGGACAGCAATGGGTACTCTGCAGTCCGACATTACAGCTATTCGGGATTGGCAGCGCCAAGAGGACCTTCGACGTAATAGCACCCCACCCAACCCCGCTGCCACCGACCCGGTCGATGCTTTTATAGACGGCATGGATTATGATAATGAACAGACAGACCACCCCGACGATGCCACCTAGAGACCACAAACCGCCTTTCGCCTCGTTTGGTTTTTCTTTCTTTTCCTTTTCCTTTCCTTTTCTTTTTTTTTATGTTTTTAGTTTCTATTTTACCTTTCGTTTTTATGTCTTTATGGTTTTTATGCTTTTATGTTTTTATGTTTTTCTGATTTTAGACTTTAGGATGGAATGTAATGCCAAAGATGATTAATCCAAAAGTCTGTTTCTTTTATCTAGTTCCAGTGTTTTGTTTCTCTACAGCCCTATCGATACAATACCTAGCAGACCCAGCACGACCGTCTTCACCCTTGACAAGGTTATGTCCCTTTTTACGTTTATGCATGCATACATACACACGTTTATCACATTAGGGACCATGTGCAATTTAAGTTTGGGGTTGTTTATGGAAACATAACACTTTTACTATGGATTATAGTTTTATCTTTGTGATCGTCTTACAACGATTGACTAGGTGATATGAAAGCCTGACTTTTTAATACATATACTGCATAATCTTTTTGTCGGCGATATCATCTGCTTAGTTACACTTTTCTGGCTAGTCATTAATACGTAGTAGTCCAAGGCATAGGAGTTGAGTGGATCACCCGTTTTCGAAACACATAGGTAGTGGCCTCCAAGTCTACCAACTTAGAATCACGTCTTCTGGCACAAAAAAAAAAAAAAAAAAAAAAAAAGATGGATTAGTTCGTTCTGTGACCTTTGACACTTGAGTGATTAAGTCCGAAGGAGTCTCTTAAAACTTAACGCCCTATGGCTATCTAGCTTGGGAGTCGTTGACCCAAAGCTCGATAACGGGTGTCATAGAAAGTCTAAGGGAACGAACATTGCACAATCCTGACAAGTATGAGCTCACTTGTACAGTTGACTTATGCTAAAAGCTCAATATTGTGAACCAGTTAGACACTAATATCTGTTAGACCAGTTGGTAGGGATGGGCGCCACTCGAATTTTTGTTAGAAACGCCACTCGACTATAATGCTTAAAGATGACTTTATTCAGTGCTTTCTAGAAGCTTGTTTAACTCTGTGGTGTGATGTAACCAATGACTAAGCGAATGCATGATCTTTTTCTAAAAACGTCGGGTCATTAGTTCACGTCGATTTTTGTACGATTGTATCATATTTCGATTTAGCAAAGATTCATTGATTTTGTGATTTTGTGGGTACATCATCTGCAAACCCTCACGAGACTATAACTCGTCCTTTTTGGGTAACAAAAAGGTTTAAAGGCTTGTTGCACATGCTAAGTGCAATCGTGTACTCTACGAAAATGAGTTTATCTTTAGTTTTTGTTTTTGTTTCTTTATTTTACCGTTTGTTCGAGGACGAACAAAAGCAAGTTTGGGGGGGTTGATAAACCTCTTTTTCACGCAACTTTCATCATTCATTCGACACGTTTATTTATGTAATTGCATCATATTTTTATCCCGCAAATGCGTTTAATGTCACTTTTGAGTGCCGTAGGGAATTTCTATGTTGCAAACGTAAAAACACCAATTGTAGGCTGAAATCGTGAACGAGTTGATTGAAAGCTGGAAAGATACGGCGTACAAACGCCGTTATAAATGGCGTACAAGCGCCGAAATACACGGCGTACGTACGCCTTATTAATTCGCGCCCAAACAACGAAGGCAGAGAATTTGGCTCATCCCGCGTACGAACGCAAGATCATACGGCGTACGAGCGCCGTTGAACTCGGCGTACAGGCGCCGTTGAACTCAGCGTACAGACGCCGTTATATGCGGCGTACAAGCGCCGTTATAAATGGCGTACGTACGCGCGCTATTTTGAATCTGAACGCTGGAAGCCCATATTCGGCCCAATTTCGGGTTTATGTTCTAGATTAGGTATAAATACTCCCTCCAAACATTGTTTTAGGGTTCGACTTTTATTTTCTTGAATTGAGTTGTAAATATTGGAGATCGAGAGACGAGATTCAAGATTTTTGTAGACAATTTTATTCGACAACGGGTTTAATCGAAATTATTTTCTTTAATCTCTTTTAATTCTTGTTGTTTTATTATGTTTATATTATTAGTTGTTTATCGTGCTTTCGTATCTATGGAGTAATTCATATTATTCTGGAATCGGGAATAGCCCGATAATATGTTATCGATATAGATTATAGAATCGTTGATTTTACATCGCGTATGCTTATGATTTGCATTCTTGATTATTAATGCTTGTGAATTTGCTGGCCACATATTTGCATGATCATAGATATTAGGTGAAAATTCTGAAAGGTGACATCTATATCAGAACCCTAGAATTCAAACCTAGGATCTTAAATCACGAAAGTAGTTTTAGGTCTTTTGAGGAATCGATACACTATCATAGAGATTAATGAATCTGAGTTTAGTCTAATCATTACGAAAGTAGTTGATTAATTAGCTTGGGTAAATTGTTATGCTTCGACAGAAGATAGTGAATACAATAGGATAGTGTCCTTCATAAGTAGCGATCGTAATTTAATCGGTAATATAATTGAGTCGATAATGTTTATCGAGGTGAATCTTGAGTCCGGAATTTCCAATCACATATAACTCAAATCAATTTTCTTGTGTTCTGTTTAGTTTTCTTTGCAATATATCTCGTGCTTTTGATTAGGCTTAGATTACTGATAAGTGATAGATTAGTATTTGATTATTCGGTCTTCGTGGGAACGATATCTTTTGTACTGCACCGAAGCCGTGCGCTTGCGGTTTAGGCACATCATTGAGCTAAATTATAAATATGAGCTAGCAGCATGCTTTTACCCATAATAATTATTTGACTAATTTGACTTTTTGAATATAGATTACAATTGCACAAAATAAAATTGACCATTAAAAGATTATTAGATGAATGGACTAACATCGTATTCTAAGTTTTACTACTTCATGTTGCTTCTAAATTTTGAATGTATCAAAATGTGCTCTCAATTTATATTTTTTTCATTTGATTTTTATTCTAACTGTTTGTACCATTATTTCTTTCTTGAGTTGGACAATTTGCCTCATAATCTCATTGTGCTTGAGAAATACTAATCTAATTAATATCTCATTTTGAGAAAGAAAAAAACATAATATAAATCCAATCAAATAATAATTAATTAAATACAAAAGATAAAGTAAATCATTTGCAACTTCTAAACTCTTACACAGTCTACATATCTAGCACGGTTGCACTACCATTAACAAAAATAATACAATACTCATTAATTAACAAATATATATATAATATAATTGTATGGTTTGTTATTATTGTTTATAATTAATATAAGTATACTATCTCGGCTATTTATGCAAATATTATTTAAATTAACCCATCAATGTGGTGATCCACAAAGTTCAAACATGGTTGACACAAATTAAAATAGTTCAATATTATTTACAAAATATTTTCCAGAACAAGTATTGTTTTCCAATTTATTGAAGTCACTTATATAAATCATATTCGAAATGTAATAGAAATTATATTATGATTCATAATGGAAAATTCCCCTCAATAATCATGATTTAACACATACAGAAAAAAAAAAAAAAAAAAAAAAAAAAAAAGAGAAGAACATAAAAGTTTGTATACCATGTCCAGAAAATAAAAATAATCCAGAAAATAAAAATAAAAATATTTATTTTAATTCTTTTTCCATTTTCCAAAAAAAAAAGCTTCAATTTGTTTCTAATCTTAGTCAACTTCATCATCCACCGTTTATCTTTTACTCCATCAAATGCCATTAATACGACGCCGTTTACGCACCCAAACAACCTGCAAAACGTATCCTACAACCCTCTCCACCACCTCGTATGATCGTCACGCGTCGCCGCCATAGGTAGGCGCGTTCGCGCTGCATGATTCAGTAAAGGGTCCTTGATCGGGATCTCTCGCAATCTGTCTTTCCGCCAGGCCAACGTAGATGCAATGCAGACACGAACAAGCACACCTCGAACTCCATGAGGCAAAGTTTAATTTCTGATTGTTTTGTTAAACTTCCTTCTTAAAAGTGAATTTTGTGGATATAAATTGATGGTATACTTCCTTACAAGCATGCAACTCCTCTTTCCTGACATTGTTAAAATTCTTCTAGGAATAAAAGTTTAATTTATATGTAAAAATGTCATCCAAATATACATTGAATCTCATGTTCATTTAAAAATTGCACCTATCACATCACAATAACTAATATTAAAATCCAGTAAACATATACATTGAACAAACTCATGAAATTGTAATTTTTTAAATTCATGTACATTCATATTTGTGATAATAATTATTCTTATTATTTGATTAGAGGATAACATTAATTTATTATTTCAATGTTATTATAGTCTTCACATACATGCATATTAACAATGTTAACTATTAATTGCAAGTTCCCATTTAATTATATATACATTGAACAAAGTTATCAAGTTCGTATACATTCATTTAATAATAACTAAAAAAAATTAATTTAATTTGTGGATGAATTAATTTATGTTATAGGGTTATTTTAGTCTAAATAAAAAATTTAGAGATGTAAATCATTCACGCTTTTAAAATAGAAATTTAAAATACATATAGAATTTTAAATTATTAATATAGGAGTACTTTTGATATTCTAAAAAATTAAGAAATGTATTATGTAGCTTATCCAAATAATTCACACTTTTATAAATAAAATAAATAATAAATAGAATATAAGTGTAAATGTAAATAAAAATATAAATGTATATTTATAATAACATTTATATTTATAATAATACAAAAATGTAATATATAATAAACAAATTTATTCATTTTTTATTAAATTATATAAAATAAACTGACACAATAAAAAAAATACAATTTGAATGTATACGACAATTAATTAAATCATTTGCTACAATAATGTATTTAATGAACTAACATTAAGTTTTAAAGGAATAAAATTAACTATAAATATAATAAATTTACTCAATTGTCCTTACCTTATTTTAAAAATATGATATTTATATAGGGTATTTTATACTCTTCAAAAAAGTTAAGAAATGTAAATCACTCTCATAAGACTCACACTTTTATAATAGTTATAAGATATAAGATAATAGTGTACTAAATTTTGGAATAAGTGTATCAGTGGGCTTGGGCTATTTAGGCTTTTTGGGGTATTAAGGTTTTTTGGGCTTTTAGATTGAGTGGAGTTGTTGAGCCAGTAACAGCCTAAGTCATCAAATCTTGGTTGACGAATCTTCTCGAAATTTATACAAATTCACATTATAACATAATTTCTTAATTATGGGCGTTGTCTTGAATTCTAGTTGGTTAAGTCAAACAAAGCACGATTACTTGATTGGAAACTGGAACGTGTTCTTTTTTTAATGAATCAATACATGAAATGGACCTATTAAGTATACCAAGTAGTAATAAATCAAATATTAACAGACAATTGTTATAATTAGCTGATAACTACTCTGAAACTCGAGAAAAATAGACATCATTGAAGTCGATTTAGGGCCTCAACGTCATAGTAAACTAGGCTTCATCGATTATTTGCCGCGCTAATGTTATGTTTGAATCTTGTTATTTTTCCCAAGGGCTTTGTATCCAAAAATTAATGGAATCAATCTGATCTCTCTCCCCTAATTTCAATCTCTCTCACTCTCGCTCTCTACACACACATGTTAGCAGTATATATATTTAAAGAGTTTTCTGGCTGACATCTTGATGCAGTTTGAGTTTTGGTAGCTGAAAATCTGTTGAACTTACCAAGTAAGTGTTTCGGTTTTTAATTTCTCTCTAGATCTATCTATCTCTATATATATATATATATGTCGGTTCGTGTAGATGTAATTGCAACTGTTGTTGAAAATTCAAAGCAAAAAAATGGGTAATTGAGATCATCTCCCAGTGTTTCAGTATTTTTGTTTTCTAATATTATTGTTTATTTTGAATTTTTGAACCAGTTAGTCAACTATCAAGGTGAAAAATGACAATTTTTTTAAGTATTAAATGCTGCACGCAACCTGTTCACATGCATTGATGGCGATACGTGTGTGTGAATTGAGCTTTTAATAATTGCGAAACAAGTTCAAATAGCAGATTAAATAATAAATTCTTTTTTGTATGGTTAGGTCTTCATTCCGTGTATTTTCGGAGCATTTCACAGCTGCAATTTAGGAGAAGCAGTGATGTCAGCATCGGAGAGACTTACGTCATCATCGACGGTGGTAGATCCGTTGCTAAAGGATCTGACGGAGAAGAAACAGAGCTTCCGGAGGGGCGTGGTCTCACTCGCGGCGGAGCTGAAGGAGATGCGCAGCCGTATAGCTTCTCAAGAACAGTCAGTTGCCAAAGAAACCCTAACTAGACAGGCATGGGAAATATTTGAACTTATTTGATGCATGTATATAGATTATTTTATTAGAACTCAATGAGTTTGAAATGATTGTTATCTTTTTGCTTTCTTTTCGAATTTAATAAGTATATTTGTTTACTTGATTTGAATTTCATAGGAGGCAGAAAGTAAAGCCAAGAACATGGAGAAAGAAATAAGTAGACTGGAGAAGAGATTAGAGGAGAAAAATCTACAGCTGCAGGCTTCAACATCTGCAGCTGAAATGGTATTGTTACATCTTGAATGCTTGATTCTTTTAATTTTTATTTCTTATTTGTTTTTCAGTTTTTGAGAATGAACTTTTTAAGGTGGTTTAATTAATTTATGTAGTTGCAATATATCCACTTCAAAATGCATTTGGTACTTAATTAGCTTTTTGGGTGCTTTTGGCTTTTCTTGTTTGTTCTATTTGGGAAGTGGGAATGATATTCAAAATTTCAAATGTGATGTAACATATAAAATTGTTTTTCTTTAGAATTGGTTATTTGAAGGGTTCTAGGAACTTGTCTCCATATAATTGCAAAAAGAGGAATCTTGAAGTTTATTAATCATAATAAACAATGATTTGTTTGCTACAATCATAGAAACATTTGATGCTTTGTTTTAATGGCTTTTAAATGTACAATTTTATAGTCGCCTGTCTTAATAAACGCTTAAATTTCTTCTTCTGGGTATGCCTACATTTGCAAAAAGTATAGCAGCCTGTAAAATTTCTCAGATAGTATAGAATATGTTTAGATAATACCAAGCTAAAACAATACTCATTATGGCCTTCATATTTTTCCTGTATTTATTTGCCTACCTAAACATAGGTTGGTAAATATTTTTTTACCCTGTTACTTGTCATGTCCCAGGCCAACAGCCCTTTGGCCCGTTGCCTCCTAATTTACTGTATATAACCTCAAATGGATTCCCAAAAACGGCCAAAATATGATACCCAATAATTACACTTGAATTCGAGGTCATTATTTATGAACTCTTTCAGTTTACATTGTTCAACACATTTGTCTTGAAACCTTTTCATGTTTGCTTACAGTATGTGAAAGAATTGGATGACCTGAGATTACAGCTTTCAGCAACAAAAGCAACTGCAGATGCAAGTGCACTATCAGCTCAATCCGCACAGTTACAATGTTCATCACTGGTTAAAGAATTAGAAGACAAAAACTTCTCTTTGAAAGAGCACGAGATTCGTGTAAATAAACTTGCGGAACAATTGGATCTTCTACAGAAGAATCTTGGAGAAAGAGAATTTTCTCAAATCCAACTGAAAGGTGACGTCTCCAGAATTGAGCATGAGATAATGCAAGCATTAACCAAGGCTGGAGCAAATAAAGATTGCGAGCTTTTAAAAATTTTAGATGAGGTGTCCCCGAAAAATTTCGAAAATATTAATAAGCATTTGGCGGTAAAAGATGAAGAAATAGCTAAGCTGAGAAATGAAATCAGGACTATGTCTGCCCATTGGAAGCTTAAAACTAACGAGCTCGAATCTCAGGTTTGTATATACTAATGAACCGTTATTTATGGACAATTCTCGTTGTATCTCTTTAATTATGAGTTCTATAGTTAATTGATCTCGTATTTTTTATTGAACAGTTAGAAAAGCATCGAAGAGCAGATCAGGATTTGAAAAAGAAAGTGCTGAAGTTGGAATTTTGTCTCCAAGATGCACGAGCTCAAACTCGCAAGCTACAAAGAGTAAACCTACATCCCATCTTTAATAAGTTGCATATATATATATATATATATAGATAGATAGATAGATAGATAGATATATATGTATTGCTTGCTACACATCTCAAGTATAACATATATATATATATATATGTGACATTTATTGTTCGTGTTGCCTATTTGTGAGTTGTGGTGTCCAAAACAAAATTGGGTTTCGTAGAAAATTACTTTTTTGTTTAGTAGTGGCAATGACCAAACGTTTCACGTTTCAAACTCTAAAATTGTATGAGTTTTTCGTGAAGTGAATGATGCTCATAAACACAACTTTACATAACTACTTTGAGGTTGTACTTTTTTTTTACCGTTTTTGATAATTAACATTTACAATCTTGCTTGTATCTATTTGTCAGATGGGCGAGCGAAGGGATAAAGCTTTGAAGGAACTAAGAGATCAGTTGGCAGCCAAACAACAATGTGTACCTATGAGCAGTGAGAAGCAGAATTTCTGGGATAACTCTGGTTTCAAGATTGTAGTTTCAATGTCAATGTTGATCTTGGTAATGTTTTCTAAGCGATAATATTTTAATTAGATTATTTATTATTTATGTATATGAGGATCAGATGAGTAGTAGACAAGATAAGTAGGACATTGGGGACAAGATTTTGTTCTGTTCATAGAAATGTGTAGTTTTAGGCCCCTCTCAATTATAAGCATGGAGTTGGCATTATATGGCCCCAAATGAAAATGAAATTATTTGGGATTTTGCATATTCCATTAAATTATACAAATTAGTCTTCAAAACTTTGTCTTCTCCTTTTCTCCAACTTTATGGTCAAATTGTAGGTCTCTGTCTTGCATGGGGCTGAGCTGGTCTGGTCTGGTCTAATTGCATCATTTTCAAATTGTTAGGTTGAATTTTCAAGGCATTATTAGACTACCTCCAATAGCAAGTTTTTGAAAAACTACCACATCATCAAATTCATTATCCACATCATCAAATATCTTCAAAAACTATCACACTCTCCAATAGCTAGTTTTTCGGAAAATAATTCAATTCTCTTTCCTCCACATCATCAACATTTACCCCACTTTATATATTCATTCTCTCTCCTTTCAATTTTATAAATGTTTATAAAATTAAATTGTTCATACATAAATGAAAATATTTTTATAATAAGTTTAGTTATAATTAATTTAAATTAGTTTAAATAAAAAGAAAAAAAATGTTTTATTAAAAAAAGGTAAAAGAATTTACATAAATTATTTAAATACATTATGTAATAATAAAAATAGAACAACACATGATTTTATTAAAAAAAGGTAAAGGAAGCATACATGAATTATTAAATCACACGAAATACATAAACTAATTATAAAAGTAACGACAATTTGAAATCTAATTTTGGGTTGTGCCAAACTTTTGCCAAATGTGCTCCACGAGATCCTCATTCAATTGTATATGTTTGGTCCTGTCACGGAGTTCAGATCTACTATGGAAAAAAAGATAAGAGATTTTTTTTTGTGGTGAAGTGTATCAATATTGGTGTCTATTTATAGATATTGAAAAGTTAGGAATTTTGGTAAAAAAAAAATTATTTTAAACCTAAAATTGTAATTTTAAAATATGAAATTAATTATTTTCAATGTCCAATAGAAATGTGCCATGTGTCACTTGGAGGTAGAAAAGGAGGAAGTGAAAAAAAAAATTCCTTGGGCAAAAACTACCTCAAAAACTACCTATAGGAAGTTTTTTGGTAGTTTTTTGCTCAAAAACTGTAGTTCTTGGTTGATATGACTGACCCCACCCTCACTACCCCAAATAAATAATAACTAATAAAATAATAAAAGGAAAGAAAGTCAAATACTTTTTTCGCAAAAAGAACAGAAGACCAAGAAACAAAAACCTTGTTTGTTAATGCTTTTGAATTTTATTTTCAAGATTTTTAAATTATAACAATTTTAAAAGAATTATAGCACAAACAAATTGTTTTCATTCAAATTCGTCTTTTTCGAACAAGCTACATATTAATCATTTAACAAAATCATCAATCAATAATAATTTCATTCACTAGCATTTTTCTCTCTTTCATATTTTATAATCATTCAAGACATCACACGTATCATTATTAGTTTGCCACATTTTATAACTTTCAATCATTTATTAAAATTATAAACATATATTAAACATCAAAAGTTACGAATTTTTGTGACTGAATTTACTTAAAATAAACATTAAAAAAAAATTAGTTCAAAAACATAATCAAACAAGACCAAAGGGGCATAAAAAATAACTCATAAAAGCCATGCAAAAGGAGTAACTTTGCAAGTATTCATCGGATTCTGTCTAGATATGACACTGTTGTTGCTAACAAGTTTAAGTTTTAATATCTGTGGAAATTAGGTGCCAATTCACCTCTACAACATCTAATACTAGAATAAAGCCCCCAATATATATCAATCTGCCTCTCTAATTTGTGTGGAATAATACACATATGTAAACTGATTCCAATGCTTATGAGATTGAAACTTAACAAGTATATAAATGTGAGAATCAATGGCTCTGGGATATTTCCAGACTATGTTTCCTGCAAAGAACTGTACAGCCCAAAACTGTATCCATTGCTGACTCTTAAGTATCAAGAACAAATCCCATTGTTATAAACGATGTAAAGACGATAATACAGCCAAACAAGGGCTGCAAAATACTCGACATGGAAACAGAAGAGCCATCGACAGTAGCAGGGCTATCACCATAGCCTGTGCTGGCACCTCCCAAGTCGGGGTTGCTCCCGTTCAAGATCGACGGAGGGGTACCTGAGCTGCAAATGTCAATCCATTAAAACAATGTGATTACATGAAAGTGAAACCCACAAACCAAATATAGCCCAAAAGCTTTAAACTTGGTCATTGGAAACTAATAGTTGAAGTAAAATATGGTTCATGTAATTGATCTGTACCCAATTGGGGTTGATCCAGATGAAGAAGATGTTGTTGATGGTGATGTTGACGATGCTGATGTTGTGAAAATGCAAGAACCAGAACCTGTACAAAAGGGCAATCATAAATGTCCACAAATATAGACGAAAATTCACTAAAGGTGTGTTTGGATTGAAGGATTTGAAATATATGGATTTCAAATTCGTCAACAAATCCATGAAGTTCGTTTCGATGTATCCAAGTTATAATAGATTTCAAACCACTCGACATTCATCTATTTTCTCCATAACTATAGTGAATTTCGAATATCTCCAATTTGGCTGTCATTTCAAATCCTTCCTCCAAATCCCCTTACCAAATCCAAATCACTCAATCCAAACACACCTAACACACAAGAACTATCATTGTGCTTACTTGGATTGACATTTGTCACTGCAGCACTACCTCCGAAATCGCAGCTCGTTTGAACTGGATTCCTCTGGTAATATGTATTGAAAGCATAAGAAGCATGGTTTTGTAGGGTATTAGGATTGTAACAGCTTGCGCCCTGTTGAATGGCGGAACAATCTACACCACCAATCCCACACGAATAATCAAGTGCCGCCTGAAGAGCTGCCTCTGGAGCACCGCTCCTTGCCACGCACCAGCTCTGCCCTTGACCTGTGGGCCCATTGGTGGTGGCGGCAGGAGGCGGCACCACCGGAGTGGTTACCGGAACACCGCCAGATGGGGTGGCGGGATTGGTGGTAGGAGTGGTTACTGGATTGGTTGGAGGGTTAGTTGAGGGGACAGTTATGATTTGTGGGTTAGGAGCATTTGGTGTGGTAGGAAATGGAGTCATGGGGAAAGAGTCATGTTTTATTGTATTGATTATTACTTCATTGGGAATTTCTATATGCTTCAAATGCTTAATTTGAGATGGAAATATACCTGCAAAACTATACTTTATCACATACAAATCCATGGGGAACAAGATTTACAGAGCTAATTCATCATCAAGGTAAATTTCACTAGAAATTTATGAATTTCATTTCATACCCTAGAGAGATAAAATATATTATTCTTTCAGTTCAGAAACATTGAAAAACCACATCTTCTAAACTATTGTTTATCAAGAATCAAACTGTACATAAATTGTTCAACATAACTTCATAAATGACTTTAAAAAGTATAATTAAGGGACCCGATTGAGCAAGCACGACAAAAAATCAAATATAAGACAATTAAATACAAGAGAAATAAAAAAAAAATTACCAGTAGAGCAGACAGTGAGAATAGAGAGGATGAATAGGAAGATAAAATTGGGTGTATCCATGTTAATTAGAAGTGTTATTGTTGGGAGAAAATAATCAAATGGATATTTAACGTGAATTATGGGGATTGCTGTTTGTTTTTTTTTTTAGACAAACATTGAATGGGAAAAGTTGGGTATATAGACAGAGTAGAAAAGGTATAACATAAAGGCAAGTAAAGTAGAAGGAATATGTCCCAATGATAAAAGGGAAAAAAAAAGTGATTTCTTTGTCATGAAGAATGAATTTTGAATATATATTGCCTCAGAATAGTGAAACGAATCAAGAAAAAAAAAATACATCATTGTCATTATACATTATACAAAAACAAACCATGTGTCGTAAAATAGATAGGTGCATGCATAATATTCACACAAATGGAAAAGAGAAGAAAAAATGAGCTTATCTCTGCAGTAGTACACAGTGTAAATTAGGTTCAATATCAAAGAAAAACAAAAAAAAGTACAATCATTCTAATCATATTACAAAACTAAATGTTGAAATGAATAAAATCTAGACTCGTTTATACCAAATAACGAACACAAGTTAATCTCAATTCGCTAATTATTTAGTGCAGAAAGTCGAGAAATGTTGAAAAAACAAGTGCTAATATCGCATTAGACTAGCTACAAAGAGACAAAGAAAGAAAAATGTTGTACTATATAGCAATGGTTATTCAAATTTCAAACTGCTTTCGGGTTTTGTGGTACAATACATATATTAATTGTAATTAAAACAGTATAGGACCCATTATGTATGTAACCTCCATGCACTACAAAAAGTCTTTTCACCTTATTTTCGCATATATTGCAGGGCCTACTAATATCATACACGTTTATAGTAGTAATAAATATGCAATTTAAAGGAACCCCTCCATGTGATATTGCATGTAATCAGTTGAATAACAATAATAATCTAAAAGTAGTTTTTTGGTAAAAGGGGTTAAAGAAAACCAAAGCCATATAAAGCTGTTTTGCTTATTTGTTGCTTTGTTATTATCAATCTGATACCCATTCCCTCTACTATGATCAATCATAGTAGAATAAAACACAAATATCTTTTAGGAGAGTTATAAATGCACCACTCCTCCCCCCAAAAAAATTGATTTTGGGTTTTGGTTTTTGTCCCTGAATTTGATGTAAAATATGTACTATATACCCCACGAATTTTAATTTTCTCAAATATAGAATGGTGCAAATGTTGTGGCAGAATTTCAGGACAATCAACTGACCAAAAATATTACTTTATAATAGTGTTACAATCCAGTATAACAGAAACCGAGTTGATTTCTGTTTGCAGGCTAAGAAACCTCCAAAAGGCATCAAAAATCCATGTGATGCTTCATAGTTCATCAACCAATAAGTCGCTAAAGAAAGAATCAGATACTGCTTCTTTAGCGGAGCCATAGCTATTTAAGCGCTTCTTTAGAGACCGCAATTCTCTCTCATCTTTTGAGCTTCTCTCCTGAGATTATATTAGATATAAATACCATGATATACTTGATAATGAATACTACTATTAAGACAGTTCAGAAGTAAGGCGCAAAATAGGATAATATTTTGTCAATTTAGCTACTAGAGACTTACAAAGGATTTCTTTAATAGCAAAATGTCGACCAAGTATTGCAGCCACAACACATTCGTCTTTGGGAAACTGTAAATCATTAGCAGTCACATAATTAACATCTCGACAAAAGAATATCAAATTCATCCTCGAATTAAAAACATAGACCTACTTTTTTGTAGTTTTTCATGCACGGGTTTGCTTAAACTTTAAACTTGATCTGGATAATACTTCAAGCAAGATTCTAGAAAAACCAGTATAAACTAAAACCAATTGAAGAACGCTTCAGAAAATCAGTTTCCAAATGCCCGTTCGTCTTGTATTAATGCATCATTTGCACGTTATTGGTATGATTCATATACATATACTATAATTCATATGGTTAAAGTCTTATAGGCAACTAGCTTTTAAACTTTTCAACTTTGAAGATGCCTCATTATAGGACATGAGTAAAAGAGATGATCAATATTGTGACCACAAACATAAAATAAGAACTTGTCTAGTTGAGCTGAGTTGGTTTAAGAAAATAAAAGTGCCATCAGCAATATCTTAATCTTGAAAAAAAGAAACATAAAGCAGTCAAGTTTGAGAGTTTAGGTAAATTCTGGTGGTTAAAACAACTAACAGAACACATTTCTTTACTTGGTTTTTCATGTGTTTCTTTTTCTAATTTCTGCAAATTTGAAATTTGTTCGAATTTGATAAATAGTTCGCTTTATTTACTGAAACAGGTCTATACCTTCCTTCCCAACATTCATCAGTGACCTCCCGCATCTTCCTGTACGTATCCGCCTGCGTATATGTCATTCAACCACATGATCAGAAAATTTTGGACAAAAAAAACAAAAAAAAGGTGCACATTTTCCATTTTGTTCTTACTTGTTTATCTCCCTTTGGACCCTCGAAAAGTTCTGGATCTGATGATAGGTCCAGAAACAGTATATCTTCACCTGTTGGCACAATTATACTCCACCATATTAGTTTCTGCAAAATCTGAACCATAATGTAGTGAAAGAAAGTAGATAAAGTAAGCATAAACCTGTATTAATCCTTGACAGTGTAAAATCAATTATTGATATGTGCAACCCAAATGTTTTGACTTGTAAACTTTTGCCATCAAGGATGAATTGCAGAGTAGCAGAACCTTTCCGACTTAACAGAATATTTCCCCTGTTTAAGAAGTATATATATGTCCAGCTAAAAATACAATTCAAGCTAGCAGTAATTAATAATGCTGTTAAAGAAATTAGAAATATCCAACTAAACCAGTGCAAATCTCGGTGTTCAAATTCATATGCAGCCTCAGCTACAGCCAACGCCAGAGTAACCTGCAACATATAATTATAGCTAGCAATAAACCAACTAATTCAGTCAGATGAATTTATAAAGAGGATCAATTATTTACCTGAACTAGTAAACTACGTGCTTCTTCAAAGTTTAACAGAACGAAGCTTTCAAGATCTTGACCACCGTGTTCTTGAATAAAAACAACGTAACGCTGAAAAAAATTTCCTTTAGTTGATTTAAGGAACAAAACCAAATGCACAAACATGTATACTAACAAAAAAGTAGTATTCAGCAAAAATTGTTTGACGGAATAGAAGCATTGGAGGCATACCTGATTTACAGGAAACTCTTTAGGGTGATCGTTTTCCGAATCATGTTTACCATCCCAGTCTTCCCATGCACTTATTAGTGCATAATCATAATAGCCTTCACACACCCTCAAACTATGGGAACAAGAATTTATATGTACAATATCAGTAAAACTGTTGTTCAAGCATTGCTTAAAAATGATTGCAAATACTTTTTTTAGAAGTAAAAGGATCTCATGCAGGTACCCACCATTTTGGAAATTGAAAATCAAAAAAAGAGAGGGAGGAAAAAAAAGAAAGAATACACTCAAGCTGATGTAATGGTCATACCGTCATGTCCAGCTACAACTTATCTAGCTTAAAATGGGTTCTAGAGCAAGTAATTCTCCAGTACATGGTTGATTATAAGAGTACCATCCACGAAAATTAAAGTCAATCCATGGACAGTACCACCTGCATTTCTCCTATCCACTTCAGGAATTCGCTCGAGTACATTATAAGTGCCTCATAATTTGAATTAGCTAATGCCCACTGGTCCAGGTTCATGTTTTTTCCCTTCAAAATGTATAATAAACCAGATGCTATAACCTGATACAGGTTTCCAAGTAGTTCCAGAAGTAAAATTTGGAATAGGAGATTAGTTACACAACTAACATATTAATAATCATTTAATGAAAAACAATGGGATATATAATTTTGTACACTTTCTGACGGTTCCTCTACGTCACGTGTCCTCCAAGTTACATTAAATGATTCTCGTAAACTATTAGACTATTAGTGGTAGTTCCAAACTTCCAAACACATGTTAAGTCTAATCCATCTTAGACTAACTTCATACCATACAAAAAAACAGCTTTACAAGAGGCCTGAAAGTAGCTGCCTGCGACAGCACAAAGCAGTTTTTTCTCTTACTACATTACTTACTACGAAGGTACAACAGCCCATAATCAAGCATTATCAAGTGAAGAAGTATATATTTGATGAAGAAAGCTTACTCTATTGTTTGTATGAAGGAAGCGCAGGCATTAGATGCCTGACCCTCATGTCCTCTTAGGTGATTGAGAGTGCACGAAAGCACAACCTCCTCTAGTAGTTCTTCTGATTTCTGAAGCATATTGAAGCACCGGGATTAAAATCTAAAAAACTGACTTCTTTGAAATGGAATTTCCTTTTTTAAAGATAAAAAGAAGATACAAGTTCAACAAATTGAGCAAATTCATATATCGGTTTATTTCAAGGAGATAAAATTGTGCAGTGATTAAATGCAAACCACAATGCTACCTTCCTATCACGGGCTGTGTCCAGGTCAAATAAGCACTGATATAATACCAGCAAGCCCAAAAGTGCTAGCTGGGTGATACAACTCTGGCTTTCTTAAGCAGGCAAAATATTAGCTAAATGGCCAAATGATCTTATCTTCATTTTTTTTTTTTAACTTTTTCAGCTTGCAGAAAGAAATAAACTTATTTACCTTTTGTACTTCTCCATTGACTCGTAAATCTCCACCAAATGGGACAATTTTGCAAACCTTATCTCCAACCTTGAAAGCTTCTCCATATGTTCCTTCCCCTATCTTGATTACCTTTTCTAGGTCGCTGTTTTTAGACAATGTATTTCAAATTTTCAATGAAACAAGGAATACACTGAACACATGTAAGTTGAATTATTTGATCGTAATTTTAACATGTAATATTGTTCCTTCACTTGTCTTAGAAAGGAAAGAACAAGTAACAAGATAATTTAACATTGGTTGGTTCAAGCGTTCAACATTACAGCATAAGAAGCTAGCCGATTTTCAGCATAGAAGGACAAATATGCTGCAGTAATCTACTAAACATACCCTAGCTCATCTTATTTACACTTATCTTGCCTGTCAATCATAATTATCCCGGTCAAGGACTCCCATATCCATTTCAAGACTATCTTTGCTGTAAATGAAGAGAAATAAAATATTTATGTACTTCTGAAACTTTTCTCGTCTTTCCTAGGTTAATTTGCATCTGTAAACAAACTCAGATCTAAAAGGTCCAAACCTCTTCAAATTACTATATCACCACAAACAGGAGGACTCCAATATGAAATATGTCATATAACCAACAAAAACACAAGAAGCAAGAGGCTGGAAAGCTGATTGTTAGACATTGATAACCATTTTCGAGCAATAAATTGATGAAGACAAAGATATGCAGAATATAATGAAACCAAGATAATAAGCAATATTCTCATAGTGTAAGAAGAGAGAAACAAACCAATAACTCAATAACATGTCGGTTAACGTTGACGGAACTGACTGCCCACAAGCAGCCAAAAGAGCTGAAAATGAATTCCAACCATGTCCATCGAGTGAAGAAGGCCTTGAGGTCAAGGAAAGTTTACCAACTGCAACTTCAATATCTTCACCTGTCTCCTGGATTGGCATTCCAGAGAGATGTTTATCATGCATGCTGGAGTTAAGGCTTTGTTGGATAAAACTTAATCGAACTTCCAGAGAATCTTTTCTCAGGGTCTCCGATGTTGAATGTGAAATATTGTCATGAGAAGGAGCCTTTGGAGATAGAGGAGTCTCCAGTATTTTAGAAAGTGAACCAGGAAATCCATAGGTTCGGTTTAGTTTCTTGGAGATCAGCCATTTCTGCAATACTGAGGACAAATGCGGTATGGGTGCATCGTCGGCTTGGGCATTCATGGTCCAAGTACCAGATTTCTTGGGTGATGGACTTTCTTCTAGCAACTCAAAGGCGTCAACCTCTTGAAAATACGCATGTTCTTTATCATAATTTGGGGGCTGAAAGGCTTTTCCCTGGCCGGAACAAAAACAGAATATTGATAATGAACCAATACATAAATATAAGCTTTATTCATAGTGTAATGAAATCACTAGTAAGATTTATATTATTTTGCTCCTATGGTTCCTGCATTTCTCAATATGTCAGTAATTGTGGAATGGGACAAATTTTACCAAGCCGCAAAACAACAAGCAGATAATGCTACTCCAAATTTGGAAATCAGTCCAAAGGACAATTTTGATACCCAACTGTTTTCATGGAAATTGGAAAAAGGTAAAACTTAAGCTGATCATACTCTAGGAAGAGGTGGTTTAGCATTTCTTTTAGCTTTCCTTTGCTTTGGTTGAAAATCCACACATGCAGTCGCAGCAATGCTTGTCCTTCCTCTGTCAGTATGAAAATGAAGTTCTTAAAGTGTTGATTTGGTTCATTTGTTTATACAAATTATTATATCAAAAACAAGTCTTTTAAGAGTGGATTATGGAACTGAACCAATAGGTCACATAAACGTAAGTCAGAATAGATGGTATTCAGAAACAAATAAGCCAACTAGTTAAAAGGCATGGAATCTGCAATAAAGTTTCAGAAAGTGACATATTTATCATGTAATAAAGTTACAACAGCTGCATACTAATCAGAGTGAAAAAATACATATTAGCTCATCAGCCTTTCATCTCAGAAGAACATGTATCTTTTCTTATCTTCCAATTTTTACTTTAGGAAAGGACATCTTTTTATTACCATTTCCATTGTTCGCTATTACTCCCTCTCTCTATGCATATTCTGCACAGCATACTACATCATAGAGACGTCCAATGACCAATCTAGCTGTGGAATACATTTTATACGAACTTTCAGAAATTCTAGCACCGACACTGTATGACTGATATAATCTTGGTAGGATCCTCCACTCCAGCCTCATTACACATTCCCCTATCTCAGTGTGCCATAAATTTGTTTCTTTCAAACCATATAGCCAGAATATCACGACAAGCAAATAAAGCTGCTTAGCATTAGTAACAAAGAATATCAAAATATACCATAGTCCAATTCAGTTAAAAAGCCAATCAATGAGCATAAATTCATCACAACAATCAATAATTCCTCAAAAAAGAGTAACAAAAATTCCACCTAATTCCTCAAAAAGAAAAGGAAAAAGAAAAATTCACTGAAATTAGGTATGCAAACCTAGTGGAGAGGGAACGATTCCAACTAACTCGCTTGACCGGCGCTAGGCTTCTCCGACTTTCTTTCTCGCTACTTGAATTTGATTGCCTCCTGCCAGGAAAAAAAAAGTAAGAACATTAATATCAGAACAAGAAAAAACAAATTTTATCCGACCAAAAAAACACACACAAACTTGATACAATTAACCTCGCCACATCTTTCTGGGGAACAATTGCAGCCTTTTGTCTTCGATAGATTACGGCGATTTCCGGTTCCGAAACTTCAACCGCTCGATGATTTTCCTCTTCGTCTTCTACGATTTCTGACCAGAGATCAACTGCTGCATTTGAAAATTTGAATCAAAAATAATTTGAAAATATGCAATGAACAGTGAAATTATGTGATTGCATATAGAGATACCTATTCGTGTAGACATTATAGTTTATCACGAACTGATAAAATTCACTTGATGATTTCTCTTCTCAGTAGCAGAATAGCAGATCAGAATTTCAAAAGACGATGACTGATTGATTGGGCGGGAAAAGGGTTCTTTCTCCGGTTGCCTTTTCTCCAGTTCTCTCCGGTTCGATATACTTAAACATAAAGCGCTTTTTATTAATTGTAGAGTGGTTGGATTCTCTACGTGTGATTCTTTTTTATCTTTATAAACTTTGTAATTATTTTTATCTTAACAAACTTTGTTTGTAATTAGGTTACCAAGAAGAACAAGTCAATGTTTTTTTTTTTTTGAGGATGTATTTTGGTGAGAATCATTTGGAAGTTATGACCATGTTTAGTAGTATTTTCATTTTTTAGAGATTCAAAAAATGAAAATTATCACTCATACCTATTTTTTAAATAAAATTTAATCTCATTTTATGCACAACACAAATTCCTAAACAAACACAAATCATTACATATTTCCTATCACGTCACATAATCATTTATCTTTTATTTTAAGCAAATAGACATAGTATTTTAGTATGTTTTTAGAGTGTGTCTTAAGCCATTGTCAAATGTTTTTTTTTTTTGAAATACATTAGATTTTTTATAAATGGAATAAAATTATTGTAATAGACAAATCTGTAATTTTTGTCAGTTAATAAGGGGCCAATTGGATGGCACGTTCGTCTACGAAAAAAAAATTTCATGATAAAAGTAAGGAAAAAATATTTTTAGGAGTAAGAAATATGATATGAGATTTTTGTTTGGAGAATTTTTTAAGAGACAAATATGTAATGATTATGGTTGATGTAATATATTTTTGTTGTGAAAAAATTATTGTATATAATAAATCATTTTAGTCAAAATCATCGATTTAGATGTCAAAAAATAGCCACAATGGATCTTATTTTAAACGTCGCATTATTTTACATTAGAATATGTGATTAATTTAATTTTTGAAGTTGAAAAATAGCCGAAAAAAATCTTATAAATCGATTGTGTGAACTGTCAAATCATGAATAGTAAGAGTAAATTTTTATCTCCTTTTTGCAAAAAAATCTTCAAATTATCTAAAATTTTGTGAGATTTTTTTAAAGAATTTTTTCGTAACATACCAAACAATTGAATTTTCGTAGTTTTTTTACTTTGAAATATTTTTTTGGGAGTAGAGGTGGCCAACCAATTGACCCCTAATTGACTAAAGTTTAAAAATATCTTATAATGATGATTATATAATAATATTGTATTCATAAATGTATATATACATATAAATTTATATGTTAATTAAATATATATAAATATATCCTTCTGATAAGTAAAAGTTTTCCATAATCACTAATGTTCAAAATAACCGGAAAAATTACAAAGCTAAAGATCATGCCACTTAGCAAAATTACATAAGATAAAAGTGTAATATGGAAGGAAAATAATACAAAAATAGACAAATATTGAACAAAATAATATGTGTAATCTACAATGGACACGGATATAAGGGTGCACATGATTCAAATTCAAGTTGAATTTAACAAATTGATACACTCAACCTCAATCTAGACCTTGTTTTAGTTTGAGCTCGAAAATAATTAAAAGGGATAAATGCAAAAATGCCCCACGTGTTAATACGAAAATGCAAAAAAACACATGTGTTAATGAAATAGGCTGAAAGCCACCTTGTGTTATTAAAAACTCTGCAAAAAACACCAATTCCGTTAAAAATTAACATGTTTGATGTCCACTTGCTAGTTGGGCAAAGATGGATGTTTTTTTATTGGTTTTCTCATTTATTTACATATAGATTTGTCCATTTTACCCCTCATAAACAATAATACTTAAAAATCATATTTTTCTTATCTCATTTCTCTTCACTATCTCTTTCTAATTTCTTAGATGCTAATTTTTTAATTATAATTTTTTTTACTTTATCATTTTTCTTCCATTATATTTTAGTACATTTTTTGTTTAATATTTTTTATTGAAAACATATAAGAGAAAATAAATTAAAAAAGATGTTAGAACTAAATGACATCAACACAAGTACCACATTAACATATCATATGTTTTAAACAAATTAGAAACATAAAATAGATAAAACATTGTGTGTGGCACCATAAAACACGATAAATACCGAATCCAAACAAAAACTACCCAAACATCATCCAAAAAACTCCAACTCGACCACCATAAAACAGTACATCCATACAATCAAAAATATTATCCACCACCAAACGAGAAAATTCATCAATCATTGCAAAGGTGCCTCTGGAATTTGATTATCCACATCTGTGTCAATTACATTTGGACTTGTTTGTTCAGTTGGGGGAGAGTCTCTAGTTTCTGCAATACCATTCCCCTCCATCGACCTTGAATTCTATATAAGAATTAACAATATTATTATCAATAGTGCAAAAAGTTCAAATAGGAATAGAAAACATAATATTAATTTTTTAAATATTATTAATCAATATATTTTACCTCAGCATATTTTGAATTAGGATGGGGTGGATTTGTGCAAGTTGTTTTGTTGTGACCTAATTGCAGACATATTTGGCATGTGTGTTAGATCCCTTCTAGAAATAATATTTTTTTCACCTCTATCATTCCCATCCCTCATCCTCTTCTTCTTCGGCCTTCCCGTTCTCGTTTTGATATTTGGAGGATTTACAATCCCCAAAGTGGACTCCTCAAAATCATGTATACCAGGCACAGGCCATATGACTGTAGACTCTCAAATACATACTTTTTTTCATACAATCATCAACAAAATCTTCAGATTTTAGCCTATGCATGTTTATACATGCAATTGCATGACAACATGGGTATCCACATAGTTGGAAAAAACCACAAGTGCAAAACCTCCCATTAAGATTAACTACATGATTTTCCATATACAGTTTCACAATAGTCATACAATTTATTGTATTGTTGTTTTGTGTCCCCTTTCACCAATTCTAGAGCATATCTTTTAGCTCTGTAAACTTTGTCCATGCTACATTCAATCTGCAAATCCCTTATGATTTTTTTTTGTAAAGCATCTAGTGTCTCATTAGGATTGTCCCTGATAATGTGTTCAATTCTCCGGACTATGTACTTGTAGTTAGCTTGGTTGTTTCTTGTAATATGTGCACATGTGTGTTTTCCCTTCAAGCTCTTCACTTGGAAAGTACTTGTATTTTGGACTAAGGAGGCATGAATCCTCCAATCACAACCATTTTTACATACAGCAGTCACAAGCTTCTTCTCATTCTTGATAAACTTCAAATCCCAACCTTTTTTCACTGCCCAATCTCTAAGTTGCTCTCTGTATATAGCTTTTGTAGGAAATTTCATTCCTAATAAGTGATTGTCAAACACTTTAACATCCATCCCCTCGTACCATTCCTTGTAACATAAATCTTCCTCATCAGATCCTGGCAAGCTGCGCAATTCATCATCACTTTCTACATCAGAATACCATTCAACATGTTGTCTGTTCCTCTCAATTTGTTCATTTCTTCTTTCTTCAACAATTTTTTTCTTTCTTTCTTTCATGAAGACCCTCAACTTTTTCAACAATTTTCTTTCATGATCAGGAGGTTTGTTGACAAAAATGTCATCATCCGAAGGGCCTTCTAGGTCTTCCAACATCCAAGATGGACAATCTGAAGCTTCAGAGGAATTAGATTGTTGTTCATCTATGTCATTCACCTCATCATCCATTCCTAAATCAATTTCATTGTCCGCAGTCTCACAATTTTCACTCTCCATAACATTACAGCCATCCATTTCCTAAAAAAAACACAAATATTAACAAACATTACCACATCATTCAAAAACATGAACTTTTAAGTGTGAAGAAACAGAACTCCATGCATACTTCTTAAAAATAGATTAGATAGTTCATGGAATCTATAACCAATTAAGGACAATTAAGGATATGGATAACATATAATCAGCAAATCCATCTCAAACGCCAACTTTCGCAGATAGCATAAAAGGATAGGAAAATCAAAACATTATTTGAGCTAATAAAGATATTAACACCAATCTGAAATAGTGTTCTTTTCACATTCAGGAAAGAAAGAACATAAAAATGACGAATTGAAAGATTAAACCCATGGTTCTTCCCGAATGAACCATAAACATATCGCCCATTTAACACATTTCAACTTAGCAGAACATTCCAAATACAAAAATCCTTAAAACTTCAACACTACTACACTAGCACAACAGAATAATTGAATTAGCAAAAATCCATCAAAATCAGGAAATCAAGAGTGTCAATAGCACAATACTCACAGCACAGACGAAAAAATCGAAGAAGAAGCTTCTTTGCGTTCGAAAGAGAAGCTTCAAGCATAAACCCAGATTTGATTTCCTTCCCCTTTCTCTCTCCTTAGTTGAGAAATGAGGTTAGATTAAAAAAAAGCCTTTACTAATATAATAAGAAGGGTAAATTGAGTATTACAATTAAAAATTAACACCGTTAGAAATATTTGACGGAATGGGCACGCGGGTGTTTTTTGCAGAGTTTTTAATAACACAAGGTGGCTTTCAGCCTATTTCATTAACACATGGGTTTTTTTGCATTTTCGGATTAACACGTGGGGTATTTTTGCATTTATCCCTAATTAAAATACATATTTATTTTATATTAATATATTCTTAAATATAACAATTAATTAATATTAAATATATAATATAATTAAGTATAATGCTAAAACTACTCGTACATAAATAAAAAAATAATTACAAACTTGCAAGCTTTTGAAAATATATTATTTTTAAACATTGCAAGTTTATGTTGGAAAACGATTTATTAAATATAAAAAAAATCCACTTATAACAATCTCAATCATTAAATAGAATTCATTATCTCTTGATCGTTAAAAAGAACTTCATAATCATTTCAACTCTATCCAAATCTCAACCGTTGGATGGATTTCATCACCATCTTAACCGTCGGATGAAACTCAACCTTATGATCTCCATTCTATAAAAGACAACCTCCATAGTAAAAACAATATTCACTTACTTACAGATCAAATATACTTTTTGAAAATGAATTTGGACGATGAAGGCCCTTCGAATACGGCATTTGAAAATCTTACTGCGTTTATAATGGAAGATATGATGGTGGAAGAAGAACTATTAAAGTATGTGCTGCAAACAAATAACATGATATTGAAGAATATAAAAGGGAAAAAAATAGGAAAAGATGTGAAAAAATTAAAAGACCAACAGCAAAAGCTTATCAAGGTGATGAAGACGGCAAATTCAAACGGAGAACACTATTTGAAGAATTTTAAACAACAGTTGGAGGAGCAACGAAAAGAAAATGCTGAAACAAGACTTAAAAATGAAGATGAAATTTTGAAGCGCGATTTGAGTTGTATCACTGATTTGACATATCGTGCTTCTGTTCAAGCTCACCAAGAACAAATTATACAACAACGAGCACAACTTAATCAACATTCACATCCACCTTCTGCTTCAAATGCATCAAATATTCATAATATTGTTGGAAATGGAACCGATTCACCAAAATGTTAGATTATGCCTTGGTCTTCTAATCTATTTATCTTGTATGATTATGAACAAGAAATGTATCTTTTGAATTAGAATAAATTAATGTTTCTGCCTATATAAAAAATCCATCCTTTTCCATTAGTGTTGGGCTGCATCAGAAATGGTAAAAGGTCTCCCCAAACTTTGCATTCACATATGTATTTAAGAGATTAAATGATCAAGAGCAACATCATAATGAAATTGCTCCAACTCAACTCCTAAAACAGCAATAGAAAAAAATTGGTCAGTAACTGTAAGGACGTGATTGGTATACTGGAATGATGAGGCGGAAATGAAATTGACATTTCTACGTTCATTCCTATTCTAATGATTGGTATGTTTTTTTTGTTGGGAATGCTTATTCCTATTGGAATCCATATTCCCAAATTTATGGGAATAGTGATTCCTTCCATACCCCTTGAGTTTGGCTATTCCTTGCCTATTAAGAATCAATTATATTTTTTTTTCTTTTGATATTATTTTCTTCACACCAATATAAAAGTTTTGAAAATTTAATGAATGCAATATACATATTTTTTGGACTTATAATTAATAATCACAAATTATTTTAAAAATAATATAAATTATTAAAAATTTCAAAAAGTTATTTAAATGCATTGAAATAACTAAAAAATACATATTATTTTTCGTACGTACTAAGTTGAAATATTTTCGTCAATAAAAATTACTTAATTATAATAAATATAATTTTAAATGTAACAAAAATAAAAAAAAAATACAAAAATGAATTGAAAAAATATAAAATAATATTGCGTTTAACAAATAATATCTTATCCTTAAACTAATTCATCAATAAAAAGTATTAAAAAAGATAAATTATTATATAAACAATATTACATATATAACTCTTTCAATCATTATATAATAACTATATTTTTCCCATTTTTCATTTAATTTTTTCCATTTTTTCATCATGTCCCGTGTTATTTTTCTTTAAATTAAAAATTCAAAGTCTCAAATCATTTAAATTTCATAGAATTAGATTGGATTCAAATTTGTATTTGAGTTTAATAAATAACTCAAATATACGAATATACAAAATTAAAAAAAAATCTCATATCTCGAATTCATTTACTTTCTCATTCCTGCACTATACCAATCATAGGATTTATGAAATCAATATCATTCCATTCCCATCTCCATTCCATTCCTTATACCATTCCATTCCCACATAATTCCATTTATTCATACCAATCATGTCCTAAGATTAGCATTTTTGTCGATTAGTACCCGAAATGTTGCAACATTAAGCAAGAGAAATATGGTAGACATTGATGTTTGGATTTGCCGAGAAATCCATCTAAACCATAATTTTCGTACAGTTGTGGTCAATGAGGAACAAAAGAAGTAGAAACAAATTGTTCAAGCGAATATTATTTTTTCATCCGCTTTGTAAGGAAACGGTTATTGCTCTGTCTTCCAAGTTGAAGCGTGTAATGTTAACTCTATCCAGGATGCAAGCTGCCAAAATCATTAACAATGTTTTACACTGATGCCATAAATTAATTTGCGAGAATGGTTCTTCTGAACTGATTATTTAGAGAATACTCATATGCAATTTTCAACCATTTGTACTTTATTAGAAATTCAGAACAGCAATAATCTCATATCTAAGAAGACATCCAGAAAAACACCATTGGAACAGTTGTCACATGCATCATATCTTCTCGTTTCACACGAACAACCCAAATTTAGCATCATAAACATCTGTTTTGACCCTTTCATCGTTTTTAACCTTAATTAATATATAAATTCACGAGTCTGTCACAAGAATAATTTCTTACAGGAGTTGAGCTAAAAAAGAAATGTTGCTATAATTTCTAACAAATAACTATAAGATTGCCATCACTTTGGTAAATTAGATCATAAATTTTATAAAGTAACACCAGGAAAGCATAATACACATAATTCTGAGCGATATCTCTGCTGTTTAAGCTGCAAGATATGTTAAGAGTATAAATTTTTTACGTTTCAGGGCTTAGCGTATTGTATCCTTTTAAGAATAGCATTTCATCTTAGATTAAATAAGACTATATTTAATAGAGGTTAGCTGAGAATAATGGCATAACATCAGTGACAAACATTGGTACTTATTAGGTTAATTTGACCTACTTATTATATATCAGATTCAGGAATACCAGAATGTCAAGAAGCGAATGCAAGGAGGATCATTCAGCCTAATGCGGCATATGTAACAGTACTATATTCACTGTCCTTTATGTATCAAATCTTTACTTGTATTTTAATCCCTTTTTGATCACTTACACCACTCATATTCAATCATTGATCCTAGAATATAATTCTATACATGCTGTTCCTTCCCTGTGAACCAATGGCTTATGTCAGGGGATTGTCATATCAAGTTTGACAGCTGTCAACCGAAGAACCGTAAGAACACATTAGACCTAGACCAATTATGTTTGGCTAAGAAATACTCGCCAACAAAGCAAAAACTAGGGATTCAAAATAAAACATAGTAAAACTTCAAAAGAGAAAAGAAGTACCTTGTTATTTAGAAAGAAGAGAGCAAGTAAATCCATCCTCAACCAACTTGTTCACAGCGTCCCTAAACCTGTAATAATCCTCAACCACATTATACACCTGATGAGAAATTCTCGCATACCCCGATATCGGCTCAACTTCACCTTCCAATGGCGCCCTGTAATAAATCGGCACCTCAACCTTAAAACACTCTCTCAAATGCTTTCTCAACTTCAATGCATCAGAATCACTCTTAATTCCCAAACAAACCGGCAATCCCACCATAGCCATACTCGGGCACATCTCGGGGGGTGCACCTAACTCCGTGCCCCATACCTCCGCCAACATTTCAGCCATCTTCACAACTGTCTCGTGATTCCTTTTCATTATTCCCTTAATCCCACCTTCAAATCTACTAACAAAATCCATAACCTCAGGCAATACGAGTTGGGCGCTATAATCCCTCGTTCCTATCCATGCACTTTCCATTGCGAGCCCATTACCATACTCGTGAGATACCACAGGGTGGTGTAAATCGGATAATTGATCCGACATTTTGCAGTACAATAACGCTGCGGATGGTGGGCAAAACAACCATTTATGCAAATTACTAGCGTAAAAGTCGGCCCCTATATCCTTCACATCTATATCTACATTCCCAATTGCGTGTGCCCCGTCGATGAAAATCCTATCGACACCCTCGTCTCGACACATTTTAACCAATTCTTTAACAGGTATAGTGACACAAGGCATTGAGGTGATGTGATCAATAACAGCTAGCCTAATTTTCCTACCATTAGCTTTCCCAATTACAAGGGCCTTTTGAAATTCGGAGACAATTTCAGAACTTGATTTAACAGGGAAGGGTAAATGAACCTCGATGACGTGGCCGCCGGCGCGGGTGACGTAGGCCTGGACGGATTTTTTAACGGCGCCGTAGGCGTAGTGGAGCATCAAAACGGCGTCGCCGGGGTGGAAAGCGGAGGAGAAGAAGGACCAGGTGGTGTGCTGGAGGACGACGGCGGCGGCGGTGGTGGCGTTATCGACGACGGAGATTTCATCGAGGTGGTCGGCGTTGATGAGGGTTTGGATTATGCGGCGGGTGCGGAGGATGGAGGGTTTGAGGAGTTTGAAGTAGAATTGGTCGGGCTGGCTGAGGAAGAGGAGCTGATGGCGGCTCTGGGCGGCGATGATGGTGGCGGGACAGCATCCGAAGCTGCCGTTGTTGATGCGGGCGATGGTGGGGTCGTGGTGGGAGAATTCTTGTTGGAGGTCAGATGGGGTTATGGCGGAGGAGGTGGTGCCGTTTGCGGCGGACATTTTGGGGGACATTGAATTGTGGGTTCGATTAAAAATACAAGTACAGTGGAGAGAGAGAGAAGTGGATCACATCACATGGAAGGTGGCAATAACTTAGTGGAAAGCTCACCGCCGGAATCCACGAGAGGAGGATAGTTGACATTCTAGCCACGTGCACCTCACGTGGTCATATGAATTGAGTTATGAGTACTTAAAACAAACACTTGTTAAGCTATACAAATACGAGTATAATATATCGTATGAGTAGGATATATAAAATAAGTAAATAACATATATCTGAGGTACGAATTGCATTAAATTTGAGTAAAAATGTTTATTAACATAAATAACTTCAATAACGACACTAGCTATTATTTATAAGTTCAAAATCTTCAAAGGTAATAAAAAGCTTCAACAGTTTTCGGTTAATTATATTTTTATCCAAAATTTTTGATAAAAAGGTATAAATTATACGTTTTACGTAGAGCAAAAAATTAATATATATTTAAGAAGTGACACAACATGATTTTTTGCTCTGTTAAGTGTTCTTTTTTCTTTGTTTAATAATTTCTTAAGTAATTTTTTTTGTTATACGTTCATATTAATATAAATATTATATCTAATATTTTTTTTTTCAAAAAGTACCTATGGCCGATATCTAAATTCTAATGCATGTTAGATATTTCACAATTTGTATGATTAAACATTCAGAAACATCAGATACAGTATCCAAATAGTTTTGCTTTTCAAGCATCCAATAAATATGATAGATCCACAAAGTATCAATATTCAATACGAATATGATTCTTGCACTAGTCCAATTTTAAAATAATTCATATTACAGTTCGTAACTATTAGAATTAAACAGTCTTTTCCTTTTCATTTTAATAACTGAATTAAACAGTGAAAATGACTAAATCTAATCATCCCTTGTTGTCATCGTGTCATGTAGCACTAACGGGTATATGAGTGGTCAATAATAGGCGAATTATTAATATATATAATATATATATATATATTATATAGTTTAATAAATTTTTTGCACACGTATTTTTGTTGAGCCTGTTCCTTTTTGCACATATGATAGTTTAAATTGAAACTCAGTATCAAAACAGGAGCATGTCCTAATAGAAAGGATAGGCACATTTGGGTCAATTATTATATATTGCGCTCTAATTTCGACACAATCACAATTATCCATATAAATTGGAACTATATATATAGTTCGCATATGATTGGATTGTTATGATTTCCTTCAATAACTCATATGTATGTGTGTTATTGGAATTAACAACAAATTATTTATGATGCATTCTGTAATAAAATTGTATCAGAAAGTGATTCTCAAAGAAAACCCAGGTCATAAATCACATAAGCAGTAGCAAATATTCAAATACCAACATTAATTTTTGTAGTCATAAGCAGCAATATTCTGGGGCTCACATTCAGGACTAAGTAGACGAACCAGCAAAGCCGTGCTTGTGCTCGTACATACAGCCCCACAGGCAGCCCATCTAAGGCTTCGAGGAACCGTGATTCTAGGACCTGTAATAACATCATCATATCATCATAACTACATTAATACATCGCAACTTATAGTGAATTTGCATATATGATTTTCCACAACGAATATCCATCATTATTACACGCTTATGAAGCTTTATAATCAATCCCATGTCAAGAACAGTACAGAGATAATGATCTACTTGTTTTAATCACAAGATAAGACTGATCAGATCACAAAACCAAAGAAGGGAAACAACTTAAAAATCAGATTGGGTAGCTTGCAGGAAGGTGGCTACTTTACAGGATTGAGTATATACAATGGCGGAGCCAGGAATTGAAATTTTTAAAATTTGGGGGGGCGATAATGTTAAAATTTTTAAAATATACATGTTCAAATTACGTATGTTAAAAATTCGGGGGGGGGGGGGGGGCCCCCCCAAAACCCCCTGTCTCCGCCTCTGAGTATATAATCAAATTGGGTATATAATCAGATTGCAGGATTGGGTATAAGAAAGGCTCTTCTGAAGCACATTAAACGATTCAAATCGATCATGATATCAATCAACATTTATTTCCGCAGAATTTTTCTACCACATTTTCTCTTCATGTATCTACTTAGTATGCAGTCTCCATTTTATACATTTTTGGTCATCAAACTGAACTTTCACGAATACTACATGCAAAAATTCTCATTACAGATGCATGCATATATTGAAGCACATTAAAGCAAGTGAGTTCTACACAAAGGCCAAAAACCAAGACAGTAGAGTTGGTACTCAAAACTTCCATCTACTAAGAGTAAGAAAGAGAAGAGACGAGCATTTTATCAAAAAGCAATAAGGCAACATAAGTATCTTCACATCAAACAGAAAGAAAGAATCGATAAACAAGAAATATTGAAAGGAAGGCGTATAAAACACACCGTAATGCAAGCGACATAAGATCCAAAAGCCCAATGCTCCGCCCACAGAAAATATTCCAGCAGTATGCCTCATCAATCGGGAACAAGGTTTTGCATCTGACCTCATCAATTCTCCATCCGAGAATCCAAGCATACGTCTTAGAGCCATGGTCTAGTCTCCTTCAGATAAATTTCCTGGTGCTGGCAATTGTTGGCACAACGAAAGGAAACGGATCAAAGATGTATCTAAATTCTAAAAAGAATGAAAAATAAATACACACAGGTTTACGCGAGTAGGCAAGTATAACATTAAACCACTTCAGTATCATACTCAAACTCAAAACAAACAAACATACTCTAGTACAAATGAACCTCATAGTTTATGAAAAAACACTCAGCGTCAACCCCTTTTATCTTGCCTCAACAGAATAACCGAGAAGGATCACCAAAAATCCGAGAACCAAACAAAGCCTATGTGAATGGATTCAGTGGTATGTGTATAGGATAAAATCATGAATTCGATCCAAGTGTTTCTCATAACACTTACTCAAGTAGAGCTAATGCAAGGAAAAATAGTTTCTTCTACACTACGATCAAATAATGACACACCAAGATCTTAAATGATCTTCAAAACATTAATGACAAAAAAACTCAAATAATTAGCAACTTCTGCAAATTTTAAATTATTCGAGCAGCAACAAAACTTCTGCATTTTAGTAAAGCTTATGAAACCCACTTCCTTGATTAAACCAAAATGAAAAATCAATGACTTATCCATATCTGTATATTACTACAAAGTGGGTGAGATATTTTATCAAACACCTTCACATCAAAGTGTAAACAAACAACTTAGAAAAACACAACTCAACACAACACAAACGTTTCAATCATAACTGAAAATCACTGACCTTTGCCTAAATCTCAACTGCTCAGAATTGAAATGTGAAGCTTCAATTGTAAATTGTAATGTAGAATGGGGTTATGAATTGATCTGGTGTTCTTACGTCGACGAATTGTATTTGCAGGCCAATTTATATTGTAGTGGGCTACCATGAAAATAAGTACTCGTAGTAGTGGGCTAATTTGTATGGGCTCCGAACTGTAAATTGAGATTATAAGCTGGGTCAGTCCAAAAAAACTTTAATAGCAACTTTGTAAAATCTGTTGGTTTTTTAATATTTAATTAATTTAACAGCTTATATCATTACAAAATAATATTCATTAATGAAATGGTTGGATTTGAGATTTTCTAAAGATAAACTATGAAATTAAAAGCATTTGCTTTCATTCAAAGAGTATATCTCTAAGCTTTTAAATTAAAGAGTTTATAAGTTATTATTTGAATTATTCATTCATTAATTTATAATGGTTTTGAAACAAATTAAATTTTTTAATATTTTTAAAGAAGTGTAGAATATATTCTTCAGAATATTCACACACATAATATTTTTTTCCAAATGCCTATGTGAAGTATTATATTATAAAATATAAGTGCATAAGATAAAATAAGTTTTTTTGACAGAAAATTCGCCGGTCCATTTTTAACCACATATTTACAGCAGAGGGGGGGTGGTTTGCACATGGGTGGGTTGAAAAACCACCCCTTCTGCATCAAATATGTGGTCTATAATAGCCGGGATCAACGGTTCTAGACCAAGATAAAATTGACAAAGTACATATATCCTAAATAAAAATACAAAAGTAGGTATCTTAATGACTTAATCAACCACTTGTTAATATTTCAACGGATAACGTGAGGAAATTTCTAGGCAATTTTTGCAATGTTATAATAGTGGCGTACCAAAGTGAAAATCCACGCAAGCCAAAATATCTCTGCAGCACGTGCCTACTACCAGCCACATTTCACACCAACCAACATTATGATTTATCTACACGCGCTTAAATGCACGTGGGGTTCCCACTTCACCACTCAAATAGATACACATTTTAATTAAGTACTTTTTCATCATTTAAGACAATACAGAGAATTTAATTTTTTGTCAAAATTCATTTTTTATCCCTCCACTTTCAACATCCTATCAAATAACTTCATTTACTTCTAAAATTTTTAAATACTCCCCTCTATTATTTTAAATACATTTGAATTAAAGTGGTCAAATATTAAACTTATAATCTTATAAGTACTTTGCCACGTCTATGACTAAATTTAATTAATTTGATAAAAACTAATTAATTTTATTAAATGCACGACCCATGAATTAATTATATATATAACCGTGAGGGGCAAATTACTATAGATTATTATAAATAAGTGGAAAATAAATTATAATTTTGCATAAAGTAGGGGTATTTTTGTCTATGTAGGGTGTTTAATGTATTTTAATGTAGTAAATGGGGTGCTTGATGATATATGAATAAATAAATGGGTTAAAAATGAATTTTGCACTTTTAGCTTTATCTACTGAAATGCCAAACAAAATATATCTAACCTCTCAGTCAGTACACATTCTCTCTACATATTCTTGACTTTCAGTAATTATTTTGCTCTTGAAAGCTCTGAGTTCACAAGGTTTGAATATCTAATCTATTATTGTACCTCAGCTTCATTAAATTTCTAACTTAATTTTGTTCATCATCTCTTTGTTAGTTCTTGATCATTGAATGCTATTGTGCTTAAGTCTCATTTTCTTTGTTTATTGGGTATCGTTTTTATATGTTGTTGATTATTCTGACTTTTTTGCTCTGTCTGTTTTATATTGATTATAGTTGATTGTTGGCTTTGTGTTATTCTCAAATTTGTGGTGTGAAGATTATGATTTAATGACTATGTGACGTTGTGTTGAGGATTTTTTTTTTTTTTTTTTTTTTTTTTTTTAAGTTTTTAGTTTTTGTTTGGACTGTTCTACCTTTGAGCCTATGTGATTTTCTTCAGGTATGTTTCTTGTATTGTTTCTTGAGCTCATATGTATTAGTTATGGTACTTGGAAATCTGATAATACTCGACCTGCTTCGATCCATTAATCTTGTACTTCAATTTGATAAACATAATGGAGTCTCCTCTCAATATGTTTTGGTCCTTCAGAAATCAGTATGCAATAGCAATAGAACACATAACAATCCAATTTAATTGTGATTTTGTGGTAAGGAAAGCATCTATAATCCCACTTGGTTAAAAAAAAGTAAAGTTAACAATGTTTTTTCTAGTAAATCCATTATATGATATTGTCATGAATATCAACAAGTTATGATAAATTAACAAATAATTTAGTATACTAATCGATTTATCTGTTGTTTGGACAGGCAAACCTCGAAACATGAAGCGCCACTATCTGCTTGCTGTCCTTTGTTTTTGGGCCGTTACATGCTCAATACTACCGTCGTCTGATGGACTAAGGAGAATTAGCCTGAAGAAGATGCCTTTGGATGTTCTCAGCATGAAGGCTGCCAAACAAGCTAGGTTGGAGGGTAAAAATGGAATTGGCATAAAAGATAGAAAGATCAAAGTAGGCGATTCGGATGGAGATATAGTATATTTGAAGAATTACATGGATGCACAATACTATGGAGAGATTAGTATTGGCTCACCCCCTCAGAAGTTTACAGTCATATTTGACACTGGCAGTTCCAATCTATGGGTTCCCTCCTCAAAATGTTATTTCTCCGTGAGTACATTTCAGATTTTATTTCTTTCTTATAATGTGTTTTTTACTCTTCCACGCGGTTGCTTAACGAGTCATACTTGTTTTCAGATTGCTTGCTATTTGCATTCCAGATACAAGTCCAGCAAATCCAGTACATATAAAAAGAACGGTATGAATCGCAACGTTTAACCATTTAGTATTTGATATTTATTTGCCATTACTATGTCGCAGAGTTCTTGATTCAACACAATGAATATCTGAAAATTTCCAATGTTTCAGGAAAGCCTTGCAAAATAAGTTATGGCTCTGGGTCGATATCTGGATTTTTTAGCCAAGATAATGTCGGAGTTGGTGATGTTGTGGTCAAAGATCAAGTAATATTTTTGTCTCTTCATTATGATGCTAATCCTTTTCCTGTTATTATTGTAATCCGATATCATTATGAGTATACTTTTCAGGTTTTTATTGAGACTACACGAGAGGGAAGCGTTTCCTTTATCATATCCAAATTTGATGGAATACTTGGGCTTGGGTTCCAGGAAATATCTGTTGGTGACGCAGTGCCAGTTTGGTATGCGTCTTTTTTTTTTTTTTTTCCGTTTTTAGAGTCGCATATAGATAATTTTTTTTGCATTATGCTATAAACTGATATTTATTGCAAATTACAGGTACAACATGGTGGATCAAGACCTTGTTGAGGAGAAAGTATTTTCTTTCTGGCTTAATCGTGACACTGAAGCAGAAGTGGGAGGGGAGTTAGTGTTTGGTGGAGTTGATCCACAACACTACAAAGGAAATCATAGTTATGTTCCTGTTACAGAAAAGGGGTACTGGCAGGTATTATAAGATAGATTATTATTATGATTTACTAAACTCAAGTTATATAACCTTTTGATTTCTCGATCAAGTAGAGGTTAATTGATAAAGATCTTCTTCTTACATTCTTTTGTAAATCTTTGTTTTGCCAGTTTGAAATGGGTGATTTCCTCATAGGCAACCAGTCAACCGGTAAGTTATGCAGCATTCTGAACTAAAGTTGGAATGTTATGATACTTTAATTTGTCATCAAGTTACATATATGTTGTGATTTTTTCTGCTCTTTTTTCCATGACTCATAGATCAGACTAGCTTTGAGTTCATAAGGTAAAGTACTACTCAAAGTTGCATTTTGTCGCTCTTTGAGTAATGTCTTAATCTGCCATGCAGCACTTGGTTGCATCAAAACTTAAGATGAGACTTCTACATTTGAAAAATCTAAATTCCGTCTCGCTAATTAATACTTCTGGCAGGTTTTTGTGAGGATGGTTGTAATGCTATAGTGGACTCTGGGACATCCTTGCTTGCTGGTCCAACTGTGCGTACTTATATTATTATATTTTTAGTTCATCTTCAGAAAGATGACTGAATTTTGTTTAATTAGCTCATATTTGCTCAGAAAGTATTGCTTACGGTGTACTAAAGTCCCATTCAAAGACATTATATAGTCTAGATTCTGAACTGAATTATGATTTCAGACTGTGGTGACTCAAATCAACCATGCCATTGGGGCAGAAGGCGTTGTGAGCACAGAATGTAAACAAATTGTCTCTGAATATGGAGAGATGATATGGGATCTCCTTGTCTCTGGGGTATGTCTTAGATTACCACCCCCCTTCTCATGTCAGCGTACTTCAAGCTTCAGTCGTGAATAATGAAAACGGCGTATTTTGTGCAGGTTCGACCTGACAAAGTTTGTTCACAGATTGGTCTATGCTTTTCTAATGGAGCTCAGTCTGTGAGGTAAGTTGACTTCCTTTTCTTAACTATCGATCTTTCTTGAAGTGGTAAAGTTCTTTTGTAATTGGATGAATGTTCCGTAACTTTGATGCTGATTTAATGCATTGTATTATGTCCTAAAGTGCATACAAGTAAAGGGGATGTTCTGCTATATGTACTCTAAAAGTTGTAAAATTTAAGTACAACTGTCAAGTGACAATAGGAAAGTTGTTACAATCATGTTGTGACAATTTTTTGCTTTGTCGGCGAAATAATTTTCAAAATATTAATAGTGATCAATAGGTTTATCTAGATTTTACACTTAAACTTCCTTTAATCTTATTTTCAAAAATATTTTTTGCAACCTGTTATAGATGTAACAGTATGCCAGTTTCTTGCATCAGTTGATCTATAGGTTTATCTAGATAAATACTCTTAACATTTGAGTGGCTGCTTTGACTTCCAGCTCCAACATTGAGATGGTCGTCGATAAGGAGAACACTGAAGGAACATCTGTGGGTGAAAATCCATTATGTAGTGTTTGTGAGATGGCTGTTGTTTGGATGAGAAACCAACTGAAAAACGAAGAAATAAAGGATAAAGTGTTCGATTATGTGAATCAGGTGATATTAACACCCCCCATATTTTCTCTTGGGAAGCAAATGAGCTTTATATAATGGTGTATATTGAAACATCATTTTCTTTATATTTTATAGCTCTGTGAAAACATACCAAGCCCGTCAGGAGAGTCCCTAATCGACTGCAACTCATTATCGAGCATGCCTAATGTCAGCTTCGCCATTGGTGGAAAAGCTTATGTTCTCACTCCAGAGCAGGTTTGATTTTCCAAAACTGTTAAAAATTTCTCGTTTTCTGTCATCAGTAAGAACCGATTCTACTTTAGAGTTGATTTTATCAATTGACCAAAAGAAAATATTAATAAATAATAAATTGCATGAACTCAAGATCAACAAAAGTTTCTTAAGCAGAATCATTGAGTTCGTTCTAACATGTTTTAATACGTCTAGATGTTTTTCTTTTTGATCCAAGTTGAAAACATGATATTCAGTTTTTGCATTGCAATTTATGAATTCAGTTGTTCTTCAAAATAAAAGAAGGGTAAATTGGAGCATTGTTCACTGTTTTCTGATCGACTCGAATCATTCCCCAAAATATGCATTATTTGCAAGTGCTTTTAAACAACTTCAAAAAAAAAAATCTCTCTTCTAAAGTGGTTTATTTCATTGGCAGTATATTCTGAAAACTGGAGTAGGCATTGCTGAAATGTGCATCAGTGGATTCATGGCTTTCGATGTACCACCTCCTCGAGGACCCCTCTGGTACGTGCATTATATATTTGCAACCTCATGGATATAATTATAAGTCTTCTGCATATTATAGCATTTCTCACTTGCTACATAGTTCCAAGTACGTAAAAATGGTAGATAAAACTATATAACTATATTGAGAATAATAGTAACACCACAGATAAACCATGCAAATACAATTAGTTCTAAGTTAAAAAATGGCTTATCGTGCAGGATTCTTGGAGATGTATTCATGGGTGCATACCACACTGTATTCGATTATGGCAATCTGCAATTGGGTTTTGCCGAAGCTGCCTGAACAATGATCATTGTCGCTTATGCCCGTAGTTATCACTTGTTTTTTTACATAAGGTTAAGGGCTGTATAGTTTATATATATATATATATATATCAACATATAACTCAAATGTTTGTCATGTGAGTTATGCATTCTACTGAACCAAACATAGACATGCAATATGGTTTCATATGGGTGTCGTTAATGCATCGTAATGTAAATAAATGTATTTCGTGGAATTGCAGTGTTACAGTAGTAACAAATTTCTTTGGTACTACGTGAATTTGAACATTTCTGAGTTCATCAAAACGAACTAAAAACCTAGGTAACGATTATCTTGTGGGATTGAAAATCCATTAAAAGAATGGAATTATGTTTTCATATTTCAGGGTTTATAAACATAGAAATCCTTATCCAGCACTAAATAATTTGAAAAAAAATGGGAAATAATCTGAATTCTCAAGGGAAAAAGACACTAGACCACAATGTAACAGGATGATTATTAATCCCATCATTAAACCCCATAATCATCTCACCACCACCACCGCCACCGTGATTCCCAATCTGCCGCTGATTATCCGCCGGAATATTCCCCCTCCACTCTGTAAACCACTGTTGCCCCCTCTTCCCACCACCACCACCACCGCCCATCTTCGCCGCCTCCTCCACCACCACACTACTCTTCTTCAACTCCTCAATCCTCTTATAAATTGTTGAAGAGTGCTCCTTTATTAAGAGAGTTAGTTAGGATTAGTTGTTAACTATCCGTTGTAATTAGGGCTATATATACTTGAGCCCTTAGATTAGAGTTCATTCATTACTGTTCATAAACATTTTTTCTTCTCTATCAATACAGTTCATTCTTCTGGTTTTTTCTTCTTCTCTTTACTGTTGATAGTATCTTTCATCTTAACATGGCACCAGAGCCATTATTGTTCGAAGATCTTGGGCTGATTCTTGTGAATTAGTCGTATTTCCGCGCGCGCAACACTCTTTCCATCATTAATCCAGATTCGCCTCCTTGTGCCCTCTGATTGTATTCTTGGATCTTCTTGCCATGGCCGATTTTCAATCAACGGCGATTTCAACATCTACATCAACCGCCGCTGTCACTACATCAACCGGAATCGATTTCAACGATCCGCTGTATCTCCATCCCTCGGATTCCCCAAATATTGATTTAGTCACCGAAACCTTGAAGGGGAGCGAGAATTATAAGGTTTGGAGCCGGGAGATGTTAAATGCCCTAGAAGCCAAGAACAAGTTGGGATTTATAAATGGTACGTGCCTGAAACCCGATGATCAATCCCCAAATTTATTTCAGTGGAGACGATGTAATGCCCTAGTAAAATCATGGATTACTCGGTCGTTGTCACGGGAATTGGTACATGGGGTCGTTTATTGCGAATCTGTGGATGCGATTTGGAAAGACCTTAAGGAACGGTTTGACAAGGTCAATGGAGCGAGGATGTATGCCTTATATCGCCAGATCAACACTATTCATCAAGGGGCTAACTCTGTGACAGATTATTACTCAAGATTTCGGCAGTTATGGGATGAGTATGAATCCCTCATTCCATCTCCATCTGTCACAGTGACTCAAGAATATTCGGTTTTTTGTCAACAATTGAAGATGATGACGTTTCTTATGGGATTGAATGAGTGCTACAGCCAGACTCGCTCGCAAATACTGATGATGTCCCCCCTTCCCACTCATAATCAGGTGTTTGCTATCGTTTGCAATGAAGAAACACAAAGGGGAATTGGAGTTCAGAATTCTGGTGATCCCACGGCCTTAATTTCAGGCAGTTCTGGTAAATCCGATCGTGAGACGGTTATCTGTGAAGTATGTAATTACACGGGACATACGAAAGACAAGTGTTATCGTATTATAGGCTACCCTCCTAATAGAGGTGGTCGCAGAGGGGGCAGGAGAGGATCCGGCAGAGGTTACAAGAGGCAATAGCAATGGTGGTAACAACAATGGTGTTAATGCCAACAATTTGGTATCATCTTCATCACCAAGTCCTGGACAATCTGATGCTGGTACACAAAACCAAGGGCATGAAGCTGCTATTCAGACCCTCACACCACAACAGTACCAGCAACTCTTGCAGCTCATTGGGCCAAATAATGAAGATGGAGGATCCTTTATCTCTGCAAATGTGGCAGGTATCTGTATTAATAACTCTTCTTCGTTGACTAGTCCTCTCCATGATAAAATCTGGATTATAGATACTGGGGCAAACCAACATATCACATATAATCTAAGTCTTTTGGATCATAATGTTATTAAGTGCCCAAAACCTATTTCTGTGAAGCTTCCAAATGGTAGTTACAGTCATGTTTCTCATACTGGTAGTGTGACTTTAGGACAGGATCTTGTTCTTCATCATGTCCTTTATGTACCTGATTTTCATTTTAACTTGTTGTCTGTTTCCAAATTAACTAAAGGAAATCAGCTTGGGGTAAGTTTCTATCCTACCTTTTGTTTGCTTCAGGAAATATGGACTGGTGTGACAAAGAGGATTGGTAAACTCTATAATGGGCTGTACTACCTGGATGATTCCATCAGTGACAACTTGATAGCAAGGCTTGCAGATTTGGACACTACTTGTAATAATGTGTCTTCTGTAAATCAGTGTTTCAATAAACCTATAGATAAAGCTACTCTTTGGCATTATAGATTAGGGCATATTTCTCCATCTAGACTTACCTTTTTGCCTCAGTTGGGTGTAAAAACTTCTACTTCTAAATCCTTTTGTCATATTTGCCCCATGGCTAAGCATTCCAGGAGTCCCTTTCCTATTAGTACTTCTAAGACATCATCTATATTTCAATTAATTCATGTTGATGTTTGGGGACCATATAAAGAACCTTCTTATAATCAAGAAAGGTATTTCCTTACTATTGTGGATGATTTCTCTAGATTTTGTTGGGTTTTTTTGATGAAATATAAATCTGAAGTGTATAAATTGCTAGAGAACTTCCTGTTGTATGTGCACACTCAATATGCTTGCAAAGTCCAAATTATTAGGACTGATAATGCTTGGGATTTCTTCAGTCATGCATGTTCTAACTTGTTTTCTTCCTTGGGTATTTTGCACCAAAGCTCCTGTGTGTATTCCCCTCAACAAAATGGCCTTGTTGAGAGGAAGCATAGGCATATTCTTGATGTGGCAAGGGCCTTGAAGATTCATTCTAATATTCCTATTCATTATTGGAGTGATTGTGTGTTAACTTCAGTGTATTTAATCAACAGAACACCTACTAAACTGCTTCAAGGTCATACCCCTTATTTTAAACTTAACAGCAGAGTGCCTAATCTAAGTCATTTGAGGGTGTTTGGTAGCCTATGTTATGCCAAGATTCTGCCTGTTGTTGATAAATTTGCTGTTAGGAGTAGGCCTTGCATATTGGTAGGTTATTCTGCTAGACAAAAGGGTTACAGATTGCTAGACTTACAAACTAAGACCTTCCTGGTCTCCAGAGATATCATTTGTTATGAGAACATTCTACCTTTTGCTATGACTAACCATACAGTATCTGATTCTAATCAGTTTATTACCCAAGATCAGCAACTATACTTTGAAGAATTTGTTTCCCCATATAATTCAAAAAATCAGAGTGTGCTTACTCCTAGTATTCCCAACAATGATGAATCTGAAATTAATGATACTACTCAAACTACCACTGAACCTAATGTTGCACCTGATACTACTACTACTAGGATTCAATCCAGGAAATCTGCCAGGATAAGCAGACCTCCTAGTTGGTCTAAAGACTATGTCTCCCCATTTTTTCCCAAATCTACTCAATCTGAAAGTACAGATCATCCCATATCCAATTTTGTCACATATAGCAGGCTTTCTCCTCATTACACAGCCTTTCTTACTGCTATTTCTGCTGAAAAAGTTCCTAACTCTTATTCAGAAGCTGCTAAAAACAGTAAATGGCAAGCTGCTATGCAGCAGGAAATAAATGCCTTAAAATTGAATAACACATGGAGTATTGTTAGTCTACCTCCTGGAAAAGTTCCTATTGGCAGTAGGTGGGTTTATACTATAAAATATAAGAGTGATGGCTCTATAGATAGATATAAAGCTAGGCTTGTAGCCAAAGGGTATACACAACAAGAAGGGATAGACTATACAGAAACTTTTGCTCCTGTTGCTAAACATGTTACTGTGAGACTTGTGATTTCTTTAGCAGCTATCCATCATTGGCCACTCTTTCAAATGGATGTGACAAATGCATTTCTACAAGGGGATTTGGCTGAAGAGATCTACATGGACATTCCACCTGGCTTTCCTTATCATGGTACAGGTAAAGTGTGTAAGTTGGGTAAGTCTCTATATGGTTTAAAGCAAGCTCCAAGGCAATGGAACTTAAAGTTCACCACTGCCTTGAGCAAGTTTGGTTTCATTCAATCTAAGAATGATTATTCCCTATTTATTAAATCAAAGGGGAGTGATCTTACTGTTTTATTAGTATATGTTGATGATATCTTAATAACTGGGAATAATCCTATTCTGATTGATGAATGCAAACAGTATCTTTGTAATGTGTTTCATATGAAAGATCTAGGAAGCTTAAAATACTTCCTTGGGATTGAGGTTGCTAGGTCTTCCAAGGGTATATGTCTCAATCAGAGGAAATATACCTTGAAACTCTTAGCTGAAACAGGTATGTTAGGGTGTAAGCCAGTTTACACTCCTATGGAACAGAATACAAAACTCACCTCTTATGATTATGATCAAGTAACAGGGTTAAATCCTGATGATCAATTACTTGATGATGTGTCTGAGTATCAGAAAATGGTAGGAAAACTTATATATCTTTGCTTGACTAGACCAGATATTTCATATTCTGTTCAAGTGTTGACTCAGTTCATGCACAAACCAAAGAAATCTCATTTGGAGGCAGTGTACAGAGTGTTAAAGTATTTGAAGGGCAGACCTGGACTTGGGCTGTTATTGTCATCCAGTAGTGATTTACAGATCAAGGCCTTTTGTGATTCTGACTGGGCTTCTTGCCCTATGACAAGGAGGTCATTGACAGGCTATGCAATTCAGATTGGTGAATCCTTGATATCTTGGAAGACCAAGAAACAAAATGTGGTCTCTAGGTCCTCTGCTGAAGCAGAGTACAGGTCAATGGCTATTACAACTTGTGAGCTTGTATGGATTTTAGGGATATTGAAGGATCTGGGAATGCAGGTTAAAGGGCAAGTTCAGCTTTTCTGTGACAGCAGTTCTACTCTCCATATTGCTTCAAACCCAGTGTATCATGAGAGAACCAAACACATTGAAGTTGATTGCCATTTTGTAAGACACAAAGTTCAAGAAGGAGTTCTCACTACCAGGCATATTTCAACACATCAGCAGCGTGCTGACCTTCTAACTAAAGCACTTGGGAGGAGTCAATTTGAGCAGCTATTGAACAAACTTGGTGTTTTTGATTTATTTGCACAGCCAAGTTTGAAGGGGAGTGTTGAAGAGTGCTCCTTTATTAAGAGAGTTAGTTAGGATTAGTTGTTAACTATCCGTTGTAATTAGGGCTATATATACTTAAGCCCTTAGATTAGAGTTCATTCATTACTGTTCATAAACATTTTTTCTTCTCTATCAATACAGTTAATTCTTCTGGTTTTTTCTTCTTCTCTTTACTGTTGATAGTATCTTTCATCTTAACATAAATATCCTTCAAATACAAATCCAAAAGCCACCCCATATCATTCAAATCCCCCATTCCCAATCCTTGCAGCCCTTTGCCCATCAAACACTGGTACATCAACTGAGTCATCTCCTTCTCACGGTTATCCTTGTGAAGCTTCTTCAGCTGCTCAGCTGCCTTCGAAATTCGACTACGAATAAACGAATCCTGGTTCACCATTTTCTTGCTTTGCTCCATCTCCGGCATGCGTTTGAACTGTGACACCACGCGCTGGGCTTGCCGGAGCTCCGGCCAGACCTCCGGTTGTGCCTCGTAAGGGCTGTAAACTATGGCACAGGCGTCTATGCCGCAAAGGGTGCTTAGTTCACTCACCTTTTTCAGTAGACCTTTCTTGCGTTTTTTGTATGTGGCTTTACGGGCTGAGTCGTTTGTGATGAATGCTAATTTCACCTTCTTTCTTGTCATGGTAATATTGAATTGAATTGGTGTTATGATTATTGTTTTTGTAGTTTAGGAAATGATTGTTTGCTATATATAAGGGTTTTTTGGGATTGTTTGGAGTTAATATGGAAGATTTGGACTAATTGTTTTGAGGGTTTTTGGTAAGAATGTGTTAATGTTTGATATCATTTGAGTTATTACTTGAAGATATGTGTATCCATTTGTCTAGGCTGTCACATTTCAGTAGTAATGAGTTGATATTAGGATCAAATTTTTTGTTATGTTATCATATCTATATTATTCTTCACATATATTTTATGTGGGTTTTGTTATAATTAATCTTATACATCTCGTATATATACACACTAATATCGATTCATGAGGATTATGTTTGTTACAGAGTCATTTTAGTAAAGAAGCCCTTAACTTATCAATTACTTGATCGAGGCACGTTTAGATGTAAATCATGCACATGCATTTTAATCATTATTGGCAAATTAATCAAGATTACTGAGTTCAGAATTGGTATATTGTTTTCTCTTGAGACATGGATTCGATGGTTTTCTTATTTGGTTCTACGATTAGAGACTAATATAGCTTCAGTAATACATAATACTGCATGAAATTTGAAGGAAATTAGCACCACAACTGAGGCATAAACATATATATATATATATTATATAACTAAGTTATTTTGATTAAGTATGGCAATTGAAATTTAGTGTATATGACAAAAATTAAGTTCACTTATTCCCCATATCCTTCTGGTCAATTTTTCCTAACAATCCAGATATCAATGGGCACTTTTTTTAGAAGGAGCACTTTTTTTCTTAGAAAATCAGAAAAGAAGTACAGGGAAGAATTTTATTGGGTAATAAAAATTCTTAGGGAAGTTTATTAAATACCTTTACGAAATTCATTATTATGTTGATGGGAATTTTCTAAAAGAAACACTATAAAAAAAACTTCTGTATTATAAAAAACATTTGATAATATATTTTGATACAAAAGATTAACTTTCCCCCAACTTTACATCAAAAATATTAATTTCAACAACTACGTTAATAAATTTATGGACTCAGATTATTCTTTAAAAACTATATAATGGTAATTGTTACTAAGTATTTTTATTTTAATTTCATAAAATTTAGGTTACTCTGAGGTTTAATTTGCCGTGCACCAAGTACTGTTGGGAGATTAGAGTGGTCCTTAATTTCTACACCGAATTTATTTTTATTAATACTATATATATACATTGAAATCTCAACTCAAGTGATCCATGTTATATTCAAATGGGTAAATAGTAATGGTGATTATTTGCTTTATCCCGAGTTTTAATTTTGTATAATTCTCAAATTTTGTAAAATAAATATATTTTTTTTAAATTTTGTATAGTTCTCAAATTTCAGATGTCATGGAAACCAAATTGAATCAAACAATTATGATCATTTCACGCTAACATGAAGTAAATTTTATCATTTCAGAACGAACATATATAATATAGGAATTTCATAGACTTAGATGATCATTTTATAAAAGGTATACTAATAGCAAAAATTATCATGGGAAATAAAATGCATTAACTTCGTAGATGTAAATCAGATATCGATCCAGATTTATTATTTCATACCTAATTAGATATTAATGGAACTTTTTTATGTGGCCAACCATGAAATACACGTGAGTTGGTCATGGAACAAACCACATATATTATAAAAGTGTGTCCCTTCCAAGGATTATTAAAATTAAATATGTTCAACTTCGTATTTTACCATGTCATTTAGTAATATTTTTCCAACCTCCAATTTATTATTTAATTGACCTTTTTCAGCCCAACTTTGAAGGGCCATTTTAATCTAATCTAGTAAAAATTTGAAAAAATGGAGGTCCATATCAATTATCATACATGAAGAATATAAATACTAAATAACCATAATTTGAGGGAAATTAGTGCAATTTTTCCTATTAATAATTGATAATTTTCCTCCTAATGATGCTTTCCTTTTACCTAACACGGAATCTTGAATAAAGATTAGATCTAATTATCTTTCCAAGGCGGGTTAATTGCCGACAAATTTTGGTTAAAAATTAAATTATATTAAATATAAAGCCAATGACAAATCACATGACCAATTTTAATAAACAATGTCCACTTATCCTCTTAAAAAACTCAATTTCAAATACGTGTTTTTAGGACAAGATTTTAATTAAGAAGCCCAACTACGATTATTGACGTATTATGGTCTACCATGGAGTCAATATCTGCTTTTTTTATTTTAGTCCTTTGTTTATACAAAATCAGTTAATTTTCTAGCCTAACTCCATATTTAGGCACGAATAAAATCAGAACAAGATATTTATCCCAAAATTAAAAAAAATTATTATATGACAGAATAATAGAAGATGACAGCCAAAAGATGGTTCTTTATTTATTCTTCACTTTGTGTTTTGTTTTTTTTATAAAAAAAATGCATTAATCTATACTCAAGTACTGCTTACTTCAATTTTGCTTGATGCTCTTTTGAAATTATTTCTATGATTGTTTCTTGAGATTCAATACTTTAAATGGGGCTTTATGCTTTTTTTACTAAAATGTAATTTTGGTGACTGATATATCAGCTAGATTTTTAATTATCGTTACAGTAGACAATAATATAAAGGAAGAGTACCCATATGAAGATATTAGCATATTTTAGAAGGGTCCTGATTGTAGGGTCAATACATATAATAATTTTCCTAATTAGATTGGATCCCCTTTTGGATGAGATTGATACAAGAAGATAAATAATTTTTAGCAATTAGCAATAGCTTCTTTTTTTTTTTAATATATATAATATACTGATAATTAGACCATGGTCAGTCACATCATAAAGATAGTGAAAATCCCATTTCGTGGCATATTACACGTCAAAAGATAAGCATAATCAATCAAACTTTTAGAGGATATAAAATATGCTAATCAAATCAACAACATAATCACATTATTTAAAAGAAATACACAATGGGCCAAACCAAAATTACTAAAGAATAACTTAGTGACACATTACATCAACACAACACAAAACAAAACAAAAGAAAAGAAAAGGATTTTCAAACATAAAAATCAGTCACAAGTCCACTGTCCAGCCAAATTATCACACTCTATCTTAACTGCCCTTTCAATCTTCACCTGTCAAAGATAAAAGAATATGATACCTTCTTTCTCAAAAGTAAAGCGATTTTAATCATCTTTTTTAAGGAATTTATAATATAATTTATTTAAATAAACATAATTTATTTAAGGGAATAATTCTTTTATGCAAATTTTATCTCAGACCCCGATTAAGCTTAAGTTGGAAAAAACTGGATTTAGATTAGAATTGTTTGATTTAGGTAAAATATTTTCCCCCCTCATTAACCATATAGTAGTTAAACGTACTTGTAAAATTACCCCTGATTTACGCATTAAAAGCACTCCAAATATTAATTTAAAGTCTATTATTTAATCAAACTCAGTATAATTAATTATTTCTCATGATTTCATTTTCCATGATTTCATTTTTTTTGGCGAGATGGGTGTTCTTCATAAAAATGAAATAGTATTAATTTGTGTATAATATCGCGGAAAATATCAAATCAGAACTTAGATAAACTAAGGCAACCAAAATGTAGAAAAGAGATTTAATCATTTAAATTAAATTAACAAAAATAAAAAGATTACCATGGATGACTACTTGGTGATGGCATAGACAGCATAAATGATTCCAGGAATGTAACCAAACAATGTTAGCACCAAACAAATCCAGAATTCAACCTGCAACACAAATTTCACATAACTCAAACTATTGAAAAATAATAATAATAATAATAATATAACTACAAATAATTAAAACCCTTATAAGAATTTCCATTTTTTCACATCTTAAGTTTATAAAAAAATAATATGTATAAGAAAATGAAATATTACCCCGCATCCAAACTTGAGGAAAACACCAAGTGGAGGCAAAAGAATGGCGACGATAATATCAACAAAAGTTGCTGTACTCATTTTTTCTGAGGGATTTAGTAATTAATTTACAGAGATTTTAGTATAAAAATATGAATAGAAATTCAATTTGAAGAGATATGAAATGGGATTAGGGGAGGGTTACGAATTTATAGGAGATGTGGGGTGTAAATGTAGGAAGCCACGTAGTGGACTGCTGATTGGTGGGCTATTTATTATTATTGTTCTAATTATGAAAAATTAAATAATTACATGCATACCTCTTATCTATTACATAATTATTAAACCTCCCCTCACTTTTGATAAATATTCGCTACCCCAATCTTGTTTCTTAATAAAATTACAATTCACCATCTCTCAGTAAAACAAAATATTATTGTTTCACCCCAAATATATATGTGTTGTAATTTATGAAAAATGAAAGAAACATAAATAATTACGCAATAAATTAGGGGTGTAAGAGTAATTACATCTAAAAAATGATCCCTTTTCAATGGACAAGATTGGACAATCCTCCTCATTAATGGGGCTACATAGCATGTGATGCTTTTCCCATGCTCCATATTCTCTCAATAAAATACTCATATTTCAAAATTATTAGAACATGGTTCAATTTTATTTTTCAGTTCGAAAGAAAAATATAGTCTAATAATATTTATTATTTTGCTTCCTTTGTATTGTCGGAGATGAATCATTTTGACCATAAATGTGACTTAAATCAATTTTTACAGAAGAATATCATCTAAAAAATCATCAATCCACATTTAAATTTTGTTTCGGAACAACTTTTTTGATTTATGATTAATAAACAATTTAAGATATATAGTTGTTCGAAAATTAGATAGACTTCTAAAAATTGATATAATATTGAGCAATATATTGTGTTTACACCTTGATCAAGAGCCAATTTTTTTTTTTTTAATAATAATCAACAAGAGCCACAGCATAGTGTAGCATTTAGACATATTATAAAATGATCGGATAAAGTAGATGAAAGCAAATTTTCCCCAATATTCCAAGATATTATCTCTCATAATTCATATTATAAAATGAAAAGAAAAGAATAATTCTTCTTATATGAGGATTGAGATTTAAAAAAGAACTAAAGTTCTACTTATATATATATATATATGTATATGTATATAATTATTCATTTTAAACACTTTGATATGGTTCAATATCCTCCATTTGAAGATCAATTGGAGGAGCCAATTCTAAGTGTAGATAAGAGCTTATATATATATTTTTTTTAAGATAATAAACTCTTAATTATGATTGGACGTTGACAGGGTGTGAATTCTATGGAAGCAGGTGATCAACTAAATATCTATTTTCCACGTGTGCTTGCGTTTCATATACGTTTGACAGATAAGTTGTTGCTTTCTGAAAGCAATATATACATATATATATATATATATACAGCTAGTACCCTGTAGAAGAATATTTATAATTTGGTAATCAAATAATGTTGCGTCCTACTTTTGCCTTTTCCTTAAATATATACAATTTAAATAAAAAAATTACAAATTTTGAACTAATAACTCAATATAAAAAAAATTTGATAACAAACTTTTTAAAAATAGTCAAAGTTGTTTTTTGTTCATAGTTGACCATGGGACCAAGTTTGTAAAATTAAGTTGAGTTATTGAATTATTATTAATTAATATTTAAAAAAGTATGGCACCAAAATTATTTTTTTTGAGAGTTATGGGACTAGTTTTATATTCTTTCCATTTTGATTACATCCATTTATTGAGTAATACTAGCTAATTCATTTTTTCATCTCAAATAGTAGCTACTAAAGACTTAAGAGATTTTTTACTTTCACAGGGATTTCAATTATACGCTATTGAATCTATATGATTCAAAATATAACATTTATAGTCTTGTTAATTTATTTTAGACTAAAAAAACCTTAAAGAAGAGGTGGAATGAAACCAATGTGTATTCATAACTTTGGATCATCCCGATGCAATTAACTAACATAGTTTGTATCACACATATGTATTTTTCTTTAAAAAATAGGCAGTTGAGACTAAAAGTATCACACTTTAAATCATATGAATAAAAAATATTACAAATGAAAAATCATAATTGAACTAAAAATAAATTAATCAAACTTGAATAAAACTGAACTTAAAATTTTGTCGTGTATTGACGGGATGGGCTTGTGCAGTAATTGAATACACCATCCCCAACGGCAACGGATCAGCCTCGTTTATGATCATGCATGCATGCATGAACCTCAGCTGGCTTGTTTTATTTATTGCATGTTATTCATTATTACAGTTCACATATATACATGCAAGAAGATCATACTTATATGTTCGTCCCCTTCACATGCAATTAATTAAGTCACGTGATGGCGACCGACAATTGCACCAACAAGTAATTACCAACTCATTATATTCCGAATCGGGCTTGTTATATTGGTGCCGTATCATTATGAGTTTGATAGATGTCAATTTATTTGAATTATTATGTATAATTTAGATGTTACGAATATAATGCCAATGATGGAAATAATCGCTCGAAAGAAAAAATAATAAAAGAACAAGAATTGTTGACCCAGTTCGTTAGAGAATCTAACTATGTTTGGGGGCGCTGCCAAGTTAGGGTATTCATTATAATTTTCGCAAAAAGAGTTACAATGATATTAAAGCTATTTATAGTACAAAATACGTAACCCTAACAAATAAAGAATTATGTAAAGACTAAAATACCCCTCAAGAATTTTCGGCGAAAGCTGTGGCTCTGTTTACAGTTCTTCAAGCTCCATAACTCAATAATAGACACACATATATCTATGCATTATATAATGATGTGACGCTGTTATTATACGAACATTATATGATAGAAGATTTATTACGCCAACGTCCATCCTCAATTTCATATAATTTCTTATTTAACCCTTCCAAAAAATTTCACTATAAAATAAGTAATTTTAAGAATTAAACTTTAAAGTGGCAATGTTAAAATTATTACTAGATATATATTATAGACAGTTGATCATAATTTTATTGTATATGACATAATAAATAATTTAGTGGCATGAGTTTTTTTTTAAGGTTGTTACTGTTCATAATTAGTATAAACATTTTGCGAACATACAAAAAGAATAATAATGATTTTTATTGTCACTTGAATTATCACTAATTATTAGAATTACTTTGTCAAGAGATGAAACATGTCAAACCTACTATGGTGACAAAAAAATTCTCATCAATAAAAATTTATAAACTAACAACTTTCACATTAATACACGATATTTTTTCACTACCTTTATATTGTTTTGAAGTGGACGTCCACTTTTTTATTTTTGTTATCATTTACTTATATTGGTTAAGCACCTCTTTGAGACCTTGATTTATATTTATGGTGTTAAGCTTGTTTTTCCTTCTTAATCTTAATTTGGTATCAACGTTGAAATTTTGAAACTTTCTTGAAAAATACATGTTACGGAGATTCATGTAAAATTATAAGATAGATGGTGTATTTGTTTATGTTTTTAGAATATAATTATAATTTGTAATACATGTTAAATCATCATGATTAGTTGATGTATGATTGATTATATAATTATAAAGTGTAAAATCGAAAAAAAAAATTAGTTAAAATAATGGTTAATGATTGATAGTTGTGTAGAATTGTGGATTTAGTAATTATTATGTAGTTATATAGGAGATTGAAAACATGAAATTGAAAAAACTACAAATTTGGTTAAAAATTATCCAAATATATTGGAAGTGGAATTTGTAATCATAAATGAATAAACCAAAACAATTCATATGATGCAGGACAATAAGCCTACATATTTCGAAATTTTTCAAGATAGTAGAAAATCTATAACTTTTGGTTCGAATAAAGACATGAGACACTTTACATTGGAATTTGTTGGAAAATTTATTATTTTCTGACGTCTGAAATTACAGATAGAATCGAATCGTTCCGGTAAAAACGCTAATCACATTTTTACACCGGTTAAAATTTGACTCTTGGTTGCCAACTGTAACCGCCATGGTATTTATGCTTTAATAAAACGTTTCGGCAGTTACAGTGACAACATTATGTCAGAATTTAATCGTATTCAATTCTGTCTTTAATTATGTACCTATATATAGGGCCCCTACAGAATGTAATCGATGTACCGAACATAGAAGGCGTTCTATGTATATTCCTCTTTCGAGAGTTTGAGCAGTTAGAAAAGTTCGACCGTGTTCTTGAGTGTGGAGTGGTCGTACTAAAGAACTGAATTCGTTGTATCTTGGGACACGTTTGCATTACCCGTACCACCTGTAGCGAGACAATTTCGTGTTAAGGAAAGAGCTCGTCTCGCCTCAAATTTTCCTAATCTCAAAACTGTCTTTTTGTTCGAAGTTTGTCCAACAGAATTTGCATAAGTAGTAAACATAGTAAGAAAATCTGACCAACATTTTATAATTTAGAGTTTCAATCACTTTGTTTGATGGATAAAAATTATAACAGAAAATATAACCAAATTAAACTTTTGTTCTGTAACAGTTTGTTAAATTTAAACAATTTTAATAAACTCCAACGGCATAAGATTTTTAGTGTTTTCGACAACTTAGTTGATTATTGTGACTTTCGAGTAAATATTAAGTCGTTTGGGGGTCACTTTTAGATCACTTTTAAATTTTTTATGTTATTTGGCCGAATTTTGATAATATTTTGTTCTAATTGACTCCTAATCCTATAGATATAAGTTAGTTGAGTTATACTTGTTTTATGTTAATTTAGAAGAGTTTTACTTACAGAGTTAGTTTAGAAGAGTCTAATTTATAATCTAAGATTTGGAAAGATTTTTTTCATGAATATAGCCTTTGGAAAATGAGTAAATTACAGGTCTGTAAGATTTAAAACCTTACAGACCATTTTGAGCCACACAATTGTGTGGCAAAGTACCGGCAACCTGCAAAGCAGGTTGCTCTATTTTATTTAAAATCAGTAATCTAAACATTTAACATTTTTATGGCCCTATTTTATTTAAAATCAGTAATCTAAACATTTAATATTTTTTTGGGGTCATGTATAGTTTAAAATATTATCCTCAATAAATAGTTATTAAAATTAATATATTTACAGAAAAAAATTTAAATTTTCCGTATAAAATTCGAATATATCGAATAATATTTATATTTTTTGAATTAAATCATATTATCAATGTACTTCATTTATCCCTCATTGTATTTAATTAATATATAATAGTATAATTTTAACAAAAATATAATCATATTTTCTATATAATATTTGAAAACTATATTAATTTCTATAAGTACTAATTGAAAATATATTATACATTTAAAAGCTATTATATCTTTAACAATTTATCAAATTATTCATAGTCCGAACGATTGATTCGTATGAATAATAGGTGGTCCCAATAGATAGAAACCATTGAGTGACATTGACATATCAATTTATTAAAGTAAAAAAATGTGAAATTTAACTTTTCTCACTATCATTTATATATATATATATATATATATACGTCTTTATTCTTCATTATATTCATTTTCATTTGCTTAATATTACATTGAGAAATTAAATTAAATTATCATATAATAAAGTTCTCGAGATTCACAAGAATCTTGAACAAGAAATTGAGTTATAAAAATCTTGATTTCAATCTAATTAATATAATAGAATTTCTTTAAAATGAGATTCTATTTCTTTGTGGTATTTTGGTAAATATAGAAATTAGAAAATATATCTTTTATAAAATTAAAAGTTATTGGCCACTTGACTTGCTGTCAGCTGCTAATCTCACAGAAATCTGTGAGATTAGCAGCGCCGTATAACCTTTTTAGGCTGTATAAAAAATATATTCTCTAAGCTTTAAAAATTTTATTCACGAGGGTTACATATAATTTGAATTTTAAAACGTGCTCAAAATCTAAAATTATATTAGGGTTCAATAATATTAGGGTTTTGAAAAGAAACCCATACAAACCCAAATTATATTAGGGTTTTGAAAAAAAAACCTCATACAAACCCAAACTCTTTTCTCTTTTATCCATTCCCTATAATTATGTTTAAGATACAGCGAACGGCACACGACGGCTACGTAACATTGTCCTTTTTTACTTTCTAAATTTAATTCAATTTAGTTCAGTTTTATTTCTGGAAAACATGGAAATCATAAGAAGAGGTGATGATATTAATGGTGAAGATATCCCTCAGTGGGTTTTGGTAGAGGTGCTCCTTAGGCTATCATCTTCAAAGCTCGTGTGTAGTTTCAAACTTGTTTCAAAGCAATGGCTCTCTATAATTTCAGATCGTATATTCGTACGTACATACGTTTCTCAAAACTCACCCCGTTGGACTTTTGTTTCCAACATTATGCACCACAAAGGTATTAACAATTCGTCTCTTTCAGGCAATGTGGTGTTAGATGATGTATATTCTCAAGTCATCAAACCAGATTATTGTTTACTTCCTCTCCCATATACTCAACAACAATCAGATGATCGAAAATCGTACATAATCCAAGGAGTTAGCAATGGGCTTGTGTTATACGGTTTGACTGGTATATCTAGATGGGATATATTCATACAGTGTTCACTACTAGAAAACAGAGCAAACGCGACGGCCGATACCGTCGCTAAACCGTCGCAAAGTCCACTTTTGCGACGGGATAGCGACGGTATCTACCTGTCGCCAATTAGGCGTCGCTAAAATACAACCCGTCGCAATCCCGTCGCAAAATACCAAAACACTTGACCCGATTTTGGCCGGGTAAAGCCCGTCGCAAACCCGTCGCCATATTTTTAAAATATATTTATATTAAATTAATAATTTTATTATATACCGTCGCAAACCCGTCGCCATTTTTTTTAAATATATTTATATTACCGTCGCAAACCCGTCGCCATTTTTTTAGAATATATTTATATTACCGTCGCAAACCCGTCGCCATATGTTTAAAATATATTTATATTAAATTAATAATTTTATATATTTTATTATATACCGTCGCAAACCCGTCGCCATAATTTTAAAATATATTTATATTAAATTAATAATTATATATATTTTATTATATACCGTCGCCAACCCGTCGCCATCCCGTCGCCAAATAATAATAATTTGGCGACGGGTTGGCGACGGTCTTCAAACATTTGAAGACCGTCGCAATCCCGTCGCATTTCTGGTAAATTTTGTAAAAAAAATATGCAGCCGGGTTGCTGCAACATATCGAGCAACCGGCTGCAATTTCAGAATTTCATCAATAATTGGAGATATCAACCTCTTGCACTAATTCGAATGTATCAAACATTAAAAGATTAAACATCAAAAATAATAAATCAACATAAACACTAATAATTTATCTACTTCAACATAAATATCAAGAATATCGCAAAATACATCAAGAATAAAAAGAATTGGAATTGATAATAAACATTAAGCCTTAAAAACGAATTAAAAAATATAATACATACCTTTTTTTTCTCTTTATTTGTATTTAACAATTTTTCCTATAAGAAATATAAAAAAATTAGGATTCATAATAGAATGTGTAAGAATATTAATACATAGAATTCATATCATAATGAATAATTAAAAAACAAAATTGAATTGTAAGGGATTGATTCGTAATTACCCTTTTTAATTATCCTACACAATTAAACAAAACAACAAGATATTAGTGCACATTAAAATCAAAATATAACAAAATATAAATAAAAATATTAGATGATACTTGTAATGAAAAATGAAAGAAGAGATTGAAGATTTGGATTAGGAAGTTGTGAATATGAGGCTTTATATAGAGTAACAATTTGTAAAATTTTCGAAAATTTAGCGGGAGTGAAAAAAATTGAATATGGCGCCTAATAAGATTAAGCGGGAGTGTGAAAATTTTCAAAAATTTAAATCCCGTCGCCATCCCGTCGCTATCCCGTCGCCACTTTTTAGCGGGAGTGAAAATTTTCAAAAATTTAAAACCCGTCGCCATCCCGTCGCTATCCCGTCGCCAATTTTTAGCGGGAGTGTAAAAATTTTCAAAAATTTAAATACCGTCGCCATCCCGACGCTATCCCGTCGCCAATTATTAGCGGGAGTATGAAAATTTTTAAAAATTTAAATCCAAGAACAAATTCATCCATTTAAGAGTAGTAAATTCCATCACAATAAGCTATACAAGAGATTTGTCATTGAATTAATTAACCGTATTTTTGAATTGAGCGTAATTTATATTACAATTCAAAATGAATATTCTTTGCTACACTTCGATAACTATATATCCGATTTCATTTTCCTATCAGTACATAAAACATAGTTCCATTTAAGTATTACCTGTCAGATTGAAAAGTATATTTTATATTGTTAACAATTAATTTGTAACAAAATCCAATTACATAATGCAAAAACCTTTTATCACATTAATTTATAATTGTAGGGCCAAAGATTTACAGAAAAGTTGAGTCAACCCTTGAAGTTAATTGTGACACATAAATATTATTTAAATTTATATAACTATCTAATTCTTTTTTTAATAATATTATTCAATTATTTGTTGCTATTTATAAATATTACTAAATTCAATAATCATGCATTATACTTTTAACGTTACTTAAATTAATGTGATTTTAGTATTTTCAAAATGGCGTCGTGAAAATTTAGCGGGAGTGTGAAAATTTTCAAAAATTTAAATCCCGTCGCCATCCCATCGCAAACCCGTCGCCAAAGTTTTAAAAATAAAATTTCTTGAAGCCCGTCGCAAACCCGTCGCCAACGTTTTAAAATATATTTATATTAAATTAATAATTATATATATTTTATTATATACCGTCGCCATCCCGTCGCCAAATAATAATAATTATTTCTTGAATCCCGTCGCAAACCCGTCGCTATAATTTTAAAAATATATTTATATTAAATTAATAATTATTTAAAAATATTTTATTATATACCGTCGCCATCCCGTCGCCAAATAATAATAATTATTTCTTGAATCCCGTCGCAAACCCGTCGCCATATTTTTAAAATATATTTATATTAAATTAATAATTGTTTAAAAATATTTTATTATATACCGTCGCCATCCCGTCGCCAAATAATAATAATTATCCCGTCGCAAACCCGTCGCCATATTTTTAAAATATATTTATATTAAATTAATAATTGTTTAAAAATATTTTATTATATACCGTCGCAAACCCGTCGCCAAATAAGAATAATTATCCCGTCGCAAACCCGGCGCCATATTTTTAAAATATATTTATATTAAATTAATAATTGTTTAAAAATATTTTATTATATACCGTCGCCATCCCGTCGCCAAATAATAATAATTATTTCTTATAAAATATATTTATATTAAATTAATAATTGTTTAAAAATATTTTAGTATATACCGTCGCCATCCCGTCGCCAATGGTTTAAAAATAAAATATTAAATTATTTATTTATCGTACCGTCGCCATCCCGTCGCCATACCGTCGCATTATTTTTAACCCATTTAAGAAAACGGGTTGGAATTTCACCGACGCCATACCGTCGCCATACCGTCGCAAAACTTAAAAAAAATGGCGACGGGCGAAACGCCCGTCGCATTTGCTCTGTTTTCTAGTGGTGGTTATTACATATGCAATCCTGTTACTCGTTCGTGAATCGCCCTTCCCGAAAGCACTAGCCGTTGCCTTTCTGAAGGTGCTGGTTTTATCACTCATGTTGAAGATGGAGTTCTAAAAAATTACACAGTGGTGCAACTTGGAGTAGTTAGAAACAAGAATTTGTTAAGTTTTGAAGTGTTTCATTCTCAAACTAATGAATGGGAGAATTATAATGTTGAGTTTGGTAGCAAAGATGGTTGGTTTTGGGTACGAAACCAGGCTGCTGAAGTTAACGGGGTTTTGCATTGGATAACGAATAAAGGTTGTATAATAGCATATGATCCTTACAAAAGCCCTAACCAGGTTCGCAATATTCCGTTTCCCAAGCACATTACTCCGTTGCCCGTTAATCACCACGCAAATCCCTATCGTTTTTTGTGTGACGAATATAAAGGGAAGTTGAGATACTTTATATCATATTCGATGAGTATAAAGTTGGAACGTTTCGAAGTTTGGGTGTTGAATGATGATCATATTTGGTCTCAACAATATCGAGTTAGTGATATGGATATACATGAATATGATTCCAAGTTTTTGTTTAGAGATTATTTAGTGCCATTATGTTTTGATCCATTTGATTCAGATGTTGTGTGCATGGGGTCGGATGATGCTTTGGTCTCATACAATATCAAGACAAAAAGGTTACAAGTTCATAAAAAGTGTTGTAGGCAAAATCCAAGAGCTCAGCCAAGGCTTAGGTGGCACTGTGTTTTTTTGTTTGTGATTCCATCATGGCCAATATCCCTTTCTCGATTCTCTTCCGCAGCCGCTGAAGTTTGATTGGGAAAAAAAAGTCATGTTTTATGCTTATTTAAATACTTTGTTTTGCTTGATTTTTTAGAAATAATTTGTCTTTTTATTTCTCTGATATAATTCAACTATAGACTTTTATTTTATTTTTTCCTTTATTGAATTAGGACGGGAACTCAGAGGTGAGTATTCGATCACTTAAACCTCACACTTAAATGTTTATTTTATATAACTAGTAAATAACATGTGCGTTGTACGTGGGTTATATGTTTTTGTTTAAAAAAATTCATAAAGAAAAATATTGTTCATTTTATAATTACTGGAAAGTTCAACAGTGATCGATTTTCGATCAATTTCGGTCAGAAAATAGTAACGAGGGCAAAGTGTCGCATGAATCAAATCTCTATAGAGGAGAAGATCTCCTTTATGTTCATTTTATTAATCATGATTAGTTGAAGTATGATTGGTTAAATAATTACAAAGTATGAAATCGAAAAGATAAATATTAGTTAAAATTATGTTTATTAATGATTAATAATTGTGAAAATGTAGTAATTGATATGTAGTTGTATAAGAGATTGAAAAATGAAGTTGAAAAGTATTGTGAATTTGGTTAAAAATTATCCAAAATATCAGAAATAAAATTTGAGAACATAAACGAACAAAACCTAACAATAGGACAAGAAGCCTTCATGTTTCGAGGTTTTTCAAGAAGTAGAAAAATTATAACTTTTGATTCGGATGAAGATATGATGCACTTTACATTTGCACGCAAGATCTTTTTAAGGTTTTTGGTGTGTTCGACAACATAGTTGATGACAGTAACTTTCAGGTCAATATTAGATCGTTTGGGTCACTTTTATACTACATTACTACTTTTCTATTTTTTATTTATTTTTGGCCAAATTTTGTTATTATTTTAATTCTACGTTGAGCCCTAATCCTATTAATATAAGTTAATATAATTATATTAAGTTTAAATTAATTTAGAAGAGTTTGATTAGTTATAAGATTTGAAAAAGTTCTTTATAAATACAATCCTAAAAGGTTGTAATAAAAAGTTATTTAGACTTTTATTAATAATATTTTTGTAATTTTCTTAATTTACTTGTGAGTGATAAATATTATTTGAGACTTTGAGTTTTATAACGAGTTCAAGATCAAAAATTATATTAGGGTTTTGAAAAGAAACCCATACAAACCCTAATTATGTTAGGGTTTTGAAAAGAAACCCATACAAACCCAAACTCTTTTCTCTTTTATCATTCACCTAAAAGTAAAGAAGGGAAGACAAAAATTCTGTTTAATATACAGCACATGACGGCTACGTAACATTGTCCCTTATTTTTTTATACTTTGTAAATTCAATTCAGTTTTGTTTAGTTTTATTTCTGGGAAACATGGAAATCATAAGAAGAGGTAATGATATTAATGGTGAAGATATCCCTGAGTGGGTTTTGGTAGAGGTGCTCCTTAGGCTATCATCACCAAAGATCGTGTGTAGTTTCAAACTTGTTTCAAAGCAATTGCTCTCTATAATTTCAGATCGTATATTCATTCGTACATACGTTTCTCAAAACTCACCGCGTTGGACTTTTATTTCAAACATTATGCAGCACCATGGTAATAACCATTCGCCTTTTCTGAAAACTGTGGTGTTAGATGATGTATATTCTCAAGTCATCAAACCAGGTTATTGTTTACTTCCTATCCCATATACTCAGCAACAATCAGATGATCAAAAAGTGTACATAATCGAAGGAGTGAGCAGTGGGCTTGTGTTATACGGTTTGATTGGACAGAGTAGAGAATTAGTATCCTCTAGATTCATACATAGTTATTACATATGCAATCCTGTTACTCGTTCGTGGATTGCCCTTCCCAAAATCACTAGCCAATGCATTTCGGATCTTGCTGGTTTTCTCACTCATGTTGAAGATGGAGTTCTAAAAAATTACACAGTTGTGCGACTTGGAATAGATATAAACATGAATTTGCTACGTTTTCAAGTGTTTCATTCTCAAACTGGTGAATGGGAGAATTATAATGTTGAGTTTGGTAGCAATAGCATAGATGGTTTGTTTTGGGTACGAAAGCAGCAGGCTGCAGAAGTTAACGGGGTTTTGCATTGGATAACGAATCAAGGCTATATAATTGCGTATGATCCTTACAAAAGCCCTAACGAGGTGACCAATATTCCGTTGCCCGTTAATCACCATACAAATCTCATGGATTGTTTTTGTGCCGAATATAAAGGGAAATTGAGATTCTTTACATTCTATTCGACGAACATATCTGGAGAAAAGTTGGGACGTTTCAAAGTTTGGGTATTGAATGATGATCATATTTGGTCTCAACAATATGGAGTTTATGATCACAAATTTTCCTCTACAGATTATATAGTAGCATTATGTTTTCATCCATTTGATTCAGATGTTGTGTGCTTGGGGTCGGATGATGCTTTAATCTCTTACAACATCAAGACAAAAGGAATACAAGTTTATGAAAAGTGTCGTGGGCAAAATCGAAGAGCTCAGCTAAGGCTTGAGTGGCAGAGTGCATTTTTGTTTGTGGTTCCATCATGGCCAATATCCTTTCCTTGATTCTCTTCTGCTGCAGAGGGTTTATTGGAAAGAAGTCATGTTTTTATGCTTATTTCATTACTATTTGTTGCTTGCTTTATAAGAAATAATTTGTCTTTTTTTATTTATCATTGCTAATATAATCAAGTATTCTATACTTTTTTTTTTATTGTTATTGAATTATGATGGTGGGAATTTAGAGGTGAGTATTGGATGACTTAACCTCACACTTCAATATTTATTTTATGTAATAAGTAACGCTTGTGTTGCACGTGAAACATATAATTTTGTTTTTTCAATATTATGCCTAAGAAATTTAATAATTATGTAGCTTTTTCAGTTATTTATTCTCTACTTTCTAAAACAATTATATTGTGTTTTTTCTCCACATTATTTGGCGTATCTTTAATTAAAAACTCAATATATTCATTCCTAAACTTCAATTGAGATATGGTTTGAAGATAAATGTAATTTTTCCTTCCTATTTGATTCTCAACCATTGAATTTCATTTTATTAAAATTAAATTAAATTGACAAAAATTTAGAAGAAGTAAAAAAAATTGTGTATGTTGCACGTGATGACTTAAAAAATTGTGTATCTATATAGATGGACAAGGGAGTAAATCATAGTAATATAATGGGAAATATTATAGTTTAACTTAGTGAATTCTAATTAAATATACTACCATAATTCAATCTTTGTAAAAATCATCTTGTTTGATATTAACAACTTGTTGTTTAATTTCTTAACTTATTTCATGGGTTTTTATTTTTATTTTTTCATGAATATTCAGTTACATATTTCCATTTATTTATTATATTATTACTGATGATATTTTCTTCTTCTCGCTAATTGCTGAACTGTTGAAATGAAATGAAATTGAACACCAAGAGTGTCTATGTTTTTTTTGACATTATGTTATATGTGTAGATTTTATGATATAAAAATTAATATATATATATATAACTCTCTTTAAATAAATATAAAGTTAAAGTTGTATAAGAAAACTTGCTACATTAGTTTCATAGAATAGGTCTCCTTTGCAATTTTGATCTGATAATTTTCGAACTTGTATTAGTCCATAGGACGCATTTGCTTCCACTTTTATTCTTAAATCTCAATTGTTAAAATTGAATAAAGTAATAGTTTAGCCACTTGTCTTGCACATGGTCATTAATTAATTTGCATTGCATAAAATATTATATATAATGTATAATTTGTAAAAAATACTTTCTTTTTTATCAATATTTTAAGGTACAATTGTAAAAGTCAGTGCATATTTTTTGTTATTACTCGAATCTATCGTAAACCCTTAATGCATGTGAAAGCCACTTACGAAAATTTCATCAATTTTCTTAACAGGCTGGACCAATTAAATTGCAAAATGAAAGGGAAGAAAAATCTATGAGACCAATTTTGTAACTTTAAAACTAATGACACTAAAATTTTAATAGACTTTGTATAACATATGAGGATTAAGTTTTTTTATTTGAATAATTAAGAAACTCATTTGTCAACAAATTCAATATTTGAATATCTTGAACAACATAAGTTGTTAGGTTGTTAATGAACTTTTGGAGATGTACTTTTAAAATTGAGACAATTATATTATTATGAATGCAAAATTCATTAATTTAATATAGTTAATTTTGAACTCATCGCCCAGGATTATGTTTCAAACCCTTTCCTGTTCAACACCCTTCTCAACTTTGAAAAATGCATATTACGAATATTCATGTAAAATTTAGATGGATATCATGTTACCCTCATGAATAAAATTTTTAAAACTTTTAAATATTATTGATTAATTAAAGCCTAAATAATTTTTTATTACAACCTAAACAGATTATATTTATAAAGAACCTTTCCAAATCCTAGAACAATTAGACGCGTCTAAACTAACTCAATAACTAGGAAAACTCTTCTAAATTAATCTAAACCAAATATAATTCTACTAACTTATATCAATAGGATTAGGACTCAATTAGAACAAAAAATTCGGCTAAAAATACATGAAAAATAGAAAAGTGGTTTAAAGTGATTTAATATTTACTCGAAAGTTACTATAATCAGAACACACTAAAAATCTTATACCATTGGAGTTTATTAAAATTGTATGAATTTAACAATCTGTTACGGAACACCATTTTAATTTGGTTATATTTTCTGTTATCATTATTATCCATCAAACAAAATGATTGATCAAATTCTAAGTTATAAAAGTTGGTCAGATTTTCTTACTATGTTACTACTTATGCAAATTCTAATCATACTTTAGTTCAAATATTTTTTTGAAGGCCTTAAGTTCAAATGTAAAGTATCTCATGTCTTCACTCGAGCCAAAAATTATAAACTTTCTACATCATGATTTTTTTTGAAATATGTTCATATTATTTGAATTTTAAAACGTGTTGAAGATCTACTATTATATTAGGGTTTTGAAAAGAGACCAATACAAACCCTACCCTAAGTATATTAGGGTTTTGAAAAGAAACCCATGCACACCCAAACTCCTTTTCTCTTGTATCAATTCCCCTATAAGTAAAGAAGGGGACACAAAAAATATTCTGTTGGGATACAACAAGTACACGACGGCTACGTAACAGTCCCTTTTTAACTTCGTAAATTCAATTCAAATTTTGTTTAGTTTTAGTTTCTAAGAAACATGGAAATCATAAGACGAGGTAATGATATTAATGGTGAAGATATCCCTGACTGGGTTTTGGTAGAGGTTCTCCTTAGGCTATCATCATCATCAAAAATCGTGTGTAGATTCAAACTCGTTTCAAAGCAATGGCTCTCTATAATTTCAGATCCTAATTTCGTTCGTACCTATATTTCTCAAAACTCAGTATTAATGCAATCGCGTTGGACTTTTATTTCCAGCATCAGGCACCACCGAAATAACCATTCGCATTTTCCTTATAATATGGTGTTAGATGATGTATATTCTCAAGTCATCAAACCGGGTTATCGCTTTCTTCCTCTCCCATATACTCCACAACAAACATGAAAAAGAATAATGAAGTTTTTAATGCATCAAACCGCTATGGATTAATGGGGATTATCGACGTTTACACACTTGATGGGATGCAAATCAGAATTTATAAGTAAAAAATGATTAGTTTGTTGTTTAAATAGTGGTAAATGTAGTCTATTAATTTTTAGAGTTAAAATATAATTAATTTTTTATTATTTCATTAATAAATATAATTAATTTTTTATTATTTCATTAATAATGTTAAATGTCAAATCATGTAAAATAAAAGTTATAAATTGTCCCTTTTCTACTTTGTAACTTCAATTCAATTTAATTCAGTTTTATTTATGGGAAACATGGGAATCATAAGAAGAGGCCGTAATGATATTAATGGCGACGATATCCCTGAGTGGGTTTTGGTAAAGGTGCTCCTTAATTAGGCTATCATCATCAAAAATCGTGTGTAGTTTCAAACTTGTTTCAAAGCAATGGCTCTCTATAATTTCAGATCCTCTTTTCGTTCGTACCTATATTTCTCGAGCCTCACCCCGTTGGACTTTTATTTCCGACATTATACACCACAAATATACCCATTCGCTTCTTTCAGACAATGTGGTGTTAGATGATGTATATTCTCAAGTTGTGGAACCAGATTATTGTTTACTTCCTCTCCCATATACTCAACAACAATCAGATGATCGAAAATCGTACATGATCCAAGGAGTGAGCAATGGGCTTGTGTTATACGGTTTAACTGGTGTATACAGAAACCTAACTTCTGAATTCAATCACAGTTATTACATATGCAATCCCGTTACTCGTTTGTGGATCGCCCTTCCCGAAAGCACTAGCCGTTGCCTTTCTGAAGGTTCTGGTTTTCTCACTCATGTTGAAGATGGAGTTCTAAAAAATTACACAGTGGTGCAACTTGGAGTAGTTAGAAACAAGAATTTGTTATGTTTTGAAGTGTTTCATTCTCAAACTGGTGAATGGGAGAATTATAATGTTGAGTTTGGTAGCAATAGCATAGATGGTTTGTTTTGGGTACGAAAGCAGCAGGCTGCAGAAGTTAACGGGGTTTTGCATTGGATAACGAATAAAGGCTATATAATTGCGTATGATCCTTAAAATTGTGAACTATCAAAAAATATTGGAAATATGATTTGTAAGCATAAATGAACAAAACATAACAATTTATATGATGAAGGACAAGAAGCCTAGATATTTCAAAAATTTTCAAGATGTAGAAAATTTATAACTTTTGGTTCGGGTAAAGATATGAGACACTTTACATTCGAACGCAAGACCTTCACAAAAATGTCTGAACTAAAGTATGACTTAGAATTTGCATAAGTACTTGTTAACATAGTAAGAAAATCTGACCAACTTTTATAACTTAGAGTTTCAATAATTTTGTTTGATGGATAAAAACTATAACAGAAAATATAACCAAATTAAAATGTTGTTCTGTAACAGTTTGTTAAATCTAAACAGTTTTAATAAACTCCAACTATATAATTTTTTTAGTGTTTTGGACAACATAGTTGATAATTGTAACTTTCAAGTAAATATTAAATCCTTCGGGTCACTTTTAGACCAATTTTCTAATTTTTATTTATTTTTGGCCGAATATTGATATATTTTGTTCTACTTGAGTCCTAATCCTATTGATATAAGTTAGTAAAGTTATATTTGGTTTAGGTTAATTTAGAAAGAGCTTTACTAGTTATAGAGTCAGTTTAGAAGACTCTAATTTTCCTAGGATTTGGAAAGATTTTTTATAAATACAATCTTTTTAGGTCGTAATAAAAATTATTTAGGCTTTTATCAATTAATAATATCTTAAAAGTTTTAAAAATTTATTCATGAGGGTAACATATTATTTGAATTTCCAAATGTGTTGAAAATCTAAAATTATATTAGGGTTTTGACCCATACACACCCAAATTATATTAGGGTTTTGAAAAGAAACCCATACAAACCCATGCTTTTCTCTTTATCCATTCCCTATAAGTAAAGAACGGCAGACAAAAATTCTCTTAAGGTACAGCACACGACGCTACGAAACATTGTCCCTTAATCTTTTTTCTTTGTAAATCCAATTCAATTTAGTTCAGTTTTATTTTTGGGAAACATGGAAATCATAAGATTTTTCTTTGTAAATCCAATTCAATTTTGTTCAGTCTTATTTCAGGGAAACATGGAAATCATTAGAGGTAATGATATTAATGGCGAAGATATCCCTGAGTGGGTTCTGGTAGAGGTGCTCCTTAGGCTATCATCACCAAAGATCGTTTGTAGTTTCAAACTTGTTTCAAAGCAATGGCTCTCTATAATCTCAGATCCTATATTCATTCGTACCTATGTTTCTCGAGCCTCACCACGTTGGACTTTTGTTTCCGAAATTATGCACCAAAAAGGTAATAACCATTCGCCTCTTTCAGACAATGTGGTGTTAGATGATGTATATTCTCAAGTCATCAAACCAGGTTATTGTTTACTTCCTCTCCCATATAGTCAACAACAATCGGATGATCGAAAATCATACATGATCCAAGGAGTGAGCAATGGGCTTGTGTTATACGGTTTGACTGGTGTATACAGAAACCTATCCTCAGAATTCAATCACAGTTATTACATATGCAATCCTGTTACTCGTTCGTGGATCGCCCTTCCCGAAAGTACTAGCCGTTGCCTTTCTGAAAGTTCTGGTTTTCTCACTCATGTTGAAGATGGAGTTCTAAAAAATTACACAGTGGTGCAACTTGGAGTAGTTAGAAATTTGTTATGTTTTCAAGTGTTTCATTCTCAAACTGGTGAATGGGAGAATTATAATGTTGAGTTTGGTAGCATAGATGCTTTGTTTTGGGTACGAAACCAGGCTGCACAAGTTAACGGGGTTTTGCATTGGATAACGAATAAAGGCTGTATAATTGCATATGATCCTTACAAAAGCCCTAACCAGGTTCGCAATATTCCGTTTCCCGAGCACATTACTCCGTTGCCCGTTAATCACCACGCAAATCCCTATCGTAGTTTTTGTGACGAATATAAAGTGAAGTTGAGATACTTTACATCATATTCGATGAGTATAAAGTTGGTACGTTTCGAAGTTTGGGTGTTGAATGATGATCATATTTGGTCTCTACAATATCGAGTTAGTGATATGGATATACATGAATATGATGCCAAGTTTTTGTTGACAGATTATTTAGTGCCATTATGTTTTGATCCATTTGATTCAGATGTTGTGTGCATGGGGTCGGAGGATGCTTTGGTCTCATACAATATCAAGACAAAAAGATTACAAATTTATCAAAAGTGTTGTAGGCAAAATCGAAGAGCTCAGCTAAGGCTTAAGTGGCACTATGCCTCTTTGCTTGTGATTCCATCATGGCCAATATCCCTTTCTCGTTTCTCTTCTGCAGCAACTCAGGGTTGATTGGAAAAAAGTCATGTTTTATGCTTCTTTAATTACTTTGTGTGGCTTGCTTTTTAAGAAATACTTCGTGTTTTTATTTATTTGATGTAATTCAATTACTCTATACTTTTATTTTATTTTTTCTTTTATTGAATTACGATGGGGAACTCAAGAGATGAGTATTCGGTCACTTAAATCTCACAGTTAAATGTTTATTTTATATAACTAGTAAATAACATGTGCATTGTATGTGAGTTATATGAGTTTGTTTAAAAAAATTCATAAAGAAAAATATTGTTCATTTTATAATTACTGGAAAGTTCAACAATGATCGATTTTCGATCAATTTCGATCAGAAAATAGTAATTAGCGCAAAGTGTCGCATGTATCAAATTTCTATAGAGGAGAAGATCTCTTTTATGTTCATTTTATTAATCATGATTAGTTGAAGTATGATTGGTTAAATAATTACAAAGTATGAAATCGAAAAGAAAAATATTAGTTAGAATTATGTTTATTAATGATTAATAATTCTCTAAATTTGTGAATACAGTAATTGATATTGATATGTAGTTGTATAAGAGATTGAAAAATATTGTGAATTTGGTTAAAATTTTTCCAGAAAGTCGGAAATAAAATTTTTCAACATAAACGAACAAAACCTAACAATAGGACAAGAAGCCTTCATGTTTCGAGATTTTTCAAGAAGTAGAAAAATTATTACTTTTGATTCGGGTGGAGATATGATGCACTTTAGATTTGCACGCAAGATCTTTTTAAAGTTCGACAACATAGTTGATGATAGTAACTTTCAGGTCAATATTAGGTCGTTTGGGTCACTTCTTTACTACTTTTCTATTTTTATTTATTTTTGACCGAATTTTGTTATTATTTTAGTCCTACATTGAGCCTTAATCCTATTAATATAAGTTAAAATAATTACATTTAGTTTAGATTAATTTATAAGAGTTTTATTAGCTATAAGATTTGAAAAAGTTCTTTATAAATAATCCTTTTAGGTCGTAATAAAAAGTTATTTAGACTTTTTATAATAATATTTTTGAAGTTTTCTTTTTTGTGAGTGATAAATATTATTTGAGACTTTGAGTTTTATAACGTGTTCAAGTTCAAAAATTATATTAGAGTTTTGAAAAGAAACCCATAATTAGGGTTCTGAATAGAAACCCATACAAACCCCAAACTCCTTTTCTCTTTTATCAATATGTTAAGATACAACACACGACGGCTACGAAACATTGTCCCTTTTTTACTTTGTAAATCCACTTCAATTTAGTTCAGTTTTATTTCTGGGAAACATGGAAATCATAAGAGGTAATGATATTAATGGTGAAGATATCCCTGAGTGTGTTTTGGTGGAGGTGCTCCTTAGGCTATCATCACCAAAGATCGTTTGTAGTTTCAAACTTGTTTCAAAGCAATGGCTCTCTATAATTTCAGATCCTATATTCATTCGTACCTATGTTTCTCGAGCCTCACCACGCTGGACTTTTATTTCCGACATTATGCACAACAAAGGTATTAACAATTCGTCTCTTTCAGGCAATGTGGTGTTAGATGATGTATATTCTCAAGTTGTGGAACCAGATTATTGTTTACTTCCTCTCCCATATACTCAGCAACAATCAGATGATCGAAAATCGTACATGATCAATGGAGTGAGCAATGGGCTTGTGTTATACGGTTTAACTGGTGTACCCAGAAACCTATCCTCTACATACAAACACAGTTATTACATATGCAATCCTATTACTCGCTCGTGGATCGCCCTTCCCAAAAATACTAGCCAATGCCTTTGTGAAGGTGCTGGTTTTCTCACTCATGTTGAAGATGGAGTTCTCAGAAATTACACAGTGGTGCAGCTTGGATTAGTTAGAAACAAGAATTTGTTATGTTTTGAAGTGTTCAATTCTGAAACTAATGAATGGAAGAATTATGATGTACTATTTCGTAGCCTACCCAGTTTGTTATATGTACGAAAGCAGGCTGCAGAAGTTAACGGGGTTTTGCATTGGATAACGAATCAAGGTTATATAATTGGGTATGATCCTTACAAAAGCCCTAACGAGATGCGCAAAATTGCGTTTCCTAAGCGTATTACTCCGTTACGCGTTAAGCGCCACGCAAATCCCTTCAGTTGTTTGTGTGCTGAGTATAAAGGGAAATTGAGATTCTTTACATCATATTCGAGGAATGTTACTGCAAAAAAGTTGGGACGTTTCGAAGTTTGGGTGTTGAATGATGATCATATTTGGTCTCTAGTTAGTGATATGGATATACATAATGATGCCAAATTTTGGTTTACAGATTATTTTGTAGCATTATGTTTTGATCCATTTGATTCAGATGTTGTGTGCATGGGATCGGAGGATGCTTTAGTCTCATATAATATCAAGACAAAAAGATTACAAGTTTATCAGAAGTGTCGTAGGCAAAATGGAAGAGCTCAGCTAAGGCCTAATTGGCACTGTGCCTTTTTGTTTGTGGTTCCATCATGGCCAATTTCCCTTTCTAGTTTCTCTTCTGCAGCAGAGGATTGATTGGAAAAAAAAATGTCATGTTTTTATGCTTATTTCATTACTATTTGTGTTGCTTGCTTTTTAAGAAATAAATTTGCCTTTTTATTTATCTGATATAATTCAACTACTACATAGTTTTATTTTATTTGTTCTTTCATTGAATTACAACAGTGGAAACTTAGAGGTGGGTATTGGATCACTTAATCTCACAGTTAATTGTTTATTTTATGTAATGGTGACAACTTATTCCTTGGAGTTAGTCGACTCTCAAGACCATATTTCATATTCATATATTTCATGTCACTTTTCTTCTTCATAAAGAGTAAACATAAAAATTACTTCTCATAGAAATAGAGGATGAATTACACTTTTTATTATAGTAATTATACCTTATTTTAATTTTGATCATGTTATGATTTTTCAAATTTAATTAGAAATGTCATCTGTTTAGTAATATAGTATGACTTAGAATTTGCATAAGTAGTAACATTGTAAGAAAATCTGACCAACTTTTATAGCTTAGAATTTCAATCATTTTGTTTGATGGATAATAATGATAACAGAAAATATAACCAAATTTATAAAATGATTTTCCCTAACAGTTTGTTAAATTTAAACAATTTTAATAAATTCCAAGGAATAAGATTTTGAACTTTCGAGTAAATATTAAGTCGTTTGGGTGACTTTTAACCCACTTTTCTATTTTTCTTGTTTTTTTGGCTGAATTTTTATATTATTCTTGTTCTAGTTGAGTCCTAATCCTATTAATATAAGTTATAATAGAGTTATATTTGGTTTAGGTTAATTTAGAAGAGTCTTATAAGTTATAGAGTTAGTTTAGAAGAGTCTAATTATTCTAGGATTTGAAAAGGTTCTTTGTAAATATAATCTTTTTAGGTTGGAATGTTATAAAAAATTATTTAGGCTTTTATCAACAATATTTTCAAAGTTTTAAAAAATTTATTCACTAGGGTTATATATTATTTGAGTTTTAAAACGTATTTAAGATCTAAAATTGTATTAGGGTTTTGAAAAGAAACACATACGTACAAACCCAAACTCTTTTCTCTTTATCCATTCCGTATAAGTAAAGAACGGCGGACAAAAATTCTCTTAAGGTAAAACACACGACGCTACGAAACATTGTCCCTTAATCTTTTTTCTTTGTAAATTCAATTCAATTTTGTTTACTTTAATTTCAGGGAAACATGGAAATCATAAGAAGAGGTGATGATATTAATGGTGAAGATATCCCTGAGTGGGTTTTGGTAGAGTTGCTCCTTAGGCTATCATCATCAAAGCTCATTTGTAGTTTCAAACTTGTTTCAAAGCAATCGCTCTCTATAATTTCAGATCCTTTATTCATTCGTACATACGTTTCTCAAAACTCACCACGTTGGACTTTTATTTCAAACATTATGCACCACAAAGGTAGTAACCATTCGCCTCTTTCAGACAATGTGGTGTTAGATGATGTATATTCTCAAGTCATCAAACCAGGTTATTGTTTACTTCCTCTCCCATATACTCAGCAACAATCAGATGATCGAAAAGCGTACATAATCGAAGGAGTGAGCAATGGGCTTGTGTTATACAGTTTGACTGGTCTACACAGTATAGATTTAGTATCCTATAGATTCATACATAGTTATTACATATGCAATCCTGTTACTCGTTCATGGATCGCCCTTCCCAAAATCACTAGCCAATGCATTTCGGTTGGTGCTGGTTTTCTCACTCATGTTGAAGATTTTGTTCTAAAAAATTACACAGTTGTGCGACTTGGAATAGATAAAAACATGAATTTGCTACGTTTTCAAGTGTTTCATTCTCAAACTGGTGAATGGGAGAATTATAATGTTGAGTTTGGTAGCATAGATGGTTTGTTTTGCGTACGAAAGCAGGCTGCAGAAGTTAACGGGCTTTTGCATTGGATAACGAATAAAGGCTATATAATTGCGTATGATCCTTACAAAAGCCCTAACGAGGTGACCAATATTCCGTTGCCCGTTAATCACCAAACAAATTCCTTTGGTTGTTTGTGTGCCGAATATAAAGGGAAATTGAGATTCTTTACATTCTATTCGACGAATATATCTGGAGAAAAGTTGGGATGTTTCGAAGTTTGGGTATTGGATGATGATCATATTTGGTCTCAACAATATGTAGTTAGTGAGATGGATATACATAATGATGCCAAATTTCCCTCTACAGATTATTTAGTACCATTATGTTTTGATCCATTTGATTCAGATGTTGTGTGCATGGGGTCAAAGGATGGTTTAATCTCTTACAACATCAAGACAAAAAGAAAACAAGTAATTTATCAAAAGTGTCTTAGGCAAAATCGAAGAGCTCAGCTAGGGCTTGAGTGGTACTGTGCATTTTTGTTTGTGGTTCCATCATGGCCAATATCCTTTCCTTGATTCTCTTCTGCTGCAGAGGGTTTATTGGAAAGAAGTCATGATTTTATGCTTATTTCATTACTATTTGTTGCTTGCTTTATAAGAAATAATTTGTCTTCTTATTTATCATTGCTAATATAATCAAGTATTCTAGACTCTTGTTTTTATTTATTATTATTGAATTACAACGGTGGGAATTTAGAGGTGAGTATCCGTTCACTTAACCTCACACTTCAATATTTATTTTATGTAATAAGTAACACTTGTGTGCACGTGAGACATATAATTTTGTTTTAAAAAAATCATAAATAAAAATATTGTTCAATTTAAAATTACTCAAAATTTCGGCAATAATTTAATTAAGTGGATTATTATCCAAAATGCTATTGTTATTAAAAAAAAGTAAAAAACACTATAACCATGAAAGATTAATCAAACTAACAATAAGGTAAATACGCAATAAGGTAAATAGATAAAATATTAGATCATCCATGCAAATTCTCTCAATCCCTAGGTTTAGTATTATATCGTGTTATTTTTTTCTTTCTCTACTTAAATTCTTTATATACTTGCAATTGTCTCTTCATTATGCCTAAGAAATTTAATAACTATGTAGTTTTTTCAGTTATTTATTTTCTCTACTTTCTAAAACAATTACTATGTTGTGTTTTTTCTCCACATTATTTGGCGTATCTTTAATTAAAAACTCAATATATTCATTCCTAAACTTCATTGAGATAAGGTTTGACCATAATGTAATTTTTCCTTTCTATTTGATTCTCTACCATTGAATTTCATTTTATAATAAAATTAAATGAAATTGACAAAAATTTAGGAGAAGTAAACAAAATTATGTATGTTGCACGTGATGACTTATAGATGAACAAGAGAGCAAATAATATAATTTAACTTAGTGAATTCTAATTAAATATACTATCATAATTCAATTTTTGTAAAAATCATCTTGTTTGATATTGACAACTTGTTTAATTTCTTAACTTATTTCATGAGTTTTTATTTATTTTTTTCTTCATCAATATTCAGTTACATATTTCCTTTATTTATTCTATTATATATTACTGATGGTATTTTCTTCTCGTTTTTTCCTTAACAGGCTGGACCAAAATTGCAAAATGAAAGGGAAAAAAAATCTATGAGACCAATTTGTAACCTTAAAAATAATGAGACTAAAATTTCAATAAACTTTATATAACATATGAGGATTAATATTGTATTTTTTTTATTGGAATAATTAAGAAACTCATTTTGTCAACAAATTCAATATTTGAATATCTTGAACAACGTAAGTTGTTAGGTTGTTAATGAACTTTTTGAGATGTACTTTTGAATTTGAGACAGTTATATTATTATGAATATAAAATTCGTTAATTTAATATAGTTAATTTTGAACTCATCACCCAGGATTATTTTCAAACCCTTTCCTGTGCCACACCCTTCTCAACTTGAAAAATACATATTACGAATATATTCATGAAAAATTATAGATGGATGGTGTATTTGTTTATGTTTTTAGAATATTAGTTATAATTTATAATATGTGTCAAATTAATTATGATTAGTTTAAATATGATTGGTTAAATAATTATAAATTATAAAATCAAAAAACAAATTAGTTCAAATAATGTTTACTCAGTTGTGTTAAATTAATTATGGTTGTAGTAATTGTTATGTAGTTGCATAGGGGATTGAAAGGGATAAATGCAGTTTTCATCCCTCAAGTTACATGCAATCGCAAAATCAGTCCTCCATGTTCTGCGCACGTCAATTTAGTACCTCAACTTACCACTTTTTGACACAATTGGTCCCTGCCGTCAATTTACTGTCCAACTCTAACGGTTCGAGCATGTGCCGCGCACGTGACAAGCAGATTTGGGGGAAAATCGCATATGACCTGATTTCAGCTTCATTTTTCTTCAATTAGGGTTTAAGTCGGGAAAAATACATAATCGCAATTCCTCTCATTCTTCCAAGAGAACCCTAATCCATATCCGAAAATCAAATATGATTTCAATTGCTTTGTGATTTCTGTTCATCCCGAGTTCGAAACTTTGTGATTTCTGCAATTCGTAATTTTTGTTCACCCCGAATTCGAAACTTTTGTAATTTCTTCAATTGCTTTGTGATTTTGTAAAGAAACCAGAATTAGAGCACTGCTTATAGTTCTTGAAACATGTTTTTTTTACAGCTTGTAAAACAGCGCTGTTGTTTGCTTTGTGATTTTGTCATGCAATCGGAGTTTTGGATTTCACTTGTTAATGGTGAGGCTGTATTTGGCCATATTAATGTCTGAGTAATTGTTCGGCAGATTTGATGTTGAAGATCGCTAAGATCAACTACTTCTCGTACTTTTCGATTTTTCTTGCTGCCTTTAGGCCTTCCTCTCTTCACCTCGGTCGATTTTCGGTATTTCTTCTTGTTTACGGGTTCGTCTTCATTTTTGTCTGATATATCCTCCTCACAGTGGGAATCGGGAGATGGGTCGTAGAATCTGGGATTCATTTTCGGACATAAGAATGATTTATCGTATTTTGGATCTGTCTGTTCATCTTCCTCAGTGTATCCACCTGCTGCCCAGTGTTTATTACTTGGCCCACCAAAACCCTCGTCATTTTCGCCACGATCTCGAGTTTTTCTTCCTTCAGAATTGTTTTGCTTAGGCGGATTATCCTTACCATGATTCACAAATTCATTCGAATCGTTTCCAAGTTCTTGAATCGGCCCACTATTAGCATTCGAATCAAATACCTGATCAGCTTCGAAAAAACGATCGAAAACCCAGCACCACAGGTTTGATTCCTCCAAAAAAAAAAAAAAAAAAAAAGAGTTTGGTTAATGCAAGCTACAATACATAATCTGTTAAAAAGTAAAATTATTAAAACTATATGATGTTGTCAAGGATCGAACCCAGGGCACCCAAGTGATAGGTGGATATACTTACCACTATACTGCAATGACATTGTTGACACATCTTATTTAAGAACAATTAAGTCTAAAATAGATTTTCCCCCAAATCTACTTGTCACGTGCGCGGCACATGCTCGAACCGTTAGAGTTGGACGGTAAATTGACAGCAGGGACCAATTGTGTCAAAAAGTGGTAAGTTGAGGTACTAAATTGACGTGCGCGAAACATGAATGACTAATTTTGCGATTGCATGTAACTGGAGGGACGAAAACTGCATTTATCCCGGGATTGAATACACAAAGTTGAAAAAATTGTGAGTTTGGTTAAAAATTATCCAAAAACATTTGAAATAGGATTTGTAAGTATAAACGAACAAAACATAACAATTCATATGATGCAGGGCAAGAAGCCTACATATTTCAAAAAATTTCATGATGTAGAAAATTTATAATTTTTGGTTCGAGCGAAGACATGAGAATTTTACATTTGAACTTAAGTCCTTCACAAAAATATTTGAATTAAAGTATGATTAGAATTTGCATAAGTAGTAACATAGTAAGAAAATCTGACCAACTTTTATAACTTAGAATTTCAATCATTTTGTTTGATGGATAATAATGATAACAGAAAATATAACCAAATTAAAATCGTGTTCCGTAACAGATTGTTAAATTTAAACAATTTTAATAAACTCCAACGGTATAAGACTTTTAGTGTGTTTTGATTATAGTAACTTTCGAGTAAATATTAAATCGTTTGGGTCGCTTTAAACCAATTTTCTATTTTTCCATGTATTTTTGGCCGAATTTTGATATTATGTTTGTTCTAATTGAGTCCTAATCCTATTGATATAAGTTAGTAGAATTATATTTGGTTTAGATTAATTTAGAAGAGTTTTACTAGTAGAGTTAAGTTTAGAAGACTCTAATTTCCCTAGGATTTGGAAAGATTTTATAATATATTATTAGGGTTTTGAAAAGAAACCCATGCAAACCCAAACTCCTTTTAGATCTCTTGTATCAATTCGCCTATAGATAAAGAAGGGAACACAAAAAATATTATGTTGAGATACAGCACACACGACTTGTCCCTTTTTTAACTTCATAAATTCAATTGAATTTTGTTTAGTTTTATTTCTGGAAAACATGGAAATCATAAGAATAGGTCATGATATTAATGGTGACGATATCCTTGAGTGGGTTTTGGTAGAGGTTCTCCTTAGGCTATCATCACCAAAGATCGTTTGTAGTTTCAAACTTGTTTCAAAGCAATGGCTCTCTATAATTTCAGATCCTATATTCGTTCGTACCTATATTTCTCAAAACTCAGTATTAATGTCACAGCGTTGGACTTTTATTTCCAGCATCAGGCACCACCGAAATATCCATTCGCATTTTCCGTACAATGTGGTGTTAGATGATGTATATTCTCAAGTCATCAAACCGGGTTATAGCTTTCTTCCTGTCCCACATACTCAATTAGATTATCGAAAATCATACGTGATCCAAGGAGTGAGCGATGGGCTTGTGTTATACTGTTTGACTAGTACATACGGATGGGAGATATTCATACAGTGTTATTATATATGCAATCCTGTTACTTGTTCGTGGTTCGCCCTTCCCAAGTGCAATAACCAGTCTCTTCGCGACAATGTTGGTTTTCTCACTCGTGTTGAAGATGGAGTTCTCATAAATTACACAGTCGTTCGACCTGGAATAGTTAGAAGACCGAATTCGATACGTTTTGAAGTCTTCAATTCTGAAATCGGTGAATGGAAGAATTATATTGTGTTTCATGACCTATACAGGTTGTTTGGATTAAGCAAACAAGGTGTAGCAGTTAATGGGGTCCTACATTGGATATCGAGTGAAGGTTATATAATTGCATATGATCCTTACCGAAGCCCTGAACATGTGGGCATTATTAAGGTTCCTGAGCGCACTGCTCCGTTGTTTGATGATATAATGGATCACCAAATAAATCCCAACGCTTGTTTGTGTGACGAATATAAAGGGAAGTTGAGATACTTTACATCATATCCTGCGGTTATATCTGGAAAAATGTCGTTAAATTTCGAAGTTTGGGTATTGAATGATGATGATATTTGGTCTATACAACATGCAGTTAGTGATTTGGATATCCAAAATGGTCCCAATATTTCCTATTTAAAATCGTATTTTGTAGCATTATGTTTTCATCCATTTGATTCAGATGTTGTCTGCATGGGGTCGAGGGATGGGTTAATCTCTTACAACATAAGGACAAAAAGAATACAAGTCTATCAAAGGTGGTATAGGCCAATGGGGATAGCTCCCAAGCTGAGGCCTAAGTGGAACTATGCCTATTTGCTTGTGATTCCATCATGGCCAATTTCCCTTTCTCGTTTCTCTTCTGCAGGTTGATTGAAAAAAATAATAATCATGCTTATTTCTTTACTATTTGTGTTGCTTGCTTTTTATGATTTATTTATTACTTAATCTCATGGTGTAATGGTGACAACTTAGTCCTTGTAATTAGTCGACTCTCAAGACCATATTTCATATTCATATATTTCATGTCACTTTTCTTCTTCATAAAGAGTAAAAGTAAAAATTACTTCTCATAGAAATAGAGGATGAATTACACTTTTTATACCTTATTTTAATTTTGATCATGTGATGAATTTTCTATATTTAATTAGAAAGGTCATTTATTTAAGCCCGATTGTATTTCTCATCCATATTTTATGTTTCAACGAGCTTAATCCATATTTGTTTTTGAGAGTTTGTATATTTTCCCAGTAAAATTCAATCAAAATATTGATTAATGTTAATCGTGTAATTCTGAACATAAAATTTGATTGAAACTAAATAAAAACTATTTGAAAGTTATAATTGCCAAACACAAACAAATATATATGTAACCAAATGAATCAGAATTGTAACCGGTAAAAGTTCTACTTTCTTCTCCAACGAGCAAAATCAAATTTTGTCCCTTCAGTTGCATCAAAACAATCAAAGTACCATAATTCTAAACTCTTGATTCTTATTTCTTTATGAAAGCTCTATCGCCATTAAAATTTGCTATCTCAATGGAATATTTTCCAAACCATTCATTGATATGTAAAAGACGGGTTTGAATTTGATGTGTTCGTTAGTAGTGCATTGGTGGATATGTATGCCTACATATTGGAAAAAAAATATCAAAAAATATTGGAAATAGGATTTGTAGGCATAAACGAGAAAAACATTACAATTTATATGATGTAGGACAAGAAGGCATACATATTTCGAAATTTTTCAAGATGTAGAAAATTTATAACTTTTGGTTCGAGTAAAGACATGAGACACTTTACTTTGAACACAAGAACCTCACAAAAATGTCTGAATTTTAGTATGACTTAGAATCTGCATAAGTAGTAACATGGAAATATTGCATTTTTGATACATCAATGTAGTTTGCACATTTATTTGGTAAACTAATATGGGAGGTGGCAATTTGAGTAGACTAATGTGTGGCATGTGTGGCAATTTAAATACAAATTTCGTCGAAAAATCGATTTCAGCCGAAATATTCTATTTTTGCCGTAAATTTAATTAAATTTGACTAAAATTAGGAATTTTGACTAAATTTGGGAATTTTGACTGATTTTGACTTATTTTTCTATTTTATTTTCTATTTATTGGGAATTTATTTTTTTATTCTATTTTTTAAAAACCCATCTTCCTCCCCTCTTCTCCAATCTCCACCATTGCCACCTCCAATCACCTCTTCCCCACTGCCACCCCGAACCACCGCACCGCCATCGCGCCCCGAACCACCGCATCGCCACCCCCACCCCGAACCACCGCACCGCCATCGCCACCCCGAACCACCCACCACCCCCACCCAGAACCATCGCACCGCCATTGCCACCCCGAACTGCCCACCACCGCCACCCCCAACACCCAACAATCAAGAATATGAAGAAAATATTATAACCCACTTCATTTTACATGAAGAAATATGATTTTGCTTACATTCAATTTGTGTTGTTTGAATTTCTTTTTGCTCGAGCATGAAGATGTCATATTTTAATGTCTAATTTTTATATTTTGGTGGTGGTGGTGGTGGTTGGTGTTAATGGTGGCGGTGATGGTGGTTGGTGATGAAGAATAGTGAAGAAGATGAAATTAAAATAGGGTTTGGGGGAAAATTGGTAAAATATAATTTTATTCCCTTTATAATAAGTCAAAATTGGTCAATCTTTTCCCAAAAATCAATTAATTAGCTCAATTTTGGTCAAAATCGTCAAAAATCCCCAATTTTGGTCAAAATCCCCAAATTGACAGTCAAAATCGAATATTACGGCCGCAATCGGATTTTTCGACGAAATTTGTACTTAAATTGTCAGACATACACCAAATTAGTGTATTCAAATTGTCACCCCAATATTAGTGTACCAAATAAACGTGCATGCCACATTGATGTATCAAAAATGCAATATTCCGTAGTAACATAGTAAGAAAATCTGACCAACTATTATAACTTAGAATTTCAATCATTTTGTTTGATGGATAATAATGATAATAGAAAATATAACCAAATTAATATGATTTTTTGTACAGTGTGTTAAATTTAAATTTTTTTAATAAATTCCAAAGGTATAAGATTTTTAACTTTCGAGTAAATATTAAGTCGCCTGGGTGACTTTTAAACCACTTTTCTATTTTTCTTGTTTTTTTGGCCGAATTTTGATATTAATTTTGTTCTAAGTCCTAATCCTATTAATAAAAGTTAATAGAGTTATATTTGGTTTAGGCTAATTTAGAAGAGTTCTATAAGTTATAGAGTTAGTTTAGAAGAGTCTAATTGTTCAAGGATTTGGAAAGGTTCTTTGTAAATATAATCTTTTAGGTTGTAATGTAATAAAAAATGATTTAGGCTTTAATTAATAATATTTTCAAAGTTTTAAAAAATTTATTCACGAGGGTTGTATATTCCTTGAGTTTTAAAACGTGTTCAATATCTAAAAGACTAAAATTATGTTAGGGTTTTGAAAAGAAACCCATACAAACCCTAATTGTATTAGGATTTTGAAAAGAAACCTATACAAACCCAAACTCTTTTCTCTTTAAAGACAAGAATTCTGTTAAGAAACGTCGTCCTTTTTTTACTTTGTAAATTCAATTCAATTTTGTTTACTTTTATTTCTGGGAAACATGGAAATCATAAGAAGAGGTAATGATATTAATGGTGAAGATATCCCTGAGTGTGTTTTGGTGGAGGTGCTCCTTAGGCTATCATCACCAAAGATCGTTTGTAGTTTCAAACTTGTTTCAAAGCAATGGCTCTCTATAATTTCAGATCCTATATTCGTTTGTACATATATTTCTCAAAACTCAGTATTAATGTCATCGCGTTGGACTTTTATTTCGAGCATCAAGCACCACCTAGCTTACCGTTGGCATTATCCGTACAATATGGTGTTAGATGATGTATATTCTCAAGTCATCAAACCAGATTACTGTTTACTACCTCTCCCATATGCTCAACAACAATCAGATGATCGAAAATCGTACATGATCGAAGGAGTGAGCAATGGGCTTGTGTTATACGGTTTGATTGGTATACGCAGAAGTGAGATCTTCATACAGCGTTATTACATATGCAATCCTGTTACTCGTTCGTGGTTCGGCCTTCCCATGTGCACTAACCAGTCTCCTAACAACGGTGTTGGTTTTCTCACTCGTGTTGAAGATGGGGTTCTAATAAATTACACAGTCGTTCAACTTGGAATAGTTAGAGGAACGAATTTGATACGTTTTGAAGTGTTCTATTCTGAAATCGGTGAATGGAAGAATTATACAGTGCTTTGTGGACCAGACAGTTTGTTTGAATTAAGGACACAGGCTGAAGTAGTTAACGGGGTTCTCCATTGGATATCGAGTGAAGGTTGTATAATTGCTTATGATCCTTACCAAAGCCCCGGACATGTGCGGGTTATTACACTTCCTACTCGTTTGTCTGATGATGTAATGGATCGCCAAATACATCCCGACTCTTGTTTGTGTGGTGAATATAAAGGGAAGTTGAGATACTATACATCATACCCTACGGTTATATCTGGAAAAAGGTCGTTAAATTTCGAAGTTTGGGTATTGAATGATGATTATATTTGGTCTCTACAATATGCAGTTAGTGATTTGGATATGCAATATGGTCCCAATATTTCCTTTTTAAGATCGCATTTAGTAGCATTATGTTTTCATCCATTTGATTCAGATGTTGTGTGCATGGGGTCGAAAGATGCTTTAATCTCTTACAACATAAAGACAAAAAGAATACAAGTTTATCAAAGGTGGTATAAGCCAAATGGAATACCTTCCGAGTTGAGGCTTAATTGGCGCTGTGCCTTTTTGTTTGTGGTTCCATCATGGCCAATATCCCTTTCTCGTTTCTCTTCTGCAGCAGCTGAAGGTTGATTGGAAAAAAACGTTCATGTTTTATGTTGTTTTGATTACTATTTTTGTTGCTTGCTTTTTAACAAATAATTTGTCTTTTTTCTTACTCGATATGTATTTATTTATTTTTGAGATTTTGTGTATTTTCCTAACAAAACACAATCAGAGTATTGATTAATGTTAATTGTGCAATTTTGAACATAACATTTATTGAGACTATATAAAAACAATTTGAAAAATATAATACTAAACACAAACAAATAAAAAAATACATATGTAACCAAATGAATCAAAATTGTAATGGTGAAAGTTCTATTTTCTTCTCCAACGAGAAAATCAAATTTTGTTCCATCAGTTGCATCAAAACAATCAAAGTACCATAGTTCTGAACTCTTGATTCTCATTTCTGATGGGAAAAACAGCCACAAACGGTAACAAATAATAATGCGGAATTAATCTCCGTTTGTCTAAACTTTCCCAACTTGAATGAACTTTTGAGGATGCAAACAAATAGGGTGTTCTTTATGCAATTAGAATACACACAATACCACTCTCACACATCAATATATATACTCAACTGAAATCGTAAGCACACAACAACACAAAGACACCGAGATTTTTAGCGTGGAAAACCCATAAACTAGGGAAAAACCACGGGACCAATTTGGCCACTTAAATCCACTATCATCACCAAATGAGCAATACAAAGTCTTCTTTAGATAATACTAGAGGCATACAAAATCATCATATCCTTGGAAATAAACACATCAAGCTATATGGAATCAAAATAGCCAAGATAAGAAATATATCACCACAAAAATAGCTACTGTCCAGACCCACGAAACCCGACCTCCGGACCTCAAAACCCGATCTCCACCGTCCAGAACATTGGCCTAGATGCTGTGAAGCTGCTGTCCAAAAATCACGACGCTCCGACGGTTCAATCTCCGGGGAACGGAACGTTTCTGTTGCTGCCCTGTTGAAAAACGGGATGAGCAGATTTTTGAGATTTGGGGGAAAAATTATATCTATTTTGTGTGTCTCTTTTTTGTGCATTAAATCATTTGCTCCCAAAAACATATAAAGTCTAATGGAGACTTTTAATGGGCTGGGCTTTCCTCATGGGTCAAAAAGAAAAGCCCAACAATTTCTATATGAAAGCTCTATCGCCATTGAAATTTGCTATCTCAAAACCCCACAACCACAATCATCACCCAGAATTATATGTAATGTGTTCGTTAGTAGTGCATTGTTGGATATGTATGCCAAGTCTGGAGAAAAATAGTTTTTTTTTTCGTTTTTGTTCAAGATAAATGCTTTTAATTACAAAAAGATTAAAATAATATAAATATATATATATGTTTTTTGATAAAAAAATATATATATTACTATTAATATATACATATATGTATAGTAGAAGTATCAAACCAATTTAGCGTTCGGGTTTTTGAAAAATTAAAATGCAATTTGCATAATATAATTTAACAGAAACAGTGTAGTGCAGTTCGATTTATCAATTTCCTACCATATGAAAACACATCGCCTTGTGATTTTGCGAAGAAATGTGAAGTGAATACATTGCTCTCGATCTGTTATAAAATTATGTGCGTTTTTTATGTGTTTTTGTGAAGTATACGTAAACATGTCAAACGGGCCATAACGGGCCAAAACCGGCCGGCCCGTTATGGCCCATTAAATTAGGGGGCCAGGCCGGCCTGGCCCCCTAAGGCAAACAAGCCAGGCTTTAAGGAGCCAGGCCGGCCCCTTAAGGCCTGGCAGGCCTGACTGGCCGGCCTTAATAGGCCGGCCATCAGGCCTGCTCCATTTTCATTTTTTTTTTGGTTTTTTTTTGTTTTTTACCTTTTGTTTATTTAATAAAGTATTTTATTTAATATTTATTATATAATTAAAAATAATGTATAATGTATTGATATAATTAATATATCATTATTATATAATTAGTAGTATATATAATATAATGTAGTGATTTTTTGAGTTTTTGTGAATTTTGTATAATATTTCAAATATTGAATTATGAGTTAAAAAATATATGGATTTAACTTTCTAAATTGAAAATCAATCCACAGTTGTTTTGTGTATAAATTATTTATTCAGAATTTTTATATATCTGCTTTGATTTTAATAATCTTCATGATGGTTTTCATTATGATTATCTATTTTGATTATTTGTTTTGGTTTAATACATATTATAATCTGTGGCTACAAAATATTAATATAATTTAGTTCGATTACTTATATATAATTAGTAGTATATAAATTAGTAATTGGCATTAAATTTAAAAAAAATTACAAAGAAATGAGAACTAAATATTGTAAATAAATCAAATCAAAAAAAAAAAAAAAAAGACAATTAATTAAATAATAACAAAAAAAAAATTTATGGGCCAGGCCGGCCCATTCCCTATCATGGGACGGGCCAGCCTGGCCGGTTAAGGCTGGCCCCTTAAGGCCCGTTGGCCTTAAGGGGCAGGCCACTTAAGGCCTGGCGGGCCTTAACAAGCCGGCCTTAACAGGCCGGCCTGTTAGGCCCGCTGTCAAGCAGGCCGGTCAACGGCCTGCTTGACACCTTTAAGTATACGTGGATATGACGCGTCGTGTTTTGCTGTTTATAATTGGACGTTGACAGGGTGTGAATTATATGGAATCAGGTGATCAACTAAATATCTATTTTCCACGTGTGCTTGCGTTTTATATACGTTTTGCCAGATAAGTTGTTGCTTTCTGGGAGCAATATATATATATATATATATATATATACATGCATGCATATAAGTAGGTAGTACCTTGTGGAAGAATATCTATAATTTCAGAATCAAATAATATTGCTTCCTACTTTATACAATTATAATAATAAAAAAAATTACAAACTTTGTCCTGCAACTGAATGAAAAAATAATAATTTTGATATCAAACTTTTAAAAAATAATTAACATAATTATCTCATAAAATATAACTATATTTACAAAGTTAATTTCACCGTCAATTAAAATCCTCCAAAAACTAACCTTATTTCTCTGCAATTTTTTACATGTGTGTGTTTGACCTTAATTTACTACAGTTGGGGGGGGGGGGGGGATCAGGTCAGATAACAGTCAAAGTTGTTTTTTTGTCCATAGTTGACAATGGGACCAAGTTTGTATAATTAATTTGAGTTATTGAATTATTATTAATTAATATTTTAAAAAGTTTGGCACCAAAATTATTTTTTAAAGAGTTATGGAACTAATTTTATATTCTTCTCCATTTTGATTACATCCATGTATTGAATAATTGTATCCAATTTTCTTTTTATTCCAAATAGCATCTAATAAAAAAATAGATTTTTATTTTCATAAGAATTTTAGTGACACTATTGAAGTTATATATAAGATTCAAAATACGATATTTTTAGTCATGTTTATTTATTTTTAAATGAAAAAAACCCTAAAGAAGAGGAGGAATGAAATCAATTTGTATTCATAACTTTGGATCATCCCGATGCAGTTAATTAACATAGCTTGTATGACACGTATGTATTTTTTGTTAAAAACAGACAGCCAAGACTAAAAGTATCACACTTTAAATATTAGAAATAAAATATATTACAAAAAAATCCATAATTGAACTAAAAATAATTTAATCAAACTTCAAACAAAGTGAAATATTACACCTTCCCGACAGCAACGGATCAGCCTATCATGCATGCATGCATGAACCTCAGCTAGCTAGTTTTATTTATTGCATGTTATAATTCATTATTACAGTCCACACCCACACACATGTTCATTCAATTAGGTCACGTGAGGGCGACCGACAATTGCACCAACAAGTTAATTACAAACTTTTATAACTTAGAATATTTGACCAACTTTTATAACTTAGAATTCCAACAATTTTGTTTGATGGAAAATAATGATAACAGAAAAATAGCTAAATTAATTAAAATGTTGTTAGGTAAAAGTGTTAAATTTGAATAATTTTAATAAACTCCAAGAAAACAAGATTTTCAGTGTATTCGACAAACATAGTTGATATAGTAATTTTCTTATAAAATTAAGTTGTTTAGGTCACTTTTAGACCACTTTTCAATTTTTGTTTTGCCGAATGTTCTGACTTCTCATATTATTTTTGTTCTAATTGAGTCCTTATCCTTACTGATATAAGTTAGTAGAGTTATATTTGGTTTATGTTAAATTAGAAGAGTTTTACTTGTTATATAGTTAGTTTAAAAGAGTCTAATTTTTCTTAGATTTGGAAAGTTTTTTTTTTTAAAAGGAAAAAGCTTTTTTTTACAGACTGTAAGACTTTTTAGACTTACAGTCTTCATTAGCCACTAATTGTGAACTGGCTAACTTATATAGCAAGTTGTCACATTTACATAAAATATTTAAAAATAATTTCACATAATTATATATAAATTATAATTAGCTTCTGTTAAAAGTCTCGAGTATGTGGAAAAATAAAAACCTTTTTATTGAAGAATTATCTGTTCAACATATACAAAGTATGTAAAGAGAGAAGAGAGCTGAAAAACAGCTCTAAGCTAAGAAGGCAAAGATGATTAAACTAACCTGATATAAGACCACTATATAAAGGTAAGATATAATTACAAGAAAAGTCCTAGACATATAACTAAAATCACGGGGACCACCGAAAAATAACATGGATGGGTTTTGGAGTTTATGATACTGATTAGGCCCACTAGGCTGAAGCTTGGCCCACCAAATTTAATTTCTAACACCCTCCCACAAGCTGAAGCCGGGTGAAAAAATGTCCAACATTCCAAGCCTCGTGACTAGATCATCATGTTTAGCACGTCCAAGCGCCTTAGTCAGGATATCTGCAATTTGATCGTCAGTTTTTACAAAGTTAGTTTCCACAATATTTTTCTTAACATAATCTCGTATAACATGACAATCAATCTCTATGTGTTTTGTACGTTCATGAAAAATAGGTTTAGAAGCAATATGAACGGCAGCTTGGTTATCACAAAACAGTTTTACAGGCATTAATTACGAATACCCCAAATCTTTAAATATACCTAATAACCATATAATTTCACTACATGTGACAGACATAGATCTATATTCGGCCTCAGCCGACGATTTTGAAACAATGGTTTGTTTTTTACTTTTCCAAGATATTAAAGACTGACCAAAGAACACACAATAACCTGTAACCGATTTCTGGGATATGGGGCAAGAGGCCCAATCAGAATCGCAGTAAGCTGTAAGAGATATGCTATTATCCTTTTGAAAAAATAACCCTTTCCCGGGTGATGATTTTAAATACCTTAGGACACGAAGGGCTGATTTTAGGTGAGATTCCTTAGGTTTATGCATGAATTGACTTAACATATGCACAGAAAACGAAATATCAGGTCGCGTATTTGTAAGGTATATGAGTTTGCCAATTAATTTTTGATATGAATTAATATCAGTAAGAAATAAATCATCTTTAATGGCGTCAAGTGTAAGTTTCAAGTTTTGTTCCATAGGAACTAACGATGGTTTGGCACCTAATATGCCAAAATCTGAAAGTAACTCTAACGTATATTTACGTTGATTTAAGCACAGACCTCTCGATGAGCGGGCAAACTCTATACCAAGAAAAAATTTTAAATCACCCAAATCCTTAATCTGAAATTTTGATTCCAAGAATTTTTTAACAATCACAATATGAGTTTCAGAATTCCCAGTAACTAACATATCATCCACATAGATAAGTAAGGCAACAAACACAGAACCCACATATTTGACAAAAAGAGAGTAATCATGCATACTTTGCCTAAACCCATATTCTTCCAAGCAATTTGTGAATTTTCCGTTCCACTGGCGTGGAGCTTGTTTTAAACCGTACAGGGATTTATTTAGTTTACAAACTCGAATGTTATTGGAAGTAAAGTACCCTTCAGGAAGGGTCATATACACTTCTTCGTGAAGATCCCCATTTAGAAACGCATTATTGACATCTAAGTGAAAAATAGGCCATTCTTTAGTGACGGCTAAGGAAAGAAGAGCTCTAATAGTGACCATTTTTAATACCGGAGAAAAAGTTTCAAAGTAATCTATTCCCTCCCTTTGGCTATATCCCTTGGCAACTAGACGGGCTTTATACCGTTCTATTGAGCCATTGGAATTATATTTAATTTTATAAATCCATTTGCAACCTATAGGTTTACGATTTTTGGGTAATTCAATAAGAGTCCACGTTTTATTATTTTCTAACGCATTCATCTCTAAGTCCATGGCATGTTTCCATTTTATATTTTTAATTGCCTCGTGAAAACTAGTAGGTTCCCTAATTTTGTCAATCGCAGACGAGAAACATACATAATGCGAGCTAACCTTGTCATAGGTTAAGGAGCTCGACAAGGGATACAGACAAACATTACTAGAAGGGGTTAGGTATACATCATAATCGACTAAATGAGCAGGAAGCTTAGTAACCCTAGACGATTTACGAACAGGAATATCACAAGTAGAAATAGGCAAATCAGTAGTATAGTCGCTGGACTCGGTGGAGTCGTCGTCTGACTCTACAGATCCTGTCAGCTCGTCGGCCTGATGAGATGAGTCGGGTGGTGTGAGGGGTTTGGTAGGTGGGGTCTCAGTAGCTGCGTGGTTATCGTTAATGAGTAAGCGGTCCAGCGGGGCAAAAACAGTTTCCTCGCCAATAGAATGGTTTCTATTAGCTTGACTATCGATACCACCAAGGGACAAAGTAGTCTCGAGTATGTGGAAAAATAAAAACCCTTTTATTGAAGAATTATCTGCTCAACATATACAAAGTATGTAAAGAGAGAAGAGAGCTGAAAAACGGCTATAAGCTAAGAAGGCAAAGATGATTAAACTAACCTGATATAAGACCACTATATAAAGGTAAGATATAATTACAAGAAAAGTCCTAGACATATAACTAAAATCATCGGAGACCACCGAAAAATAACATGGATGGGTTTTGGAGTTTAAGATACTGATTAGGCCCACTAGGCTGAAGCTTGGTCCACCAGATTTAATTTCTAACAGCTTCACATATATTTTAATATTTAGAACAATTCAAATTAGTTATTTTTAATTTTCATTTTTTTCTCACGAAAATCTTGTACGAACTATAGAACAATTAATCTCATTTAAATGTATGAATATCAAAATTATATTATTTAATTTTTTTTATCAAATATACGTTAAAAAGTTAAAATTGAAAATTAAATTATTATGCTCTAACAACTATTATTACTAATTCAAGTATTGTGTCAGATATAATTATTTTGTACTATAACCATACAATTAGTAAATGTATAAATTGCAATTATATTTAGTTCATAATTATAAAAAAAATTATTATGTATATATATTATTAATTCAAGAGAATTGATAAATACCTTATTAACTTTCGAAAGAGAAGAAAATCTCAAAATCGCACATAAAATTAGTTTTGGATCTCTCTTGTATTATTGTTTATTGTACGTAAATCTTTTTTTCTAGAGTAGAAAATCATCAAATCATACTTTATTGAAGTGCTTTAGCTATAGTAGAATTTTACTTAATATAATATGGGGTCAATTAATAAAATAAGAAAAGTTAAGGTGAGTTTTTGTAAAAACAAATTCCTTGCCTATATTTATGTCTGTCAGCTAATGTCAGCTAATCTCACAGATTTCTATGAGATTAGCATGACCCTTTTTATAAATATAATCTTTTTAGGCTGTATGAAAATTAATTATTCAGATTTTTATCAAATAATATTTTTAAAAGTTTTAAAAATTTAATCACGAGGGTTGCATATAATTTGACTTTTAAAACGTGTTCAAGGTCTAAATTATATTAGGGTTCAAAAATATTAGGGTTTTGAAAAAAACCCATATTAACCCAAATTATATTAGGGTTTTGAAAAGAAACCCATGCAAACACCCACTCTTTTCTCTTTGATTCATTCCCTATAAAGTCAAGAAGGAAGACAAAAATTCTGTTAACATACAGCACACGAAACATACTCCATTTTTTACTTTGTAAATTCAATTCAAATTTGTTCAGTTTTATTTCTGGGAAACATGGAAATCATAAGAAGAGGTAATGATATTAATGGTGAAGATATTCCTGAGTGGGTTTTGGTAGAGGTGCTCCTTAGGCTATCATCACCAAATATCGTTTGTAGTTCCAAACTTGTTTCAAAGCAATGGCTCTCTACAATATCAGATCCTCTTTTCGTTCGTACCTATGTTTCTCAAAACTCACCCCGTTGGACTTTTGTTTCAGACATTATGCACCACAATGGTAATAACCATCTGCCTTTTCCGAAAGCTATGGTGTTAGATGATGTATATTCTCAAGTTGTTGAACCAGATTATTGCTTACTTCCTGTCCCATATACTCAACAACAATCAGATGATCGAAGATCGTACATAATCGAAGGAGTGAGCAACGGGCTTGTGTTATACAGTTCGACTGGTGTGTACGGTAGAGAATCAACCTCTACATTCATACATAGTTATTACATATGCAATCCTGTTACTCCCTCGTGGATCGCCCTTCCCTATTTCACTAGCCAATGCCTTTCGGACGGTGCTGGTTTTATCACTCATGTCGAAAATGGACTTCTCAAAAGTTACACAGTGGTGCGAATTGTAATGGATAGAAACATGAATTTGCTATGTTTTCAAGTGTTCAATTCTGAAACTGGTGAATGGAAGAATTATAATGTTGAGTTTCATTTTCCTAGCCTAGATCATCGGTTTTGGGTACGAAAGCAGGCTGCAGAAGTTAACGGGGTTTTGCATTGGATAACGAATCAAAGTTGTATAATTACGTATGATCCTCATAAAAGCCCTAACGAGGTGCACAATATTGCGTTTCCTGAGCGTATTACTCCGTTGCTCGTTAATCAACAAACAAATCCCTTTGGTAGTTTGTGTGCCGAATATAAAGGGAAGTTGAGATTCTTTACATTATATTTGGCGAGTGTATCTGGAAAAAAGTTGGCACGTTTCGAAGTTTGGGTAATGAATGATGATCATATTTGGTCTCTACAATATGGAGTTAGTGATATGGATATTCAATATGATGTCGAATTTTCGTTTACAGATTATTTTGTACCATTATGTTTTCATCCAATTGATTCAGATGATGTGTGCTTGGGGTCAGATGATGCTTTGGTCTCATACAATATGAAGACAAAAAGGATACAAGTTTATCAAAAGTGGAATAGGCCAAATGGAATAGGTCCCCAGCTGCTTGGGCCTAAGTGGCACTATGCCTTTTTGCTTGTGATTCCATCATGGCCAATATCCCTTTCTAGTTTCTCTTCTGCACCAGTAGATCAGGGTTGATTGGAAAAAATAAATCATGTTTTATGTTTCTTTGATTACTATTTGTGTTGCTTGCTTTTTAAGAATAATTTGTGTTTCTGTTTATTATTTTTGATATAATCAACTACTCGATACTTTCATTTTATTGATCTTTTATTGAATTACAACGATGAAAAACTTAGAGGTGAATATTCGATTACTTAACATCACACTATTGTTTATTTAATGTAATGATAACAACTTATTCCTTGGAATCAATCGACTCTCCAGACAATATTTCATATCACTTTTCTTCTTCATAAAGAATAAAAATAAAAATTACTTCTCATAGAAATAGAGGATGAATTACACTTTTTATTATAGTTATAATAACTTTTTTAAATTTTGATCACGTTATGAATTTTTTAGAAAGGTCAATTAACCCTGATTGTATTTCTCAATTCTCATCCATATTTTAAGTTAACTCGCTTAATCAATATTTGTTTTTGAGATTTTGGATATTTTCCCAACAAAATCCAATCAAAATATTAATTAATGTTAATCCTGCAATTTTGAACATAAATTCTGATTGACACTAAATAAAAACTATTTTGAAAGTTATAATTGCTAAACACAAACAAGTATATGTGTAATCAAGTGAATCCAAATTGTAATCGGTAAAAGTTCTATTTTCTTCTCCAACGAGCCAAATCAAATTTTGTCCCTTCAGTTAGGGGTGGCATTGGGTGGGTAAGACCCAGACCCAGACCCAAAACTTTGGGTTTGGGTCCAGACCCAGACCCAGACCCAAACATTTTATTTGGGTCTGGACCCAGACCCAGACCCAATATAACTTTTTATTGGGTTTGGGTCCGGGTCCAGACCCATAGACCCATAGACCCAATGACATCTTTTAAGGTAAACATTAATATTTTGTATAATATTTATTTCTTATTTATTTTTGCTGACACAAATTTATTTTATTTTGTTCTTTTTAGATTAAATATATAATATTTTTTTAGATTAAATTATGAGTTCATTGTGATTTTCTTTTTTCAAATTATTGTAATTTTTGTTCCTTCTTATATTTACTGTCATAATATATGAATCAAGAGTTTCATTATTTACTTTATTACTAATCTATTTGTTTTGTTTGATATTATTATTCTGGACTAAAATTGCTTTCATAATATTTTTTTTTTATTTTTATTATTATTAGATAATATTATTGACTTTTGTTATTTTATCTTTATGCAGTTACTTTAACTAATGATTTCTCAAATCCCTATAATTACCAATTATTTCTCAATTTTGGTAATTACCTGAATCACTTGCCCAATTATTTTGTAGTATACTATTATATTATGTAATTGATTAAGAAAAATACGGGCTGCAACGTTCAATTTTTTCTGAAAAATACAAAAAAAAGAAGAGAAAGAATTGGGTCCAGGTCTGGACCCAATGTTTTGGGTCTGGACCCGGACCCAGACCCAAACAATTGGGTCTGTGAATAGACCCAATCCTGAGACCCATTGGGTTTGGGTCTAGGTTTAGACCCAAAACTTTGGGTCTGGGTCTAGACCCAGACCCAATGTTTTGGGTCTGGGTCTGGGTCCGACCCACCCAATGCCACCCCTACCTTCAGTAGTTTTGCCGGCTCGTGGGGATGCGGCCATGGGGAAGCAAATGCATTCATTGATATGTAAAGACGGGTTTGAATTTGATGTGTTCGTTAGTAGTAAATTGGTGGATATGTATGCCTACATATTGGAAAAAAAATTATCCAAAAATATTGGAAATAGGATTTGTAGGCATAAACGAGAAAAACGTTACAATTTATATATATGATGTAGGACAAGAAGCATACATATTTCGAAAATTTTCAAGATGTAGAAAATTTATAACTTTTGGCTCGAGTAAAGACATGAGACACTTTACTTTGAAAGCAAGAACTTCAATCACAAAAATGGCTGAATTTTAGTATGACTTGAATCTGCATATATAAGTAGTAACATAGTAAAAAAAATTGACTAACTTTTATAACTTAGAATTTCAATTATTTTGTTTGATGGATAATAATGATAACAGAAAAAGATGACCAAATTAAAATGGTGTTCCGTAACAAATTGTTAAATTTAATAGTTAATAAACTCCAACCGTATAAGATTTTTAGTGTAGGCTGATTATAGTAACTTTCGAATAAATATTAAATCGTTTGGGTCAGAAAGACCACTTTGCTATTTTCATGTATTTTTGGCTGAATTATGATATTATGTTTGTTCTAATTGGGTCCTAATCATATTGATATAAGTTAGTAGAATTAAATATGGTTTAGATTAATTAGAAGAGTTTTCATAGTTATTGAGTATTTGAGTTAGTTTAGAATTACGCGTCTAATTGTTCTAGGATTTGGAAAGATTATTTATAAATATAATCCTTTTAGGTTGAAATAAAAAATTATTTAGGCTTTTAACAATAATTTTTTAAAAGTTAAAAAAAAATATTCACTGCATACTATTTGAATTTTAAAACGTGTTCAAGATCTAAAATTATATTAGGGTTTTGATAAGAAACCCATACAAATCCTAATTATATTAGGGTTTTGAAAAGAAACCTATGCAAACCCAAACTCTTTTCTCTTTAATCCATTCCCCTTTAAGTAAAGAAGGGAAGACAAAAATTCTGTTTAATATACAGCACATGACGGCTACGTAACATTGTCCCTTAATTTTTTATACTTTGTAAATTCAATTCAGTTTTGTTCATCAGTTTTATTTCTGGGAAACATGGAAATCATAAGAAGAGATAATGATATTGATGGTGAAGATATCCCTAAGTGGGTTTTGGTGGAGCTGCTCCTTAGACTACCATCACCAAAGATTGTTTGTAGTTTCAAACTTGTTTCAAAGCAATGGCTCTCTATAATTTCAGATCCTTTATTCGTTCGTACCTATGTTTCTCAAAACTCACCCCGTTGGACTTTTATTTCCAGCTTAAGGCACCACCAAGATTTCCATTCCCATTTTCCGTACAATTTTGTGTTCGATGATGTATATTCTCAAGTCATCAAACCAGAAGGTTATACCTATTTTCCTCTCCCATATACTCCAGAAGAACCAGATGAATACGTGATCCAAGGAGTGAGCAATGGGCTTGTGTTATACGGCTTGACTGGTATACACAGATGGGAGATAGTCATACAGTGTTATTACATATGCAATCCTGTTACTCGCTCGTGGTTCGCCCTTCCCAAGTGCAGTAACCAGTCTCTTAATGACAATGTTGGTTTTCTCACTCGTGTTGAAGATGGAGTTCTCATAAATTACACAGTGGTTCTACCTGTTCTAACAGTTAGAACACCAAATTCGATAAGTTTTGAAGTCTTCAATTCTGAAATCGGTGAATGGAAGAATTATACAGCCTTTCATGGCCTAAGGTCGTTTGGATTAAGCAAACATGCTGCAGCAGTTAACGGGGTTCTGCATTGGCTTCACTCGAGTGAAGGTTGTATAATTGCATATGATCCTTACCAAAGCCCTCAACATGTCAACATTATTAAGCTTCCTGAGCGCACTGCCCCGTTGGTTAATAATATAATGTATGACCTATTAAATCGCGACCCTTGTTTGTGTGGTGAATATAAAGGGAAGTTGAGATACTTTACATCATATCCTACGGTTGAATTTGGAGAAAGGTTCGAAGTTTGGGTATTGAATGATGATGATATTTGGTCTCTACAATATGCAGTTAGTGATTTGGATATCCAATATGGTACCTATATTCCGCTTTTAAGATCGGATTTAGTAGCAGTAAGTTTTCATCCATTTGATACAGATGTTGTGTGCATGGGGTCGAGGGATGATATAATCTCTTTCAACTTCAAGAAAAAAAGAATGCAAGATCATCTAAGGTGGTATAGGCCAAAAGGAATAGGTCCCCATCTGAGGCCTAATTGGAACTATGCCTCTTCGCTTGTGATTCCATCATGGCCAATATCCCTTTCTCGTTTCTCTTCTGCACCAGCTCAGGTTGATTGAAAAAAAAAACAGTCATGTTTTATGTTTTTTTATTACTATTTTTGTTGCTTGCTTTTTAAGAAAGAATTTTTCTTTTTATTTATCTGATATGATTCAACTACTCCATAGTGTTAGTTTTTTTTTTTTTCTTTTATTGAATTATAAGACAGTGGAAACGTAAATTGGATCACTTAATCTCACAGTTAGTTGTTTGTTTTATGTAATGGTGACAACTTATTCTTTGGAATTAGTCGACTCTAGTCTCAAGACAATATTTCATATCACTTTCCTTCCTCGTAAAGAATATAAATAAATATTACTTCTCATAGAAATAGAGGATGGATTACACTTTGCCCGCATGGGTAGCCCAGTTGGTTACAAGGGGTGAGTTTGGACAATAACCAAGGATTGAGTCCCACCAGCGGCAGTGTGGGAGTGACCTCTCAAAGTAGTAAGGGGGCTCCTTGTGCGAAGTGGGCACTGGTTTAAATTCCTCTCATACGCTCTGTCGGGCCGGGGCATGGGGGCCCTCGGGGTTGGGGATTCAATCTTAATGGACAAAGAGGATGGATTACACTTTTTATTATAGTAATTATTCCTTATTTTAATTTTGATCATGTTATGAATTTTTCACATTTAATTAGAAATGCCATCTATTTAGTATGACTTAGAATTTGCATAAGTAGTAACATAGTAAGAAAATCTGACCAACTTTTATAACTTAGAATTGCAATCATTTTGTTTGATGGATAATAATGATAACAAAAAATATAAACAAATTAAAATGCTTTTTCCTAACAGTTTGTTAAATTTAAACAATTTCAAAAAAATTCAACGGTATAAGATTTTTAACTTTTGAGTAAATATTAAGTCGTTTGGGTACTTTTAAACCACTTTTCTATTTTTTTTGTTTTTTGGCCGAATTTTGATATTATTCTTGTTCTAATTGAGTTCTAATCCTATTAATATAAGTTAATAGAGTTATATTTGGTTAAGGTTAATTTAAAAGAGTTTATAAGTTACAGAGTTAAAGTTAGTTTAATTAGAAGAGTCTAATTGTTCTAGGATTTGAAAAGGTTCTTTGTAAATATAATCTTTTTAGGTTGTAATGTAATAAAAATATTATTTAGGCTTTTATCAATAATATTTTCAAAGTTTTAAAAAATTTATTCACTAGGGTTATATATTATTTGAGTTTAAAAACGTATTTAAAACTTATTAAATTATATATCATATTATTTGACGGTTTTATCATTAAAAGGTGAATTTTATTAGAATATTTTATATACATAAAAAAATAAAAATAACTTGTAATGTATATTTTTTATATTTTTTATTTGTATAAAAAACTTAGCTGCACATCCCCAACTTTCCAATTCGTACAATATTTGTCAAGATTCTTCCATTACTGCACCTAAGTTATACCACATTATACATACGATTCTAATGAGATTTAGCGACTATTTTGTAGAGTAATTATAATAATATATTTTAATCCTATATTGTAGAATCCTTATATATATGGACTCAATAATCCACACAACCCTTCTCATTCTATGATCAAGATAGGATCCAATCAAACAAAGTGCCGATTCCTGAATTTTTTTTCCTTTACCCTCCAAATAAAATTTGTACTCTAAAAGTACGTTAGAATAGCTTCATTGAACTATATGAAGAGGTCCAAGCATCTGAGCATTACTAAAATTTAATGTGTTATTTAATCCTAATTGATTTAATCTAATTAAAGCAATTATATGTTTTTAACTAAGTGAGAATTCTAATGTAATTATACTTATTATTATTATAGATCTAGAATTTATTTTGGACTCTTTTGGTATTAAAAAATTATATTAGCTAGTTATATTTTAAGTAATTCAAAAATGTAAAAATAAACTTGTGTGTTTGGATTGTTTTTGTTTTTGATGTTTTGTAAAATAGTTTTGTAGAACAGTTTTATCAAAACAATTTTACAGTACAAATAGTGTTGAAATCCTGTTTGGTTGACTATTCTGGAAAAATTTGCTTCTCTTCTCTTTCCTTCTCTCTCTATGTGTTTTGATGAAATGAGAAGTCAAATGAGGAGAGAGAAAATATATTATTTTTTAATGAGGGGTTAAGTGCCGTATTTTTCTAGTTTGGAGTGAAAAAGTATTCTGAAAAACTTAAAAACAGGTAAAACCTGTTTTGCAAAATAGCAGATTTTGGAGTCTTATTCTTCAAAAACAGAAAGTGAGAACAAGCCCAACCAAACGCATTTTCCAGGTTTTTGTTTTGCAAAAACAAAAACACACTCTAAAAACAGTACAAACAGTTAGATCATGGATTTCTGTTTTTATTTAAACTTTTGAAACTTTCTTAAAAAAAATATTATGGAGATTTTGTTTATGTTTTTAAAATATGGTTGTAATTTTGTAATATGTGCTAAATTAAAGAAAAAGTGCACTTCACTTCTAAAAAACTTGTATTTTGCATTTTCCAACATATAAAAAACACATAAAAAATATCTTCCCCTATAAACTTGATATATGCAATACTTTGTCCAAATTACTATTTTTTGTCTAAAATTGATTAAAAAATCGGCCAAAATACTGAATATAAGTTTTTATACTCAAATCCAACGCACACGTAAAAGAATAAAAAATAATTAGAGAAAATACTAGTGGCATTATGCCCTTAATAGAAAAATAACATGCCTTAATAGAAAAATAATAATTAGGGCAAAATGCTACATATATCAAATTTATATATCAAATTTGTAGGGGTGAGATTTTTTTTTTTTTGTGTGTGTTTTAAGAGGAAGTACTAAAGACAAGTTGTGTGTGGGGATGAGTACACTTTTCCCTTAAATTATGATTAATTTATGTATGATTGATTAAAGAGTTACACGAATGAAATCGAAAAGAAAAATATTAGTTAAAATTATGTTTATTGATTTTTAATTGTCTAAAATTGCGGATGTAATAATTGATATGCACTTGTATATGAGATTAGAAAAATAAAGTAAAAAAAAAATATGAATTTGGTTCAAAATTGTCCAAAATGTTGGAATAAAATTTGTAAACATAAACAAATAAAACCTAACAATAGGATAAGAAACCAACATGTTTCGAGATTTTTCTAGAAGTAGGAAAATTATAACTTTGGATTTGGGGGAGATATAGATGCAATTTACATTTATCACAGGTGATGATAGTAACTTTCGGGTCCATACCAAGTTGTTTCGATCACTTTTATACCACTTTTCTATTTTTTATTTATTTTTTGCCCATTTATTATTTTAGTTCAAGTTGAGCTTTAATCCTATTAATATAAGTTAGTACAGTTTATTTAGTTTAGGTTAATTTAGAAGAATTTTATTAGTTATAGAGTTACTTTAGAAGAATTTAATTTTTCTAGGATTTAAAAAAAGTTCTTTAATTATAAATATAACCCTTTTAGGTTGTAACAAAATATTACTTAAGACTTTTATCAATAACTTTTTTAAATAATATATTTATGAGTGATAAATATTATTTGAGTTTTAAAACGATCTAAACTTATATTAAGATTTTGAAAAGAAACCCATACAAACCCTAACTCTTTTCTCTCTTATCTATTCACCCATAAGTAAGAAGGGAAGACAGGAATTCTGTTAAGAAACATCGTCCCTTTTACCTCGTAAATTCAATTTAGTTTAGTTTAGTTCAGTTTTTATTTCTGGGAAACATGAAAATCAAAAGAAGAGGTAATGATATTAATGGTGAAGATATTTTGGTAGAGGTGCTCCTTAGGCTATCATCACCAAAGATCGTATGTAGTTTCAAACTTGTTTCAAAGCAATGGCTCTCTATAATTTCAGATCCTATATTCGTACGTACCTATATTTCTCAAAACTCAGTATTAATGTCATCGCGTTGGACTTTTATTTCCAGCTTCAGGCACCACCGAAATAACCATTCGCATTTTCCGTACAATATGGTGTTAGATGATGCATATTCTCAAGTCATTGAACCAGGTTATTGCTTTCTTCCTCTCCCATATACTCCCCAACAATCAGATGATTTTAATCCGTACATGATCCAAGGAGTGAGCGACGGGCTTGTGTTATACGGTTTGACTGGTATACGCAGAAGTGAGATATTCATACAGTGTTATTACATATGCAATCCCGTTACTCGCTCGTGGATCGCCCTTCCCAAGTGCACTGACCAGTCTCTTAGCGACGGTGTTGGTTTTATCACTCGTGTTGAAGATGGAGTTCTCACAAATTACACAGTCGTTCGGGCTGGAATATTTGTAAGAACGAATTTGATACGTTTTGAAGTCTTCCGTTCTGAATTAAATAGGTGAATGGAAGAATTATAACGTGTTTTGTGGACCAAACCGTTTGTATGCATTACGATTCCAGGCTGCAGCAGTTAACGGGGTTCTGCATTGGATAGCGAGTGAAGGTTGTATAATTGCATATGATCCTTACCAAAGCCCTGAACAAGTGCACGTTATTAAGCTTCCTAAGCGCACTAGTCCGTTTTCCGATGATGTAACGGATTACAACTTAGATCCCGAAGCTTGTTTGTGTGGTGAATATAAAGGGAAGTTGAGATACTATACATCATACCCTACGGTTATATCTGGAAAAAGGTCGTTAAATTTTGAAGTTTGGGTATTGAATGATGATCATATTTGGTCTCTACAATATGCAGTTAGTGATTTGGATATGCAATATGGTCCCAATATTTCCTTTTTAAGATCGCATTTAGTAGCATTATGTTTTCATCCATTTGATTCAGATGTTGTGTGCATGGGGTCGAACGATGCTTTAATCTCTTACAACATAAAGACAAAAAGAATACAAGTTTATCAAAGGTGGTATAAGCCAAATGGAATACCTTCCGAGTTGAGGCTTAATTGGCGCTGTGCCTTTTTGCTTGTGATTCCATCATGGCCAATATCCCTTTCTCGTTTCTCTTCTACACCAGCAGCTCAGGGTTGATTGGGAAAAAAAATAATCATGTTTTATGTTTTTTTTATTACTATTTGTGTTACTTGCTTTCTAAGAAATAATTTTATCTTTTTATTCATCTGATATAATTCAACAGCGGAAACTTAGAGGTGAGTATTGGATCACTTAATCTCATGGTTAATGGTTTATTATAGGTAATGGTGACAACTTAGTCCTTGTAATTAGTCGACTCTCAAGACCATATTTCATATTCATATATTTCATGGAATAAGATTTTCTGTTTCAAACCGTGTTCCAATCTCCTACTCAAACAATGTAGATGTGTGATACGTGTAATTCACAAATCCACGTGTACATGTGTAAATATTTTACACATGTCACAACTACCTTTCTGGAATAGGAGATTAGAACACGGTTTGGAATAGAGAAATTGATCCCATATTTTAAGCATAAAAATTGCTTCTCATAGAAATAGAGGATGAATTACACTTTTTATTATAGGAATTATACGTTATTTTAATTTTGTTCGTGTTATGAATTTTTTTACATTTAATTAGAAAGGTAAGCTTGGTTGTATTCAACTCGCTTTGTTTTTGAGATTTTGTATATTTTCCCAACAAAATCCAATCATAATATTGATGAATTTTAATCGTGCAATTTTGAACATAGAATGTGATTGAGACTAAACACAAACAAGTATATGTGTAACCAAATGAATTCAAATTGTAATCGGTAAAAGTTGTATTTTCTTCTCCAACGAGCAAAATCAAATTTTGTTGCACCAGAAGAATCGAAGTTCCATAGTCCATTCATTAATTTACACTCTGAACTCTTGATTCTTATTTCTTTATGAAAGCTCTATCGCCATTGAAATTTGCTATCTCAAAACCCCACACACCACAATCATCACCCAGAATTATGTTTCAAACCCTTTCCTGTTCACCAACCTTCTCAACATGTACTCCAAATGCGGCCACATTTTCGAATCGATCACTTTGTTTTCAGCTTCAAATTCCAAAACTCAGTTTGATGACACCAAGAATGTGTTCACTTACACTTCCCTTATTGCCCATCTTGCACATTTTGATTTACCGTTTAAAGCTCTTACCTTTTTCAATGAAATGAGACAAAGGAATATATTTCCTAACCATTTTACGTTTTCAGCTGTAGAATATAGTTATAATTTGTAATATGTGATCTAAAGCAATTATGATTAGTTTATATATGATTGGTTAAATAATTATAAAGTATAAAATCGAAAAAAGAAAACTAGTTCAAATAACGTTTACTGATTGATAGTTGTGTAAAATTGTGGATGCAGTAACTATTATATAGTTGCATAGGGGATTAAAAACATGAAGTTGAAAATTCCGAAAATATTGGAAATAGGATTTATAAGTATAAACGAACAAAACATAACATAACATTTCATATGATGTAGGATAATTAGAAGCCTACATATTTCTAAATTTTTCAAGATGTAGAAAATTTAAAATGGTGTTCACAAATTGAGGCCTTCACAAAAATATTTGAATTAAAATATGACTACAATTTGCATAAGTAGTAACATAGTAAGAAAATCTTATCAACTTTTATAACTTAGAATTTCAATCATATTGTTTGATGGATAATAATGACAACAGAAAAGGATAACCAAATTAAAATGGTGTTCCGTAACAGATTGTTAATTTTAAACAATTTTAAGAAACTCCAACGGTATAAGATTTGTAATGTGTTTTGATTATAGTAACTTTCGAATAAATATAATTAAATTGTTTGGGTCAAACCACTTTTCTATTTTTCATGTTTTTTTTTCGAATTTTGATATTATTTTTGTTATAATTGAGTCCTAATCCTATTGATATAAGTTAGTAGAGTTATATTTGGTTTAGATTAATTTAGAAGAGTTTTCCTGGTTATTGAGTTAGTTTAGAAGCGTCTAATTGTTCTAGGTTTTGGAAAGGTTAATTATATATATAATCTTTTTAGGCTGAAATAAAAAATTATTTAGGCTTTTATTATAATATTTCAAAAGTTTAAAAAAAATTATGCACGAGGGTTACATGTTATTTGAATTTTAAAACGTGTTCAAGATCTAAAATTATATTAGGGTTTTAAAAAGAAACCCATACAAACCCTAATTATATTAGGGTTTTGAAAAGAAAACCATACAAACCCAAACTCTTTTCTCTTTGATCCGTTCCCCTATAAGATACAGCACACGACGCCTACGAAACATTGACCCTTTTTTACTTTGTAAATTCAGTTCAAATTTGTTTAGTTTTAAATCTGGGAAACATGGAAATCATAAGAAGATGTAATGATATTAATGGTGAAGATATCCCTGAGTTGGTTTTGGCAGAGGTGCTCCTTAGGCTACCATCACCAAAGATCGTTTGTAGTTTCAAACTTGTTTCAAAGCAATGGCTCTCTATAATTTCTGATCCTTTATTCATTCGTACCTATGTTTCTCAAAACTCAGTATTAATGTCATCACGTTGGACTTTAATTTCCAGCTACAGGCACCACCACAATATTCATTCGCATTTTCCGTACAATATGGTGTTAGATGATGTATATTCTCAAGTCATCGAACCAGGTTATAGCTTTCTTCCTCTCCCATATACTCCACAACAATCAGATGATCGATACGTGATCCAAGGAGTTAGCAATGGGCTTGTGTTATACTGTTTGACTAGTATATACGGATGGGATATATTCATACAGTGTTATTACATATGCAATCCTGTTACTCGTTCGTGGTTCGCCCTTCCCAAGTGCAGTACTAACCAGTCTCTTAACGACAATGTCGGTTTTCTCACTCATGTTGAAGATGGAGTTCTCATAAATTACACTGTCGTTCGACCAAATTCGATATGTTTTGAAGTGTTCCATTCTGAAATCGGTGAATGGAAGAATTATAATGTGTTTCATGGCCTAGACAAGTTGTTTGGATTAAGGAAACAGGGTGCAGCAGTTAATGGGGTTCTGCATTGGATTTCGAGTGAAGGTTATATAATTGCATATGATCCTTACCAAAGCCCTGAACATGTGCAGGTTATTACACTTCCTACTCGTTTGTCTGATGATGTAATGGATCGCCAAATACATCCCGACTCTTGTTTGTGTGGTGAATATAAAGGGAAGTTGAGATACTTTACATCATACCCTATGGTTATATCTGGAAAAAGGTCGTTCAATTTCGAAGTATGGGTATTGAATGATGATCATATTTGGTCTATACAACATGCAGTTAGTGATTTGGATATGCAATATGGTCCCAATATTTCCTTTTTAAAAATGTATTTTGTAGCATTATGTTTTCATCCATTTGATTCAGATGTTGTGTGCTTGGGGTTAGATGATGCTTTAATCTCTTACAACATAAAGACAAAAGGAATACAAGTTTATCAAAGGTGGTATTGGCCAATGGAAATAGATCCCCTGAGGAGGCCTAAGTGGAACTATGCCTCTTTGTTTGTGATTCCATCATGGCCAATATCCCTTTCTCGTTTCTCTTCACCAGCTCAGGTTGATTGAAAAAAAAAAAAGAGTCATGTTTTATGTTTTTTTATTACTATTTGTGTTGCTTGCTTTCTAAGAAATAATTTTATCTTTTTATTTATCTGATATAATTACATTTAAGTTAAGCCCAATTGTATTTCTCATTCATATTTTAAGTTTCGACTTTTAATCGATATTTTTTTTTTTTTTGAGAGTTGGTATATTTTCCCAACAAAATCTAATCACAATATTGGTTAATAACATATTATTAGATTGAGACTAAATAAAAACTATTTAAAAGTTATAATTGCTAAACACAAACAAATAAACATTACCAGTTGAATACAAATTGTAATCCGTAGAAGTTCTATTTTCTTCTCCAACAAGCCAAATCAAACTTTGTTCCATCAGTTGCATAGTCCATTCATTAATTTACAGTCAGAACTCTTGATTCTCTTTTCTTTATGAAAGCTCTATCGCCATTGAAATTTGCTTTCTCAAAACCTCACACACCACAATCATCACCGTATATTTCTGCAACCCAATTCAGTTCACTCCTCAAGCGCGCCAAAACTCTAGAGCATGCCGTTCAAATCCATGCTCAGCTCATCACCCATAATTATGTTTCAAACCCTTTCCTGTTCAACACCCTTCTCAACGTGTACTCCAAATGCGGCCACATTTTCGAATCGATCACTCTGTTTTCAGCTTCGAATTCCAGTACTCATTTTGATGACACCAAGAATGTGTTCACTTACACTTCCCTTATTACCCATCTTGCACATTTTGATTTACCGTTTAAAGCTCTTACCTATTTCAATGAAATGAGACAAAGGAATATTTTTCCCAACCATTTTACATTTTCAGCTGTTTTGCCGGCTTGTGGCGATGCGGCCGTGGGGAAGCAGATGCATTCGTTGATATGTAAAGACGGGTTTGAATTCGATGTGTTCGTTAGTAGTGCATTGGTGGATATGTATGCCAAGTCTGGAGAAATGATGTGTGCAAGGAAAGTGTTCGACGAAATGTCTGACAGAAACATTGTTTCTTGGAATTCATTGATTGTGGGGTTCCTGAGAAATGGGTATTATGATGAGGCGATTGGTTTCTTCAATAGATTGATCGCGGAGGATACGATAAAGCCTGATCAAGTGAGTTTTTCGAGTGTTTTGAGTGCTTGTTCTAATGCATGTAAGGTGACATTAGGGACACAAGTTCATGGACTTGTTGTTAAGCACGGCTTGGAGTATTTGGCTTATGTTAAAAACTCTTTAATGGACATGTATTGTAAATGTGGTGTCTTTGATGATGCTGATAAATTGTTTAGGACTGTAGAAGATAGAGATGTGGTTACATGGAACGTTATGGTAATGGCTTTTGTTCAAAACGCTAATTTCGAGGATGCTTGCAATTACTTTTGGTCTATGAGACGCGAAGGCGTATTGCCCGATGAGGCATCGTTTTCGACTGTGCTTCATGCTATATCAAGTATTGCTGCACTAGATCAGGGCACTTTAATCCATAATCAGATAATTAAAACCGGGTTTGGAGGAAATACATGTGTCACTAGCTCATTGGTCACAATGTATGCAAAATGCGGTAGCTTAGTTGATGCTGAACGTGTCTTTACAGAGAACGAAGAAAATCGCAATGTGATATCATGGACGGCCATGATTTCTGCATTTCAACAGCATGGATTTGCAAACAAGGTTATAGAACTATTCGACAATATGCTAAACGCGGGTTTTAAGCCTGATTATATAACGTTTGTTTCTGTTTTATCAGCATGTGGGCATACGGGTCGTGTTAATGATGGTTTTTCTTACTTTAACATGATGACTCAAAAATATGGCCTAAATCCTGGCCTTGAACACTATGCATGCATGGTTGACTTGCTTGGTCGTGCTGGTAAATTGCACGAAGCTAAGAAGTTTCTAGAAACAATGCCTATTAAACCCGATGTATCCGTTTGGGGGGCATTACTTGGCGCTTGTAGAAAACACGGTGATCTTGAAATGGGCCGAGAAATTGCTGAGAGACTGTTTGAAATAGAACCCGATAATCCAGGAAATTATATATTGCTTTATAATATGTACGCTCGTGTAGGAAAATTAGACCAAGCAAATGAAGTGAGGAGATTAATGGGATTTAACGGAGTTAAAAAAGAGCCGGGTTGTAGCTGGCTTGATGTGAAAAACAAAACGTACGTTTTTAAAGCTCACGATAGATCACATTCGAGAGCAAATGAGATATATGAGATGATTGGGAAGTTGGAGGATTTGGTGAAGAAGAAAGGATATGTTGCTGAAATTCAATATGCAATCAATGAAGGCGAGTACAAGGAACGAAGCTTATGGTACCACAGTGAAAAACTAGCTCTTGCATATGGATTATTGGTTTTGCCAGATGGGGCTCCAATTCGAATAAAGAAGAATCTGAGGACTTGTGGTGATTGTCATATAGTTATGAAGTTTGCGTCGGAGATTTTTGAGAGAGAGATTATTGTTAGAGATATTAATCGTTTTCACCGGTTTGCTGATGGTTTATGTTCGTGTGGTGATTATTGGTGAAAGAAATTTTTTTTTGGCACCAAAAATCACAATTATTTATTTTCTACCATATCATACTTCATAATTTTTATTATTATTTCTTTGTTCATAGTGTTATATAAATAACTAATGCAATCATTCAATGCATCATATATTAATCTATCATTATTAGTTTGATACATTTAAATGTAAACAAACACAAATCATTATCATATTGATCTTTGTAATACTCATCAAAAAAGATTTAAATTTCTAACTCAAAACTTGCACAAATATAGCCATATATGCTTTTTGACACTTAAACTGTTAATATGCTGTGTTCATAACCTCTATCACCTACAATTCTATGTTATGTATATATGTAGACTACTTTTATTGGATCTGCACTTGAGTAGCTAATCTATTACATGGTGGGGTATATTGTCATAACCAAGTGGGAAATTATCATGTACTGTCGGAAAATATCAACTTCATAAGTTGATTTGCAGGGATTATTTACAGATCTCCAGGGACCCATATATATATATATATATATATATATATATATATATATATTTGGAATGATGATTTGCAGATGAGAATTGAGTACAGGAGGCAGTGTTAGCTGTGAGGGCTCACCTGAATAATTTAACATTATCCTCTGCTCATCCCATGTCTCTGCTCATGAAAACCATGTTTTTGTCTCAATTTCTGGAGGCTCTGTTTGGCTGTTCAAATATATATTTTAGTATTTTACCAATTATATTTATAGTTGTCACCTCCCATGTTTTCAGCTTCTCATAATGCTTTTCTCTCTTCATCCAATCATTACCAATTCTTGCCAGTGATACACATAATTCAATATATATATATATATGATCCATTAATATATCAAATATTAATAAATGGGTCAAAGAGAAGAATTACTGATAAGAAAGGGCTGCAAATGAGTTGCAGACTGGAATTCAGAGCAGGTGTCCAAGTGAAATGTATAGTTGCTTTTCAACTTCGCAAACGTTATTCATTTTCTACATTAATTTGTACCACAAGGGTAGCAGAGGCGAACCCGGAAATTGAAAAAAATTGAAAATTAATAGAGCGAAATATGACGGCAGTTATAAAATTGTATATTGATTAAATAAAAAATAATAAAATATACATATATTAATTTTTTAAATTTTTTTCGGGTGGTGCGGTGGCCCACCCCCGCTTGTCTCCACCACTGGTGGAAGGCCTTTTTTTTTTTTTTTTTTTTAATTTTAAATCCGATTCAAAGTTTATAGTCTTGAAATATTTGAGCCCAAATCCAACTCGACAAACACTATAAGCGCACCGGTCTATTTACGTTTGCATTAGCTAAAACTCCATATTATATTTATATTAGTAGAAGTATTAAACAAGATTAACGAAGTGTCACAAAAAACATCTAAGTCCAACTTGTGATCATATTAAACACAAATGCGTGATACATATATTTTAACAACATAGTGTCTAAAATCGTATCGATGTTGTTCTCCAACGTCCAATCACCATTATAGAATAGACTCTTAAACTTTTTGGCCCGATCTAATATTTTACTTATCAAACTATAAAAATGTGACATCAAATCACTATATAATATTTTTATTCGTATGTCGTAGACAACATGCATTATCACCATTATAGAATAGACTCCCAAACCTTTATCTAATTTGAATTAAAAAAAACTCTAAAACAGAAAATTCTACTCAATAGTGTTAGTACACTTACTACCATCATATATTTTATTGGATGACGGGGAAAACCCGGTGCGCACTGGGTAAACCTCGCTCTTGTGTAATAGCCTGCAAACCACATAAGAAAGTTAAACCAGCCTAGGTTGCCCATAGCTGACAGGCTAGTAGAGAGAAGGCAAATAGGCATTCCCACAGTGGGATTCGAACTCGTGACCTAGGCCACAAGTTCAAATGCCCTTACCAACTCTACCAAGGGTTGCCCCCTACTACCATCATATATTTATTTATATTAAGTTCAAATATTTGATATTAAGTGTATCAAAATCATTCATCATAAAATTGTGGATCGATTTAACCCTAAAATCAATTGGGGGGCCAAAACCAAGAGATTAGTGCAATTAGTAATGACAAAGAATGTGTCACACCTATACACATAAACAAGTGAGTCACGTGACAAGCATGCGCGCACGTGAAGTTACATGAGGGTTGGGTCCCAAATGCCTTGGCTTGTATGGTTAAGAATAATGAACCATGAAACCAAACAACCATGCACCAAAACAATGGAGACGTGCTAGGGGTCCGCTAGGGTAACATCTAGGTGCACCAAATCTCTATCTTGTTCATTTGAGGGTCCACGTGGATCGCTAATAGATCGATTATTTGTGGTTTATGGGTCCCACCAATATCTTGTGCCAAATACATGTAACATGGATTCAGATTAGGTTCCTTGACTTTATGCATCAATATATATATATATATATATATAATATATATATTTGTGTATATATTTTTATGTATGTAAATGGAGAAGAAATATTGATGAGCTAGCTATTTTCATCGTTTTGTGGTATTTAAATGGCATGTGTAAAGGGTTTTGTTGCTTTTGTATTACGCATCGAATTGAGATGAAAATGTCTCAATCTATTCTTACTTTTTCTTATAGATAATTTTGGAATATTTGTAAAAGAGTATATGCTTATTGAAATTTGCACGTAATGGATCATATTTCATCTGGTAGTGATGGGTCCCCAATTATGAATACGGTACTTCAGTAAATTAATAAAATAATTGTTAAGAGCAATATTAATATGTTATGTTTATGGGCCGCACAATACTATTCGGGCCCGCGGCCCAGTAAGATGAGCCCATGGCCCACCAGAGTTTGTTATAAATATCATTCTGATCAGCTAGATTAATCATTATTTGGTTTTCACTCTAAAAACTAGGATTATTAAATATTCTCCAATTCCACGAGATTGAGGAGTACAATATCATTGAACTACGAAGAGGCTTGATCCTATCAAAGTAGGTACGCAGGCAGCTTGATACCATCAAGTGCAGCCCACCATCTAACAACCCTAAATCTGGTCTGTCGTGAGGCGGGTCGAATCCCATCCCTGCGTGTTGCTCACCTGACCTTACTATTTGATTCTGCATCAAGTAGTAATATAAAAGATCGAGAATGTGAGTGAAATTATCATGTAAAAACTATTTAGTATAAAATTGAATCTTGCATTATGAGTGGAAATTAAGGTTCTTGATTATCACATAATAAACTATAACAAAAATAAAGAATTACAACCTTATCAAAACGTGCTTTTGTAATATAAATAAGTCCCGGAATATAAATATGAGTGGCTCGTTGATTCGATTCAATAAAAAAATGACCTTGAATGTACTATTAGAAGTAATTATTCTGTCATTAGTTGTTGGACTTTGTAATCTAATTCTAAATAATTATTAACTTATTATTTTTATAATTTAATTAACGGGGCCTTCATCCATTTTTGACAGAAAGAAAAAAGAAATCTACAATTAAAGCTCAACTATATTAGGTATTTGTCACATTAATTATATTGAATGGCACTTTTATTTGATATGGTTCCATTGATTACATTACATGAATTAATTATTTATATCTGGATAATGACGTAATTGACCAGATTGAATAAATCATGCTGTCCATGAAAGGGGTATTGGACTTTTTAAAAGTGTTACTGATTTATTAATAATATTTTTCCTAAGTGGAGACAGTTTCTATTGGAAAATCCTACGTGATGATGTTTTTTTTTTTTTTTTGGAATAAAATGTTTACTTTTTTAATTAGTTAAATTAAGCCCTGTTAATGAAATTTTAATCATATTAAATATTTAATAAAAAAACAATCAAATAATCAAATATCTTTAATCGCTCATATCACAAAGTAATTCATTCTTATTATTAAAAAGCATATATGATTAATGAAGTCAATGAGTAGAACTAAGACTAAATTAAACCGATTATTCTTAAATGCTTAAATTATTGAGGCACAGAAGTAGAGAATCAGTCCCACATACTTAATGATGTGGATATCATAAAATATTTGTTGTTATATAATTTATTCAATTATTAAAGAAATGCATAGAATATAATCCATTACTGGGCATGTTTTAGAATCAAATGCAGTAGGATAATATATAAAAATTTGGACGATAGTAGCAATTATTATTTTGAAAAATAAAATAAAAAGAAGATAATTTTTCCTTCAAAAAATCGACAACATTGGCAAAATGCATTGCACCTTATCTAACAACTAGGAGAAGCATCCGAATAAATCATTCCAAGAGTTTCTAAGATTTAAAGTTGAAAAAAGTCACAATTCATTTATATAAAATATCTATTTATAATCTTGTACACAAATAAGTTTTTTTAAAATATTGAGATTTGAAATTTTGATTACTAGTCCTAAGATTACTCCACTTAATTGAGCCTTAACACTAGATTTTAACGAAAAATACAATTAAACAAGATTGAAAACGAATTTCCATTGAATGCTTTGGACAAAATAAAGATCAAATTTAACTACTTTTTTCAATTATTGTCATTAAAATAAAGGAAATGTATTATCTATACGACAATTTCATGTGTTTCTTCTTAGATGACATGAATGAAAGGCTTCTAATATTTTACACTAAAAACCTTATCATAGCATAAGCTTTCATTGCGATGTTCGGACATGAAAAATAATCAAATTTTGGGGCAAATATAGAATTAGTCCCTTGTCTGATAGTCATTGTATTTCGAAATTTGATGGAATTTATGTTTTTACTTTCTAAGTTAGATATTTATAAATAATAGAACTCAACGCGTAATACATATATATATTGATCACGCGATAAAAGTAATAAGACATCTACCGTATTAGTAATTTTTTTTCCCTTTATTTGTGGATTTCATTTTAAACCTTGTGTTATCTTACACTTCAATTTTTTCTTTTGTTTTCGCTAATTCCAAGTGTTAATCATACATTTAAGTCTTTCAATTCCTATCAACTGCTATCAAGAGTATAAGTACTTCCGATTTGGGATACATTTTAGATTTAAATATATTAAAAAGGAGGGTTTAAAATTTTTTAGTCAATTATTATATATACAATAATATAAAATATTATATTACATATGAATTAATAAATAAATAGTATATTATTTTCTATTATAACTTTATCGAACCTCCCAACAAGTATAACTGGTTGAACCTCAACTTTTTATATTCAACACGACACGAACTTAAAAAAACTTAAAGCTCGAATTAAACCCGTTCATAATATTAATAACTCAATTCGACTCAATGTCCACTTATTAATACCAATAATAGCATTATAATAGATCTAAATTAATAGTGAAAAAACATCTTATCAATCAAAAAAGAAAAAGAGAAAAGAAAATAGTGGTACAAGAAAAGGTGGGTTGACAGGTGAAATAATAAAAGAACAATTACATAATATTCATCAGAAGCTTTAGTAATGCTAATCAAACGGTTCGCATCCTAAGTGTACTTTGGGAAAATTCTATAATAGACCGGGACCAAAGGTCTCGATCCATTCCCCACCACATGTTTATGGGGTGGTGGGTGGTTGAGACATTGGGTGGGTGTATGTGAAAAACTATCCACCACCCCATAAATATGTGGTGTATATGGGCCGGGACCCTTGGTCCCGGTCCATGATAGACAGACCCCTTTGCTTTGTGCCTCCACAAACAAAGCACAAAATTCAACATTTAATGGGCCTATCATTAATTAATCAAGACAAATACTTTTAACCCAAACATTAACCACTAATCTTTTTTTGATATTATTAAGGTTCTCAAAGATGTGAATTTGTCAGATTAATTATGTGTGATTTGTATATTATTATATAATTATGCAATAAGGTTTTCCTCGTATTGAAAAAAAAATTGAATTTTGAACTCTAATTTATTTATTTTGTGCATATATATAAATATATTTTTTAGAAATAGCAGCTCTGGATAAATAGTGAAACTGCCAGTTCACTTCTTTATCTTGTTTCTTGCTTCCAAATCTGCAAGCCTTTCGCCGCCTTCTACGAGTAGTCCCCTTTATTTCTCTCTATCTCTATCTTCTTGGAGCTTAAAACCAAGTGGGCTGTTGAACGATTATAGGGTTTAACCAAGAAAACATGTGTTATGCATTTGGTTAAGCAAAAGTTTTTGTTGAGTTCAAGAAAATCATCATTGCTGTGAGTAAACAAAAGGGTGGAAATTTGAAGATTGAGATTGGGAAAGATTTGAAGATTGAGAAAAAAAAGATTGCATCTTTTGGGAGATGTGAAGTTGGTAGCCGATTGAGCTGATTTAAGAGGTGGGGTTTTGTTCGTATTAGTGTATATAATTAAGATTAAGTGATAAAGATTTGTGGGTTGTTGAATAAATTATGTGGGTTTCTCTTCTAATGATTGAATTTGGATTAAAAAAAGATTCAATTTTTGACTTAAACAAGTTCAGTTTGCTAATTGTTTAAGTTCTTATTTTGAGTTAGTATTAAATAAATAGGTATTGACTAGCAATTTGTATTATTTTTGATCCTGTTCTGGATTTTCTAATTTTTTACTGATTAAGACATAAGTATGCGAAGTTATATTTATATGCTTGCACAACTGAATTTGTATTTTCTATTTAATATTTATACACCATGTTTTCATTTGTCCTGTAACATGGAAGGAAATCTTTTGTAGTCTTTGATATCTATCACTTATACATGTCATGTCATCAACTCTGTAGGTCTTCAATTTGATGTCATTTTGTGCTGTGCTGTTTGTGAATTACACAGTTAACACTTGCAGGAATAATTTCAACAGTGGATCTTAATAACAAATAGTACCATGTTATAAGTTTCTATTTTCTAATTATACACTATATTTGGATTTATCCTGAAACTTCAATGGAAAATGTCATGTCTTCATTTTGATGTCATTTTGTGCTGTGTTGTTGTGAATCACACAGTTAACACGTGCAGGAATAGTTTCAACAGTGGATCTTAATAACAAATAGTACCATGTTATAAGTTTCTATTTTCTAATTATACACTATGTTTGGATTTATCCTGAACCTTCAATGGAAAATATCATGTAGTCTTGAATATCTGTCACTTATATTTATGTCATCAATTCTGTAGGTGTTCATTTGGATGCCATTTTGTGTTGTGGTGCTGTCATTGTGGTTCACAGAGTTAACATATAAAAGATTTGTTTCGATGTAATAATACTCACTCTACTTCAGCAATTCTGGTTGCTAGTTTGTATTATTTTGCCCATCATGCCTTTGTCAGAGTTTTTGAGAATGGCTAGAGGAAAGCTTGAATCTGGCCAGCAAAAACAATGTCCAACAGATCTCTCTACTCGGTAAGCCAACTTTCGTCACAACCCTTCTTACCCTTTTGATAGATTTATACTACTACTGTGAATTTTCGATCTATTGTCATGATGATACTTGAATTGGTGTATGTTCTTGCAGAGACGAGAATGGATTGGTTGAGTTAGTATGGGAGAATGGCCAACTTATGATGCAAGGTCACTCTAGTAGGGCTAGAACGAGCCCTACTCGTCAAAATTTACCAACATCTAAAACACCTAAACCTTCAAGAACTGGAAAATTTGGTGGAGTTGAATCTATGTTGAATGATATTTCACCGGTCGTGCCCTCAGCTGACATGGATATAAGTCAAGATGATGAAATGGTTCCATGGTTAAGTTATCCCATCAGTGATTCATTACCACAAGATTACTGTTCTCAACTTTTACCTGAAATATCTGGGATTACGGGCCTCACCCCTAATTCGGTCCGAAATAGTTTTGTATTGCCCGAAAAGAGAAGTAGTTATGATCAAACTGTTAGTAATTTTCATAATGGTGGGAATTCAAAGGGCTCTTCTTCTAAAGCTCGTGCGTTGTGTTCGTGGGGTCCGCCAACAGATCCTTCGCTAAGATCTGGAATTTCGGATATTATTAGCAATAATACAGGTATATATGGGAATTCAGCTCAAGGTAGAGATGTGGTGAATGATATGAAGATGAAGAGGCCTAATAATTCGAATCTTCTAAATTTCTCCACTTTCTCAAAACCAGCATCAATGTTCAAACCTAACCTCACAAACCCTGATGCAATCCATGCTGCTGTTGCATCTGGTGTTGAAACGAAGGAAGTTAAGGAGAAGGGTTCATCAAATATCGATCGACCGAATATTATTACACAGAAAGACACGAATTTTCATGTTTCGTCGGCTATATGTGACAATGCCAATTCTAGACAAGCAGTGGATAAGGCACCTAAAGAACCGTGCCTACTTGAGAGAATTGAGAATTCAACTTCGGTCAAGAATGACAAACCGTTAAATGTAAGTAATACTGCCAGTTCAACTAAAGTAGCACCAGATGGTACGAGAAATGTTGAGCCTATGGTTACTTCATCTTCGGTTGGATCTGGAAATAGTGCTGATAGAGCTTCGTTTGAACAAACACATAATTCGAAACGAAGGTTTCGTGATATGGAGGATTCTGAATGCCGTAGTGATGTAAGTCATAATGCACATCACATACCGTGTTTTTTTTTTTTTTTGATTATTTTTTTATTTAATATAGTTATTGATATTTCTGTTTTTTGTACTCTTTTATGCACAGGATATTGAAACAGAATCTGTTGGTGCCAAGAAACCAAACTCAGGTCGAGGAGGTGCTGGATCAAAGAGAAGCCGAGCAGCAGAAGTACATAATCTGTCTGAAAGAGTGAGCAAGAATTAATCCGAAATTTTAACCCGTTCTTGTATTTGGTTTCTGTGTGTATGTGTTTGTAAATTTATCTCGATTTATGATGTGTAAACAGAGACGAAGGGATAGGATCAATGAGAAAATGCGTGCTTTACAAGAACTTATACCGAATTGCAATAAGGTAATGTATTTCATATTCTGCGCTTGGTGATATATCTTGTTCTTTGAGCTTGATCCATCTTTCGAAGGCTAATCTATTGAAGAATTTTAATTTGGAAACCAAAACAGGATCTTCTGTTTTGTGGTTTTAATGAAATATTGAACTTTTCAAACTGAAAAGTGCCTGAAATTTTCCTTTGCATTTAATTTTTTGGATTTGGATTTTCATCACTTTCTGTTTCTTCCATTACTACCAGGCGGATAAAGCTTCAATGCTAGATGAAGCCATTGAATATCTAAAGACCCTTCAACTTCAAGTACAGGTTAGGTGAAGTTTCATTTTCACTTAGTTTGATTAACACAACCGAATAGTCTTACTTTCCAATTTTCTCTCTGCATGAGACTACTATTACTCTCTCCAATCCAAAAAAAGTGTTCACCTTTGTACTATTGTTTGTCCCAAAAAGATTGTCCCTTCCTTAGAAAATAAACCATTTATTGGTTAATTTCATATTATGCCCTTAAATTTTATGTTTAAGGTGCTAAGAACTTTTCCTTTTCTTTTTTTTTATATACTCAATAATCTCAATATTCTTGTGCATCAATTTTTGTGCAGATTATGTCAATGGGAGCCGGGCTATGTATGCCACCGATGATGTTCCCCACAGGAATGCAACACATGCATCCAGCCCACGTACCACACTTTTCACCAATGGGTGTTGGAATGGGAATGGGGATGGGGTTCGGTATGGGTATGCTAGACATGAATGGTGGATCTCCTCTTTATCCTGTACCCCCAATGCAAGGTTCACATTTCCCGTCTCCGATGCCGGGCCCCGCAAATTTCCCGAGAATTCCTGGTCAACATACTCCGCTATATGCGCATGCCGATCAAGGGCTTCCCAATTCAATCCCAAGACCGCCTGTGATTCCGGTAACTGGCCGGACTCCGGTGACCTCGGCCGTAGGTTTAAGTGCTTCTAGGGTAGAAGAGCCTAGTACATCTCCAGTGTTGAATTCTGAGGATGTGATGACTAACAAGAATTCACAGTCGATGTGCAATGCTGAAGCTAGAAGCTCTATCGACCATAGATCTACTCAGGTTTGTAATCATTCATAAAATTTATATATACATATGTTTTCAGAAAAGAAGTTTAAGGTTTAGCCATGTTTTATTAGATTGGATTAGTGAACCTTAGTAGGGACTATGCAAGCGTGTTTCTTTCATTTATTTACGTACCATTACTTAAAATAGCTAATACTGCCTCATATATGAGAATTTTTTGGAGGTTAAGACTTAGGAGGATGCCTACCTAAGGTCTGATTTTATGGTTGAAGCTAAAGAGTGCAGTACTTGTTGATTGAGAATTGAGATTTATCAAAAGTTAACAAATTACAAATGAGAGTTTGATAATAACTTACTGATATTACAGTGCCCGTTAAGAACCACCAATAAGATTAGTAGCCACCTACTCTATAATTTCCATACAAACAATTCAACTACTGTTTTGGCATGTGTAAGCCATGATTTTGATCACTGTCTACAATCCATTCATCTTTTGCTGATATACAAATTTGCTGACATGGAGAGTAAAAAAAAAACAAAATTGACTCATTTTGTTCAAGTAAGTAGAATTTATTTAGTGCTGAATATGAAAATCACCAAACTGATGTGTAACTTGTAGATATATGGTTATTGGGTTATTTTGCAAAAATAACTGTTTTTCTGTATTACTTTCACCTATCTATGTAATGCAAACAGCTGCTTCAATGGATCTTCACATTCTCGATACTGCATACCTGTATTTATACGACAAAAACCACAAAAAGGTTGTTCTAAACTTAATTCATGTCATACAAACCTGAAAATGGACAATGCATGAAATTGCCTTGGAACTTTGGTTCAAATTTTTGATGTTTCTTTCGATTAAGTCATCTTCATTTTGCCTCGGGACGAGAATAAACACCCTGGATTTACCTCATTCCATCTTCATATTATTCTTATGCAGCCAAAAGCTACAAATGAAGTTTTAGTTCAGCCAACTGCAGTGCAAGAGAACAAACAGGCTACAGATATAAATGCCCATCCAGCAATTACATCTACTACAGAAACTGACAATAGGGCGAGTTAGATATTGTTGATAGCATGTTCCAGCTCTGAATCAGGTTTTGAAATTTAGCCATAACTGTCATATCTTCAAGGACTGAACTACAAATTGCACAGGTTTTGCTGTTTTGAAGGGAATCACAATCAAACCATTTTTCGATGTTTGTATATTTATCAGCAGGACTCATGGGGTTGAGCTATGTTAGAGTAGGACAAGGTGCATATGTTAAGATGATATTATATATATTAGCTGTGTTAACATAATTTATGGTTATGGAAAAACAGTACTGTATTTTTTACATATTTGCAGTAAAAAGTGTTTTTTTTTTCTTGTTAATGTGTGAATTTGTGTGATGTTTCAATGAAGATGCCCTTTTTTTCCAGTGATTTTTGTGGATTGGTAGTTGTAGAATTTTAGGTAGACTAATGCTGCATTTGTTTATGTTTTTGGGTTACTTTCTTAGAAATTTTCTTGGAAAGTGGGCACCGTAGTATTTGTATGGAATGATGTGACACATTGGTTGTTTATGTATATAGAAAACGATTTAGAATAGTGACATTTGTCATTTGCATTTATTGATCTATGATGTATAAGGCGATCGATTTACGATTTACTTATTTTTTAATGAGTGTGTGATAAAAATATGTTACGATCCTAATTGTAAGGTATGGGACTTGGATCCCACATCGGAATTATGGGGTTTTCATGTGGGGTTTATATGGCTTTGGGCTCTTCCACCTCATCAGCTAGCTTTTGGGGTTGGGTTCTCTCAGGGTCATATCAAAATAGTAAATTAAGAAGGATAAAAGAAAGAATAACTAGCATTTTCGAATGAAAATGGGTGCTTTTGATAAGGTGATATGTTATTGTTATTGTAGTTGTAGAGATGATGATAAAGTTGGTGAATTAATTGCACATGCTCCTTCATTATTGCTCTCTCTTCTTCTCTGAATTAATAGTAACATGATGAGCTTGTAAGTAGCTACATATATATAAAAGAACTGTATATACACTCATCAACCAATAAATTGAATATATTCTTCCACAAATACACAAACAAAGTAAAGGAATAAACTGAAAATATCAATAACAACCAACCAAAGAAAGAAAAATGAAAACCTTCCTAGTTTGCAGCATATTCATCAAAACACTCTACTAGTATGTATAACAATTCATGCAGGAAATCCAACATCAAACACACACACACACAAATTCAACAATAACCAATGCATCAACACAAAAGAAAAAACGAATCATATAATATCGGGCTATTTGTTACCATCTTCAACGGTTTTTGGTTCCGTTTTTGCAGATTTTCCAATGATTGCCTTCTTCGCCTTGACTAGTGATTGCTTCATCATCTTAACAATGGATTGTTTCTGAGTTTTCACTGGAACATTTTCCTTTGCAACATCTTCTTCAGATGTTTTCGTAATCTCATCATTTTTGGCGCATTCTTGAATTTGGGCATCCGTTTTGATGGGCTCATCGGGTTTTTTCTCTTCGTCCTGTTTAGGCTCAGTTGGTTGTATATTTTCCTTTATTTTCACTTCTTCTACTTCAGTTTTCTCAGGCTCTTTAGTTTCTTCTTCTGAAGCTTTTTCTACAACTTCAGGTTGAGGGATTGAAATCTCAGTGTTCTCAATGAGCTTTTCTTCAGTTACAACACATTTTTCCTCAGCTTTTGATTCAGTCTTTTCTGCCTCAATAGGTTTATCTTCTGATATTCCTTTTACCTCAACAGTTTCCTCTTCCTTTGGCAAGCTGATATCCGTTGAACATACTTGAGCCTTTTCTACTGCTTCAGATGAAACTGGAACTTCAGGTTTGTCAGCTGGTTTGTCGTCTATAATAGGAGCAGCCTCTGAATTTTCTTCCAGTTTACACTCAACTTCTGGAACTGCCTTGTCAATTTTTTCTGTAATTTCAGATTTTTCAGCTGGTTTTTCGTCTAGTATAGGAGCAGCCTCTGAAGTCTCTTCATGTTGACACTCAGCTTTGTTCTCGATTTTCTCAGGTGATATCTCCTCTACTACGGGAGCAGCTTCTTTAGTTTCTTCTGGTTTAGATTCAGCTTTTGTAGATTCCTTTTCAGCATTTTCGGCAACTTCAGATTTTTCAGTTAATTTCTCCTCTAGTACAGGAGCAGCCTCTGTAGATTCTTCTGGTTTACACTCAGCCCCTGAAGATTCTTCTACTATAGGAGCAACGTCGGAAGTTTGTTCTGGTTTAGATTCAGCTTCTTTAGATTCTTCTTGTTTACACTCAGATTCTGGAATCTCTGTCTCAATTTTCTGAGCAACTTCAGGTTTCTCTTCTACTATAGAAGCAACCTCGAGAGTTTGTTCTTGTTTCGATTCAGCTTTTGGACCTTCTTTCTCAATCGGCTCTGTAACTTCATCTTTCTCAGGTGATTTTTCCTCCACTACAGAAACCAGCTCTGGGGTTTGTTCTGTTTTGCCCTCAGCTTCTGGAAACTTCACATCTTTGGCCTCAGTTGCTTCCTCTGTTTTTTCAACACATTCCTCAACAGCCTCAGCTTTTGGTGCTTCAGCTAAATCAGCTATCTTTTCTTCAACTGGCTCGACTTTCACTTCATCCTCTTTGTTGCCAGCTTTTTCAATAGTCGGTTCCAATGGAATACAGGCCACAGCAACTGGGGGCTCGACGGGCTTATCGTCGATCTTTTTGTCCTTTGATGATTCAGCTAATGGAGCAGATACTACTTCAGTTGATTCATCAGCTTTTGGCTTATCATCATCTTTGATATCCTTTACATCTTCAATTACAGCAGGTTCGATTTTCTTTTCCTCTATCTTTGCTTCTGGTTCAGCAGTAACATTTTCTGGTTCTATTTTCTTAATCTCTAATTGCACTTCTTTATCACCATCCTGCAGTTATTAACTGTGTTTAGTAGGTGATAAATGATAATCCATAAACAAGATTATTCTGGAAAAGGGTTCATCTCTATATTAAAGTTAAATCAAGATAAAAGGAAAGTAGACTGAAGAAATCCAAAAGCAACAAGCTGAAATTCAAAAGAGAGATTGATGATAAGCAAAAGAACAGATTATAGCTATGGTACAAAAAAGATGATCAAAATTTACCTTGTTCTCAGTGAGATTTCTACAGTTAACACTTAAAAATAAAGATATAATTTCCCTATTAGCAGTAAAAATCTTGCTCCAAAGTACAAAACCATGAGTGGTACAAGAATCATCAACAGGAACTCAACCCTTTATAATACCCAACTTAATTTTTCCACATCTTATATTCAAATACTCATAAAAAGATTTGATTTTTCCCTCACAACCTCACAAAAGAATCAAAATGAAGAGTAAACAAACAGAACCCATTAAGAATAATCATACAAAAACTCATAATGAATATGTTACAAAAAAGTTAATAAAAGTCTCAATCAATCAAGAAAAAAGTACCTGAGGGTGTGTAGAATGATCTGATACAACAGTAACACCGTCAGAAGCCATGAATGAATGAATTTGAATAGAGATATCAGAAAGAAAAGAAAGTATATGAAAGCAAAGAAAGTAGAAAAACACCAACACAAATACCAGTATGGAGTGATGTGTATATTTCACATGAATGATTATCTGTCAACAGTGTGAGTGGAAATCCTTGGGCAGCTAACCATACAAAAAAGGCAAAAAATAAATTAATACTTAAATAATATACAAATATTATTATTGATTTGTAATCCCAATAAATGAGAAGGGGTATTATGAAATTGTTCTATAATGGAAAAAAAGATAGGAAAAAAGAAGAATTGAAGAGCTGTCAATTGAAAAGTGACAAGCTTTATTATGGGACCATTTGGGGTTTAACGGCCTAATATGTTTTTGGCTAACAGTTGTCTCATTTTTTGTCGGCTTTTTGTGCCAGCCCAGAATTCATTTGCGCACACATGCTTTTTTGCCACCTTTCATTCTTCTTCTCCATTGTTCTACCCCAACATTTATTTCCATTATTTGGTAAAAAACGTATCATTTTCTGTAAGATTTCGATTCACACTATTGTGTTGTCATTTTGAGGTCATTGTTAGTGGATATTTTATAATTACTTGTACGATATTTAGACCCATAAATATGTTTTCACATAAGTGGATGACCCGAATCTATCATAAACTGATTCTAATGAAGTCAGCTTAATTTTTCATCGATATTTTGATAAAATCGCTTTATGATCGACTCAATTGAAACCAGGATGAGCCAGAAGAAAAGGCATGGTTCTACTTAAAGAAAAAAAAATATTCTTTACATATATATTATTTGTAAGTAGAGGAATATAGAGATAAATTACAACAAGCTATATTAATTCTTTTTCCTTAATTCGATATAAAATTAAGTTAAACAATCACAATTCTATGTAATATCATAAGCACGGAAATGTAAATTTCTATTCGTAATTGCAAAGGTAATATATTATTTTGGTCAGTTTAGTTTAATACGTTTGATGAAAAACAAATTAAGATATTGAAGTAATTATGAGGTTGAGGATAAGCATAAAGATGAGCCTCACATAATCATTTTTTTCCTTCTAATTTTTGTCTTGCTTTGAGAATGGTCACCAATTTGTTTAACATGTCACATCCCAAATTAATGTGATAAGGATAAGCCACATTCTAAATTAACAAGTTTTAATAATTTTTTATTTATTTATTGGGCCAATTATACTAATTATTCATCTTAATTAATATAAAATCAACCAAATCCACTATTTCGGGTACATAACATACACACCTCTCTTTAAATAAAATTTTACAATGGCCTCTTTCATTAGAAAAGTAACAAAATTTGGTGATGTAATTAAAATTAAATTATAAGTTTTCTATTTTCTCCTTCTGTTTTTCTTTAACTGAAAAATCCGAAAAGTGATGAACCTAATATTTCAGAGTTTACAGAAACATGCTTTAGAGCTAGTGTGACAATTTGGGATTTATAAGATCTTAAAATAAATCGTAGAAAAATACTTAAAAATATAAGATCTAAATTTACTTGTTAAAATATATCGAGAGTTTATTTCCAAAGCCCATTTACAATATAATTAGCACCAAAACGAAGTTTGATAATTCGGCTCATTGCTTGATAGAAATGGAACTATATCTTTTGGGCCTGACCGAGATGTTCAAATATTACAGTTCGATTGGGCCATTTATAAATTTACATATATTGGGCTTTGTTAGTGGCCCTAATAACTTTCTGTTCTTTCCCTCCTTAAAATAAAAGTATTAACATTACTATAGTTTTTGTGATTTATTAATGGGTAAAAATTTATTTTGGTATCTGGACTTTGGTGTTAATGTCACATATCCGAATATTTACAATAACTCAAATGGTACCTAATTTTTTCCATATAATTATCAGAATGTACCTCATATGTTGATTGGGCTTTTTAATTGGGCTTTAAATTGTTTGATTTTAGTGAACCCATAAGGACTAGATTGGTATACTGGAATGAGGTGAGAATGGAATGGACATTCCCGATTACATTCCTATACCTATGCTTGGTATAATTTTATGATGGGAATACCAATTTCCATTGGAATCCATATTCCCAAAAGTGTGGAATAGTGATTCATTGCCTCCCCCAAGGGTTTAGCTATTCCATGTCCATCATGAATCAACTTCAATTTTCTTGAAATAAAATTATCTTCTCCAACCTAATAAAAAGTTTTGAAAATCGACGAATAAATTGTCTTTTCTATTTTCGGCATATTATTAATAATCTATAATTATTAAAAAAATATTAGAAAAAATAAAAATAACAACAAAAAAAAGAAAAAATATTGAAATGCATTGAAAAAATAAAAATAGATACATATTATTTTCTTACTCAATTAATAACATTTTAATCAATAAAAATTACTTTAATTATAATAAATTTAATTAAAAATATAACATAAATATGAAAAATATGAAAAATATAGGAAAAATATAAAATTGCTTTGAAAAATAAAATGATATTATGAGAATCATACTTTTACTTTTTAACACAATAATAAGTCATAATTCATAAATATAACATCTATTTAGAATTGATACAGTAGTAAAAGCGCATGCTTAATGTTTAAGAAAAAAATACTTGTGATACACATCATTTTTCAATTGATAAATTATTAGTTAGAAAGCATTATATACAATTTAAAACTAGTACAAAATATATTTTTTAATGACATTTTTCTTTATCCATTCCGAAATAATTATACATTTGAAAAAATAATTATACTTGAAAAAGATAGTTTGACTTTTAAAAATAATTTTATTTATATTCACAATGTTCATTTTAGCTATCAATTATTACATTGTAATGAAATAATGAATTATGGTGTCATTCCTTTCCTATTCTTGAATATACCAATCATATGATATGTTATATCAATGGCATCCCATTCCCACTTATGTTCCTTTCTTGATTTCATTCCATTACCATCTAATTCCATTTAAACATATCAATCATTTCCTAACATTCATATATGATATTTTCTACAATATATATAAATGTGTAACAAGTGTTTAAAAAATACATAACCATCGATAAAACACAAAATTATAGAGGTATGTCCCTCTTAATTTGATTAAAGATAGATTAGAGACATTGGAAACTTATATCAGTTTCATCTAATTCTTTCCTAGTAATTAAAATCTTATATTATTGACTCCCATAATTGAAAACCACCAATACCAATCGCAACAAATCAGTTCGAATCCGCTATAAATGTAACACTTTTTCTTATATATATAGATATATGATAAGTGTATAAACGAATACGTCGAAACAAATCAAAACACGAAATTATGGACGTATGTCCCTCCTAATTTGATTAAAAGATAGATTAGAAATTTGTAGCAATTTCATTTAATTCTTTCCTAAATAATTAAAATCTTATATTTATGACACCTTTGAGTCAATTTCCTAAGCCTCCTCCAATGAAAAATCGACAAACAATATGTCACTTTCATTGATTGACAAGACTCAACTCAAAGGAGCCCCCCTAATAGAATCTCAAATAGTCTATTTAGGATTCATAAACCTTGTCCCAAATTATTAAAGGGCTGTCATTTTTATCTTAGAAAAAAAAAATTGAAAGCCCTCAATCATCATTTTCCCACTATAAAGCAAAAGGTTTCTATGTAATTATTCAAGTTTTGGGGGAAAAGGGGTGCATTTCAAGGACAAGGCTTTTAGTAATTGATGGGATTAAAGTGATAAAAAATGCAATTAAAAGGATGCTTTTTAATTAAAAATTTTAATTAATATAATGATATCTTCTTCTTAAAGTCAATTTCTAACTGACATTAAACAGTAATTAAGCTTATTTCTTTATTAATTAATCGTGGTCAAGCTTGCTTAATTCACAAAAATCGAATTAAAAAATGGTGCATCACATCTAATTAGGGTTTAGACACTAATCATTGTCATTAGAGATTTTAAGTTACTATATTTAGTAAATGATGTGTAATTAGTTACTTTGTAGTCATCATAAGCTTGTGGGTTGAAAAGACATAAGGGTAATTAAGTTTTAGTTATGATTTAACTAACATTTTGCTAGAAATCCATGTGGTTATGTCCCCCTAAACTGTGTAAACTGGGGATAAATTTTTTTATTATAAATAAAATTTTATTTTTTATTTCAAAATTTTAAATATGTGATTCGTGTAATTCATAAATATATTTATTATAATATATTTAACATGCGTAAAATTTTTAACATGTATTAAATAAATAAGAATTTGTAATAGAAAATCATATCCTGGAAACTGGGCCAGTTTAGTAGGATGTATTAAGGTCATCTCAAATAGACCACTTATTCAATGTTCTCCATGAGTAATGTGCAATGTTTCGATAATTCAATACTCTTCTTTAAATTTTATGGTCCCAATTATAGAATAGTTAGAAAGAAAAATATAAAGATAATTTTCTTTTGTTTTGGAAATAGAGCATTTCAATTAAATTAATCATGAGAAGAATTTGAATTTACCTTTAAGAACCAATGACATGCACTTAGACAAGTAAATTATAACAAACTTTGTACATGAATTAACTAAAAATTCAATAACCTAAAACCTTCAAGTACTAATTAGAGTGAAATATGTAGTCTAATATTCCCATGTAGTCGAAATAGTAGTATCACAAATGTTAAAACTAAAATAAAATCAAAAATAAATTTATGTATCCTCTGGTACTAAAATTGAGATTTTTCCAAAGGGTTTGATATTACAAATTGGCTATACTAAGCATTACTGTGGCTATATTTTCAATCTTCATAAACTGCATACTTTGTGTGACTTAGAGGGTGTTTGGCTAAGCTTATTTAAAACATCTTATAAGTTTTTACACATTATAAGATGTTTTAAGAGCTTATAAGATGTTTGGTTTTATTTAAAAAATAAGCTCTAAGTGTTTGGATAAAATAAGTCTATTGGACTTATAAGATGTTTTCAAATGTTATCCGAGAGAATTTGTGCAATAACAAAAATAAACATTTTTCGGAGAAATGCATTATTGGAAAAGAGAAAATTAACTAGGGATATTTGTGTCTTTTAAAAATATTGTTGAATAATATGAAACCCCGTGAATTATATTATTGATAAAAGAAGGGTATAAATAGTGTTACAATAGAATCTAATGAAATCGTAATCTACCTACAAATATGAAAATAAGATAAAACTAAATAACTACAAGATTATAAAAGATACGATAGGATACTATATAATCTAAACTAATTTAAATATTATCTAACACTTCCCCGCAGTTGAAACGTGGGATCTTGAACGTTGAAACTGGATCTAAATCCAAAAAAATAAAAGCCGGTGATAACCTTGAAAGGCGACGGCTATGGCTCTAACTCCTTATTTCCAAGAGTGAGCGGTTTTAACATTAAAAAAAATATTCTAAGTCCTCGTATGATGAGGACAGACTGCGATAAAGGCTCAAACTCCTTACTTTCAGGGCGAGCGCTCGTAACATATATACAAATAAAAAACTACAAATCGGCGGCACCTAGATGGTGCGGCAACAATAACTCAAACTCCTTATTTGTCAAGGATGAGCGATGATAATATAAAAAATAAAACTAAACTAAAATAAGGTGCGTCGGACGGGATCGACGACTTAAAAATAGCTGAAGCAAAACACAAGATAATGTATATATGTATATTAGAAAGAAAAAAAAAGATAGGTGCGTCGAACGGGGTCGACGACTTGATGGCGGCAACGGAAGCGAAAGATCGAGGCTCTGATACTATGTTGAATAATATGAAACCCCGTGAATTATATTATTGATAAAAGAAGGGTATAAATAGTGTTACAATATAATCTAATGATCTACCTACAAATATAGAAATAAGATAAAACTAAATAACTACAAGATTATAAAAGATACGATAGGATACTATATAATCTAAACTAATTTAAATATTATCTAACAAATATAAACAACATCAAAAATTTAAGATTTGAAATAAGGCGAGTTTGAATACTAACTTATTTTATATTTGCTTATAAGACCTAAACATCTTATTTTTTAGTCTTATAAGCTCTTATTAAAAAAATTATACAAACACTTTTGAAGCGCTTATAAGTTTTCAAACATCTTATAAGATGTTTAAAAGAGGTTATAAGCTTAGCCAAACACCCTCTTAATCTTTTTGTCAAAAAGCTTTGAGATTCTTCTCTAAAAGGAATAAGGATTGGACATGGAGTATAATTAATCCCATTGTTTAAGGCATTATTGCTCTTTCTTGTCAAGTAGATATATCCAAGTTTTAAGAAAGGCTTAGATTAAATGAATGTAAGATAATAAACAAAAAAATGTTAATTTTATGTGTTCAAAGACACATGGATTATGTCGCTTTAATTTCAAACGATTAATTGATTAATATTCTCTCGCTAATAATCCTTGCTATTATCTTTTAATTAGTTCAATGATTATCAAGTGATCTGCTTACTTTCAGATGGTGTAAAGTTTATTGATGGAATATTATTGAGTATTATTGATAGAATATGCTGGATTATGTCCCGATTGATATAATCTTTTTTTCTCCTTTTCCTTTATTTGAAGGTGTCGATTCTTTGTCAAATTTAAAAAGGACAATTTCATGTGAACGTCTAAGTTTGATTAGCTTAAATATATTCCTTCACACTCAATTAATTCTTAATAGTACTTTTAATTTAGATAGTGATCACAAAAATTCTAATAAACAATTAAGAAAAGCTCTATGTCACACGATAAACACTTATTAAATATTTATTAAATCTATGGAGAAATAGTGTGGTTTTAGTATCAATAATTAATATGGTCTAATGAAAGATATATAAAGAACAATTGGCAAAACATACAATGTTTACTAAGTTAAAGCTCTACATAAAACCATGCAATCACTATAAAGAAAGAACAAGAAAACATAAATAAAATTGAAGCACTTCTATATGTGAACTCATTTGTTTCATCTAATATCTAATATATATATATATAGATCAATGTAAGAATAAATCACTTAATCAAATAAGGCTCTCCATGGAAGAATCAAGTTATTAGGGTTTCTATATCAGAAGCAAATTTTAAAAAGTAAAAATTCTAAAAACCTTCTCACAAAATTAGAAATTATGTAAAAACCACGAAACCAATGATCCGTTGTATTTTCATTTATATTTATTTTAGCCTTTCACATTCGAATCACATCAGTTTAATTCATAACCTTTTAATTTGCAATACAATCTCTTAAATCCATTTTCGATCAATTAAATTTGGTTGGGAAAATAGATTATATGTGTCACGCATGAAATGTTTGTATATCAATGCTGTCATTTAAAATTTTAGTTTCACATTATTAGTCATTCTGTGAGCAGCCATTGTGCATGGGGTTTATAAAGCTCAACAATGGCTGCATTTGGGTCAGTTATCGTGCTCGACTTTTTTGAATCGGTATATATAAGGGTGCCTCTTGGTGCTATTATATAGCTCAACAATTACTTGAACATAAATGTAAAGTATAACTAAAACGACAATTATACCTTCAAATATGCGAGCTGAAGATGAAAAACTAAAGAGATTCTAATTCGAAAAATAAGAGATCATTATGATAATACCGCAAAACAAATAACATTTTGATCGATTGAAGAAATACATATATCGAAAGGTCATCTAATTAACACATCTTAACTATGTAAGGATATTGTGGAAAATATGCATTAGACTTATTAACTCATTAAATATAAATAAATTAAATGGAAATAGTTACTTCTATTGAGCACATGATGAAAGTATTAATAAGTGATTCATCATGCATTAACAATTTAAAGACATTTAACAATGACAAATTGTATATACATGGTCAATATTGCTAATTTATGGTAAAATAATTAATGTAAAGGCTACTAATAATAGACTACATTTCATTTAACACATATATGGTGTCTGACTTAAAGCTAACAAAAACGGATTATGATCTTCTACTCCAAAATCATGTTTCATCCTCTACTCCATCATGTGGATGTTTGACATGTGTCATAGATATTAATCCTTGTTTGCTTTGTAAATCAAATATAGAAAAAGATAAAAAAAAGAATAGAATAAAATAAATAAAGAAACCCCAATATATATGGATCCTGTTAATCATATCACATCTTAATTACCATTTTCATAAATTAACTCTAATTTGGTTTGTCGGCTACTAAAAATTGCCCAATATTCCTTGTATGGATTAAGTTCGATTTTGAAATGAATATATTGGGGAAACAAGGCTTATTTAAGTGGCGACTAAACAATAATTAATAAAATATATATTTTAGAAAAAAAAATGTTATTGGTGTGATTGATTTTTTTGTTGTGAGAAATTTATTTGTGTTAATATTAAATATAATTTTTATTATATATATTTAATCAAATTCATAAAAATGTTCACAAATTTATAGTATATTGCATTAGAATTAATATATTATTACCTAATATTTTATGTTGAAAAGTTTCAAAAATAAAATTTTATGATGTTAATTGTCAAATCATGAATATCACAGCCTTACCTTAATCGCAAAAGAAATACTTACCTTAGTAACAAAATAAATTGGGAAAATTTATATTTGGGGAAATTGTTTTCTTATTTATTATTTTTTATTAAATAAGTTAAGTACATAACAAACAAGGACTAATACATTATGACACATGTCAAACATCCACATGATGTAGTAGTGGATGAAACATGATTTTGGAGTAGAAGATCTCAATCCAACAAAATGGTTGTGAGCTGTGCAAGTTCGAGGGATCCGGGGTCATGTGTGCAGTGGCACCGGTATCAACATACCAGTCAGGAGAGCTATTGTTGACATGGCATTGGGAATGAAAGGCAGTGGCTAAGTTCGCATCAATGGGTGAAGACCGATTTGCAAAAGAGACCAAATCCGGACACGCAGAGGCATAGTGTCCATCCTTGCGACATAATTGACAATGGGGAGGTCTCCGTCCTCGACCACGGCCACCAGAAAAACCACTGCGTGTGTTGTTATTATTGCGACCACGAGTATTGTTGGATGACCCACGACCCGGAGAAGGACCACGGTTTTGAGTGGCAGTGAAGGCTGCTTGTGGTACATTCGTGGGATGCATATTTTTAAGGAACAGCTCGTGGCTTTCGGCTTGAGAAAGTAAGTCCCGAAAAGAGGGACGGGGAGTATGTGTACGCTGTGCAATGGAGAAAGTCTCGAAAGTGGATCCAAGACCACATAGAAACCAGTGAGACTTATCGGTTTCATCAACAGCATGTCCAATAGCAGCCAGTTGGTCACAGATGCGTTTAAACTGGCGACCATAATCAGAGACAGACATGTTACCTTTGTGAAGGTGACGTAAGGAGTCACGAAGGGACTACTTTGGAGGGCTTGCCAAACTTCATGCGAGGTCTGAAGACCTAGAACCTCGGACATCGCTTCTTCAGAAAGAGATGAATGAAGAAGGATTAATGCCCGCTGATCGTTTTCTTGCCAAGAGGAGAATGCGGGGTTAGGGACTGTCTTTGCGTCAACCTGAACCGTGGCTGGGGGCGGCACAGTGGTGCCATCAATGTGCCCTGCGAGCTTTTGAAAAGATAAGAGAGGGACAATCTGATTTTTCCACAAGAGGAAGTTGGATGAGGATAGCTTAATAGTAAGCATGTGCAGAATTGTCGAGAGAGATAGGGAGGAGTCGTTGCTGGCCATGGCGATCGGAGGGATAGGAGTTCGAGAGAGAGGGGTAGGGTTTTTAGAGGATCAGAAAGTTAGGCTGATACCATGTAAGACTGATTGAATCGGCTTATTGTGTAGCCTTGTTGCATTGAGATTTTATAATACAATAGGTTTACAAAATAAGGAAAGAATATTCTATTCTAATACAAAAGATAATATCTATATTTAAGAGATATTATCGTTTACACAAAAACTGCCACAAAAAACCTAGTGAGATATTAGCATGGTCATTAATAGTGACAATTTTTACAATATTTATTATAATTCAATTTATGAAAACCATTATTGTCAAAACCTAAGATGTTTTGTTTTATCTATTATGGGGAAACCCTAATTAGCTAGTCCAATAGATCATGATTTTGTAGTCATAGTGCGAGCCCCTAAAGACTCCATTTTGTCTAAACTCCATAAAATACATTTTTACCATAATATCTATTGTATGGTTCGTTTTTCTTCAAATTTACTTTATAATTACGACCCATGCAACCAAATGAAACGATTTTCACTATATTCGTTTTTTTTTTTTTTTTTTTTAAATCTCGAGAGCTTATATATTTGTCAATAATCGACCAAATTTTGAGTCCTTTTATGTCAAGTGTACATTTATTTGGTCATTCTATAATTAACCAATACAAAATGGGTTTTATATATACGATTGAACATCAAACAATCATCCATATATAGATTAGATCGTACAACAGGCAAGCTCTAAATGCTGATAGGCCTATATCTATAAATGTTTTGTGGATAAAGATGCATCTTTATTCTTATTTATTTTTTTTCTTTGTATTTTTGGTACGGATGACATATATGTACTAGAAGTCGGTGCAAATGAAAATTGACCTGATGATTGGAATAATTGGAATTATAGCAAAGCCAGCTAGCTAGCTATATACAAATTATAATAGACAAATTATAACCACACGTTCATACAGACATGCATATTTATTAGGATGGTGTGCATTGAATTTGTGGGTTTCACATCAATATATATATATATATATCATTGTCCACAGAAATAAGTCCCCCCTTGCACGTACGGGCACCATTTGCTAAATCGAAAAGGTGAAAGACCATTTTGAAAGACCATTTTAACTTTTTTTGGACAAATGTGAAATAATATTTTCTAGAGTTTTATTTTTATATTAGTTTAAATAAAATTTTGAAGTATAATTTGTGTTTTGCTTTCACCCTTCAAGTTATTTTTCGATTATTGAATTGGGTAGATGCGCTCATTATATATACAAAAATGACATTTGAGGTAAAAATGCTATCAATTGCGGTTATAATACAACATAAATGGTTTGAATGATGAAATTTAAACATAAATTAAATTTTACGAACATTAGTGTAATATTTGACATTTTAATGACTAAAGTGGTACAATTAAATTTAAAACTTGAAGAACTATAAGATATCAACCCAATATTTTATTCTAAATATACAATCTATTTTATATGATTAATAGACCTACACAATAAATGTACATGATTCATATCAACTTTGACGACCATTAATTAACTGAAAATACTAGTTAGAACTAGAAAAAATACACAAAAATAGATGAAAACACATGTTCTATGTTATACCCAGAACTATAAATGCATTATTTAATAATTATTTTAAATGCATATTTTAATAGTTATTTTTTCAGGAATTTTATACAAAAGAGTAAGAAAAATAAAGATATGACTTACAAAATACCATTCAATTTTCTTATAAGTAAATGTTATCCACCCTTTGAAGAATGTATTATTGTAATAAACACGTGGACCGACACACAGTGATATAATCAATTCTTTCACATAGCCCCCACAGTCCTTTTCTTTATGTAATCTCTATTTATTATTTTGTGATTGTATTTTCTGGGTAAGTCATAAATAATGGGGTCACTGCTTCTAATATTATTAATTTTATTTTGTGTAATTCTTAATGAATCCAGCTCATCAGACTTTATACATAAATATTACATACCATATAATTGTTTCTCGAACTCTACGTTTCAAATAAAATATAGCTAATATGTACATTTTTTATTGAATAAAATAAGACATAAATTTACATAGAATTCAATGTTAGGGACATTTAATTCCGACATAAAACTCCATACAGAATAAATGATTAAGTGTGAATCGAAATTTTGAAATTCTAAATAATTAATATTTTACTAGCTTCATTTTTGTTCTTGTACGTAGTAGAAGGGGTAAATAACAATTACATCCACTTTTGTGCCTTCATAATTATTTTCAAAATAAAGTCAACCTAGTATTTTTGATGTCATTTTCATCTTCGCCGCAATTAGTTATTTTTCTGCATGGGCGATGTAATTTAGTAATACAAAAAAAAAAGAAAAGAATGGACTACCAAAAGAAAATATTAACATTTGCAACAAATAATAAATATTATATTTCTTAGAAGCTTAAGCTTTAAACGAGGTGGTTATTTATATAGTATCACATCCAAATTAAATTGTATTTTTTCTTCTTATTTCAGAGCATAAATAACAAGTAATTGTCTCTAATTCTATGAATCAATTATAAAAATTTCTTAAAGATTATGTGGATGTCAATAATAGGTAAAGTCCACTTTTTCTTAAAATTGAATGCATGAATATATTTATATATGTATTTTTGATTGTATATATACATACATGTATGTATATGTAAAATTCTACCTCAACTGATTGTGCCATAAGGTGTAGTCTCGGAGAGTGAATACAAAAAAAAAAATTAGTGGGGGGATTTGATATTTTTTAATTATGAGGGGCAAAATTAAAATATAAATAACTATAGGGGTAAAATAATTTTTGGAAATTCTTTTGGAACTCCAAATATTGTTCATAAATGATAGCATTCATATTCAGTAAGAGGTTATAAGTTCAACCCACAAAATGTACGAGTTATTTTTCTATTTATGTAATAGTTCATTCTTTGTATTAGAAATTACGGATTATTAATAGTTGGTCTAATATATAATATAAAAATGAAACCATCTCATTAAAAAAAATATATCAACTAAGTTCCATAATGCAAAAACCCTAAAATACATATGGTGGGTTATTTAAAAATGGAATTTACAGATAATCAAAAGATACTATATCTAATAGAAAAAAGAAAAGGAATAAGCATGTATTTATGGTTGACTTGATATATAGAACAGCTCAACCCAAAGTGATTAATTAGGAATTAAGATAAGCTCACGAGTCGATTATTGAAGCTGGAAAGATCATATGTATCTCTTAATGGGCCCTAATTCTTAATAATCATTTATGAGACAAGCCAATATGTATTTATATATATATATATATATAATGTATTAGTTACAAGATGTCAAGTGACAATATCAAATTTATCAACTATATATATATTAAGTGATAAGAATTCTTTTATACACAAATGATTTTCAAAAGTTTAAATTAGTTAAAAAACATGTACAAGTTATCATTCAAAAATTAGTGATTAGGAAGTTGTGATCACTAATAATTATTATTCTTTTGTGTTTAGCGATAATTTAGTACCAACAAATATAGATATCATTAGCTAGTTTATCCAAACACATGTCATCAATTACTAATAGTAATAATTTAAAAATATTTATTTATAATTATTTCCCTAACATTTTTTTTTTAAATTCATTATGAATATTTGGTGCAATTTGGACATTATCATTTTATATTTTTATTATATATATATAACAGTAATTTGCAGTGGAGACATTTGGTGCAGTTAAAAACAAATAATTAATTTGTGAATGTCCCATAAACTATACATCTTACTTAAATAATTTCATCTTCATGTAATTTTCTGGTCTTTTCACATTTCTTTCATGCGTGAATATGAGTCGCTAGTTATCCACATTTATGTAAATCAACTCCTTCATTTTCTTAAATTTATAATAACCTATTGATTATGTGATTTAATACCTAATTAGAACCGAAATGCTGAGTAACTTTAATACATTATAATAGCTCAAATTTGTTTGTTTATATGTACATGTCTAAATTGATTTGTGTCCATAAATATTTCAAATTATTAACCCCTCTCAACAAGTCATTTCATCATAAGTATCAGACTAAGGGGGTGTTTGGCTAAGCTTATAAGCTCTATGAAAGTGTGTGGATAATTTTCTTAAAAAAGTGCTTATAAGATCAAAAAATAAGATGTTTGGATCTTATAAGCAAATAAAAAATAAGTTGTCAAAACCCAACTTATTTCAAAATCATAAATTTGTGATGTTGTTTATATTTTTTTAAAGACATAAAATAAACTTAGTTAATTTTATTCTTTCCAACAATACCTTTCTCCGAAAAAATATTTATTTTTTTATTGCACAATTCTCTCGTATAACATTTGAAAACATCTTATAAGTCCAATAGACTTATTTTATCCAAACACTTAAGAACTTACTTTTTAAATAAGATGAAACATCTTATAAGCTCTTAAAACATCTTATAAAATGTAAGAACTTATAAGATGTTTTAAATAAGCTTAGTCAAACACCCTCTAAAAATAGCATAATAGTTATATAAATTGAATCTAATTATACATTAAACAATTATGTCAAATGTTCAAATTCATAGATGAACCTTGTAAAACAGATTTTGTTATCTTTATACTTTATGAATAGTAAATCAATCCAATCTTATTCTTATTGTGTTAAATGTTAAGTATCCGTGTGGAAATATATTTTTTCATTTAATTTTAAAATATACCAAATATAATCATTGCGTACATGTATTAAAGTTGTATGATTGTTGTGTATGTCAAATGCCACGCATATTAATTTTTTTTGGAACATATGTGCATTATATAAGACAAGACCCAGTAAAGCTTTATTCTAATTATGCTAATAATTGAATTGATAGCATATCTAATGACGATCAAAAAGATATAATTATGTAATAAGATCCTTTTAGGTTGAAGAATGATATTGCGACATCACAAAATGAGCACTTCTAATCACGATTAGGCACACAATAAGTTAACACATAGTACACACATAGTAGGTGATAGGGGTTAATTTGTCGAAATATTAATAATAATGATACCGAAAGTAATATAATCAAGAAACTTGTAGATTGATACGTCCTATGAGGCAAATTGCATCTTAACACTTCATAAATGAGAAAATTGTATCATGATCCCTTAATTATCAAATCGAGAAGATCAAATTCATATGTTCATTTTTGGGGGAATTGTGGAAGAAATTCTCAAATATGAACCATATATACACTAGCGTAAAATAGATTTAATTCTAAATAATTAGGTACATATATAATTAGTCCAATACTTTTGATTATAATCTATAATCTATTTACCTTTTAATTTGGTATGACTCCAATAATAATTGATTTAGTTCGAATAAACCCAACAAGTTTTGACCTAAATCAGTAGTATTTTTCATTTTATCCAATAAAAAGATTAAATGGGATATATACGTCTCTTGCATATGTTGTTTTTTCCTATATAAACTAGTTAATTAGGCCAGAAAGATTCCCATTTAGCCTTATTTAAAATGCATAAAGACTTCATTTAAATAATTTATCCAAATTTGTCTGTATTCAAATTGCAGAATGCAAGAGGACAGCTACATTATTGTTAGTGTCGGCTGTGCTTTATAACTTATATTAATTAATTAGTTTTAATCCTATTATTTTAAGTTCACTAATCATTTCTGTTAGACAATTACAGAGACAAAGGAAATTTCTTCCTCGGGAAGATAAATTGAACACAATAATAAATGTGTAAAAAATCAATCATGGATAATGAAATGAAGAACTTTCATTGCTTATTTTATTTCAATTGATTCTTTCCAATTCAATGATTTGGTTGTTGGTAGAATTGGAATAATTTAAAAATATATGGCATGACAATACCATGCCAGTTTGTGGTTGGCTAACATTTTAAAGATGGTAAATTAAATTTTTGCTATATATTCATCTGAGTTTAATTAGAACAATTTTAATGAATTTGACATAATTTAGATTGCGCTAACTTCATTGAAACCGATTAAAAAAGATGATTTTTATAGCGAGTATTATTGGGTTCACACTCAATTTATTAATTTATGGTAGGGCGAATTAATATAAATGTCAACATAATAAAGTGTGACAGAATATACGAAAAATCAAATGCAAAAATGTTTATTTATGAAAAAAATTACAGAAAGGAGATATTTGAAAAGGTTTAATATAATGATAGTGAAATTAAGAAAGGCGAGAACACCGCCCTCAGAAGAAACGTATTTGGTGGTCTAAGAAGACTATGGAGTTCATAATAAAAAATTGATTCGAACTTTTCTGAATTATAGATATTTAATATTAACACTTTTTATTTTTGAAATATTTATATAAAGCTCCCTCCTTATTTTTATATTACATTTAATAATTAAATATTAAAATGGCATTCACTTTTTAACTTTAAAAAGTATGGATTTTCACTTTTAATAAGTGTAGGAAAATGAAAATCGAAATATATAATCAAACGGCAAGATAATTAAAAAACAATTACAATTAAAAAAATTAGAAATGTTATTCTAAACACCTAAAAAATATTTCTAGGTTAACCATAATTCCTTTTATAATCAAACAATCTTATTCTTTAAATCTATAGCTATAAAGCTCTAAATTTTTTCATAAACATGAAATATCTAATTTTATTTGAAAACAAACAAGTATAGAAGTAAGAGCAAGCTAGCTAATATATTTCTTCTTTGTAAAATCTAGAAAGGTGCTAATTTTGAAGTGGTATATCTTTATATATTTATGTGAAAAAATATTACAACAAAATGCACCTCTTATATCATCATGTTTTTGTCCTTAAATAGATGTAATAATATTATAAAACAAAAACAATAATTCATGACTATTTCATAAAAATTAATGGTAATATTTAATTAATTTTTAAAAATAAAAGAATAGCACAACTAAAAATTCATTATTTATTTGTAGAAGTTGGTCTTAGTTGAAAAATAAATAAACTAATTTAGCATAATGGAAATAATAACACATGTTTTAATACATTTCGCATTACTTGAATTAAGAGAGTTAAAAATAATACTTTTGAGTTATAGTTTTTTGAATCATAAAAGGTTTCACAATATTTTAATTAATTTCATTGTTAGGAATTTTAGGGTATATTTTTAAAACCTTGTTAGCTTAAATGCATTGATATATGTTCTTCATTACAATAGTAATGTCATTTAGTAATACTTTTTAATCCTTCAACTTACTATTGAACTTGACCATGTTTAATTCAACTTTGAAGTGTATTTTAGTCTATATTAGTAAATTAGTAAAAGCTAAAAAGGTTGAAGAAGACAAATTCATGCCAATTATTAAACATAAAAGATGTAAATGTTAATACACACTTTAAAAGAGACTAATTTAATTTTTTCTATAATTTACACAACCATGAAAAATAATAGAAAAAAGGTGGCAATTCCAAATCCATCCTGCCTAAGTTACTAAACAAATACTCCTATGATACATAGGGAGTATTAAAATATTGTGTAGTAGGAAAGACAAGAGAATGTCTAACTATTAAACATTTTTGAATCAATAAATTAATTACACATTACTATGATTGGAAGACATAACTAATCATGTGAAATTCTTATTCTTTAAAGCATCTTCCATTTACATATTTTGTGACTGTTTTTGTGTTAGGAATCTTGCAGCTTGAACCATTCTTTCATCTTGTATTTTTTTTGCATACAATATATATATATATATATATATATATGTGTACAATTTTTTTAAATATATAAATAATATGAAATATATATTACTTAGAGAGTGTTATGAGATAAAAACTAATTTATTATTTTAAAAGCTCGAGGGGCTTGCTTGAAGCTCAATACAAACTTGTTAAAAAATCTCTTTAATCATACATAATTAAAGTCCATTATGTTTGATTGATAATTAGCATAATTAAAAATGTGTGGACTGCTTTGATCAATATTTTCTTTATATCCCCATAATAATTAGTAATTCAGACTTGAGAATTTGCACCAATTATATATCTGTCTTTATGCCCCACAACTGCTGTCAACCTCTTTTATTATTTTCTTAAAATCATTTTGATTAGACGTTGCAAGTCATTTTAAAAAAGAATAAATAATCCATAATCATGATTAAGGGGAATAAACTCAAGTTAATTACAATCTTCCTGAATGTGACTTCCTTTAAAAGGCCCCTCCACATTAACTTGATACCCTATTGCAGTCTCTCTCTCTCTCTCTCTCTCTCTCTAAAACATTTTTTGCTGACAGTTCAAACAAAGCAAGTATTTACAAGTTTTTCAGACTACATATGGGCAGGCATTCTTGCTGTTACAAGCAGAAATTAAGAAAAGGCCTTTGGTCTCCTGAAGAAGATGAAAAACTTATAAAACATATAACTAAATATGGCCATGGCTGCTGGAGCTCAGTCCCTAAACTAGCAGGTAATTAATCATGTACTTTGAATTAATTACATTTGTTTATTGAATTCATAATCCCTTTTCTGTATTCAAGTTTCATTTTGCAATGCTGATGAAGAATTTTTTAATTTTTTTCAAGTTGAGTTAATTAAGAACCCTTGTCTTGTTTTTCACTTTTTGTTACAGTTAATGAATTTAAATAATGTTTTTGGTACAAATTAGGTCTACAAAGGTGTGGAAAGAGCTGCAGATTAAGGTGGATCAATTACTTGAGGCCTGATTTAAAAAGAGGGACATTTTCACAGGATGAAGAGAAACTGATAATTGAACTGCATGCAGTTCTTGGAAACAGGTATACATATATATATATATATCATTAATTGCATTATTATGAATATTTGGACTATATATATATCACTTTTTCTTTTTCAAATTTTTTGTGACATTATTGAGAATTTTGGTACCAGGTGGTCACAGATAGCTGCACAATTGCCTGGAAGAACCGACAATGAAATAAAGAACCTTTGGAACTCATCAATCAAGAAAAAACTAAGGCAAAAAGGCATTGACCCCAACACACACAAACCCCTCTCAGAAGTTGAAAACAATCATCAAGATGATCAAAAATCTTCACCAACCAATGATCAGAAAACATCCGACGGCTCAAGTGAACTCAGTTCCATAGAGCCAGATCATAATAATATTAGCTCTGATCAAACCCAAAAGCCCTCATCTGTTGACCATTTTCAACCACTTCTGGAAAATAATTGCACCAATCTGCCAACTCATGAATTTTTCCTCAACAGATTTGTCACAAGCCATGAAACATCCACAGTTAATTGTAAGCCGTCCGATCAGTTATCAGGGTTTTTATCCTTTCAGCAGCTAAATTATGAGCCCAATATGGGTAGTCTTTCAAATCCAGATACAAATATTTTCTTCAATTCCAATTCAAGTAAATCTCCAGAAATGGTTTCTTCTGATCATTTTGGCTCAAGTAACACTATGTTACCCTCTCTTTCAAGCTCGATTATGTCGTGTTCGACTCGATTAAAGCCCACTATGAATTTTCCCTCGGATAATTCTTTAAACCCTTTTAGTGTCAAATTTGAAAACTGGGATGGCTCCACAGTAAGTAACAATGGCAACACAATGTTTGAAAACAATGTTTTTTCATGGGGTGCTGCAGATTGTGGATCAAAACCCGAGAAAGAACAAATCCCAGAAGATAATATCAAGTGGAATGAATATATGCAAACTCCATTTTTATTGGGAAATTCTATTCATAATCAGACTTCTCATCAAGATCAAGCTTCACACTTTGCAGCAACAGATGGTTCATTAAATTGGTATACAAATCAACAGCAACAAAATTTACAAGGTGCAGAAATATATAGCAAGCATTTTCAGAGGCTACCAGCTGCCACCTTTGGACAATTTTCTTAAAAAAAATGGCTGCTAATTTCTTCAACAGGTGTGTGCTATAGAGTTTTATTCTTAATCTGTAAATAGGGGACCATATACAGAATTATTTCTCAGTTTCTTCATGATATGGACAATTTATCTAAATTTTTTTTTGTCAGAAAAAAGATTGTTCCTCTTTCTTTTTTATGTTAATGTTGTTGTTGTGTGGGTGGTGATAGAACAAGTATCATTTCATTGTTTTTTTTTTCTTTGTTTTATATAATATTTATTAATAGATATGCCATATTTACCGGATGTAAAGATTATTTGTGTTAATAGTTTGAACATTTATGAGTAATTTATTTATGTTTTTCTTACTTTTTCCGGCTTTATCTTTGTCAATTATAATTATTTCATGTTTTTGGAAGAAAAAAAAGGACAATATATATCTAAAATCAGGGGGAGGATTTGGAAGGTTTAAATAATTTCTTGGGTTTTACACAATTGTTAGAAGTTGACTAACAATTTCCGTCAATTTTTTCAGTCAACATTAAACGTGGGATAAAATTTCATTTCGTAACACTTATAGTACTTGTAAAATGTAAAGTTTGAGTTCAATTCAATACACCTAACTATTTCTTAGGATTAAAAATACAATTTTTACCATATTAATTATGTTAACAGTTTGAAGTTGGTGAGTAAACTATGTTCTGTAATTTTTTAGGGTTTTACCGTTGGCAAATAAATTTTTTTTTTTCAATTTTTTTTTAAGCTTATGAAATTCCTTTCAAGACAATGACAGAATATCTAAAAACTGTCGGAAAAGTTTTTTGATTTTTTGGGATGAAAATTCTCTCAATACTTTTTAACAATTAATCAACACCAATCTCTATCAGTACTATCATATTCAAAGGAAATTAATGTGCATGAAAAAATAGAAAAAATGCGCATTAAAATGCTTTTGTAATGAAAGATTAATTCAAGGAACCATTGTCCTTCATTGGATGTCTATCATTGTCTCCTAAGGATAGAGATTGTTTTCACTTTTCACAGCCTTTAAGTCAATTCTTTCTCCACTCTCATACCCTAATTAATAGACATAAACAAAATATAATATTCCTTTTTATTTTTATATCAAAAGATCGATTCGAGAGAGCGTGTGTATATAAAGGAAGCTAAAATTCAAAAATCGAAAGGATGAAATAAATATTTTGACACATATATACGAAGCCAATTCATTATGAATATGAATATTAAAAACCCTAAAACTCTCTTTAACTTACATATACATAGTTGCTTATAAAGTTTTAAAATATGATTGTATTTAATTATTTTTGGAGATTAATAGGAGTTTGGCTAGTTTGCCATACCCCAATGTCAATTAATTCCTATACATATATGATAGATATGTATCTGCCATATAGTCAAATAGGCATAAATTTGTATTTGAAAAGAGTACCCCCACAATAAAATAGCACCTAAATTGTGAGTCACAAGTTATATTCACTAGAAAAATTAATTGACTATCAATCTGATCACAAGATATCTTAAATCCTATGTCATGTAGTTATCTTTAGGTACTAGCATTATCTTAATGAAATCACATGCAAATCAATAATTTCCAATAATATGTAAGGGTTTATCATCTCTAATTGCTTGGTGACTAGAAATGTCACAACTAAATTGGATAGATTTCAATTGTGTGTGGATCACTTATTAAGTGACACAACCTCTTGGGGCACAACTTTTACTACTTGTAGGAGAACAAAAGAAGAGGGTCCCAATTTTGATGTTGATACTTGAAAAGTAAAAAAAAAAAAAAATGAAAATCCATAAGAAAAATTGTGCTTGTGAGAAAAATAGAATAGTATGAAGGGCTTTCTTAGGTTATTTTTATTTTTTTTATCACTTAGAATCATCCACTTATTTAAAGGCTACCAAATTTTTGGTGTATTTTTCTAGTTCCCTATCTTTTCTCATAAAGAACTTGTAAATTTTCATTCCTTTACTATGATACATACATGCATGATGTTGTAGGTATATTGAAAATGAATTAATATTGCATGTGACATAGTTTTGTCAAGTTTTCACACTTAACATCAATAATACATCATAATCATAAAAGTAATACATCATATGTTCTTAGTAATAAAATTTTATTCGGCGTTAAAAAATATGTGATAAATTGAAAGAAGGGAAGTGAAGCTTTACGAGAGATAAAGTCGAAATGTGACCCTTGTTCTAGATCTATATATATATCGTGTATAAAATAAAATGGACGTATTTAGTAGACGAATATTTGTATAAAACTCAAAGTCTAAACTTTTCAATGGACTCATTTGAACCTTTTCTACCAGGTTCATTGTGAAAAAGACAATTTGTTTGATGTATTATGGAAAAGTTCCAATAATGCAGAAGAAATTTCAATGATAGAAACCTATATATAATTAATAATTCAAGGAATCAAAAGGCCCATTCATATATATGAACTAAACCACATGAAGCATATATGTGTGGGGTATGAAGCCTGGGTGTCTTTTATGTGTCCACGTGCATACAAGAAAATATAGACTCCCCAAATTCATTTAATATTATTTATTCATGGGGTCATTGTTAATTTTTATATATTTAATATTCAAGTTTTTTTAAGGCATATCCTATATACTTGTAATATTTATATTCATGGTTGCTAAGGTGCATGTGAAGCAAATTATTGAGTCTCTTTATATTGGTTCTAAAATATTCTTCTTATTACCCAGAAGAAGACAAAGATAAAATGAATGATGATTGGCAAGAAAAGTTTTATTTTTCTAAGAAATTGATTGTAATTGTATTCTTAAAAGGTAGGGAAGAATTATTAATCAACTTTTAATTAACTTAAAATTGTTAATTAATTGTGTGTCTGCTTGATGGAGATATTTTTAAGCAACTTTTGTGTCCATATTACATCATCGGCACTAAACTTATGTTCTTATTTTTATTGATCGAGTATTTAAATTTATGCAACATGTTATTTATTATTATTTTTCTTCAAACAATATGGAGTTAAGAATGGAATCATATGAAAGACAGATGAATATAACAAATAAATGAAGTAGAAGAAGATATTACAATTAATTATGATGATAATTGTGACGGTGGCAATGATGATGGAGGTGATTAAGAAATATAATTTATATATTTGTATTTAAATTCTATTCTACATTAGAGGCAAATATTTATACCATATAAAAGGATTAAATTAAATAAAATCCTCAGCCTCACCCTCTCGGTTGTGTTAGAAGTTGAAATTAGGGACAACACTTTACCTTTTCAATAAAAAGAGATTTTTTATTTTTTATTTTGGTCAATGACCCCCATCTAATTTATGTGGTAATTAATGGTATTAATAAATATTTAGCATCCTTAATTTGTGCATATGACATACTAATCACGTATGATCTAAAAACAAATAAAAGTATGTAATACAATGCTTGCGCAATCACGCCAATTTGCAGGCATATTTAAATTTAAAAAAATCCCTTAATCTTCGATTTTTATTCCATTATCCATTTTTTAATTTCAGCATCATTTTCCAATTGGTATCTTCTTGGCCAAGAATCTCTGAATATATTATTGGCGGCAATTTTTAACATTTTGAAAGTACCAAAGTAATAGTTCTCCCTGAAGTTCAAAATTTTCACGTTTTAATCGATAGATATAAGTTGATCATACAATTTCACTAAATATTTTAGTAAATGCAATAAAGTGATCATAAAAAATTTCACCGAAATATATCATTTAATTTTATGAATTTCTTTTAGACATTCAAAACTAGGAGAAAATTAAATATTATCAAAAATAAAAAAATCCCATTATTGTTCCATTAATTAATGATATTATCTTATTCAAAAGATTCTCACCATCTTTTTGTCTGATTTTCAAACTTTTTCTTTAGAGGTTATGTACAGAGACATTGATTCCATAAAGGAGACTTCTAATATGAGATTTGACTTTTAGGGTGACAATTCATAAACAAGTTCGAATACAACCATGATTGGCATAAAAAATAGTTTGATTATTTGTCTGTGAAATTATTGATTATATATATCACAAATAAAAATTCATATATAGCCGCCTAATAAGACTTTTATAACACTTATTTTTTTTGGTCTACTAGCAAAGATGCCAGAGAATCATAATAATCAGGACAAAGTCATTGCATGAACATAGAAAAATTGATGAGTTTGAACAATTTATAAATGCATTTTGTGAAAGACATAATACAGAAATAAGAATATATTTGGAGTAGATGAAAAGGTTTACACGTATAATGAAACGAGTTAAGTCGAACAAAATATCAAATTGACATCATTGTGTAGATCATGAAACTTGAAAGATTTACTTTGCAAAAATGGAATATATATTGCATTTTACATAACTCAATATTTACGAGATGGACAACTTTTGTAAATTGGATGTATTATGAGTTGGATATTTCTTAAATATTGATTAGGAAATAATAATTTCATCAACAAATCTAAAGGATTTTTATTTCACATATTTGAGTATCCCACAAGCTTTCTACTATTTTTGTTTCAAAAAACAAGACACGAATTTTGCATTCTCTTTTGCGCCGATCTATTTTGGAAAAATGTCTCAATACTTTTTGACATTTATTTTTCACGTTTTGCATGTTGTTCTAACATATTTCATTTATCTTATGAATTAAAAACATGAACAAGTCAAGTTAGGTGGTTATATATATATTTCATCCATGCTTTTGGAAGTACTATTTGCTTAATTATTTGAACTAATATATAGTTCTATTTGGGATTTTTGAATCAAACTTTCTCGTGTTCATTGCTTATTTAACTTTTTTCGTTCTGATTTAGCTCAAATCCGTTGGGCCAATTTGAACCAAATCGGTGACTCTTGAGTCAATCAACACACCAAAATATGACAATTATAGACTGCACTCAAGTGTATTGAGCTGCCTACGTACCTAATTACTTAGGATCAAGTCTAATCGTAGTTCAAATAATTAATCATTTATTTAAATGAATAAACATATGATCATAGCTAAAATGAATAATTAACTAAAGAGTATTGATAAATACATAATGAAAGAGAGGAGAGGGGGAGTACCAAACCCCCTCTTTCTAGTGAATTTGGAGATATTTATAGCCAATAATATGAGTTTTTATTAGAGGGATAAAATATGTGGTAGAGACAATTTGGGGGTGTATGTGTGTCATTTTAACCACATACAACTTTTAAATTGTAGAAATTGATCATTTGGCCCCATTCATTTTGTAGTGTATAAATTAACCATAGCTTCTAAATTTTTGCAATAAGCCCCACATTTTTGTATATATTTTGAGTATTTTTTTATTTATAATCATGTATACCTAAAATTAGGCCGCTCATCACGTTCAGTGATCTTCTAAACTTTTTTCATATGGTAGAATTTATGTATTCTGTCGACTCGTCGTTTTTTTTTTTCATGTGATAATGATTAATGCACTTAATATGTTTACACTTTGTTATAGATGATTATTACAAATGTTATAGTTATTACAACTATGCTAATATAATATTGATAATCCAATAAAAACCCTCCAAAAATAAACACAAGCACAACCATTAGTCTTATAAGTAGAGAATACCATTAATCTTCATAGTAGCTTTATATCATTTATTTATTAGTAGTTATTGTATAATCAAATAAGAACTTATTTACATGAAGATGCTTTATAGCGTAAATAAAAAGGAAAATAGTAGAAAAGTAGAATAAGAAAATGAAATTAACAACAGTAAAAAATTGATCAAAACATTACTGTACACCTTGATTTAACTATCGTTCTTTAATAGTACACCTTGATTATAAACATTAATGTACACCTTTAGAAAATCGATTAGGAATTCAACAATTTTCTAGAAATGATTTTAACAATTCTAAGAACATGAAATCTTATTACAAGACAAGATCTAAATTCAAGATTGAAAACTAATACATCTTCTGAATTCGATATTTATAGAAGTCCAAAATTCAAGATAATAACGACAATAATTTACAAAATCGCCACAAAAAAATAATTGTACCGTGAAGGTAGTTTAATTGGATCCAAAAACTCAAACAAGCTTTCAAATACTTCTATAATAATCGATATAAATATAATAGCATAGATAGATATAGATACAGATTAAATCGTAGAAGAATTACAAAATGATTAAACTCTTTTGATAATCTATAAATTAATCTTGTTAACTTACCTTTCATTCTTTCAAATGTACTATAAGAATACATCAAGATATAAATTTCTCTCACGTAAATTATTGTATACTACCTTCAATATAGTTTATAATATAAATGGAAGCTCATTAATCAAATCTAATCAAATAATAAACCGAGCCTTCGAAGAAAAAAAATTCCGGTTTTTCACTAGAACACCAGGTTGTGACAAGTTTTATCACACGGATATGGGCAATCTATCGCCTTTGCACTTGCTCGATCAAAATACCAATCTCCAACACTAGTTGCAATTGCCTGCACATTTTGAGAAATCGATATATATATTTTATCAGAATATTCGACATATATATATATATATACTTATATAATATGGTATTTAAGGTTGTAAAATGGTATTTTAAGGTTGTAATACCTTGTTGCCAAGTTTAGGACAATTACTCGAGAACCAAAGATCCTGCCTCTCTGATTGGCAGTGAAGAAAGCAAGAATTTATGAACAATCCACTTTGTTTCGAGTTTTCGAACCCTTTTACTGCATTCACCATACTATTCCTAAATCCTGTTACAAGATATGTAATAATGAACCTTAGACGGGCTCCAAAAGATATCGCGAAATTTATTGTACTTTGTGCGTTATCTTTTTATCATCCTCGTTTTTCTTTTCATTTTTCGCACGAAAATTTCAATAACGAAGTATCAAGTAGAAAAGAAACCTTGCAAAAATTGGATCTCTTGTGATGAACACTTTTCGATGTTCATTCTACAATCGCGCCACTTGCCACCACGATCAGCTGAAGGAGGAGCCAAGCTTTCTTGGACCTTAAAATTTAATAAGTAATATTAGTATATATATATTGGCTTATTAAGTTTAATTTATCGAAATTAAGTTCAAAAATCGTGCATTTTTACGATACATACTTGCCATGCGTCATAGGCGGAGTTGAGTAGAAACAAAGGGGTTTTTATGCTGCCAATCAAGTTTTGAGGGAAAAAGCACTGTAGTTCATAAATAGTAGTATTTATTACACATTGCATGAATAATAATGTCACTTTTGAATGGCGAAAAACGAACAAGCAAAAGACTTACAGAAGTTGGGTCGAGGTGGTTGGTACACGAGCTCGGGAGGTTCTTTTGAACACCCTGTTCGAATGAGTAAAAACGAGAATATTATATAGACATGATTTTTTTTCACTAATATCCCAAAAACGAATTGTGTTAATAATAGCGGTTGAAATTATAGTACCCGTGTGTGGAAATATGTTCGAGTTTTTGAAAATCTATAATTCGTTTATGCATGAAATATTTTTCATCAATCCAATATCGGTGACAAAAATGTAACTATATCTCCCTTCGACTGGTCCACATATCGGACATTAAAGATATTTCTGTTTTCAGAACTTAACAAGGATATTCCGATAATGCATAAAATTGGACTAAACAAAATTCAAAATTTTGTCCCTTTAAATTACTAAATCGCCTAAGAAAATAACTTAAATATCGATTATCCCCCTTCGATTGGATAAGTACCTGTAAGGTAACGACACCTTCGTAGAATTTTCTGAGTGTACGTCCACCAGAAACATCAACACTGCAGCAAATAAAATCGATTGCATTATAACACTTTTATAATTAGCTAATTTTCGATTGTAAATTTTATATATCAAATGAAAAGATTTGGAATTTTACGAGTCCAAAAATAAACCAGCATCACTTAAGCACTTCACTTTGGTACTTGCTGGAAAAAAGTTTCGAAACTGGTCACAATGTAATATAGTAGCTAGACCACCGGCTGAGCAACCCGAAAGAAGTGCCTGAAGATAAATGTATATAATCAAGATCGAAAATAATTAAGAAAAATCGAAAAAAAATAAAATGAAATTTTAGTGATTATTACTTGCTTAGCATTTCGCATTCCTTTCGACACGAGTTCGTCTATTGCAGCTTGCCATATTCGTTGCCCCCTAAACTGCAAGCCCCTAGCCTATAATTTGACGATTATTGACTATTGTTACAAATAAACCTCAAAATACGAGAAAAATATGAAATTTATGGGAATAAAATGAATTTAATCTTCCCCCTATAAATCAGAACTAAACTTCATATACCAACAAGAAAAAAGATTCAAAAATAACAAAATTTCTAGATTCGCAAACGAAAGAACAAAAACTTTATTGTAACCTTATTCTCGCTGTCCCCAGCAAACGACGCTCCATCACAATACCGAATTTTTACTCTATTCCAGTTATAAAAATCTGCATTGTTGAGTATTTAAATTAGACAAAAACGAAAAAAAAAATGAAAATACAAGTAGACTTTAGAAAATCGATTAAGTGACATCTTTTTGGACCTGGATTTTCAGAGGCCTTGTTGCTAAGTATCCCTGAAAATGCAATTTGTTTTTCGAAGTAATTTGATGACCCACGACGTGTTGTTTTTCGAAAAACACAGGATCGAAGATTATTGCACCATCCTCCACCCTGTTGCAAATCTCAAAATTTAAGGTACATAATTCTGAAAATATATATATATATATATATATATATCATTTTTGACTTATGCAATTACCAGAAAAAAAATAGACATAAAAAAGAAGCAACCTTGTTTAATTTAACCAAAATTATTTTGTTTCATGGATTCATATTTGGTAAACTGATAATACTACAGATCCAAATTTTCAAAATTAGCGAACGATTTCTTTGTTACGACTTCTGAATATTTATGAATTCACTACATAAAATGAGTTATAAAGATCAAGTTCAATTATATAAAAATTATCATTTAACAACATTTAAATGTGGCATCATTTATAGAGTAACACACCTCCAAATTGACAATCCAATTATTTGCTCCTGCTCCAAATCCAGGATGGAAGTGATAGCCCGGTAACGTTCCATCTAAACATACTGCAATAATTTGAAAAAAAAAAAAAAAGTTAGATTTAAAATATTCCAAAAGTTAGATTTACTTTTAAATTTCAATAAATACAGCAACAGGTATGAATTCTACTGTACATCTGTATTTCTAAGATGCATTTAATACTATTTACCCCTAAAAGAAAGAGATATATGCATTTAATACCAGTATAATACTGCATTTTAATGGAAAATACAGACACAAAATATCATAATTGAATCTGAACAGTTTGGTAAGGTTTAATAAACATAATAGGAATTCAAATTCAAATTTGAACCAAAAATCATCTGAAAAAAAAATAAGAGTGTCACTAGCAAAAGAACCAAATAAAACTATAAATAGTAGAAACTAAAATTAAATAATTAAAACCCATTAACCATTTTTGTTAAAAAATAAATCTTAAAAAATCTAAAAAATCAATCCCATTCAGAATTAAAAAAAAAACTATAAATAGATAGATATGGAATACATATATATATATATATATATATTACCAGCTCCTTTAGCAGCAGCACCATGAATAAGAGTAAGGCCAACCATAAGAGCATTAGCAGGAGGGTTTGCAGCTGCTGATACTCCATAAACAGACTCTAAAAATGACATAGACTCTAACAATGATACTTCTTCTTTTGTTCCATTTATCCCATTTAAAATTTCATCAAATTCGAAACATTTAACATTTATTTTAATAAATAAAATCAAAAACAAAAATCCCATTAATCCCTCCATAGCTCTCATTTTTCAGACCCTTTCTACTAAATGTGCAAGGAAACAAATCCAGCACAGATTATTTATACTCATAAATCCTGGACCAAAAATTAATTTTATTTGGAAAGTAAATTTTAAGTATATTGACTAAAAATGTGATTTTGTAAAATGTGTAATTCTTTGACCATAATCTATGTAATGAGACACAGATTTTGTGAAACCTGGTTTTATTACAAAGTAAATGCTGGTAGATTTTATTCTATTGTTGGGGAGGGGGCCAAAATTAATTTAAAAAAGAAAAAAAAAATTGACAAGATTTTCGAGATCTAACAGAAAGTAGTGTTTTTTCAGGAGTGAACAGCGGAGGTGTTTTTGCCGGGCATTTTAAAGTATTTTTTAATATAATTTTTAATTTTATGTTTGCATATCTGGATGCAACAAAAAAAGTACTAGAGTGAAGGGAAAGTCATGTAGGTCAATAATTAATAATATTATTTCTATATTTGTTCATATTAGGAAAATTATTGTTAAGGAATAAGATTTCTTATTTCCAAAAGGATTATGATTTAATCCTTGTGCACTTTAATTTTCTGTTTGTATTTAATATTATAAGTGCAAATCCACAGGTTAAATTTGTTTATTAATCCTTTGACATTTACCCCCAAGGAATTTTGGTCATAAAAAAAAGGAGAATTTAGTAAGATTTTCATTACAAAAAAAGATTATATCTAAAATTTATGATAATATTTTTCAATTATAAAATCCATTTAAAGTCGGTATTTTTTTAGCAAGAAAAAAGAAAAGAAAACGTAAAGCAAAATTCCATTATGGGAGTGAGAAAAGTATTTCTTTTATATTACGGTAGCTCATTCTAATCCAGTATTCAAGCATAGTGTAGAAAAATGCATAACATAAATAGGAGAAAAAAGAGTAAGAAACAAAAGAATAAAAGTGACATAGCACTTTTCTCTAGAATAGTAAATCCTAATTGGTTGCAACCTTTAATGAAATAGAATTTCAAAGTAAATTTTTTTTTAAAATGTGTTTGATTGGTGATAAATTTTTTTCAAAAATATAAATATTAAAATTTTAGAAAATTTTGAAAAAATTGAAAAAAAAATTGTTTTAATATTCATGATTTAACAAACATATCAATTAAAAGAGTTTTTTTTAATCACATAGTCTAATTCAAAATGGCGTAATGTTAAAACTAAGTCTCATTGTAATTATTTTTTAATATCTAAATCAATGAGTTTGACTAAAAATCTCATATAAAAATTATATATAATAACAACCCAAATAATTTCTCATCACAAAAACACATTACCTTAATCTTAGTCATTACACATTTTTCTCTGAAACTCCATCGAAACACACATCTTACATATTAATCTTAGTTATTAGCTTATTACATATTTTTCTCTGAAACCCAATCAAAACACAAATCTTACTCCACATTTTTTCACTTTTAAAATATTTTTTTTTCTTATTTTTATTACGATTTTTTGTTTTAGATGGATGTGCTATCTAATTGGGTAATTAAATTTTGTTAAAATCAAAAGGGAGAAACCTGCATCTTATAATAAATAATAAAAAGAACTTCAATCTTAAAGCAATATACAACTTGTATATTGTGGTGGTGCATTTTGATATTCATTTATATTTTATGTAATTTTTAGGTGATTATGTGGAGTTGGATTTGTTATAATAAACTAATTCACAAATTATCAAGTGCGAAAAAACATATACAATAATATACATGTTAATTTTAATTGCTTGGGTTCCAATTATATGATTGGTGTCATTTTTCCTACTCAATCCATAAAAACATACAAATTTTTAGCTTCAATTAAGTAAACATTTTTTTGTTTTTCCACTCAATCATATTCTTTCCGAAAAATTGAAAGTTTAGCATTACCATTTAAATTCTATGATATATAATAACAAGTTTAAATATTACCAACCCTTAAGTTACACAATTGGAGACATATTTTTCTTATTACTATCTAAAGAAATTATTTAATAACAAAATATCTAACCATTATAATTTTTTTAAGTAACTAATAATAGTCATAAAGTTGGTGTGATCGAAACAAAGAAAGAAGACCCGTGAGAAGTATTAGTCATATATTTGTATTAAGAATGTAAAATAAGACAAATTACCAACTTTATTAATTCTATGACAATAGATATGGATTAATTTATATACACAATCTTGCAATTTAATTAAAAGCCTTCTGTGTTTTTTTATAGATAGTTGATTCGATTTGGTCACTTCGCTGTCATAACATGCAGAGTTCGAAATAAAAAGGAGAAATAATAAAATAGGAAGCAAAAGAAAAAAAAAACTTAAAATTTGGGCAATAGGAAATAATGGTTAATGTATTAAAATCATTCCAAATCCAATATATGTCAGCTCAGTTCGTAAAAATTAATCCCTTATTTTTTGAAAATTATTGATTTAGTTTCATTTGAAAATTGTGTTGGTGGGTAATTTATTAATATCTTTATAAACGACTTTTAATCTCAATGATATATATTCTGATATATTATTGAAATTGATGTTACATAAATTTTTTTTGAATAATTGGAAGTAAGGTTATGAGTGGCCATATAAATGGTCAAAGTGTGAATTATGGCAAGTGCCAACAAGAGGTGGTGGTCACGTGAAAATAGGTCTCTATTGCACGTGAGTATTTTGACTCATGTTCTTGGTGGTGTAATGTGCACCTCTTTTGGTTCTTATCTATGCTTTTAATAATAAAGTATGAGGCTCTATTTAGTCTTTTTATTCTGCTTTTTATTATGTATATATATATATTAATATATTAATGTAATGAAAATAAATTAACCCTGGGAAAAGAAGTAATTAGAACATATTCATAAAATAAATTGGAAGGCTATACATAATAGTACCTTACTAAGACAGAATTTTGGACTTACTTATGATTAATTAAAAATTCCATTTTAGATATAGCCAAATATTTTCACATCTTAATCTATATGTGTATTTTAATATTTACTTTAATTAAATATGGATCAAGCATGACCCTATACCAATTATACGTTTTTTATTGGTACTATTGACTTGTTAATTAAATTGTGATAAAAATAAATTATGAAAGTGGTCTTAATTGTTTAGTTTATATTTTTAAGTTTAATCATAAACTATATCTATATGTGGTGCTCCGTTTTATTTTTAGCTTTGTGAACGTGTCGGTGATTCATGTGCAATATCTCCCTCACTTTCATTATTGCTTATTTTAATTATACCATAATTAATGAACTTATAGGAAATAGGCATTTTGTATTATTTGGTAATATTATATTAAATTGACAGGAGAATCCCATCAAGAACATATTTATTTTTATCATAGGTGCTTTTGTTCTTTCTTCTTACTAGGGGACTAGAGGTGCAACTTGATACAATCTTGATTCCAAGTTTGATTTGATTTTGAGTAAACAAAAGAAATTTATTGAAATTTGTGATCTTTTATATTTTTAATATTTATATTAATAATTATGTTAAAGAAATTCAAAACATAAACATGTGAAATCAGCTTCGAGCTTGCGATGCGAGCTTTTGATTATTTATAATGAGCCCAAGCTCGAGCGCTTGAAACCAAATTCGACGAGTTTGAACTCAAGTTCAGAATAATCACCAGTTTGATGAGGCACAAAATGGTCATGAAGTGAAACTTATAAACGAACTGAACAGAGATAAATAAAGTGTCGAAATTACACCTCGTATCACGTACACATCGTACCACATACACCTCGTACGAAATTGTGGGTCGGGTCATGGGTTGAATATCCATTATATTCGTCCCAAGTGCATAATGTACGTGGACCACCATATTTTAGACAGATGTCAGTAATACTTGATTCAATGCTCTTGGTAGGATGTTTTCTGTACTATACGAGCAGTTAGAATTTACGATTTGCTATAACTATAAGAACTACGTTAGACTTGATCGATATGAGGTACGTAGACAACTTGTTATATAAGTATAGTTATAAACATTACTTTACGAATATTTAACAAGATCAAAGTTCAAATCGAATTTGATTCGTTTATGCCCCATTTTATACTGCAAATATTTTGTTAATCATTAAAATCATATTTGTATAAAATAAAATATAACTTTTAAGATCACCTTAAATAGAGCAGGCATATGAATGACTTCAATTATCTAACATGTCAAAGTGTATAGCATATAAGCCACATCAACTATGTACATTAAACTATATTTTATACTTTGAACACGCAATCTTGATATGAAATTTATTACAAACCAATAATTAGGCCATATACAACAGCTAGGCAAATGGGTGTGAAAAAAAAAAAGTTCCATTTAGTAGCTAGGCAAATTAAAATGAATTTTTTGAGAAAGGCAAATATTGCCTTCCTTGAAATGGTAGGCAAATTTTTTTGTGGGACCCAATTTATTTATTAAAAATACAAACAAAAAAAGGCAGCCAATGAGACGCTGCCATGTGTCTCTATTATATTTTTTTTTCTTCCTTTTTTTGTAAATCATTTTTTTAGTATTAATTATGCAAAATAAAAAAAACAAAAATCACCATTATTTTTCTTTTTTCAAGCTCTATAAATAGAGACTAAGTTTGTGTCATTTGGACAACAAATTTTTTTTAGAGATTTTTACTCCATATTTTCATTTTAATTTTCATTTTAAGTTTAACTTTCAATTTATTTTATGGATCCTAGAAAAAACTACAATTTTCCTCAAAACTACAACTTTTCTAATCACCATTATTTTCTTTATCATTTTATTAATATTTTGTTGAATGTTTTCAATAATTTAAAAATTAATATTTTATAAAAAATAAATATTCTAAATATTTAATTAATAAATATAACCATAAAATTAATTTTTATTAAAATTAATTGTAAGTATAAAATTAATTATTAAAATTAGTGATGTGGATGAAAGAGAAAGTAAAAAAATTTTAATTGACTAGCTGTTGTGGAGTTGAAAGTAATGTGATAGGGAATGTGGTAGGGAATCTGATGTGGCAGGGAAAAGAGGATGATAATTTGCCTAGCTGCTGTACATAGCCTTACTAGAACAAATTAAAAGTCCAAACTAAGAACAAATTGAGCCAAAAATAATGAAAAACTATTACATTCTCCCATCAATTAAATCAAATCATCATTTCAAACCTTCTAACTTCTTATTGTCACAAGATGACTGCACCATAATAACACGAAGGAAATTAAACAAAACCAAAAAAGCCAGTACAATTCTTTCTCTTCACTCTTTCCCCTTACTTTCATCTTCATCTGCAACCTTCGAAACACCTCCTTCCTCAGCCATCTCCGCCTTGAGAAACGGCACGCCGCTAGTCGACTGCCCCACCGCCGCCTTAACACCACCATCATCATCTTTCTTGTACTTATACCACATTGCCCAATACACATAGTTAAAAAAATTCACCACACTCAAAATCGCCAAAAACCAGTAAAACAGATTCAAATTACTCCTATCCAAATCCTGCCCATGCAACCACCCCTTTCCACTCGGGGCAACCCGTTTCGTCACTGCATTAATACCCGCCACCAAAACGCTGCTCAAAAAGTACCCAAACGACAACGAAATCCACGTAAACGAAGTCGAAAGAGACTTCATCCCTTCAGGAGCTTCCTTATAAAAAAACTCAAGCAAACCCACAAGTGTAAACATATCAGCAATCCCAAAAACACCATACTGAAACGAAAGCCAGAAAAGACTAATCGGGTTTAATGGATCTTTTAACGACTGTTTTCGTCGTTTAACTTCAACAAGAGCTGCAATGGACATTGATAAGGCCGATAGAACGAGCCCAACTCCAACTCGCTGCAACTGAGTGATCCCAGATGGGTGGTTTGTGAATTTTCGAACAAAGGGTATGAAAAAACGATCGTAAATTGGGATGAGGAGGATCATGAAGAGAAGGGGAATGACGGGGATAGAGGCGGCGGGGACTTTGAATGAGCCGAGATGAGGGTTCATTATGTAGCCTTGTGTGACGGAGAAGGTTTGGAGTTGGGCCATGCATGTGTTCATTATGATGGTGCTGCCGATTATTGGGAGCATTCTTGTTAGGGTTTTTACTTCTTCGACTTGTGTTACTGTGCAGACTTTCCATGGCGAGGGGTCGGTGGTTTTGGGAGGGATAGCAGCTTTGTCTAGCCATCTGGTTGGAATTAGGGATGTGAAGGAATTAGATAACATGATGATCAAATGGCCTTTGAATAATACAAATTTGTTAGAACTATGGTTATTATAATATCACATTAGGAAATTGGTAAGGTAAAGAAATTTTTTCTCAAAAGTTGTATTTGGATTAAGTGATTTAGATTTGAGAAAGGTTTTTGAATGACTTTAAAACGGAGTTATTTGAAATCCACTATAGTTGTGAATAAAATATCTCAAAATGAATAATATTTGAAATCCATTATAATTTGAATTCATCAAACTTTAATGAATTGATTGATAAATTTGAAATCCATAACTTTCAAATGCTTCAATCCAAACACACCATAAACATTTGTGTAAAGTTATAGTAATTTTCTATATAGATACAAGCATAAATGAACGTATCTACGAAGATAGACAAGATATTTATATCATGTTAATACCAGATATTATGCTACACTAATGAATTTCAAACAATCTCCATTTTATCCTATATTTAGGTGTCAATTTTCGACTCAATAAGGTTTCCGATTGAGAGTTGAAAGAACAAAACCTATTCAAATTAAATCATATGTTATCGATAGCATTTAATCTTCAACACGTACCTAAATTGTTCCGTATGAGCAATCCTCGCCGATTCTGAATCCTTCTCATTGATTTCATACAATTCACTAGGGCTCTCCATATGCGACAACCCACGATTTTTTATCGCCACGACTACAACCTGACGAGATCACAAAAACCAACAAAAAAAGACACACAAATGATGCATCGATCAAAGTAAATTTTCAACATCAATAATGTGCTTTGCTTAAAAGGGTCACTTATACATATATACACATACCTGTGCAACTCTTACAAGAGGGCTATCCTTGGGTCCTTGAAGCCGATAAAACTGCTTCCCAATAACAAAAACGAAAAACCCGACAAAAGTCCCAACAGTAGTGATAAGAAAACCCTTCCACCAATTGTGATTGTTCTTATTAGTGGCAACCCAAACAATCAAAGTAACACCAACAGTTGCACCAGTTACAGTGCTGAGCAATAGCCAGTTGAAATAGCTAGCAAGACCCTTTGCTTCTTTAGGGTCCTTTGCGTCATATTGGTCCGCACCAAGTGCAGGAAGTGCCCCTCTAACCCCACCAACACCTAGTGCTAATAAGCACAAAGATGTGTAGAAATACACACCTTTGCCACCCTCCATGCAGTTTGGTTTCCCACAAAATGTTGGTAGCAAAGATGAATTGTGGGCTTGAATTGTCATCATTGCTAGAGCCTATATATATAATCATTGTTATTATGGGTCAAAATAAATTAACTTGTTTTGTATTGGAATTTTTTTAAATAACAAAAATTTTAAAGAAAAAATGGGAGACCTAGGTTAAGTCCATAGTCCATACCCAACAAACCCAAAGGTCTAGACCTGGACCCAGACCCAGATCCATACTTTTGGGTTTAGATCCGGAGCCAGACCTACACTTTTGGGTCTAGGTCTTACCCACCTAATGACAGGCCTAGATATGAGTTAAGGATGTCGATTTACCAAGAGCTCGAGTGTGCCGAAAATGAGACAAGTGTGGAACCGGTTGATATAAGTGTCGGAAATGAAACCGCCAACGACGGTGAGCAAGAAAGTTGAGCCCATTAGGTTTGTGAGAGTGTTTGCAGCTTCTGATATAGGAAAGTATAATTTGTAGGCGAAGTAGAGGACTAAGCTCACCATGTTTGCAACAAAACCCATGCTGTCCAATGCAGTCAAAGCTACATTTTTTAAAACCATATCATTAATCTAATGCATTTACAACTACTTGCAAAGTTAGTTCATATTGTGCATATTTTTTTTGTAACTTTTATCATGTTTATTAAAATTTAGGCAGATTTTGACGCGTGTAATTCATGTATCAGTAAGGCACATGACTAAACTAACAATATTTGTCCGTTTTTAACAGTTAGGGTTATAAATGTTGTCTTACATTATAAATTTGGCAAGTTTATAACAATAAGACTAAATATACAACAAAATCTATCTTACGAATTTTCGATACAAGAAAAAGAGAGAGTTTTGGTCACCATAAATGAAAGAAGTAGCTCTAAATCCTCCTTTCCCAGTGATCTTTGATGGGCTCATTGTATCGTAACCTGGCTCGGTATCTTCCCCCTGCTTGCATGAAACATAATAAACAACATTAGCTTATTAAATATGTATATTAATTTCATTGTTAATCATTGTTTCTAAGATTGTTGTGATAAAAATTACACACAAACTGACCATGGCTAGAGGGAGTAAAGATGAATAATACTGGCAAAAATGATGAAGGAAATATATGATGTTTAAAAAGAAGAATGGTGATATATATATATAGATAGATATAGGCATGAAGATACATTGTATATAACGCCCATAAACATTTGATAGCATCGCCTTCTTGTTTTCTTACTGTGTCCCAGAGCTTCATGATTAAGACAGTAATGGCTCTTACATTACATTACATTACAAGATGCCTTTTGATAATGTTGCCTCCTTGTGGAACTCAGCACTAGGTACAGCCAGCCATTCACAGTAGGAACAAAATATAGGACAAATAGTATGAAAAATAAATTCTTATTTTGCCATCAAATCATGTTATACAGTAGAAACTCGATAAATTAATACTCGATTATTTAATAAACTCTCTAAGATAATATTTTTGGTCGGTCCCTACTCGGGGACAGGGTGCTAAATTAATAATTCGCTAAAATTATAAGATAATACATTTTTGATAATTTCTATAAACCCCATATAAAATATAAATTAATAATTCCTTATATACTACATATTTCATGAATGATTTATGAAGATTTCTTCAAAAATGACTCAATTGTCTTTTGTTTGTTTGTTAAAATCAATTTTACCTTGAATCTTGTCTCTAATAAAGTGGGAGATTGAAGGTTCTTTCAAATTATGCCCTTCAATTGATATAGGTAGATGCATTGTACATTAATTAAGGGAAGTTTGAAAAGTGTTCGTAAATTGAGTATTTTATTATAAATTAATAAAATATTAATTAATATATAAATTAATAATTATTAATTTATCGATTAATTAATAACTTTTTTAATTAATAAATTTTGGCGATTTCATAAATATTAATTTATAGAGTTTTACTGTATTATATGTAAATTGATGTCAAATAATACAGCTAGCCTAATTCCATGATACATTCTATTATTGTGAATTGATGTCACTTCTAAGTTGTATCTTTAAATGGGCAATTCTGTACAAAGGCAGTATCTAAGACATGAACCTACGGATAACCAATCATTTTGAAGTTTGAACATTAAAATTTGTCTATAAAATGTTGGACCATCACCTAGTGGACAATCCACATAACTTAGTTCTCTACAATGAAGCAGATTCATGTAAAATTCTGAATCATTAAAAAGTTGTACTTTGTATTAGTGTGTAAAGATTACATGTTACATTCACTTGAAATGCCAAAAAATATTCCATGTCAATTTGAAAGTTTTATAGACAAGTTTAAATGTAATCAAATCAAAAGAGAATTTAAAAAAAAAACATTTTATTCAATTAAATAATTGGTAACTCACACACAACTGATACAAGTTAAAACACCAATTTAATGTAATATGCTCAATCTAGTTATTAGCTAAACACTAATGTTTATCATTTTTTAAGTTTATCTTCTTATCTAACCCGATGCCTAGGGGTGTTCACGAGTCGAGCCGACTCACGAGCTCGGCGAGCCGGCTCGAAAATAGCTCGACTCGAGCTCGAGCCAATTGAGCCGAGCTCGAGCCTAAACATGCATGTACGCCAGCTCGGGAGTGAAATAAAAAATAATTTTTAATTAATGTATATAAAAAAAATAAATATTTATTAAATTTTGTATATAAAATGATATATTATAATAATATATTTATAAATAATAATATTTTTTACTTTAATTATAACTATATTTAATAATATATGAATGAATATAAAATTAATTAAATATTTTTATAAAAAAATTATATAAAAAAATATTTTTTATAAAAAAAATATTATTTTATAAAAAAAAATTATTTTTTTGAGCTCGACTCGGCTCGAGTCTGGCTCGAGCTCGAGCTCGAATTTTTTGGCCAGCTCGGCTCGAGCTCGACTCGTGAACACCCCTACCGATGCCTATAAATCCACGTTTATTGAATTATTATAAAAGAGCCCTCATTTATTTAAATTGTCAAAACTCCCCTCAAAATGTTTACACAATTAAAATTGTAAGAATATTAAATACACGATATAGTTGTAAAAAATGATTTTATATTTATGTACATTTGAAAATATGAGAGGGATATTAATAATTAATTATTATGAGGGCTTTGATTGTAAATTTCCTAAATAAATTCTCAGACATCGAGTCAATCGCTCTAAAAGAGGCGGGAAAGGACTAAAACCCTACTATTTCTCTCTCTCCACGTCTTTCTAATTTCTAACTGTAAATCCAAATTCAGGTCCATTTTCTTCAATTTTCTGCAATTCAAATGGGGATAAAGGTATGTACATCTCAATTAATTTTTTGCCACTGATTTTTCTTTTACCCTAGCAAACTCAAATTAAGTTGTATTCGAAATTTCTAGGGCTTAACGAAGCTATTGGCGGATAATGCGCCGAAAGCAATGAAAGAGCAGAAATTCGAGAGCTATTTTGGACGAAAAATTGCCGTTGATGCCAGCATGAGCATCTATCAGTTCCTTGTTCGTATTCTCTCTTTTCACTGTGTAATTAATTGTGTCTGGAGTATAGATATGCATGTTGCATTTTTATCTATGGAAAATGGTTCTGGGGACTATCTGAAAAAGTTTTTTTTCTTTCCAATGATTTTGTGTAATTTACGAATCAACTGGTACACTATTGTGATTTGTGTAACTGTTACCTGTTATGGAAGTTAAAAATAGGTTTTTTGGTTTGAAAATATAGGGATGTGTTAGTCTCATGGTGTGTGTAGATTCCTCTATTGGTATTTGGTGACTATAGTAGAGTTGAGTGAACGAAATTGCATAAAAATATTGTGCTACAGAAAGAATAACATTGTGAAATGATGATGTGGTCATTGATATAATTGCAGATTGTTGTTGGAAGAAGCGGTACTGAAATGCTCACCAATGAAGCTGGTGAAGTGACGAGGTATTGAGGCTTTAGTTGCAAGCTGAGTTATATGAGAATCGATAATTAATGTATGGATTATAAAAACCTTCAATGTATAGAAGCATACAGGCATTTAATCTCTGTGTACAAAGCTGCTCCTTTTTTTGTAAGGGTTCTAGATATATATTATTACGGATACCTAATAATTTTCTTACTTGTGGTTCTTTTATCCATTAATGTGGATTGATCACACATGATCCAAAGAGCTATGCCAGAAAAGCAAACTTCTTTCTATAGCCTCATATCCATAGAAGTGAGTATAGAAACTACCTATGGAGAATAATTTTGTCTGCTGATGTCCTGAACATAAAACCATTCATATATACACTAAGGAGCAAATCTACAAATCATATATTTACTATCAGCTGCAAAAGAATGTATACGAGTTTGTTTAGGTTATACTGTGGGTTGTTTATTATGTCAATTTCCACTGTGATTACTGTCATTATTGTACATACATACCTTTTCTGACTAATATGTGCTGTTTTAGTCATTTGCAAGGGATGTTTTCGAGGACAATCAGACTTTTGGAAGCTGGAATTAAGCCAGTGTAATTTGTTTCCTTACCTTGTTATGTGTAATTTTGGTAGTTATGTCACTTGAAAATCTTTGAGCTTTACCCTAAATATATTGGGCTTTGTTACATTAGCTATGTTTTTGACGGAAAGCCTCCTGATCTGAAAAAGCAAGAACTTGCAAAAAGGTATTTGATGCTCCGTTTCTGAATCATTGTTGTCCTATTTTCGATTATTCATCCTGTTTGGTTGAATATAATTTTGATTTTTATCTGGTGCTTGCAGATACTCGAAAAGAGCAGATGCCACTGAGGATCTAAGTGATGCTCTAGAGGTTGATCATTTATTTTTTTCATAATATGGAATCCTAGAATAAAAGCTTTTATATCTAAATTCCTTCCAACATCACATGCCATCCATATGACTTTTCTCACTCATTCATTTCTGCTATATACATAATCCTCAATCTCATACATAACGCTTTCATTGTAATTGTAGACCGGAAACAAGGAGGATATTGAAAAGTTCAGCAAAAGAACAGTAAAGGTGAGCTTGTAAAATGCCTTTATATATATTGGGAATTTGGGATTTCATATCCCAAATTCTTTTCTGATACCACAATGATGCTTAATATGTTTGGTTCTTTAATATGGTTTGAAATTTAATTAGTCAAACTTTCCTTGCCAATCTTGATAGTTGCATAAGGTTGTATTTATGTTTATGATTTATTTACCTTTTTTGATCCTTTCCTTTATGGTTGCATTAATAAGACAAACTATGAAGCTACATATTTGAAGAAATTTGGGACATTCAATTTTTGGTTACACAGGTTACAAAGCAACACAATGAAGACTGCAAAAAGCTTCTTAAACTTATGGGAGTACCTGTTATTGAGGTGATGTAATAAATTAAGTTATTTTGTGAAATGTGTCTTCTCTCACATAGTTCATATCTTTATGCTTGTATTTTGAGAAATCCTCATTACCTTTTCCCGGAGGGGAACATAATTTGCTTCTTTGCGGTAATTTTTAATTTGTAACCTGTGTAGGCTCCTTCTGAAGCAGAAGCACAGTGTGCCGCACTTTGCAAAGCAGACAAGGTATGTTGTATTTATGTGATAAGACGCAAGTGAAAATCGAAATGCATTTTGTCTCATTGTAAATACTGAGAAAACAATTTGTAAATTTTACATATTGATTCTCCAGATGACAGCTTTTTCTTAGGTTTGATAACTTCAGGCGATACTAAGAGAGTGGTTGATTTCAATTAATTCATTCATTTATTATTTTCAGCAAATATGCTTTAGAAATATTTCTGAACTTCATGTGCACATCAGGTCTATGGTGTGGCCTCTGAGGACATGGATTCCCTAACTTTTGGAGCTCCAAGGTTTCTCCGCCATTTAATGGATCCTAGTTCCAAAAAGATCCCAGTGATGGAATTTGAAGTCTCAAAGGTACTAGAAAATTATTCGTGAATTCTAAGTGTGCTGTTATCTGATTCAGTGAATGTCACAGGTTTTGGAGGAATTGAATCTCACCATGGATCAATTCATAGACCTATGTATTCTCTCTGGATGCGATTACTGTGATAGCATTAGAGGTACCGTTTAATTTTCCCATGGTTTTTGTTGCTAGGGAATATGAATATTGTAGTAAGCAATATATTATAAACATATGTTTCTTTAATCTTTTTTTCATCTTTTGTTGCGTTCTTTGTTCTTTGAGAAAAGATTGTCCCTGAAAATAAAAAGCATATATCTTCAACTAGATCAAGAAAAAATTATTTGTTAATACGCTCATGAATTATGTATTAGGGTCGTTGGTAAATAAGTTGATCAACTGCGAAGCACATTAAGTCATGGGTCTGAGTTTGTGCATCCCTGCTGTTAAACAAATTGATCATGAAAATGGCTTGCCCGGGGCTAAATTAAAGAATGAGCATATAGCTGTCTCTTTGTCTCACTTCCCATCCATCCTGGCTTCCAGGGAGAAATATTCACTTGATTGATGCACTTTTTTCATGCAAGCTGTACGTTATATCTCAGGTATTGGGGGAATGACGGCTTTGAAGCTGATTCGACAGCATGGCTCAATCGAGAACATTCTGGAGAATATTAATAAAGAAAGGTGCTTAATAGATTTTATTTAATGCTTCAAACTTTCCCAGTTTCATATCATTTTTTACTAGTACTGTTTCTGATGAAATCTTACTTTGTTCTGGTTATTGTCTATCTAATAGTTAGTTTCATCGACAATTTTGTGATAATTTTGTGATCGTTATGTCCTGCAGATACCAAATACCAGAAGATTGGCCTTATCAGGAGGCTCGAAGGCTCTTTAAAGAACCATCGGTTTTCACTGATGATCAACTTGAGCTTAAGTGGACTGCGCCAGATGAAGAAGTGATTGACTTTTGGCATAAATCTTCAGATTTATTTTGACATTTTCTCTTATGGCGAGTTGGCAGTCAATGACTCGTTCTTTTATTTTCTTCTTCAGGGGTTGATAAGCTTTTTGGTAAATGAAAATGGGTTCAACAGTGACAGAGTGACTAAGGCAAGTCTTCATGTTTGTTAATACTTACTAGCATTTATCGCAGCCCATCCCCTACCACCAGAAAAGAAAAATTTACCAAATTGTAATCTGTATTTTGATACATTCAGGCGATAGAAAAGATCAAGACTGCCAAGAACAAGGGTTCCCAGGGCCGGTATGAATTGATTGAATGAGTAAAAATGAAATGAAATTTTTATCTTCATGTGTTTCTGCTCTCTCACATTGTTACATGAACAGGTTGGAGTCATTCTTCAAACCAGTTGCTAGTGCATCAGTACCTGCGAAAAGGAAGGTATGTTGTTCATCTTTCACATTTTCAATTCCCCTGCTGGTTGGAGACATTTCAATTATTAACGGGATGGGTAATGGGCTCTTTTAAGTGGGTGTTTTATGCCTGATTTCCATTTGTTGTTAATTTGCAAATCTTTGTTAGCCTCTATAGTCTGTTATGCTAACAAATAAAAATTTATCTGTATCTTTGATTTTCTGAACTGGTCCCTGCTCATGTGTGAAGCCCAAAATATTATGTATGTCTTATTGTCTCGCATGGTTATATGATAGATGTCTTTACTTTTATTTTCTCGTGCAACACATTGACAGGAGGCGGAGAAGAAGAATGTGAAGGAATCTGCTAACAAAAAAAGTAAGGGTGGTGGGAGCAAGAAGAAGTAGTAGCTCTGGTTAAAAATGGGAGGTGGACTTAATGTATTCAATTTGAAGTGCCACATCTAACTTAATTTGTTTGACCTAGAGTGTACAAGCTTTTGGTATCCTGTACAAGTTCTTTAATGCATCCATCTATTCTGTGTTATGGGGTTCATGTGTTTTCAATGAGAACTTGTGTGATACTTTTATTGTTATTGCTGATTTGATCTCATGTTATGGTTCTGGTCTAGGTGGACCCAAACTTTTGTGTTTGGGTCTATTTCACACCCAAATTTTTGGGTGCGGGTCTGGGCTAGTTCCACCCATTGACATGCTTAAAATTGATAAAATGATTCTTACATGATCCAATTCACATATATGTAAAAGTCATTTTTAAGGATTAAAGTGCTATATCTTTTAAGGTTGAAGGACTAAAGTATATTACCTTTGTATTTATCTAAAAACTATTTTTTTTAACTTCTCATATCGGTGCAATTAACTAATCTAGTTGGATTTGATATGTTCATACTTTCTAAATAAAGGGAATGAAAAAAATATGATGTGAAAATGGTGGTATATATTATGTTGTATATAAATTGATGATCATAAGCTAAATTTAATAAGTTGGACTAAAATTAACTTTTTTATATATAAATAGAATGGGCATATCGAGGCTCATCCAAACTAGAAATATAGGCTTTTAATTGGGTTTTGGGCTTGTTGAATTGGTCCAAAGGAGAATTTCAACTCACATCACCACCAAAGAAAGAACATGAAAATTGAAAGCCACTTGGAAAAATAATCAGCTTTATTTGTAAGCTACTCGCTAAGCGACCCCACTATATATATACATACAATTAAACTCTTTTTTCCATACATCTTTTTCCACTACACTTTTCAATCTTCATCTCCTTTTCTCGAGCTCTTGAAATCTTCATCTGCTCAACAATGGTGATCGCTTCTACTTCAAGTAAGTTATCTCTCTCTTGATCATTCTTTGTTGAAGTATAGCATGTGAATTAGGCAATTGTTTTTATTTCTTTAAATGAAACTAAATTGATTCGGTTCATTGTATTGGCAGGTCCTTTTCATGTAAACAATTTTAATCCGTTTGGGCAAACCAGCAACTCAAGTTCTACACCATTGTTTGGTGCTTCAACTCTTTTTGCTCAAAATTCATCTTCTTTTCCAGGTAATTTAATTACAATCAATAGAATATTTCAGTTTGATTATATTTAACGGTTATGCTTTTTTTTCTTTTTCTGAAGTTATGGTATGCAATAGAAGAAAATTTCATCGTGTTAGTCTAATATTTCTACTGCAGGATTTCAAGGAACAACAACATTTGGGCGAATTGGATCGACTGAGCCTAATGGTAACCAGAGGCGAGGAAGTACAATAGCATCCTACTCTACAACAACAGAATTGGATCCAAACAATAATTCTTCGACTTTGAAAATAAACTCGATTTCTGCTATGCCTATTTACAATGATAAAAGTCAAGAAGAGTTGAGATTCGAGGACTATCAGTCAGGCATCAAGGGTAAGCTTAGACGATCAACGTTATTGTGTCTCGTCTTATACTTTAAATTTGCTGTTGTGTCTAAAAACATTTCGATTTTCATTTTGCAGGGTCCACTGTTTCAATCCAGAACCAAAGGAATGCATTTCAACCATTTAACTCTCAGTTCGGTCCTTCTACAGCGCCAGTTCCATCAAGTCAATTCACTTTTGGCTCCACCCCTGCATCTGATTTCTCTGCAAAATCATTATTTCCCAGCAACGGCACAGTATTTGGCGTATCAACACCTTTTGGAAGTGGTAGTTCTATTGGTAACAACAGTAGTGTTGATAAAGCCCGAATAGCATCAAGCTCCATATTTGGTGTGCCCAACGTCCCGACTTTTGGACCTGGAAATGGAAGCAGTGGCTTTAAAACAAGTATATTTGGAGTTCCAAGTACTTCTGTTTCTGAACCATCAAGCACTCCTGGATTTGGCATTAGTTCAACAACTTCACTTTGGTCTACTTCAGCCTCTGTTAGCAGCACTACATATGGACCATCCAGTACCTTTGCCACGGGAATTAGCTCTAATTTGTTTAACTCCAGCCCCTTGTCTCCTCAATCACAAGCCTTTGCCCCTCAGTCTACTTTTAGTAGTACATATCGAAACCCTTTTCTTCCTCAAACACAACAAGCATTTAGCTCTCATACTACTTTTAGTAGTACATATCGAAACCCTTTTCTTCCTCAATCACAACAAGCATTTAGCTCTCATACTACTCCTAATAGTACATATCGAAACCCTTTCGTTCCTCAATCACAAGCATTTAGCCCTCATACTACACCTAAAAATACAGCTCTAAACCCTTTCCCTTCTCAATCACAAGAATTTAGCTTTCATGCTACACCTAAAAGTACATCTTTAAACACTTTCCCTCCTCAATCACAAGCATTTAGCTCCCATTCTACGCCTAATAGTACATCTGTGAACCCCTTATTTCCTCAATCACAAGCGTTTAGCCCTCATACTACTCTAGTTTCTTCTATGCCTACAGATACCCAAAATATGTATATGTTTCCCACAGTCCCGCTTCATGTGTCAATGCCCACAAACAATTGTCAATGCCACGCAATATCGACGACTTCTACTGATCCTTCTGTTGGCACATCTTCGTTGAGTAAACCTTTATTTACATTCCCACCATCCATACAATCTACTCCAGTAACAGGATTTGGTCCTTCGTCATCTATTCCAAATGCGTCACAGACTGCTGAAAAACAAATTTCCTTTTCTACTATCAACCTTAGTCAACCATCACAAGGTAATTGAATTTTCTTTATCATGTTCTTTATTATTGTTTATCCCATAAAATTATATCCATGCATCTGATATGTTCGCTCTTTCCATTTGAAAATAGCTTCAAGCGGCTTGACAACAGTGACAGAGGCTGGCAGTCAGAACATCACTGGACAACAGTAAGTGCCATTTGACTTTCTATTTTAGTTCACTTCAAGTTTTAATCTGTAGATCATATGATGTTCCAACTTTTCAGTTGTAAAAATATTTTGACAAGAACGGGAAAAACTATACATGAAGATTTCTTTTCCATTAAAACAGGGAAACGATTATTATGTTACCATTTTCTATCCATTAAAGATAAATGGATGTGTTTATCATGAGAATGTGATGGAAAGAAATATACTATTGATTTTGAAAGCACTCCATAAGTATTTTTACTGAAAGTTAATTCACTCACAAGTACAATGCTTTCTCTTCTCCAGTGTTATCATTATGCTCAACAATGTTTGGCATTTCTTAATTTTCCCTATTTCATAGATTTTTTTATGTATCCTGATGTTTCATATTCATGACGTGATAACAGGAATGCCACTACAACCACTGTGAGCATGCAGTCATCACTTGTGGCGAACCCTTTTCCCACGCGATGTGCATTAGAGATATCAAGTGGTCAACCCGATGCAGTAACAGCGATACAACATGGAATTTCTAGATTATCTGTAAGTTGTCTTTCGCACAGTAAGACATATGATGAAATATTTTTTAGATCATTGATTTACTTGTTATTAATTTTATAAATACTCTATGTGTAGCCACACTTTAGACAAAAACAAATCAAATATTATATTTGTTAATGGTATATAATCTTTTACTTGGATTGATTGGTCGCAAAGGTAGATATGTGATTGCTTGTGGAGGCGCGCTAATTTTATGATATAAATAAATGAAACTGAAAAAGATGCTAAGAAATGCAGATATATGTGCAATTTAATGAAACTGAAAAAGATGCTAAGAAATGCAGATATATGTGCAATTTGTACCAAGTCCAGTCAGAAATATTAGAATTTTAATTCAACTTATGGGATCTCATGCTGAATTTAAAATACCAGCCATGTCATATTTGCAAAAATGTTGATCACTTTCATAGTTTGCATTAAAGAAGGATTCGGAGTCTGCACAAAATTCTGAAATTTTATCTTTGATGATCACTTAATCAGAGAATGGTGTAACTTCTATATTTATTTCAGTCACATTAATTTCATTTTGATATTTGTTTATTTCGAATTTATGAATACAGGTTCCAAACGATAGCTCACGCGAGGCAAGGACATCCTTAATGAGAATCCGACATGTGTCCTTAAGACGAAAAAGGTTGCCTGCTCAGAGACACAACTATCAGAACATCAATCCTAAGGTGAGAAATATGGCACAAATATATAATTCCTGGTGCAAATAATATTATAAATTTTTTACTAACATTTTTTAATTGCTGTTTGTTACAGGTGCCATTTTTCATCGATAAAGAAGACCAACCTTGTCTAGTTTCTCCTTTTCTGCCACGTGAAAATCCCAGAGCTTGCTTTACAAACTCATTATCCAAACAAGACCATATAGCTCCTCCTACATTTACAGATAGTAAAGATACTTCCATCCAAACAGACGACTCGTCTATAAACAAAAAACACGATGATGATGATGATGATGATGTTTTAGCAGTAATGCCAAAGCTTCCAGATGGAGAATATTATTCAGAACCCTCAATACAAGAGCTTATACAAAACGAAAGATCCAAACCAGGATACTTAAGCCATGTTAATCACTTCGTAGTTGGAAGACAAGGATATGGAAGCATAAAATTTCTTGGAGAAACAGATATACGCGGGCTTGATATTGCATCAATTGTGCAGTTCAAAAACCGTGAAGTGATTGTTTATGTGGATGATAAAAAGAAGCCCTCAATTGGACAAAGCTTGAACAAGCCCGCTGAGGTAACTCTACTTAATGTTAAATGCATTAGTAAAAAGACGGGAAAGCAGTACGTTGATGGCCCTCAGGTCGAAAGTTATAAAGAAAAGCTGATAAAAAAGTGCGATGAACAAGGAGCTGAGTTCGTTTCTTATGATCCAGTTCGAGGGGAGTGGAAATTCAGGGTTCAGCACTTTTAGCCAGTTTGAAGTTTGTTTCTATACAAGCATAAACACTGGTATGTTTTTTCCCCGTGTCGAATGAGATCTTTTGCTTACTTGTTCTCTTCATCTATGTAAAGTAATTTGTTTCTCTTGTTGTAGTGGTTTTTCATATTTCTTCATAAATTTGATGTAAGTTGAACTTTATAGTGGTTTATGAAATGTATTTAGGTCCGTTATATGGCGCTTGGCCTTGGCATATGACATTGTTAATTCGGCTTTCATCCTTGATTCAATGTGTTATCCAAAAAATTGTAATGTCCATTCAGAGTTATCTAAGGCTTTGTTTGTTTATGTTTTCAAACTCCATTTTCAAATTTTTAAATTACAAAATTCTAAATAAACATAACTCACCAAATTCTCATCCAAATTCTCCTTTTTTTAACTTTACTTCTTCAATTTTCTATAAAACTACATATCAATCATACATCATTTCGCACATTTACCAATCAAATCATTTATTGATTATTTACCAATCAAATCATTTATTCTAATCACTTTTTGCACTTTCATTTCATACTTAACAATTTTTATCTCTATTTTTTTATATTTCTATACGCATAACCATTATATACACTACTAACACAATTATTATACATATCATCCATCAGCCTATCACTATTGATTTGACATGCCTTACAACTTTCAACATATTTTTAAAAAACATAAACAAACACCTACCATTTTCACACGAATTTCCCTAGTGCGCGATCCCCGAAAAAATTTCAAAATTTTATCTCCAAAACATAGACATACATAGCCTTCCACCCAATGATCTTTCTGAACTATGATACAAAAAATTGATGCAGATACAAAAAGTTTCTCTCTTTTGCTCCAACAGTAAATCTACTAAGTCATATCATTACAAAGGCATAAACATAACTTGAACAACATAGGTAAAATAACTGATAGAAGCAAGAAAGTAGGAACAAAAACATAGCAGTTGAACACAGTATGGAACAACTGGGGCTGTCATAGGTGGTATAACTAACTGCAACTAGCTTGCATTGGTTACAACACAGAGGAAGTGGCTCACACGGTGTAGATTTTGGTTCATCGGGTTTCTTTGGTGGGCCCACGCTCGTTATTTCTGCGTATTTTCCAGCTTTTTTTAGTTGGATAATTATACAAACAGGATCAACATTTCCCACTACAGTTAGTATTCCCTTTTCACCATCTATACTCACTTCATCAACCCCTGTTATATCCATCACAGCCATATATAATAACTTACATATATATGTCATATAGATAAAAATAATGTCGAAATTATGCATGAGAAGTTCATTTACCTGTAAGTTTGGAGACTGCTTTTAGTACTTCAGTTTTGCATTTTTGGCAATTAATGGCGACCTTTAGCACAGTTTTCTGCAGTACATTTTTTAAATATTTGTAACGAATTTCGTTTAGCTAGCAAAAAAACTAATGGGAAATTGATCATTACCTTAGTACTTATCATAGTGCAAAAAGACTCGAAGCTAAGTTGAAATTGAAACTATTTGAAGCAAATAAGGTATATATTTTGATTTGGTATTGATTATTTATTGAGATATTTTGAACGAGGTAACTGTCTTGATCATGGAACTGATTTTCCAAAAATTGTTTCATTGGTTCCAAACCAATGCGGGTAAGTTTTGCGTAAACTATATTTTGGAATTTTGCAATATCCACTAATAAAGTTTTTTTTCTATTTGTTTCTCAAAATAATTTAGTTTTTATACTTCAACGTAGAATCAAATGGTAATTTATCACATATTCAATAAATACATACTTATTATAATAAAATAGAGAAAATTACCAAAAAAAAAAGAACCCATAGTTTTAATGCTAAATTATCAAAAACTCCGTAATCATTTTGAAAATATATAAAATCCTCCTCGTGTTATTATATTCTTATAATTACACCACCTCTTGTGCATTTAAAAAACTCTTACAATTTCATCTCTTCTAAACCAACCATTTGAAGGAGTCCCATTGAAATTTACCAAACGTTTAGGGTGTTCATATAATTAGCACTAAGTCTCATGTATGCAAATTCCCCTCCCCTTTCAAACCTCGGTGACAATGATATCATCTTTATTGTAATACATAATAAGATCTGATTGTTAAAAGTTTGTTACGTTGGGCTATAACTTGATTCATCGATATGACACTAATTTATTTATAGTATTTACAACTCGATCCAATATACATATTTTACCTACATCGGGTTTATAAATTGTTATGAATATGATATTTTAACCGAAAAAGTTCAAAATACATGCGAATTTGGTATTATTATAAACCTACAACATAAGATGCTAATATTCCCCCCCAACAACCGCCTAATCCAACATTTAACATATTAAAACACATCACATCAATTAATCAACCTACGAAAAATGTTTGTATAATTGTTAAAAAAAATGAATAATTTGGTAGAGTCTAAATTGATGAACAAAATCCAAGTGGGGGTGGCCTTTGGAGTTGAGTGGGGGTTAAAAGTCTACTCTCTTCAAACCATAAACTATTGACAAATAGTGGCTCATTAAAGGACCATTGGTCTTAATCTCTGTTTATGAATTCAATTCAATTGAAGAACATTGTAAGACTTGTCAAATGACCCAACTTTACTAAATAACAACAATTTTAGCTACCCACAGTATTTTATTTTTTTTCAGATAAGGGTTGATGATAATGCTAGAGCTACTGTCCTAAAGCCAAGATAAATATCGACACCATACTCTCGAATAATATCTATTTTTAATCGATGTTATATGTATTGTCAATAATATCATATGATAATTGATAAAATAATATTATTGATAGTATCCAGTGTTAATATCACGCATAGTGTTATTTTCAATAATTAAACTTTCATTTAATTTTATCAAAATATGCTTTGCGATATGACATCGAAAATTTATGATATACACGCTTACATATACCCACTAATGTACCAATAAATGGAACCTTGTTTCCTATCTTTTCTTTAAATTCAGAATTTTTTAGTATAATATTAATGTATTTACTTCTAATATTCCAATATGTTGTGATTGACATGAAATAACACATGCCGATATATTGTCGGTACCAAAACATTTTCTTGCAATATTTTTATTTAATTAATTAATTTAATCTAATAATTTAAACATTAATTGAATAATAGAATTATATCTATCTATTCTATTATAAAAGTATAGGTGTTTCTTTGAATTTTTGATCTACCTAATATGTCCTTATATAATTCACTCTTTAATGGTAAAATAGTCATTTAATAAATAGACTATATATATCATAAATAATTAATAATAAAACTAAATTGTATAAATAAAATATGTTGTATGTTTACATTAGGACTCTTTAAAGAAGACTTGTTTAAAAGGAAACTTTATATATTATATGTAGTTTGAGTCCCAACAACTAATGACTCTTTATTGAAGTTCATAAATAATTGAAAATTGATAATCTCTAACCAACCGTCCATGTAACTCTGGTTTAATAGTCCCAACAGTGTTATTTTACTATTCAATGTTTGTATTAATTTTCAAGTTTCATTAATTAAAATATGAGCTATTTGATATATTAATTCAAGTTTATATGAATTGATAGCAATTAAACGTGCTGTCATGTATATGCACGGTTTGAGTCCCAACAACTAATGAATCTTCATTAATTTTTATTTCAATAAAATAAAATTTTAACTTTAAAAATTTTCTTTTGTAATTAATAATCATAGACAAAGTCTTGAGTTCCTCTTTTAAGTTAGTTATTCATAATACACAAATTCAATTATAGAAAATAATCAAACTTAAAAAATCAAATTCACTATACTATATTCATTAATTAAAAAGTTCAAAAAATATTTTCACTTAATTTGTTATCTTCAAAATTCAGATTTATTTGTAGTTATAAGTGAATAAGTGAAACACCAAAAGTATATGCAAGATTCCAAAATAATAAGCTATACCAATAACAATAGATAATACATCAAAATCTTCAATAACAATTAAAAGTAAAGTGTAATGATAAGATCTAAAAGACAATAAATTAATTAAAAGTAACAAGAATGTAAACTTGGGCACATGTACCTAAAATATCCCTATAAATTTCAATTTTTAATGGTAAAAGAGTCAAATAATAAGATATAAAATTTGATTAGGACTCTATAAGTGAATTATATATAAATATAAAATACATTAGATATCTCTTTTTATTTATCTATTAAACAAATTAAAAGACACGGACCAATCTCTCTGTAACAATGCATCTGATAACAAGAAAGCCGAATCTGAAGTTTGGCATTTAAGTTGTGACTGTATCATAAAATACTGCAAGTAATGACTTATGTCATTTTCAATTAATTAATCATTTATTTATGTTTAGATAAATCAACAATTAAGTATTTGGCAAATTATTCTTTTACGTAAAATGATATCATACAATTGCTTCTAATAATTCTTCCAATAAAATTCGAATTTTTGGAGATTACAATTTTTAATAAATATATTATTAATTTGGAAATAAAATATGTCTCTCATGTTTTGTTAAGAAAGATAGAGAAAGCAGCTAAGAAATATAACATTTATTGAGAGAGAAATCGGAGAGACCTCCATAATGGAGGCTCCATTGTTACTTATTTAATATATTAATTAATTAATCAATTATTTTAAAATATTTTTAACTTGACTATATCACATAATAATTGAGAATAAAATTGATTGTTCAATATAAAAAGTTTTATAGTACATGTATGTTAGTAAATAAATTAATTTCAATTTTACAAGTATGAGTTATTTTTTTTTACATTTTTAACTAAAAATATCTTTATAAATTTAATTTTAAGATTTAAATAGTGAAACAATAAAATATATAATTCTATTAGGACACTAAATTTGATGAAAAATTAATTAGATATAGAAGTACATTAAATCACTCTTCTTTATTTATTTATTTATTTATTTATTTATTATTTTAAATATATTCAAATTATTTATAAAAAGAGAAGTTAACAGGTGACTGTAGGACTAATTTGTGAGGATTTTAATTGGAGGTATAAATGAAATATTAGTATTATCCGTACCAAAAGCATAGCTCAGGGGTACAATAAAATTATTAGTACTGCTTACATCCACATAAAAGATTCATTTCTTGTCATTGTTCTCAAATTTTTATTGAATTTTATATGTAACTCATGCTTGGCAAAGTGTTAATTGACTGGGTCTAAAAGCTGATTAGCACCAACTCATTTTGTATTTGAAACCTCCATATTCATATAATAAAAATTTAAATCCCATTCAATTTGAGTTGTTTTTAAGCAAATAGGTGATAATCCACAAGATAGAAATCACATTTTGATTTGAGTGTTTGAATTACTCAATATTCAAATGTTAGATTAAACTATCTAAATTATCAAAAGATGAGTTATTAGTACCTAAATACTAGCTAATATTGGGAAACTTGAAATTTTAATTGGGTAATTTAGGAGTTGGTTTAATATAAAATATTAAAAGGTTTCATATAAATAATATAAAATTCATATTAATACTTGAAAATATTAAACCAACTCCCAGATTAGTCTGCTAAAAGATACTAGCTAAAAAGTTTCATATAAATAATTTAGCCAAATCAATTTTATATTAATACCTTATATTGAACATTGGTAGCAATTATAATTTTAATTGATTTAGCTACATAATTTTACAAAAAAAAAATCGATTTTCATTTAGGTGAACTGGTAAATAATTAACACAAAAATAATTAAGATATGAAATCAACTTTTATTGAGATAATTAAATATCAATCAAAATAATATCGAAATAGATTTCTATTTTTGATTCAGACAGTACGACAAACGAACTCTATTACTATTTTAATCAACACCGACCCTTTCAAAAATAAAATTCAAATTTTGATTAATATTAGGGGCAATATCATAATACGATGCAAATAAATCTAAATTAACAAGTTGCCAAAACATATGACTCCAGTTACTACGTTAATAAAAGTTAATAAATAATAAATAAATATATATAAGGTTATAACAAAAAGAAGCAAAAATTATAATGCGGTAAAATATATAATAAAAAAGTTAAGAGTAAAAAAGTACAATAGATAGTCAAATGGTGAATGTATAATTTTATTATAAGAGGAGGCATCTATTATGTGCACATGAAATTAAGTGTACAACTTATAATTACATTAAATAATAGAGTAATCAGATTAATTAACTTGTTTAAAATTTTCTTTTTTAAAAAGAGGGTGATATTATAAGTATACACTTATTTATGGTACCCAAGACTTGTTGAAATGCTTCAAATTTTTTTATTATAAATGGTGCCCAAGACATGTTCAAAAATTCTCCTATCTTATATTTTCTGACATTTAGTATTGGACACTGTATTCAGGATTATCATAGCAAACACTGGTATGACATCGATACGATAATATACTAAGTTTATTTCATGATGTGCAACATTGGTTATCAAACTTCATTTATTACTCTTTCAATCTATTTATAGTTATAACCAATAATTAAGAATTTGTAGATTTATTTATGTGATTTATATGAGTTATGTGTTTTTGTGTCCACTCCTAACAAAAAAAACATACTACTGCATCATTTGAAGTAAAACACTAAAAAAATTAAAAACCAAGAAACAAGAAGTCTATGTAATCCAAAAGTATACTTGATATTGAATATTTTGATTCGGCTTAATTTACAAAATTATTTTGATTATCAATTAGGTGAACTGGTAAATAATTAACACAAAAATAATTAAGACATGTAATCAATTTTTATTAAAACAATAAAATTATTATCAAAATAAAGTTTTATTCTTGCTCCACTGCGGTACGACAAATGAACTCCAATACTGTTTTAATCGATAACAAAAGTTTCAAAAATAAAAAATATCAAATTTTGATTAATATTAGGGACAACATCATAATTCAATGCAAATCATTCTAAATTAATAAGTTGCCAAAACATGACTCTGGTTACTAAGTTAAGAATAGTTAATAAAACTTAAATAAATACATATAAGGTTATAACAAATAAGAAGCAAAAAAATATGATGTGGTAAAATATATAATAAAAAAGTTAAGAGGAAAGTACAAATAGTTGAAGGGGTGAATGTACAATTTTTTCATAGATGAGGCATCTATTATGTGCACAAACTAAGCGTACTAACATGTAATTACATCAGAATAGCATAGTAGTCAAATTGATTAACTTTTAATAAAAAAATCTTTTTTAACGAGAGTGATATTATTAGTATACACTTTTTGCAACGCCTGATGAACAACCATTAGTTAGAGGGGTCAATATAAAATTTTCAAACATCTTAAAACTAATCCAGATACATCATTCAAGAGTATACATATATGTGCAACTTTGGTTCAAAACGCAGTATATTTCAAAATTTTGGGATATGGTACACTAAGGATATGTCTATTTATATGAATATATAATATATATAAAAAAATTATTAAACATATTCATTTATTTCTTTGTCATTTGTTCAACTTTTATATTTAAGTTTTAACAAAAGAAAGAAAATATATCATCTTTTTGTATCTTAGCCCAAAATATATTGTATAATGATAAAAAAAATATTATTTATGATACCAAGGTGTGTTTAGTCATAGTAAACATGGAGATATAACACTAATATGATACTATACTGAGTCTCTTTTATGAGTATATGTGCAACATTGGTTATCAAACTTCAATATTACCTCTTTCAATTTATTTGTAATTACAATCAATAATTAATTGTAGATTTATTTATGTGGTTTGCATGAGTTATGTGTTTTATGTACACCCCTATCAAAAAAGGCGTACCCTGACGTCATTTGAGTTAAAATAATAAAAAAAACAAATAAGAAAAAAAAGTCTATGTAAGTACCAAATTTTGAACCATAATGAAGAGGTTTGCCAATTTACAAAGAACTAAATGAAAAAATGAAACATATAAATTTACAATCCATTGAAATTGAAAAAATTTCGTGAAATGAATTAAGAATTTATTTGGTAATTTGTCATTTATGTTTTTTTTTAACGTTGATTTATCATTTCATTCAATTCAAAATTTAATCTTTTAAACAATTATAATTTATTTATGAACAACTCATTTAGTTAAGTTATTATAGAAAATATTTGAATTTAACCAAAAGTTCTATTCGAATAATTTAAACGAGATCATATGATTCACGTGCAACGCACGTGTTGTTTACTAGTTAGCATAAAAAGTGTGGCGATTTTTTAATTCAGTTGACATTTTTATTATTCCGCTTGGCAGGTTGGGATGTGTGGTGCTAGACCAATTCCAGGCATATTGGAATTATATATTTCCAACAATAAACATTTTATAAATTTATAAATGCAAATGATACTCCTAATGTAAAACATCATTTGTGTACTACACAAATTAACCAGGATTCTTGTAGCAAGAATATATATGTTCTGCAACTTATGGATTTAGCACAGACAATTATATGTTTTTCCTGTGTCTAATGAAATCTTTCTTACTTACTCTTCTTGTCTAGTTATTTTTTTGTAATGATTTTTTGTTCTCAAATTTGATGTAAGTTGAAATTTATGGTAATTCAGGTAATCCAATTAGGTCCCATTTCAGAAAATTCTTGGTTGGCATTTAGTATGGTTAACTTGTTATTCACCTTTGATTCAATATATATCAGAAAAACTGTAATGTGTCACGTTTATTTGATCAAATGTTATTTTAACTTAAGAAGATAGAAAAAAATTGAAAAATATGATCCCAAATTCACCGTCTAGCCCTGTGAAAAACATGAAATCTTAATACATACAAACATAAACACGAAATAATTGAGCAACAAGTAAACATAAAACACGACGTTTTTATATCACATAATCGAGCAAAAGCCGCCACTATAAGTATCGTAACTCACGACAACAAATTGGCATTGGTTACAACACGGGGGTAGCGGTTTGGACGGTTTCGGCTCGTCCTTGGGTTTCGGTTTAGGAGGATCGGGTTTTTTCGGTGGGCCCACGCTCGTTATTTCTGCGTATATTCCAGCTTTCCTAAGTTGAGTAGCTATACAAACAGGATCAACATTTCCCACTACAGTTAGTATTCCCTTTTCACCATCCACACTCACCTCATCGACCCCTGTTCGATCGAACAAATACACGCTATTACACCTATATATATATATATATACGTATTTTAAAAAAGTACGAGTTTTTGCAAACAGACTTGTAATAACAAGTTACCTGTAAGTTTGGAGACTGCTTTTAAAACTCCGGTTTTGCACTTTTCGCAGTTGATGGTGACCTTCAGCACGGTTTTCTGTAGTACATAAGTAATTAAAAGATTTTTCGATTTACAGAATTAAATAGAAATGATGTTTGTCTAACTATAAAGCATGAATGTAAATAATATAGTTTGTAAAAAAATCATTACCTTTATACTCATAACGCCAAAATTGAACCGAAAATGAACCTATTTGAAGGAGATGTTAAGAAAAATAGAAGTGTTGAGACTTTTATAGTGACATTGTCATTTGGTGTTGATTAAATTTTAATGATTTTTTGAATTAAACAGTCTTCATGATACGACTGATTCTTCAACAAATTGTATTTATTAGCTTACAAATTGATAAGATTAGGATTATTTTAACTCAAAGTCCAAATTTGTTATAGGGTTTTTTGTACTATTTATATTTATAAATAGTTTGCTAATATCCCCTAACTACTCTGCCTAATCTTCATTAAATATACTAAAATACATCAAATCAACATTAATTTAATGTTAAGAGTACTTTTAACATATAACAAAATGCTAGTTGCCTAAAAAAAGGACTTAAAAAGACTTATAACTACCCAACTTGGTTGATTAACATAATTAAGCATGTTGGAATTTGAACATCTTTTTATGCTTGATAAGATTTGATGTTCCGTTTGAATTTGACTTAATTAGTAAAATAAAAATAAAAATAAAATAGATATGATATTAAACTAGTTAAGTTCATCTTAATTACAACTCATTTAAACTTAAGATTGTCGATAATCAAACAAAGGAAAATTAGGGCTTAATTGGATGACAACTTCATCCCAAAAAAAATTATTCAAAGCAAAAAATTCTATAAAGTTGCAATTGTTTGGTTGTTACAAAAAAATTCTTCAACAAATTCTCTCAAAAATTTTTGCAAGAGATGAGAAATTTTTTGCTCTTACTATTCATGATTTGACAGTTCGCATAATCGATTTGTAAGATTTTTCCGACTATTTTTCAACTCCAAAAATCAAATTAATCACATACTCTAATGTAAAATAATACAACGTTTAAAATAAGATCCATTATGACTATTTTTTGACATCTAAATCAATGATTTTGACTAAATAATTTACTATAAATTATATTTAAATAATAATTTTAATAATTTTTTCACAACAAAAAAAATATCATATCAACTATAATCATTACATATTTTTCTCTTAAAATTTTCTTTCATACACACATCTCACAACATATTTCTTATTCCTAAAAATCTTTTTTTCTTACTTTTATCATGAAAAATAATTTTCAGAGATGGATATTCCATCCAATTAAGCCCTTATAGTTTGGCACAAACAATTCTTGCATGGGTTGAATTTAATGGCATATGTAGTGGGCTAACAAGGGAAATATAGGCCCAAATTAAAGCCCACAGTTTCCAGTTTGTGTATACAATTTGGTGTGGAGCTTGAATGCTTGAAAGTAATAATGTGGGCTTGAATACAGGTTTGGCAATGTGAATCAGGCCTAATCCAAAACAAATAAGGCCCAATAGTGTTGTAAAGGATAACCTTTAATTTGTTAACCCAGCTAAAAAAAGGAAAATGTTATATGCATTGAAATTAAGTATAATTATAAAAAGACTAAAAAGTATTTTTGCGGAAAATATTACAAGCATCAAAAAGTTGTGAAATGTGAGTTATAATTCAAGTCCAAAGGGCATTATTGTCCCATAAACAGAAGGCTATCTTTGGAAGTTCATATAATTATTGGTAATTTTGTGAAAACATTGGGAAAATCCCTTATTGGATCATATGCAAAGTTTTTTTTAAAGAAAAACTAATTGAGTCGTTTGCATAATTCAAAAAGTTCTATGAATAATGTTTATGAAGGAGAATTTGTAGGATATCCAGAAGAAGAAAGATAACTGATTCTTTTAACATTCAAATTGAATTATTTAAGAAAAAATTAGAAGTTTCAAGAAACTAATTAGTATGTTTATGATTAATTATAAAAAATGAAAAGGATAAATGTCAAGGAAAGGGAATATACTATACGAGTCATATCAATTTTTGACAAATGAATGCATTTAATGGATCACACATTCATGTGCATAAGATTAAAAAAAATTATGCATTCATTTACTCGATTGAATCATTAACCAATCATTACTATATTTCTATACGTACTCGTAATTAACATTAATAAACTTTGTTGTCCAAAAGGTTGAATCCCCAACCTTAAGGACCCCCTATGCCCCGGCTCGACAGAGCGTATAGGAGGAATTAAATCATTGTAACCCAGCTAATCACATAGGCTAGACCCAGTGCCCACTGCGTACAAGGAGCCCCCTCACTTTGAGAGGTTGTTTCCACACTGTCGCTGGTGGGACTCGATCCTTGGTCATTGTCCAAACTTCACCCTTTGTAACCAATTGGGCTGCTACCTTTTGGTAATGGGTCCAATACGAAGAGCCTGTTAAGATGTTCTTATGCCACTTCTTGTGCATTTAAAAAATTCTTAGAATTTCACCCTTCTAAACCAACCATTTGAAGGAGTCCCTTTATAGTTTACCAAACGTTTAAGTTGTTCATATTGTTAGAGTATATTTTAATTATGTATTCTTTGCTCATACATGTATAGCCCGACCTCGTATATTCTTGTATTTATATTTTCGTTGTACAGTTTATTCATCAATTCAATATATAAAAATGTGTTCTATATTCAATACGTGCTTAGAACACTATCATGGTATCAGTCACCGGCGTCGATCGGCCTTCCATCTCCGCCCCTAATTCTCTTCCGCACCATTCTACTGCTGCCGCTCTCTTCCAAATGCCTCCTCTCGTTATCGGTCCTCAACCACACACTATTCCGTCACATTTTTTTAATGCAACTCCGCCATCTATACATTCTGTTGAGTCTTTACCTCCAAATTCTAGCTCGTTTCTTTCTTCTCCCCCAAACCCGAGCCCGACACTTATGTCCACAAAACTAAACTCGGATAATTATTTACTTTGGCGTTACCAATTCGAACTAATCCTTGGTAGCCATGATTTACTGGGTTATGTTGATGGCTCGATCTTATGTCCTGCGGCTTATATAATAAACTCTAATGGTGATCATATTCCAAATCCATCATACAATTCTTGGCTACGTACTCATCGTAGTATCCGCTCATGGATGAATGCCACCTTCACTACATCTGTCATTCAATCAAGAAGTTTTTACACTAACCACTACTCGTGACGTCTGGCTTACTCTTGAACATCGGTTTCAACAACAATCTATGCAAAGAAACTCCAATACAAAAATGAATTTGCCAATCTAAAGAAAGGTGGAACCAAAATCAATCCAAAAGAGGACCAAGCCTAACCCGACTCAATACCTTAGATTTCGTTCATTATAATTTAGATTATTGGCAAACAATTTGGGCCTAACTTGAAATTTAGTTGGACCCAATTAGGAACCAAATAAAATTTTCTTATGAAACCAATTCAACCCAAATTAGATTGGAACCGTGGTTCAGGATACATTTTGCCACCCCTAATTACATATAATTAGCACCAAATGTCATGGTGCATATAATTTACCCTAATAGAAAGTTGAGCAAATACAAAATCATTTATCGTATAAGGTGATTGATCAAATTAATAGTATATATATTGTGGTTGACTTGGGTATTTGAGGTTTATAAAAATTTAAAATCAAACTCGATGGTAAAACTGTGATTTTATTAAAGTTTAACCTGATAAAAATTCATGAATTCTTCGTCAGGACATTTTGAATTGGGGTAGATTAACGCTTTAGTTCAGCATATCCCCGCTCGATGGTTTTTCTCCTATGAATTAGAATAATTTGATTCATTCGATATTTATTTATAATATTATAGCTAGGTCCCAATTGTTCAATCAATTCAATCTACCTATTTGACCTACGTTGAATTTAGAAATTAATATGAGTATGATATTTTAAACGAAAGAAGACAAGATGCTAATATCCCCCAACAACGGCCTAATCCAAAAATTAATCATACTAAAACACATCACATCAATTAATCAACCTAGGAAAAATGTTTCTATAATTGTAAAAAAAAAAAAAATGAAAAAATTCAAGTGGGGGTGGCCTTTGGAGTTGAGTGGGGGTCAAAAGTCTACTACTCTCTTCAAACCATAAACTATTGACAAATAGTGGGCTCATTAAGGGACCATTGGTCTTAATCACTGTTTATGAATTCAATTCAATTGAAGAACATTGTAAGACTTGTCAAATGACCCAACTTTACTAAATAACAACAATTTTAGCTACCCATAGGATTTTATTTTTTAGGTAAGGGTTGCTATTAATCGATGCGAAATTTTCAAATAATATCTATTTTTAACCGATGTTATATGTATTGTCAATAATATCTATGATTAGTTGATAACTGATACAATGATATTATTGACGGTGTCTGGTTGTAATATCAGGCATCAGTGATGTTATTTTCAATAATTAAACTTTCATATATTTCTATAAAATATGCTTTGGGATATGACATTAAAAATTTATGATATATTAATGAATACACTCTGTATACAAAATTTATGTATAAGGTTTGCCGATAACACACCAATAAATGGAATTTTGTTTCCTATCTTTTCTATAAATTCAGAATTTTTTTTAGTATTTTAATGTATTTATTTCTATCATTCGATATATTCCGGTATGTTGCAATCACTAAGAAATAACACATGCTGATATATCATCGATACCACAATTCCGAACCATGGAACTGGGGCAGGGAAGGAGATGAATGTGATTTCTTCTCTCTTTTTTCTTGTACTATTTTTATTTAATTTAATCTATTAATTTAAACATTTAACAGAATAATAGTTTACATTAAAAAAATTGCTATTTTTTAATTCATCAGTTGACTTTTTTTTTTTTTGTGGTTCCGCTTGGCAGGTTGGGACTTGGAACGTGTGGTACTAGACCAATTCCAGGCAAATTGGAATTATATGTTCAAACAATAAAAATTTCATTAAGTCGGAATCTTGTAATGTGTCACGTTTATTTGATCAAATGTTATTTTAACTTATTAAGAAGATAGAAAAAATTAATTCACCACGATAGGTAGCTTCTATCGATCTTCTATCAAACAATGATGTACTATAATCGTGTCACATTATTATGAAATTAATAAATATTTATTGACTTGAATTATTATTTATATTTTTATTTTTAAATAGACACTTGTCAATCTCCAATGATGTGAATATTCAATGTGGTATAGAAGATCTGTTCTGGATACATACACACATAAACACAAGATAATTGAGCCATCACTTGAGTCTTCTTGTCTCGTTATTGGAAACAATCTTGAAACAACATAGGTGAGGATTATATCACATAATCGAGCAAAAGCTGTCGCTATAATTGTCGTAACTCACAACAACAAGTTGGCATTGGTTACAACATGGGGGAAGCGGCTTGGAGGGTTTCGACTCGGGAGGTTTCTGTTTAGGAGGAGGATCGGGTTTCTTCGGTGGGCCCACGCTAGTTATTTCTGCTCGTATTCCAGATTTTCTAAGTTTAACGGCTATACAAACAGGATCAACATTTCCCACAACAGTTAGTGTTCCCTTTTCGCCATCCACTGTCACCTCATCGATCCCTGTTCGATCGATAAAATGCATATTATTATTAGACCTAAATGTGCACGAGTTTTTGCAAACAGACTTGTAATAATAAAATATTACCTCTAAGTTTGGAGACAACTTTTAGAACTCTGGTCTTGCATTTTTCACAGTTGATCGTGACCTGTATTACGGTTTTCTATAGTACATTTTTTTCATACACAAGTAATTAGAAATTCCGAATTAAATAGAAACAAAAATGTGAATAATATTGTTCGTAAAAAAATCAGGGATAAATGCAAAAAACCCACCTGTGAAATAATTTATTGGCTGAAAACCCCCTGTGAAATAAATATAGGCTAAAAACCCCCTGTGAAATTTTTTCGTTGCAAAAAACCCCCTGTGAAAGTTAGGTCAGCTACCCCCTGTGAAATAAATGCAAAAAACCCCCTGTGAAATAATTTATTGGCTGAAAACCCCCTGTGAAATAAATATAGGCTAAAAACCCCCTATGAAATTTTTTCGTTGCAAAAAACCCCCCGGTCGTTGCAAAATATTTATTTTATTTTTAGTAAATATGCCTCATAATAGTAAAAACAATAATGTTAATAATCTAAAATTTAAATATTATGAGGCATATTTACTAAAAATAAAAGAAACATTTTATGAAAAACTATCTTTAATATCGTTTTTTGTGTAAACATGAGTAAAATTGTATCCCAAATGAATATATAAGTACTTATATGTTAATGGTCTAAAATTTAAATATTATGAGGCATATTTACTAAAAATAAAAGAAACATTTTATGAAAAACTATCTTTAATATTGTTTTTTTTGTGTAAACATGAGTAAAAGTGTATCCCAAATGAATATATAAGTACAATACACAAAAGGGACACAAAAGTAAATGAATAAGTCATTTAATGTCTAATAATCACAAACAACAAAAAAAACGCACATACGGCGCGTGTAGCTCACCTAACTGAGCGAGGGGGTTTTTTGCAACGAAAAAATTTTACAGGGGGTTTTTAGCCAATTAATTATTTCACAGGGGGTTTTCAGCCAATAAATTATTTCACAGGGGGGTTTTTGCATTTATTTCACAGGGGGTAGCTGACCTAACTGACCGAGGGGGTTTTTTGCAACGAAAAAATTTCACAGGGGTTTTTTTTGCATTTATCCCAAAAAATCATTACCTTTATGCTCATGACGTAAAGCTGCAAAATTGAATCGAAAGTGAACCTGTTTGAATGAGATGTTAAGAAAAATAGAAGTGTTGTGACTTTTATAGTGACATAGTCGCTTGGCGTTGATTAAATTTAAATGATTTTTTTGAATTAAACAGTCTTCATGGTACGACTGATTATTCAACAATTGTATTAATTTAATAGGATTAGGAATATTTTAACTCAAATGTCCAAATTTTGTAGGGCTTTTTGTGCTATTTTATTATAAATAGTTTACTGATATCCCCTAACTACTCTGCCTAATCTTCATTAAACATACAAAAATACATCACACCAACATTGATTTAATGTTAAGAGTACTTTTAACATATAACAAAATGCAAGTTACCTAAAAAAAGACTTAAAAAGACTTCTTATTCTAAGTTCCTGCACCGGCCTTCGGAAAAAAAAAAAAAAAAAAAAAACTACCCGAGACTAATTACTGAAGGGCATATCTGAACTTGGTTGATTAACATAATTAAGCATGTTTGAATTTGAACATCTTTTTATGCTTGAAAGATTTGATGTTCAGTATGAATTGACTTAATTAGTAGAATAAAAATAAAATAGATATGATATTAAACTAGTTAAGTTCAACTTAATTACAACTCATTTAAACTTAAGATTGTCAATAATCAAACAAAGCTAAAAAAATAACTTTTCAAACTCGATGAGAATTTATCAAACATATGTCGATTCATTTACATTTTACACCCTAATTGTGGTCGAATTTAATCGAATATAATGGGCTAACAAGGGGAACAAAGGCCCTAAACAAAGCCCAAAGTTTCCAGTTTGTGTATACAATTTGCTGTGGGGCTTGATAAGTAATAATGTGGGCTTGAATACAGGTTTGGCAATGTGAATCAGGCCTGATCCAAAACAAATAAGGCCCAATAATGTTGTAAAGGATAGCTTTAATTTGTTAGTCCAGCTAAAAAAAGGAACATGTTATATGTATTGAAATTATAGTATAATTCAGATAAAAGGACTAAAAAACCAAAATATTACAAGCATCAAAAAGTTGTGAATGTGAGTTATAATTCAAGTCCAAAGGGCATTAATATTGTCCTATAAACAGAAGGATATCTTTGGAAGTTCATATAATTATTTTAGTGGTAACATATTGGTAATTTATGAAAACATTGGGAAAATCCCTTATTGGATCATATGCTATGAATTAATTAAAAAGATTTTTTAAAAGAAAAGCTAATTGAGTAGTTTGAATAATTCAAAAAGATCTATGAATAATGTTTATGAAGGAAAAGAAGTAAAGTAAAAAAAGAAGAAGAAAGAGAACTGATTCTTTTTAACATTCAAAAATTGAATTATATAAGAAAAAATTAGAAGTTTCGAGTTACTAATTTGTATTTTTATGATTAATAATAATAAAAAATAGATAAATGTCAAGGAAAGGGAATATAGTATACGAGTCAGATTTTTCCCATATTTGACAAATGAACGCATTTAATGGATCACACATTCATGTGCATAAGATTAAAAGAAATTATACATTCATTTGCTCGATTGAATCATTATCCAATCATTACTATATTTTTAATTAAATAAAGAGAGAATAATAGTAGTTAATTAACATTAATAAACTAACTTTTGGTAATTACATCTTAATCCCTCTTGACTTTGGGTTTACAAAGGCATGTTTCGTGCTTTTTACAAACAAAACTTCCCCAACTGGATTTAAAAGAAAATTGACAAAAAAATATATAATATTAGTCAATGAAGTATATAAATAGGCCACCCATTTCATCTGAATTATTACACTACCATATCACACAATTATTACATACTTTTTACAAAAATAATCCTTAAATTTCAACCATGGCCACTGCTGGTGCTGTGGTAATAATAATAATAGCTGCAGTAGTGATGTTGAGCAGCAGGGTTTCTGCTGATCCAGACATGCTTCAAGATATTTGTGTTGCTGATCTTACTTCTGGTATTTTTTTTTTATATTTATTCTATTTTTACTTCTGCATTTGAACTTGTGATGTTGATCCTTCTGCCATGCCCGCTAATATATATTGACTCTAGATTAAAATTTGAAGATATAATTTCCAGTTTTTTCTTCATATAATAAATAATTTTCTTCTCTCTTTTTATTTTAATCATGTATATATATATGGGCATTTTATTATATACGTTCATGAGAGTGTAAATATAATGTTATGTAACACAGGATTTGAACTGCTACAAAATAGAAAAGCTGAGTTCTATACACATGAAATGAATTATTAATTTAAGCATTTAATCTTAACTTCAATTACACTCTTTTCTCACATTTTATCCAAACTAATTTGTAGTGTGGACGTACACCTGTCTTACTTTATTTGTACTCATTAATATGATATTATAGTTTTTGTTGCTTCAATTATGCAAAATAATAGTAAAATAATACTTCAATTATTGCTTCAATTATGTACTTTATGACGCGCCTACAAAATACATATTAATGAAAATTGTAGAGTATTTTTTGTCCAATTTTTGGTGTTAAGGGTGTGTTTTGGATTTAAAGATTTAAAAATCATGAATTTCAAATTTATTGATGGATATCTTTGAATTGTAATGCATTTTAAATTTCTCGACACTTAGATTAACTTGTTTTCTTGATTATAATGGAGTTTAATTAACTCTATTTATAAAAATTTAAAACAAACGCAACCTAAAATGAGTATATGTTAAACAGCTGTGAAAATCAATGGATACCCTTGCAAGTCAAACGTCACGGCGGAGGACTTCTTCTCCGCCGGCCTAGCTAACCCCGGCGCCACCAACAACTCCCTCGGTTCCCTCGTCACCGCCGCCAACGTTCTAAGAATCCCAGGGCTCAACACTCTGGGCGTGTCCCTCTCACGCGTCGACTATGCCCCCGGCGGCCTCAACCCACCCCACACGCATCCACGCGCCTCCGAGATCGTGTTCGTCCTGGAGGGCCAGCTCGACGTGGGCTTCATCACCACCGCTAATGTCCTCATTTCCAAGACCATCATGAAGGGTGAGATCTTCGTCTTTCCTAAAGGACTTGTTCATTTCCAGAAGAACAATGGCAAGTCTACAGCGACGGTCATCGCCGCCTTCAACAGCCAGCTGCCGGGCACTCAGTCGATAGCCGCCACATTGTTTGCTGCTACGCCGCCGGTGCCTGATAATGTATTGACAAAGGCGTTCCAGGTTGGCACCAAAGAAGTCCAGAAAATCAAGTCCAGGTTCGCACCCAAGTAATGAAAAATGTGAAGGTTAATTTGGAGATTGATGTTTATGGGTGGATTATTTTATTTGGTTTGGTTTGGTTTGGTTTGTTTGAGTTTGTTTTATTGGAAAAATGAAGCTACACGTGTAATATAATTTTCTTTCTAATCTTTTGATGTTATCAATAATAAATATAGTACAAATTCAAATTATTAGTATTTAAAGATATCCATTTGGTGATGATCATTTTGAGGATGTCTATTTCATAACTATCTTCAATTTGGAATATTTGAATCAACCTGTGTTGTTTTTGGTAACTTAATGATGCCCGAGCAATTTTCTATACCTACAAGTCTAATTTTTCGTTTATCTCTTCGGTTTTCGACTCTGAAAATTAAACATAGAAGCCAACAAATCAATCTAAAATCACATGGTCACCCTACCAAAAAAATATACAAAATCTGCAGGAAAAATATTTGACTGTCAAATACACCAAGCAAATGAAATAGAAAAAGTCTTAATTTAGATTTGCAATTAATTGCATCACAAGATGCTCTCTTTTGCACATACGTATTCAAAAGAAAACCCAGAAACATAATATGGAGAAAAAAACAAATATTTAACTTTCATGACATGAAATGAAGAATACTAAGTGTATAAAGTTAAATTCAATTGACAAAAAGATGGCTTTTTTTTTTTGTTTTCATAATCTTCATCACCCAAGAGACTTCAGTCAATGTTGTTATTCTTACTTGGCTACTGTTTGCTGTTTGCCATCGGGAATTGCATATAGGACAATCGGTTTTGAAGATCGAACCAAGGGAGCATCACATCTGTAATAACCTTTTCGCTCTAGCTGTATCACATCTCCACGCTTCAAGTTCCTCATATCAGATTCCCCAAGGGCTAACGTCTCCTTTTTCGTACACGGGTTCACCACATCCACGAAATCTTCACCTTCCTCAAGCTGTAATCATCAAAACAAATCTGAATAAGGTAATCGACTCTAGCAAAAGAATAAATAAAGAAACAAGCGAAAACAAATTCAAAAGATAGCTAAAGCCTTAAAACTTTAGTGACAATATAACATGCAAACCCCCTTACTTACAGGGTAATTACCACAACCCCCTGAGGCATTACAAATTACCAAGAACCCTTTGTCAGATCCGAAACAGGGGTGCAATTGTAATTTGCTTTTTTACTGACTGGAAGTAAGTTGTAATTAGGGGTGGCAAAATGGGTCCGGAACCATGGTTCCAACCCAATTAAACTTGTTTGGGTTGTGTTGGTTCCTAAGAAATTATTTTTGGTTCCTAATTGGCTCCAACATGGTTCCAAGTTGGGTCCAATTAATTTCAAGTTAGGCCCAAACCGCTTGCCAATAATCTAAATTATAAAGAGCAAAATGTAGGTATTGAGTCGGGTTGGGCCTGGTTCCCTTTTAGGTTGACTTTGGTTCCGTTTTGGGTTGAGTTGGTTCCACCTTAAAACCATTTAAGAACCCAACCCATTTAAGAACCGAACCGTTGGAACCGACCCAAACCCAACACGACCCACCCGATTGCCACCTCTAGTTGTATGTTTTTAGAGTTAGTTATGGTATTTTGAAGAGCAAATTAAAATGAAATCATGTTTTCACCACAATGCAAGATCATTACCTTCTTCTTTGTAATAAGATAATCAAAGTCCACGAGGCTCAGTTTGACAAGCTCGTTTGTATCTGCAAGCCAAGTGAGCTTCAACTTTGTCTTCTTCACGTTTCCTTCGAGATTCAAAGCTCCCACTAGTTGAGTAACAACACCATTTTCGTCCTTCTTGATTTCATTCACAAATGCATTTCCCCAATCCTTTAGAGTTACTTCCTCATTAGCCGAGATTAATTCTGCATCAGCATAATCTATCCATATTCTATTTGAAAAGGTTACAGCTTTCTCTCCAGCACCTTCGTATTTCTTATGTTTAGCTATGATGCGCACAAAGGGATCTTTCGGGCCGTCAGTAAGAATTAGCAATACACGTCGTTCTTCAATAATAGCAGTATGCCTGGGGCACACAGGATCAATGATCTTCTTGTTAATAGCCCAGAGTTTGTCCCACTCCATAAGATTAAGGTTCTTCGATGCACCCTAACCAATTTAAGATGGAAAAAAATGCAATTTCCTTTTAGGGAATAACAAACAAAGTATGCTTTAAGGCCAATTGATAACATGATATTTCTCATTTTCCCCATTTTTCAGAGGTTATTTTCATAACAATTATCAAGAAATGCCATAAGAGATATTCCCTAAAAGAATCTCAAATTTCCTTGAACACAGATTCCATTGGCATTTCTCTCAGATTTCCTTGAACACATTTTTTCGTATAAAAATTTCCCAAATAAAACACACTTTATAAACTTTTCTCTACTCCCTTAGAAAAAGCTGAGATGTTGAAAAATTGAAACTGAGTGTCCATCCAATCTGGTCCTCATTTTCATTATATTTTCAAGCACTAAATTTATACAATAAGAATATATATTTACGCTTTAAAAAAAATGCAACTTACTTGTTCCAAAATAAACTGTATCAATGCTTCAATCTTCAAACCCCTACGCACTATTCCTTGGACAGTAGGAAAGCGAGCATCATCCCAACCGTCAACCTTTCCATTCTGAACAAACCAAAGCAGCTTCCTCTTACTAAGAAGGGTATAAACCATATTCAGCCGACTAAACTCATAAATATGAACCTTTCTTAGATCCATATCTTTCTGGATTCTGTAATACTGATCATTACGATCATGATACTCACTCGATCGAAGTGCATGTGTAATACCTTCCACAGCATCAACAAATGGACAACAGAAGTCATAAGTTGGGTATAATTTATACTTAGCTCCAATCCTATGATGAGGAGTCAAATTACAGCGGTAATATACCGGATCCCTAAGTGACTTATTGGGATCCTGCATGTCCAATTTCCCTCTAAGACAACACATCAAACCCCTCTCAGAACCCGCAATCATTTCTTTCCACAATTTAAAATTTTCCTCGATACTGTTACCCCTACACTTTGACTCTATGCCTTCCATTCTCTCGTGTTGCATTTTTTCACGTGGAGTATCATCAACATAGGCTTTGCCCTCTTTAATCAATTTCTCAGCCATTTCCATGAGCTGGGGAAAATAATCTGACGTATATGTTACAGCATTATATTTAATCCCGAGAGTTTCAATATCCTTTAGAAGATTATCGACAAACTCGCTACTTTCCTTATCAGGGTTTGTGTCATCAAATCTTACAATTAGCTGACCTTTGTACCTGTTGGCAAAGTACTGGTTCAACAATGCAGCCTTTGAATGGCCAATATGAAGGTAGCCACTGGGTTCTGGTGCAAAACGTAATTTCACTTTTCCAACCTCAGCTTCAGGGAGATCTACCTCAAAGGTGGACTGAACACTGTTCTCCACTACAGTGGATCGGGAATTAGAAGATTGAGGCTCTTTTGATTTAGAAGTTCCTGCCTTATTAGAGCCTTTTTTTCCAAGATACGTTGTGACTATCTCACTCAGCACGGCATCATATTCAGCAGATAATGAGTTGAACCATCGAACCAGGTTTTGGTACTTCTTAGATTTCCTTAAACTTTCCCATCTCAAACCAGCACCTGCAACAGAAAAAGCATTGATCAGCAGAAGTATATAATAGGGAAAAGCAGCAATATAGTCGGCTTTCAATCAATTGAGTTCCTATGCAATAGATTTCGTAAAACAAAGGGCAAATTACTTAGACACCCCTTGACCCTAATTACGAAATCAAATCTGAGGTTTAAGCATACTGCAATTTTATCCCCTGTCAACAAAAGCAAATTGCAGTTTCATCCCAATTTCCAAATATTCAGGATCAGAGAGGATGTGACGTGGTAATTTTTCAAAACTCCGGGGACTAGCAATAATTATCCAATAAGTGCATGGATATGCATGTATTGATCCCTATAACAAAACGTGTAAATGAAAGAGAAGAGAGTGAATTCTTTGAAATATTTAAAATTGGTATAACCAAATAAGCACCATCATAAACTCAATTACGTCGAATCAGAAACTCAATTACATAAAAACTGAAAGTTTACCTGCAAGACCAGCCCAGATTGCGACATCTGCAATTGAGAGACTATGACCAACTAGAAAAGTACTTTGCAACAAATATTCATCCACAGAGCTGCATGCTCCCTCAAATTCAGATCCAGAACCAAAGATAGGAGCATAATCAAGCCATTCATCAATCTACGGGACCAAAAACGATCAGAGGGTCTATGATAACTGATAAGTAATAGCTAAACCTAGTTTGAGATACCTATTTTATTAAAAATAACCTTTTGACAGAGCAAAAAGAGTAAAACAAGGTATCAGAAAAGACACCTGGCTTGACTGATAAGCATCTTGTCCATAGAAATCTGGAAGGCTTGCAATCCTACCAAGATATCTCAAAAGCACATATGACCCCTGTAGCTTCTGCCTGAAAATTTATAGTATTACAGAAAAAAGAGAGCATGTATGAATTAAATGACCTTAATATTCATAAAAATAACAGCAAATGTGTAGAATCTTTAATTATATTCCCATAACAGGGCAAGAAGTAAAAACAGGAAAAAAAATCACCCGCTCGATAACACAAGAGTTGGTGAAGAGCCTGGAGCAAGAGTTGGCTTCGCGACGAGAGCTATGCCAGCTATCTTTGCTGCGGCGATAACATGGACAGGCGGAGAATCTGGTGAAAAACTAAGTTCCATTTGAGTACGAATGTTGACCGTGACCTGCTGTGGCTAAAATTAAGAAGAAAATGTGATTAGTATCCTGGAATTGTGCACTTGTGATACAAGGCCGATAAATTGTTCTTCGATCCCAGTAAAAGATAGTACTCTAGTAAATTATGAGGGAGAAGAGAGAAAACTTTAAAAAAAAATGACAAAAAAAATCCTTTTTGTTCATATATATATGAACATTTCTCGACCCTTTTATAAACAAAAAAATCTTACAAAACTAGGAAAATCGTAAACATCTTCAATCTATCCTCATTTAAAAATTATCAATATAAACACATATAAGAAATAGCAAAAAATAAAAACTTTAAAGTAAATGATTAAAAATATTCAAATTGGAAATTGATTACAAATTCAAATTGTATCACAATCAAACTTCCTTATACATCCAAGAAAATAGTTAGTCAAAGTTAAAAACTTAACAAATTGGGGAAAAAAGAAAAACAAAAACGGAAACAACATCGGAATAAATATGAAACAAATGTTGAAAAAGCAACAGAACATCTCACTTGATTCTTCAATTCAACAGTCGGTTAAAGTGATTTGATCAAAACAGGCGGCGACGGTCGCGAATTGAGGCGGAGACTTGGTGCCCAGCCGGCGGCTATAAGACTGTGTTGCGTTGGGGTTTTTTGTGTAAGAATTTTGTTCGTATGTAGTTGCCAAAATGAGTGTTACGGGTCGGGTTAAATTGTGATCGGATGATGGGCCTTAAATGCACTACTAGCTGGGTCCAAAATGAGCTTAAAGTCCTCTGGGTCGTATTGGTAAATGGTAATACAAAAAGGGCCTTAAATTGTTGGGCCTAGATTGAAATTGGGCTACAAAACAAAATGCCCGTGGACTATATTTTATAGCTACGACAATTTTATTTTATTATTATTATATACAATAATAACATATTTTCTAAATTAAACAAAAATAAAAATTAGAATTTGGGTTCTAAGAAATAAAAGATTAATGAAATTAATATATAGCTTGAGTTCTATTCATTTACATTGAGCTTCTACTTCAGAAAACAATCTAAGCTCGAGCTAGATGCTGAAATTTACTTCTTTTAAATGGAACAAACCACAAATAAATTATACATAGTTTTTTTTTTTTTTGATAACAAATTATAATGGTGTTTTTATAATTAGACCTAGTCAATGAGTCTGAAAATCTATTTGGGTTGTTTTCCTATATCTTTTATGTGTGTTTCTTGTTTATAGTTTAATCTCCCAATGTTGTGTCTAATTTTGTTAATTTAGATGGAATTAATGAATGTTGCACTGATGATAGCTTTTGTTTTAATAATTTTTGTTGTATTCTCCTCTGCGTTTTTGCCGATTTCTAAGGGGAAAAAAATCTTTTATTGCATAATTATATAACACATTTTGTTATTCTACATATATATAAAGGCGACAGCACACTGCTCCTCCATCTACCGGTTGCGCGTCGCACTGGATGGCAGCCATATTTTTCCCTTTTTTTTTCTTAGCCTCGAAACGACGTCGTTTTCATTCTCCTCTTCACCGGAAATGCACCGGCTTGTTCCGGCTCGAAGATCGCGACCGCGATTATTCTAATTCCTGTTCGTCTGTCATGAATGACAAAAGAGTCAAGGGTAAAATGGGTATTTCAAGAGCCAAGGGCAATTTGGATATTTTAACTATTAAGTAGAGGTCTTTAAACCCAACTCGAGGGGAAAACAAAGGCAGTTTTTGGGGGACATAAGTAAATTCTGAGAACTCATTCTTCCTCTCTATATTTCTCTTCTCCTGCTGGTGTGTTGCTTACGGATTCGATCGCATTGCAGGTAAACCGTGAGCGGATCGAGTTCAATCTTCTTTCTACGAATCGACCAGAGCACGAGCTTGTCCTTGCGATTGGAGTTGTTCATCTCGGATTGGGAATCGTCATTTGGTTCGCTATATCCATTTCAATCCTTCATACTCGGTTAGTTGTGGAATTCTTATTGTTGCGATTGGATCGTGGAATTTAGCTGTTGTTGTGGTTATTCAAACTGTTGTGACAAACATTATTCTCGTTGAGTGTTTGACATCGTTAACTGCTTGGCTCGTTAATTTGGATTCCATTATCAATTGCGCATGTTATTTGTGGATTTGGGGTTAATTGACGTATATGTTAGATTCGAGTGTCTTCAATCATAACATCGTCATCATAAGGCGATGCGTTTTCCCCTGCACTTGGGCCACAGCAGATTCTAGCTTTGCCCAATCTTCCTCACGAATGACGTTAGACACCAAAACCCTAATTTTCCGATGGAAGATTGTATACTTCCGGTGAGGTGGTTAAAGCTAAGATCAAGAGTTTGCAACCCTTGTAGGTTACCTAAACTAGCCGGAATTTCGCCGGAGATAAAATTGTGGCTAACGGCTAAAAAACTAGGGTAGTTCAACTGAGACGATGTGTGAGGCAAAGCTCCGTAAATTCGACCTGGGATGATGGTTAACGCGGCTAGAGTAGAGAGTTTACCGATCGTTGGGTCTAGCCCGCCGGTTAGGCCAAGTGAACCCGCCGTAGGATCGCTGAGAGTGGGAGCGATCACTTTATCTCCGTCGCATACAACACCAGCGAAATTACATGGATCCGAATTGAAATCCCAGGATGAAAAATAGTTTGCGCCTGGTAAATCGTTTAAACCTTTCCTAATGGATTCCAAACAATGCAAGGAAAGGGGCCGCACAAAATGACGCCGTTTTGAGGCCGATGTTAAGGTTTCGAATGAGGCTAAACGAGATTCTGGAGAGTATAGATGTCTTTTCGAGTGTTGAAGACGCTCTACTTGCGACGTTTCTGCTCGCCATTTTTTGCACTCGATTATGGAACGCGGCATTTCAGGCGAAGGCAGAAAAAAAGGTTTGGGGAAAAAAGGAGTTCTGTTTAGGTTTGCTCTGAAACATTCATAGATAATTCTGTTACTCTCTACAAAACCCATCTTCCCCTGAATGTAACATCTTTTATTTTCTGAATCACGATGCTTTATTAAAGTTCCCCTTCTTTTGTTGATCCAAAATCTGTATGCTTTTTAATGGGTTTTAGCTTTTAATGATCTTATACAAAGGATTCTATCTGTTTGACTATTATATGCATATTTACTGTATACTAGTAAACAACACGTGCTTTGCACGTGAATTATGTAATCACATATACAATTTTTTTTTTGAATTTAATGATAATTTATATTAAGATCTTTAATAATAATTTAACTAAATGAATTATAAATTACTAAATTATAATTATTTAAAAATTAAACGTTTATTGATGAGAAAGACGAAATCAAATGAGAATAATGTTTGGTTTTGTTTTGTGCCTGTTTTGGCCCAAAATTCTGATCAGATAGTGTTTGGCCTACACAATTTGGGCCAGAAAAATTCCAAAAATTTTGGCCAGAAAATTTTGGTATCCAATTTCAAACCATTAAATTTTTAGGGCCCACCTACCATTTTTTAGGTCATATATATGTTAAATATTCTATAGCCCACTTGCAACCCATCAATCTTTTTATAGCAATTTCTTGAAAAGTCAATAATATAGGTTAAATTAGTATTAATTATTTTATTATTTTAAAAAATATGTTCCAACTTAGTTATTAATTGAATTACTCAATTAGGAAAATTTGACAACATTTAATTTAATTTTATGCATTTATAGTACATTCTTTATGTAAATATTTAATAATTTATGTACATGTAAATATTTAATAATTTATTTATATATATTAAAAATATTATAATATATATATCAACTAATACTGTATATATAACTATTCATCTATGTAAAAAATATTACAATCTTAATAGTATATATAACTTTCAATCATTTTTTGATCATAGATAAAAACTAAGACGATTTGACTTTTACAGTAAATTATGTTCCCTTTAGAAATAAAATCAAAACTATCTCACAAAAAACTCGCTCAAAAATCAATTCTCGAACTAAAATAAAACACAATCTTATCAATAATGCATGTGTCCCAAAAAAATTTCACCAAAATATCAAACCAAACATAGCCATATATTCCATCAATTTGATCTTTAATTAGTCTATCGCTTCTAAATTTTTGTCCCTTATTTGTTTTCATTTTTATGAAAATTTTATTGGAAAAATGTATACATGTGAAAATAATATGACCGTGTGTTATGTTTATTCATATTTTTAATTATTTTAAATTTATAAAATATATTGAATCAATAGTAATAAATTGATTAATATTTGCCCTCTATTAATATGAGAAGATCACCTTTGTCTGTTTCTTTTTTGCTCTTGCACCTACTAAAACTTTTGATAAACGTCAAAGTTAATTTTCTATGCTCTTATTTTTGGGGGAATGACTGTACCATGAGCAACGTGAAAGTGGATCATTAAATACAGGTGAATCTAGTAATGCTAGATCATATAAGCGACTACGTGGAACTCGTTAGTATCGTGCTCATTTTTATGAAATTGTACTGAGCAACACATATGCTCATCACATTATTTGATGTATCATTTATTTAAGTTGGTTCTTTTTAAATAATTGTGTCTTATTTAATAATATATTTGACTTAAATTATTTATATTTTATAGTATATTTTAATTTAAGTCATTTATATAAATATTTAATAATTTATTTATTTTAAATTATAATATATATATAAATAAATATTCATCTATAATATAATTATTACAATCTTAATATTATAATATAACTTTTAATTATTATTTAATCACTAACAGACAGAAAATTGTCATGATTTGACTTACTACAGTAACTTATGTTCCCTCTCAAAACAAAACCAAACACTATCTCACAAAAAAAAAAAATCAAAAACCAATTTTCAACTTAAACCAAACACTATCTCACCAATAATGCACGTGTCCCCATAAAATTCTCACCAATAATTCTCACCAAAATAATCAACCAAAACAAAACCAAACATACTTGGTCTCATAAATTTGTCTTTTTGTTTTGTTTTGATCTCATTCGTAACATAACTATCAAATTGTATCATGAAATTTTTGAAATTTCTCATATTGTATCTTATTACTTTTTTTAACTTTAATTGATCAAACATTTTTGTAATTAAATTTTTGTTAATGTAAAATAGTTTATGATTGAAAAACTGGAGATTTATATAGACACTTGTGTCTTCTTTTGAATATTTTCTTGTTTTCTTTTTAAATATATATAGTCCTAATTTTATTTTTGATAATTTATATATGGTGGACAATATTGTAATTTTAATAAATTTCAAAGAACTGCTAATTGAACTCATAACTATGAAATACATCAAAAAATTAGATTTCATTAATTTTTAAAAAAGTTGATTTTGAAAATTAATTTAGTTTAAAGAGAAATATTTTTAAAACTTTAAAATAATAATAAATAGTTGTATGTAAAGGAAAAATGAAATTTATTTAAGCATTTATGCATGCTCTTTGAATTAATTTTACCAGAATAAGATATACCTTTTGCAAATATTATACGTTTTAATAACCCATAAACCTTTTGCAAATATTATACGTTTTAATAACCCATAACAATTTATATGATGCACTACAAATGAGATTGTTTTGCTTGTAATTTTATTTGACTTTTGTGACTTAATTTATGTCGCCGACGTTCTTATGCATCTCAAGTGTATTATAAGTCGTTGAGTGATATATAATTATATAACATTTACATTTATGATGTTATCATATATGTATCACGTGATTCACACTCTCATTTAAGTATTACTAAGATGAATGACATGAAAATGCATAACTTATATTTGTTCATAATATGTCATTAATAACAATATTTTCATGACCTTTATGATAAACCTCAATTATACGTGTTTTTTAGCCTAAGATTAGTCGTTTTATATCATTTTATATCATGATTTATACCCCATATACGTTTATAGGTTTGTTACATGATTGTAGGGTAAAATCATTAACTTCGAGAAAATGACGAAAAAACGTATGAAATGAGATACATGGGCGCTGTTTGGAAATACGATCATATCTTGAGCTAAAAACCTCCAATGTTAATGAGCCTTATATGTTTGGAAAGCTAAGACAATTACCTAAAAGTTTTGTGAAGATGACAAGATCCGGTTCAAACGTTTAAAGGCCCGAAAGTTACAAATACGCTCTGTTTCGAACCAAATGGCGCAGTCCTGGTAAAACGATCATAACTCGAGTTTTAGAACTTGGATTGGATCCAAATCAGTGGGGTATTGAAGCTAAGACATAGAGCTACAACTTTGTAGAAGACCCCAAAGCCAAATTCGGACTGGAACAACGGCGTACGTACGCCGTGTTAATTGGCGTTCAGACAACGAAGGCAGAAAGTTTGGGGCTTCATTGCGTACGTACGCCAATTTGTACGGCGTACGTACGCCGATTTGCACTGCGTACGTACGCCGCTTTGCGTACAGACGCGCGTTAGGTTGATTCTAAACGCTGAAAAATCCCATATTCGGCCCAACTTCGGGTTTATGTTCTAGATTAGGTATAAATACCCCCTCCGAACATAGTTTTAGGGTTCGAACTTTATTTTCTTGAGTTGAGTTGTAAAGATCGGAGATCGAGAGACGAAATTCAAGATTATTGTAAACGGATTATTCGACAACGGGTTTAATCGAAATTATTTTCTTTAATCTCTTTTAATTCTTGTCGTTTTATCATGTTTACTTTATTGATTGTTGATTGTTTCTTCGCATCTATGGAGTAATTCATATTATTCTGGAATCGGGAATAGCCCGATAATATGTTATCGATATAGATTTTAGAACCGTTTATGTTATATCGCGTATGCTTATGATTTGAATTCTTGATTGTTAATGCTTGTGAATTTGCTGGCCACTTATTTGCATGATCATAGATATTAGGTGAAAATTCTGAAAGGTGACATCTATATCAGAACCCTAGAATTCAAACCTAGGATCCTAAATCACGAAAGTAGTTTTAGGTCTTTTGAGGAATCGATACACTATCATAGAGATTAATGAGTCTGAGTTTAGTCTAATCATCACGAAAGTAGTTGATTAATTATCTTGGGTATATTGTTATACTTCGACAGAAGATAGTAATTACAGTTGGATAGTGTCCTTCATAAGTAGCGATCGTAACTTAATCGGTAATATAATTGAGTCGATAATATTTATCGTGGTGAACCCTGAGTCTGGAATTTCCAATCATACATAACTTAAATCAATTTTCTTGCTTTCTGTTTAGTTTTCTTTACAATCTATCTTGTGTTTTTGTTAGGCTTAGATTACTGATAAGTGATAGATTAGTACTTGATTATTCGGTCTTCGTGGGAACGATATCTTTTGTACTGCACCGAAGCCGTGCGCTTGCGGTTTAGGCACATCAAGTTTTTGGCGCCGTTGCCGGGGACTAGAATAGTCAATATTAGTTTTTATCAGATTTTAGTGAGACTAAGCCATTTTATTTTATTTTTAGTTATTAATTTTTATTTCTCTGTTTTATTTCAGGATTTCGGTTTTTCTCTTGTATGCGAAGTAAGATCGATTTCGAACTAGATCCGGAAATCGAAAAAACTTTTCGTGCTAGGAGAAAATTACAAATGCTGAAACAAGTTGAACTGAGAAGCGTAACAATGGCTGAAGCAAACGCTAACGCGAATGCGAACGCAAATGCAAATGCGAGGTCTCTGAAGGATTTTGCAGCGCCCAATGCGCAGACCCTGCACTCGAGCATCAACAGACCTACTGTAGATGCGAATAACTTTGAGCTCAAGCCATCCCTTCTGCAAATGGTTCAGCAGAATCAGTTTGGGGGTGGACCTACTGAAGAGCCGAATCTCCACTTGTCAATGTTCTTAGAGTACTGTGACACTTTGAAGATGAACGGGGTTTCCCAGGATGCTATCAGGCTGAGGTTATTCCCGTTCTCACTGAGAGACAAGGCGAGAGCTTGGCTACACTCACTACCATCGGGTTCCATCAGAACATGGGATCAGCTCATGCAATGCTTCCTAGCGAGATATTTTCCCCCGAGCAAGACTGCACATCTGCGAAACCAAATCACGACTTATGCTCAACGAGAGGGTGAATCATTATATGAGGCTTGGGAACGATTCAAGGATCTTCTCCGACTGTGCCCACATCATGGGCTGGAGAAGTGGCTTATAGTCCATACGTTCTACAATGGGCTGATTTACAACACGAGGATGTCAGTCGATGCAGCAGCTGGAGGGGCTCTAATGAATAAGAGTGTTGACGAAGCTTACGATTTGATCGAAGACATGGCACTGAACCACTATCAGTGGTCAAGCGAAAGATCGATTCCACAGAAGACACCAGGTAAGTACGATCTTGATGCTATTACTCTACTTTCTGCACAAGTAGAAGCCATGTCTAAGAAATTGGATTCCATGAACATGCATGTCAATTCTGTCACTACCCCACCCCCTATGTGCGAAATATGTGGTATGGTTGGTCATGTTGCATTAGAGTGTCAACTAGCTAGTGTACCTAAAGATTCCTCTATGGAACAAGCCAACTTTGTGAATAACTTCAACCAAAAGAATGACCCATTTTCAAATACTTTTAATCCTGGTTGGAGGAATCACCCTAATTTTTCGTACAACCCAAGCCAAAACGCAGCTCCACATCCTAACTTTAGGCCGCCACCTGGATTCCAACAGAAGCCTTACAATTCTGTTCCACCACAGAAATCGAACTTAGAATCCCTTCTTGAGAGTTTTGTAGTTGCCCAGACTAAACAAAACGAGATAGTGAATGATGCAATTAAGCAACTAGCAACTAAGGTCGACTCTTTAGCAACTCACAATAAGATGCTAGAAACTCAAATTGCACAACAAGCTAGTAACTCAAGTAGGACTTCCGGTTCTTTTTCCGGACAACCTGAGATAAATCCAAAGGAACATTGTAATGCAATTACTTTAAGGAGTGGAACCGATTATGAGGGTCCAAAGATGCCTACTAGGATTAGTGAAACAGAGTTAATCGATAAAGTTGAAAAGGAGAAAACGTCTAATCCCGATAGCTCAAAAGATAAAACGAATGAGGTAAGTGAGAAAGAGCCAGCATATGTACCTCCACCGCCATATGAACCACCCGTGCCTTTTCCTCAAAGATTAGCTAAGGCAAAATTAGATAAACAGTTTGGAAAATTTTTGGATGTTTTGAAAAAGCTTTATATTAATATTCCATTCACTGATGCACTTGCACAAATGCCTTCGTATGCTAAATTTTTGAAGGAAATCTTATCTAACAAGCGGAAGTTAGAGGATTATGAAACTATCGCTTTAACTGAGGAGTGTAGTGCTATAATTCAAAATAAATCACCTCCTAAGCTTAGAGATCCCGGTAGTTTCTCAATTCCTTGTGTCATTGGCAATATAAGTTTTAATAATGCTCTATGTGATCTTGGAGCTAGTGTTAGTCTCATGCCATTATCTGTTGCGAAAAAATTAGACATACGTGATTTAAAGCCTACCACCATAACTTTACAGTTTGCCGATCGTTCTGTTAAGTATCCAATAGGTATGTTAGAGGATGTACCTATCAAGGTTGGTAAGTTTTTTATTCCTACGGATTTCATTGTTCTCGATATAAATGAGGATTCTCAAATCCCAATTATTCTTGGTAGGCCATTCCTAGCTACAGCAGGAGCTATTATCGATGTTAAGAATGGAAGGCTTTCCTTGAATATTGGGGATGAGCGAGTTGAATTTAGTCTATATAAATCTGTTGCTAACTGCTCTATCGAGAACTCTTGTTACAGGATTGACGAGGCTATTACTACGGAAAAGCTTGCTAGGCACCACTATAAGGATACATTCAAGGCACGACTGGTGAGTGATGGCTCGATCGAGGAGGAAGATACCATTATCGCTGATATTGCTCGAATGTTCGAGGAAAATCTGTCGTTGACACCAAACATCGCTAAAGAGGAAAGAAAGTTTCGACGTCGTGAACCAGATAAGTTAAAGTTTGATGCGTATGAGAGTGCAAGGATCAACAAGGAAGGTATTAAAGTTTTGCACGATAAAAAGATCCCTCGACGAAAACTCAAAAAGGGGATATTTAAGTCTTCTATTCGACAAGCACATGAGGTTTCTTTACTTAGAAATCAAGACTCTAAAGTCGATTGGAGAGTTGCTAAGTCGTCGGGTCCAATTCGGGAGTTGAAAAGCTGAGTTAACATGGTGTCAAGCTAATGACTATAAACAAGCGCTTCTTGGGAGGCAACCCAAGTGTTTTCCTTTTTTTTGTTTTTGTTTTTGTTCTTTTTCTTTATGTTTTTTTTTTCTTTAACACATGAAATATATATATATATATATATATATATATATATTTGCATGCTTTATTTTTGTTTTGTCGTACAAGGTACATGAGTAGCTCTCGATTGGATGGATAAAGATGTTACACCACCTTCACTTGGAACGAAAATTCTCTTTTGGTATTCGGGCATGTTTGTCAACATCCTGTTAGGTTAAGTTTTCCTTTCCCACTACTTATGTGTGATAACATTGAGGACAATGTATAGTTTAAATTTGGGGGTGGAATTCGACTTAGCATATTTATATATCATATGAGTTCGTTTCGCTTAAGTTTGGGGGAGTTTGAGCTATTCATAGGGCATGCTTTATTTTTTTTTCTGTTATGAGTTTTAGCTTGTCAAATTGTACAATTTGCTAGAATTAACTTAAGATAGATGGCATGACTTCAATATATAATCTGGATATGGAACAAGCATATCTCGATTTTTGCTTATGTCGACCTAAGATTAGGATTTGCTTCTTTAGATATTTACACACAATCTATGGTAGAGGAGTTGAGTGGATGTTGCATCTTGAGACACGTAAGGAGTAATTCCCAAAGATATTAACTAAAATTCTCATAAGGTATAGAGTTCCATGGTCACATTTACACTTCATAATGTATGCTTAAAATTTGAAAATATTGATGTGTCGGATTATTATGACAATGTGAAGCTAACTCAAATAAAGACCTAACTTGTTTCGTGGCCTTTGACACTCGAGTGATTAAGTCCGAAAGGAGTGTTTCAACACTCAACGCCCTAAAGCTATCTAGATTCGGAGTCGTTGGCCCAAAACTCGTTACATGGGTGTCATAGAAAGCCTAAGGGAACAAACATTGCACATGGTCTAATGAGCTAAACATAAATCCACACGTACTGTGTAGAAAGTCAAAAATTCTTAAAAGCTTTAGTTTTGAAGTGTGTATCTTTAAAGCCTATTAAACTTAGTGCCTTTTGAATTTGAAAGTTAATAAAAATGGGGATTATATCCAAAATTTGGTAAGGATGCCACTCGACTATAATGCCTATGATTGCATGCACCACTTTGAAAGTTAATTCGACTCTTAGTGTTAATATGTGGCAAAATTGAGAGATATGTACATACTTGTGAGCTTAATTGTTAATGATGTTATGTCATTAGTCTTTTGTTAATTTTTATAAGTTGTATTATCTCGACATAGCTCAAATTTCATAGATTTTGTGGGTACATCTTCTGCAAACCCTCACGAGACTATAACTCGTCCTTTTTGGGGAACAAAAAGGTTTAAAGGCTTGTTGCACATGCTAAGTGCAATCGTGTACTCTACGAAAATGAGTTTATCTTTAGTTTATGTTTTTGATTTTGTTTTCTTTGTTTTACCGTTTGTTCGAGGACGAACAAAAGCAAGTTTGGGGGGGTTGATAAACCTCAATTATACGTGTTTTCTAGCCTAAGATTAGTCGTTTTATATCATTTTATATCATGATTTATACCCCATATACGTTTATAGGTTTGTTACATGATTGTAGGGTAAAATCATTAACTTCGAGAAAATGACGAAAAAACGTATGAAATGAGATACATGGGCGCTGTTTGGAAATACGATCATATCTTGAGCTAAAAACCTCCAATGTTAATGAGCCTTATATGTTTGGAAAGCTAAGACAATTACCTAAAAGTTTTGTGAAGATGACAAGATCCGGTTCAAACGTTTAAAGGCCCGAAAGTTACAAATACGCTCTGTTTCGAACCAAATGGCGCAGTCCTGGTAAAACGATCATAACTCGAGTTTTAGAACTTGGATTGGATCCAAATCAGTGGGGTTTTGAAGCTAAGACATAGAGCTACAACTTTGTAGAAGACCCCAAAGCCAAATTCGGACTGGAACAACGGCGTACGTACGCCGTGTTAATTGGCGTTCAGACAACGAAGGCAGAAAGTTTGGGGCTTCATTGCGTACGTACGCCAATTTGTACGGCGTACGTACGCCGATTTGCACTGCGTACGTACGCCGCTTTGCGTACAGACGCGCGTTAGGTTGATTCTAAACGCTGAAAAAGCCCATATTCGGCCCAACTTCGGGTTTATGTTCTAGATTAGGTATAAATACCCCCTCCGAACATAGTTTTAGGGTTCGAACTTTATTTTCTTGAGTTGAGTTGTAAAGATCGGAGATCGAGAGACGAAATTCAAGATTATTGTAAACGGATTATTCGACAACGGGTTTAATCGAAATTATTTTCTTTAATCTCTTTTAATTCTTGTCGTTTTATCATGTTTACTTTATTGATTGTTGATTGTTTCTTCGCATCTATGGAGTAATTCATATTATTCTGGAATCGGGAATAGCCCGATAATATGTTATCGATATAGATTTTAGAACCGTTTATGTTATATCGCGTATGCTTATGATTTGAATTCTTGATTGTTAATGCTTGTGAATTTGCTGGCCACTTATTTGCATGATCATAGATATTAGTTGAAAATTCTGAAAGGTGACATCTATATCAGAACCCTAGAATTCAAACCTAGGATCCTAAATCACGTAAGTAGTTTTAGGTCTTTTGAGGAATCGATACACTATCATAGAGATTAATGAGTCTGAGTTTAGTCTAATCATCACGAAAGTAGTTGATTAATTATCTTGGGTATATTGTTATACTTCGACAGAAGATAGTAATTACAGTTGGATAGTGTCCTTCATAAGTAGCGATCGTAACTTAATCGGTAATATAATTGAGTCGATAATATTTATCGTGGTGAACCCTGAGTCCGGAATTTCCAATCATACATAACTTAAATCAATTTTCTTGCTTTCTGTTTAGTTTTCTTTACAATCTATCTTGTGTTTTTGTTAGGCTTAGATTACTGATAAGTGATAGATTAGTACTTGATTATTCGGTCTTCGTGGGAACGATATCTTTTGTACTGCACCGAAGCCGTGCGCTTGCGGTTTAGGCACATCACTTTACTTTTATGACTTTTTAGATAGTAAATTGTATTAACTTTATGAAACCTTACATCTAATTATTGTCAACATATACAGTGAAATAGTTAGTATTTCCGCATAGTTTTTAATGATAAATTAAATTATTAAACTAAGATTCAAACATATATGATGAATATTAGGTATAAATCCACTTATACCATAACGTAAATAGTTCTGACTGGTTTCATATTTTTTTTTCGTGAATAAATTATAGTATTATTATACAATCCTACATCTTATTATTAGCCATTTGTGATCCATTATAGTCAAGTTATATATTTTATTGTAGTAGATATGTAAAATTTATTTTAATTTTTACTCTTTTGCGATTTAGAGAAATACATAAGAATGCTTAAAGTATATCAAGAATTTGAAAAAATGTAATCATTAATGAAGTTATTAGAATTTATATTAATTAAAGTTTTATGAGACAATTTGATATATTCTTTTATGTTTCTTATGTGTTTTTATTAAAGAATTGATTGGAATACTATATTTTATCCATTACAAAAGAATATCTAAGTATACACATAAATTTTTCAATAAACTATTACAAACTACCACAATCCATTGCAAACTATTATATAGGTAGAGAAAATAACTCATATACAGTGAGATTCAAGTAGTAACAAAGAGTTATGGGGCATTAAGATTGACCGAGCTAGGCCTCTTTTGGTCCTATGTTATTATATATATATATTACGATTGTTATTATTTATTTCATCTTAATTCTATCTTGAACTTTTTGCGTACAAAATACACAAATTTTCTTGAACTTCAAACGTATTACATAATCTTGATTATTGACATTTTTTGATATCGTGGACAATGTAGGTTCTTTAGTGAGATGCAATGCAAATCTAAGTTTTGTCATGTTATTTTTTATTTTGGATGAATAAATTTAATAGAGTGATCCAAATATATTTGTACTTGTAATGAATTATATGTTATTTTATTTTTATAATCCTGCTACAACTGCAAGTTTTAACTACACATTTTCTTTGTGTAAATATTGAAAAAATTTATAACTCTTTTACCATTAAATAGTTAATTATATCAAAATATTTAATATACATAAAAAAAATTTAAAAATTAATCAATACTTTTATAATAAAATATAATTGAAAAGTATATCATATAAATTACTTTAACAAATTATTTTTTTGCTATATTACATATAATTATACCTTTGTATTAAATTTTTTTCATTTAATATTTAAAATTTTGTAAATTAATAGAAATTTATGTGGTACTAATAAGCTATTTATATTTTTAAAAATCAAACATAAAAAGTATTTTATTATTATAGTACTAAGTTTATAATCTGAGATATATGGTATGTGATATAAATAATAATTTGTGCATTCCAAAATTCATAAGTAATGTCTTGTAGCATACATTTATGTTGTTTGAAAAATTTATTAATTATTCTTGACACTTGGTAACTTAATGGTGCAGTGTTATGCTTTGCGAAACCTTAAGACTTAAGCCAAACATTTTTTATTTCTTAAGAAATCTATAACCATCTTTTTCTATATAATAAATATTTCTTATTGCTTATGTTGGAGGGCAATTGTGGGGAAAGGGAATATATATATATATATATATATGTGTGTGTGTGTGTAAGATATGAGTACTATTAGTTATACTAATGTTAAATTTTACTATATATATATATATATATTTTGAGCATATTTGCTAAGTATAAAATAAACATATTCATTGAAATAAACATACATTGAAATATTTAATTAGTATTAATTTTAACTTCATTCGTGTTCATTTGATAACTATAATACATATTCAAGCACATTCATTTGATAATAATAATAATAATAATAATAATTTATTATTTAATTTAATTTGAAAATATTAATAATTTTTTGTTATAAGGCTATTATTTTGGTCTAAACAAAATGTTCAAAAAGTGCATATCATCATAAATTATGCATATTTTTAGAATATATATATATATATAAATAGATTATATATAATTATAGAATATAGATTATAGATATAGATAAAGATATAGATTATAGATATAATAATAATAAATATTTTCAACAAGTAATATACATTCAACAACCTCATTAATTAAATGGAAGTTCAATAGTTCATGCACCAATTAAATATTAAATGGTTACTATTAAGATATGGGGGTATTTTGGTATTAATCAAAAAATGTAAATCATTTCCTTGGTAAATCATTCACACTTTTATAATAGATATAGATATACAACGATCCTAAGTTCTGATATTGACTAAATAGAACATATTTCTGGTAATATGTTGGTAATGGTGTGATCTCTTTGTTCAGGATCTCAATGGTATTTGGAATATGGCTATAGTTTTCAGCTCATTATATTTTTTTGGTTTTAGCTTCCATTTAATTGTGTTTGGTTTCGATGCATCTCGTGCCCTTAACCCATCATTGGTGTTTTAATCTCGAATCAAATTGTGGACTGAGATGCATACTGGATTGATTGTCCAAGGAGTTCTTTTATGTTCAACAAGGAACACGAGTGGTGAAATAATGAAATACAGAAACATCTTGGTTTAACTAGACATATTTTGTTTTATTTGTTATGAAATAGTAACTTTGATTTATCTTCATGTTATAGACTCCTAACATAACTGTGCATCAAATAATTGGAAATCTTCGTTGACAAGATAAAGTTTTGTTTTCTTCATTTTCTATTATCTGTTATGTTCCAAATTGGTTTGAGGCAGATATTAGATGGCGAACTAAAGTAATTAGGCTTTCAACACTAGCCATGAAAAAGTGTTTTGAATTTGAAAGGATAGTTAAATATTTTATCAGAACAGTAACTTTTCCTGAAATTTTATCGTTCTGATTAGGTAAACACATTCGGTATGTAGATTTGTTTGTTAATTGTTGTTCATCGTTTGATTTTTATGTTCTCAATTAATTTTTGAAGAGTTATATACAAACCTTTGATTGTTTTTGTTCTCAATTAGTTTTGAAGAGTTATATACAAACCTCTGCTGTTTCTTGCTTCCCTACAAGTTGAAGTGTAGAATTTTAATTTGTATTTGGTTTCTTGTTCATTTTTGTTTTAGTTTTGGTTCACTTGGTTTCGAATTTCAGCTTCAATTTTGATTATCGTTCGCCTAATATCATGTTTGACGGATATTTACCTGATTTCATAATATTAGTACAGCAACAATAGAACTAACAAAAAAAATTTGAACTATCTTTTTGCAAAATGGTTTTCTTAAAATTTATTGTATAAGTTTAATCGATACACATAATATTTGTGTTTTAGCAATTAATAATCAACTGATTAAATGTAAAGAGTTATGACGGGCATAATCACCGCGCATGGCGCGGTGGCCCAATATTCTAGTAAGCATATATATGTGATAAATATACGTTTTGTCGATACGTCACGTATAACTTATACCGCCATCATTGAGCCGGATCGAGACACATGTTCATCAATCCAATGGATCAAAATTTTCATCTACTCAGAAACAAAAAGTTCCTTAGAGAAACAAGAGTGCATATATTACAACATGACTTTGCAATAAAAAGAAACAACAAGTACCCTCTAGCACAGGTCTAGCTACGATTCACGACGTAAAGTACAAAACGAGAAAAACGATAACATTTTAGAGACGGGTTTTATTAGATATAGCGAGTTCGAGAGAGACGATGAAAGTGGATCGTGTCGCCTCCCTCAAATACACAACATCTCCATTCATAAGCTTCACTAGTTTTCTGCTGATCAAAATGCTGATCCCTTCCTCAGTCGCTTCATTCTCCTCACCAAACATTTGGTCCAATAACTCTTGTGGTACTCCTCCACCACTATGTGTTATCCTACATCATATAACAATGCCAAACATAACATATTTTTATCGGTTTTAAACCCGTTGCAATTCATGTCACATTCGTTTATATCGAAACATTTTCTTTTCCTGTTTTCGCACTTGTACTTTCATACATTTTCTGACTAGGACTGTCGATGGGTATACTAAAAAAACCCAGACCCGATTGCTTACTCGTCGGGTTTAAAAAAAAGTTAGACCCAACAGGCGGGTACGTTTCAGGGCGGGTCAAAGTCGGGTAAATGCTCACGGATAAACTTTGGATATTGTCCGGGTATAGACTCACAGTAGTTGAACCTGAACCTGACATGGACCCAAACTACCTAATGTCATCGGATCTGGGTCTGGTCCGAGTCTCAGACCCTGGGCGTCAGGTCTGAGTTGGGTAAATTTTCTATTGAACGGGTCAGATTTGGGCAATCCCTGCCCATTGACAACATTATACGTGACTAACTAAACGAGCATCGCATGATAACAAACAAAAAAACTGAACTAACCAAATAACAAAGATTTAAGAACTAGATTTTATCAGATTACTTGTATTTTTTACCTGATCTCCAACCGGCCAAGCTGAACAGACTCCCCTATAGAATCTTTAACCAAACTAGCTGCAACACCAAGCTGGCCTCCATTTCGCGTGAAACTAACCGATAGCAGCAGTAAAATAGCTAGTACTTGTTGAAGCCTCAAACGGTCTCCATAAAACGTTTCTTCCGTTAAACTTTGAGCCAAATTATCGACTATCATAATCCCTTTCGCGTTGCTTTTCATCATAACTTGACTCATCGAAGCAATCAGCACATCATGCAGCTTAAACTCCACCATCTCCAGATCCAACGAACTGAACAGATACACACCAGAAGTTCATAAAATGACATTACATATATACATATATATATATATATATCAAATGGGATTTGAGTTTACCCTTCGATTATACGATCAAGATCTTTATCATCGAGTATTTTCTTCAGCTGATGTTGACAGTGAATGCTTGTTCGGACGAGTTTTTTCTGTTCGTCATCAAGTTCAGTCCCTTCAATCATCTTCCCTGTAAACATAATCCCAGAAAGAGGATTCCTAATCTCACTTCGTATATAAGCCAAAACCCTCGATCTCTTAATCGCCGTTTGTTCTGTTAACCTCTGCACATGAAGTGCTTGTTGAAGTTCCTGACTGGCCAGCTGAAGAAAACAGAACACTCCAGTTACACCACCTTCACTATCCAGCTTCTTGCTCACACACAGCAAACTCTCTACGTATTTCCCGTCCCTCGAGAAAAAAACGAACGGAATCTTTCCAGTATCTTGACCAGTGACAGCGTTGTTGAGTACAATACCGAGATTCACATAAGATTCTTGATTCTTGAGACGACAACAAGCTTTCTGAGTACCAAAGACTTCCCCTAGGAGCATCTTGTTGATTATGTCATCTCTATGCCATCCCGATATTTTGGTCATTGCTGGGTTCCATTCTGAGCACCAGCCGAACTCGTCTGTGCCAAATATAGGTGGGATTAAAGGGTTTGGATTTTGTACTATGGCTCGATAATCCCCTTCGATTCGTGTGAATTTGTCCATCATGCTCTTCTGGGCTGTTATATCTTGAGCTATGAAACATGCTCCTATCACGTTCTCCTTCACGTCCCGGCTAGCACAAGCGTTTACGACTAAGGTGATCGGTTCATTCTCGCTCCTCGAGCCGTGTGTTTTGATCTCAAACTCCACATTTGTCTCTTCTTTCCCTAAAAGAAGATGAAATAACAATCATTGATTAGGATATGAAATACAACAAACAAGCCTGAAGTATATATGATTGATTTAGCTCGTAATAAACGGGTCAGACTAAATCAAGCCGAGACTAGTATCGGACCAGAATGGGTCGTATAATGTTTATAGACTGTGCTCAGGTTCACTGAGCTACCTACGTAATCTTCTCTAGGGTCAAATCTAAACGTAGTTCAATATATTATATTTGGTCATCAACGAGATTACTTAGCTCGGTAATGAAAATGAGATCTTACTATCAGATCTTATACCGTAGAATTAAATACGGATATAGTGTTCATTCAACTAAAAGTCCTCTTGTTGTCTTTAATGAGTATTATTTATAGAATTGACATGTTGTACGGATAGATGGGTGACATATGAATATTACCGTACACGTGTCTATGAATGAATGTACCTGATCATTCGGGGTTAAACATATATTTGACCCGATTCTTAAATAACATGCGGGTTCAGTAGTGTTTTGCAAAAAAAAACCATCTCTTTATCAAGGGTCTCTATGCAAATATCATAAAGTTATAGCATGAAGGTCGTATCGTACGAACAATAGCTATACAATCTATGTAATACGAGGCACACCTATATCAATGATCATACCTTGAAGTGCCAATTCCAGCATTTTACTCACTCTATCAGCAGACGAATCCTCGACAAGCGTCAGAAAATCCCGACCAATCGCTTGATCAATAGGTAGACCAGTTAAATCCGCGATTTTTGTATTCCAACCATTAACGACCCCGTCCACATCAACCGCCAAGATAGGAACCGAAGCGGTTTCAATCAAACGAACCATCTCAGAGGTCACAGCTTCAAGCTCTTGAATCCCATCGACTCGCAAATCATTAAGCCTCGTGTGAATCGCCTCAGTCTCGTAATCCTTAGCCTCAGCCTCTCTAAAAGCATTTCTCAGAATGAGCTGCAAAGAATGCATTGCATCCATTTCATAGTCTTTCCAGGGTAAACTTCTCGTTTTTACAACTTCCAAAAACGCTCTAAACGAAGACCTTGGGTGCATTTTCCGGCCATCATCTTTTTCACCAGGCTCGTGTTTTGCCCCGCCCCAACGAACCTCAGCAGCAGTATGTGATCGAAACCAGAAAAGCCAGTCTTTATCGGTTATTTTCACTGCTGCCAGCCCACAAAGAGCGTCACCTAGAGCAAGGGCCCCTGGAAAACCGGCGTCATATAAGCTATCGGTGCTAAAACCGGTCGAGTCCCTATGGTACTCATCAAGCCACGAGAGTAAATCGCGAATCTGAAAATCAGATGGGGTTAGTCCTAATCTGTATGTTTTGTTCTTGTGTAGTAAAGCAGATCCATCACATTTCACAAGATCCATCACATTTGGACTCTGGGATACTATTCCCAATGGGGAATCTTTCAAGATCATATCACACAAGAGCGTTTGAGTTCGAAGGATATTCTTCTCGAGCATTTGGTTCTCCAATTCTAACTCCTTGTTAACATGGATAGCAAACACCTGTAATAGAAAGATGAAAAACATGTATATCGATTGATTAATAATATTTCAATCTAACAGTCGAATTCAAAACGATACCTGAGCAAGAAATTCGCATGCATATCGAAGAGGAAAAGGGACGAATCTCGGGGTCGTGTTATGGCAAACCACTAATCCCCAAAGTCGTTTTCTCTTTTGTGGCTGAGTAGGATCTGAACCCTCTTCACCACCCTCATTGATCACAACTGACATCACCAAAGATGCAATCGAGTTCATATTCTCCATGTACTGTAAATGGCAGCTATGTGGGGCCCGAAGGGTCGACCCGCATAACGTAAGATCGAAAGGAAGCTTCTCGTCTTGAATCACCTTCACATGGTCAGCTCTACAGTCACATATCATCCTCACTTTATTCTTCATGAACAAGAACCGGGCAGCTTGTGGGATATCAGTGGAGGGATAATGTAAGCCCGCGTAAGGCTCGAGGCCCGGTTTTGTGACCTCGGTCAGCACCTCACCATGATCGTCATCATGAAACTTGTAAGTCATCACCCTGTCATAACCCGTTAGCTCAAAAACTTCTTGCACCATTGTATCACAAAGCCTCTCCATGCTACCACTAGGTAAAGACTGCAAGCGATTAATCGCTTTGCCTGCGAGTTTATAAGATTGTAAAGCCCCAGCAGTAGTCATTGGGGTCTCATGAGGCTTCACGGGCTCGAAATCGATTATCAAACTACCCGTTACTCGATGGATTATAGCGTAAAAGGGCTTTCCAGTGGTTTTACAGTGGACCAAGATGGGGTTTAACAGTGAAACCTCACCAAAGCCTAAAGCCTTGTATAATGCTGTAGCACTTGGGGCAGTGAAGTAATTTCTGATATCAGATCCGATATCGAGAATCGGACGGTCACCCAAGCTCGGGACGGCATGGCTGATCATTGTAAGCATTTCGGGGGCGTTTTCGCTGTAGGCGATAACTCTGAAAGTTTTCTCGTCGAGGGCTAATAAACAGCCGAAAGGCTGAATCATTTTGCCTCTCTGGATTTGATTGAGGTAAGCTGTAGTGACTTGGTTAGGTTTGTGGGGCTGTTGAAGCCCGACATTAGTGACACGAATTGAGCTCGAGTAGTCAAATGAAGAGCCCGATTGTTCAAACTCGGCGTCGAGCTTTGCGTCAATGGAGGTTTGTGCAATAACCCTAGCACTGTGTCTTGAAGAATTTGTAGACTGGCCGGGTTGTGGAGTCGACATTTGTAGAAGAGAAAATGAAATGGAGAGATGAAATTAATTGAGAATAAGTGTTGAAATAGCTTGTGAAAACCAGGAGGAGTTGGAAGATGGTTTAGCAGTATAGCACACTGAATTCATACAATGGCACCATGGATATATATATACGATTATCATATATATATATATATATATATATATGAAAGCTGATCAGTTCTTCACCGCCTTGAGGTGAAACTTGGGTACTTTCGATTTACACTACAGAATTATTATATACATATATATGATATATGGGTCAATCATCATATTTTCAGAGCCATCAAAATTATTTACTGTCTAAATTTGATGCCAATAATGGGGCCCACAACCCACCTGATGCTTAGAGTGGCGACCATTGTATTTTCCATTAAAGAAACAATTCATTACAGTTGCCGAGGAAACAGTAATTTACCTATGATCCATCAAAATACAGTTTCCCAAGCTCTGTGCATGTAATAACATATGCTATGTTAAACATTGCTGCATGGCATGAATACAAACTGAAACTTTTATTATGAATTTGAAATCACATTTAGTTGCAACTAAAATGTTATGTATCTTCAATAATTATAATAATAATAATAATACATTTCTATTAGATAAGTACTAATATGTTATGTATCTTTCATTAATATTATTTGATTAGAAAACATTTATTAAGCTTATGTTCATCTATACGTAAATCATTTATAGATGAAGTATACATTAATTACAATTGAGCTCGAGCTCAACTCAACCCATAAACGAATTCGATTACAAAAAACTCAACTTGAATTTGAATAAAACTTCATTAAAACTAGTTCCTGAAAATTATGAGCAAACTCGACTCGACGCATTTTAGATTCCCACATAGATACACCGGAAAGCAAGTAAGATGGATGATGACTAGGTATTGTGATAGGATAGAGATGGCACGTGAATATGTGATGCCTTTCACGTGATCAACATATGATGTAGGAAACCCAACATGGGAGGAAATCTTAAGCAACTAAGTGACTAACTAAACTTACCAACCAAAAAAACTATCTAAATTTTTTTAAATTATTGTCTCATTTACTAAAAAAATATCTTTTGCAAGACAATATTGTCAAATAAAGTAATTCACTAATATTTGGTCACTTTTGTTCAATAATAATAACAGTAGTGCATAAGTACTAATACATAAAATTTGTCCATTTTCATCTAAAACTCACTAATTTGAAGGGCTAAATATTGCATTGGATTCAATCTAATTTAAGTAACTAATAATTTAATTAAATAAAATTCCGTGGGATAGAGAATAGTGACATGTAATGGATTTCACGTGCGGACCACACGTTCCAGCATGGCTCTTACTCTAACATTTGGAATATACCAATTTTTAGATTGAAAAAGATAAATGAATATTTCATCTAATAATATCATCAATTTCTTTTCTGGATTCTGTCTGATATCCTGCCTACATTTTACCTGCCTTTATGCTTTACTCGAATTTTTGGATGCCGTTACATTCTATATTATATTCCATATTTCATAATAAAAAGAAGGGAAAAAATTAGCAAAATATAATACATAATTATATACATCACACTTGAGATTTGTGAAAATTTGCTCTTTTACCCTTGTAAATATTTACAATTATATTTCTTATGTGTTTAAAAAATCTTATATTTTACCTCCTCTAAATCTTATAACCAGACTCTTAAAGGTGGTGTTGATAATTTTCAATAAGGGGAAATTACACAGTATGTAAGGGGGTCTTCTTGTAATTTTCCCTTAAATCTTCCTAACTTGCCCATTTGATTTTCCTTTAGAAAAATAGATCTGCTCAGTATTGGGCTTCACCTTGGCCCAAGCCCATTTCTAAAACCCAACCCCATTAAAAACCCAATTAAGTTATGCTAGCTGTTAAGCCCAATCCAAGATAACCCAAACACTAAAAGGCCCTTTAAACTTTATGCTTACTAACTAATTGACTAATCGTCATCCATGCTAAATCATAATTATCTTACCGCTAAGAAAAAATCAAGTACTTTTTTTTCATAGCACATATGATATATTGTACAGGTAAATCTTATCCATGTCCTTTTTAGTAATCCAAAGGTGACTGGTCCGGCCGGACCCGCCATAACCTAGTCATATCGGACCCGGCGAGTCTGGGTCCTACCCGACGGATCCGGCAAAATGATAATTTTACATTTTTTGTTTCAGTTTCTCACAAATACATTCAAAATAAATATAAATAATACCAAATCAATGTAAGCACAAAATATTTAAATCATTCACAACAATTCAAATTTAAATAGGTATTCCAGTAGTTAAATCATTCACAACAATACTTATTTAGTTCATTTTCAAATAAAGTTAAAGGCCTAAATGGTCAAATTATATTATAAATTTTATCATATTCTAAGACTTAGAAAGGGCCGGGCCGGCCCACAAAATTTCGTGGGCCGGGCCGGGCCAGGCCACCAAATTTCATGGGCCGGCCCGGCCCACTACGGCCCAGCCCAGCCCACTTAATATCAAATATTATTTTTCGAGTTTAAGTATCAAAAGCCACTTCTAGTCCAATGGTAAGTCTACTTGCAAAGTTTTGGGGGGAGGCTAGGGTTCGAATCCTCACCCCCTCAAAATGCTTTTTTTTTTTTTTTTTTAAAGAGTTGAATAAGTTAATTTGGCCAAAATGGAGAATTGAGAATGAAATATTAATATTATTTATGAAAAATTTAGTTTAAACAAAAAAATTATAATTTTTCATAAAAAATTTACATATGCGGGCCGGCCCGGCCCAGGCCCACGAAAAAATTTTAGGTGGGCCTGGGCCGGGCCGGGCCGGGCCCATCATGGGCCAGCCCAAGCCCACCACGGGCCGGCCCGTGAAAAAAAATTTGACGGGCCGGCCCGTCGTGGGCCTGGGCCGGGCCATCATGGGCCCGGGCCGGGCCATTTGACATCACTAGATTCTAAGTAATAATTAAATATATATATAATAAATAATCCGATAGTCCGAGTTTGGTAGGGAGGGATATATGGTGGACTCGGACCAGGACCCGAACGGCTGTTGATTTTTGATACCCAAACTCGAACCCGCGGTCCTTTTTCTTTTAGACTCAGATTCGACCCCATTGGAACGAGTATTCACTTTACCCGGCCCCATTACCATCACTACACATATCATGACCGATTATCGATTATTATTATTATTATAAATCGGTTCAATTCAAGTGATCATACTAACTAAACCAACGCCTCCTTGTGATTATCAGGAGACACTAGGCAAATTGGGCAAATAATAAACAAAAAAGCTTGTGTAATGATCAAGTCAAGTTGTAAAGATGAAAAGCAAAAACCTTTAAGAAGTAGAACATGGCCCTCTCAAAACCCCTTTCTAGCTAACTTTCCAACCAATACAATCATACAAAACAAATCATCATCATCAACAAATATAAAGGCAAATGAACATAAAAGCCCTTTAACAAGTTATAGTTTTTCGATCGAGCTTTTATATAATGCAAAAAAAAAGTGTCGAAAAATGTGGTGGGTTGTGCCTTGCAAGAGCAAAAAGAGTTTACCAACTGAATCAAGAATGGATATCGAAGATATACTAAAGATGAAGCTCGAGACTATAAAAGAAGAGCCCGAGATAAACGATGAAAACGGGGCTATAACGAAGCATAGAGGTATTTCAAAGAAGGTGAAAAAGATCCATTTGAAGGTGAAAATGGGGAAGCTTTTTATTTCACAACTTAGCCTTAAGGAGTCTTATGTGATCTTCATGACTGGATTTTCATCTAAAGGTGGGTTAAGTGGACTTCCTCGATACTGATTTCATGTTACCAACTTTGTAACTTGATTTGAGCTGATCATATATATATATATATATATATATATATATGCAGATTATAGTTATATATATGTGATATTTTAATTGTACTTTTGACATTTAATTATGTGAATAGATCTAGTTTTGTATATTAGTGTCTTTAATTAGTTTGGTTTGATGATCTAATTTGCTACTAATGGGAATTTTTTATTTTTTTATTGCCTCGTTCCTCCTTTTTCTGAATTAATTTCTGTTCAGTTTGATTGGTTCATGGATTTATGTGAACAGAAGAAAATTTTAGGAAAAAAGAAAGCAGAATAGTGAAAATAGAATATCTCAAATTTAATTAGTTTTCTAGAAAAAATTATAATTTCATTAGTTTAGCTATAGAGAAATAACTTGAAGTATTTATAAAATACACAATATATTCAGACCTGAATTTTACCTCTATTAGTTATAATATTTTAAGGTGTTTTTCTTAGGATTTTACTTATATAGAAGAAAATATTTAAAAGTACAGTATTGTAAATATACTAATGTTTCAGAGTCATACGTAGGACATACTTTCTCCAAAGTATAGAGTTTTCAGTCTCTGTCAAAATGATCATGTTTATGATTTTCTATTCAAGTATAATTCTTTTTAGGGTTTATGATTAACAATTAGTTGCTAATCTTTTAAATAATTATGAGGTACCAAATCCATAGTTAGCAATTAACATCTTTCATAGCAAGATATTAGGTGAATAAATGTTATTAATAAAAAATAAATAATTATACATAGTATTCACCTAATATTCTTGGATTAGAAGGTACAATAGAAAATCTTATCACGTTTCTACTTAGATAAACGCTCAAATAAGCCTCATTGCTATAAAGAAAAAAGAAAAATATGAAAAAAATGCTTTGGAACCCAACTAATAATTTCTCAAGTTTTATGTAAATAGTCTAAGTACGTACATAAATATATAATTATATTTGAATGCTCAGAAGAATAAAATAAGATAAAACTGTTTTCATGTTATTGAATAGACATGTTTGTACTTTTATACAAGTATATGTATCAGCCACTATTATACATCCATAGATTAATATCCTTGTGATTCACTATATATGTAGGCTGAAATTTTCCTTTGTGAAGAATGATTAATTAAGCAGACATAAGAAATTATTTACAGAAATTCCATCTATTTTTTTAATCTAAAATTTGCATAAAATATACTCATGAAGATAAGGCCCATGTAAATATAACCATCATAGTTTTTATGCGCAAGACTGATTAAAATTAATGTTAACTAATTTCCTGATTTTCAAGCAACATTAATGTAAAAATTAGCAATTTTGTGCTTCTGTTACACATGAAGCACTTTCCTTTTTCACATGTTTTTTGGCTGAAAAAATTCCTTTCTTTCAATACAATAAACAGTTATCAGACTTCTGTTAAATCTGCTGAAATCGACAAATATATATATTTTTTATGCAACATAACTAATAACAATCATAGATCATGGTCTTAAATTCAATGAAATATGAGTATTAAAATCCACATTAAAGCACTCAATAATAATTCTCATAGCAAATCCTGTGACATGAGATTGAAGTATTTCTTCTGTTCACAGAATTATGTGTAACAACAACAGGAAGACCCCACTGAGTTGAGAAGACAATAGCAGGATATGCTTCGTCCATCTTCATTAATCTCTTCAAAATATCACCATAAATCTTACCAATCTTTTTCGACAACATCGAAAATGGCTTCCAATTCAACTTTCTAACACGCGATAATTTACGACCTTTAACTCCTCCATTTCCTCTCTTCATCAAGAACCCTTTTGCTTTCACAGTCTTCTCATCACCACTCATGAGCCTCTCATATCTACCTCTTGAATGATCTTGAAGATTCATGATTTGCAAAATCATTGGAATATGTATAATATAATATATGCTTAAAAGGGATATATATATATATAGTAATGTGTTACTATAATTTTTAGGGTTTTGTAGAAATTTGAGTGTGTTGAGGATTCATGCGATGATGAGCTTATATAGAGAGTGGAGAGTTTACAAGTTAGAGTAGCTAGCAATACAAATATAAAAAAATAATATCAGATTTACTTATAATAAGTGAGAATAATTCTTTTTATCACAATAAGGATATGTTTAGTGACTAGGGTTTGTTTTAAGCTGTCACAATTGATAATTACTTATACATCATATATATAATAGTGAGAATTTAATTATTAAATATGTCTCATCAATTGTCAAATAGTGACAATAATTTTCTAGTCATCATTATGTGTCAAAAGCATCAACATATACACAATCCTTATTACTATAACAAAACAAAGAAATTCTTATGACGATTTTAACTTTGTGATCGAATATTTTATCGGTTTTTTTTTTCATTTTTAGTATGGAAGCACATGGAGAAATGTCTTTCTGAGGTTACTATTTCAAATAAAGAGTAGTTAAATGGAAAATAGGTGAAATTTGCCAGGTCCTGGATTCCTCCAACACATGGCTAACATCAAATTATATGCCAATACATTGTATTCGTATGAGTAATTTGGAGATATACAAAAATATGTTAAATACTAAGTTATTTTATTATTATTAAAAAGTTGCAGATTATTTTGTATTCTTATAACACATGGCTATCAACTCACCACCTGACTAGCTCAGTATACTCCACCTCTCATTCTTCAGTAGAATTCATACTTATATGATTTGGTGATTGGAGGATGATGGAATATCTAAGACATGTGAAATTATTGATTTTTGTATTTAAAACTCAAAGGGCTTATGATTTCTTTGAGATGGAATGTATTTTTTTATGGATAACATTTAAGCAATATTTAATAGTAGATAAACATTAATTATTAAATTCGATTTTTTCTTCATCATGAAATTTGATTTTTTTTTTTTTAATATACACGGTTATAGACTAGTCTAAATTCTATATCATACGTTACCGAATGTGGGATATAGCGATGATCAACTCATATTTATGTCACGCCCCGAGCCGACAAGGAAGGCTCCCAAATCAAGACCATTTAGTCCAAATCGATTAACCTAGAGTAGTCTATAGCACCCATTTATAGATCGATTTAAAAACTTGAGGAATAAATTAACACTTCCAATATAAAAATACAAGATCTACCTAATTCTAGGTTTTTTAACAGAGATAGAATGAATGGTTAGTCCAATTTGACAGATATTAGTCAAGCCAAGGAATATTTCCAATTTGTCTAGTGTGAAGAAAACAGCCTTTGAGCACATAAAAAATAACTTAATAATTCTAATTACTAAGACGGCTTTAGAATTTAGATCTTACATCACATGATTCCCATAACTTAAATATAATTATTTTTTGAGTTCTGAATTAATCTCTAAGACTATAATAATCACCATTAAATATATATCTAATTACTACTTGAACTAATTAATTTCATGATCTATAGTCTACACTTATAATTTCTATCTTTAATACAAGAATTAATGCACTCTAGCTGGCTGTAATGCTTTCTCATAGTTTGATCACAAACAAATAAAATTTATATTATTTGTTTAACGTGATTTAAGATAGAATAGACAAATTTAATAGGTCCATCTAATTAAATAACAGCTATAATACATAGATGACATTAAATACATTACCAAATGATTGCTCAATATAATTAAAAATATTGAGGAATGATGTAGCATAAATTGGCATATTGTGGGGCTATAGTGTGGACAAATAGAGAGGGTCTACAAGCTCTGAACGTGACAAATACGTATCAAGTTGAGAGAATATTATGAAGTGTTAGTTAAAGCCAAGATCGAAAGTTTAATAGAGTGCAATATTCATATATGCCGAAATTAACATATTTATCGTGATTCATAAATAAGCACATTAATTTCCACAGGAAAATGAAATATATATATATGCAGTGGATTTATTTGAATTCTTAACAAAACAAAGATTGTGATAAAATGATTATTCAAAAATGAGACCAACAGGTCTTTAGTTTTGCATTGATTGATGAAGTATATAATTCAACAATTAAATTCAAGGAAGTCAAAAAGTAAACTTAAGACATTATTGGGAAATGATTTTTTTACCAATTATAAGTCAAATATTTTGTTAGGCCCTATATAATACAATATAATTGTTTTCTCTCTGTGCATATTAAATTATTCTCAAATGTATATAATTATTTAATCATTCTAACATACACTCATGAGAATGAATATATTTCAAATTAAAACAATTTTTAAAACAAAAGCAATGTTGATTATACGAGTGCTTAATTAAATTTAGCACCCCTTTATCTTACATAACATCCATTTCAAAGTTCAAATTTTAATAAGGGTATTTTTTGTCAAAGAATATAAGAATATTTTGTGTGTGATTTGTAACATTAAGAATGTCATAAGTAAGATTAAGCACATCTTTATATGTTATTGTTCTAACTATTATCATTATAATATGCATATATATATATATATATATTAAAAAAAATAGATTAAAAAATTGTATATTTGAGACTTATATATGAACCTAGAACCGGGATACTTGAACTCGAACTCGAACTCGGCTCACTAAAAACTCTACTCATTAAGCTCAAAATCAAGACGTCTTGACTCGATATATCCATCCCTCGATCTTTATAATTTGTATTATAATTTCTTTGTTTTTAACATAATTGCATTTAGTGGAGAAAAAATATTCAACTTAACAAAGCAAAGAAATATCAAAATTAATATTACAATTTCATCTTTATCATTTTCATGATGAGTTGAAGCTTTATTATTACTAATAATTTGACAATTAGCTTTTGAGGCCTTAAATTAGTTTATTATTTGGGGGTGAAAGTGTCTATTTAACACATATTGGTCTTATTATGGTGTGCTAAGTGCTTTTTAATCATATTTTAATATCTAATCATTTTAGAAGAATATGGACAAAATTTTTGGCCGGTTACATCATTTTCAATGACGAGGTTCTTCTGTAACATTTCACCTAACTTTGCATATTATGGAAATAATCAATGGTTAGCACATTTTAGAAAATTTTAACCAATGATTTTATCTTATTCCATGATCATATGAGACAAATAGTGAATGATCTTGCTTGGAAAACTAGTATTAAACATTTGGATCTTATAAACTTGATCATAATCGTTTCATTAGTTTAATCTTTTGCAGTAATATTACTCTAGGTACAATATATTGGATTTCTATTGGATGATATCTGGTTTTATTTATTGATTGTTGATAGTTAATATTCATGATCATAATGAAAATGCATTTAATTCTTAATAAAATAAAGTGTGTTTAGGTTCAAGAAAGGAATCTAGAGATATAAGGGTTCCCACTTTACTAATTGTTAAGTAGATTTAATTATATCTACAATTTTCGGAGAAATTGTTATATTGGTCCTATAGGATAAAGGTTATTGTAATTTTAGTTTCATTATTTTAAAATTGTAAATATAGTATCATATAATCCTTTTTTTTAGTTTTTTTTTTTGCAATTTTGGCCTCATTCGTCAAAAAATAATAAAATTTTATAAGTGACATGAACATGCATATTTGAGAAATTGCATAACTGTGTCCTGACTTTTACAGCCATAAACCCTAAATGTTGACCAAATAGTTATCTTTTTCGTAAGTTTACATTAATATAGAGGTTTTAAAAAAAATGTGCATATTTAGTAATGGCCACGTGTAAAAAATGGGACCAATCATGCTAGTCGATAAATAATGGGGTCAAATATTTTAGCATAGGGTGCTAAAAATGCAAAATTATACATCCTATGGGACTAATCATGCAAGTCTGTAAATAATGGAACTAAATCGCAAAAGGACTTATTTTATAAGACTAATAATGTAATTTGCCACACAATTGTGATTAAGACAATAATTCAAAACAAATCGTATTTAATTAATTTAATTTTAAAGTTGATAGTCATCGAAACAAATGCAATGCATTTATAACCATAACCTTGAAAATCATAACTGTTGTTTTTAGTCAATATTAGAAGTCGAGCAGATTGATGTTTGAGCCCCAATTCCCCATCCCAAAAGGAGCTGGAGATAATAATAATAAACATACATACAAAAGATGTTTTAATTAGCTACACTTCAAACGAATTACATAGAGATGATAATATAATGCTTGTTTAATATTTCCAAGGTTGCCACTAATTTATATATTAAGTTATAAGAACTTTTAATTTGTTATGATAATTGTTATCACAAATTTGATGCTAAAGAAAATTATGTATTAATTGTCACTTTTGCACTTGGTGACATTAAAATTGTGTAAAAATTATCACTACTATTATTTAAGGACATATATTACTTCAATACAACCAAAAGTATCACAATAATTTAATTAGAAGTATATTTTAGTTTCTAAAAAATTAATACAATAAAAAATTAAGTGAAGGGGAGTTTCATATTAATATTTTCAAGATAAGAATTGTCATGTTGAACCGTAAGAACCATGATAAGTACATTAAGAAAAATGACTTATTTGGATTAAGCAGTCAGTATATTTTAATTATATATTGAAAAGAATATGAAAATTGTTGGATACATATATCTTACGAGGATGTAAGTTTATGAGTATTTTTTATTCTTTTATACATTGAGATAATTAAATGATCAATCATTATTTATTACATCAGAAAAGAAATCCACCAACTAATTAAGAACAATTAATAATATATGATCAACTATATTATTAAAATTAAAATAGACAACCAACCTAATTAAGTTTATATCAAAAGCCTCTAACATCCAGGCCCTAGCCCCTAGTTTTTATAATTATTTAACTAAACCTTCTTGGTCTTTATGTGTATCGAACATGCAAAAATTGCATCCAACTAATATTTAAATAGAGTTAATTAAATATTTCATTTATTTGAAGAAATTAGGAAATTCGGGTTGAAAATAAGGGTTTCTTACGAAATATCCTTTCTATTAGCAGTTAATTATTAATGATTGGGTCCCACATAAAATTTAATGAAATACAATTTTTTTTAATAAGTGAAATTAGTTAGTGATTTTAAACTAATACAAAGAGTGTTTATAACTCTAAAAATAAACAAAAGGAAGAAAAAAGAAAAGATTCAGATTGGTGACATGTAATTATCTCATGCTTAGTAATGTGATTTAATTAATACATCTGTCATTCTATCCAGGTTCCATTAATATTATTAATTCAACTAATCCACTCTCCGAAGGGTCTTATTTATATAATCAATAATAGAGTTAGGTCAAATTATAGGCTCTAATATTTATTGCATCTCACTGAACATGATATTATACTCCTTGAAACCAGCTGGAAAATATAGGATGAGAATTAAAGTTTGATCAAGATAGCTTACAAGGGTTTTATTAAAAATATCTTACAAAATATTTAGGAGCTAATTATAGAGTTAACTTTTTGACTTAAGATTAAATTAAGAATGCTAATTTCTTTGTTGATTGTTTTTAGTTTCTTAAGTACATAGTTGACATTTATCAAAATTTGTTAGCTTCATGGTGTTTTATTTTAACACTTAAAAAAAATCACTTTTTAATAGGATTTCAACATTTTATAAGTTATTATGAAAATATTTATGAGATGTTTTATGAAATTAGCCTAACATTTTCTTACTCAACTATGTTAGTCAATACTCAATAGCAATAAAAAAAATTACACTTCTTCAGTCAAATCAATAATTATACAATTAGGGAGTATAGAGCATATATAGAGTAAAGGAGGGATCAAAGATTGGTGAATTATGCATGTGTGGTTGAGATCATAATAAATTGTATTAATTAATATATAAACCCATGTACTGTATTATGAGTATGATTAATGTAGATAAAATTAAATATGATTTGGTAATCAGTAGATATAAAATAGAGATATACACACCAAACATAATAATTAATATAAAAATATATTATTAGATAGTGTGACAAAATAAAATACATTATCGACACCACAGTCTGTGCAGCATTGAGCATATATACGTGGGAATCATTGTAGATAGAATACTAATTATGTAGAATTTATGGGCTCACGATTCCCACTATCTTTATTATACACATTTATTTATGTTTAAAACTCACATCTTTATAAATGTAAATTTACTAAATTGGTAAAAAATGGATCACTTTTATTCATAAAATTGTGGTTTTAATTCTCCCTATTGAGAACTAGATTAGTAGGTAATTTATGATAGCATTTGTAAACGACTTTTTATTCTAAATACGTATACTAACTTTAAGAAAATATGGTCGATTTTAAATTTTTAATAGATTCACTCTGGTTAGTTTAGTAAAATAATCCTAATTTTTCTAACTAATTTTTTTTTTGTAATTATAAAAAAAAAATTAAAAAGTTCATTCACGTTTTTGAGAACGTTCTATTCAAAAACATGCACGCGCATGATTCCCGTTTCTTCCCCTCTTTTCATGCACCTAAGGCTGCTTTTGTTTTTACTCTTTTTTACAAATATAACTTATAAGAATACTTTATTTGCATAGCCACCCCTGACCTTTGCTTAATTTACCAACACATGTATAATTATAATTAAACTACTCGAGTTCGAGTGTGATTGGCTCGATTGGAGCTCGGTTCGACTAACAATCAAACTAAATTTAAACACAATTTTCAAAGCTTAGATTGAGTAATTTTCAAATCTTGAACATCTATGCGTTCGCCTGAACTCGACTCATTTACACCGCTATATTTAAGTTACAGGAGAATTGGGTAATTTGACCAAACATCAGGGGGTTTATCACTAATTTAAGAAATCATGCACTGATTATCATGAAATTATTATGGAGTATGATAATATATATATCTATACTACCATTATTTATCACTATTTTGTCAATTTTGGTAAAAAAATAATAAAAATAAATGCAATATATCCACCGGATTTTCCTACAGTATCATACTGAACTTTGAAATTAATTAATTAACCAACAAAAAACTCATAAACATGTAGGTAATAACTACATGAATTTCAAACCAAATAATAGACTAGGCAAATCCTACCAGAAACAAGAACTTTCTTTTGAAGAACCAGAGTAATAACTGCTGTGATTTTGTAGGCGAAGAAAAAACAATTTTCTTCTTCTAGTCGCGAAAAAGACGCCATTTTTGAGCTTCAACCAGATCATCTTCCTCAGCTTTCTTGTTGATTTGAACCTAACCCAGATCACTTTTTTCACTCTGAAGAAAGATTTTTTGATCCTTTCAGTGACACTCTGTTTTCTGGAAAACTGGTAGCTTCTCAAGAACAGCTGCCTTTTTTCAAGCTCTGTGTACCCCATATTCTCGCTTTTCATCATGTATGTGCTTGGCCCCATTACGCTGTAGTAGTTCAGTGCCATGGCTATACGTACAGTTTTAGTGTATGTATAGTTTTAGAGAGAGAAAATGGAGAGTAGTTTCCTTTTGGGGGCGTGAGAAGGATGTATACAAAAGGGTTTGTTGGTGGGTTTTATGAAGGGTGGTTAGTCGAGATATTGCATTTATGGTCTTGTAAAACAAATGTATTTTTGCAATTTTCTAGTTTTATTAGATTTTAAATTGCTAATTTAACTCTGTATTATTCAAAAATTGTATTTTTGTTGTAATTTATCTATTTTTTGACGGAAAAAAGAGAATTGGGTGCACACTTGGTTCGTCCATCAAAAAATAAATTATTGAGACTAAATGCACATTTTCACAAGTCATATAAAATTAAAGTTCTAACATGAAATTCAATTAGACTAAAGTTATAAAATATAATATTATATAGAACCAAAATTGCAATTTTTATTTTTTTCTTCATAAACCAATGAGCCGTTGTACTTTGGGAGGTTATATTTGTACTTTGTAGTATTAATCAAGATTTGGAGTTTAATTTGACCTTTCCTTAGTTTATTTATTTTACAGATGGGAAAACTTAAAAGTGGATTAAATGATAGATTATAAATTAATTAGTGATAAGATAATCAAGATAGATATAACCAACATGCATGTGTTGTCTTAAACTATAAGATTTGGACTTTTTACTTCATGTGATTAATTAAAGTTTAGAAGCAAGCTTTTAAAGTGCCACTAATTTCCACTATTTTCAAAGTTAACAACACTTTGGATGATGAAATGTGCTTCCATAATTACGTATCAAGACTTTGAACTAATTACTTAGTGAAAGTTATCTTAAAACTAATATTCGAGATGTGATTACATTAAAGTTAAAGATTATAATAATTACTTATTAAAAAAACTTTGATGAAATATTTCCTTTCTTATAATAATTTTAGGAAATTCTTTTAATATGGTTAATTATGTTTTAGGCAACAGAACAAACTATATGGGCCTCCACCCTGATAAATCAACAGATCAGAACAACTGGGCCTGAAGAATGGGCCCAATGGAAGAACACTTTTTCCATGCTTCTTTAGGGCATTGAAATTCAAATTCATTCAAATTTTGAATTTTCAGTAAAAGCTGAGAGAATTGAGATAACAATGGCGGATTTAAGCTTGGGCATACTTATAGATATTGTGGATGAAGAATGGATGAGAGATACTCTACCTGATGATGGTAATTTCGAATTTTCGCGTTTTTTCCAATCATTTTAATAGGTTTATTCCCGTAATTCGATTTTAATTTTGGCGCTTCTTATCTTGTTCCTTTGTTCAGATCTTCCATTGCCGCCTATACTTGCTTCTAGGACCGATGATACAGAAGATTCGAGTAAGTTCCCTTTCTAAAAAAAAGCAATACGAGTACTTAATTGAGATTTTTTTGTTCTAAGTTTGATTTTAAAATTCAATTGGATAGAGTGTTTAGTTCAATCATGAAGGGCTTAAATTTTCGTCATAGAATCTCAATAACTGTGTTCAAAGTATCGGGTGAAAGAATGAATTTCTCATTTATAACTCAATTGAGTAGATGATCCATCAATTGTTTTGTTTGTGTTCTCAGACCAGGAAGCTCAACAAGTTGAGGTTGATACTTGGCATGATCTTGCATTGGGAAACCAATGAATAAGGCGTTCGATGAAAGTAGAAATGTCATTTCTACTTTGTGTATTACAGACCTGGGCTTCATCATGTAGATTATTTAGCTAGTTTCTGAGTATTTTCACATTAGATAAAAGTTTGTACGAACTAGATTTGCAAACATGCTATTTTTATTCCAGAGTCTGTGTATTTGATTCGTATGTATTTGAATGTATTTTTCGCGCATCTATAAATATAGATATATATATTAGGGGTGGCAAAATGGATCCGGAACCAGTTTCCAACGGTTCCAACCCAATTTGGGTTAAATTGGTTCCTAAGAAAATTTTATTTGGTTCTAAGTTGGGTCCAACTAATTTCAACTGAGGCCCAAATTGCTTGCTTGTCAATACTTTAAAATTAAAGAACAAAATATAAGGTATTGAGTCGGGCTGAGCTTGGTTCTCTTTTGGGTTGAGTTGGTTCCTTCTTAAAAATCATTTAAGAACCCAACTCATTTTAGAACGAAATAGTTGGAACCGACCCAAATTCAACCCAACCTGTTCATTTGCCACCCCCTAATTATATATGTATGTATATGTACGTTCATTTTGATGGGACATGAACTTTGTCGCGAGAGGGGCCTTGAAGTTTAAATCTCTCGACTTCCTATTCTCTAGTCGATGTGGGATGGAAGTTATACACGCACAATTACATGTTTATAGGAAACTCGATGATATAAATTAGATCAAATCAAAATAAAAACTAAATATATTAGTATTAAAGTGATTTATGGGGCAAACTTGATTATAATTCAATTTTCATAATATAATAATATAAAATTACAAGATGATATCACTTTACTATTTCACCCTCCAAATAATTAGAGGTGGGTAGATAAGTCCCTAAAAAGTTAAAAAGACAAATATCCGTAATTATGGGGTGCTGGATGCAATTTCCCCATTTATTAAAGCATTTGGTTGACTTCAACTGATTTTTCAAAGCTGCTTTCAATGGTTATGCTTTGCTCAAAAATGGCGATTTAAGTTTTCATTTCCACAGGATTTGGAGGTACGTAATATTTATTTACCAGCTCGAATTTACCCCATTTCTAGTTATTTAAGCAATTACTTTTTTTTTTTTTACCTTTTCGATTCTGAATTTATATAGCTGAACTTAATCTGTGAAGCTACTTCTTGGTTAAGTGACTGCATTAATGAAAATTGTAAGATGATTTTCGTGATTAGTGAGATTTGTTATTTGATTTCTCAAAATTTCAGTTCCTTCTGGGGTTTTCTGATTTTGCTTTGTGCTCTTGATTGTATTATACCTCTGGAGTTTTTTACGAGTGGTTAAAATCTGCAATAGAAGCATCTCATCATTCGGGATAAGAAAGCATTCACGCAGCATGATTATAGATTTATGCTGTTTTTGTTGGAGGAGAGGAGGCTGTAGATGGATCTGGCCTCTGGGTAACCTTTTGAGTTCATTTTGTGGTTATAATTTCTGGAAAAATTTCATTTATGGTCCCATTGTTAGTCGCGTTGGACTTGAGAGCTGCAACTAAAGTCCTGTAGTACTTAAAAGGTTGCCAAACTTCAACTTTTTGACGGACAGATGATTTGCACATGCAGTTATATCTCAGAAAAATACATCAGCGCGTAAATACCACACCCCATTTTCCGGCCAGTTTTTAATGTCTAGGGACCATTGGAACTTTTTGAATCCTACCAGACCAACATTGCAAATTTGTAACCATTGGGACCAAAATTCCAAAACGCAAAGTCCTTTGGCATGATTATGCTGATGGATGTAGAAGCAAATGAATTTCCTAACAGTGCAGTCATAGCATGATTATTATTGAAAATTTTTTCATACATTTTCTTAGGAAGTAAGATAACTAATTCCTTAAATTCAGGAGATCGCTTCATTTCCTGATGTGTGAATATGCACATTACTCTTCTTGTAGATTGTGATATTATAGAACTGAAGTTGGATCACCATTCAGTTTCTTTCTTACGATCAAATTCTTTATGCTTCTGTAACTGAAAATAAACCTTACAGTCTGACGTAGAGGCAGCACAAACCTATCAATCAAATTGCTGGGCAGTCGTATGGAGCAAATTTGCTGCCAAATCCTTACATTTACTACATTAACTGTTCAGATTTGTTGATGGTCTTTACAATATTCTTTCTTTCTCTTAAGTATGTCCAACATCAATTCATCAGAATGCTTTGGCTCCCTTCTCTAACTTCACCATCTGTTGGCACTGTAACATGTTTCATTGTAAAGCTCACACATCATAGATAATTCCAATAATTAAATATGCTTTTCTTTTTCATCTTTTTTGTCAGGCAGTAATTATGGCTGAGATGTTATCAAACATGGCAGAAAGGTTCACAAATCTTGCTGCAGAATTGCTTTGCGACTACACTGGGATAGAAGAGAAGATGCAAAATCTTAAAAGCGAAGTTCAAGTGTTGGAAAACCGCGCAGCTGATGTCGTTGCAGTGTTAGAGGAGGAAGAAATTTCTAAAGGTAAAAAGCGGAAGAGGGAAGTTGAAGACTGGTTGACTAACGTCGAGAAGAAGAAAACAAAATGTGACACCTTGGACCAAGAAGTATTGCAGACCAGGTTTTATAATATTTATTCGCGTATATATTTGGGAAACCTTATAAAGAAAACAAGGTTGGAGGTTGAGAAACTTGTAGAGTATAGTAGATTTTCTGATGGGCTTTTCCTTGAAGTTTGTAAGACAAAGGCGAAGCATTTGATGACAACAGAATGGAAAGGTCAACGCACTTTAAAACAAAATTTGACAAAAATTTGGTCATGGTTAATGAATGATGCTGATCTACAAATTGGCATATATGGCATGGGGGGAATTGGTAAAACGACTTTGGCAATGCATATCCACAACAAACTTTTAACTGATCCTAAATTTAAATCTCATGTATATTGGATTAACGTCTCACAAGACTCCAACATTCACAAGTTGCAGAACGACATCGCAAGTGTTTTAAATCTAGATTTCTCAAGTGGAGATAATGAGAAACAAAGAGCTGCGGAGTTGTTTGAGGCATTAAACAGAAGGAAAAGATTAGTGCTCCTATTGGATGATGTGTGGAACCATTTTGATATCAAGAAAATAGGGATCCCTCTTGGAAGATATGGAAGTAAGTTACTCATAACTAGTCGATCAGTTGATGTTTGTCATAGAATGGGTTGCCAAAAGAATATAAAAGTCGAAGTTCTTTGCGAGGAAGAGGCTTGGGAATTATTCTTGTACAAACTTGGCTCCGGTGTAAAACTTCCTCCTGATACAGAAAAAGTTGCAAAAGAAGTGGCAAAAAGATGTGCTGGCTTACCACTTGGGATTATTACAATGAGTGGAAGTATGAGGGGGGTAACAGATATCCATGAGTGGAGAGACGCTTTAGAAGAACTCAAAGAATCTTCAATGGGGCCCGATGACATGGAAATCGAGGTGTTCCCATTACTTTTTTGTAGTTTTAGTCGGTTAAGGGATCCAAAACTGCAGCGCTGTTTTCTGTATTGCTCTTTGTATCCTAAAGATTACAGAATTCCCAGAGAGGAATTAATTAGCAAGTTCATCTCTGAGGAGTTAATGGATAAAAGAAATAGTCGACAGGCCAGCTTTGATCAGGGCCATGCAATATTGAATAAGTTGGAGAATGCTTCTTTACTAGAGAGAGTAGACTATAAATATGTAAAGATGCATGATTTGATTAGGGACATTGCCCTAAGGGTCTCTAGAAATGACATGGTGAAAGCTGGATTGCAGTTGTATGCAATACCAGAAGAGCATGAATGGAAGAAGGATCTGGATAAGATATCATTGATGTTTAACAATATATCAGAAATTACTCATTGCATGTCACCGAAGTGTCCAACCCTCTCAACCCTCATTTTGCGAAGAAATCCGCTTGAGATGATCCCAGATGTTTTCTTTTTGTACATGCGTGGTCTACGGGTTCTTGACTTAAGCTACACTTGGATTGAGAAGTTGCCAAATTCCATAGTTGACTTGGAGAATCTGAATGCACTGTTTTTTTTTTGATGACAAGGGAACCCGCAGCCGCTACCGTTAGGTGCGCACTGGGTAAACCCCGCTCTTGTGCAATAGCCTGCAAACCACACAAGAGAGGTAAACCAACCTAGGTTGCCCATAGCTGACAGGCTCACAGTAGAGAAGGCAATAGGCATTCCCACAGTGGGATTCGAACCCGTGACCTAGGCCACAAGTTCAAATGCCCTTACCAACTCTACCAGGGGTTGCCCCCAATCTGAATGCACTGTTGCTCACAGGTTGTGTTGATCTGAAATTTGTGCCGCCACTTACAAAACTCAAGGCGTTGAAAGAACTGGACCTGAGTAAAACTAAAATTACAGAATTGCCATCAGGCATGGAAAATTTGATCAACCTCAAATGCTTGAATATGGGATACATGAGCTGTTTGGAAACAATTCCATCTGGTTTGCTATCTAAACTCTCCCATCTGCAACGCCTCATACTTTCAGATAATTTACCAGTGCAAGCTGAAGAGCTGGAGGGGTTGAAGCACTTGGAAGAATTTCAAGGCTTATTTACCGACATACATAATTTCAACCAATTTATCATATCTCAACAAAAATATGGGAAACTCGGGTTTTACAGTATAGTTGTGGGTGCGTATGATTCTTGGTCAAGAGTTCATCCGGACAGCAAAAGGTTAAGCGATAAATTGGTGACCATAAAGGTGTGTTCGTTTAAGAAAGGAAGTGAAGGGGACGGTAAAATTTCGCTCCCAAACAACATCCATGACTTAAAAATTACGCGGTGTAATGGTCTGAATAGCTGTTTATCAGATGTGTTCCCATCATTGAATAGCTTAATAAGCTTGAAAAGTTTCAGAATCAGAAACTGTAATGAAGTAGAGTGCATTTCAACAATCTCCACCTCCAGCTGTTTCCCTTTCCAAAGTATCGAAATTTTAATACTTGCGTGGTTGCCTAATCTCACTTTTCTCATACATATGAGACCATCTGTCCCTCCTTATGGAACCTTTTCTTGCCTTAAAAAGTTGCGTATTGAATTTTGCAACAAAATCAAGAAGCTTTTTACACTATATGACTTGGAAACATCGAGTTCGTTTTCCTCTAGTTACAATGATGAAATCATTGTTACCCTACCGAAGCTGAGGGGATTGTCTTTGAAATGGCTGCCAAAACTAAGAAGCATATGCGGGCCGATGATGATTTGCGATTCAATTGAAACCGTTGGATTGTTTCAGTGTCATAGAGTAAAGAGGCTGCCGTTTTTTATGGCACATGTCAATGGTAAACCTTGTCCACCGGGGAATCTCAAAGAGATCAGGTTAGGTAAAGAAGACAAAGAATGGTGGGAATCGTTGGAGCGGAATCAATCCAATGTCAAAAACATCCTTCAACCTTTTGTTAAGTACTTAGAACTTGGGTTTCAGAGAGGCTTGGTTAAGCCTGACTGGAAGAAATTGATGCTTGCTTGTTTGTTTATCAGGCGTCTTCAAGTTCATTCACGTTCCTGATGGATGACCATATGGAAAAGTTGAATCTGAATCTCATTCAGGTAAAGCTCAAATATTTATGTTCTCAACTTTTAATTGTTTTTCAAAAACTGGTAGTAGACCAATACATGACTTCTTTCTGTGATGGAAAAAGAATCTCTCTGGGAAACTACATTAATCGGATCATCTGAGGAACTTTGAAGTATTTTGTACCAATTTGGATCATAAACTTTTGATTGTACCAATTTAACATTTTAGCCTCTTAATGTGTACCAAATGTGACTTTCTGGTCAAATTGGGATGAAAAAAAACTTTTCACATTCACCACCTCAAATTGTTAGTAAATAGATGGTATCCTCTTATGCAGAATTGTATTCGATAGATGAAATCCTCTTATGCGGACTCCACTCAATAGTGTTGACACAAAAATCCCAGCATTTTCTGAATAGGGGCTGGAATTTATTCAGAGTCAAATCTCAGAGACGGTGACGTTTTTGAGCATATTAAGGGCGCATAAGAAAGGGAGGCTGCTAACATGAGCTTGCTGCAGACAGTAGCTGAACTTTGGCTCATTAGCACTACACATCTATTGTATGTTTATAATTGTTTCTCCCTATGATAGAAAGGAGAAACAGATGTGTTTTAGTAGCTAGTCACAGCATATGACTTGTGTTTGTATAAATCCAAATCTTTGTACTGTCCATTCATATAGAGATTTTGATTAGAATTACAATGAAAGGACATTTGGTTGAAGTTGGAGGATTTGGTTACACTATCGAAATTTTAAGATGTTAATATTGTATATGTTGAAATTCATTGTAAGCTTGCTCAACTGACAAAACAGACTAAAATGCTCTCTTTTCAACATAAAGTCATTTTAATCTTTCTTTCTTTAAAGAAACAAATTTAATAGACTCCATATCATAATATGTCAACTCTTATTTAAATTAGCACAAAGTTGGTGGGAAAAAAAAAATCCTAAATCAAAGAAGTAATTGCTGAAAGGAATAAGTGGATTTGGCATAATTTCTTATTATCCTTTTAACCATGAAAGCTGAGGGTTTGATATAACTAAGAAAGGAACAAAAGGACAGCTCAAAGACTTATTACAAATTTTATCTTGAACAAGTAATGATGCATGCATGAATGTTAACAATGTTCTTTACTTGGCCAAAACAAAACATACATTTTTGTTTCTTCTAATGCTTTTTCTTCACTCCACATTATTCTTTGCTTCACCTTCTCTGTTCTCTCTGCATTATAATAATTCTTAGCCCCTATTTTCAATAATGTTTTTCATTTCACAAAAATGGAGAATGGAGAATCTGGTGGGCGCACGATTGAGTCTACGCCTACTTGGGTCATTGCTGTTGTCTGTTTTATCATTGTTTTCATCTCGTTTATCGCTGAACGTGGCCTTCATAAACTTGGAAAGGTAGTTTTTCAGCTCTCGTTTTTCATAATTTTTGTACTTTTTCTAGCTCTCGTTATGGAAAATCATATAAAAATCGCACCTTTTTTTGTTTATTTGCTCATATTAGCCTGTTAAGCTCTCAAATTTTCATTTCATGTACAAGATTTTCAAGTCATTTTAATCAAACAAAAGAAACCATTTATCCTATGTTGATCTTACTATAACTAATTATATAAAGCAGAAGATGATTCATTATCCATGATCATTTTTCTGCCTTGTTGCATATGAAATGAAAGATTCATTTAAAATCTCTATTTCTCTAAATGCAGTGCTTCAAGCATAAGAATCAGGAAGCATTATTTGACGCATTACAGAAGCTAAAGGAAGGTATATTATAAAAAAATTCTCTTGATTTCATATGTTGCAAACTCGATATTCATCTTGTATTTAATCGACTGAACTTTTTCAGAGCTGATGCTTCTGGGATTTATCTCCCTTTTGCTGACGGTCTCGCAAGGTCTCATAAGCAATATGTGCATCCCTGATCATCTAGCCAACATTATGCTGCCATGCAAACCCGGAACTCATCCAACCCCTGAACATGGGAGAAGGCTTTTGGCTGAAAATGCTTCACAACATTGTGCACATGTATACATTTTCAACCCATTTTCTTGTGATAATTTTTCTTCTTATACATCAAATGTGTCTCTCGTTAACTTATTTTCAAGCTTGTAAGATAGGGAGATTATAAGCTGCAAAAACATCTTATAACCTATAAGCATTAAGAGCTTATAACTGCTAAAAGATAAGCTTAGCTAAAATCCATCATCACATTTTGCACATTGAGGTTTATATTTGATTCTTCATAATGTATTAACTCTTTTTTTCCCTCATTTACAGGGCCATTCCCCATTTCTATCTTTAGAAGCAGTACATCAGCTGCACATATTCATATTTGTTTTGGCCCTCGTCTATGTGTTCTTTTCTGCCATGACCATGGTTCTTGGAGGAATCCGGGTAATGTACCTATATCTCTAAACTTTTTTCCTACATTCAACAATTAGATTTTTAATAATTAACCTTGTTTTACACAAGTATGCTGGTTTAATAATTAACCTTGTTTTACACAAGTATGCTGGTAAATAAGTAGTTTTCGAAGTTGATTTAGCATCTAAAATTTGTTCATAGATAAGGGAGTGGAAACATTGGGAGCGCTCAATTAGAACTCAAACATCGGCACATCACAGAGGTAGGTAATAACGTTTACTTTTTTTTTTCTTTTTTATTTCTTCTTATTGATATAAGTCGACTTTTTCTAAATTTCATGTGTATAGTTCATATTCATAATGCTCACTTACAAGAGTTCTTGGGACGGACTGGTCGTTACTGGAGAAAATTTAGTGTCATAAGTTGGATGGTAAGTTACATATGCAAAATCCATTTATTTAAAACCCTGCAATCTTCTAAGCTCATTTAACAAATACAAGTTTTAAGTGACTAAAATTCGACATTTTGTATACTAATCTTCTGATATTTACTTGTAGGCCGCATTTTTCAAACAATTTTATGGATCAGTGACTAGGGCAGACTATGTAGCACTACGCTCGGGATTTATACGTGTAAAATTCCTCTCTACTAGATACTATCGACTTATTTGTCATTATCATGAAATTATTACATATTTAGGCTTAATCTTCGATAATCTCTCTGATTAACTGTTAAATGTTGTTGGAAATGGATTAATGGGGTTTTCTCTTTGTACAGGAACACTGTCCTAGCAAACCAGACTACGATTTTCATGCATACATCCTAAGGACATTAGAAATGGATTTCAAGAAAATTATCGGAATCAGGTGAAATAGCTAATGAACTATAATCGTATAATAGTCCAGAAATGAAGTACAATTTTATGCTGATAATTGTGAATGGTGTTCCACAGCTGGTACTTATGGCTGTTTGTTGTGATCTTTTTACTCATTAACATAGCAGGTGATGTTAATTAAGACTTATCGTGTTTACTAAACTACAAATTCCTATATTTTCATAATTGAAGCACTAAATCTTTTACATTTACGGTTGAAAATTGCAGGATGGCATGCTTACTTTTGGATGTCATTTTTACCTCTACTAGTAAGCAAAAAATTTTACAACCCGGGAATTCACATTAAAATGAACGTCGAAATAGCTAAATTTTATGACTCGATGAAATTTCAGTTGCTGCTAATTATTGGAGCTAAATTGGAGCATATAATAACAGAACTAGCCAAAGATGCTGAAGAAAGAGCAGGGGAAGCTGAAGGGACACAAATTAGGCTTTCTGATGAACTGTTTTGGTTTCATCGACCAGCCCTCGTCCTTTACTTGATTCACTTCATTTTGTTCCAAAATTCGTTTGAGATTGCATTTTTCTTTTGGATTTGTGTAAGTTTTGATATCAAGAAAGTCATTCACATTATACAAATATATTAGTGCAAGTACAAACTTGAACATTGATTTTGCTTCTTTTTCACTGAAAATTTCAGACAACATATGGATTCAGATCTTGCATCATGGAGGATTTGGGTTTTATCATCCCGAAACTTGTCATTGGGTATGAACTCTTTAACTTACGGATGGGAAATTCTAGCCCGAGTTAAATGTCCAGAATTACACTTGTCATGTAACTGCTTGCTATACATATTTACAAATCAATCTTAAAAGAAATATTGTTTAGCTGTTATATGATTAGTCGATTGAGAAAGAATTTATTTTCTTGATGTCACTAACTTGATTAAACTTGTTTTGCAGGGTTATTGTGCAGGTTCTTTGCAGTTATAGCACTCTACCTTTATATGCTTTAGTTTCACAGGTACACCATATATTCTCATCTACACATATTTTATCCCAGTTTTGGCATTGATCAAAGACTTCTGAATGTAAAAACGAACAAAATAGATATATATGTCAATAAAATATAATCGGTGGCCTAAAATAATTTCTGGAAAACAAACTGATACGTTGTTTGGTTGTGAAATGCAGATGGGGAGCATGTTTAAGCAGACCATCTTTGATGAGTTTACTCGAGACCTGATCCGATCATGGGCGAGTAAACCTAAGGTTTCTTCTGGAGGAAATGGAAGTATGAGTAAACTGAATAGTGAACCAACTGATCCCATTTCTCAATATACAGTGGTTTCTGAGGGTAGTAAAGAAACTGAAATTGAACTTTCTTGTCCAAACAGAGCTTATATGCCTTCTTCTTCTCAGAACAAGTAGCAGAAAAGTATTACCATAATATTAATTCTTTCACTTTGTGGGATTTTTTTACCATTATATTATATTCATTCTAGTTTTTTATATTCTTGGTGTGTCATTCACTTATTCTGATATAGACCTCTGCACATGAACTTGCATGGAAAAGTTGCAGAAAATTTAAGTTTTATTCAATCGAGCAATCCCTGTTTGAGATTCGAAGTTATAATCTGAACGAAACCCTTCAATGGCTTCCTTAAACGACAAATAGTGAGCTCAAACTCGCTTCACTAAGGGCTCGTTTTCTTGGTTAAATAAGATATATGGTCTGTAGATTAGTAACCTTATAGTAGGTCTTATTTTTTTTGTTCCTATTTCTCATAATGGAATTATATAATGTGGTAATAATGAGGCTTGTGTTTCTTAATAAAATCTTGTATATTTTCTTATAAATTTTTGTTTGGTCCAATATATCAAAAAAGATCGTTCTAACATTAAAAACTCAACCAATTTATATATTATACATTCTTCTGTATATAAAAACATGATCAGATCACGCAAAAATTTCCAATCTGTAATGAAAAACTTCAAAAATTTAACAAAATTTAGAAACTTGTCCATAATTGTGTATATCTCATTACACAATACTTAAACTGTACCTCTTGATAATACAAATATACATCTCCTGCCTGGATAAAAGACCTGCAAAAGTTGAATACAAACATTTAACATCGGAAACATTTTAAACATATCCAATGACATCATCATAACAAAATGGCCAAAAATACGTTAAAAAGATCATAACTAGAGCTAGTTAAAAAGGATATAAACTAAACTAACCCATGTTATGACAAAAGCTATTGAACAGACTCTTCGTCATTGGCATGTGCCGTCTTAAGATCATTCAACGTTCTTTTGGCATAAACTGTGAAAGCAATTGTGGTGACTACTGCAACAATGAAGGATATGACATTGTAAATGACCTCTATTACAGTCATGTGATGGTTACCAGTCTTCACATCTGCTAGTGTCTTTATTAGTCGACCGCTGGATAGAGATACAAAACAGACGTGAACTATGTTAGCAACAATGGACAAATGTCAAAGTTTGTGAAAATAAAAAGTTCCGCATACTTGTTTCAGTCTTGTGTACAAAATTCAGCTTTTTTCTGTAATAAAGAACGAATTATCACACAACAAAGTCATCCTATCAAATTAGTCATATTTGTCGGGAAAATTTGCATTTTTGGTACATTAATGTGGTCTGCACGTTTATTTGGTATACTAATATGGGGGTGGCAATTTGGGTACACTAATGTGGGGCATGTGGCAATTTGAATATAAATTTTGCCGAAAAATGTCATGTGCATTGCACATAGCTTGTAAAATTGGGGATTTTTTTACAATTTTGACCAAAATTAAACAAATTAATTGATTTTTTGGGGGAATCAAAATCCCCCAAATTCAGTCAAAATTCCCAAATTTGGTCAAAATTAGTTAATTTTCTGGCGAAAATCGAATATTCCGTCGAAAGTTGTACTCAAATTGCCACACATGCCCCACATTAGTGTACCCAAATTGTCATCCCCATATTAGTGTACCAAATAAACGTGCAGGCCTGTACCAAAAATGCAATATTCCCTATACTTGTCCAAAAGTTCAATCATGTGAGAGAGAGAGCACGGTAGAGGGTTGACCTGTATATGTAAATGAAGGCCTCTGGAATCATACCAGCAATTGAACCACATAAATAAGGCCAAAATCTCACACTTGTGACCACTATTGCATAATTGAAGATTGTGTAAGGAAATGGTGAAATACGAAAAAGTGCAACAACTTTAAATTGATGCCACCAACTTCCTTGTCCAGCCAATCTAATCATATCAGCTTTCTCAGGCCATCTCTTCAACCATTTCTGTAAAAGCATAAAGAAAATAAGACTTACATGCATCAACAAAATAAAATCCACAACATTAAAAAAATTTCAGGCATCAAAAAAGGTTGCTTGTTTCTTACATGAATTGGGTCACGGAAGATTAAAGCAATGTAGTAAGGTAAGACCATTCCAATGGTTGTTCCAGCCATGATTATGACAAAGCCGAGACCATAACCAAAGATCATCCCAGCTAGCCACATGGAAGGAGCAGAAGGAATTAGAAACACAGGGAACAATGCCAAAGAAGCTACAAGAACAAGTGCAAGTACAGGACGACCAAAAGCAGTAGATTCCCATTTCAAGATAGGATTAAGAACCTGATCAAAATCACCGGATTAAGAGGTTAAATGCTATAGAAACTTCCCACATGAAATATACAAGTGAAACAAAATATCGATGAAAAGCTTGTTAAAATCAAACATATTCACTGGAATATCTTCCTGAGGGATTAAAAGGCGATAGATGTGAAGCTTATAGCTGTATCCATAATACGCTTATATTTGTATAACATGTAAGCAGGTTTTAAATATACCTTCTTTACAAGAAAGGGTGCTCCCCATTTCAAACAAATGAGAAGAATAACTAAGGTGACTGAACACCATAACATGGCCTTGACACAACGTACAAGAAGCCTCTTTCTTGCATGTGTTCGAGATTCTAATGTATCTGCTTCAGGTTTCAGTGCTTCATCTGGTATACGCAAACTTGCATACTCACTTTCTTCCGTTATTTGTCTTCCAATGTTGGAATTATTTTTGAGCAACTTCTGAGTTAAATCGGGGATCGTCATAGAGACACCGGATGTCTGTTAAATAGAAAAATTAATGCATTAGAAATTTAATGGGCATGGAACAGAGAAGTTATCACATCAATATGTTCATAGATGGCTTACGAAGAATGAGAAGAGCTTACCTTAAAAATTAATTACTAAATCATAAAGTGTCAATGATGAAGTAAAAATTCAGATATAGAAATTTCAACAGTTGATCACAGCTGAAACTAATATTTTGGAAGGATAAGATACGAAGCGAACTAAGAGAACTTACTCTTTGAGGTTCAAGTAAATGCATGAGAATGAATTGCCAGAACGCTATGATCTTTTGTTACTTTCCTTAAATCTGATATTTGCTCATTTTACTGATTAGACTGATTTAGGATACTTGAGTCTAAGACAGCCTGTCAAACCTCTTTGTACCAGACAAGAAAAAACTCAAGTACAAACTATGAGGTTTTATTATAGCAGAATTGATTCTACCTACTACACCCGTTGTCAAGTCATGCAAATTAGTATATTGTTAACGTGTATTTCGTACACGTTTTATATGTTTTATATTGCGTTACTTGTCATGTTTTTAGTCCATATCTCATAGGTTTGTGCTTCTATTGTCATGACTAGGTGTTTATATGAGAATGGAATGAAAACGTGGCAAAAAGGGGAGAAAAACGATTAAGATTGACTTTGCAAATGGATGGAAGCAAAAAGTTTACCAGAATTAAGCGTGACCATTTTGGTCACGCCCAAAACATGCGAGCTTTCTGCCTTGGGACGAAGACAAATTCGGGATTCCGACTTTTTGGTTGAATTTGGCTTATGCTACACGTTTTTAGTTCCCTAATATGTTGGGACTTATTTTCTATTATGCTAGGAATTTTATTTCCTTGTTTTGAACAATCCTAGTTGGAATAGGATTCTTAAAATCCTATCTTTTATTTGTTTCCTTGTTTAGTTAGGATTTCCCAAGGTTTAAATAAGTGGAATATTATTCCACAAGGACTTTATCTTTACTTTTGCTTTTTAGGTACGTTTTCTAAGAAGGGGAATTCGAATTCTTTAAGCTTTGTAGACGATTTTTGATTATGTGTTGCTAAACACATAATTCTAGTCGAAGGATTTTAAGGTTTGATTTCTGTTAAATTCGTGAGATTGCTTTGTACTTTTAATTTCTTTGTTCTTTGAGTATTTGCTTCTTCCCGGTGATTTATTGACAATATATTGTAATTGATTAATTGATCTGGCCAATTAGTTAATCGATAGAATTATATTCCGCTAATTAAGACCCAAATCCGTAATTGTTTGGTAAACCCTAATAATTGTAGCAATTAATGACGTTGATTATGGACAAGTTTTCGATTAGTCATTATGGGAATTAGTGATCCGATTTAAATAATCCGAGCTTGTGTGTTTATTGATCGGAATTAGTGTTTTTCTAGTGCTTGAATGCTATCGATAGATTAAATCCTAAGAGCTTGTTTAGGGTAGTCTGATTGATAAGAGCAGTAATCAAAGAGCTTGTTTTGATTATCGAAGACATAAGGAAAAACGAGGTCGTCAGAGCTTGTTGACAACTATAGCTAATTTATTAAAGAACACTGAACTATCTTAACAATCGATGATCGAATAATAGAAATCAATACCGAGATATCCGGAGACTAGAATCCCTCACCTTATTGAATTCAAATCAACTTTGTTGCGTTTTTAATTTACATTTTATATTGCTCTAGTTAATCAAAATCCAAAACCCCCTTTTTTATCGATAGTAGTAATATAGTAATTGAATCTACACCTTTCCCTGAGGATCGACCCTACTTATCACTGATTACAAATTATTTTGAATAGGTTTTATTTTGTTGGATTCGACACCCACCATATATTATAAGAATTTCATTTGTCCAAAAGGGATGTTAGGTAGAAAGGGGACTTCTTGGAAAATCACTCTAATTTTTCATGATCTGAAGATAGATATAGATAGGCAGAGAATACTGGATAGCTGAATTTTATTAGCAAATCAGATATTACATAAAGAATTTTGTGATTCCCCTTTTTCAAGGGCTTCATAACACCAAAAACCTTAATAATTTTTTAATTAGAGACTACACTAGAAACAAAAACGCAATTACACATAAATACAGTTCACGATTGAAGAATACTAAAAAAAAACATATCAACACAAAACAAATCAGACATTGAAGACTTACTCAAAGAAAATGGAGGGTAACTCGAGCAATGATCATCGATTGAAGCTTTAATCCACGGTTAAGATTGTTGTTATTATTTATTCTTGTTTTAATTAGAGAAAAAGAGACGATCAAACCGTCGCAAATGACTGAAACTGTGTAATTAGGACCGTTGGGGGTGGTGGCGTATTTTCTCAATAAAAATAAATATTTTTTTTTGCTTTCTAACGAAGACAAAATGGAAAATTATAGTATCTAATATTTATAACATGTTTTTTTTTTATTATTAATTATTGGAAGAAAAGAAAAGTATTATTGACTCTATAACATGCACACATAGACTTATCGAATATATGCGTCTGCCGACTTTAATCCAAATAAGATATTTTATTTATTTTAATCAAAAGAAATAAATATTTTATTTTATGAGCAAATATCTATGCCGACTACAATTTCAATATATTACGTCCCTTTCACGTAATATACTCACTTCATTTCACAGAAACATATTCACTATTCTATTATTGTCTGTTATAAGATATTTGTCCATTATAAATGTATTATATTTATTACCTCTTTTTAATTTAAACATTTAGAATTCACTTATTTTAGTAAAAAAATATCATTTTATTTAAGGAATAATTTTTCGATTTTAGCTAACAGACAGTAATTATAAATTACATTAAAATTTGTTATATTTTAAAAAATAATGTTATTAGCTTTTTCTATGTAATTGGTATTTTTGGGAGATAATTAACTTTTGATAAATTTTTTAAAAGTTAATGGAGAGTGGAGACATCATTTTTAGTGCAATATTGGCACGAGCTTTTTACTTTTACTTTTTAATTATAGTTGACTCATAGCTTCATTTATTGCATTTATGATTTATCTTGGTACTTGGAAGTTTAAAAACTTATAATTACCTGCAATTTCATCTTAAAAAATTTAGAAAGTTATAATTATATCCTTAATAATATTATTTCTTATTCATTATATTTATATATTTCACTTTTAATTTTAAATAAAAATATTAGAACTGGATGCATTAATAGCGCATTTAAGCGTGAAGGCGTTAATAGATTTTATTATATACGTGAATAAATTAATAGACCAATTATAGGAGAAATACAGTAAACACCGGAATGAATCTTTTATCCCATAATAGTGTATATTGTGTCACAATATTGTGAGATTGACAAGTGTTTATTTGTTTGGATAATTATTAAATTTTATTTTTAGATGGACACTTGTCAATTCCACAATGATATTGATACAATTGTGGTACACCATTATGCGATAAAAGATCTACTCTGCGAACCGGACCCCGTTTCTAATTAAATTTTATGTATATTAATAAAATAAAATAATTAAGTCCACAAGTCTTTAAATATGCATTTTTAGACTCGAGCTTGTCTAGTCATAAAAGCTTGACTAAAGCTTAAATTTTTTGAATTCAAGTTGAGCTATTATTATCGAGCTGATTTGACTTGTTGGTTACCCATATTTTAAACCAATCACATACTATAGGAGTAGGGGCATGAGTGAAGCCCATTTGCTGGGAAATTCTGTTAATGTGTATGTAATTTAGGGTGTCAAAATGGGTCAAAAACCAAAAATCATGTTCCAAATCAATTAAGCTAGTTTGACTTATGATTGATTCCTAAAAAAATTTATTTGGTTTCTAATTGGTTCCAAGTTATGCCCTACTAAATTTAGTGCCAAATTGATTGTCAATAATCTAAATTATAAAAAACAAAATGGAAGATATTAATTTGGGTTGGTTTAATTCCCTTTTGGTTTGAGATTGATTCCACCTTAAAAATATTAAGAACTCAATTCATTTAAAAATTAATTTATTGGAATCAACTCAAACCCAGTTTAACCTGTCCGTTTGCCACCCGTGTGTGTGTATATATATATATATATATATATATATATATATATATATATATATTGTACGAAACCAACATATATTTTGGACAAAAAGAGTTTGGACATGAAGAACAAATGTCATTTTGTTTCAAAATGAATTTTCTCACAATGTCCTAGAATAGTTTCATTTCACGAGCTATGAAAACTCAAAAGCACAAAGGACATTAGCACAAAAATGCACTGGGCCTTTCATATTTAAGACTCGTATATTGGAGTAATTCAATTACAACTACGATTCAAAGTGCATTACAGATTCCATATTAACATACAAATACTCATTTTCGATTATATATAACAACATATGAACATATACATGTATTAACTATAACTATACGCAGGCCCAGCCACCATGAAAACATAGCATTATGCATAAGTCGAATCTCATAACCCATTTCGAACTAGACTTAGTATATCGCAATCACTGTAGCTTTAGTACCTACAGATCAAAACTGTGGCTGTTGAAATGGAATATGGCTCGATGGGCTCGTCGCCTGAGGTTTTGCGTTCTACACTCTTTAGCCACACTTGTTTGAAGAGTTGGGGGCCCGCAAACTATAACACCTATATCAACGTTTCCCCATCGATCTGACATTGATTCAAATATCCCTGCAGCAGAAAGTCGAAAAGCTGAGTCGAGTATAAAACCATTATTTGGTAATGCATATTCAGAAATGAAATGGGATTTTTGAAGAAATTTTCGAAATGTTGAATAAATCTAAAATCATGTTTCATCTCGTGCTCCATTTCATTTGCAAATGTTATGTGTATAATAAGGGACAAAATTTGGACATATGACATCTATATGAGAACTGAAATAGGAGATGAAATACCATTTGGAACGGAGGGAATAAATTGAGTTTTATAGGACAACGTGACAAATTTCTCAAGTTTTATATGTAAACTAAACTGAATTTCAAATTTGTCCCCCCTTTAAATTACTAAATGGGCAAAGGTTAGAATCTTATGATCCAAACTAAGGGGTGTCAATTTGAGTCCATACATATATTTCAATCCAAATCCAATGAGTTGGGTCCTAACATTTTATTATTTTAGTTCCAATTGGGTTGACTTTTACTAAGGTCCGACTGGGTTTTATATTGGGCCCAATTTGGGTCCAGCCTATTTTCCACTTTGAGTTAATAATCTACATTTTACACTCTACAACAATCTCTTACACCATTTTAATGCATAATGGGTTCTTATCGGATCCATTTTAGGTTCTTATTGAGTCCACTTTTGGTCCTTATTGGGTCAACTTTGGGTCCTTATTGAGTCCAACTATAATGCATATTTTTTTACATTGAACTCAATTGGACCCAACCCACTTTAAGCCCAACCCAAATGGACCCAACCCATTCAACCCTATTGCCTCCCTTAATCCAAACTTAAGAATTCTGGCTCAATTCTCTATGAAATAAACAATTATTCTGAAAATTAAACTACGTCGTATAACTTTGAATAATCATTTTTTCATGCCATGAACGGAAATTTTTTTTAAAAAAAATACGGAGGTATTTATGAACATACCTCCAAAGTCGGGTCTCTGACCATACCGAACACTGCTTACATATTGTTCATGACCATAACTTTTGTGCATATTTGGATCATTCTGTTGCAAAATCTCATTCCCTTTGTTGTCCTCAAATTCATTAGCAGAAGTTCGTCTCTCCCAGAGATGCCATAAACCAATCACGAAACCCCCAAAGACAAGAACACTCACCGACATGCATGCAACGAATAAAAGGCCCTTGTACCACCAATACTCTACTTTGTAAGGATTTATGTAAAAGATATCTAACAAAGCCACTGTTATTACCAAACCGACAGTCGATGCAATAACATATATCCCCGACCATATTATGTTACCAGTGCCAACCAAAACAGACATTCCACGGTTCTTGGAGGCCGGGAAAACAACAGTGTTAACGGGCTCTGTTATTTTACCATCTTCCTGCAGTTGGCAAATCATTCATCATCATCAAGATTTAAAAAGTCGAAGTTGGATTTATGAGGGAAAATTACAATATGGGTCCTAGAAAATAGCGCATGTTAGACTTTAGTCCTATTGTTTTTACAAGCTTCAAAATTTGTCATGCATTTTTCTTACCAGGGAAGGTTCTGATTGCCGAGTGACGTAAGTTTGAACTTCAAGATTGAGTGTGTCTGAGAAATTCGGACATACAGACTCCACGTTTACTGTCTGAAGAAGTGGAAGTTCATGTGATGTTTTAACAGCCCAAATTATCAGTATATTTTTCGGCATACAAGCTTTGCCATCTTTGATTCTGTGAAGAACATCACTCAATATAGCCAGGAAAGGCGAAATGCCAATCCCGCCTGCAACTAATATAAGATTCTCATACCTAAGAGAAAAAATAGAATCAGAAGTGAATATATTAGTAGCATAGATGGCACTAATGCATATCATTATTAGCTAGAAAATGTCGAAAAATCATAGTACATACATCAAGTGGTATGGTGATTCATGACCATAAGGCCCCTCCACCGAAGCTGTTATTTTGGGAAAATTTTGTTCTTTCTGAGGTTCTTTCTCAGATATACTTTTGATTTGTCTCTCAAGTTTGCCAGTCCAATCCCCGAGAACCTTTATGAGGATGGCGAGATGATTTTTACCATCAAGTGGACTCGAGGATACACTAAAGGGATGCCACTGAAGCCAAGATAATTCGCGTATTTGGAGAAAAATCCATCCAAGAGCATTGTAGTGCAAATCTGCATTGCAAAAGAGAAAAAACCACATAATTTAGCAATAGGGATAATTACATGTACACCCTTTATTTTTTGGGTATTTACAACAAGCCCCCAAAGGTTTAACAAATTACCAATCACTACCTACTAGATCATGACAACTCGAAGAACATGGGAAGAAAATCAATATCAGCTTTTATTGACGGGGTAATATTGTATGCAATGTAAATAATTTCTCGAATCTCGAAATGACTGTGGCACAAGGAGTTATATGCAATGTAAAATAATTCTGAATTTACAAATAGTGAAATAGTAAATAGGAAACATTACTTGCTGGTTTGGAAAGAACGAGTTCTAGAGTTCCACACGGGAAGCTTCTTGCTGAAAGTACATGAACTGTCCTTCGGGACTGGAAGAATCTAACGAAACGATCGAGCATGAAGAGGAATATTCCACCAGCAGCAAAACAGAAAATGAAATCACCAACATGCAAGGCTAAGCCGATCACAAAGACAACGTATAATTGATGCGTATAGAAGAACAGCTCAAAATTTAGCCTCCTAACTCCAGGTAGTGATGTGATCCACATAAGAATACCAGCTAGAAGGCTTATGACTCCTGGAAGATTGGCAACACCTATATTTTTCCACTCCAACAGCTGCATGAAAACGATATCATCTTTTATAACTGAGAAAGACTTCGTAAATGTGATAGGAATATAATGCCAGTGATGAAAATAATCGCTCGAAAGAAAAACAATAAAAGAACAAGAATTGTTGACTCAGTTCGTCTAAGAATATGACTACGTCTGGGGGAGCTGTCAAGCCAGGATATTCACTATTCATAATACAAGATACGTAACCCTAATAGGAGAATGATTACGTAAAAACTAAAATACCCTTCAAAAAGTTGGATCGGCGCAAGCTGTCGCTCTGTGTTTACAGTTGTTCAGGCTCCATAACTCAACAAAATGGTACACAAGAAGTGCAGGTGGAGGCAATGGCGGAGCCAGGAATTGAAATTTTTAAAATTTGGGGGGGGCGATAATGTTAAAATTTTTAAAATATACATGTTAAAATTACGTATGTTAAAAATTTTAAAAATTCGGGGGGGGCGGCCGCCCCCCCCAAAACCCCCTGTCTCCGCCTCTGGGTGGAGGTGATCCCAAAAACCAGATGGGGTCAACTTGTATTTAGACCAAACCTCAGGGGAAGTTTTTGTAATTATTCCCAAAAAAATACAATATTGACCCCACAAGATAGAGCTTATTGCAATTTCAACGTAATTATTTCCGAAGTTGCGAAAATAGTTCCACTAAAAAATGCACAAAAATAAATCGTGTGGAGCTAATTTTGCAGACTAGTACACTTGTGGGGCTAAAATTACACCAGCCCTTATCTTATGAGACTAAACTGTAAATTTCCCTTATTCGGTTTGTATTTCAAAACATGGTTTGAATACTCACTCCTTCGATGAGGCGGCCGTTCATTGTCCATCCAATCACATAGAATAAGCCGTGGAGAGTAAATATCAACATTGTAAGATGTCCCAACCAAACATGATATCTTGTTGCATGCTCAAAAGGGATATCTATAAGGCGGAGAAGAACTGATCCTCTTGCAACAGGCAGAAACAAAAAGGCCAAGCAAAACATCCCGATCAACCCCAAGCGAAGACCGGTGAGTTCTATCATCAAAATACTAAAATAGATCATGTTAGAATGGGGCATTGATTAGAAAAAACATATATATATACACATATATATATATATATATATAAAAACTTAAAGACTATGAATGTGCTAACCTATGTAGCTAAAACATTCAAGCATAACATAAATACTAGTACTTATGAGCTCATAAAATCTGAATGTCATATAGTGTAGATAAATTCAGTGAAGAAAGTTGAAAAAACCCAAATATTTGGTAAGAGTTCCTGTAATATTTGACTCACTAGACTTCTTCTTCAGAGATTTCAAAAAGTTAAAATTGCAATATTGGTCCCACAGGGGATTATTGCAGTTTTAATATACTTTTAGTCTCATTGTTTTAGAAGTTGCAAAACCAGTCCTATAAGATTTTGTCTTTGTTTTTTTCAATTTTGTTCTCATCCGTTAAAAAATGGTTAGATTTTCATGCGTTTAAGGGGTTAGGATAGATTGGATAAGTTGCATAAATAGCCCCCAGCTTTTACAATCTTAAACACTGAACGTCATAGAAAAATTATCGTTTTTGTAAGTTTTATATAATATAGTTTTTTTAATGAAATTTATTTGAATTAATTAATTAGCACATGCAAGACACGTGGTCAGACTAACTACGTTCGTCCAATTTGTAGTAATCAAGACTAAAAATGCAAAAACATACATGGACCGTTACTGCAATTTTCTCAATCATAAAACAGAACACTATAAAAGAAATTATGGTTTGCAATAGAATACCTCCACTCTCTCGAAGGCAGCTGAAACTCGGATAAAATATGAAGGTTGTTCAAAGTTTCAGCAGCAAAAGCCCAGATGATATATACAGCAAAGAGTATGATTCCAATTATCTCCCCAGCAGAGACAACTCCAAATGGTCCATCCACAAGAACAGGGAAAGTCCACAAGCGAAAGCGCGGATATCTTGAACTACTCTTCCTATTGCCCAAATTTCAAGAATTTAGAGGGCGTTTAGTTAAACTTATTATAAATTAATAAAGGGCTTATAAGCTCTTAGCGACGTTATTTTGAGTTCAAAATTTTCCATCTTATAAGTTCTTAAAACATCAATTACGGCTTTCTACGTTACAGCTTAGTTTGAAGCATACACTTAGTAAGATTAGAAATTAGAAATTTTACATACCCATGAATTTCCTCTTCTCCACAAAGAGCAACATAAATAATGCCAAGAAATGCAATGAGGAGAATAGGGGCAGTGAAAAGCATAAATATACTTCCTGCAACACAATACATATATACAATGTTTTCAAGATAACAATCAACAATTGGATAAAGGAAAAAAAATATTGGAAAAAAGGATCAAATTTGAGTTTCTACCTGTGACCCCAAACAGAGTTTTTTGTGAAGCTAAAATCCATTTCCGGTTCAAACTGCTCACAAGATCAGATGGATAGAAAAAAATAAAAGCAGCCCATGAAATGAAAATCACCCACATTACCACTTTGAGAACCCATTTCAGTAATGAAATCAAAATGGGTTTTTTCTCATTGTAATCACCACTGACATCTTTTTTGCTTGATAGTAAAGGAACAACATGCTCTGATTGTTCATCCATTGTTTAGGCTAAAAGCAATAAAGGGCTTTTCTTAAATCTTCTTGAACTTGCTTAGTTCTTCCTAAACAAGCCATCTTATACTACGGTTTTGTAAAAATATCAAATCAAATGACAATGATTTCCTGAAAAATTGAGGAAAGTTTGAGCCACATAATATATGGACCACTCATACCCATACATATATGCATTTTCTCTGTAGTTTTTTGATAATTGTGAAAGATGACAGATTCCTTTATAGAGAATGACCATTTTTGCTGCATTTAACTTTACGATAGCCTCAAAAAAGCAATTCCCAAATATACAAGAAAAATACGGATTTCGGGATTTATGTGGGTTTTTATTTTTATTTTTTGTGTACTCAAATAACTCTTGAAGGTTGGGAGTGCGTATTGCCAGTCATAATAGCTGAGATGGGGACAAGTGATTATCAGAGATGCACACAAAAAATTTGTACCATAAATTGAGATTTGATTTTATATGCACCGCAGCAGGTTGTGTGATAATGATTAAACAGTGGACTAAATAACCTTAAAAGGCCACGTTGTTCCCCTAAAGTGGTGTTTGGAGGATGGATTCAAATTCTAACCTTAGTTTGTAAAGTGTAAATGAGTGAATTTCGAGTCTAAAAATAGTATACTTATTAGAACAAAAATATATATTTTATAATTTTGTGTAGAGATTCAATTGTAAGTTTTGCAAAAGAAGGGCCAATTGGATGACCACTTCCTCCCAAAATAAATTATTCAGAGCAAAAAATTTCAAAAAATTTCAATTGTTTGGTATGTTACAAAAAAAAAATTCAATAAAATCTCTCAAAATTTTAGACAATTTTGAAGAAATTTTTGCAAATGATTTGACGGTTCACACAATCATTTATAAGATTTTTTTCAACTATTTTTCAACTCCAAAAATCAAATTAATCACATATTCTAATGTAAAATAATGCAACGTTTAAAATAAGATCCATTGTGGCTATTTTTTGACATCTAAATCGATGTTTTTGACTAAATAATTTATTATAAATTATATTCAAATAATAATCTCAACAATTTTTTCATAACAAAAAACATATCACATCAACCATAATCATTACATATTTTTTCTCTTAAAAATTTATTTCAAACACACATCTCACAAATATATTTTTTATTCCTAAAAAATATTTTTTCTTACTTTTGTCATGAAAAATAATTTTCAGAAATGGATATTCCATCCAATTGAGCCCGAAATTCTCGTGAAGTTTGTTGTTTTTTCACAATGAATTTTGTATTACACACAATTATATTAAACAAATACATATGATCTATTACAATGTAGAAAGAAAAAAAATAGATACTTATCTGTATCTTAGAAAATTGTGGAATCATGTCCAAATAACTGAAGACGTATTAAATTTTTGAAGTTCTGATTGATTAATTAAACTTATTGAGAAAAAATATATGAAAAATGGGTTTTTATATTTTGTGATAATATTAAAATTGACGATGTTTATTTGTGTGGTAGTGGGTTATAAACTAAAGCAACACCACTCATTCCTTACCCAAACCTACTTCACATGTTGCCCATTGTTGGTAGCTAGTCAATTAATTCTACGAGGATGACAAATTAAAATTTATATAATGATAAATTAAAATATATAATCTGATAAATTCAGATCGATAGTTTTTATAGGTTACACGTGATTCTATAAAATTCTAAATATAGAGAGATAATTCAGAAAGTATAATAGCTTGAATTTAAATTCAAAATTCATGTGAAAGCTAATACCATTTGGCTAACATGTTAAACTATGTTTAAATCTTACTTTTGATTTTTAAAAAATTTTAACCAGTGGTTAAAGGGGTCGAAATGGGCCGGAATCGTTTGGCCCATTCAGCTTAGGGGGCCAGGCTGGTCTGAATGTCCCCCCCAAACTATTGTTCGGCCCGGTGTTAAGCAGGTCGAAATCTGGCCCAATTGAAATAAGATTTAATAATAAGAACATATAATTAAATAGATAAAAATAGAATAATCCAACTTTGTTTAGGTGTGTTTCGAAGACACACGCACAAACATGTAATCTGATTCAAGTTATGGAGTCTGATCAATGTCTCGTGGCTATGGGGACAAACAATTGACAACACAAATTCAATTTCTTATCAGTACCCAATTAGCATAAATGGGGAAGAAAAGGAAGAAGAAGAAGCAGCGGCCAACCCAGTAAAAAATTCAAGAACCCTTTTTGTTTAGGTAAATTTTGAACCTGAATTTGAAATCAAAATTCGCACAAAAATGTCGTAACAGCATGTCTTGATGCGAGTGGTAATATACTAATAGGTACTTGTGCACTACCCACTTCCACGTACTCTGCTCACATTTATATATTCCGTTCAAACCAATAGTGTTCTTGTCAATGTCTTTTAAGGCGGTAGGTGATTGTATTAATTCCTTTGTGGATCAACTTGTCGAGAACACTTCCTCAGAAAATGACCCCAAGATTTGATTTTAATTTTTTTTGTGAAAAATATCTTAACTGGAATTAAATGGGGTTCATCTAAAATAAGGAATAATAATCTGTCAATACTTGCATGTTTTATATATATATATATATATTATATTTCCAGAGACCTTCAAAAGTGTCTCCCTTGTTAATTTGCAAGTTGAAGAAGATAAGTAGTTGACTGTGTGGGCATTGATTAAAAAAGTGAAATAACTGGGGGCCCTATTTTGCTCAAATTCTTAAACAAAACATAGTTTAGTTAATGAAAACTTGTCTTGGAGCAGTCATAGTTCAAAATAGTATTAGTGTGAACAAATAAAATATGTTTCCTTAGACATTTTGACTGGTCTGCCAAATCAAATGAGAATTGGTAAGAAATTTGAGGGTGCAAAGGGATTATAGTATTCAAGTTGCAGGTAGTTGTTGGACACAAGACAATGTTGTCAAAAAAGGTGTCACTTTGAAGGGTTCTCCTCTTGTGGGTATTATATACATACTTTTTGTGCTTTTGGAGTTTATTACAGGCCTTTTCAGATTTTGGTCTATGTAATTAGAGAATCTATATGGTTGTTTACTAAGTAATGATGATGATTTGGAGAATACATCTTTCTGTGCTGGTTGCTTTTGTCCAAGTTATAGTTATAGCAGCATTGACGAATAGTGGTGATTGTAAGTTTGCTAATTCCAGCTCCAGAATTATATATCTCTCTTGATTGCCTTAGATTCTGTGATATGTGGATGTATTCATTTTGATCTCTACAAGAACCATATTGTTCTTCTATGCATTTTTTTCTTCATTTTATTGTGTATTGAATGTTATAAATGTGATATTTAATCCTTTTGTTATAATAATTGTTACTTCCTAAGCTAATTTCGATTCCCTCTTGTAAATAATTGATATTAGCTAGAAACTCAGCCTTGTTTTACCTGACAAAATATATTAAATATCCAGTTCTTTTTCTTCTTTCGTGAGTACCTAAATGATTGCTAACCGACCTGCAGTTTTCCTATGTTTTAAGTGATTGTTTTTTCATTTGGTTCTTTACGAAATTTTGCTTTTTACATCTTTATAAATATTTTGCAACAAGAAATTATGGAGTTATGGCTTCATAATCGGAACTCTGTTAAATAAAGGAATTTGTTTTTATCTGTTATGTAGTGACAGGGCTACAATTAACATATGAAATAATTACCTTAATTTCTGTGATATGTGGATGTGTACTTTGCTTATCCTATATTGACCCTTCTAAAATCCTCAAAGAGCACATAATCTATTCACTAGTTACTGAATCTGGTGCTTCCTTAGCTAATCTTTTGTTTCTTCTTGTAAATAAGTGATACATATCTTTACTATAGTTTGCAAAGTTGTAGTAAGGAACTCTGCTTCTTCAAGATTGCTTTGATGCAAAATAGTTGGAAAATTAACGTTTTTGGTATTACCTTGCTAAAATATCTGATATACCGAATTTGCAGTTTGTGTATCCTTCTTCATCATATTCTAATATCTTCCATAGCAAAGATAACAACGGGCTTATAAAATGGAGTAGCCATTTAGGATACGAACACTCGAGTCGTGTTAAATATCAATTCAGATCTCGAAACTGTCATCTAAATTTTAAAAATTTCAGATCAAGCAATTCTATCAGAGATGATTGAGTCTCTATACTAAAATAGCATTCCAGTCCATGTATCATTTATTTCTTTTACGGGGTCTATTAGTTGTTTCTTTTTAAAGTAGGAAATTTCGCTTTACATCTTTTACTGCAAAATAAAATAAAATAATGGAATTAGTGCCTCATAGCGCAACCCTATGGTAAACAAATTGAAATTGTTCAATCTGTTATGCAGTGAGTGGGCTACAAGCTCTGAAGGCCATATGGACGAATGTTCCGCCAAATTGGGTGGGGGTTGATCCTTGTGGAAATGGTTGGGATGGAATTAGCTGTACTAACGATCGTGTTGTCACCATGTAAGTTTTTTGCCAGTAATTTTCATTGTCATCAAAGAAAAACAATCACTAAGTTATTATCTGTGTTAAAAATGCCGTATTTCAGCACATTAGCGAGCATCAATCTGAAAGGTCAGCTATCAGGAGATATTGCAAAATTATCTGAGTTGCAGATCCTGTAGGTTTTCTGTTCTTCTTTCCTTTACTCTTGTCTATCAGCTGTTATAAACATTTGACCATCTACAGTTTTATTTTTAAAAAATTTTCATTTCTTTGTGAGAGTTACCATATATTAGATCTTTCATTTCCTTATTTTAAACAGTAATGAGTTCACTAACTAAACTTAAAGGCCTGAATATGGTCCATGGACCATATTAGTATTTATTAGGGGTGGCAAAATGGTTCTAGAACCGTGGTTCCAACCCAATTAAACCAACCCATTTAAGAACCGAACCGTTGGAACCAACCCAAACTCAACCCGACCCACCCGATTGCCACCTCTAGTATTTATTGGTATCGATGCAGCTCTAATGCCTTGCACTTGTCAACATTGAAACTTGTCTATCTTCTATTTATTTCTACTTGACAACTATTTCTTTTGATGGAGACTTGGTTTTTATGTTTGGTTCTTGGATTTGGTGAAGAAAAAGAAGAGGAAAATATTTCGTTCTGCTTCAATTTATAGTACTCTGTGCTTTATTCTTATCATTCTCATTCCCTTTTCTTTTTTCTCACCAAAATTCAAGAACCAAACAGAAACTTATTAATAGGCAAAAGGAAAATGTTATTGACTGGAGGAAGGAAAACTAAAAACTTAACCTTTAGGCACCTAATGAACATAAGTTATAGGCTATGCTTTACATGTCATAATAATTCTTAATTCTTATAATCTCTAAATGTTTTCCCTCAGATATTTCGCGTGCAGGACTACTATATTTCGAGTTCCATTGAATTTGTATATGTCCCTGTACTCTGTTTTTTCTTTTTTACATTTTCTGATAATCAGCTTCTATATGTAGGGATCTATCATACAACAAAGATATGACCGGATCTCTTCCTGCAGCAATTGGAAATTTGCAGAAGTTATCGAGCCTGTATGTAATCTTATGGTCTAATGATGACCAGTTTATGTAAATAATACTCATTATAAGAAAATTTTCATCCATTGCAGAATACTTGTCGGTTGTGGATTTTCTGGTCCAATACCACCCTCAATCGGATCTCTAGAAAACTTGGTTTACTTGTAAGGATCTAAGGCGTTATAACTTATAAGTATGAAAATTTTGTACATTCTTCTTTTCATGTTATATATCTAACCCTTTGTTCTCTTTCTTGAAATAAAGGTCACTTAATTCAAACAACTTCATTGGTCAAATACCACCTACCATTGGTGATTTATCAAATCTTTATTGGCTGGATATAGCTGATAACAAGTTCTCAGGAACAATCCCCGTCTCTAATGGCACCACGCCTGGTCTTGATATGCTTGTTCACATAAAGCACTTGTATGCATATCTTCTTCTGTGTATATACTAACTTGCCTTTATGAGCTTGATATGGTTTAATGCTGTTTTATTCTAAACATGTTTACTTTATGCAGCCATTTTGGAAATAATCAGCTGTCAGGTGAAATACCATCTCAGCTGTTTACCTCGAATTTGACCCTTATACATTTGTAAGTATCTGTAAATATGTCTTAAAATGAAAAAACAGTAAAATTTATTATTATTTTTCTACTTCAACCGAGTTTGGTTAATTTTTGTATGGTTGTAATCCTTATAATGTTGGTTTGTGTAGGCTTCTCGAAAACAATGAGCTAACTGGGAATATCCCATCCACACTGCCGTTCATGCAGAGCCTGGAGATTGTGTAAGTACTATTATCCCATTATCACAATTACTGAAAAACATTAGTTTGAAAGTAGAAAAAATGGAAACTTACAAGTGGATTTTGTAAATTATTATTTAAATTGCAAGATTAACAACACAAGTAATGATGAAAAAGCTAATCAAAATGTGACAAAATAAGACTGCAATTAGCTGCTGCAAGGATTAATTTAAAGCAAGTAACTTGTAAACTTATCTTTTCTCTGTCTCCGCTTTGATCCAGATAATTTAGCTACAAAAGATTTCAAACAAATATTATTATGTAATTTAAAACCGAGTTACGCTATTTTCTAATCAAGTTTATATGGACCATATATTGCTCTTTGATGTTATGTTTTGCATATTTTCAGTTATAAAATGACTATCAATCAAGTTAACTGTCTTTTATTTTTCTAATAATACAAACACAATAAAAGCCAAACAGAATCTAAAATAAACTGATCAAATCAAATTTAAACTTGTAGATTATTTTAATGCATACATTAGTATTATATTTGGTTCTGGATTACCCTCAAGTTAAATATTCCATTAACAATTTTGTAGTTTGTTTATTTATGTCTTAATATTTATTTCTATATTATTATAAATTTTCATACTAAAATACCAAGAGTCCATTTCACCAGTATCGTAACTAAATATTCTTTCTTTTCACCACAGACGGCTTGATGGGAACTCTTTAAGTGGATCTGTTCCAGCAAATCTCAACAACCTCACCACTGTTCAAGAACTGTAAGTAAAAAAAAAAAAGAGTAAATTGATGACTTTATCTATGGACCGTTGGCGCCAACATTAATATTTCGAGTAAAATCACATCTTTGCAGGTTCTTAGCAAATAATAGATTGACTGGACCCTTGCCAGATCTAACTGGCATGAATTTGCTCAACTATTTGTAAGCCATATAATATTCCACTGAGCGTACAAATATTTCATCTTGATGAACGCGTCTAAATTTTCCCGCATGTGCAAGAATCTCAAATGTAGTGAACCAAATTTGAACTCAAAAATTTGCAGGGACATGAGCAATAATTCATTTGATTCAACAGATATTCCTACTTGGTTTTCATCATTGCAGTCCTTGACTTCATTGGTAATGGAAAATACACGAATTCAAGGACAACTTCCAATTTCCCTGTTTAACCATTTCCAGTTGCAAACTGTGTAAGTGAACTCTTTGATTAGCATATTGCAATTTTTCTGGTAATCATGATCCTTGGCAAATTTTGTTTTTTGACATATATATATATATATTTACTGATCAGTGCACTGAAGAACAATCGAATCAATGGTACATTGGATATTGGCTCCAGCTATAGCAGTCAACTACAGCTCATTGATCTACAAAACAACTTCATTGACAATTTTACTCAAGGAGCTGCTAATACAGTTCAAATCATGTAAATTCTCATCGCTCCTTAATTTCTTATATCGAAATAATTATTTTTCTCGGGTTTTTGAAATCTCCATGTGGTTTATTTGCAGACTTTTGGGTAACCCAATATGCAATCAAGGAACAGCAAATTACTGTACCATACCTCCTCGGTCTAATTCTTCATACTCGACACCAGTACAAAACTGCACACCTCTTTCATGTAGTTCAGATAGAACTTCTAGCCCCACCTGCAAATGTGCATATCCATACACGGGCACCCTTTTTTTCCGTGCACCCTCCTTTTCAAACTACGGAAACTCGAGTATTTTTGCATCTCTTCAGCAAAACTTGATGAACACATTTCGGTCTCACAGCCTTCCCGTGGATTCAGTTTCTTTAAGTAACCCGACAAAAAATATCGATAATTACCTTGCACTGAGTCTACAAATTTTCCCATCTGGCCAAGATTATTTCAATCACACAGGGATTTCTGGAATTGGATTTATGATGAGCAATCAAACTTTCAAGCCCCCACCTGATTTTGGACCCTTTTACTTCATTGCCAACAACTATGCATACTTTGCAGGTAAATTTGGTCTATGGCAACAAATTTAATGAAATTAATGAAGAAACTCATTGAAATTATGTTTTTCATTTGGAAAGTTATGTTGCTTTTCAGGCCTGAATGCAGGGTCAGGCAAGTCAGTGAGTACCGGTGTTATCATTGGAGCATCTGTTGGTGGTGCTATCCTCTTTTTGTTGTTACTCGTTGCAGGAGTTTATGCTTTCCGCCAGAAGAGAAGAGCTGAAACAGCTTCCAAAAAGAATGATCCTTTTGGTATGTTTGAAATTCCATCTCGCCCAAGTTTTATTAATTTATATACTCCCTCGATCCAAAAAGGATGTCTTGTTTGAATTTTGTTAGAAATTAAAAAGAGTCCATTTTTTCCCAAACAGAACCCTCAACAAAGGAGAACAAATAACACATTACCTTCTAAAAGATGTCATTTGTAACAGATTTTCATTATCCATCTATGACATTTTCTCCTTAAATAGGATTGCAGTTTCTAAATAAATATGAATTGATTACATCTTTCTCAATTTAACTGAAGGATATATGTAGTACTTAGTTTATAGTGAGTGGATTTCCTTATGTGTGTGTGTGTGTGTGTGTGTGTGTGTGTTATGTATGTATGTATTTGTGTATTCAAGCAGTTATGACCATCCTATTCATGCTTGCAGCATCCTGGGATCCAAATACAAACAGTGGTGGAGTTCCTCAGTTAAAAGGGACTAGAAGTTTATCGTTTGAAGAACTTAAGAAGTGCACAAATAACTTTTCAGAAACCAATGATGTTGGCAGCGGTGGCTATGGAAAGGTTTGATTTTTCACCTCTCTTTTGTTATAAGATCGTATCGTTTTAAATTCTGTTTTTAGTAATGCCAGATGAAAATAGAAAAGAAGAAACAAAGTTCAAAAGAATAAAATGTATTTCGAATTACATTACATAGCTCAAATATAGTGAAGTAAACTTGTTGGCCATGGCAAGGAGTAGAGAGATCCAAGTTCATTCCTTAGCCAGTTATATGTATATATATATATATATAACCCTTATTAATTGACCTAGTAACATGCTACCTTAAAGAAACAACTTCAACAGGCCAACTTTTCTCCTTTTTATTTCTGGGGAAAAAAGAGGTAGTCATTGAACGGTTTTCATCTTTTCGAGTTCAATTTTTTTTTAACCAATTTTTTAACTCGATAAAAAATCCCTCTCATTTTTCTGAGAAATCTAAATCTCTGGCAATATCGTTCTCAATTTTCGTACATATATCAGGTATATAAAGGAACTCTTTCAGACGGACAAGTAGTTGCAGTTAAAAGAGCTCAGCCAGGATCTATGCAGGGCGGTTTAGAGTTCAAAACTGAGATTGAGCTACTCTCAAGGGTTCATCACAAGAATGTTGTTAGCCTAGTCGGATTCTGTTTCGAGCATGGTGAACACATACTGGTTTATGAGTATATCTCAAATGGCACGTTAAAGGATAGTCTTTCAGGTAATTCTATGTTCTATCTTCTATACATTTCTTTTTGAATTTGTAGTATTTATTTGCCAGAGTCCAATGAAGAAGAAATGTAATTACAAACTAGCAGTACTCACGTTGAGTAATATCTTTGCAGGGAATACAGGAATAAGATTAGATTGGATGAGGAGACTCCGGATAGCTCTTGGGGCAGCCAAAGGATTGCAATATCTGCATGATCTTGCAAATCCTCCAATCATACACAGGGATATCAAATCAACCAACATATTATTGGACGAACGCCTGACTGCTAAAGTAGCCGATTTTGGTCTCTCTAAGCTTATGGGTGAAAATGATGAATCTGAAAAGGGCTATATTACCACTCAAGTCAAAGGCACAATGGTGAGTACATTATGAACCAATCTCCACAGTCCCAAAACTTATGTTATTTTATAGAGTGAATTACATAAATATCCCCAAGCGTGAGACTCTAACTACAAAAACACCCCAAGGTTTGAGAGGGTGTGCATGTAATTATCCTTATTTGATTTGTGAAAAGTTATCTGTTTTTGTTGAAATTTAGCACCAAAAATCCCGAATGATTATAACAGTTGGGTTTTTTTCTCCTAAATAATCAGGGATACTTGGACCCTGAATACTACATGACAAATCAACTAACTGAAAAGAGCGACGTATATAGCTTTGGCATACTTCTATTCGAACTTTTAACATCGAGAAATCCCATTGAGAAGGGGAAACACATCGTTCGTGAAGTGAAGATGACAATGGATACAAGCAAGGATATGTATAACCTTGAAGAAATTCTCGACCCAATAGTTGCTTCAAGTATGTCACCAAAAAGCGTAGAACAATTTGTTGATATTGCATTTAGGTGTGTTCAAGAGGCGGGGGTTAATAGGCCAACAATGAGCGAAGTGGTTAAAGAGATCGAAAATATTATGGAATTGGCTGGTTTGAATCCTAACACAGAGTCTGCAACAACTTCAGCAACTTATGAAGAGGCAACTAAAGGTTCAAGCCATCCATATAAGAATGAAGGTATGTTTGAGTATAGTGCGGCTTTTCCTTCTGCAAAATTGGAACCTAAGTAAGCAGCGCTTATGATCGATCGAAACGAACAAGTTTGTAAGTTCTTATGATTTGAATATGCTGCTGCATTTATGAATTAGTTGCATTTATAATTTGACATGTTTTGGAAAGAATGCCATGTAAAATGGAGAAAGAACTGTAAATTGCTGTAGATTCATTTATTTATTTTTTTGAGTGATTGCTTGTATTTCTAATTGTAAAAAGATATTCAATCTTTTATTGGCTGTCAAGTGTGTCTGAAATGCTTTAGGGAAATATGAGAAAATTTTAGTCCAGATTTGATTTGATCAAACTCAAGTGTATTGCGAAAATGAGATATTATATTTACCTTATCAATAATTATTTATCTTTTGAAATACACGTAATTTCAACCAAAATCGTATTTGAGTTACTATTGTATGTTATATCATAAATTGGAAAAGCATTTAATATGCAAGTAAGCATGCCAGCCATGCATGGCAGCCTGAGTATTGGGTAAGTGTATAAATTAATATATAGGGTGGCTGTTTCAGCTGAGAAGTTTAAATCAGTGAGAACATATTTTGCCACTATTAATGTTCAAAAGTTAAAGGCTATTATGTACTTAATTTCTTCAAGTTGCAAATATTTCATTCCTCAACTTGAGTTTTTGTTTGTCAAAATTGAAGTAGAAATAAAAATGTGATCTTTAGGGTTATGCATACATGGTCCAAAAGGGAAAATTAAATGGCTTAGGAGATATTCTAAGGATTATCCAAATGTAGCAGTTAAGGGGCAAATTGAAAGTTTCGTCCTATAATTATGTTATTTTTAAATTTTGGTCCTTTTGTTTTTTCACCTTACAATATTTCTTCAGTGTTTTCAAAAGATTGTCAATTTTGGTCCAGTTTTCTTCCCCAGTGCAACCCAATCTGGCCTAAATTGTGTGAGCTCGAGCTCATCTCAATGCTCGGGCTCAAACAGAATCGTGCTCGAAAAATCTTGAGCTCGAGTCGAGCTTTTCTTAAGCCTGCAAGTCGGTTCAGCTCATTGAACCGTACGAACACGAAAAAATATTCTTTATTGCAACAAGTTCAAGTATATCGAAAACTTATATCTATTTCATCCTTGGAAGCTTATTTTCTACAATTCTAGCAGGAAAAAAGAAAAATAAAATTTTAGCGAAACATCGATCCTCGACCCATGCAGATTTCCAGCTTAAAAGATTTTTCAACATCATCTTCTTTGAACATGATTTATACTGCAGATTTTCTATATAAACTCAGGTTGATCATGAGAAAACCAGCAAACAAAATCTGCTACATCTCAAGTCATAGGCTTCTCAAGCAGAGCCGAAAAATACCACTCATTCTTCTGAATGCCCTTATCGAACTTCATACCGCTATACCACCTCAGTTTTCTGAACCCAACTCGATCAATCATGGGTACATAAGTCTCATTCAGCTGTGACCCGAGACAGAAAAACCGGTCAAGCCAGAATATCCCCCCGGGCCTCAGCACCCTGTATATGTCATACAAAGTGAACTCAAGCATTGTATCAGGTATCCAGTTGCTCAAAACATGCATCGAGTGGATAATATCCAACGTGTTTTCGAAAAATGGGAACCTCTCAGAAACCGTAACGTGCATTGGGATCAACCCCCGTGACGCTATAAAGCTATTGAACGGACCGTCGAAATTCATCGAGGTTGTGACTATGGTGATATTCCTCTCTTTCATTCTCGCCGCAAATGTCCCAGACCCACCTCCGATATCGAGCCCAATCCTGATTGTGCCACGTGGCTTTGTTGCAAGAACTTGATCAATCCCAAAGTCTAATCCTCCATTGTCAACCACCCATCTTGTTTTCTCTCTACCTTCTAAGTAAAAGCAATCTTTGCAGTCATATGACTTTGGATGTTTCCTTCTTTCTTTTAAGCATTCGTAGCTTTTGCAGGGGTATGGGTCCCAAATCAGGCTAGAATCCAGCGGGGTGGCCCACAAACTCTCCGGCAACGGAGTGGGATCCACGTAGTTAACCGGTGACTTGGGGTGGCACCGCCTTCTCGGGAGAGGCTCACAGCCCATGAGCATGAGCTTTTGTGAGAGTTCATCATCAATAGGGCACTCTCCTCCAACTTCATACGACATGTATTTATCCAAGTCTTGTTTGTGCTTTAAGCATCCTCCTCCTACGGATGAATAAACCTCGTTCGACCCCATTTTCGGGTTGTACCCTAGCGGGAGCTTGTGGGGCCCAATGGCGAGTTTGGCCTCGTCAGATATATTAGCGAGGAGATCGTTGTAGTTGAAGTCAGTGCAGGGCCCATTTTTGAGGCTCGAGAGTTGATTGAGGAGGTTTTGGATTGTGGAGTGGGTTGATTTGAGTTCGTCTCGTAAGTTTGTGATGTGGGATTGGGTTGAAACGAGCTCGGTTTGTGTGGCGTTGAGTTGGGCTAAGAGGGTGGTGGAGGTGTCCCAAAGAGGGAGGGTGGAGAGTTTGGAAAGTGTTGAATTGGGAGAATGTGAGATGGTGGTGAAGATGAAGATTGTGAGAAGGTTCGTTAATATGATGATGAGTAGTATTTTCATCTTGTGTTTTGTTTGGCCTGTTTGCTTTTTGTCTTCACTTCCACCTCCCATCTCAATCTATCTATATATATATATGTGTGTATATATATCACACACAGAGATTGGAGGAAGAGGATAGAACAAGAATTAGCAAAGATTTTCAAAGAGAAGGGAGAGTGATGAAATGAGAAAGTAGTATGAGGAATGGTGCATGCTTTCTTTATATATAAATAAACTTAGTTGATTATTATGTAAAAGCATTTAATGTATGTTTGTTATGGGGGTTTATATCATGGTTCAAAGTTTCTAAACGTTTCCGTCGAAACAGCCGAAATGTTTCGATTTTAGAAGTAATGGAAACAAAATCGTTCAACATTTTCGAAATTACTTGGTTTCCTAAGAAACTCACGTAGTTTCCATGTTTTCCATGGAAACCATGGAAACTTAGGGGCCAATTAGATGGCACGTTTGTCTACGAAAAAAAAATCTCATGATAAAAGTAAGGAAAAAATATTTTTAGGAGTAAGAAATATGATATGAGATTTTTATTTGGAGAATTTTTTAAGAGAAAAATATGTAATGATTATGGTTGATGTGATATATTTTTGTTGTGAAAAAATTGTTGTATATAATAAATCATTTTAGTCAAAATCATCGATTTAGGTGTCAAAAAATAGCCACAATGAATCTTATTTTAAACGTCGCATTATTTTACATTAGAATATGTGATTAATTTGATTTTTGGAGTTGAAAAATAGCCGAAAAAAACATTATAAATCGATTGTGTGAACTGTCAAATCATGAATAGTAAGAGTAAATTTTTCTCTCTTTTTTGCAAAAAAATCTTCAAATTATCTAAAACTTTATGAGATTTTTTTAAAGAATTTTTTCGTAACATACCAAACAATTGAATTTTCGGAGTTTTTTTACTCTAAAATATTTTTTTGGGAGTAGAGGTGGCCAACCAATTGACCCCTTAGAGTTTCCTAGAAACTATTATAAACAATCCCAAAAAATCAGGAAAAAAAAGAATTAAAAATCTTTTATATATTGTTAAATCTACGAAATATAATTTAAATCAAAATTGAACTCTTAAATCCTAAATAAAATTAAAACAAAATCGCCCATACAAAGTTCTCTGCTGCAGAAAAATTGAAGCACAAAATTAATTTCTAGGAAGCTAAATTTACTTTATAATATTTTGTAAATTTATTATAGTGATCTTGATACGTTTTCGAAACGTTTCCGAAACGTTTCCGAAATGTTTCCAATATTTTACTATCCGAAACTCACCTTCAAAACGAAACTTTGAACCATGGTTTATATCTTATTGCAGGAATACAAAGTCAATCTAGAATTATTGAGATTTGGATTCATAATTTTATAAACCCTTTAAGTAATGCACCTCATGTCCAATTGAAATAACTATATTTTCTCGATGAAGATTATTTGAATAGTTGAATTTGTATTTGCCTCGTGCTATATATTAATAATGTATATTTATCTCGTATTGGTTATTAATAATTGAATTGGATTATTTATTCATGTTTTGGTATTCACTTAATATAAAAGAATACTTCATACTAAAAACTCAAATGTTAATGTTCTTTTCTAACAAGACAAGAATGATATTATCTTTTAAATCATAAATTTTAGAAAGATAAATGAATATAATCAGATGAAAATAATTTAATATTTATGAATAACTTGAGTTCGTATTTGTAAAATTTAAAAAGTAAAAAAAAAAATTGTGATCTCCAGGGCTATAATAAATATACGGTTGGTAAGGGAAAACTAAGCTGTTTAGGAAGTTTGCTAAGGATTAATTTAATCTTAGAGCATATTAATTTATAGGTGGCTGCCTAAATAGAGAAGCTTAATTAGTGCCAAATTTCCGGTGTTAATGTGATTAATTACTTCCAGCTATAAACATTTAATGATTTTTAGGATTGATAGCCAAGCCAAACAGCTCTCTAGTCTTGAATCACTCTACCTAAATTCTATTATAAAAAAATAAATACCCTTCATTTGAACCATACAATGTAAATAAACATGTAGTTCATAATTAATTTCTTAAACTAATTTGACACTGTCAGTAAATAAACTAATTTGTTCTAACCATGGAAACAAATAAAACAAGCAAACTATACAAGATTGGCATTCCTTAGCAAAGATGGGTAGAGTGAGTCTTACTCTCAAGTGCTTGCTTTAGTTTAGTTCCAAGTGCATATGCAAGTGGAGGAGGAACAGCATTCCCAATCTGCCTGTGCTTGTGTATAACTGTACCGTAAAATTTATAACTATCTGGGAAGCCCTGCATAAGTAAGTTGAATATGACATAAAAATTTCCATCAACAAAAAATTTGTAGCCCTCAGGAAGTTAAAGAAGCTAACATGATCAGTATTCTTCAATGTTCAGGAGATAATTCATACATCCATTAAATATTACATCTCGTACGCAATTCTTACCACTTATTGTTTATTTCTACCAGAATATTGTGAACTTTCGTAAGCTTGAATTTTTCTTTTATGATGTTAAATCATAAATAAGAAAGAGAAGTTTATTTGCATATTGTACTTGTTGCAAGAAGACCAAGCTGCTAATATTTCATTTCTAAATAACATTTAGACCCTTAAGAAGTATTATCCAGTCAATTGATCCGTCAAAGCTTGATATAATTAAGAACACACTGATGCATATCAGAAAAGATGTATTTTCTTTACATAGATATCAGATATATGATCGAACAGATTGGGAAAAAATACACTTACTTGAGAACGTGCGCATTCACGGACAGTTACAATCCTGTCTTGTTCAGGATGAAAGCACATTCCTACTTTACCCATTGGTTGGGGGTCAGTTATGGAGGTAGGAAAATTGCCATCCCAATCCAACCTCCCAAACAGTCCCTTCCATTGATTGTGCCTCTTTGCAGTATTTGGCAAACACCATGGTATCAGATCAACCGTTTGGCCATTAGATAGTTTGACCTGTCAATTGATAATAGAAAATTTTAGTTATAATAGGAAGTGTTAACACATTAAATAAGCTTTAAAGATTAAAACCAATTCCTATTTGGTTATGTTGATACCTTCTCATCTGGAAGATCACGCCAATCAGCACCAGGGCACTTGGGAATTCTCCGACACCTTATCAGATTGAGCTCATTCATTTCTTTCGATATGTGGTCGATTAAAACATCCATGCTACCTCTGATGTTCTTCTGGGACCAAGATATAGGATCACCCTGATACTGCATTTCAAATTTGAAATCACAAGCATGAATAAATTGATATGCAAGAATGGGGAAAATTGCAATATTAGTCCCCAATGGATAGATAGGTCTTCTTGCACGTATGATCCCATTGTTTACAAACTAGCAAATTTAGTCCCATAGGAAATATTATCTTGCATTTATAGTTTCAATCATTGATAAATGGGGAGAATAAGTTGATTTTGTCACATGTATACCACGCGACCAGCACTTGATTTGGGTAAATTACAGGAAAAAAAAACATATGTTAAACTTGCAAAAAATCTCAAATTTTTATCAGGGGTTTAGGGTTGTAAAAATTGGAAGGTATTTATGTAACTTATCCAATTAGTCCCAATCCGGTAACAGTGCATGCATGCCACTTTTGTAATTTCATCCATTTTCCTAATAGATGGGACCAAAAGTGCAAAAATAAGAATCTATATGGCAATTTTAAAAACAATGGGACCAAAATTACAAGGATGAAGGGACCTAATTTAGAGTAATGTTGCACTTTTCCCTGCAAGAATTTTATTACTTTTTTGGATGGTGCACAATACAGTACCTCTAGGCTTGTCTTGGATGCACCATTGCTCACCGGTGGAAGATCACCAATTGTATCTCTGACTGTAAGAGAACGAAATGGAGCTCCTTTCGTAGTGCTTCTAACAGCAGAATATTGTGAATTCCCTGCAAGTGAGATTTTCAACTCTGGTGTCGCAAATACATGCATTGGCTCCGGCCATTCTGGAAGCACCTCATCAGGAGAGGCGGCCCATATGAATGCTCTCTTCCTAGACTGAGGAACTCCAAATGCACCCGCTTCAAGGACACCAAATCTCACCTATCCATACACAAACACAATTTGTCAGAAAAATGCAAGTTTATAAAAATCATTCTCATGGTGAATGCAAACAGCAAGGACCTGATATCCCATCTCAAGAAGAGAAGCTAATGTTAAGCGAAACGTCTGCCCTTGGTTGAACGATACAAAGTTGCGTACATTCTCGAGAAGGAAAAACTTGGGACGATAGTAGTCAGCAAATGATAAAAATGCCAAAATCATCTCGCATTGAACTTTACTCCAGGTGCTTTGGTTGAATCTATTCATTCCAGAGAAACCCTACAAGAGATGAAATACTACTTAGTCATACAGATAACTTATTGCATATATTACATAAACTCCCCATGCACAAGATCCTAATTGCGAAAACACCCCGAGGTTTGGGATACTACCATAACCTCCATTGTCTGTAAAAGTATATTATAATTTCACCACCAGCTACTAAAAAGTTAGAAGTATATTATAATTTCACCACCAGCCACTAAAAAGTAAATTACAACTTCAACCCTGTTATTCAAGTTGTCAGAATCTAGCAGTGGTGTCTCATGTCTTGGTAATTTGCAAAACATCAACTCGGGGTAATTATCCAATATATATAAGGGGGTATATATGTAATTATTCTTAAACTATTTGCTGAGAGTTCGGGGTGCGCATTGTATAAACAACCTGACATGGAGGGCCTCCATTAATAAAATCAACTTGTCCTGGCAGTGGGAGGTTAACGACTTCGTCCTGGTCCAATTTGGCAGCCAATTCAGCAGCCTCAGGGGTTGCAATGCAGTCATCTGCATCCCCACATTTTTGCATGATCGCCCTGTGTATACAAGATATTACTTATTGTCATATTTCTGCTGGTTTATTCTAAGTTATGATTTTTGTCCATCCTAAAAGAAAGTTAATATAGAATTAAAAAATTTACCTCAGGATGACATTGCAATTGTTTATAAACACCTTAGCCCCAGGGTGATTGAGTTTAAATGCTTCAGCAGCAGCTTCTTCATATTCAATAGCCCATTTTGTGACAGACACACCTAAAAAATAAATGAACCAGAAATAAAAATCATATCACATTTCACAACATGTACTTTAGCATTTATGGAGTAAAGCAAATAAGCTACCTGATTGGTGCAGTCCCTCAGACAAGCCACCACAGCCAGAAAATATATCTAAAGTAGTCAAGTGGTTCTCCTGAGATGATTTTTTCGATTTCCCAATTTCTGATTCAATTTCTCCTTCCTTGCATTTCCCTTTCTTCCTAGACATGGCATCACCATTTGGCTCTTCATAAGAATACCTTAATTTTATGTGAGATGGCAACTGCACACGAACAGGATTAGAACGCTAAACAGAAAATAAGAGAACTCAAAGAATGAGACAACAACCTAATCAACTTTGCCCTAAGAGAGTTTGTAATTACAGCTGAACAGGGAGCAAAATAAATGTTACCTGTTTGATGGATCCTTTTGAAGGATCGTACAGATATTCACAGAAGAAGACATGATCAAAGACAACAGGAACTTCTTGAGTGCTGAGATCCTTCCTTTTTCTGATTTCACATTTTCCTTCAATCATATCAACTGGTACAGTATGCTTTTCTTCACTATAGTAGATCTGAGAAACCATGCAAAAAACATATAGTGCTCAAAAGAATTGAAGGACAATATTCAAGAGGGATAAACTTGGGATGTAATTTCTTTTAGGGGCCATCCTATTCCAACTAGAGGAAGGAATAGGAATCAATCAGAGTTCATATACAATGGTCACGATCATCTAGATACAAAATTCTCTTAGCTTGAATGTTATGCATGAGCTATTATTACCTCTCGAATATCTGAAGAGTAAGCCTTCTCCAATGAAATGTCCTCTGGTCTGAAAAATCTTCTGACTTTGACCTGAATGCTATTGGGATCAACTCGATTTGGCTGTTTAATTTCACATATATCTAGCAGCTGGCACACAACATAGGCCTTTAATCCCACATTTCTCCCACCCTTGAAATTTTCAGTTCCCCTTTCTTCTGAGAAGTAATAAGGACTCAAGTAGACACAGTCATGAACAAAATATTTTGTTCCTCGGTATATAAAACCAGTCATTGATGCATCCAATTTAAAATTTTCTCTATCTATGTCAGTTTCCTTGGATTCGCATGCCTGACAGGTTCCAGATCCAAGCCCCATAAACTCATATGGAAGGGCAAAGAAAGCACCTTTCTCCGGCCAATACAAATTTTTACAGTAATATTCTATTGGCAACCCTTTCTTCTTCCTTTCTTCTGCTCGTGCTCTATCAATTTTATCAGCGTCAGCATTTGCTTTTCTGTGTTGATGACCCCAAGGCACTGATCTTATATCCACATATACACTTTGTTTGACTTCTTCCAGTTGAAAGTCCATGCACTCATTTGTCAAAAATAGCTCCCTCTCGTTTGCTGTGTTTGCTATCACAGTTTGGCAGCCTTGTTGCATCATTCTCCCGTGAAACATTTTAGCTCCATCTAATTTCTCAAACATGTACTCCACTAAATAGATGTTAGGAGTATCAACCGATTCGTCATCTTGCAATAAAACAGCCCCCCGGACTGCAACCTCATCTCCATGGACTATGGCCTTTTTATACAAAGCCTCACCAGTAGGTAATTTGCCCAAAGATTCCCCATTCCATTTTACTTCCTCTTTACCTGAACAAGACTTAGTTTGTCTAGGAACTGAGCTAGTGTTACCAGTTTCCTCTAAAATTACCATTTTCTCCTCCTCAGCATCATCGTCTTCATTTTCCTCTTGATCTTCATTTTCATCCTCCTCTTTTACATCACAAAGGATTCCTTCATTTGATTCCTCCGGCGAGTAGTTTGAGTAGTACCCACCCCAGATTCTGTTGATTAGTTTAGTTGTGGTTGCCTGCATAGCCTTTCTTTTGGACACAACAGGCCCTATTGAGGCTCTCGGGTTAAAGTTTTGCTCATCCCTCTGCAAAAGCTTCTTTTTCTTGACAAGCCATTTCGTATGGTGCCTTTCTTCCATTTTCTTAGTGAGGCCAACCACAAAAGCACACTTCTTTATACTGTCATCAGGATATTCAGAAAACTGCTGCAGAATAATCTGACCATGTACAACCACATATCTTTCCACTACGTCGGGCTTGGATGATATAAAAGCAGGGTGATCTTTGCTGAAATCAGCGACTCTTTTGATAACATCTGTGAAAGAAAGTCTTGCCACTCGGCTCTGCTCCTTTAACAAAGTAATGATACCAATGGCAAGCCTTGCTGTCTTCAAGACTCTCTCATACCAAGGAGCGTACTGCTTTGAGGGCTTCCCAAGCCTATACCTGAAGAATAGAAGGAAAATAACATAATTTTGCATGAGAAAACATCAAGAAATCTAGTGCAACGAGGACATGGACATCAATTATAGATTAATTCAAATATATCAGATTAGTTCCTAAATTGACTGCTATATTTATTGAGTTTTTTGCAAGTAAGTTGATTATCAAAGCCTGCACCTTACTCTAAAATGCTTCATCAATGCTATTAAATTTCAGTTTGTTAAACAATCAGTCAGAGTACTTTATTTTGATCCCATCAATTGTCTAGGATCTAATAATGGTTTGTGAGGTTTTGTCATGAAATCCTACTATAAAACATTAAAAGAAACAGGTCAAAACAGATGTTGAATCACATAATTTAATATTGTATCTATAAATGCATGATAAATACATGCATACGTGTATTCATAAAGATAGAAAGAGAGTGAAAATCATACCAGGACATATCAGTCCGTATTGAAATGGAAACCATTGAGGATCCAAACTCAATCATCCATTCCTTAACAGCACTCAAGAAAATGGGAATCCCTTCAATTCCAGAAGCCCCAGAAAAACTTGAAGAATTAGCATCATCGCCATCAAAATCATATCCAGATCCATCATCAGCAGTCATAAGGCCTGAACCAAATATGGTTACATCAATTTCTGCACACGGTTTTAAGGGGAGGAGTTCTAATGGAACCAGTCTAGAATCTGAATTGTACAAAGCCCAATCGTGGAGCATGCTCCGTGGCAAGTCATCAATATGGTTTACCGCCATGCCACTATCAAAGATCATATACTCGTCAGTTTCTTCATTTGATGTCTTATAAAAGGCAGGTAAAGGATAGTCATTAGTGATTTCATCCTCATTGATCTTAATGTAGTATTTGCTCGAGGTGGTTGCACCCCTGCCTTTTTTCTGCTTCATTGAGCGCCAATTCTCTTCCTCCTGTAACAGTCTTGCCATTTTCAAATCTTCATCTTCTTCGGCTGGACCAGATAAGTCCTTTTTGTTTTCATCCCCACATTTTGGACCAATTCTTACATTTCCTGGTAAAGAGACAGGCTGAGCTTGGGCAAGATCTACTAGCTTACTGCATTCATCTTTGAGGGCTATCAGGCAAGGTAGCTCAACAAATAGCTCATCAGTCCTTTTTGATGTGTCATCCAAACCTATAAGTTGGTTATAAATGAAGTCACCCTGAGAAACTATGAAATCCCTAACAGATAGACCACCAGAGAAGCTCTTCATCCCACTCATTGCACGCACTACTCCAGCAAGCAACTCATCAAAGGTTAAAGTCGGATTTCCTCCTGAACTTTTTGACAATTTTTTGTATACCTCGATACAGGCACTAGCCTTGGCATAGAAATGGTCATAGAATTTCTTGTAGCCGCCGGAGGGTTTAACACAATCATAATCAGCAATTTCAGTGGAAACCCATATTACTGGTGATCCATCTTCGTAACCAGATATAGCCCATTCGTCAATACGCCCAAAGCCTTCACATCTCACTCCATTCACTTTTTCTTTCCCAGTGCTTTCCTCGATTGGTAAGATAAGACCAGAGATGAAGATGTCATCAACTTCCAACATTTCAAAAGGTTGTGAGACTCCATTAGAGTTATGAAAGGTGAAATCTGTGAGCCTTCTACACGGCCGGCCATCCTCTTGTCCAGCAGTTAGACGAACAGCTAAAGCTTCTTCCTCCACAGCAGCTCCGTTATTTTTGGTTTTGATAACTGAGTCCTTTTCGGATATACGAAGAGATTTTTCCTTAAAATTAGAGCAAGCAGCAGCTCGCTTTGGCATTTTACGTGAAACAATTGGATCCTCAGCAATCTGGGAAGAGTGCCTCTTTCTCTGTAATTGATCCGTAGTCACATTTCTTTTAGATGGAGGAACTGCTTTGCTTTTGTTCTCTTTGACCCCTAAAACAAAACCAATATCAATGCCATGTAAAGTCAAGACCAACATTATTGAGGGAATCATGGAACAAAAATGATACAGCATGTAACTGGTGCAATATACTACCTATTTAACACTTGACAGAAATCTTTAAGCAAAAATGGGCTAATCACAAATTAATAGTGCCTTGAAATTTCGACAGGATATACATAATTATGATTCCTAACCAACTAGAAATTACTATAGAACAAAACTGAATAATCTAACATTGCGGCACATGGATGGAGAATGGACCAGAAATATTGGTCTCCACGTTAAATACTCCAAAGTGAAAGTCATTTTTTTATGGAATTCGGTGAATTCATTAACAGAATTAGTAGTATGATAGTTATTCTGTTATTTACGAAGAGAACTTGGATTTCGCAACAATTATAAATTGCTTTACTAAGGCCACCTTTGAAAGGGGATCATGCATTAACGTAAGTAACTTAAGCATGGTCACTTGCCAACTTCACTGACACCGCTAGGCATGTAGCATTCAGTAAGATTCACATAGTTGTGATTTCTCCATCATTTCAGCCGTCAAATCTTTAAAATCAATAAGATGATTCACGTGTCTCTCTTACTTTGTCCTTTTCCTTCACGGCGATATAGTTTCACAAGTTGTGGTGGACTATCTCTCTGAAACTTTTTATTCCTCAATATTTGGTGCAGCTAAGGCCGAGCAGGTATCGGCATCCAATGAGTTGTCTAATCAACACAAAACTCAAGGTCCCACAAATATATGGAATCAAACAAGGGTTTCAAAATTTTAAAATATGCAACGGCTCATAAAGACGAGATGCGCTCTTAAATTACAACCTTATAATTTATTAAACATAATTCAAACTATTTACATCACATGGAAAACAGAAGTGACGAAGAAGACAAAGAAGGAAACAAGAAATTACCAGAATCAACATCCATCTTTTCTGAGGGAACGGAAGATCCCATATCACCTATACACGCCTTTTAGTTGTACTGATTCTTAATGTTGACGCAAAGGAGACAGTCTGGAATTGAAATAAATCCACACGAATCAGTAATCAGATTGGAAATATCATCGACTTAAATGAATGTGTATGCGGAATTTATTACTTCAATTCAACAAAATTCACCACACCAAATATCAAAGCAACTGTGTATCATTTCAAATTTCCAACACAACTGAATTCTCTCTCCACATAATAGGACCTTTCACTTAAAAGGATAAAACATAAAGAATAAATAAGAGAGAATATAAAGATATATTCAGAGCTTACTTAAACAGTAACACTATTTCAATCAACCCAGGTTTCCATGTTTTGATTTTTTGAGTGTAGAATCAAGTTCGCTAGATAATGGCATTTTACGAAAAAGGACCAGATCTATCATCTATGCTCTTCAGATTTCAAACACAAAGCCCATCTTTATCAAACCAAACAAAACTCAAATACAGCAAAAATTAACTAAACCACCATACCTGAGCCAAAATAAAATCAGCTAAAGATTATCGCCGTCAAGAAACGTAACAACAACTCTTCAATTTCAACACCAACGAGGTGTTAATTTCACAGGTAATACAAAAATAAGAAAATGTAGCACAAAAATCAATCAGTGAATGGACATGAAAGAGTGAAAATCGGCAGAAGGTGACGGGAAATTGTCTGGAGGTGAAGAATAAAATCGATGGTGAGGTAAGTAATATTTGGGTGTTGTAAGGCTTTGGAGGGAATTTGGGGAAAATATTGCCGCCGTTTTTTCAATTTTGCAGCGGCGGTTAGGCGCCATTTTGAAACGCTGTCGTTTTAATATCCCCTCTAATCATATTTATTGTTTTTAAGTGATATATTACTTACTCCATGATATTATGAAATTTATATATTATTAATTGTATAATCATTATCACCTATTAAAAAGCATTAGAATGAATCAAAGTTACCAAATTTAGGGTTGCTCTAATTTTATTATTAATCTTTTTGTTTACACTGTATTTTTATTAATGATCATTTCTTTGTACATGAGACTTAAGGAAGATTCTAGTTCAAACTTGACTTCGCTGAATTAAGTGTATTTTAAAAAGATAATGAATTATATTTATTACATGGTTCGTCATTTATTTATTAAAATACATTTAGGCAGTGGCGAAACCATAAACGGAAAAAAAATCAAAAATGGGTGGGGCGAAGTTATAAAATTATATAATAATTAAATAAAAATTTAATAAAATATATAAAATTAATTTTTGTTTTCATTTTTTTGGGTGGAGAGGTGACTATACACAACAAATTTGTATTACTGAAAATCAAGAAACACAAAAAATTGTGACAAAGAAATTTATATTAATCAAAATAAAAATATAGGGTACAAATCTCTATTTTTAATCCTCTGATTCTTCCTTCAAAATATATATTTGATTGTTGGAGTTGACTTTGCTTCTTTGATCTTCTCCAACGTTGACTTGAATGTTTATAACGTTATTGCGAGGGCTTGACAGCTTAATCTCGAATCAAACGTTGAATTTGATATATGGAATTTGAAATCTATTTGATTGTTGGAGTTGACTTTGCTTCTTTGATCTTCTCCAACGTTGACTTGAATGTTTATAACGTTATTGCGAGGGCTTGACAGCTTAATCTCGGATCAAACGTTGAATTTGATATATGGAATTTGAAATCTTCAAGGTTGACTTGTACCTTTGATCTTCCTTGAGCTTGATTTGAACTTCTATAACGTCAATTCGTAGGTTTAGCACCGCAATTACGAATCAAACGCTATAATTTGATGAACTTCCTCAAGAACGCCTTGAATATCACTTAGAACGCCTTGAATATGTGAAGAACCTTCGTAGAGAAAATTTGGAGAGCTTCTTTCGTCTTCTCTAGCTTTTTGATTGAACTTCTGTGTGTGTGTTTATTATGAACTCCAAAGGACCCTATTTATAGGTGTAGGATGGAAGAGTTATGGATAATTTGGATTCCATTGATAATTATCCATTTGATTTAATAAATAATTATCATAATTTTGGAGCCATTTGATTGGTTGATAGAAGATCTAGATAGATCTTCTAGATATTATCCAAAACTTAACTTGAATTGATAATTATCCAGAACTTAACTTGAAAAGATAAATATCTTTTGTCGTAGACGACTTTTGATTGGTCAATATTTCCACGTGGCATGATTTGATTGGTTGCAAAATTTCAATATCTACAGTGACCCCCGCGCCCCACCCTGTCTCCGCCAGTGGATTTTAGGTTCATACAAATATTATCACATGAATAATTATGATTGTTCCAAAATCGGAACCTCACAAACACCCTGTAATTTACTCTATTATGTGATAGTGATGTACATAGTTTTGATATCTGTCATCCATGTATTCATATGATTATAACACCAATAATCATAATCTCATCTCGTTTTTTTATGCCATATTAGTCATGATCAATATACAATCGAATCACTTAGGTAGAGTAAAGTTTTAAACAAATTAAGTGGTAATACCATCATAATCAAAATCAATACTATTAATTTTAAATCCCAAAATTCATCATTATTTTAAATAGAAGATAAAAAAGTGGCATAATTACAAATGATACAAATGATGAAAAATAAACCATATAATATAATTTCCCCCTCAAATTAATTATATATAAGTTTTTATTGGGTATCTTTGTCACTCTTTATACAAACATAATAATAATCACCCACCAACACTTGTGGGACAAGCCAGCACTTGATTTTTAAGGTTTTCAATTATCATAACCAACTTTGTATTTAATCGATTCACAAAGCATTTGGGCAGCCATCCTGCAGGATCCAACTGGGAAAAAAAACATAAAAAGAAATTAAAATACTTTATTCAAAAACCTAATAAAATTTTAAAATTTGTTACATATTATTAATTTATTTAGAAAAATATAATAATAATACTTTATATAATTTTCTTACTTGAGCTGTGTAAGTGACCATGCAAGAATCATCTTCAAGTTTCTCAACAACCCATCCAGACTGCACCAATAGCCCTCTTATTGAGTTGTTTTGCTTTGGATGTAATCCAGCTGCTATCTCTTTAGGAAGTGATGCCACTGCCACTACCTATATATATATATATCGTCGAAAAATATATATGTTATTACGCTTCTGAAAAAAAGGGCTGCAAAACGAGAACTTTTTCGAGTTTCAATAGAATTTAAATTTGAAAATTGATTAATTACCAAAGTTCCATCATCCATGGTTTCTCGTCTTTCGTAAACGATAAATTCTCGATTTCTAAATAAGGGCTTTGATCTTTCACCATATCTTAGCCTTATGATGCTTAGATTTTCTTCAAGGTCTTTTATGTACTTTGCTTCTACTAAATCTGCATCCCATTCCTGCAAAAATCGACACGAGTTTGAATCTCATATTTTTCGTACGTTACATAAAAAGTACTAATATGGGTTCGTTTTTTTATTGAAAATGTTATTACCACTCTGGCGTGAGTCAAAATATCTATCAATTGCCTATTGGTATTAGCTAGTTGAAAAGAATGCATATTTTTTGTTTTTGAAATAAAATTTTAAATTTTTTTCGAGGAATAGTTTACAATCAAAATTCGTGTTATAAATGTTTGTCTATATTTTAAGAAATAACATAAAAGTTATATAATGCGTAAAATAATTATGTTACTCGTTTATATAATAATTATGTAAATTAAAATTTGTAAAATATGAAAAAGAAAGAAAAATAATGACTATAATAAATGATTTGATTAGTGAATTTGTGAAATGATGTATATATGATTCATACATTGAAAAAGTAAAATTGAAGAAATTTAAAAATTTGTATAAGAAATTAGTGTGTTAAATTTATTTTAAATTTTGAAATTTAAAAACTTGAAAATGAGACTTGAAAACATGAAAAAAAAAAAAAAAAAAAAGAACCCTTACTTTTGCAGCATCAATAGCATTAGCTACTGTTATAAACTGGTGAGGCGAGACCGATTTTACGACCCGCCTGCTACGAAACGTGTGGAGCGATCCTGACCGTCGTTTCGATATCTCGACACCGTTGATCTCCTTAGCCACCACTTTCCACTCAGGATTCATGGTTATACTCTCATGATGATCATCAGCCCTATTCGAATCTGAAGCCGAAAGCAACTCTTGAATGCAATTCTCACTAGCATGAAACACATATCTTCTCAAAGAGTCCTCACTTATAGACCTATTAAAAAACAACCAATAATGCTTAAAAATCAACCATCAAAACATGCACATTTTAATAACAAACATTTGAATAATTGCTATACTTACCAGGATCTACTGCAAGTTGAAGGACTTGTAGTACGCATTTTCAGGGGTGTTCTTTAAATGCAGATAGATGAAAGATTGAGAGTGATATATATATATATATATGTATATATATGGAAGAAGATAAATAGAGGGTTATATATGATGCAAAGAAAGTACAAGAGATAGATTGATTGAAGGACAAAAGATGTATGGAAAAATAATGAAGAAAGTGGGGTTAGAATAAAGATGCACAATCACATGGAATGCCAGAAGAAGGTCCATGATTAGAACTGCACGTCTTTATCTCTCTCATCAAAAGCATTCCATGTGCATCATCTTCCCCACTCTTCTCTTAATTAAACCCTTTTCAATATTAGTAATAATTATATATATAAATAAATTATATATATTAAAAGAAATATTTTAAGAATTAAAAGCAGAAATTTTTATATTTTAGCTATAAATATTGCTTGGTTTTGGGTGACAAGAAAGCAAACAAGAACACTCATTCAGCCCTCCTTGGTCTCACGTGCATGGTAAATAATAGGTTAAAAATCTAGAATTTTTTAATTAATTAGCACACCATAAATGGACAAATTTTGGTATTTTAATTTGTGGGTTTGAATCTGTACTTGCTAACTCAGCCATACATTCACTGATAATCTTAGTATTTAATTTGTATTTTTTGAATATACATCGTTTCGATCGATGTTTTTGAACCCATAAAACGAGTTTTTTGGACTTGCCCTTCAAGTTGCATTATGGTAAAAGCATGGTGATTCTGCATGAATTTCTCCAAGGCAATCAGGGTTCAGAAAAATAGCAAGATTGACAGATAATTATTTTGGTATATCCTCCTTTATGAAATGTTTGATTGATGCAATAATAATTGTTCAATTGCATATCTTTTTCCCATAGCCTATTTCAAAACCCAATTATTTACATATTACAAAATTTTCATAATTAATCGTGTATATGGCATATCACAGTTGTGTGATAAAAGATTGAGATTGATTAAAAATTCCAATCAAATGAATACTCAATAACACAAGTCATTTTTAAGAATTTTCGAGTCTTGAAGTTCTAGGACAAATCACCACATAATATAAACAGATGATTATGATTATACAAAACTCGATACCATCTAAACTTTTAAGAATTAATCATAAAAGAATTAATCACTCGTTATATATAGCAAGCTAATTCGACATTATTGCCAGAGATATATGATAATGTACATTAATATATACTACATAGTAAATTATGATTAGATTAAGTAGAAATTTTCTAATGATATAACATCATCAACTTCAGCACTACTTTGGATCCGTAACAGTAAAGATAACGATGAAATCAATTGCAATACTCTGAAAAGTAAAAATAATTTATTGGGTTCATAATTATGATATCATATATAAAAAAATAAAAGTTTCCAACTTAATAAAGGACTACTTATTAATTAAGATGATGGCTTTTACTGGCCCAGGAAGCCTTTGGCTCTAAGGCTAAACACAGTCTCCTTAACAGCATCTTCAATTGGAGTAAACTTTAATCCCAAATCAATCAATCTCTTTGCAGCATCCTCACAGGCCACTAGTCCAGGTTGCGTTTCGCCTGTAAATCTGCATTAAACAAGGTTCATAACAGATTTATGAAAAATTTGGATTAATTTTTTTTTTTTGTCAAATTTAGATATAAACAAACAGATACCAAAACAATGAATTCTAAAAACGAAGATCAAATGCGTAATCTCCTCAAGTATATATGAATTTAATCACTTTCAAATGAAAAAAAGACGAACGATCACTAATCCACGAATATTTTCACTAGTTACTCTATCAAAGCACGTCTAAGATCAACTAACACCTTCAAATTTAAGAAGGTGCATCAAAATTAAAATTTCATAAATTGTCCTCTATTATTGTAACTTCTGAATTTCATGCTAAAACTACTGCAAAGACAATCATACTGCATTTTCTAAGTGGGAAAAAATCAGCCTTTACTCAGTCTGGTTCAAATAATATAGAGCTAGAATCATTATCAATTTTCAAAGATGTAATGATATTCTATTTTGATATCATATATGGGACCTATATGCTATTGAGTATCAATACATATAAAATAGTTTTCTGAAAGTTGATTCTTGCTGTGAAAGCAAAAAAGGGACAATAGAAGATCTCATTCCTAATGGGCTGTAAAATCATGTCGATTCTGAAATCGACCCCACTTGAAACTTCGTTATCCAGTTAATGAACATTTGAAATCACAAACTTTCTAGGTAATTCATGAAGCATTATCTGTCAAAGATCATCAAATCAATCTTTCGACTTTATTTCTCCTTTTTCAGAATAAATCATGTTTATGTTTAGTGCCACAAAAAATTCAGAAGCGTTTCTTCTTGTCTCAAACCTTCCAACTTCAACTGTACAACATATACGCAAGATGCGATTTTGGCATAAAAAAAAAACATCCCTCTTTCTCGTTTCATAAAAACTCAAATCGATTGATCTCATCTAAGGTCACATAAAACTAAATCTACCTCCATATATCTCTCTGTTTTTCCGTTTGTGTGTGTATATGTTGTAAGAACATATGTATATCTCTAACTCTAGCAAAATATAGCAAAAACCAAAAACAGGGTATTTAATTAGAAGCAAACCTGTGAACGGGAAATTCAGGAAAAAGGGTCGAAATTTTCTCAGCAAAATCACCAAACTGATAGATACCGTTAGTGCAAAGGTATCTACCAGAGGCATTTGGAGTTTCGAATAGAAGTAATTGTGCCTTAGCTACATCTTTCACATGCACAGCCCCTAACCAGTGGTACTCTTGTGTGTCTTTGGACCCTTGTAGCAGCTGTTGTAATACAGCACAGCTAGCGTTCAATCCAGGTTGCAATAGTTCACCAAGGCATGTAGCGGGATTTATTGCTACTATGTCTACTCCGTTTTGATTCGCATATTCCCATGCAGCTTTTTCGGCTAATGTTTTTGATACTGGATACCATTTCTGTCGAATTAGGAAACTCGTTAAGTTGATTAATGTGAGGATTTCGTATTCCACGTTATAAATGTGCACCATGCGTATATATGATCAACTTCATTAAGTCATGATGAAATATACCAAAACTAGTAAATTTGCATATAAGAAATATGAAACAGGCGAAATATGGAATATCAGATTAAACATGATAATTTTCACAATTAGTGTTTAGCTTAAATGCATGGAGTAAGGAAAAAGAAGAAGAAAGCAGAGCAAGAACATTTTATATGTATTTGAGAGAGTTTAAATAAGTTTAGCCAAATACATGGGTTAATTAGGCTATAGACTCAATTAAGATATAAATGTAGGCCTGTAAATCGGATTTTATGAGGCGGGTTTTAGCCCGCTCGAACTCAAATTACTTTCCTATTGGATTCAGTCACATAGTTTGACGAGTTTCGTACTTATTTTGGTCTACTAAAATCAACAAATAAAACGAAAAAGAAAATGAGTAAAATAATTTATTCGGGTTGCATTTATACAAGAAAACTAATTTGCCATGCAAGAGAATGTGAACAAGGAAAAAGATTTAAGAGGGATAATCATAATATTTTAGTTAAAGAATTCTGAAATATTTTACAAAAATATTTGAATGTAACAATCTTATTTCAAAGATAATGAACACAACTCTTTAATCTAATTATTGGTTACATCTTCAATTCTACACTAATAGCAGATTATAAAGCTTTATACCATTGAAGAAACGAATAAAAATCATCCCAAATATTCACCAAATATTATTCTAAAAAACTACAATAAGTTAATGGTAAAAAAGGTAAATAATTGCATAGTAACTAACACACCTGACGTGAAGTACAATAGTCAAGATCAGTCCACGAACACTCGTCAACCACCCTACCGGCATCCCACCCCGGATTAGGGACCATCGCCGAGATCGACGACGTGAGCACCACGCGCCGCACCCCAAACTTCTTCGCCGCCGCAAGCACATTCATCGTCCCCTTCACGGCGGGGTCCAACAGATCCGTCTGGGGGTCCACAGGGTCCTCGAGCGTGCAGGGCGACGCCACGTGGAAGATTCCACCGCCAGAGCAACCTTCGACGGCTTTTTCCACGGCGGAGACGTCGAGGAGGTTAACGTGGTGCACGATCAGGCTGGCGTCGGCGGCGCCGGGGAGGGAGAAGAGGTGAGAGGCGTCGGAGTTGGGGAAAATCGAGAGGTGGATGGTGGTGTAGCCGTGTTCAAGTAGGGTTTTGACTATCCATGAGCCGATGAAGCCGTTGGCTCCGGTGACGCACACCGGCGGTTTCACGGTGGTGGATTTTGTTTGGTCGGCCATTTTTTTTTTTTTTTTGGAATTTGGAATTTCGATATCTAAGTAATATATAGTTTTTTAATTATGCAATGTTTATCTAATAATCTTATTATTTACTTAGTTGAGAGTTGTTGAGGAATTAGAGTTGTATTACATTACAATTTCCGATCACCATGGAACTCAATTATTATTTTTTTTTTTAGTCCTTTTAATTATATTTGTTTTCAATTTGATCCTAAGTTTAACAATAAGATAACAGGTGGCCTATTGTGCGCCACAACATTATCATCATCGATAATGTCTATAGTATAGCCTCATTCGCCCAGAAATGCTCAGGTAAATAATTCAATTTTCAAATTTTTTATAAAGAGATACAGTATATGAATTTTGTGTGCGTAAATGTATGAAAGTATAGTGGAAGTTGAAGTGCCATGAATTGAACTGAAATTCTTCACATTTCTGGGTTGAGGAAAGAATTAAGATGAATTATTAATTGAACTATGGAATTGAAGATTAATAGCATAACCAAAGTTAACCCATGAAACCCATATCAACAACCACTTCATCGTCTTCATCTGTCGTCCTACCTTTGACGTACAGTAGCTACAATTACTCTCCCAAGATTTTGGCCAAGAAGAGTAAGATCCCACCTCAAACACCCTCCCCCAAGGTAATTAATCTCTTCCAATTTCCCGGATTTAATCACTGATTCCATGTATTTATTAGTAATTTACTTAATTTTTGTTAGAAGATTTTACTAGTTTGATTCTAGTTGTGGAACCCTAAATATGACAACGCAATGCTTGTGATGATTTCCCAGTTCTCGACTCTTTGTGAATAGACTGAAATTATTCTGAATGGATTAGTAGCAATCAAAGCCCTTAGCAACAGGGGTAGAAAATATTAATGAGTTAAATGCCTCTACCTAATTGTTACCTGGACAAAGCTTGATTTTATAGTACATAACATTCTCCATATATAACCATTTCGGTGTTTAATGAGTAAATGTTCTGTTTTTAATAGGGTTCGGAGCCACCAGCTCCAAGAATTACATCAAATGTGAAGCAAAATTTGCAGTTCTTGCGATTATGGAAGGTTACTGTTTTGACTGAAATCTTCGAAGTTTTTGGGTTAAATTTTCTTCTCTATTTTTGCTACTTAAGTTTTGATTTTAAAAATTATAGGAGTTTCAAAAGAGAAAATCGAACACAGCAAAACCCGCTACTAGTTACCGCAGAAAAAGGATAGAGAAGGACGAAATGCCTGAAGATACAGATCTTTATCGGGATCCTACTTTGGCCCTTTACTAGTAATGCATCTTAATTCCACTGTTTGATTACAAATTACAATACATGTTTCTCAGCTCTGGATAATCTGTAGTATAAATTTATTTGCTAATAGTACAAACCAGGGACTGGAGACTGGAAGTCCTGTCTTGCTTGTTGATGGTTATAATGTATGTGGCTATTGGGCTAAGTTGAAGAAGCATTTCATGAGTGGAAGACTTGACATTGCTCGCCAAAAGCTTATAGATGAACTGGTAACATTTAGTATGCTAAGAGGTTTGTGCTTTAGATCATTCACAATTATAATATCCGGGTGTCTATTATAACATGTATAAGAAATGTGATAAACTCTGATTATATGCAGAGTACTTTTTTCATATTTGTCGTGTTTATAATACATGCTTCTAAGGAATTATGTTTTCATTTTGTTTTGAGAAATCTATGCATTCTCATGATGTGTATGTGACAGTAGCTCAGTACATTTCATAAGATGATACAAGTAATATTTTTCTGCTAAAATTTCATGGAAGCTGGCAATGTATTTTGTTCTCAATTCACCATTGGACTGTGATTGTTGCATTACTTAATTTTCTCATTCTCATCTGAGATTCCTTTGAGGCTCGAGAGCAGAGTTAGTTGGCCTTAAGGGGCCTTATATTTGTTGGTAGCAGAACTCAAGATTGCCATTTATATATTTGACTAATATTGCTCTACTAATTTTTAATATTTACCATTTTTCCATTAGAGGTTTATTTGCATATAAAACAGATTATAAACTTGTACTTGTGTGTCTTAAATTACGGTCTAATTACTATTACTTTCTCATACACTATTTTGGAACATGTACAGAGGTGAAAGTGGTGGTTGTATTTGATGCCATGATGTCTGGCCTACCGACACATAGCGAAGATTTTGCTGGGTACTCTTTGTAAACCCATATCATTAGCAGCCCTAATGTCCTTGAAGTTTCTATTTTTCTGTTAAACAGAAATAGCCTGTTTGCTGCTGTTTATAATCGCATATATCTTATTTGCTGCCCAGCTGGTTGTGAAGTTCTTTGTCAACTCTTAATTAAACTATAATCATTCTACAAAAATTGTAAGTCTTTTCAGTTTTCTGTATTACCCCTTGTGAGAACTAGATAAAAGGTTAGGTATGGCATACTTATATTTTTTCCTATTAATATGATAAATTCAACAGAAAATTGTACCAATTGTTTATAAAATGTGATATTTTTAGCCATATTTTAGCTCCAGGAGCTAGAAAATATTTGTAGTTCCGGCTTCCTAGTATGATCTTTATTCTTCAAATGGACGTGAAAAACCTCCCTTTCTATAACTCATTATACAAAATGACATTCCACCTCAGATTTCTTCGATCATATTTAATGTGTATTGATGGCTGGTAGATTTGTTTCTTTACTTTTTGGAAGTTTTGCTAAAGTAACATTATGATTTTGCAGTATTGATGTGGTATACTCAGCTGAAACCTGTGCTGATGCTTGGATAGAGAAAGAGGTGAAAAAATAAAACATTTGAAATTTAGTATTCAGATTATAGATAATGACTCATTTCCTCTCTTTCCTTAAAATTAAGTTGTGGCTACTTTTACCAGTTTGAAAAGTTCTATTAAAAAGGATAACACTTTTTGAAACTTTTTATCTAATGAAAATCTGTGAGGCCATGTAGTGTTCTGTCAGACTCTTTATCAACATATACCATTCAACTTAATATACTTGATATTTTTCAATTGTTATTTTGAGTTGTGCAAGACATACTCCAAGACAATTATTCTCATTTTTATAGGACCTTGAATTCTTTGAGGGTGTGTTTGGATTGAAGGAATTGAAATTTATGGATTTCAAATTCGTCAACAAATCCATGAAGTTCGTTTGGATGTATCCAAGTTATAATGGATTTCAAATCACTCGACATTCACTTTGAGCTATTTTCTTCAGTTAGATTTCAAATGACTCCGTTTTAGGTGTCATTTCAAATCCTTCCTCCAAATGCCCTCCCCAAATCCAAATCACTCAATCCAAACACACCTTGAGGGATTTCATATTTTATTTTCTGTCGGTAATGTATAATTTTGCCTTCTATTTCTGTTGGTAATGTAGTATTATATAATTTTGCCATGTCACCAAATCCCTCCTTTTTCTATGGTTATAAATAGGTTGTGGCTTTGAGGGAGGATGGTTGTCCAAAAGTCTGGGTTGCAACATCTGATCATTGTCAACAGAATGCAGCTTATGGAGCAGTATGTTTTTCCCTTGAGAATTTAGATTTTTTTCACCTATAAACATTGAAATATGTTATATATTAAAATCTGAACTGAGGACTATGAGTTCAGAATCATAAGCCTGCTTTGAGTTACAACTCTCACATTATAGTTAACGTAAACCAAAAAATTATCGACAGTTTGTCTTATACAATATTGTTTGTTGGAACAATAATGATTCTTACTGATGCCATTTTTTGTTTGAGACATGTAACAGTTAATTTATCTCAGTTTAACCAATGCCAAAACCATTTTGCGGATTGTTAGTCTTTAAATGATTCCATTTGCCAAGAAACCAACATATTTTACACTAAGATGATTTTATGCAGGGAGCTTTTGTGTGGAGTTCAAAGGCATTGGTCTCTGAGGTAATGTCTATTGACCGATATATGCTTTAAAGCTTCAAACCTATGCAAATCTGATTTAAATATTAAATTTGTGTCGAGTTTTGTAAATTTGTGATATCCCTTTATTCTGATTGTGTTTATAAATGCAGATCAAAGCTTCACAAAAGGAGTTAGAACAGATGCTGCAAGAACATAGGTATGCTTCAACTTCGGAAAATTATTTAATTTGAATCTATTCCAATATACTGTGTGTACAATTTACGCGTTGTTTGACCTTTCAATTTTATTCATTTTCATGTATAAAATTTTGTAAATATTGATTATTGCATTTGCAGATCGACTTCCATGCAAGGTAAATTGTTGAAGCACAATCTTGATTCACAAGTAGTTGATGCTCTCAAGGATCTCAGGGATAAGCTCTCTGAAAATTCATCATCGCGTTGATTTTATTTTCATGAATATATTAATTTTTCATTTTTTTTTTCTTCTAATTTTGTTGTATAGCGTATTTTTTTTCTTTTCGAAATAATTTTTTTAGTTATCTGGGCATGAATGATGAGACATTTCAAGACTTCTTATTTCAAATTGCACTGCGTAGCTTTTGCAGAACTCTTTTGTTTGGTTTCATAGTTAAGGTTTTTGGTTGAATATAACTACATTTTAGCCATTAAAAGTATTGAAATATAGAGTATTAAATCAGTTTTTCTATCCAATTCTGTGTTCCATCTTGTGTTTCATTCTCTCCGTGTTGAAATGTGTTAAAATATTTACACATATTAAATAAACCTTAATAAATGCATGTAAAAAATAATACGTGCCAAACATTTAATACATTGGAATAGAAGATGGAATAGACTCCAGGATACAATTGATGAAAATATGATGAAAAGACCACTCATTTTAGTGCTAACAAAATTTCATGATCCTTTTGAAATTACATAAAAGTTCTATTCATGTTATGTATTTTTATAATCACACTAGCTCCTTTATATTTAAAAATTCTTATAATTTCACACCTGTAAACTTTACAAAAACCCAAAAACTAAATTAAGGATGTTACAACTAATATTTAAGGCAGTAAAAGGAATCACAAGACTCCTGCAGCCTTGCCCATTTATTTCAGCAAAGGTGCCAATATGTCACTTTCCATATAAATATACCTACATATATTATATATATATACATCCATAAAGAAAAGAGAAGACAGAAAATTTTACTATAAATATAATTCAATATAGCCGATCTATTATATATTGATTGGATATTATATTGGATGTTACAAATTAATTGGATGAGAAATTATTTTACCATATTCAATGAGCTATATAATAAATCGACTCAATTAAATTCTGTCTTGTTTAAAATGAAAACAAAGGAGAAAGATGTGTCACATATATAAGACACATATCATAACAATAATAGAGTAAGCTAAGCTAAGCTAAGCTGCATGAGTGTGTATCAGTTGTATTCCACACATACCATACCAACTTCAATTTTAGAACAATCAATTAAATTCATGTCTCTCTGACTGACAGTCAATGGTGTCAGAGAGTCAACATAATGAATGAGGTTGTAATAATCTGACAAATATATATGTATATGTAATAAACCCACAACGGTGGTATGGCTATGTTTTGGCCCACCATCATCATTTATCACAAATTTTTTTTAGAAAAATTATAATCATTTATATTTTAATTTTTAATTACGACATGAGATTTTCTAATATTTGTTCGTATGCACTCTCAAGGAGCGAAAGATTTTTTAATTAAATCGCTCGAGTAGTTTATATTTAGTTAACTATATATGTATATATATAATTTTGTTGTATATAGATGTACTATTTTTTTTTTCAAAATAAGAAAAGGATATGTAAATAAATGAGAAGAGAATAGAAGAAACCAATAATGAGGAGATATATTAAATGATGTCTAAAATGCAATTAAATCTAACGGTGGTGTTGGTACGTTTGTTTAATACGGTTGCTCGAGGTCACATTCTATTCTTCTCTAATATATATATATATATATATATATATATATATTATATTGTTTGCATAGTAAATAAGGATTATTCTCGGACTTGGTCAAAATTTCTCATGATCGATTGCCCTTTACTAATATATATATATATATATATATATATATATATTATCTCCTTTTCTTAAACGTTTGCATAGTAAATAAGGATTATGCTCGGACTTGGTCAAAATTTTCTCATGATTGATTGCCCTTTAGGGCTTTGGTGAAGATGACTTAGACATTTTGATGTCTATAGTTTTTAGATAAATTATTAAAATTTCTAGAAAAATGTATAACAGTGGGTGTTTATTTATATTGTTGAAATTTATAAAATATGTTAAATAAATGATAAATTAAATAATTAGCTATTAATTTTATACAATTCAGATGTAATAAAGTCCCCCATCCTCCTTATGAACATAGGATTATTTAATTCAGATATAACAATCATGATTTGTGGGTATATTCTTACATAATTTTGCACAGATTGAGGAGCAAAAAAAAAATGCATGGTTTACGATGTTTGGCATGATATTGATGTTGTTAAATTTTGGTTATGTTACACCATTAAATATATTAGAATATGATATTATATATATATATATATATATTTTGACCAAATTATTATATTTTCTTATATTTTATGATAGATATTTTTTGTAAATTAAACTCTCGATAACAACCAGAAATCATCTTTACTCGTTGTCTAATTGACAAGATTGTGAATCATCTTTATTCGTTCTCTAATTTTTTTGGCTCAAAACTCAAGTTTAATTTAAAAATCAATACATGGTTCGAGGTGAAGTGGAACTGAACATGCTATAAATTTATTTTCCTTTCTTATAAATACGCAATACAATAAAATGTAATCAAAATAATAAAGAAAAAGCCTAACCTAATAAAAATCAAAATATTCAATACTTCCTATATATGCTAAAATAGATTATAATTAAAGACAAAATCAAATAGATTTGGCACATTCAACCTCCATTTTCCTATATCATATTATATTAAATTTATTGATGTGAAACCTGAAACCTTCACAAATATAGCAAATAAATTATGTACAGAAAAATGTAAATATTGAGACCTTCACAAACCTGCAACACCGCCAAAAAAAAACAAAGATTAAAGAAGAATAATATCACATGTCATGATATAAATAGTTTGATATTTATTTTTGAGTAAATATCATATATATATATATATATATATATATATAACTTGATATTAGGATTATAAGCAATGAAAGAGATGTGTCAATTTCAACTTTGGAGAAAATTTGGGTGGAAGATTTGATGGTTCCGTGACAATATTCATTGAATTCAAAGGATTTGATATGGATTAATTAATTTTCGAGGTTAATCAATTCTAATCAAGTCAATATATATAGCTGGTTTTTTGGCTTATTTTCAGATACATTTCACACGATCATTTCCAATTTATTAACTGCTCTTTTGTCAATTAATTTCTCTTATATTTATTAGGGTTTTGATTTAATTATTCACTAGATTTTGCTTTAATTTCTTGGTTAATATTTGCAAATAGTATTGGAATAGCATCTATGTTATATTTACCTCTAAGTTCGAACATATTTTTATCTTAACTAAATGAATTGTGAAATCTCAATTAATAAGAATCACATGTAAAGGAAAAAAACAAAATAAAAGATTAACACGGATATTTCTATTGACCAAGTCTCTTAATTTATATCTTTTTGACAGTTGTTAAACCAATAATTACTATTTAACTTTTTAATTAGAAAAGAAGAAAACTTATAAAATATATATGGTTAACACAAACTTTAAATCTGAACCTAACCCATTTGCAAGAAAATGTTTATGATATAGAAACTTAAATCATTACATAGATGCATAATAAAAAGTACGTAGTTAGTCCTATTTGAGCAATGAAATTGATTGTTCACAAACGTAATTCTTTCCCCGTCCTAAAAAAATTATCCACTATTCCACTTTATTAATTTTAAAGTATTTATCACTTACTATAAAAATATATATTTATAATTGTCAATCTAATTATATTACCCTCAATTTTAATTAAAAAAATGTGTAATTAATTCATTTTTACTATAAAGAAATTCATAAATAAATGATAGACAATAGTCACAAATTAAATTGAAATCATGTCATTTCTTAAATTTAATGTTATTAGTTGTCTTTTACTTTATGAAATGAGTATTTTGGGGGATTCTATACTTTTCACAAATTCTTTTAAAATCAATAAAAAATAACAATTATTAGTGTTCTCGTATTAATATCCTTAACATGATAAGAATCACTAGGAAAATATCTTGGAAAAAACAAAAGATTTTATAGCATGTTGCCGTCTCATTAAATAGGAAAAGTTATATTTTGTCTATGTCCAACTCATATAAGGACTTGAAATATTTGCAGCCACAATTAAAGTTTGATAAAATCATTTTCCAATTAAGACTTGAAATGTGACATTTGTGCATATCAATCAACTTGAGTGAGTCGTGAATAATTCAAAAAAAAAAAAGACTTGCATGACTACAATTTAGTGCTTTTTGATCACGTTACAATTTTATTCTTTTTATTGTCTCTTTTTATATTGTTTGGAATTGTATAATTGATTCCTTATTGTACATATATGAAGAACACCAAAATGAAAGTAGGAAGTCCCAAAAAAAAAAAAAAAAGAATGGCCAATTTTAATCAATTTGTTGGAATTATTTTGACGGGTGGATGAAATCTAGCAAAAATAATAAAGTTAAGGTCCAAATTATGTGATTACATAATTTTGGGTTTTATTCCCACTAGAAGATAATTAAGCATTTGTAATTATTTATATAATAGTCCAATATACTAGTAATTAAATATATGGCATAATTAAAATAATAAATTAGACATTTATATATATAAAAAAAATTGAATTCCAAGGTTTTAATAAATAAGATAATTAATAAAGAATGGTGACAAATGAGTGAGGAAGAAGCACAAAAAAGATTGGTCGGCAGCTTATGACACCCGTCTTAGATGGTCGGCATTTGGGTCGAACCCTGCATTTATTAGGTTCTTTTTATCCTTTTATACTGAACTCTTCATGCTAATATATCTTTTTATCTAATAATAGTGTTATATTATTGTGTGATTGATAAATATTTAATTATTTGAATTATTGCTGACGTTTTATTTCAAAAGTAATTTTACAAATGTTTTTTTTTGAGAAATTTTAGTATGACTTTGATTTGACAGAATTAAAACGTATTTCAAGAAACAAATGATCAATCATAGGACAAGTGCGTGCAATTTATTCTCTCTTTACAGCACACTTAAGTTCGATCAAACACAATTTAAACTACGAAATTTGATAGTTAATTGAGTGTATTTTTTATTAAAAAGATATATGAGTGCCTCGTATATCTATCTATATACACCTTATCTATCTTGTCACTTGAATATTTAGTGTAACAGCCACATTTATTCTATGTCAGATCGGGTCTAAAAGGCACAGTATGACATACATCACATATTTTAGGGTGATGTGTGGTGAAACACAACATAAGGTGAATAATACACTGAATCTGTTAGACCCCGTGTGTAATAAAATTTTCGGTTGCAATGGATTACTCAAAATTTTATTTAATTTAGAACTTGTACATTTTTTTTTACTATTTGTATTTAAATACAACAAATAAATTATTCACTAATAATATCCGTATCAAGTTGTGAAACTTGAGTGAAATTACGAATATGCCCAAAGGACAAAATAGTCTGTTTCTGGACCTGAGGGTTGACAACCGCCAAAATGGTCCAGGCCACGGGATTCTTATGGGACAGCTTATTTGTGGGCCCCTATCTAGAATGGCCCAATATCCATAATCTTAAATTAATTATTATTTTTATATATATAATTCATTTTAAAATCTAGGATATTATAAAATTTGAGTCATTTTGTGATGGTTCTTGGAAGATTATCTCGTATATACATGTATAATAATAAATACTCAATATTGAAAAATCTTAATTTTATTTAATGCTATTTCATGAAAGTTTATCTATTTTGTGGATTTTTTTATTTTTTAATTATATTATTGAATTTTTTCATGAAATAAGAGATAAGTTTGCCTAATAAGAAACCAAATCTTAACCTACTTACTAATATTTTAACCAACTCAAGACTTTAAATATCCATTTACATACTCAAGAAAGGAAAAGAAATTGTTTTAGTAAATGACATTTTATCTGATCATATAATAATTAACCTAATTTAGGTGGTTGGAGAGACTAACAAGTTCCATTTACCAAATATGTTGTTCAGCTGATTAATCTGGAAACATAATTCCAAAAATTATAAATTAAGTTAAATTAAAAAAAAATAAAGAGCTAATATTGTGACTTTTAAATGAATGTTTTAGGTCCTAAATTAGAATTGATAATGTGCTAATTCATGTTTAATTGAACGTATTAAATACTGACTGGGACTATAAGACAAGTCATCATTTATCAAAAGTAAAATATAAATTTGGAACTTATTTGATATAACTCGTAAAATACTTACGGGCCAAATCAAGCCGAGGCTCGAATAAGACCTAAAAGGGTCGTAGAATGGTTATAGACTGCACTCAGACGTACTGAGCTACCTACGTACCTTTATATTAGGATCAAGTCTAAACGTAGTTCAAGGTTGTGATTAAGGTCATATACAAGGTACGTAGGTAGCTCAGTACGTCTGAGTGCAGTCTATAACCATTCTACGACCCTTTTAGGTCTTATTCGAGCCTCGACTTGATTTGGCCCGTAAGTATTTTACGAGTTATATCATTATTATTCACCTTGAAATGAAAAATCAATACTAGAATAATCTTATAAAGTCAACACATACTATAGTAGTTGAAAAATACAAATATTTAAATGTGAAGTTGGTAAAGATTATGATCCCAAATTATATATATTATTTACTCACCGTTACCTACTTAATTCTAATCGAACCAAATCTCCATTTTGATTGACTCCCATTTTGTAAGAACAAGAATCTTCTGCTGGCTTTAGACTTTTTAGATTCATTTTTTTCAACTTATTTTTTGTTTTATGCATACACATTTCTAGTATTTTTTTTTGTTTTTATTGCGTATAAATTAGACCCATATAGGGATAGATTTATAATTGAAGTCTAGAATCAACCAAGTTGACTAAGTCTTTGTATATTTTCTTTTGGTAATTTGACTATTTGAAAATTGAAATCTGATATGCAAATATATGAAATAAAGACAGAAAAATAATTTAAATAATTCTTTATTAAACTTATTAGTTTAATGCACGATAATATTTTAACAATTCTATGTACCACAGAATTTTATTCAAATTTTTCATATTTATTCTCTTGACTCTTTGATATGATTAATTATTAATTAGCAACAAAATCACGTGGAAACTCTTTTGTGAGCCTATTTAATTGCATAAAAGAGTCATACTGGGATAAAACTTACATGCACGTTTTCCTCTTTGATTTTCTTCTCTTTTTTAGTTTAAAGAGAATTGTATAGATATTTTATATCTATTATTTGTTTTATATACCATGCTTTTAAAAATAATATCAGAACATCTGCAAATTTAAGTTGACATAAACTTTATTGCAAAATTAAATATATTATTGTATTTTGATTGGAATGACAACACTACACTTATGTATATTTCTTTTATATATGATATATATATATATATAAAATATTATTTGATATCGCCTGATGTTGAACTTTTATTATGGAACTTCTATTTCTTTCTGGATGTTGAATTGTGAAAGTAAATGGGTGACACTTTCCACTTACCGACATATTATTTTCCCCTGATTTTATTGGTATTTTTGGTTGTAAAAATGTTTGTATATGACATTTACAAAAATGTATTTAATATATATTTCTTTTTCTGGCTAAGATAATTGCGATTCCTAATATATATATATTGTGAGGACCAATGTCAAATGTCTTATGTATTTTTCTGTAATGAGACAAGATTTGGCTTTTCCAATAAAGAGAAAAAAAAAAGAAAGAAAAAAAGTGATGCAACTATCACTAAAGCACATGGATAGTGATTGGCCTATTTCGAAGAGAGAAAAAAATGTTAGAAATTTTGATCAATAATTCTTATATCTGATTCAGATGTATTTGTTTTATTAAATTTTTTTGAATTGATAAATATACATCACTTATTATATATTATTAATTCGAGAGCTCGTGTGATCGGATATATTAGCTATTTTTGGTCGTATTCATTTAGTGAATGATCTTATAATCCTATAAAGGAAAAAATGGTGATAATATGAATACTAATTTTTCGATCAGAAAAATTATGGTACTGATTTTATAAATACAAGAATTTCACCTCTTTACTATAGAAATATGATAAAAATTAAAAACTAACATCTAAGAAAAATTAATTAAGTGGACAAAATTTCCCAATAGACGACCATGGTAGATCTGTTTTCAATATTTTCAATACCTCACTCAATATTCGCTCAATATTGACTTGTTTTCGATAAATCTATTAGTTATATTATTATATATATATATAATTAATTTTTAATTTATTAATAAAAGTAGGAGTAATATTAAAGAGTTGAAAAAAGGGAGTATCTATGAATAGATTGTGGAAGGGCAATAGAAACAAAAGGAGAGAAGCTGTTGTTATTGTCATATCGAGTGGTCACGGGCTTCTCTTGACTATGCAGTTCAGCCCCACCCCCTAAGCCTAGTCCATTTGCATCATTTTTGGCTGCAAAAATTTCTTACTTTTTTACCACTCTCAAAATCGATTTGAGAAATTCTACGAAAAATCGGTTTTAATAAAGTCGAATCTCATTGATCGGGCATTCTGATAAAATATCTCCCTCTTAAATGATTTTAAATAAACGAGGGTCTGATTTCAGTAAAATCAATTTTTCATATAGAATGACTCGTTAAACCGAGAAATTCTACGAGGGATCAGCTGTAATGAAGTCAGTCCCTAATGGGTCGGGTGTTTTGATAAATATCTCTCTTAGATGATCCAAAAGACGAGGGCCCGACTTCAGTAAAATCGACTCTTCATGTAAAATGACCTATTAAACTGAGAAGTTATATGAGGGATCGATTGTAATGAAGTCGGTCCCTCATCGATCAGGTGTTTTGATAAAATATCTCTCTTAAATGATCCAAATAGACGAGGGTCTGACTACATGAAACCAGTTCTTTATAGAATGACCACTCAAATCGAGAAATTATACGAGGGATCGATTCTAATGAAATTGGTATATTAATCAGAATGTTTTAATAAAATTTCTCTCTTAAATGAATCAATTGTAAATAAGAAATCAACTCTATTGCATTCGATCCTTCAAAGAATGACATCAAGCCCCGCCCAACAACCTCCCCTATTACTCTACACACTCTTAGGCTCATAGGTCTACTTAATGCATTGACATAACCTAATAACCTACCATTTATCTTAATTAATTACTCCATCATAATTAACGTTATTATTCGTATTTTAAAGAGATTATGGGTGTGAAGTTCAAATTTTTATATCGTTTACTTTTTCAAAAGGTTTTTGAACTAATAGGAGTTATTTTTGTACTTGCTTAGTATTTTGTGAGCTACAAAATGGACCTGAGTTTTTATTATACACGAATCATTAAATTTAATTTTAGCTAGTTATTAATGCATCTTGAAATTAATTAAAGTGGTGAGGAAAAAGAATTAAAAAAAAAAAAATTATTGTACTTAGGGGAGAAAAAAGGATCATCTCTTTTATCCTCTCATTAAGTTTGCGGCATATATATAATCAATATGGCCTATCAAACTTCATTAAATTAAGAATTTAAAGCTTTAATTAATGACAGAGAAAAAATAAAATTGCTAGATAAAATATTTGGTAAGTAGAGCTTTGAAGATATATCGAATGCATTAATTGAACCATCGCCTATAACTTGAGAGTGGAACTATAAAAGAAGCTAATATATAGCTTCAAAAATTAGTATTATATATTACAACATGCAGTTTAAATAATTTTTGGTTAAATTTAATTGTCCACATGACATAAAAGTACAATAATATCTATCACTCGTTTCCAATTGCATTTATAATATTCATTTTCTATTATACTTAAAAATAAAATAGAAGATGAATTAAAAGGCTGACATATAACAACAATTACATGAAATAATTTTATTTGTCTTGTATAATAATTTTCACAAGCATATTTTATATAGTCAATATATATTTGCTAAACAAAACAAATATAATAATTACACAAGGGTTGAAGTCAATTGTAATAGCACCAAAAAACAAAAACAAAATGTAGAAAAAATAATATATAAATATATATATGTATATATATGTAACCAAAACTACCCATATAATTGTCGAAAGTAAGATAATTTATTGTGGAATTAAGAAGGCTCCAAACCCACCGCGCAATTGGCCATTCTTTACCTCTATTTGTAATGTCCCTTTCTCATTTAAATGTACATATATCATGTAGGCCCTCAAACTTATGTACATCTTTCTATTTACCCCCTCTCTCTCCATTTTAATTTCTCTTTTTTTTTTATATATACACACATATATTATATATATAATATATATAGAGATAGATAAAGAGTCTAAGAGTACTATACAAGTCTTTTCTTTCATTTTATATTGATTAGTGTACTACACCAATTCATAATCATCTTCATCTTATCCCCCTAACCCTATTTACACCCTAAACAACAATAAAACTCGCACTTCCAAATTCCCTTGAACAAGACTATATATCAATCAAAACCAGAGTACATATTAGTAAAAATATAGCTAATAGTGATTAATCTTTGATATAAAGAGGGTTTTTGCCATAGTTTTATGGCCATTGCTACAGCCATGAATCAAGAAGACAACAACAAGCATCAACAAACCGATGATCATCACGAACACGACATGGTCATGCCCGGTTTTCGCTTTCACCCCACCGAAGAAGAACTTGTCGAATTCTACCTTCGTCGTAAAGTCGAGGGCAAACGTTTCAACGTTGATCTCATCACTTTTTTAGACCTTTATCGTTACGACCCTTGGGAACTTCCTGGTATATACATATACATATACATATACATATACATATACATATACATATATATATGTACTTTAGTTTTGATGTAATGAAATGTTTTTGAATGTGATGTGCAGCTTTGGCAGCAATAGGGGAGAAAGAGTGGTATTTCTATGTACCAAGAGATAGGAAGTATAGAAATGGAGATAGGCCTAATCGTGTAACGACATCTGGATATTGGAAGGCAACGGGTGCTGATAGAATGATTAGAAGTGAAAATCTTCGATCCATCGGGCTCAAGAAAACCCTTGTTTTCTACTCCGGTAAAGCCCCTAAAGGGATTCGTACTAGTTGGATCATGAATGAATATCGATTGCCTCAACATGAAACCGAACGCCTCCAAAAGGTTCGATATTCTTTACTCAATATGTTCAAGAATGTTTTCAAATTTATGATCAATCACAAATATAAGACACCTTTGTTTGATTTTTCCAATTTAATGGAAAGATATAGCATATATATGCTCTAAGATCAATCTTCTACAAGAAAGTTTCAATGGTTTTGTGCCAATTGTTGTGATCTAAGACTTATTTTGGATTTTTACACTTTTTATAACCAAGAAATTGAAAACTTGATGAACCATGATTTAATTTCCATTGGATGATTAAATTATGAGCTATAATATGTAATTTTTCGACATTTTTTCAGGCTGAAATATCGCTTTGTCGAGTCTACAAACGAGCCGGAGTGGAAGACCATCCATCTCTACCTCGAGCCCTACCAACACGGGCTTCATCATCATCTTCACGATCACGAAAGGATCAAAATACAACCATGGAGAGATTAATTCAAGCTAATAGCTATGGATCTTCATCATCACATCATCACCAAATCGATGCGAAATTAAACGAGTCGAGCCCGAGTAGCAGCACAGATATGGGAACAACCTCTCTTACACTTACAGAACACAATCCCAATAATTACTCTATTAATCCATTGATTAATCCTCCAAGTTCAAATGAAGATCATGAGCATACAATATCTTTAGCCCCAGCCATTTTCTCCAATTCTTCATCACATGCAATTGATGATCTTCATAAGCTAGTCAATAATTACTCACAACAATCTGCAGCTTCAAATGTGATTAGCCATGAAAATAATCATCACTATAATACAACTACTAATAATCTTCTTCCACAATTCTCGACTTTACAGCCACAGCCACCAGTACAGCAGTCGATGGGGCTCAATGTGGCTCCGGGCTCTATTCCGGTGACCTTCTCAGATAGATTGTGGGATTGGAATGCAATTTCAGAGGCAAGCAAAGATTACAGCAATCTTTTCAAGTAACTTGATTATATATATATATATATTTGTTATCTATAGATATCTTGATCATTAATATGCCTAATTGAAGCTAATGTGTTGTCTGTTTTTCTTGATTTATACTTTTGAACTTTGTATCAATAGAGCTATTTTCGAGTAATATAATTTGATTACTCTTTAGGGTTTCTGGGATTTCTGGGATTTTTTTCTTTTTGAAGTTCTTTTTGTTCAATAGTGTTCTACTCTTCGAGGGTTTTCAATTTTAGCTATCCTGGAAATTTGATTTGATTCCGTTAAAAATGAGACGAAAATGGATGCATATAATGTATGCGTTGTTAATTTTATTACTAATACATGCAAAATTATATGATTAAACTAACCATTTTCATTGATTAGCACTAATTCTACAAATCCTAAACAATAGGCTGAAAACACAGCATACCCTATACTTTTTCCTGCAATTTTCCTTTCTATCGTCATTCTTTGTGCTTCTTGTTTCTTACTGACAAACAAGTGTACATGTAATCTAGTTATACGTACAAATACATGTATAAGTATATATATATATATATACAAATTAAGACAAAAATACTCTCTCTTCCCCCAGCTGTTAGTCATGAGAATGATGGTGTCATGATTGAATAATTACAGAAAAATCATGACTTGCAGACGACTGCTCAGAGACAGGTACCATTGGACAAGTGTGTTTGATAATAAAAAAATTGGACATTTCATAAGCTCCAAATATATAATAATGTCCCAATTGGCCCATATATATATATAGATGTTACTAAGTCTTTATGTGTGTTCCAGACAGACAGTAAAAAATGTTGTCCAAGTACAAAATTACTATATTAAATCTTACTATAACTAGAAATATATATTAATGTTAGAAGCACAAGTCTGGTACAAAGCTGTCTTTTCATATATAAAATTGTTTCTATATTTTATTTATAATATTTTTGTGTGATTAAAGATGGAGCTAAGTACTGAGTATAGCGACTTAAGAAGAATTGTCTTTGGTCACGAGTTGAATCTATTTGTGATGACAGTTGGTAATTCATTCATTTACGCTGTGGGTGGGGTTTTTTTCCTTCTGTTTTTGGAGTTGTAATTGTCACTCATTTAGGACATTTTATTAAAGCTGATTTTTATATTTCTAGTTTAGGAGTAATTTTTTGTGATTTGATGTAAATAAATTCTCTATTTGTTACCACTAAAAAGTTAATTTAGTAAAAAATTTAATAAATTATTATTATTATTATTATTATATTTTGGGTAACACACAATAAATTTTTGGTACATTTTTGTTAGAATAAATGTGAATATATAATATTCAAAGGAAGTCTCTTTGGTAATCGAACCAGATAGCATCCTATCCAACACCTAAAATTGCCTAGCTTCAACTAACCGATTCTTCATAACTGATAGTTTTAGTATAAAATTGTTTGAAATAATAATAATTACTAATTATTTCGGTTAAATTCTAAAAAATAATGAAAAATCAAAAGATTAACAAGGTTTACAATAAACCCCATTTAGATTTTTTTTTAGTCTTTATACCGGGTTATTTTATGAGAGGTCGATTTTAATGGAATTGGTGCCTCGTATAATTTATCCTATATACCTATATGTGCAGCAGCTACATTCTCCTTGGGATGTGGTCTATTAAACTTTGGCCAATGGCTAAGTTGTTACACTTATTGCATATCTCTATATATTGTGGCCTAAATTGATTCCCTATATTTTTCTTTTTTTATTTTACTTTTTGTTTGTAGAAAGGGGGTCATTGTTCCCCTAACTTTTGCTATTGGATCATGTTTCTTGTGTTGAAATAATTTAGTTATAGTGTTCGATTTTCAAGAATCGATAAAACTTCTTAAATTCGAACTTGAAGGAAATATATAAAGCAGCTGATATTATTCAAAAACTAAGGCCATTGGAACATAATGGCATCGAATAAAACCTCGTTGGTTCATCGAACCAAGGGCATTTCGTAATTTCACTTGAAGGATAACTTTGCATAATAATAATCACTAGATTTAACCTTTTCAGATAAATAAGCACACTGCTGGTAGTTTTCATAGAGACCTGTACAAACTTATAAAGCTCTAAGGTTGTGTTTGGATGGAAGGATTTGCAGGTTATGAGTCCCTTGATGATATTTTCCCAATCGGCACGAAACCCTTTACTCAAATCCAAATCTTTTCATCCAAACACAACATAACAGATCTTATAGCACAATATGCAGCAGAATGGGAAGATCTAAACAGAAGAATAGATAACCAATTATCGCGTATTTAACACTTCTTTTGGTTCTCGAATATCATTTTTCACAGAAATACACAATGCAAATGCGTACATGTATAAATAGAGTTCCAAGTACATAAAAAGTCCTGCAGTTATTACGCACATCAGAAGAACGCATACACGATCAATTGTTGCACCTATTGCTATACATAATAACATCATAACAAGTCAAAAATTTAGAAATAAAGTACCTATAAAATCAATGCACTTGCAATGTATGAATAATGTGGCCTTAAATACATATGCAAACATAGTTAATCATGTGAATACATATGTCTGGACTCGTACTTGGCATAATCAGGATTACTCGAAGAACAAATCAGATTTTAACACCTATAAGACGACCCCATATCTTAATCTTAGGAGAAATTTACATTTTTTTTTTTGCAAAAGAAACATGAAATATTTGATGTACTCTCAATGACCTCAAATGGTCAATATTTTTTTCGGTTTTCAACAATTGTGATGAGTTGATAAATCAATCTACTCACGCTCGAGTTGGAAATATTGATAAACAATATGGGCTAGCTTTTCAAAATATATTATATTTTTCATATAAACATAACTCAAACTCAAAAATCTTAAATTGAAAAATTAATTTATGTACCACCTCAACTAAATCGCTTTAACTTAACCAGAAGAAAGGCTTTATCAAAAATGAGAAAAAATAAACAAGAGAAGAAAGGAAGAAAAACATGGAAGGTCTAGCTGTAGGCGTGGCCCACATTACTCATGCCATCAGCCAATCATTTCCGAACACGTGTATTCGAAAAACACGAGTTGCTGACGTCAGCGTGCCATTGACAGCTCAGAAATCTTACACACGCATTGCGGATAAAGGACAAAAACCCTTTCATTTTTTAGTCACAGTCAGTCGTCCAGGGCAGAATCAGTATTCAATTACTTTGTGAAATTATCTGCTAATTTGAAATGATTGGGGGGAATCATGAAAAAGAAACCCTAGCTCTTCAATAAAGCCCTAATTCCATCGTTTCCGGTTTAATTTCGCCACACAACAGTTGAATTATAAAGGTATTTAACTGGGTTTTTCGTAAGTTGTTGTGATTAACGTTAATGGAACGAATCCCGCACCCGGTACCAAAAACTGTGGACGAAGTCTTCAGCGATTTCAAAGGCCGTCGAGTTGGACTTATCAAAGCTCTCACTCAGGGTATACTTTTATTTTGTGATTAATTTTCCTTTCCATTTTGAAAATTTTATTTTTTTAGTTGTATAAGGTGTGTTTATTTGTATTGTATGTGGGTGTTTTGTGTGTATTTTGAGAGGTCTACGTTTCTGCATGGGTTATGTGTGTGTATGTATAGTGTATGGATATGTTACATGAAATTGAGCCTTTGTCTGTGTGTCTTTCAACTTTTTTTTGTGTAATTCTGTTGCTTAGTGGAGTTTAGGGGCTAGTTTATTCTGATTTCCATTTGATTGCGGTCTTTGCAGATGTCGAGAAATTTTATCAGCAGTGTGATCCTGGTGAGTTTTCTTCTGTTTCCGTTTTGATTTTGTCGCCCTTCTGTTATGGACATGTACTATTGAATCTTGTTTCAGTGACGTGTAAGTTGTATCTATCAGCTGTCGTTATGTTTTATGATTGTCGTGATGCGGAACATTGATGGCGGATATTAATGGGTAACGCTGTGATCTTTAAGTATGGTTCACATTTAACATAATCGCATTTAGTGTGTGTATGTGTGTGTGTATGTCTGTTTGTGTAGATAGTCCATGTGTTTATTCTTAGTTGGGTTTCATACACCCTGTTTTAGTTTGACATTATTCGTATGAGGACAAGAATCTTTTTGCGGGATGTGCGAAATCTTGTGTCTCTTTCTCCTCATGTTTTAGGACTTAAATAATGCATCTAGAATTGTGGAGTATTGTGCATTCTTGGAACCTTTTTGAAAGTTTCAAACTGTCGTTAATCATTTTACGATTTGTCTAGTTGAAAATATATTTTCAAGTGGTTGTCATAATTGAGGGGTAAAAATTTCATTTGTTGAGGGCCCAAAATGTCATGTCTTTTTCTACTTTGCTTTTTTTATTACATTGAAATGCTTTCTCCCCGTCGTGCTGGAAAACTTAAATGTAACCTTGCTTGGGTTCCATGGAGATTTTGGCCAATCATTAACCTTGAGTGCAGAAGTTAAACAAATTAGGCAGGTAACAACATCAAGTCTATGTTGATTTTTTCATCGCAAAAACTTCTGGAATTCGGCGAGAAAATAAGGATCTGATATGATTACCTGATCGGCTTTTACTGGCTGAACAGGGAACAAGTTTAAGTAATTGATATCTATCACTGTATCGGTTAGTTTATATGTTGAATATCATCTTCCAATATCCACCTGTTAACTGCAAATCTTTTAGCTGTTCTATGGTTTATTCGGTATATGCTTATGGTTTATCTGCTAAATGTATGAGATGTATTCACAGGTGTTTCTCAATTAGTTATTACCTGCTATTAAATCCCAACTTTATCTTGTTGGCGGTAGTCGAGGTTGCTTGCTTCTTTTGATTATGACTTGGTTTAGCCATAAAATTTGAATTTTGTGCTCTATTCCTGTGTTTCTCAGTCTATTTTTGCAGAGAGCTGGATTTCTAAATTCATCTTTTCTGTGTCAAGTATATTAGAGTACATATGTATCGTAAAATTTCATTCAGTTTGTATATTGGATAAATAGAGGCATTACTGTGATCAATGATATGGCCAGTTAGGGCATTTTAATACTGGTGGATTCTAGTAAATGGCTAACGATGGCTTTATGATATATGAATTCTTTCTTCTTTTGATATATTATACGTACTTTTTGAGCAAGTCATTTAGATAACTCTAGGCAGCTGAATATTGTTTCTGGATTGGTTGATGTTTTGCAGAAAAGGAGAACCTTTGTCTATATGGGCTTCCAAATGAGACATGGGAAATCAATCTGCCTGTTGAGGAGGTCCCTCCTGAACTGCCTGAGCCAGCACTGGGAATAAACTTTGCCAGAGACGGGATGCAAGAAAAGGACTGGTTATCTCTTGTTGCAGTTCACAGTGACTCGTGGCTGCTTTCCGTTGCATTTTATTTCGGTGCTCGCTTTGGTTTTGGTAAAAGTGAAAGGTAAATATACCTATCTTTTGGTGAACTCTCATTGTAATATATTCTTCAGAAACAACTTCGCTATATTTTTGCTTCTAAATACCATTAAGATGTCACTCCCTGCTACATAACATGAGTACTTATAATGAATATGATATGGAAATAAACAAGGAAAACCAGCAGTTATTATGTCAAGTGATATTAGGCTACAAAAATCAGTTGCTTCGCGTTTTATGGGTCCTTTTTATGACCTATACATTTTCTTTTTGATATTATAAAATATGATTTTTGCCAATTTTATCTACCTTGGTGTGATGCCTCTCTTTCTCTAAGGTCTTGCTTTTTCGTTTCTTCTGGATATGATATCTATATCATCTAAAAGCTTGCCAATAATTTTTGCACCATTGATTATGTAACTAGAGAAGTCTCTAAGTATATGAGAAATATAGCATATATCCTCTTTAACATTGGTTCTACAGGAAGAGGCTTTTCCAGATGATTAATGAGCTCCCAACTGTATTCGAAGTTGTGACGGGAGCTGCTAAGCAGCCAAAAGAGAAAAACAGCAGCAGCAAGAACAAATCTAGTGGTCGAATTGTGAGTTTACCTTAATTAATCAAACAGTTAATATTTTTTTTTATTAACCTCTTAAATTTTTATTTTTATTTCTCGGGTTGTGTTTGATAGCCATCTAGACAGCCAGAAAGTGCACCCAAAAGTACGAAAATGTCTACACCGAAAGATGAGGATGTTAGTGGAGACGAAGAAGAGGAAGAAGAAGATGATGAGGAACAGGGAGCAACATGTGGAGCTTGTGGAGACAATTATGCGACTGATGAATTTTGGATATGTTGCGATATATGTGAAAGATGGTTTCATGGGAAGTGTGTGAAGATAACACCTGCAAAAGCTGAACATATCAAGCAGTACAAATGCCCTACTTGCAGTAACAAACGGGCTCGAGTTTAATCAAGGTTAGAACATTTAGTGTTAAAAGTTAAACATGTGAAAAGATGGATAAATGTTTGAGTGTGAGTATGGAGTCTGTGTCTTTTGAACTTTGTTTTGTATTTGCTGTTCATGGATATGCATCTGATTGTCTATTTTGAGTGGGGTTATGAAAAACGTGTTTCTGTTTATTCTCACTTATTTGCAGATCGAAACAAGTTTGGTAATTTCTGAAAATTTGAAATCTTTTTTTATAATTTAGAGTCTCATACGGAGCGTATCTATGTTAGTTTCATGTTTCACGGTCTCAGAAATACGTGTTTGCTTGCTAATATTATACCGTAAATGATACACAAATATTCACTTGTACTTCCAAAACAACATCAATTCGTCTTTGTGAATGCTAACATCAATCTGTATAAAGTCTTTTCGATCGAAACTGCTTTACGTATGCCCAGTTGCAAAACAGGAGTCGTGTGTGTATGGGGTAAAATGCTTTTTTATGTTTTTGCAAGGGCCTTTTTGGTATTATAACTTTTTAGGGGTGTAAGTGTCTTTTTTCACATATCACGGGGTTATATGTGTTTTTCTCTAAATCTAACTGACTTTTGAATACTTGGATAAAGATGTGTAATACGTCTATTAAAATTTTCAATTATTTATTTTGAACGTAGACTATATTAACTTGTTTCTTAAATCTCAAAAATGATATATATATATATATATATATATATTTACACAAGGATTATTACATCGGGGCTTGATATATTGTATAATTATAAAAATTATCCCATAGTTTAATAAATTAATCTAATGTCTCGACATTTCATTTCATCCAACGATAGACAATTTTCATTAGGGTTTCAGTATGAAATTGTTAAATTTGTGAACTTTTAAAAATACCTCCCATACAGTTTTTGGACCTAGAAACCCTTCTAACAATTATATCCTTTATGATGTTATTTGCAATGTAACGTAACTATATATATATATTGTTTGTAATGTTATGTATAATATCTGTTATTTATAATGTTGTGTAATGTACATGTGAGTAAATGTAAATGTTTTAATTAACATTCCGATTTTGGGCAAAGGGCGTTTCCATCAATTTACATTTTTCATCCCTCCTTACATCATTAATGAACCTACGATATAATTTATTAAACCATGATTTTTTATTAATCAAGCAATACCTCATAATTATCCTTATATACATATATATTATATATATTAAGCGAAAATCTCTGGATCTCATATTTGAAATCTCATGCAAGATGGCATGTAATTAGTGAAATCAAGAAATCCATAAATGGGATTATGCTCATTCTGCAGCTAGGTTCCATCGATAGACGTACAAAAAAATTCTGCTACCTCTATAAGAAGTTAAAGAATCTCAAGCAGCAGTATTCAATATTCTCTCAGCAAGTAATAAATCATCAGGGGTTGTAACCTGCAAAATTACAAAATTTATAAAGATTTAAAAAACTTTATAAATTATAATTATATTATTACCTTTATATTGGTATAAGATCCTTCAGTAATGTATACGGGGTGTTTAAGGTGCTCGACGATTGATACATCATCAGTAACCTCAAGGCCTTCCCTGCAAAGAATCAAAATTAAATAAACGAAATCAGAATTCTCAAGTATGTGTATTAAAAAATTATCATTTTGTATAAGTTTCTAAATTCTTAGCATGTTGGATGGATATATAGATCGAAGACAAACAAATACTAGTGAAGAATTTACCTATTAACAAGTTCAAAGCCTTTCTTAAGCAAGTCAGGCTTAATAACCTGCAAAAATGGATAATTACTTAATGTTCTTAAATAGTTTTAGCAAAATTTATTGTGTGAAGTGAAGATAAAAACCTGAGGTGTTTGCATTTCCCAGAGGGTTTTTCGGTCCAAAGTTTTTACCACAAAAGATTCGCTATTTGCCTGAATCAGAGACATTAGGAGATATAAATATATTTGTCTGTAGAATGTGCAAATTATGCATAATTCACTTGAAAATAATAAATGAGAAGATTTATTTCTTTTTGGATATATTTCAATTATCATACTGCCAAGTAATGAGATAGCTTCGCTATGAATAACCAACTAATAATTTCAACTATAACTTATAAGAATTGAAGTTTATTGTGAGAAAATACGAATTTCCCAATTTCACCTCTTTGATCGTGGCTTTAGCAGGAACACCTAGTACAGCTGCACCAATATTCCAACCGTCGTTTAACACCTGGTGGAACCCATTAATGTGGACTGAATATAAACCTTTGATATATACTTCTTTATTGATGTAATGTAGGGCTAATAATGAATAAGAAAACAAAAGAAGTGAAAACGAGAATGAAAAATTAAGCAGAGAATTACACCTTTGCTACATCACCAGCTAACACCAGAGGTCTTGCAGAATCATGTATGCAGACTAGTTCAGAATTTGAATCGATCGCCTGATACACAAAATCCTCATTTCTAAATGAAAAGAACTATAATCGTGAAAATGAAGTTCCAAAATTATTACTAATGAGGAAATAAACTTGATATACAAGCAACATATCCCTTGTATAGTCATAGTAAAAATAGATATAAGAAACTAAAAAAGTGGATATACCTCCAATCCACTGTAAACAGAATCTTGTCTCTCCTTTCCAGGTAAAGCAAATTTCAGGTCCACATGGATATTGTCTTTGGCATCTAAAACAATGTAAGGACAGATGTTAACTAGACCATTTCAAGAACATCGTGTGTTAAAGAAATTGATTTAAGTAATACATATACAAACCTTCGAAAATGTCTTGATAAGAAGGATCACATACTACAACAATTTCTTTCACTTGAGGCATCTTTGAGAATGTGTAAAAGCTGCAAGATGTTTAGTTTCAACAAGCAAAAGATGATAGGAAAACATGGATTAGATAGAAAAACTTATTTTGAAGTCCTTTACTTATCCTTTGTATAATATATCAAATTGCTCGCGAAAAGATCACGCAAGCAACAAAACAAATCTGTAGCACCTATTTCTTATATCTTCGAAATACAGGTATTGAGTGGTTGCACTCACCTATACAATGCAATGGGTTGGCCTAGAAGTGGAAGATACTGCTTCGGCATGCTTGCCTACGTATCAAATAAAATATGGTGACACAGAAAAATGTAGCACAAAATAGCAATGAGACTAATCCAAGAACAAACAGGAATCAACTGAATATATTAACAAGCTCAAATCTATATTTCATTTCATGGCTGCATAACTTTGTATGAAATCTGGGCTCGTGTAATTTGCTCCTCTGAAACTACGACAACAGAAACCAAATCTCTTAAGTGCAGTACACGATGAAAATAAACGATGATTGCATGCATATTCATAGATCGACCAAGTAAACATTATTAATAGTCCAACAACAAAATTATTCATTATTGAAACTAGTGATAGAAAATTAAAGGAATTAATGACATACACCCATTCTTTTGCCCTTCCCTCCTGCAAGCAGAATAACAGAGACACTTTTGTCTCTCACCACCGCCACTTCAGAGCCCTGTTAATCATTCAAAATCAATAATTACAAAAGAAAACGAACTTTTCAGTCAAGCCCAACTCATCTAAAATAGAGGTATACACTTAACTATCAGATTATATACATATATATATATATACCTGTGGTGCATCTGAAGAGCAAGTGATTGTTGATTTTGAAAATCGTGGGCTGTTCAAAGATCTAATACTGTAATCATATTTGGGAGAAACAGAATAAGGATTCCTGAAATGGGTCGGTTTGATTGAGAATGAGGGATGAAATAACTTGATGGGAACTTGGGATAATGGAAAAGAAGAAGGTGAAATTGAAATCGAAGAGCTTAATTGAAGAAGCGTTGACATAGTGTTCTTCCTCAGTCCTCACTCTCTGCAGAAATGTAGTTAATTTCCTTTGGTTAAGCCACCAAACTCACACATGGGGAGACAGGGACAAAATATATTGTAAAGAATAATAAATATTATTAATAAGTAAAAAGACAATGGAATTTGAAAATATTTTTAGGAGCATGCTCCTCGAGGGGTGGAAAGAATAATATCCTTTGCAATCCCAATTTACTGAAGCCCAGCCCATTAAATATTAAACCAGGGCCTTGGTCCATATACAAAATCCAATTCTAAGGTACCTTACGATCTAATTCCAATAGACACAGATCAATAATTATAGAGTTATAGGCCCAAAAACATAAAATCCTTTGAAAGCCCAATTTAATGAAGCCCACCCATTAAATATTAAACCAGGGCCTTGATTTCTCAGGTCCATATATAAAGTCCAATTCTGAGGGGCCCAAAAACATAAAATCCTTTGCGAGCCCAATTTAATGAAGCCCAGACCTTGATTCCTCTGGTCCATTTACAAAGTCCAATTCCGGGGGTTACGATCTAATTCAATAGACACAGATCAATAACTATAGAGTTATAGGCCCAAAAACATAAAATCCTTTTCAAGCCTATTTATTGAAGCCCAGCCCATTTACTATTGAACCAGGGCCTTGATTCCTCTAATCCATATACAAAGTCCAATTCTACAGTCTTCCAATTTTCATTTCATAATCTGACAATACAAGAGAAACCACGAACAAGCATCAATGGCGAAGCCACTAGGGTCCACCGGAGAGTTCTTCCGACGCCGCGACGAGTGGAGGAAGCACCCTATGCTACACAATCAATGGCGCCACGCCACCCCCGGTCTCGGAATCGCACTCGTCGCCTTCGGAATCTACCTCGTCGGTGAAACCGTCTACGATAAGATGTACGCCCCCAAGCCTCACCCTCAATCTCACTCCGTTGCTTCTGCTCCTCACTGATGTTCGACCTCGAATCATCCTAAATCGTAAGGTTAGACACTTGATTTTTTTGAAATTTATCTAGATCTGTTTTTTCTTCTGGAATTTTGACTTTTTGATTGTGTATTGCGTTTAATTTGGCGATTGTGAGGTGGTAGCGTATCAATTTCTCAGCTTTGTTTATCTATTTTATTTTGTGAAGTTTAGGATTCGTCACAATAATATAGTACATTATCTTTTTAGGAATATAGGTATTGCCTCTGAGATTTGGTTATTTTCATCATAACTATGTGTGAGAAACGGATGACCTTTTTTGCAGCTGTGTAGTGTAAGCATATAAATAAACAATTCGATTTAAATCATGCTCACACATACAAACGAAAGCGGAAGCGATAAATAGAAACGAATTGATTACCTCCAGCCATTGCTATTGAAATTGTGAATTGATCAAATCGATTACCCTTTTCTTTATCTCGATTCCTTATGCTCTGATTTAGTTTCCAAACCCTCCTTCTCAATTTTCAGATGATGTTGTATATATGAGAGTAGGCTTAGTGAACCTTTAATCAGAGAAGTCACGTTTATTTATTCTGCTCTAGCCATCATAGAGAGATTTCAACGTGTGCTATAAACGTGGGTGGTTACTAGATAGTGGGAGAAAATATGGGTTGAATTAGTCAATGGGTTGACTAGTCAAAACAAATGGGCCACAAATAGGTTTTCCATAAAATCTTTATTATATATTATATTAATATATATACATATATACGGAAAACTAACATTCTCCCACTTGGCCCATATGTGAAGAGATACGATATACGAATCATAGCGACGAAATCTCTTAGAGCGAGAATTAATCTTCCATGCATTACGATATATCAAATTCTCAACACACCACACACACTTAACTTAATGAGTAAACCTCATGTTTACTCTAGGTCCAAACAAAATGATATTTCTCAACTTAATAATGTAAATATGCGCATAAATCCGAAACGAGAAAATATCCAAATTAATAAAGTTTCAGCAAAACATAATGAATGTACTACATAATGGGTGCAAGTCCCATTCTCGCGACATGATCCTTGAAAATCTTAATTTGCATGCCTTTAGTCAAGGGATCAGCGATCATTAAATCAGTGCTAATGTGTTCGATGATCACTTTTCTTTCTTGAACACGTTCCTTCACGACTAGAAACTTTATGTCGATGTGTTTATTTCGACTTCCACTTCTGTTATTCTTAGCCATGAAGACAGCAGCTGAATTGTCACAATACATTCTTATTGGCCGATTAATAGAGTCAACAACTCTAAGCCCAGATATGAAACTTTTCAACCAAACACCATGTGAGGTAGCCTCAAAACAAGAGATGAACTCCGCTACCATAGTAGAACTGGCTGTTAAGGTTTGCTTTGGACTCCTCCAGGATACGGCACCATCAGCTATCATGAACACATATCCTGATGTGGATTTAAGTGAATCATTGTAGCCACCGTAATCGGAGTCTGAATAGCCTACCACTTCTAGATTGTCAGTTCGTCTGTACATAAGCATGTAATCCTTAGTACCCTTAAGATACCTCAATACTTTCTTTGCAGCCTTCCAGTGATCGATCCCTGGATTACTCTGATATCTTCCTAATACTCCAACCGCATATGCAATATCGGGTCTGGTGCAGACCTGAGCATACATAATGCTACCAACAGCTGAGGCATATGGAATATTTTTCATTTGTTCCCTTTCAATGTCATTCCTGGGGCATTGGTCCAAACTGAACCGATCACCCTTCACAATTGGTGCTACACTTGGTGAACAATCTTTCATTCTAAATCTTTCAAGTACTTTGTTGATATAGGCATCTTGAGACAATCCCAAAATGCCTCTAGATCTATCTCTATGGATCTTTATGCCAATGACATAAGATGCCTCTCCCATATCTTTCATATCAAAGTTACTTGAAAGGAATTGTTTCACTTCACGTAGAAACCCTTTATCATTGGTTGCAAGCAAAATATCATCCACATACAACACAAGAAAACAAACTCTACTCCCACTGACCTTAAGATATATACATTGATCCATGATATTTTCTTCGAAACCAAATGAAGTAATTATTTCATGGAACTTCTTATACCACTGGCGGGAGGCTTGTTTTAACCCGTATATGGATTTGTTCAACTTACAAACCAAATGTTCACCATCCTTAGAGGAGAATCCTTCAGGTTGTTTCATATAAACCTCTTTCTCTAAGTCACCATTGAGGAATGCCGTTTTCACATCCATTTGATGTAGCTCGAAATCAAAATGAGCTACTAATGCCATAATAACGCGAAGTGAATCTTTTCTTGATACAGGAGAAAAAGTCTCCGTGTAGTCGATTCCTTCCCTTTGAGTGAACCCTTTAGCAACAAGTCTTGCCTTATGTCTCTCGATGTTGCCCAGTGAGTCTCTTTTTGTCTTAAAAACCCACTTGCATCCAATGGTTTTTACACCATCAGGCAACTCGACGAGATTCCAGACTCGATTAGACGCCATAGAATTCATCTCATCTTTCATAGCATTCATCCATAAGTTTGAATCTGTAGAACTTACGGCTTGTGAAAACGATAAAGGGTCATCATCGACTCCAACATTGCAATCCGATTCTTGCAGAAACACTTCATAATCATCAGGAATAGCTGATCGCTTTTCTCGAGTAGATCTCCTTAATGGGACTTGTTCATTCTCATGATGAACTGTCTCCTCATTTACAACATGATCTATCGGATTTTGATCAATAGTTTGTGGAATTTCTATATTTGGTTGTCTAACGCTCGATTGAACTTGAGGAGCGTGAACGACAATCAACCTATCATTTGAATCAGAGGGTGGAACCTCATAGTGGTCTTTTTCAGGAATAATATCCTGAAATTGATCACTCCCACTGATCAAATCATTCTCAAGAAATTTAGCATTTCTTGATTCCACAATCCTGGTGCTATGTGACGGACAATAGAACCTATAACCCTTAGACCTTTCGGCATATCCAATGAAATACCCACTAATAGTCCTTGGGTCAAGCTTCTTCTCTTGTGGGTTGTAAATTCTCACCTCAGACGGGCATCCCCAAACGCGTATATGTCTCAAACTCGGTTTCCAACCTTTGAATAACTCAAAAGGCGTCTTAGAGACAGCCTTGGAAGGAACCCGGTTTAATATATACGCTGCCGTCTTAAGAGCATCAACCCACAAAAATGATGGAAGTTTAACATTACTTCTCATGCTATGCACCATGTCAATTAATGTCCGATTTCTTCTTTCAGCTACACCATTCTGGTCTGGAGAACCAGGCATAGTGTATTGGAGAACAATCCCATGCTCTTGAAGAAATTTAGCAAATGGACCAGGTGCTTGTCCATTCTCAGTGTATCTACCATAGTACTCTCCACCTCGATCTGATCTTACGATTTTAATGTGCTTACCACATTGATTCTCTACTTCAGCCTTAAACAATTTAAAGGCATCTAAAGCTTCGTCTTTGGAACGAAGTAAGTAGAGATACATATATCGTGAATAATCATCTATGAAAGTGATAAAGTATTTCGAATCTTCAGCATTCATGTCCGGACAACAAATGTCCGTATGTATGATTTCTAATAAGTCAGAACTCCTCTTAGCACCAATTTTGTGTTTGTTAGTTTGCTTTCCTTTAATGCAACTAACACAAGTATCAAAATCGGTAAAGTTCAGAGTACCAAGTACCCCTTCCTTTACCAATCTCTTAACTCTCTCAATGGAGATGTGTCCCAATCTCCGGTGCCACAACATAGAGGAATCCTCATTCATAATACATCTTTTTAAACCAACATTAACATGCATAGAATTATGAGTGGTATCACTTTGCAAATTAAGATGAAATAAATTATCAGACAATGTACCATATCCAACAACTTCAGAATTTTTAATAATACTAAAACCAGAGTCTGAAAAGTTAAAGGAAAATCCAAATGGTAAAAGTCTAGATACTGAAATCAAATTTCTTGCAAAGTTCGGAACATAAAACGTTTTCTCCAAACGTAAAGTAAAACCACTACTTAAAACTAAACTGCATGTCCCAATGGCTTCCACATGTGAAGATATCTTGTTTCTCGAATAGATAGATCTTTCACTGTCCACTGGTTTCCTTAGGTTTGTCATACCCTGCAAGGTATTCGAAACATGGATTGTAGTTCCAGTATCAATCCACCATGTATTATGATTAACATTAACCATATTAGATTCATAACAGACAAATGCTAAAAAATTACCTTTCTTCTCAAGCCAAGTCTTGAACTTAATGCAGTCTTTCTTCATGTGTCCCTTCTTTTTACAGAAGTAACACTTTGACTCCTTCTTTATGACTTGGTTCACATGAATCTTTCCCTTTTCCTTTTCCTTATTGTGATCCCTTTTCTTCTTTGAAAAAGAAGTTGTAGCAAGGTTCACCTTTTCGCCCTCTTCCATCAACAATCTACCCTCCTCTTGAACACACATGGTCATAAGCTCGTTAATTGACCATTTGTCCTTATGTGTGTTGTAAGAGATCTTAAAGGGGGCATATTGTTGAGGTAGAGTGCACAAAATGAAATGGACTAGGAAAGATTCCGACATGGTAACTTCTAAAGCTTTTAGTTGTGCCGCTATATCCCTCATGCGCATGATATAATCACGCACTCCTTTAACCTCAGTGTGCCAAGATACTCAATACTCAATTTATTTTTCGTATATTTTATGATTTCCAAGGCAGGGAGTATTATTTTCCCCACCGACATATTTGTTATTTGTTACAAGCATATAAGGTTTTATTTTTGGATCCACTTTTCTTTCGTTACTAAAATCATTGAAACTAATTGAGTTTGAGTAAAATTCTAAACCCCTTTGTGCAACTTTCTTCCTTTTGGATTTTCTCTGAATTCCTATATAGGACCCCATATACCTCTCGCCATCAATCGATGAGAACTTCATAATCAAGGTGCTGGCGAGAGCCTTATCAGAGGATGCAAACTGCTGATCGATGGCTTCAAGGAGATCCTTGACCTTATCATGCTGTTCGACAGAACCCCGAATACTAGCACAGATTTTGGTCTTTATGAACATAACTGAGAGACGATTAGATCGCTCCCACTTTTCATAAAGATCAACTGCATCAGGAGTACTAGTCTCCGTTATGCTAGGGGGTTCGTCTTTCCGAATAGCATAGTCAATATCCATCCATCCCAAATGCAGTAACACCCTCTCTTTCCACACCTTGTAGTTATCACCACTTAATTCAGGAATGTCACATTTGACATCAGAAATATTTCCAGGTAAAATTACTGCAAATTAAAAGTACATGCTCATTAAGAAAATTGAGATTTTAAATTTCACAATCTACCAATGTAAATCATGCTCATATGAATCTAGTGACATAAAACTTGCCTGTGGGCTAAAGTCTACTCAATCAGATTCAATACAACCTTATAGTGAAACTGTTAAACCATTATTCCTTAACTCCTGTGGGTAGATTAAGAAACATAATCTAACACTTCACCCTAATTAATCATGCAAATACAATAAAATTTCTTGTGGGCATATCTCATTATATTACGCATTATTAATTACAATTAATGTCTAGTATCCACATGTGATTTCGACATCAAATTTCAAATAATTAGAGATGCTGTGGCTAATCCCTAATTAATAAAATTTAATCACTTGACATTTCACTTTATTTTATATACCCATCTTTATGTATATAAAGTGTAGAACTTATTATAAAACAATTTATGTTATACATAAATTTGCTCCAACAATATGAAGACAAATATCAGAATGTTATTTTATTTTCTGAAATCATCCAAAATGAAACAACTTAAGGTTTGGATCTCAAATAAACATAACCTTAACATAATGATTGTAAAAGCTATTTATTTTCCTCAAGTAGCTTTCAAGAATTTTCTAAACAATCATAAAACATTGATTATTATATAAAGCATTAATACAGTAGGTGCCATTGCAGAATTAACAAAGTAAACACTGCTCTTCATATAATCATGAGGATGTATATACGTGCAATAAGTATATAAGCATGAACAACATGATTAGTCAACGATTAATCTATTAAACTTGATATAGAAAGGTAAAGCTATGACTAAGGTCCACTTACTCATCCATGCCAAAAATAATCACTGCATATATATAATATGTATATGTGTCCATGTATTCATTACCATATATATGCATTTATATTCAATTTTCACAAATCACTTTGTCATAAATGTGAAAACCATAAACACACATGCAGTACATGATTCGATACATGAATTAGCATTAACAGTCCATTATGCGAAAACAAAATATTTAATCCTTTAGCAGCATCACCAATTAATTAATATGCATAATCGGCAAAGACAAATTGACAGCTTCTACAGCAATCCCAATTCACAGCTCCATAATTCTAAATTGTAAGGGTTTCCGAATGAATAAAACCAAATGTAATTAAAATTATGCTTCAAATCGAAACGACATACATGGCTCAAATATTCATTCAACACAATTCAGAAACGATAACAAATTTCGTAAGCAAGGCAGAGGCGATTACTCGCTCTGATACCAAATGTAAGCATATAAATAAACAATTCGATTTAAATCATGCTCACACATACAAACGAAAGCGGAAGCGATAAATAGAAACGAATTGATTACCTCCAGCCATTGCTATTGAAATTGTGAATTGATCAAATCGATTACCCTTTTCTTTATCTCGATTCCTTATGCTCTGATTTAGTTTCCAAACCCTCCTTCTCAATTTTCAGATGGTGTTGTATATATGAGAGTAGGCTTAGTGAACCTTTAATCAGAGAAGTCACGTTTATTTATTCTGCTCTAGCCATCATAGAGAGATTTCAACGTGTGCTATAAACGTGGGTGGTTACTAGATAGTGGGAGAAAATATGGGCTGAATTAGTCAATGGGTTGACTAGTCAAAACAAATGGGCCACAAATAGGTTTTCCATAAAATCTTTATTATATATTATATTAATATATATACATATATACGGAAAACTAACATGTAGGTTTGTTGAGTTTTGTTTTTGTTAGGTTATTTTTCTGAGCTGGGGAAGCAGGAACTGATTCACAGATATGTAACTTCTAATTATATAGGTATTCATCTGCAAAGTAGAATACTTGATTGTAGTTTTAGCTGATAATCTGGAGTAGATATGGATTCTTGGTGACATAGAATTTTGGGCGTTAGCGCAGGTAATAAGAAAACTAGGCTAGATAATTAATGGTTTTCTGCATATGGTTATCTAAAGGACTCTTATACTTGCTTGGAATAAGCTTTCTACTTCATTAATTCTATAGAAATTCACCATATATTAAATTTATTTTGATCAATTCAACATATATAAATTCAGCAATACAAATACAACTATATAAATTCAACATAAATATAGTTGCAACTTATGCTTATATTACGTTTAATGTTGAAACAAGAAAAAAGATTTAGAAAAAAGAATCCAGATAAACAATGATTTAGATGAGTGGTATATCTGCTTGTAGCACGGGTAGACTGTAGAGACAAAAAAACATATTGCCATATGTTCTATAGCTTCATGTTACACATTACATCATCTAGACAGGAAAGAAGGATATTGTTAACCTGCTGTAATGGATTGTTCTTCACTTTATTCTGTGTTAGAACTTCGATATTCCTGGAAATTAGTTGCAATTTAGCTAATACCCAACCACAGATTGCTCTGCATCGATGTTCTTGTTTTAAGATTTTATATATTACTACTCTGTTTTGAGGGTTATATTGATGATGCAGTTACTATTCTTGTTTACATAATTAATCGGATATGAAAATGTTTCACCAAGATTGATTATTTGGTATGTATGTTGATCATGCAGTGAACCAAGTGATGGGCAAAGAGTGTTGACAAGGATAATGTTTCTCACTTTCCTCCATTTCTTTTAAATAAAGTTTCATGAGACATGTTTGTTGCTTTTGATTTGCTATAAACTTTGAATTTGTAACATAGTTAAGAATAACTATTTCGTGGTCTCACTCTCTCTGGCTCAGTTGTTAACAAGGTCATTGCTTATCTTATCTCAGTTGTTTGAACTATAATTAAGCTTCAAAATTATATTTGAGCTTGATTTGATTGTTAATTGAGGTGAGTTCAAATGAGTTTTAACTGAACCGAACACGAATTGTACAAATTTTTATTATTTTATTACCAATCGAGACGAGTTTCAAAACTTATAAAACACATAAAGGTTGTCCAAGCTTGGTATGACAAATTAATGAATGGAGCTTGAATGAGCTTTTATTGATCGAGCTCGAGTCGAATATCAATTGGTTTGATTTGATTTTCAGCCTTAATAATGTGTATAAAATATGTGTTGCGTACGTGTACTAGTATGCAATGTATGTATTAAGATGTGCAATTTGTGCATAAAAAAGTGTGTTGCGCACATGTGTAAATATATGCGGTGTGTTAAAATTGTGCCATATGTAAAGTGCATGGAAAATGGCAATATGTGTGACGTGTAGAATAATTGTACGTGTAAGTGCAAAAATAGTGTGGAGTTTGTGTTAATGTCCGTCCATATTAAGAACAATAAATGCAAAAGAGATGCGTTGGAAAAGTTGCACCGATTTGGACCGAAGATGTGATCAACTTGAAACCGAGTTCAACCAACTTAGACCCAAGACGGAGTAAAGAAGGACCTAAATTAGACCCAAAATCCTATTTAAGATAAATCAGACCCAACCCGAGTCCAAAATAACATACAACTCTCAGGTTGGGTTAGACCCATTGTCCACAACCTGTTTGCCATCTCTAACTTTTGCAGTGTCCCAAATTTCCAATTTTTACGGCGAAATATATTATCACATCAAGAAATTTAATCTATACGAAAAAGTTGTTGTCAAATTCATTAAAATAGAGGAGAAAATAGGGGTGTTTACGAGTCGAGCCAGCTCGAAAATAGTTCAACTCGAGCTCGAGCCTTAAAATGCTTGTTCGCTAGCTCGCGAGTCGGCTCGCGAGCTGGAATAAAAAATAATTTATAATTAATATATATAAAAAATAAATATTTATTAAAAAATTTATAATAATATATCATATGATATATTTTTACAAAAAAAAAATATTTTTTATTAAAAAAATTATTTTTTTGAGCCAGAGCTCAAGTCTGGCTCCAGTTCGAACGAGCTCGAGCTCGAGCTCACTTTCCTGCAGCTCGTCGAGCTCGAACTCGAATTTTTGGCCCAGCTCGGCTCGTGAACACTCCTAGGAGAAATAAACCCGTACAATAAGAAGACAGATGAAGACATGTTAGCGCACTGAGCTAGCTAGCAGATTAACTACCATCTAACTTAAACAAAAGATTACAACCATGCAATTTATTCATACCACCTCTACTAGTATTTATCAACAACACCAACAGCTCGGCCAACTGACAAATACACATAGAGATGATTTATTTTATTTCGAAAACAAAGAAAAATATTAGCATTTTAATGCAACATACAATACTTTTGAGATTTTCAGTAAAAACCATGACCATTCCCTGTGTTGAATTGGCCATTTGAACTTCCAGTTATGTTTCCAAAATGATCATTTTCACCAGGAATTAAACCACCAATACCCTGTGGCATCATCACAGGGTTCACATTGTCCTCAAAATTCTTGCCAAATTCAGCCACAACCCTGTTCACATAGTCGAGCCCCTCCAACGAGGCAGATGGGTCCCACATCTTTCGTTCTTCGCCTTTTCTCCACATCCAGTAGAGTCTCAGCAAGCGATAAACGATCCAGGTTCGATTGGTTAGCCCTGTTTGAGCTCTCATGGCCTCGAATCAAATGATTTCGAGGCTCGGGATTTGCAGCAAGGTACCTCTCGGGGATGGTGTCAATATCAGGATGGCAAAAACAATGTACTTTCTGGCTCGGGGTAAACACCACAACAGCAGCCTCTGCACCGGTTAGGGTGCAAAGCTCACAGGCCTTGTTGAAAACTCCAGCACGTCGTTTTGAAAACGTAACGTTTAAGCTTTTCTCGTTTTCGATCTTTTTCATTTCTAATCTTTTGCGACTTTGGTTTTTTCTTGATTCGGGTTGGTTTTCTAAACTCATTTTCGAACGAAAAATGGGGAAAAAACGGGAGATTTTGCAAATGTTAACGAATGGGTTTTTGAGTCAGTGCTTCGAGCCATTTATAGGAAGGGTGTTTAAAATTTGTGAGATTCTACATTCTATTTGTTGGAAAGAAATGAGTTTTTTCTTCATTTCAATATGAGTTTTTAGCCATTATGATAGTTTTAATTAGTTGTGAAATTTTATAATTTCCATTATAAACAAATCATGGTTTCAATTCAATCTTGTAGATATGATCATGCTAAAGAATTACAATTGTTGTTCTTTTTACCATCCAATTGTTCCAAGTGAAGATCAAAGGGTCATTACAAGTGTAGTATAAAATAAGTCAAATGTAATAAGTTGTTAGGACCCAAAACAAGTATGTTTTATTAAAATATCAAACACCGGTTCTAAAGTTTTCAAAATTACAATGACACCCATTGTCAGGTTTGACATGACCATTAAGTATATGAAATTCGTTTCTATCGCATTGAAACCGCCCTTCAAATAAATATAACGGGAAACAATAATATTTGTATTAGAATTAAAAAAAAACAAAAATGCGCACATAGAACAAAGACACATACACAAGTTAGGTGTTGGGTTCAGATTGGAGATAGTTGAACGTGAGTACGAAATCGGACTACTAGGTTTGATGATGGTGATGGGGTTGAGGTAATTAGGGTTTGTGTATGCGTAATGTGTATGGAAAATGTGATGCTTAAGTGTAGATGTGTAATGTGTTTAGAATTCGAGTTAAGTCGAACACATTTTTATTCAGATTTGTTGAATTGTTAATTGAGCCGAGCTCAAACGAGATTTAATCGAGCGGAAAGGTTGTTCAAGTTTGGTTTGAAAAATTAACGAACCGAACTCAAATGAGCTTTTATCGATCAAGATTTAATTTAGTTTGATTTTCAGGCCTAATAATGTGTTTGTGTATAAAATATTGTGTTACACGTATACAATGTGTTTATATAAAGTTTGTTGTATGCATTAAGATGTGTAAAAAAATGTCTTGCGCACGGATGTGTAAATATATGCGATGTGTTAAAATTAAAATGCACGGAAATGACAATATGTGTAACATGTGTGTAAAAATGGTGTGTTGTTTGTGTTAATATCCAAATTAAAAACAATAAATGAAAAAGAGATAATTGAAACAACTTGAAAACGATTTCAACCAGCTTAGGCTCAAAACGAAATAAAAAAGAACCCAAATTAGACCCAAGATCCTATATAAGATCAATCAGACCCAACCCAAGTCCAACTAACATAGAACTCTCAGGTCGGGTTATACCCATTGCCCAAAACCTTTTTGCCATCTCTAAACAGTGTCCCAAATTTCACATTTTTACGATCAAAAAATTCAAATTATACGGAAAAAAGTTGATGTCAACTCTTACCATTCCATGTAAATTTCTATCCCATACGGCAGTGTTTTCAAACTTCTATTACATTAGCAGCACAACAGAAACTCACAAATCTATTAATAATATATTAACAAAAAGAAACTACCAACACCAATGAAAAAACAAAAAAATACAATCAGTCTATATATATATATATAGCAGTTTTCATCATCTGTTTAAGAAACTAAAAAAAAAAAGATACATTTAGCGAAAAATTCTATACCCTCTTGGCCTTTCAAGCCTGAAATTCTTCACTCTCCGGTTTTTCACTCCCACAACATCCTTAAGCGACACAAAGCTCAAATCATGGGCGGTAACCTCGTTCCTCCAACGCTGCAAGGATCTAAACTCCTTGAAAGTTCTCTTTTTTGGGCTAAACGAAACAAGTGAATCGCAACTAGATATAAACCACAAATCCCCATTGCTCAAGAACTTAATCGGCCTATAAAAATCCTCAACTCGCAACATACAGTAGAATTTCATGTCAATGCTGAATTCCTTCGTCCACGAATCTCTAACACCATATTCTCTCATTACCCAAACCTCAAAATCGGAATCTTCGTAAATGTAGCATATGCAAAGGGAATCTTTCAACACCCCAGTGTTGATCCACGAGATTTTATTCACATACTCTGTTTTGAAATGAGGTGGCGGTGGGATATACCCGAATTTTTCGTTTTCCAAGTCAAATGAACTTATAAGCTCGGAGGGTTTACTGCTGTTGGTTATCCAATGAAGGGATCCATTCAAGAAAGGATCGAAAGATGCCCGTCTCGGCAATGGAGCATTTCCGATCATCCTCCATGAATCTGATCCGACGGTGTGTATTTCTGCAACCACCCTAGTTGAATCTATGGATGATGTCAAATACATGAGACTGAGGACCTTGTACTGTTTACTCCTTGGGCAATAGCCAAAACCGGAGTGGTTTGCATAAGTATAAACCGGAGGTGTTGATGAAGTTGTTAAACTAGGAAGCTTTATCAGTTCACAGAGTAAAGGATTGCAAATGCCATAAAATGGCTTTGATGGTGAATCGAAGCGCAAACAGAGCAGCCCATTACACGAACCGACAAGAGTTAATCTTTGTGAACGATAACTGAATTCAGCATCAAATGTACTTAACGCACGAAGCCCTTGACGAAAATAACATTGGTTTCTTAGTTTAATAACTTGATCATCACTGCTGCAAGAGGACAGAGTGGCTTCACTGAGATCGAACGTGAAGAAGTGAAGGGCACCCCATTTCCCCACGTTTTCTTGAAGAATCAAGTTAGTTTTCAAGATAGGTGCTCTTACAAGGTGTACTTGAGCGAAATAAGGATCTTTGAGTATATTGAGGAACATTTTGCAAACACATCTACAATGGACTATGTCCTTGATGGGAAGCCTTGTAAGGATGTCACATATTATGTGGACAGGCAACTCAAGTAAAGGGAATTTTTGTCTGCTGGTCGATGTTTCAGAGGTTATGTAGTGTTGTTTGTCTATCAAGTTTTTCCCTTTTACATCACTGAAGTGTAAAGTGCGTCTTTTGTGTCTATGCATCTCCATTTTACTAAGTAATGCAAAAGCCTGTATCAGAAGGGTAAAACTGATTATGACATTTATCCAGTGTTTGCAAATGCAACTGCTTATAGATAAGTAATATGTATATCAAATGAAACTTTGATTTAATTGGAGAAATGTCGTAATCAGTTTTACCCCTTACCAACACCTGCCAACTAAGAGATTATAGATTACACTGAAGTTTAGATAATAAGATGCAAAAACACTCAAATAACATATTTTAAACCATAGGTAGATAAGCACTTTAGAGTTTGCAAACACTCCTTTAACATCAATAGAAATCAAATGAGACAGAAGAAAGGCCATTGTCCAATGCAGACATTGCAATGTTTACAATTACACAAACACACAAAGTAAAATTTTGTTTTAACATACACGGAGAATTAATTATTAACCCGGGAAAAAAGTAAGGCAGATGAACCACTTGAAAGTTGAAAAGCAGAAAATCAACATTATAGGAAAGAACTATGACACTAGAGGACCAAATTGTTACTCATGTTGCTCTGTTCTCGATCATTAAAATTCACATAAAAACACACGAGAATGGAGAAGTAAAATGATTTTGCACCCAATTGAAGAATAATGCCATATGGATGCTTTGGGTATTACCAAACTACTAAAACAAAAGACTAAAAGAAAGAATAGAGACACAAGAGTTTTATTATCCTCTCGATTTACTATCTGTAACATACATTTTTCACATCACTAGTCTCACTCTGTTTTACATTGTCAGATAGGGGAATAAAATTTGACATTCAAGCTTAAATTTAACACACAAATCCAAATTGCTTTAACAAGACAAGATCATCAAAAAAAAAAAAAAAAAGATAAACAACTAGCCTATGTTATTCAAACAGATTAGATGTTTCTGAACCTGATAAATAGAAATTGAAAGTAATCTAAAAAACAATTTTACTAATCTTTCAAGAGAAAACCAACGGACAGAAATTAATTTCAAAAAGATCGATTCTTGAGCCCCTGAAAATTCAGATAATTTAAATTCGCCCCAATTGTTTCCACCTCTTGAACAATCAATTTTTATAATCGATCACACATCAAAACTACAAGCAGATCTCATCCGAACCATCGTAATTCCATCAAATCAAAAAATGAAATCAAACATGATCTTGAATAATCGGCGCCATCACAATTATAACGAAACAAACTCGAAATCAGATCACGCGACCCCGATCGCACAAGAAAACAGCGTGCACGAACGTTGAATTGGAGCAAATATATAGAAAAAAAAGAGTATAAACAGGCAGAGGTGAGAATTAAAGAGATGGGTACCGAGGATCGAAAAAGTGAAACCCTTGATTTCTGTTCTGCTGCGCTGTCTGGTTGCTCACCGCTACTAAACCCGAGAGAGAGAGAGAGAGAGAAGAGAGGGAAGAGAGAGAAAAAGATTCTAGAGAGAGAGAGAGAGGGAGTAATAGAAGAAACGTGTGAATACGAGGATATTGATATATAATTTTATAAGGTTGACTTTTACCTTTTTTTTATTTCTCTTTTTTGACTTTTAGAATTACTTCGAAAAACACACACTAAAAGAAAATATATAATATATCTATTAATCTATCTATTTGAGGGCTGTCGGTTACTTTTGTTGATCATCTAAAAGCCTCTAAAGATTCAATCCTAATTTTATGTAATTTTAAATTAATTTATTATCAAAAAAAATTTTAATTGGTTAGTTTTTAGTTTTCACCCACATTCTCAACCCACTATGACATGACTAAACTCACGATTATCATTCTCTATCCAACTAAATAGGTGGTTTCAAAATTTGAATAAAAACTGAATTCATCCCTCCATTATTTTGAAAAGGTAACCGTGTGGAAAAATTATTTCCTAAAACAATCTTCCCCATTTTCACTTTTTTGCACATTTCAGTAACATATTTTTCATTTTCAGGTACATATAAACACAAAGATAAGGTATGCTGATGGGTACGTATAGAAAATATTATTTCCTATAATTATCTTCTCCATTTTCACTTTTTGCACATTTATTATGTTTTCTTTTATTTTTCATTTCACTAATATATTTTTCATTCCTATCTATTTTTTATTTTTCATTTTCAGATATATATAAACACAAGGATTTAGCCATGCTAAAATTGTATAAACATCTCAATAACATTATGATAATTCAATTATGTTCCTTCTGTTATGAAATTTTGCAATGAAATTTCCATTTTTCCTTATAAAATTTGTGTAGCAATGAAATTTGAATATAATTTTTTTCTTTATTTTTGGATATTGAAATATGTAATATGCTGTTTAGACTCCCATTTTAATAAAAAAAATTGTTTGTGGCTCTCAAAATATTAAATTTCTCCATTAACTGTTAATCTAATACTTGCTCCAAAATATTTACCACTTATATTTAGTTTTTGTACTATTTAATTTTTTGTTTATATTCATGTTAACTAATCTTTTTAACTTTTTGTCAACTGATTTATATTTATGTCCACTAATTTTTATTTTTATTTTTTTCGATTGACAGTGATGTGAAATGGAGTTCTTTCTATTGTGGAAGTGAGATGTAGTTTACTTACAATTCCAAGCCTTTCCTATATTGTTGCTAATTTGCTAAATGAAATTGCAATTTACACATTTCCAACAATATTGTGGAAGTATTAGAATTTACACAATATCAGATGGGCAGTGCTAGAATTGTATCCTCCATACTGTCCTTATAGATTCGTTTTGCCAGTTAAAAAGTTAGAACTATATTGATGTTTTTGGTTGATAAATTAATTATACAACAATAGTAGTCGTAATTAAAATTATATTACCGATATGTTTTAGCCTATTCTCTTACAAACACCAATTATTATTAGATGATTGATTTAAAATTTTAACATGAAAAATAAGTACCCATACTAATGTGTACCTATTATTGTAATTTCTTGAACAAATTATTAGAAATGTTATATAAGTTATTAAAATGTAGTTTCATTTCTATATTTAGCTATATTTCATTTCCTTTGGATTTTGCATGTCGAACATAAAGAAGCTTTGAAGATTTTATAGATATTTATAATTTTTTAACAATTTCTGTAAATTACGATAATACTGTTTTTTGTTACATTTATAATTTACAGTGATAACGATGTTGCTTTTCACTATTTTGTATCAATGATTCACAAACCATTTTTTAGGAGAATCGTTCATCTTATGTTAACATAAAATATGATTTTAGATTCAAAGTTAGACAAAATTATCGCTTCTTATAAGTTATATTTAAATTAACATAAATCGTGCGTAGCACGGGTTACACACTAGTATATATATATATGATGATTGTGTGTGATATGGATGTTCAGTCGAATAGATAAACTTTATGTAATAATTTTGATACAATTAAAAATAAAAGAATGAATAAAATGGATGTTCATTTTTGGGAGATAAGTTAATAAAATTGTAATATTGACTTGAAATAAAATAAATGTGAAGTTAATTGGCCCGTCAAGGCATCAATTTCAACACATACATTGAACCTCGATAAAAAAGAATAAAATCGATATAAAGTGAAAATGTAAAACACAAATAATCGATATAATAGTGTGAAAGAAGTTTATTTTAACTACATTAGATACAGTTCCTGCCTAAATATTTCATCGGGATGTACTAGTATATAGAAAAATATTAATTTCGTGGAGTTAAAAATAAAGGTAAGAAAAAAAATATTTAAAACATCAGTAAAATTTGAGTGGGTAATTACCCCTAAAGTGCAATTATTATAGACTTGTAGTTAGTGATGTAGTTAGAAATACTGATAAATGGGAAGTTAATTTAGTAGTCAGCAAAAAAATAAAGAAAAAAAATAATTTATAGTCAGTGAAAATAAAATTCATTTATCAAAGTAATAAAAAAATTATAAATTAATTTTGAAATTATTAGTGATACTAAATTTAGCCCAAGAAAAAAAAAATGCACTATTGAACTCGCATCGATCTCCACAATATATTTTATAGTGTCAGTTTATGGTACAATAATGAGTGACTTTTCTATAATTTTTTTTCTAAATTCAAAAACTAGAAATTGGGAATCAAGAATATATAAGTGAGATAACATATCCAAACATATTTTTTTAGCTCCCAATTCTTTTTATAATTGGAATTTAAGAATGTAATAAAACCATACTAAGAAAAGAAGATAGTAACTCCATCATAATGTTTGTTTATGTTTTTGAAATTTAATTTCAAGATTTCAAATCACAAAATTTTAAATCTACTTAACACATCAAATTTTCTTCTCAATTTTCTTTTTTCAACTCTACTTTTTCAATTTTCAATACTAACTACCTATCAATCAACACATCAATCATTTTACACATTCATCAATTACAATTAATATATACATTATTTTACACACTCATATATATATTTATTTATTTAAATAATCATTACAAAAACAACTAATTCAATCATTAAACATCAACCAATCATCATTGATTTGACACATTACAATTTTCAACCTAATTCTAAAAACATAAACAAACATCTACCATTTTCACACGAATTTCGATAGTACGTCATTCCCGAGAAATTTTCAAAATTCTAACTTAAAAACATAAACAAACATAAACCTTTAACATAACCAAAATTTTAATTAGAATAGTATCAAGTTGGACACATTTTGAAGTCGTATTAAAAGAACGTCTTAATCCACTAACATATCTGATATTGATTGATTGTAATGGGACTGATGTTAATTGTAATATCCTAATCCGAGTTTGGGGTATAAGAACAAAGATTACAACCTATTTCGATCAATAAAAAATCAATTGGACATATATCTTTTTACTATATTATAGCAAGAAAGTAGTTATTTTCACTTGAATGCTAATTTTTTAAAAATAATAATTAATAATTATCCTTTCATAACCAATTCAACGACTATCTCAACTTCTGTAAAAAATATTATATTTTCACCTTTCAAAATTAAAATATCTATATATATACATTCAACACACATATTTGAGAAAATTTTAGCATTGTTTGTTTATGTTTTCAAAACCATTTTCAACTTTTTAAATCACAAAATTCAAAATAAAACTTGACACACCAAAATCTCATCCAAATTCTCTTTTTTTCAACTCTACTTTCTCAATCTCCTATATAACTAACTATCAATCATATATACAACTTTTCACACATTTACCAATCAAATCAATCATTATACAACTTTCTCTCTCATATTTTACAACTTTTTATCTATATTTCTTTGTTTTTTACTCTCATAATCATTATATACACAACTAACACAATTATTCAACACATCACACATCAACCTATCATTATTGATTTGACACATTTTACAACTTTCAACATATTTTTAAAAACATAAACAAACAACTATCATTTTCACACGAATTTCCATAGTACACAATTCTCGATAAAAATTCAAAATTTTATCTCAAAAACATAAACAAACAGAGCTTTTTTTTTATATTTTCATCCGTCCATAACCAACTCCCCACTATCTCAACTTTCATAAAAAAATATTATATTTTCACCTTCCCAGACATACGTGACTGGCTGTGTTTGATTAATTTTGACCATCTAGTATTATCAAAAAACTTAATTGAAATTTTTGATAATTTTTTTAAAAAAATTATCAAGTGTGTTATCACCTATCTCGTTAGGGATAATGTCCATGTTCATCATATCTATCATTTCAAATATGATTTGTTTCATCTTTTTTATCTTTTTATATTCTTTTTTTGTTTACTTAAATTTCACTAACAACTAATATAATACCATACTCGAAGAATATATCGCACATAGCATGGGACACACCTTAGTATATATATAAAAGTGATAATATATATCATGTCTTATACTACGATTTTTTATATTTCTTAGTTTTGGTAATTACAAAATTAATTGATTTTAATAAATTTACTATATCTAAATTCTCTAAATTAAAAACTAGTGAAAAATCGATAATACTAAAACAGTCATATATAATATATTTATATAAATGGTGTATAATTATAAATGATGAGATGGAACATTTTGATTAGCCAATTGATGTAATTCCAGCATACATCCCACATTTATCTTTTTGAATTCTCATGCCCCTTCCAGATTTTGCTTTTCTTCTCTAGAATTCTGTAGACTCTCTTACACTCATCTCCCTTCACTATGATCTTCATCTCTGTAAACACTATAAATTCCCCTGTCATCTCCAAACACACACAAATCACAAAAACACACACAGTACACACAAATACACACAGTACACACAAATTAACTCTCAAGATGCAGAAAGCAAAACTCACCACAATGCTCACAGTATTCCTAGCCATGGCGGCATTTCTTCTGCCAACCAAAACCCAAGCCCTCATCCCATACACACGCCCCTCACTCTTCGACATGATGTTCCCACCACCAGAACTCGACCCCTTCAGGATCCTCGAGCACTCACCGCTCGGCATCCCCAGCCGCGACGCCGCCGACGACCCCATCGCACTGGCGCGCGCCGACTGGAAGGAGACGCCGACGGCGCACGAGATATCGCTCGACATACCCGGGATGAAGAAGGAGGACGTAAAGATCGAGGTGGAGGCGGAGAACCGGTTGCTGAGCATCAGCGGGGAGCGGAAGACGGAGGAGGAGGTGAAGGACGAGCGGTGGCACAGGGCGGAGAGGACCGTCGGGAAATTCTGGCGACAGTTCAGGCTGCCGGTGAATGCTGACCTGGAGAACGTCACGGCGAGGTTGGTGGATGGGGTTTTGAGGATTAGTATGCCCAAATTGGGAGATGAAGGAGTGATGAAGAAGAAGGAGCCTAAGGTGATTAGTGTTGTTTCTGATGATAATGATGATAAGGGTAATGTTGTTAAGGCTACAAAGAATGAACTCTAGAGTTTGTTATTACGAGTGATTAATTACACGTATGTGTGTTTGCGGTTTGTTTGTTTCGTTTTTGTAATGGAGAAAGTTTGTCTGTGTAATCTGAGACTGGTTCTGTGTATGTATGTTTATCATATTGTTGAATAAGATCTATCTGGATTTTAAGTTCAAAATTTAGATTCTATTCAAAGTAAATCCTCATTCCTGATGTTAATATTGAAAATTTGAAATGGGCCGCTACTGAAAATTAATTTTGTTAATTCAGCGGAATATGCTATAAAAATATGACATATAAAACCCTGTAGTTTTGTATACTTTTTGATCTTAGACTCAAACTTTTATTTTTAAAGTGTAAATTCGATAGTGAAATTTTTATAGATTAGTGTAGTAGTTATAGTTTCCTTTGATGACCGGCTCGTCTTATTGGCTAGACCCATGCCTCAGTACATATATCAAAATCATTATATATTTTACTTACATTAGTATTGCTTTATTAAATTAAGATAACTAGCGTGTAACCCGTGCTATGCACAGTATCAATGAAAAAATGAAAAAAAAAATACATATCTTGTCTCATTGATAATCACAAAAAAAAAATTTACACTTTTTGTAACATTGAATGTCTTGTAATTTTAGTTTCATTGGATACAAATTTACAGCTTTAGTCCTATTGAACTTAAAAAATAAATTAAAAAAATGCAAGATTGGTCTTAGTCGTCAAAAGTGAATGAAAAATAGAATGTTGAGTGCATGCTGTTAACATACATTACTTCTTTAGAAGATTAATCAAATAACTAAAATAATTTTAAAAATGATATGTCATCAAATAAATATACAATGTAAGATGTAGTGGAGAATTACAAAAATATTAAAAATTAGAGAGAAAGAAAGAGAAAATTGAATTCATAGTGATAAGAGATGCTTAACAAATAAAATTAGATTAAATTTTACCGGTAAAATTAGAGAAATACTTTCTCGAGGGAAGAAGGAAATGATGTTCTATCAATTACAATGCCCAATGATTAGATGTATGTGGCGGGGGGAAACTATCATAACATGAACTATAAAAGGAAAATTTTAAGAATATTTGAGTTATGGAAAAAGTTTAAGTAAAACATTGATAATAAATTCAAAAAATCTAAATAAACCAATTAAGCCAAAACGTTGAAAAGAAAAATAAGCTTATAACTGATCATTTTTCAAAAAAACTAAACCGAAACCAATCTATTTTAGAATATCATAAACATATCAAAAAAATCAAATGGACATAGAAAAAAAGTTGGTAAACCATAAACCTAATAATTACAGAGAAATGATTTAAAAAAATGAATTTAAAGGGAAAAATATTAGTTCTATTATTTAAAACTCAAGTCTCAAATTTCAATATAAAATACCAATCCTATAAGCTTTAAAGATATAACAAAATAATATATTTCTAATTGTACAAACAAAAAATGCAAAAGTAAATTTTAATTGTAATTATTTTGAAAAAGAAAGAAAAAGTAAAATTGACTTAAGTGATAAATGTAATCAAGTGAGATACTCAATTAATGTGTAAATGAAGATGAACTGAATAAAAGATGAACTGAATAATAATGTATCGTCTTTCAACCTTTTAAATATATATATAATTTCAAATACATGAAGTAGAAAAATAAGAAACAAATAAAGAAAAACATATACATAACATTTAAATAAATGTATGAGAAAGCAAATGAATTCTTTCATCTCAATTGAGAAAAAATCGAAACCGTATTAGGAAAAATCTTATTAGTGAAGACAAAAGGGGAGAAAAATTCACAAAAAAATCCTTATTATTAAAATAAATCAAAGCCTAGCAATAAAATAAAATAACGAATATAAAATCAAGAAGTTCAAGAACAAACAAAATTTTAAAAATGAACCAGATATAATTAGAAACGAAAAGTTCATAGGAAAAAGATAAATGAGAACTTCAATGAAAAATTATTATGAAAGATAATTAAAAAAAATACAAAAAAGAAACGATGAATGTCTTTGAATAGATTGATTAAAAAATTAAACCAACTAAAAACAAATTATCAGAACGATGAAGAGAAAGTTTACACAAATTCATAATAATTAGTACTACGTTAAACTAAAAAAATCAAACAAAACATATGGAGCAAAAGTAAAAAAAAAATTAGAAAGAATAAAAAAATGAAACTAACAATCAGAATACCTTATTATCTCAAACCAAGCAAACCAAATCGATTCATATAGAAGAAGAAGTGGATTTTTGAAAATCATCAAATTGAATTTAGGAGTAAAAGATAATGCATGATTAATAAGTTTCTCATAAATAAATTAATAGAGTGATTTAAGGAAGAATATAATGATACGTGAAAGTTTTTTTTTTTTTTCCTTCTTGAAATTGCATAATTCCGTGAATTATGCAATTAATACGTATACTACTTAATGAAAATAGAATCTTCCATAATTAAGGAATCGATTAGTATTGTTGATTGGATGAGTCAAATATAGAAATAAATCTTAAGATATTAAATATTCAAAATTTTAATTTAAAAAAATTCAAAATTCTAGAAAATTAGAATTAGCCTAACGGACCCCACACCACTTTGTTATAATATAGATAATAGATAATAGATAATAGATACCCTCTATATTAACCATCAAATACTACTTCTACAACTCTTGAAATATAAGGTAATTTGGAATCCTATACCGAGATTAGGATCTTTCCTCCAAATAGAAAACAAATTTGGGTGATCTGTCAGATTTAGCCAAGGTCCAAAACGATAGTCCAGGTAAGTTGGGCCTAGGCCCAATTGGTGAGGTCATAATAAGGGGAGGGACAATAAGGATTGGCCCAACTAAAAGGCCCATTTTAACGCTCCAAAATCCAAGCTACTACAATACTTATGCCCCATTCTCCCCTTTCGCAAGCTAACTCTCTCTCTCTCTCTCTCTCTCACACACACAGTTGATTGGAGATGGCGACGCCGATGGTGGAAGACAACTTCGAGGACGATCAGCTATCTTCCATGACAACGGAAGATATTTCCCTAGCCTCTCGCCTACTCGATACCGAAATCCGGGTCCTCAAGGTTTGTGTTCGTTAATATTGTTGACTTAATTAGATAACGATGATGAGTTAGAGAGATAATTTGTTTCGGTTTCGATATCAATTTTTGTTGGTAAAATTCAGCAAGAATTTTCTGTAGTTGTATGATGATTATTGTTTAACTGCCATGGTACAGGAAGAGCTGCAGAGGACGACTCTGGAGCTAGATTCCTTCAAGGAGAAGATAAAAGAGAATCAGGAAAAAATCAAGCTCAACAAGCAGCTTCCGTACTTGGTCGGCAACATTGTTGAGGTATTTAGGGTTTATCTTTGGCTACAAATTGTAGGCCTTTTGTACTTAATTTTGTAAATTCTGAGTTCAATTACGGTATTTTTGGTTCGACTTCTTAGCTTCGGGATCGATGTAAGTGGAATATTTAATGGAAGCAAAAGAGTTAGTGTAGTATAGTTGTAAACAGCAATCTATGTAGGAGCTACTTCAGTTTATTACCATATATAGTATTCTTAATACTTAACAGGGTTTAGGGAGAAATGGTTAGTGGAAATAGAACCTCGGAAGGTGAGTACTAATAGCACTAGGTCTTGTTCAGTATGGATTTGTTTCTTTTTGGGTGAGAATGAGATACACTGAGCATATTGTTGCAAATTTATTAGCAATTTTCTTGGTATCTTCAGTTTATTTATGTGCAGTTTGGTGCGTTGTTGTTGGACCAATGGGATTATTACCATTTATCACCTTTTCTGCCAGATATTGGAAATGAACCCTGAGGAAGACGCTGAAGAAGATGGTGCAAATATTGATCTTGACTCTCAGAGGAAGGGCAAATGTGTCGTGCTTAAAACATCTACACGCCAGGTAAGAAGGCATATTCCCATGCAATTCTCTCATCCCATTACCCTCCAATCTTCTCGTCTTTTCCACCTTGTATGTTTCATTTCTTCTTTTTTCTCATAGCGGGAGGGGGTACGAGTTTCTTGCGTATCCCTTCCGTTTCAGCTGTTCGAATCCACTGTCCAACCAATCCCTCAAATAGAAAAAATGCATAATCAATAAGTAAATAAATAGTTCCCAACACCGGCATTTTTTATCTTGAGAAGAAACTGGTTCGGAGGTGGTTAAATGTTTCTTAATCTTATTGGATTGGTACGGTAAATTTAGAATTTTCCATCAGCATCCAATTGGAGTTAAATCGTGCTAGTTCAGAAGCATTAGAATTTTGCTATAAGAGTACATAATATACCGTGAAAATTTGGGAGGAAATGAGAATTTCTTTCTCTCTGGATGTAACATCCTCCTTGTTAGAATTAGGATCCATATTTATAACCATGAATTTTTTTGTAAAATAATCTGTAACTTGCAGACAATTTTCCTGCCGGTAGTAGGATTGGTCGATCCTGATAAGTTGAAGCCTGGGGACCTTGTTGGAGTAAACAAAGACAGTTATCTCATTTTGGATACTCTGCCATCCGAGTACGACTCTCGTGTTAAGGCTATGGAGGTTGATGAGAAACCAACTGAAGACTATAATGACATTGGAGGCTTGGAGAAACAGGCAAGCTATTTCCTTTCTTGGTCAAGCAATAAATGCCAATTAGTTACAATTCTGATGCATATATCTTTGGCTGGATCCTTTTTGATCATTGCAGATTCAAGAATTAGTTGAGGCAATTGTGTTGCCTATGACACACAAAGAAAGATTCCAGAAATTAGGAGTACGTCCACCTAAAGGAGTCCTTTTATATGGTCCTCCAGGGACAGGAAAAACTTTAATGGCTCGTGCATGCGCTGCCCAAACAAATGCTACATTTCTGAAATTAGCAGGTCCCCAGCTTGTACAGGTAAAGTATTCTCAAAGTTATCTTTTAATGATTCACCAATGCTTCAGTTTCTTTAGATAGTGGATGTGAAATATATTAATGTTTAAGTGGTTGTTGCTGTTGGGATCGCCTAGACCCTCGGGTGAAACCTCGCAGCGGAAATAGAGTTCAAAAATTATTAGAGTCGTTTCACCCAATTAAACGCCTAGCATTTATGCACAATTAAAATAAAAGCGTTAACGTACCGTTTTGATTAAATCTCGTAATTCAATCAACCATCTTGATTTCTTCTTGATGACGAATACAAATATTACGTGATCATCGAAGGTCTTAAAGCACTCCAAGTGTCGTGCCTCTAAGCGTTGTATCCACACCTTGAACGCTTCCCTCGCTAATAACAATTGTGCTAGCGATTCGTAACTACGACTATGTATAGGATCGTATGTAAGTGATGGAATATCAATTCTTCCAACTTGAAGAATATGAGAGTAATAAAACTTGGAAAAACCTAATGATTTTTGGGAGATATCTTTTTTCTCATTGTATCTAACCTTTTTCACAAGAAGAGATGAAGAACCTTTATCGAAAAAATTGTTACGTAGAGACTCGAAAATAAGGTTTTTAAAACTCTATTTTCGTCCATACCATGTATCCCTCAAAAAAGTGGACTCTTTCAACTAGAATCCTACTACATGAATGTCTCTACTCTTCCATATGTTAATACATATCAAATCCCACTATATTAGGAACTAATTCCTTATATTTAGGATTCTATTATGCATTAAATCTCCACCAAAATCCAAAAGTTATTTTCCTAATTAAATTGTCTTCCAACAATTTTATTTCAACCCATTAATTAATTATATTAAACTCTAAGACTAATTAAATTAATTAACTCTCAAGATTTATTAATTGGGCTTTCATTAATAAATCCCTTGGGCCTAGCCCATTAATTAATCAATCCCCGATCAATTAAAAAGTCCAATTAATTAATTCAAGTCCAAAACTTAATTAATTAATTTATTCCATCTTGAATCAATATCCAATATTAATTCATCTAGGCCCAATTCGAAATTGGCCATTTCGTACATACAACCGGGAAACTTATTCAAGTTAGTGTGTGACCCCTTAGGTTCATTCGAAAGCTAGCAGTGAGACCATTTCCCAAACGGCTCGGTAACAATTAACCAATCATTACCTCAATTAATCATTGCACCAAATGATTAATCTTGGTCATGAATTAACCACCAATTAATTCACGACTCTCACTGATTGAGTTCGATGTCTAGCAACGTCGACTCAACCCCTAGATTCAAATGATTATAACAGACCTCTCCTGATCACGATCGTAGCATGTGTCTCATCCTTCTGTCAGATCTCCCGATTAAATCTAGGATTTGGTTACCAGTCGAAATCCTACTAATTTAATCATATGACTATGTCAATTGGCGAATGACGACTTATGTCAACTAAGCAAGGATCACACACCTTCTTATTGACTTGCTTTGGCCAAAGACTTCAAGTCTAGTCATTCCCAAGACAGCATAGGAGATTCACTAATCATAGATTAGAGACAGATCCCATCTTGGAATCGCCTGCCAAATCACATAACCAGACTACACCCAAAATAGCCCATTGTGTGATTATCCTGTAATCATGAACTAAATCAAAGTGCAGTGGGTAATGCATTTGAACAGCCGCGATCCCTCAAGTCGTGAGGATCATCACAAGCCTACGTGACCGTGGAATTTCATATTCGACACGTCCACCAATATGAATTTCCACTGGGGTTGCTCAATTCACCATCCGCGATGTGAACCCTCATACGTTGCATAGGTTCCCAACCAATACCCATGGAACAAGGTACATTCCTCCAAGGAAATGCAACGCACAAGCAAGTCTTGACGAGTTATTGATATCCCTATCTCAATAACTCTATGACTTGGAACGCTTTTAGGATTACAGCCGTTCGAGTACATCCCATGATCACCATCCAATGCGTGACCGTACCCATAGCTCTATGTAACCCAAGAGACTTTATTACATATATGTAAAGACATAGATATATAATAAAGAAGATGCCATATAATAAATAACGATTTAAACAAGACTGTTCTCGTAGTGTTGCTAAGTATTTGGCAACCAATTGGCTTGACGGGCACCCAACACTAACAATCTCCCACTTGCCCTAAAGCCAGTTGCCCATGTATCTAAGGCCCATCCTAGATGTCCTTCAAATACCTTTGGCTCAAGGGTTTGGTGAAGGGGTTTGCTATATTTTCTATCGAGTCTATATGTTCCACTCGAACGTCACCTCTACCAATGATCACTCGGATCCATTGGTATCGCCTCTTATGTTTGGATCTTTGATGAGACCTTGGCTCCTTTGCTTTCACAATAGCCTCATTGTTATCACTGTATTGCCATACATGATCAACAATGAATGGAATTACCCCAACTCTTGGGCGTATTTCCTATCCAAACAACCATCTTAGCAATTTTCATTGCTATGTACTCACTCTCTATGGTGAGCTTTAGTCGTAGTCTCGCACTTGAAAACTTACTAACTTAGAGCACCACCAACGAGTACGAATATGTATCCGGATATCGACTTCAAGTCAACTATAATTGACTGAAGAACCAGAGTCTATAAAGCACTCCAGTTCGAATTCTCCCATTGCCATATATCAAGAAAACATCCTTTTAATCTTCCTAAGAAACTTAAGGATCGTTTCCATGGCAGTCCAAAGGCCAACCCTTGGATTGGCATGATATCGACTTTTCACATTCAGTGCGTAAGCCACATCAGGCCTAGTACATAGCATAGCATACATTTTTGCTCCTAATAGCAAGCACATAATGTATGTGAGACTTTTTTCGTCTTTCTTCAGATGCCTTATGCGACACCATCTTAGAAAGATAGAACTATGTCTCATGGGCAAGAATCCCCTCTTGGATTCTTCCATGCTGAATTCATCAGCACACTATCTATGTACAACGACCAGGAGAGACCCATCATCTCATTGCTTCTATCTCGGTATATCTATATACCTAGCACATAAGACGTCTCTCCCAAGTCTTTCTTGGAGAATTGTGTCGACAACCATCCTTTGATTGATTGCAACATCCCTACATTGTTTCCAATGAGTAGGATGCCATCAATATAAAGGATAAGAAAATGCAACCTTGCTCCCACTATCCTTCTTGTGCACATGCTCGGTCTATACGTACTTTGACGAATCCATACAACTTTATAGTTTCATCAAAAAGTATATTCCAGCTTCGGGAAACTAGTTCAAGTCCAAAATTGAACCTTTTGAGCTTACACACTTTGTGTTCGCTCCCACTAGATGTAAAGGCTTTCGGCTGCGCTACTCTCCCTCAATGTTTCCATTAAGAAAAGTAGTTTTACATCTATCTGCTAAATCTCCTAATCGAGATATGCAACAGTGGTAATAAGTGTCCGAATAGATTTCGGCATCGCTACTGGCAAAAAAGTTTTCTCATAATCAATTTCTTGCTTTTGAGAATAACCTTTCCCCACGAGGCGACCCTTATAGGTTACCACCTCTCCATCTACCCCAAGCTTTCGCTTATAGACCCAATTGGAGCCGATAAGCCTAAAGCCTTCAGTTGGGTCTACCAAGGCTCATACCTTGTTTGAGTAAATGAAGTCTATCTCGGATCTCACGGCTTCTTGCCAAATTCCCGAATCGATGTCCAACATCGTCTCCCCATAACACTTTGGATCGACATCCAAGGGAGTTTGTGTACTTAAAGTAAGTGGCATCGTCTAGTCCTCAACCATTGTCTTTGTGAGAGCTTGTGGTTCATGAGTTTCCTCAAGTTCTATACTTGTGCCTTTTATAAAAAAGAGTACCCTTTCCAAAATGGTGGCATCACAAGAAACAAATAGTTTTGTTTCTTCAAGCTATAGAAATAGTATCCAGATAACTCTTTTGGATACCCCACAAATTTACATAAAGTGGATCTCAAATCCAATTTATCTCCCACTAACTGCTTGAGAGCATAGTACCTCAAACCACATCTCAAATGAGGTTTCAGACACACTTTAAGACGGAACTTTAAACATGTATGTGCAGCAACTTCCAGGGTATAACCCTAGAAGAATGTAAGTAAGTCTATAAAACTCATTATGGATCGAACCATATTCATCAATGTTCGATTTCCACGCTCAGACACATCGTTCGATGTGGCGTACCAAACGGAGTCCATTATGAGAGAATTCCAAATTCTTTTAGATAGTATGTGAACTCACTGGATAAATATTCTACTGCTCGATCAAATCAAAAAGCTTTAATATTTCTACCAGTTTGCTTCTCTACTTCATGTCTAAACTCTTCTCAAAAGATTCAGACTTGTATCTCATAAGATACATATAACCACACCAAGAACCATTGGTAAGTTATGAAGTAAGAACAGTTCACTCATTAGACCACATACATCCAAATGGACCGAGTCCAAGGCGCCGGTGGCATGTTCCATTTGGCCTCCAAATGGTGATTTGGTCATCTTCCCTTTAAGACAGAATTCACAAGTTAGCATGCCATCTAAATCTCCAAGATCTAGTAGACTAGCTAACTTTTTAATTCTATCTTTGGAAGCATGTCCTAATCTTGCATGTCACATGTATGTATCAGTTAGACTTTTAGACTTACGTTTGCTCACATTGTTACTTTGTTGAATACACATAGTAGAAATACTTGGGGATAATATATAAATCATATGTTAAACTTGCTTCCAAAATTAACCAAAGAACATAGATAACCCTTTGTCTTTAATTGATAAATAATATCCCTCTCTATCCAAAACAAGGACAGAGATAATATTCTTTGTTAAATCCAGAACAAAATAACAATTATTTAATACTATTTTCTACTATCTATCCCTAAGTAGACGTCCCAATGGCTATGGCAGCTACCATTGCTCCATTCCCCAGCCTTAGGGTCATCTCTACTATACTTAGAGACTTACTTCTTGTCATCACTTGTAAATCATTACAAAGATGAGCACAACAAGTGGTGTCTAATATCCAAGAAGTACCATTAATCAAAAGATTAACTTCAACAAATAACATACTAGTACTAGCCCTCACAGTCTTTGCATAGTTCCTCTTTTAAGTGTTCTTTAAAACTATAGTTGTAACATTCTCCACTAGTTTTCGTTCTCTAAGAACTCTATACTAGTCGGCAGAATTAGGACAAATAAGCTAGTTCATTCTAAAAGATACATGCGAGTTGTTTCTTAACTATTAAGAAATAGGCGAACAGATAAATAGCATTCAGTTTTAATACGTTATACACATATATCATGGACTTTTAATAATATGTGTTCTCCCACTATTTTATTCGAATTCCATCACCCTCATGAAGGAAAATGAGAAGATGGACATCTTCTTAGTGGGCTTGAGATCTAACCATAAATACTATACACCCCGGTTTTACGAGCCCATATAATATTTATGATTAGTAGACTCGCCCGCCCTTCCACAACTCTTTTGTGGTTCTCAAGATGGTTTTGCCTCACCTTTCATATACACCCTGATTTTACGAGCCCATATACTAATCAGTGTTAAGTCTAACCCACCAAATTATCGTAACTAATAAACCCACCCAAGTGTCCCACGACTCGTAGCCAACACTTGGACTAGCGTATTACTACGGGCCTGTAAAGAGGCTTAGTAGACCACAGCCTTCTAGGCACCATACCCGCCCCTACGACTCGCAGTCGACGAATATGGTCTTCGCGGCATTTCACATGTTCTACTAGTGGTGGAAGGCAGGGTATAACAAAACTTTCGGTCTTTGCTATTCCCATTCTAGACTTAATATTTAAACGAGGGAATTCAACATGCAAGGTCTCATCAATTTTAGCATTTATCTTGTTTAAGGTGATCATGCAATAACATATCACATATATACAAAACGAAGATAAACACCTATATCTAGCATGCTCCATAAAACGGTAAATCATAATATCACATGCTACAGACTCACATTAAGACTTTGAGGAATTGTTAAGTTAGTAGTATAGTAGGATTATTTACTTATCGGTAGAGGTGGGGAAACTTATTTCGGATGTTGTGTTCATTCGTTTTGGATCGGGCCTGCATAGGCCCGAGGTTTCATAAACTTTCCCTGAGTCTGACGTTTAATAGTTTCTGTTCCGATGACCGGACGTTCCTCTTTAAATTTCTAATGAATGTCATATTACATCCTCGATGTGTGCAATATTTACTTTGATGCTTCTCTATAACGATCATGCAGGATCTTCCACTGATGCTCTAGTTTACAAAGACATTTGGTTGCTTTACTTGAATTTTGTTTTTTCTTCGAATACTGTAATTAAACTTTTTCTGTGTTTAGATGTTCATTGGAGATGGAGCCAAACTTGTTCGTGATGCTTTTCAACTTGCAAAGGAAAAATCCCCTTGCATCATCTTTATTGATGAGATTGATGCTATTGGTACGAAGCGTTTTGATAGGTACGTACTTACTTCCTAGTGACAGTTTCTAATTTGTTTCCCTTGTCTGCTTTCTCACTTTTCTGGATATTGAGGGTTTTGAATTTTTAATGGAGTAACTGACGAGCCTATGTACTGAGGTGTTTTAATGCTATGGTGCTGATGTCATTTGAGGTTTTCTATATATGCAGTGAAGTAAGTGGTGATAGAGAAGTGCAGAGAACTATGTTGGAATTGCTCAATCAGCTTGATGGTTTTAGCAGCGATGACAGTATCAAGGTTTTTCTCTAACTCTTTGATTTTCTCATTTTGTCTTTTGTTATTTTATTTTCTTTCCTATAGCGTTCTGTATCGTGAAGATTCTTTTAACATAAATCTCTTATAGCTTTTTGTCATTGATTCATGAGATTGAATATATCACGTTTACTTCCCGATGTTCTGACCATCGATGGAGAACGTTATAATGTTATTGTGATTCTTGCATTCTCACAAATTGTGATTCTTGCCTTCTAGTGCATTTCGATTTGGCTAGTGGTTGTGGTTTTTGATCTCATGATTTTTGTATGGTGCCTGATACTCGTTTTCTAAGTTCAGGTGATAGCAGCAACGAATCGAGCTGATATTTTAGACCCTGCCTTAATGCGGTCTGGTCGTCTGGATCGTAAAATTGAATTTCCCCATCCTACTGAGGAAGCAAGGGCTCGGATTTTGCAGGTATATGTCTGAGTTATGTGGGTCTATCATATCATTAAATGGAACTTTTGTAAGTGTGATTTACTAATAGTTATTTCGTTTTATCTCAGATCCACTCTAGGAAGATGAATGTTCATCCAGATGTGAACTTTGAGGAGCTTGCTCGCTCAACCGATGACTTCAATGGGGCACAACTTAAAGCTGTTTGTGTGGAAGCGGGCATGTTAGCACTTCGCCGTGATGCCACTGAGGTCCATTTCCATATATATATATATATTATATACAACACCCCCCTCCCACCCCCACCCCACATTGTTTTGTGAATGTCTATGATATGATAGCATGTATCTGTGTTTCTGGCATGCCTTCAGAAAAGAACTAGCTTAATGCTTTGATTTTTGCATTTTACGGTATTCATATGGTTGCCTATAGATTAAATTTCACGATCACGAAAATGTAACTGCTTACAAAGTCTCAACTGCTTATAAAAGTAGCATAAGTTAATGGATAATCATGGTTTTGTAGGTGAACCATGAAGATTTTAATGAAGGTATTATCCAAGTTCAAGCCAAAAAGAAAGCCAGCTTGAATTACTATGCTTAGGTTTCAAAACTCCTAGAGTTGCTGATGATGCATAAACACGCTTTTGCCTCGTACCACACCATGCTAGCAAGGCTCAAAACAGAAAGTTATTTAAAGGTATTGCATGCAAATGAAATGTAATTATTCTGTTGAATATGAACATTCAAGTTTACGACTAATGAAATGTCAGGATGGTGCTCATATCTGAGTTTTATTTATTTATTTATTTTAAAAAAATCTTTTTAATTGCTTGATACCTGTTAAAAACTGATTATCAATTTTAAAATTCACAAGTTTATTTTACATTAAGTAGAGCAAGTGGAGTTCTTCAGTAATGCAACTATGCATCATGATGATAGTGGACGGCTAAAACATTTTAAAAACGTATTATTAAATTGACAAGTAATTATAGACTATAATTTTAAAAACAATTGGACAAACTGATATTTGACTTTCATAATTTTTAATTTTATTTTATTGGAAAACCCATGTGTAAAGCATGTGATTCTTTCTAGTATATTAAATACATGTATTAGACATGTCCAACAAGGTCCCGGAACTGTGGAATTGGACCGGATCGAACCGTGGTCAACGGTTCCAGAACCGTTGACCACGGTTCCTGGAACCGGACCTGGACCCGGAACCGTGGGGGACGAATCGGTTACGGTTCCTCAAGAGGAACCGTAACCGGTGGTTCTAACCGGTGCCGGTGTGGAACCGCCAGTTCCAACGGCTAGGAACCAGCGGTTCCACCGAAAATTATTTTTTTTTTAATTTTTTTTTTTTTTGCTTTTTTTCGATGGTTGAGATCAAGTGTCCGTTTTAAATCAATGGTTGAGATCAAGTGTCTGTTAAATAACGGTTATATTTTCAAATTTTATGTTATTTATGATTTTACCCCCAAAATCACATATAAATATACCCTTCAACATTAGCATTTTTCTACACCAATCTCAATTCTCAATCTCTAATTTTCTATTCTCAAAATCTCAATCTCTTGCAATTTTAGTTTGTTTTGTATTCGAATATTCAGTTCTTATTCTATTAGTTTGTTCGTATTCGAATTTCGATAATTTCCATTTTTTCCGTTTTAAACTAAATCAATATGTCGAGTGGTCGAGGATTATCCCGATTATTCAAACGAGGAGGAGGATCATCTTCTTCATAACCGCCCGGAACCGCCCGATTATTCAAACGAGGAGGAGGAGGATTATCCCGATTTTATTTGTTAAACATTGTCCAAAAAAATTCAAAAAAAAAAAAAACCAAGTTTCGGAATCGCCCGGAACCGTGGAATCGGCCTGGAAACCGTGGAACCGGACCCAGAACCGAAATCGTGCCCAACTGGTTTGAATAAGGTTCTGGGGTTCCCGGGATTGGGAACCGGCGGTTCTGGAACCGGACCCGGAACCGGGAATCGGCTGAACATGTCTAACATGTATAATAAAGGATATATTTAATATTTATCATTATTATTATTATTAATATATAATGGTTTCCGAGGGGCCTATGAAAGAAATGGATTATTGATTGCGTATACCAAAGGGTATAGACCGAGACGTCGGCAAATTATATTTAGAAAGGAACTTTGAAACTGAAATGTTACAAGGTAATTGGTCTATTGGATTACTTCATTATCGTTTACACCAAATTTCACCTTAAAGAAAGATTGTTTATAAATCCCAAGTGGCCAAGTCACTTTGAATAAGAAGTTTTACTCTAAATTCATATTTTATTTCACTTTATATTTTGCAGATATATTTATTTAAAAAATATTTAATATATGTAAATATTTTGATGCATGTCATTTAATATACAATAGAAAATAAAACATAATTTGAAATAGAAAAATTTATCCAGTAACTTTTACATCTTGAAATTTAAAATAAATATGTAGTATAAGTTAAACTGAAGCCGTACGACTTAAAATTTGTGTCCTTGTGCCAATATTTGATTGTCCCACAGTGCGAGAGGCGACAAAATTTACTCTTCATCACGCCTGCGTCAATTTCCATTATTTCTTTATTTCCAAGATAGATTTTTCCATTATATATGTGTGTGTCCAATGTTTATTAATTAATTACAACCATCCATTTCTTAGTATCATCATCTAATTATCAAAGATGCTCTTTGTATATATACTCCAGCCACTAACATTATAATATTATATTATTCATTATATCGACGTCCAATTGTTTTTTAAAAAGAATTATATACTCTCTTAAACTATATTCTAAATAAATATCAATTGCCCCACCAAATAATTAAATTACAAATATCAATTGTGTACCCTACTAAATTATTAAAACATCATTCACACCCCTGTAAAACCGCTGCATCATAAGCTGCCGCTCTCACCCCACCTTCCGCCACCGTACACAACCACCCCGCCACCGTACACAAACGAGGCAGACCCTTCGCCACTGGAACACACCGCCAATCGCCACCACTTCGCCGGCAGCACCAGACCAATCAGTGTTGTTGCCACCACCACCACTACCAAAGCCTTGCCTCCTCTGCCAATTTCAATTTCCTTCTGGTTTTTGTTGTCTTAGTTTGATCTTTGAATTTTTTTTTTCTTCAACGGGTAAAATGGCTTTCACTCTATCCTTAATGGTCCAACAAATTGTTCTCGCTGGTCAGCAAGTGGGCTTCTTTTCTTCTGTGATGTGCTTTATTCGATTCTGAACGTCACTTTCTTGGTTGTAGTTGTTTCTAATTTATATCGATTCCTAAAATAGTAAAATACTTCAAGTATGATACTTTGCACTAGTTTCTTTCTTTCTCTACTTTTCTACCAATTTAATATGGTGGATGATGAGCATTTTCTACTCAATCACTGAAGTTTTGGACACTACTTTTCACCTTTTTCCCCCATTGTTCTGAACTTTGAGGAGGAACATCCTTATTTATATCAAAAAGTGTTTCGTAACCACGATTGTTGTCTCCAGACCTCTTACAATCACTTTTTGCTTTTCTTGCTATGACCCCTTTCCTTGTCTCTGGATTGTAAAAATTCCATTTGTCATTATTCTTTTACCAGTTCCATCTTGTTTACTATTTAGAACTTGATTTCCATTTCTGGGTTGGGGTTCTCAGCTAATGAAGTTTCACACTTTCGTATAATACTTACTGAGAGCAGCATGAATTTTTTATGGGTATTGGTGCTTTTATCTTCCATCTTAATTGTGGGTTTTTCAGAAGATGTTTCAAAACCAGATGATGTGCGTATTGGGGCTATTTTTTCCTTTGGAACCATCACAGGAAAAGTGGCAAAGATAGCCATGAATGCTGCTGTAGATGATGTCAATTCTGATCCCTCCATTTTAGGAGGCCGCAAATTACTTCTCTCCACACATGATTCTAATTACAGTGCCTTTCTTAGCATCGTCGGAGGTATAACTGAACTGCCTTTCAGTTTTCTCTCCACATATGTGCTTACAACATATTTTTGCAATATTATCCTTATCCTTGTCAATTCAAGTTAGTTCATATCATATCTTTGATTATACAGGATTGCAGTACATGGAGACTAAAACAGTAGCCATTATTGGACCACAAACCTCTGGAATGGCCCATATTCTATCACACCTTGCAAATGAACTCCACATTCCTATGCTGTCATTCACCGCATTGGATCCCAGCCTTTCATCTCTTCAATACCCCTACTTCATACAAACAGCACCCAATGATCTTTTCCAAATGACAGCCATAGCTAATATGATAAGTTATTTCAAATACAAAGAGGTCATAGTTGTTTACACCGATGATGAACAGAGTCGAGGCAGTATAACAGCTCTAGGCGATAAACTTTTCGAAACACGTGGTAAAATAACTTACAAAGCAGTGCTTTCACCAGAAGCCTTAGCAACTAATGAGGAAATCATGAATGAGTTGGTTAAGGTTAGGTTGATGGAATCCCGTGTAATACTTGTTCATGCCTATGCTGTAATAGGACTTAAAGTTTTCGATATGGCCCGTAAACTTGGAATGATGGATAAAGGATATGTTTGGATTGCCTCTTCATGGCTTCCTACTGTATTGGATTCCGATTTGGATTCCTTAAAGGATGCTAAATCTCTTCAAGGGGTTATTACAGTTAGGCCCCACACGCCCGATTCTGAGAGGAAAAGGGCATTCGTGTCTCGATGGGACAAATTAAGTAATGATTCGATTAAGTTGAATGCTTATGGACTATATGCTTATGACACTGTTTGGATTATAGCTAATGCGGTCAAAGTGCTTTTGGATCGTGGTGGTACAATCTCGTTCTCTAACAACTCGAATTTGAATGGTTTAGGAAAAGGGACACTAAATTTTGGTGCTTTAAGCACATTTGATGGAGGGAGAGAAATGCTTAGCAACATTCTAAGGACCAATACCACAGGTTTAACCGGAAAAATTGCATTTGATTTGGGTAAATCCGTAATTAATCCATCTTATGATATCCTAAATGTGATTGGGAGGGGTTACAAGCAAATAGGATATTGGTCTAATCACTCGGGCCTGTCTGTTGTGCCACCCGAGACTCTTTACACCAAAGCATTTACTCCTTCGAGTTCAAACCAAAAATTATATGATGTGATGTGGCCCGGGAATACAACGGTGAGGCCTCGAGGATGGGTTTTTCCTCACAATGGAAGGAAGTTGAGAATTGGGGTCCCGAACCGGTTCAGTTATCAGGAGTTTGTTTCGGGGGTTGCCAATACGAGTGAGATACATGGATATTGTGTGGATGTATTTCTTGCTGCTGTGAATTTACTTCCATATGCAGTGCCTCATGAGTTCATCTTGTTTGGAGATAAACGAAAGAATCCAAGCTACATGGAGCTCGTAAATTTGGTCACATCCAATGTGAGTATAAGCTTATGATATAAGTTATTAGTACATATGTATTAGTACATATGGGACCAAAATCACAAAAATATGCATCATTATGCATGATAGGACTAATTTTCCAAGCTTGTTAACAATGAGCTATTATTGCAACAGACCGTATTCTATGGGATCAATATTGCAAATTTTCCATATAAGTTGAAGGAATGGATTTGTAGGAAGAACTAAAGCTGATAGATGAATCTGAAATCCACCATAGTTTTAGAGAAATAGCTCAAATGAGTTTCAAGGGATTTCACATCCATTGTAACTTGAAATTATCATCCTTGTTAGTGTATCTAATGTATCAGATAAGGCCCGTCTTTTGTATAGCTTAGAGTTCAAAAAAAAAAACAATGTACAGAATGTCATATAAATACAAGAGCTATAGAGCCCTAAGCTATACAAAAGACGGGCCTTATCTAATACATTATTAGATACACTAACAATCCTGACAAGATCTATGAATTTGCAATTAATTCAGTCCAAAGACAACCTTAAGGAATTTGTAAATCACTATCACATACTTGATTTATGTGTAGGTATTTGATGCGGCTGTTGGTGACATTGCAATTGTAACAAACCGAACGAAGATTGTGGACTTTACTCAGCCTTATATAGAGTCAGGGCTAGTTGTTGTGGCACCGGTCAGGAAGTTGAAATACTCGAGCCCATTGGCTTTCATGCAGCCATTCACTCTATCGATGTGGGTTGTCACCGGGGCGTTTTTCCTTATTGTCGGGTTTGTCATTTGGATTCTTGAACATCGAGTAAACGATGAATTTCGTGGCCCTCCAAAGAAACAGATCATGACAATTTTATGGTGAGTTCTTGCAGTAGTAACTTGTTGGAGCCAATACTTTTATGGTGTGTTTGGATTGAAGGATTGAAAACTATGGATTTCAAATTCATCGACAAATTCATTTAAATTCGTTTGGATAAATTCATGTAATGATGGATTCCAAATCCCTTGCCATTCATTTTGAGCTCTTTTTTCCACAACTATGGCGGATTTCAAATTACTCCATTTTAGAGTCATTTGAAATCCTTCCTCCAAACCCCTTCCTCAAATCAAAATCACTCATCCAAACACACCCTTATAGAAGCAACCTGTGGTTTGTTAATTTGTTACGTTTTCCAATAGAAATGCTTTTGATTGGAAAATTCTCGATTTGAGGGTCATGATTTATACACCAATAGGGATCAAAATACTCAATTCATACTTATAAATCATCAAAACAATGTCTATTTATTCATTTTTCAACTATAATTGTGTTTTTTGTGCTTCAAAATCTCATCTTTTTTCCCATCTTCTCTTTGCAGGTTCGGCTTCTCAACTATGTTTTTCGCACACAGTAAGCATACATAAATGAACTTGACAATGGCATAACATAATCAATACACTAACCTGCAAAATTAACTCCCTTTTTTCAGGAGAAAACACTATGAGCACACTTGGCCGATTAGTTCTAATTATCTGGCTATTCGTGGTCTTAATTATCACCTCAAGCTACACCGCGAGCTTAACTTCAATCCTGACCGTTCAACAGTTATCCCCGTCTATCAGAGGAATCGAGTCGTTGATCACAAGCAATGACCGTATAGGATTCCAAGTAGGATCTTTTGCTGAGAATTATCTAAGTGATGAAATGAACATTGCCAAATCGAGGCTCGTCCCTCTTGGCTCGCCAGAAGAGTATGCGGATGCCCTTGAGGGAGGCCGAGTTTCTGCAGTTGTGGATGAACGTCCATACGTCGATTTATTCCTATCGAAACACTGCATGTTCCAAGTCGTCGGACAAGAGTTCACGAAAGGTGGATGGGGATTTGTGAGTATCTCTATAACTCTATGATAACACAACTAAGTTATATGCAAACCATCATAAGCTATCATTTTAAATTATTGTCTTTTTTGGGGAAAAAATGATAAATATATAGTATATGTTTAGGGTGGCAATTGGGTTGAATGGGTTGGGTTTGGGTCGGGCTTAAAGTGGGTTGGTTCCAGTGTCAAAAAATATGCATAATAGTTGACCCAATAAGGACCCAAAGTGGACCCGATAAAGACCCATTATGAAAAAATAGGTGTAAGGGGTTGTTGTAGAATGTAAAATGTAGATTATTGACTCAAAGTGGAAAATAGGTTGGACCCAATGCAGACCCAAAGTGGACCCAAATTGGGCCCAATTTAAGACCCAATTGGACCCAAATATTATTAAAAGTCAACCCAGTTGGAACTAAAATGCTAAAATGTTAGGACCCAACCCATTGAAAACTTAGTTTGATTTGGGTCCAAATATATGTATGGACCCAAATTGCCACCCCAATAATTATATATCACGTTCGAGGCTGCATGCAGTTGGCTTGTGGAAACATCTCCTTAGGTTTATGTGGTGAAATTTATTGTGTAGAAATTTTGATTTTGTAGAATGGGAAATGAAAATGTATACGGTTTTATGTATTTCGACCCGAGAAAATTACGAAATTCTCTTTTATTTTCTTGTGCATGTAAGCTAATGCTCTGTTTCTACTCAATAGGCATTTCCAAGAGACTCCCCATTAGCCATGGACATGTCCACAGCCTTGTTAACATTATCTGAAAACGGCAAACTCGAAAAAATACGCAACAAATGGCTGAATACAAAAGCTTGTGGTGCATCAAAATCTGCAGTTTCTGATCAACTTCAGTTGAAGAGCTTTTGGGGTCTTTTTCTCATATGTGGAATTGCATGTGTTATATCTCTTATCGTATATTTCAGCTTGATTTTGTACAAGTTTATGCGATATTGCCCTGAAAAACGGGAACCCTCTTCGCGTGGCAGTTCAAGGTCGATACGAATACAGAGGTTTTTATCGTTTGCTGATGAGAAGGACAAAGAGTTGGAAAGTTACAAGTTGAAAAGAAAGAAAATAGAAGGGTTATCAAGGGGTGAAGATGGAAGTAGAACTGAAGGAGAAGGGAGTTTTAGTTGGTGATTATTATGGAAAATTGTAGATAAATGAATATGTAAGTATTAAACTTGCATTAATATATATATATATATATATTTCTATCTGCGTTTTAATGTAATATGTAAATATGTGACAGTTTACTAAGATATAAGATCCAGGCTTTATATTTGCCATTAGATTTGTAATAGTAATATTTTGTGTTATCAAGCATAATCACATAGAAAAATTATTGATAATTGCGAATTTGTGTTATATTTATATTTAATGGATAGTATCGCGAGGCTCAACCAATGTTTTGAAACCCAACCCGGTCGTCAAACCGGAAAATTGACCGGATCATGGGTCACTGGTTCAACCGTCGGGTCAACACCGGTTGAACCAATGATGTCATAATTATGTAATAAATATTAAATAAAATATTAAATTTGTTATAAAATTTGTAAACATAAAATATAGGTACGTACCTATATATATTCAAAATCATTTTTAGTACATATATTTATGTCAAAATGATGGGAAAAAAAAAAGCGAAAATTCTTTTAGTAAAAAGTAAAATTATGTTGAAGCCAGATAATTTCCGAATTCATGGAATAAAAAATCAAATATACATCACATATGGCATAATTACTATATCATTATATAATAAAATCAACAATTTTAAAAAAAAAAAAAATTTAAAAGAGCTCTAATAATTTGCAAACCAACAAAAATCAAAACGAAAAAGACTTGAGTTTTACCGATGGTATATTTTGATTTGATTTGTTCGAAACAAAAGTTTTCGAGAACTTCATGTTGGAGTAGCAAAATAGTAGAATGAGATTTGGAAGGGTTTATGATTTTTTGGGGAAAAAATTAAGTTTTAAATTTGAATTTTGAAATTTATAAAAACCGAACAGTTCAATTGACTCAGGACCGGTTTTATCGGGTCACCGGTCCGACCGGTGGGTCGAACGATTTTGAGTCAAATTGACTGGGTTTGAGCCAAAAAAGGGTTTGTGGGTCTGACCGGTTCGTTTTAAGGACCAGTTCCGGGTCAAACCGGTTGAACCGACCGGATCGATCTGGGTTTCAAAACATTGGGCTCAACACGAGTCATTTGTCCAACTATTCTGTTAAATTTTATTTATCAGGAAAATATAGCAATGAATTGAAATTTGAAAATAAATAAATTGTAGAATACTTCTATTAAAAGGAACAATCTCGACCCTAAAATCAAATCCTGGTATATGTATATATATATTGTATTATTAATAAATAAGATGTCTACGTCTTGAGATTTAATGTGACCTATATTATTCAAAACCAATGTTCCTTATGGCAAAATGAATATGTATACATTGAAAATCGAAAAAAAAAAATTCTACACTTGAAGACTTTGAAAGTTGCTATCAATAAATTTATTGAGTTTGTTTGAATAATTTTACTATAACAATAGAACTGAAATGAATTGAATCATTCTCCTGAATCCATTTCTCAAATCTAAATTTATCATTATCAAATTAGGAAAAGAGTGAGTGAATATAGATTTGAAGTTGTTAAGTAGTATGTAGTATTCACTAAAAGAAATAAAAACAGTTTAAAGTTTGAGTTATTTAAATGACTTTCGGAATTAGATTTATCATTTCTCTATATGAATATTTATATACATGACAATCATATATATATATAATTAAATAATATAAAATAATCTAGAATCTGCTCGAAAATCATCAAAAACACTTAATTGAGCAAGCAAATCGAGTTGAAATTATATTTATTGTATTATAATATATGTTCTACAGACCTTTTAATTAGCTACCTACATCCTTCTGCATGGTTATACATTGCATGCCTGTCTCCTTTTCTTTTTTACTTTTATATTACTTTATCATCATCATCATATGTTACCTTCCCAATATACTCAAATCCAATTTAAATCTTAGCAAAAGGATTTTTCAATTTAGAGAAATTAAGAAAAACAATTCCTATTAAATATTAAAAATTTCTATAATAATATTCACCACTCTATGCAAAAGAGATATTTTGAGAAATAAAAAAACTTTTTTTAGGCCAGCCCACAATTGGCACAACTATTTAGATTTTAGAGTATAGACTAATTGATGGCCCAAGTCAAGAACTCAAGATAATATTTTTGTGATTGAACTATTGATTAATAGATTTATATCTGTTCCGCTAGTTTAAGTTGTAGAATTTAATTGTAGTATATATATTTGATCAAACTATTTACTGATGATTGAGTATACGATTTCACAGTATATATTTGTTTCGCTAAAAAATAAATAATTTCGGTACGACGATACAATTCCTAATCGAATAAAGTATTTATCTCATTGTATAAAGGATACATACACTAGTTTATAATTTTCAACAATTCCAATTTAATTCTCAAACATTAAGCAAAAGCTTCTAAGCTATAAACATATATATATATATATATAGTTTACACAATGTTTTTAGAACAATTAAGCAAGAAAATATAAACAAATTGGGAACCAACTTGATGCAACATAAAGTTTCTTTTCTTGTTTATTCTTTTCAACTTGAAACACAAAGAATATTCATGTAACAAAATAAAGTAGTAAACTACAAAATACTCAAAGCAAATATATTACTTTTTCTACTCATTCTTTTTTTCAAAAAAAATAAATAAATAAATTGGGATTTGAGAATGGTTGATTAAAAGAATGTGGTGGGGTTGGGCAGTGAAAATGAAGCATAATAGAAAGAGATAGTGTAAAAGGAAAGATAGTCTTTTTATGTATGTATTTGTGTTTGTGTTTGTCTTTGTAAGTTGCTTTGAATCTCATGCCTTTGCCTTTGACAATATTCTTGGTTTCATAAAATTACCAACCCTACTCATTGTTTCTTTTCCTTTTCTCTTCTAGCTAATTTATTTTCCTTTTTTTTTTCTTTCAAAATATGGGATAAAACAATTTTGGAAGAATAATGGGTAAGGTATATATGCATTTTATAAGAATATGAAATAAATACGGCTGAAAGACGAATCAAATTACTCGATAATCGGCTTGTGTTCGATCGTTAAAAGCTCGTTTGAGTTTGATTCGTCAATTTATCATAACTTTTTTGCGTTTGGTAAGTTTTTAAACTCGACTCGAGATCAGCTCAATAAATAAAAATAGTAAGAATATGTATAAATAACACAAACTACACGGATCGACACGTATTCGAGTCAATTACGACTCATTTACAATGAAACGAGTACAAACACAAATTTTGAAGCTTAGATTATAATCGGAACAAGTTCAAACAATTTCAGCTCAATTCGAGTTATTTGCATTCCTAGAAACAAATATGAGAAAAATAATCTAATTAGGTGAATTAGATTGTATGCAATTTACATGTTGATACATGTGAATTATGAACTTGCTAGAAAAGCTCTATAAAACACCAAGTATAGCGTTTTTTATATTAGTTTTTACAATCAATATACATAAGTACATGTAATATCAAGAAAAAAATATTATGAGAAAATCATTAAAACCAAGACCATTAAGATGTTATACAGAATATATATTTATATATGCTCAATCCAAAATATATTGTAAAATTTGTCAATGGGGTCCAATAACATGATACTATTATGATATATAATAATTTTGGCATTGAATAAATGGCATGACACTTCTTTCCTCCAACAATCTTGTGAAATAATTTATTGCCCATAAATATGCAACTAATTTATTGCTCCACAAAATAAATAAATATTGGTATTATAGTACAACGATTTTTTGTTGCTTGTGGTGGTCTAGTGTATAGTTTCAATTTCACTCCCATACGATTTATAAGCATCATGTTTCAATTTATTTATTTTTTCATAATGATTACAAATACTTATTCATAGTTAGTTATTTTTTTATTTTAACGAGAACCGTTATAAATTTATGTAGACTATATTTGCTATTTATTGATCCATGCACGTTGGTCCTTAGCTTCAATATATTCGAGAAATAACAATTAAGTTAGAACATTGTATTTAATAATAATATATTTATAAATATATTATAACAATAATATTAATGATAAATAATATATGAAAGAATAAAGGGGAAAATCTATGGTATATATTGAACATAGCTAATGTATTGTCACAATCAAGGAAGCAATGTTTAATTTTTGATGCACTTTGACATTGACATATAATTCCTCATGCCATAGAGCAAAAACTTTAATTCAAGAAGCCATTGAAATGCACATAAATTTATGGCAGTGCCATATATATATGTTGGCAATTTAATTAGAAATTAATCATTAATACTTTCAGAAGACATTCTGTTGGGGGGGCTTTTGAAAATCAGTAAAAGATGGTAAAAATGTAATGTAAATCTAGATTCCTCGAGTTTAACTATATATTAATTAACTCAATTAAAGCTCGTTTTAGCTAAAATTGATTAATAATTAAGTCAAACTCAAACAAAAATTTAATAATCCTATAATAATTCAAAACAAATTTGAATGATATCTTGTTCAAATAGGCTATTATTGATTTATGAAATAAAAATATAATCTTTATTATTTTGGAATTACTTAATGAACTTGAGGAATGAATAAGCTAATGTTTAAATAAACTGAATTTTCATGATCCAAAGCTTGAATATATAGAAGAATGATTTGAGTATAAAATGTAGTCACGTTCAATTTCATGAGTATAAAATGACTATTTAAATGAATTAAAAACGCATCCATCTTAATTTTTTTACCTTATTCATATTTAATAATGTAAATAAAACGATCATATTTGCCTTTCATAATAAACATGCATGGGATATATATATATATATATATATATATATATAAACATAATGTACTTATTTGTAGAATCTCTATACTATGGTCTTAGTTCATATAATGCTGAATTAAATAAATCATGGATATTTTTATATTATATAATTTTTAAATCATTAATTTGTGATCCCGTGTCAAGAGCTAGGTTTGCATGTGGGTTATGAAAAAGAGTTATGATGAAAGATAATATAGTGCCTGACAAACACAATTTTCTTCAAACCTTAAGATAAAAGAAATCAAAAGTAAAATATAGGAAAAATCTATGATAGATCCTCTCAATTATTTTAGAGTCTTTAAAATCACATACAGTATTTGTGTTACCATTATGTAAGTTTTTAATACAAATGTATAATATATTAAGGACATTAAAATTATTGGGATGAATTTAATATAGAAAAAAATGTGTTTTTTGTAAAAGTAATTAAAAAATATGTAATGGGTTTTGTAAAAGAAATGATGAAATGCATGTGTTTCCAAGATGATAATTATTAAGGGATAAAAAGGCTTGTCCGGTTCATTTAGAACCAAAAAGTCTAGTGCTTATGTTGCTTTATAGTACAATGCACCCAAATCCCAATGTTCACATCCAATGTTACCCTTATTTCATTTATATAAATACAAATATTTTATATGTATATTAATAGTGTAATTGTAAAATCCCAAAAATTAAAAAAAAAAAATTGTATAATATTTATATGTCTTACACAACCTTTTTTGGATAAAATCTAAATTGCTTCTATTGCTAAGTTCTATCAGCCCTTTAATGTTGAATAACAAACAACAATTAATGAATAGTAACACAAGGAAAAAATAGTGTCTCGTGTAAGTGATTATAAAGAATATAAATTATCTTGATTATCTTTTATATACATATATAAAAAATTAAAAATATACGTGGTTTAAATATGAAACATTTAGATATAAATAAACCCTTTAAATTTGCGAAATTACATAAACATGTAATGTTTTTATACGGAATATAGTGATTCGTGTCAATAAGGTCTCCTAACAACTCAAAATAATTAATGAAAAATCTTAAGATGATGCATGGATTAATAGAAATACTTAAGGCAACATTGGATCCCAAAAAGGGCATTTATTTAAAGGGAGAAACAGTGGTATTACATATAATTTATGTTGGCAGTGATTGTGATGTATGTAAATATGTGTCTCTTCAAAAAAAAAATTAAAAATAAATGGCTCTCATTGGTTGTGTTTTTAAAATTAATTTTGATTTTTATTAGAGAATGTTTATTATAAGTATTAGCGTGAACATTTTGACTTTGTTTGGATGTGTATTTGAGAAATTGGATTTGTTGTATATGTAATGATGATAGAGAAAAATAGACTAATATTTTGTTTATAATAAAGTAAGAAAAATCAATTAGTTGGATAGTTTAATTGTGTAATTAATGAGAGAAAGTATGGTGTATGAAATAATAAAATAATGAGTAGGTATATGGGAAAATTGTGAGAAGATTTGAAATTGATGTATTTTTTTTGAAAAGATTGATTTTTTTTAGTATTTTTTTTTTTTTTTGTGATATTGAGAATAAAAATTTGGTCACAAACACACAATCTTGTGTCATGAACACCATTTATTTTTGTGGCCCCCTTTCATAGTGTACTATGTATATTATATTCTACTCTTGCTTCTTCTGCTGGAATGCCAAACAAACACTTTCTTGGGCATCAGTAATTATTATCTTAAATGGGTTATTTAATTTTCACAATAGTAAAATAGGATATTTGATTTGAAAAATAATATTAAAAAAAATAATCTTTTTATCAATGTGCATTATTACTGTTTTTTTGGTGCTTCGCTTTCTATTATTTCAAAACTTTTTATGTAATGTGTTTCCTTAGTTAAATCGCAAATTGATTGGTCTTTATTTGTTCACACTCGTTGACAAGACAGGTCTTGTGACATGACATGAAAAATAATATTAATAACAAAATATGAAGTGATAAAGTCAAAATTATCATTAAATATATAGCAGTAATTGATAATTAAAAAAAATTATTACAATAATGATTTTTCATTGACTATAGTTCCTCTTAAGTTTTTATTATTTGCAATTAGCGATCATTTATTAATAGTTCAAATAAAGTGACAATTATATTTATTATCAATAAATGTATTATGTTATCAATAGTGGCAAAAACTTTATTATCGATGATATTTAACCTTTATTAATTTTTAGTAAAGCCTTTTATATATTCTCGACTCGAACAGTATTTGATCTAGTCAAATATTCGTTCAGATGTTTCCAAAGACTGAGCTCGTATAATAGCTGCCTACGTACCTCGCATGGGGATCAAGTCTGACGTAGTTCTAAAATACTTGTGTGTAGATTATTTAATAGCTCGTAGGTTTGGAATTATCCGTCCCCACAAGGGTCGCTATTTGTTATATTTATAGGGTTCTAAATCACTGTTGATGATCTGATTTGTAACCTAGATATTACCTGCCATTTGTCATTAAACTGATGGCTGAGGATCATTTACTCAACTTACGTTGCTGGGCTGGGCCTCCTCACATGATTATTCCCTATTCATGGGTCCAGTTCGCTAATTGTGGCTTCACTTCGTTCAATTTATCTCGTATCGTATACATTCACCTCGTACACATTATACACGTATCGTATCGTATAGCCACTAGAAGTATTGTAAAAATACTATTCTCCTCGTATATACAAGTACGTAAATACCTCGTATCAGTATTAAATTGATCCATGAACAAAAAAATAATTATAAATCTCAATGGTAAAATGAGGACAAAAAACTAAAAATAGTGTCTAAAATTAGAACATGTCATGGTGGATTGTGGAATAAAGGAAGGGATAATGAAGAATAAAGTGAGTTTATCACATTTTTATTTTTTTTGTAAAATTACTTTATATAAAGATGTACAATGAAACAAGAATATACAATAACAATTGGATATGCTGGAATTTTTTGTTTTCAACAAAAGCTTTTTGGCATCTTAATTGTTTTGATGCACCATTTTCTCAATATTCTGATAAAATTATTCATGCATATTCATCTTACTTTTTAGACTAAATTATTTATCCAAGAAAAAGATATGATAATTGTCTTCAATGCATGTATATTGTAAAAAATTGTACTTGATACTTGTAATTTATATTTATTAATAATAAAAATTATTTTATCATATCAAATGTTGGTAAAAATAAATAAATAGTAGTATATAACATTGTATACTGAAAATCCTACTTTGACCTATCCTATATCTCCATCACAAATAAAATTTATATAGTACATTAAACCTAGATATAGTACACCCTAAATCTGGAAAAGAACAATATATAGTAATTTTGAGAAATTAAATTCGGCTTCTTAACTCCTCTGTTGTTTATATAATAGGAAAAATTAATTGCCTTTTATGATCTTTGTACTAACTTCTGAAGAAAGAGCATATATTAGTAAATGCACAATAGCCAATATCATTGACCATGGTGAAAACTAAGTCATATATTTTATGATATAATTAATTGAAATTTTTTAGCTCCGATTTGATCCAATCTATATATATAAATAACATTTATAATGTAATTGATCTCTTATTTTATAAATTACATTTAAAAATAACCACATTATGTGATAAATTATGATATTTCACAAGATAATATCATTAGAAATTTATGCTCCTTAAATAATGTAAAATTTATTTTCTTTGCACACTGCAATGCATGTGATGAAATGAAATGATATAAAACTTGGAGTAGAAGAGGACATCATTGTCACATGCAGACTATATATATACATATTCATTTTTCATGATATTAGAAATTTATAAATTAATATTTATTGAAGAAATAACCAAACAAGACTATACCTCCCATTTCTAGCTAAAAGTCCCGTTGTTGTCCTTGCATAATTGCACTGCACCCCATTAATTATATATATATATTTATTTTTTTCTTGTGACTGAAATTATTTTTGCATAATTGTGACTATATATATATTTTTTCCTTGTGACGAAATTATTTTTGCATAATTGTGACGAAATGATTTTTCTTGAAGGGAATGGGAATATGGAAATATAAGTTGAGTAGGTAACAAATTTTAAAATAATAATGTCATTGTTACTTTTCCAATTAATACCTAGTCAATAGTATTAATTTTTTAGTCTTCTTGGAGATGAAGTGTCAAAAATGGTACTATATAGCTAAGTGAAGATTTGATTTGACAAATAAATAATATTGTACAATAAATTATTATGAGAGGAATTGCAGGGATTAAATATTGGTCAAACGTTAGTCTTTAAGCATTAATTATTTTTCTAACTACATTCATCAATTAGTAAATAATAAGACACTCAAAGCTTTGAATTCTACTCCAATATTTTAGATCATGAAAGTTTAAATAAATTTAACACTATTTACTTTTATTTAAATTCATTTTTTTATACCTCATTTTCAAATTTTTATATAATTCACTATAAATTTAACATAGTTTGATTGTTCGATCAGAAAAATTTAGTGATTCAAGGTTTAATAATCAGATCGTGGTTTAATCATAATCAGCCCGACGATATTATAAATGATTATAAATAATCAAATTACGTTAGGTAATGATTAACATTACAAAACGATGAATTGATCAAGAAAATCATTCAAAGATGAAACCAAACGCACCCAAATTAACTAATAAACTCATATATGTCTATCATTTTTCTCATTTTCGATACCAGATTTCACCCGAGACTCGAGTCGATCCAAAATAAATAATAAAAAAAATACACACAGTAAAACACGCACGAAAACATATTACTTTATACTACTCAACTCTCTGACAAACACACTGAATTGTATATGGCGTAAACTTGATGATCCCTCCCTGGTAATACTAGTAGTGCAAGCAAAGCAAACCCTCCTTCTCAACTTTAATTTATCCCATGTCTTTAAAAATAAAAAATAAAAAATGCTTTTTTAAAATTTAATTTATATTTTATTTTTAATCTCTCTCTCTCTCTCCTCTCTCTCTCTCTTGAACCCTTATTTAGACCCTGAGAAATATTATAAGCTCATGTTTAGTGTTTCATTCACTCCACAAAACTCTCTCATTCTTCTCTATATTCTTAGCCTCAAACAAAATGAAACCCTATTCTCTTTTGCCATTCAATTAGATTTCCTTCAAGTTTATATATGCTCATCAAATTGCAAAAACTTGTGTGAGTAATTATTTACTATTCTATATATATATATATATATATATATAACTTTCTTGCCCTTTTACTTGTTTTCTCCATTGTTGTGTCTGGTTATACTACTAACCTTTCAGCAACTGTCTTTTATTTCAGGTAAAACTATTTGAATTTGATCACCCTTTTCTCTCCATAGCTTCCATTTTCAAGATATATAGATAGAGAAACAAAGGTTCAAGCTTTAATTAGTTGCTCATTTATGGAAAATTAAGATTTTCTTTAGTTTCCACATAAATACTACCTCTAAATTTCCATTCTTTGGAAGAAAAAAAAAACCTTGTTTCCAAGTTTTCTAGGGTTTTTAGCTATTTGCTTCATAAAGGGTTGACAATTTTGCCAAAAAACCTAGAAAATATATATCATATATATATATATATATATATATATATATATATCTTAAGTCAGCCATCCTTTTTGTTAAAATAAAATAAAATAATCATTTACATTAAGCCCTTCTAATCCCCTTTTTGTCTCCAAACAAGCATACATTTTTTTCAGAAAAAAATGGAAATTCCAAATGAAGAAGTGGGAGAAGAAATGCCAATTCCACTAAACAGTACATATAGTGGGGGACATAACCACATGATCAATCATCATCATCATCATCAAAATAATCACATAATAATCCCTTCTAATCCCCCAATTAACACCAACCTTTCCCCTCCAAATGTCCCCATATTCGACAGCAACAAAACCCACAAAAAAATGGCTATAAAGTATAAAGAATGCTTGAAAAACCATGCAGCCTCAATGGGCGGCACCGCCACAGACGGCTGCGGCGAGTTCATGCCCAGCGGCGGCGAAGGCACCATTGAAGCCCTCACGTGCTCCGCCTGCAACTGCCATAGAAATTTCCACAGAAAAGAAATCGAAGGCAATAGTCATAGCCATGATCATCATCATCAAAGGTTCATCATGGCTAGATCATCATTTCACAACAAGGGTTTTCACCATCATCATCATCCATTGGTGCCACGTCAGCACATGATCATGTCGTACGGTTCAGATCAGTCTGATGATCATGAGCATGATCCTGCGCCGCAGATGATGGTGATGAAGAAGAGATTTAGAACAAAGTTTAGCCAAGAACAGAAGGAGAAAATGTTTGAGTTTGCTGAGAAAGTTGGGTGGAAAATACAGAAGCAAGAAGAGAGCTTTGTGCAGCAGTTTTGTCAAGAAGTTGGAGTTAAGAGAAGGGTGCTTAAGGTTTGGATGCATAATAATAAGCATAATCTTGCTAAGAAGAATAATCTATCTGTTTCTGATAATCAGAATCAGGTTTAGATATTGCATGCTAATTTATTATTATGTTCATCTCTAGAAATATATATACATGCATATATATGTGTGTGTGTGTGTGTTTTAGATTGCTAGAAGAAAGTATTTACTTTTTTCAGAAAAAAGAATGGAATTTTAGGTTATGTTTAGATTTGATGTTTTGTGTGTACTTTGATGATATGATCTGCATTTAGGAATTAATAGCTCTTTTAAAGTGTTTGAAAATAATATAATTATGTAATGTGGTTAAGGGAAGTTGGGTTTTAATGGAATTTGGCTTCTACTTTGTTAATTAATTTCATATTAATCACTCTTTGAGATGCTAATTAAGGTATTTTCCATCTTAATCACTCTTTGAGGTGCTAATTAAGTTTGTGATGATAGTAATTTAGTTGTTTTCTATCTTTGTTTTTTGTAAATTTCTAACTAATAATATCAAAATAATTAGGAATTATAATTAAGATCATTAGAATTTTCATTTGAAATATCAATGTGAAAACTTAGTTCAACCATTACAAATTTGCTACACTGACCAAAAGATCAAAGGAAAATTAAGATCATAATCACATTGTGTTTAAACATTTCACTTTAAATTTTAATCGGATTCAGTTTGATCAAACTCAAATATTATTTACAATTGACCAATTCCACATCTTATATATATAATACTTTTAAGTTAAACTAAACCATATTCAGATCAAAAATTTCTCATCTTAGGTTCTAGGATTTTTCATCCTTTATGATGCCATCACAATTATTTCTCATAGTGATGATCATTACTTGGTCAATACCAGACATTAATTAATGTGACAATCTTCAAACTGTACAACGTAATCTTTTAGTTATTTTTCTTGTTCAATCCTCAAATTAGAAATAGAATGTGATAGTACCCCAAGCCCGTGACATATATTTACAGAACAATACCAAAAGATCCATGTATTTTAATTTCATTAGAATACATCTATTATATATATCATTGAATTAGATTAAATTAAGTGAGATATATAATTATTAGTCCATGTCCCTACAAGTAACTTTATATTTAAATTGGGCTAGTTTATTTAATATCGATCCACTAAAAAATTATGACATCCTTTTGTATCTCCCTTTTCATTAAAGAGGAGTAAGTAGAGTAGAGTAGAGACATAATAAATTTGTAACGATGATCTTCTGACTGAATTTAATGTGTCACAGAGAGCATTTAATTCACAAATTGTGTGCTCACAAATACTCATCTAGTCCACTTCAAAAAAATTCAAACCTATGTATGAAATTTAGTAAAAGAAACACAATATGTGTGACCTAATAATTGATGGACTAGGGCCAATTTCACTCACTTGGAAATTTAATTGTTGAAATTATATAAGTTAAATGATATAGATTATAGAACTCGATTGAGTATATGATAATATTATATTTTGTCGACTAATAACTTATTCTGGTCTGAAATCAAATTTTCGAAAATACGTAATTTAATTGTAAGAGTAGGTTGGCAATAAAGATGGGTCACAGATCGTGGATTGGGACTTTTTATGGTCCCCTGTTCATTTGAATTCGCATTTCTCCATCCATAAATTCAAATCTTGAATTAAAGTGATCATAAGTACAAATACCATTTTGCAAGATATTATGAAGCTTATACTTCCTTCTTTTTCATTTCTTTTAATTAGTGTAAAAAAGGAATACTTATTCCTAGTTTCAATAGTATGATTTGCGAAACTGTAGGTACTACTTGTATGATCTTCACCAGATAACTAGCTAGCTAAACTAACAGTTACTGGTCAGTAAGTTCATTTGTAAAAAATACATATCTTTTATGTACTACCTAAAAATCATGAAAACTAACTACATAGACTTATCACCAGGACACAGGTATAGTCATGTATAAGTTGACACAATTAACTTTCTATAAGAACGACGCGGGTTTTATCAGACTGCTTGACATAAACGAGCTCGGCCAGGATTAAGTAATGATTCCGACATAACCCACCCCTGATACAACACAAAAGAAAAAAACCATTAGCCGTTGATACAAACAGCATAATTATTGTAGCAAGCAACTATATGGACACTCAAGTTTAATAAACCCGAGTCCATATTTTGAAAAATGCATAATACGATTAATGCACACTTGTGATTGCACAAAGAAACAAAATATTATCATTTTGGTTAGGGATCTCATAGTATTCCTAAAATCACAACAAATTGCAATAGGCAAACATGCAAGGAATTTGTCAAACTCCCCACCATTACTTGACGAAAATGATCTTTAGTTCTTAACTCAGCGAAATAAAATCATGATATCAATGTGCAGTTACTGAATGCATTGAAGGATAACAACTGGAGCTTCCACAGGTAAAGCTTCAATAGCACATAACCATAACATTTAGCAAAGCAGTAAATCATCTCCTAGTATGACGCATGAAGCATGGACAACTAACAAGTTAAATGTACTCTAATTTTCGAATCCGTCCTTATTATTTGTAACATATGATCATGTATAAAAAATTTCATATAAGAGAACTAGTGAGGATGTTATATAATATCTCGAGTGTAGTTGAATTATCGATACAGCTCCTTACGCCATTTAATTGTTAAGAGAGGTATTTTTCCTCTTACCTGCTCTTTAGCTTTGTTTTTAAAAGGCTCATATAAAGCTGATACCATCTTATACGATTCTGCAACATGAGACTGAAGATCGCCGAATGTCGGCAATACATCTAAATCATGATCTCGTCTGCTAGACGAAGGCTGGTGTTGATTGGAGGTACGAATGATGTGAAGAAGCACTTGGGCCTGTAAAAGAAGGATACAAATTTAGCAAGAAACCCTAACAGTGATAACGAATATAAGATCAGCAGGCCTGCAATCTTACATGAAAAGCAGCCTTCAATATATCATCAGACTTCGCTTGATCCTTGAACAAGGCATAAATGTTTCCCTTAGAAGAATTATATGTTATGATGTATCGCTCTTTCTGTTATCAAAAAAATTCATTATGCAACTTCTGTCATTTTCAAGAAATAATAGGCAATCTAGAGCATGCACACATTAACTAGCACATGTGTGGAAAGGCAAGTCCACGAGGAAATGTAGAACGAAGGATAATACTGAGCCGACTATACCTCAAAAATGGGCTCCACAGCAAGATATGAATCAGGGTCCTGGAATGCATCTTTAAATCTTGGCCCTGCAAAAATTAAATTATATTCTTGGTCAATCTCTGCTCTTATTCATGGAATTATAACCAAATGATATTCAAATTTGTGTGCGCCCCTGCGCTCGCTGTGTGTGTGTGTGTGTGAGAGAGAGAGAGAGAGAAATGTCTTTGCAAGTACCAAGAGCTATAGGTCTGTCTTTTTTCCATGGGAGGGTAAAAATACTCTCCATCGAATTTCCGTCTTGCAAACTTGGAACTCGGCCTGGAAAATGAACAAGTATATCAGAGAAGATAGTTCTGTATTTCATTTTGTTGCCAAAGCATATAGACAAGCAATGTTCTAATTCCTCTCCAACTTTATTGGAAAACCGCATTCCATATTCCCATCACTTTGCTGAAATCGAGTAATATTGCTAAATGAGCTCTCGGTATTTACCCTTTTCCTAGGAGGGTCATGTATACATTGACTTATTACTTCAACAAAGTAAAAATTACTTATCCTTTGCCACCATTTTGCTCATAGTGCTTAACTACATAAGCAGGGCATATAGAGAAAGAATAGAGCAAAGGCCTACCAGTGAAGTTCAGATCAAAGGTGAATAGCATTTTACCAAGACAACTAAGTCCTATCAGCCTAATCCCCATAAAAGAAAAGAAGAAACGGAAGCAAAAACTGAAAAAAATAAAAAAAAAAAAAAAAAAAAGAAAGAAAGAAAAGAAATAAACCACAGAAAATATGGAGCGGATAGCTCATCAGTCATCCTAACCTGTCTTAAGGAATGAGTCTACTGCCACAGAGAATCTTGCACGATTTAGAGTATGCAGCACAACAGATTTTACCTGAAAGGATACATGATATACACAGTTGCGATCAACACTACAACACAAAAGAAACAGAGAGTTAAAAAAGAAAAGGAAGGAAGTTTCACGTATTCACATCAGCCCACCTCTCGATAAGAGCTCATCACATATCCGCATGAGAGCAGAGCAAATGTGGTGAAGAGGGATGGGTTTCTTTTAGCAATCATTATGCTGAGCCCAGTCCCAAGCTTCACAATAAAGAGAATCTGGTAATTAGTTCCAACTCAAAGAAGAAAAACAAACTTAAATAATGCATTATAACCAAGATCATTGTCTTGGGGATTTTCAACTCAAGATTCATATCTGAGAGAAATGTTGAACTTTAAAATATTACAGATATAAATTATCACCAAAGAAAGTATCACTTAGAATATGAAGGTGGTTATGTCGGAGCTCCAATTTTTCAATAAATTTTGCTTAACTCCTTAAAATTTGACCATTTATGCCTATAACCTAACCACCACCTTGAACCCCAACCCAGCCCATTTGTTCGTCAGCAAGGCAAAATATCAGATCCGCACTGTGGCACAAGCAACTTTTGTTTCTAGTAGAAGGATGAGTGAAGAAGGTTCTGAAATGATCGCACAAATGATTTGGATTGATCCCTCCACTCATTTTAGGATAAAACACTAAAGCAAACAACCTGAAATTGTCGAGCATGATATTCGCAGCAACTTAGAGCAAACGAGTATCAAACAAGATATAATGTGCCAGTGAATCTGAATTCAGGAAAGCAGAGTTTCTTGAAAATCAATTTGCTTGGTGATGTGAGATTTAAATGTCAAAAAATAGAGATTGTAAACAATTTCTCTCAGTTGGATAAGCATACCAGATCAGCAATATTTCCAACGCATTCTCCCTTGGCAGTCACATCACCGATATTTTCTCCTTTAGCAAAGGCTTTGTAAATTGGGGTTCGAGTTGAAGTTGATGTAACAGCAGCAACATTCTATAAGCAGACCAAGATGGATGTATGAAGTTAGTCTCCTAGAATTGCTAGGCAGACAAGTGAACAGAAGAAAAGCTGGCGAGATGGCGAAACCTTAGCCAAATTGGCAGCACATGCCAATGGAAGAAATAGATGGGGAATAGCTGCAGTGGCTAACTCTACTCCAGCTCCTAACTCCATTAGCAGATCACCGGAAAATCTAAGCTGAATGAGGATGAGATTATGAGAAGAAAGGAGTTAAACTTTGAAAATTTGAAACTATAGTTTCACATCTTTGGTAATCAAACTGAACAAAATACCTGCTTTAGATCATAATCAAATTTCTTTCCCTGCCGTGCAAAAAGCATCTTCCCAACCCGTCCAGCCCCATCCTGCAATTACGATATCGCACTGTCTAAATATAGATTCTGTCCGACTATCTCAGTCAAAACATAAAAAGTGGCATTCAGAAAGAAGCGTTTTGCATGTCACACATATATTCCTTATCTTTGATCCAGAGCGATTTCTTTTTGCTCTTCGATTGTGAAGAATTGATCATAAGTAAATAATGTGTTGAAAATCTAGATTAACATTGTCAATCATATTTGATATGATTCACGTTAGGATTTGGATTATGATATAAATGGGGATTGACAAATGATTTGATTTGATTGTCATATGATTGATGGTCTTTTCTCCATCATCACATTTATCACATGCTTATTTCACCTATATCATAGAGGTAATTGTTGTATTCATAAACAAGAGAGTATGAAAGACTTATAGCCTCGAGCATTGTTTTGTGGATGTAGGTCAAATGACTGAACCACATAATTCTAGTGTTTTCTTCTCCCCTCCTCACTTTTTCAACCTCATGTGAAATTTCAACATAATAAGATATCATACAATCATGTAGATGATAATTCAACTTGTGCTACAATAGTTGCCTCAAAGATATATAAACTCTAGAAACTTTTGAACACTTGTGAAATTTACAGTAAAGTACTTAAGAACAAGAAACTAGTCTGTGTCATTTATGATGAGTACCTTGAGAATCCAATTGATAGCCACAGCACCTGGTGCAGCTGTGTTTCTGGATACTCCTAGTGAACTAAGGAGTGCTTGTGTTGTGAAAACACTCATTGCTCCACCAAAGAAGTGCTGCAGCCAAAAAACACAATCATATCACCAAGCTGTAGCCGCCGGGAGTTGGGGGAACATGTAAAACTGGAAAGTCATTCCATTCACAACCAAACTGCATATTCAGTACCATAAACATATTAGAAGTGTACCTTTAAAGCTCTCCATGTCATGTATGGCACATAAGAAGGTGTGACACTATCGGGAAATCCTTCTGGAACAACATAAGACCTTATAAATGCCATCAACTCCTGGACAGTATAAACAACATAACCCAAGTAAGGAGAGAACTTGTAACTGAAGATCGAGTTATAAGATTTTATTGTTGCATCTTCCTTCTCCAATATCCCTTTCATTTTTTTGGCATCTACATTTTCACTGTGTGTTGGGGAGTTAACTATTATTATAGGGCATTACATTTGCACGCTCTCTGAGACGGGTGTAATAATGTAGCGAAGGGTCATGCTTTCATTTCTCAATTAATTAAGCTAACCAAGTTAATCAACAAGGTTTAAATGCAAGGTTATTTATGTATGGAGTTAGCATTATCAAACACAACTTCTGCACACAATTATTGCAACTATTGCATGTCCACTCACACTAAATAAATCTTTTAGCACTGCAAGGCATCCACTGCAAGAGTCAGCTATTCGTTTATAAAAATCTCTAGTTGACTCCTGAATAAAAATCTAACGTTCCAAATAAGCTGGATGGAAATCCAATTACAATAGTTCAAAAAACATCAGTTTCATAGTGTAAAAGGAAGACGCATTATTCGACAAGTGCTAATTCATGTTACAATAGAAACTTATTTAAGAAGACGTGATTATATAATATGAATTTGCATGCAAACAACGAGAGCGTAAGAACACTATCCAGAAACAGAATAGGAACACCTAAATACAAAACACTTACATCGACAGGGGCCTGCGGTGTCTGCAAGCACACAGCACGAATAGAATTCTTCTTCAACCGCTTGTTACCAATTCTCCTAACGTCGTTACCGTTCTCGGCAAAGTATTTCCACAGTCTACCATCGATCTCCTCGCAACAGATCAATCTCAAGCTCGAATCCAAATACTGATCCTCAACGAGTCCACGGAAGCTCGAATCCTGGAGCAACGGCCGTTCCGCCGGCGGAGGCGCCGAGGCAAGGTTCGCGCTGATGCGCAGCGTCTCGCGAACGAGCAGGCGCGTGTCGGTGGATGCAAGGGTTTGCGAGGCGGAATTTGACGGATGCTTAATCTTCATTTCTTCGAAAATGGCGGAGAATTCGGAATCAATTTGGAGAAAAATAAAGCTTGTACGTTATATATATATATATATGTATATGTGTAAAAAGAGAGAAAATGATTGTATATATATAGATATATATATATAGGTGAACGGAGATTAAGAGAGAGATTTTCTTGTTGAGATTTTTGTTATTTTGCTCTGCTCTTCTTTCTCTCTCTATCGTAAAGAGAGAGAGACACGTGAGTATCACACATATAAATACCTTCATGTATATTAATAAATAAATTTAATTCATACATATTTAAATTGAAACAAAAGTAGCCATAATATTTGACAAAATTAAATAAAATATTATTTGACTAAGCCATCCCTACTAGTAATTTATTTATTGTTCATCATTAATTAATAGCACACAAGTTGGTTATCCAACTCGTCAACTATTTGAAAGTCTTGGTGAATTAGTTTGGTTAATAGGGAGGCCATAACTCTACTTGCTATCTCAATCTCAATCATGCCCATTTTCAATGTAACGTGATTTTGATTTTTGGTCATATTATTAATCATAAAAGTATTCTTCTACTATAATTATTATATAAGTGAAGTAATCCACAATTTATATTGAATAAATAATATATGTGAAGTAATAATTTGTGGGCTTCATAGAATATGCGTGATCATATTCTCCACATCCATTTTACATGTATCAAACATGAAAATTGTTCAACTAAATTCTGTAATAAATGTTGAAAACGAGTTAAATTTCTGAATAAATGTATTCACGTTTTACACAAAATTATCCATTTCCAACTAAGTGAAAATGATGGGCTTTGCTTCTTTTGAGGTTGCTGAGGAGGATTGGATGAACTCAGTCCCACCATTTCCAACTTGCACATTGCAATTTCAACTTTTTAGCCTGACATTAATAAATTTATAATAAATCAAATTCAACAAATTCAATATAATATACAGGGATAAATGCAAAAAAAAAAACTGTGAAATAATTTATTGGCTGAAAACCCCCTGTGAAATAAATATAGGCTAAAAAACCCCTGTGAAATTTTTTCGTTGCAAAAAACCCTCTCGGTCAGTTAGGTGAGCTACACGCGCAAAAAAAAACCCTGACCGAGGGGGTTTTTTGCAACGAAAAAATTTCACAGGGAGTTTTTAGCCTATATTTATTTCACAGGGGGTTTTCAGCCAATAAATTATTTCACAGAGGGTTTTTTGCATTTATCCTTAATATACACTATATAATTATAAAATGGACTTCAAATATATAATTTATGTCATATCGAGTTCAATTAATGAAATAAAATTTCAGCTCCATATTCATTTACAACCATCGAAATTTGACATAAAAATACAAGGAAAAAAAATCAATTTGCTCATGTTTTAAATATTTTTTTAATAAATCAAATTGCTCAACCTCATTAATTGAAATTTGAAAGCAATTACAGTATCTTGAAAAAGAATTCCACGTCATGTTTATTTTGAGTGTATAGTGTGTGGAATTTAGCCAGCAAAAGAGATAACTATGAGAGTATTTTTTAGGAGTCTAACAAAAGACATTACAATTGCTTTTTTTTTTTTTTAGGAGTCTAATAATATAATATATGATATAAAATATAATATTTGAAGGTAGAATAATATAATATTATAATATATAATTTGAAAGTAATTTAGATAGAATAATATTATATATAATATTTGAAGGTAATTTAGATAGGATAATATAATATATATTTAAATTTTTAGATAAATAAATAACTGTTTGAAATTGAGAAAAATTATTGTTGTATAAAGTAAATTAAAATTTATGTATTTATTTTTGTTGTTCCTTGTTTTTATATATAAATTACAATTTTGCCCATAAACTTAACCGTTGACTAACGGTTAACTTAACAAAAAGGGTTACTTGCCAAGATTTCATACATCGGGGGTTGTTTGCTAATGCTAAATACCTCGGGGTTATATATAAAAAGCCCGATTAATTACTTAAAATATTATTCTTATTTTGATATTATAATTTCATTGAAATACAATTTTAGAAAAGGAAGAAGAAGGAAAAGTGCTGTGAGGGCTAAAACCCCAAAAGAAAGGGATAGTCCAAACACGCCCTTAAATCACAGTCTCACTGTCATATATCTGATGCTTCAAAATAGGGTTCAAGAACTCGCAAAAAGGAATCAATCAATCAATCAATCAAACTTATATTAATTCATTCATACATTGTGTGTGAATATCCTCACATCACTATCCTGGAATCTGAAGTAATCTCTCTTTCTCTCTATATGTATATATGTATAGGTATAAATATGCGCGCGCGTATGTATTACCGTGGGAATAATCAGGTTCTTGGCGTATATATATATATATACATGTATCGAATTGATGAATGCATTTTCGATTCGATTACCTTGTTAGGGTTTTTCGATGGGAGAAACTCAATTTAATTGCCAATGTTCGCGTGCTATTGCTTTATCTTTTTCTAATTTTTTTCTGTTGTGTTTTCATGTCTACAATTTGTGAAATACTTTGTGAATGCACTTTTGCTTGTTTGTATGTATGTTTTCATGTAAGCAAATGAGCACTGAAGTTCAGTATTAATCTACACATTTATACTCCATGTATATGCTTTCATATACTCAAATTTGACATATCTTCTCAGAGAATAGCGTTTTCATTCGGCTGGTGAATTCTCATTCCGAACTGTTGTCACTGGAGTCTTGGGAAGATGGCAAACTTAACCTTGACTGGGATACTTGAAAAGGTGAGATATGGGCACCATTCTTTGTGATCTTGTTGTTCTTTGTCGTTGTGCTTTTGTTTATTTTATTAGTCGTGGGTAGCTTTAAATTAATTTATCAATGCATTACAGATGACGGGAAAGGATAAGGACTACAGATACATGGCGACTTCTGATTTGCTTAATGAATTAAACAAAGAAGGATTTAAAATTGATGTTGATTTCGAAGCAAAATTATCAAATATTGTCATACAGCAGCTTGATGACGCGGCAGGCGATGTTTCCGGGTTAGCTGTGAAGTGGTATGCTCTTTTTCTTTCTCAAATAAATAGTTTTGATTTATTTTTCTGACACATTTAATTATGCGTTTGGCTTCTGCCTTTAGCCTTCCTAAATGTGTGTTATTTTGAAATTTTTTCTTCTTGGCTTTGATCAGTCTTTAATTTCGCTTTGCACACTACCTTCTCTTTGAAGAAATCGTTTGTTGGATCTCCTTCTGTTTCTTTTCCCTTATTCGAAGTTTACAATTGTTTGGTCATGTTGCCAACAATTTTGATCTTCAAGTGCCTTGAATGTTTTTCTATCTCCAAGTTTGGTGGTTGTTTTAATAACATGTAGTTCAATGAATTAAATTCAAATTTAATTATTTTGTTGGTTTTGAGGGGTGTTTGCCCCAGAAAAGCAATGGATGTACATTTTAACATCCTGAGAAATCCAAATTTTATTAGTACGAAGAAGCTATATTGAATATTAAGGAAAATTTCCATTTCTTGTATTGGTGGGTAAGTGTGCCAGCAACCATAAAATCTTCTCCAATGCATATTGACCTTTTCATGTGAAAAAAGACTTTTCGTGATTACTTCAAAATGAACTTTTCTATGAAATAAATGGGCATGTATAAACACCCCTTCAACTAGTCTAGCACGTCTCTTGTCTGCTTGGAAAATATAGAGATATTTTTATTTAGTTAATGTTACTATTTAGAGGTTGGTTTGTTGCTCTAGGTTGGGAGAATCCTAATGCTGAAGAATCAATGATTATTTCTTAATACAATGAATTCTCATTGTACATTGTTTTGCTTTGACGTGAAATTTTAGTCTTTCCCCGTTGGTGAAGAAAATTCGAGAGCAGCAAGTTCTCGAGATGACTCATAAGCTATGTGATAAATTACTTAATGGAAAAGAACAACATCGTGACATCGCCAGCATAGCTTTGAAGACAATTGTTGCTGAAGTTCCTACCTCATCGACTGCACAATCTGTTCTTGTATCCATTTCTCCAAAATTGAAACAAGGAATAACCTTGCAGGTGAGTCGCTATGTATTTTTCTTTAACAAGTAAAATAAATTCATCATAGTGAAACATAAATCCGTAACACGTTGAGGCATGTGGAATGAGAATTGTGGATTCAGCTCTCACCAACTATCAAACATCTTATAGACTGCCTTCGGAGGTGGACAAATGGTTATGGTTCCGGTATACCTGCATACAGTTGCTGGGTTTTAAAAAGTGGATGATTGCTTGTGCAATGCAGCCCATTTTATTATAACTTGATCTTTTCATTTCAAATCATTAGAAACTTGAAGTGTAAATCTATGTTTCTATCTTATTGATCAGGATTTAACCAGAATTTATATAGAGGATTGATTGCTATATCTTGATATGATTATTAGGATTCTGGGCTCGGAGTGTCAAATGAGAGTTTAATAATAAGCTTTTGTATGTTTGGTGTTTACTTTTGTTTTCTATTCATGCGCAGCAGTGTAACAATATATTTCTCTAAGGTCACCTTTTATTCTTCCTCGAATTCATGCTCGTTATTAGATTTTTTGCCATATTATAAAGCTCGTTTATATATTTTCTGCTCTAGGGAATGAGCACAGAAATCAAATGCGAGTGCCTTGATATTCTATGTGATGTTCTTCACAAATATGGCAGTCTAATGGCATCGGATCATGATGGATTATTAAGTGCGCTGTTGCCGCAGTTGAATACTAATCAAGCTAGTGTCAGAAAGAAGGCTGTTTCATCTATTGGTAGGACTAACTGAATCTAAAATATTCAAGTATAGTCTTCTCTTTTGTTTTGTGTGCACCAGTTGACCTGGTTTAATTTCGAACTTTTGTTGCAGCTTCTCTTGCCTCAAGCTTGTCGGATGATTTGCTGGCAAAGGCTACTGTCGAAGCTGTTCATGTTTTGAAAAACAAGACCACAAAATCTGAGATAACGCGCACAAACATCCAGATGATTGGGGCTTTAAGGTATCAAGTTATCATTCCGTAGATGATGGTTATATATCCCTTTCCCTGTCCATATTTACATTGATGGTCGACGATTGTACTTGTGTACATTGAGTTCTGCTGGATCATTCTGTTGATTTTCATTTTGGTTTGCTGAAAAGCTAAAATTTGCTGCAATTCAGTTGTTACATTGGGTGGCGTCTAGTGAACAGTTATAGCTTCCTTCCTTGACCTTATTATGATTCCTTGACCGACTCTGCTTACAAATATATGGATTAAGTTGAGCGCTGGTGGCACTAAATTCTATTTACATTTGAGTGAATTCGTGACCCAATTCCTCTAAACTGTCACTTCAAGTTCTCCCACGATTTATAAGCTCACAGTTTCAGTCACATATTTATAATCAGATAATGTGAATTAATCTGTTGAATATGCTGAGTGGATGCACTAGTACATCGGCTCATCGCTCTAGAGTTTAGAGTGGCAAGATCAGATCATTCTTGGTATGGTTCTAAGCAAGAATCAATATGCTTGATTGACCTTGTGTAATACTTAAGATTTAACATGGATGATTGTGTCGGAACCCATTCTGATGTGCTTAAGGAAATTGCATGAGATGAAATAAGCAGCCCAATTGAGAGGAAGTTTTTCTCTGTCAGCTATGATCCTAGATTCCCGCCTTATATTATATAATGTATTCTACAAATTTTAAAATGTGACCCTTAGCTACATGTTAACCATCAATCAGGAATTATCTAGTTAATGACCTGTGAATTTTTTTAAAGCCGTGCTGTTGGCTATCGCTTCGGTCCACACCTTGGAGAGACAGTTCCGATTCTAACTGACTACTGTAATAATGCATCCGAGAATGATGAAGAGCTTCGTGAGTATAGCTTGCAGGTACTTTGATTTTTGATATTGTTCTCTTCAGGTCATTTTGTTATGAACATTATGCTTTAGCATGATCTTACTTCATTTTTGATAATGCGTCGAGGTTCACACATTTTTTGCAGGCGTTAGAAAGCTTTTTGCTGAGGTGTCCCAGGGATATCTCTTCTTACTGTGATCAAATCTTACATCTTACTTTGGAGTTTCTAAGCCATGATCCGAATTTCACTGATAACATGGAGGAAGACACAGAGGATGACAGTTATGCAGAAGAGGAAGATGAGTATGTTGTGAACTCATTTGTTTGCTTATGGATTCTTGTTTAGCTACAGCATCGTGCTAATGTCTTATTTTATGGCTTGTAGTGAGAGTGCTGACGAATACACAGACGATGAAGATGCCAGCTGGAAAGTTCGGAGAGCTGCTGCCAAATGCTTAGCCGCATTAATTGTTTCTCGCCCTGAGATGCTCTCCAGACTATACGAGGAGGTATACAAGGTTATAGCTTTTTGAGTAGCAATGGTTCTAGACATACCTTAGTTTTCATTTTTCCAATTTTATGGAGCATTATAATGCCCATGTAGGACAGGTATGTCTTGTATATATGTGCTGGGGACATTATTAGCTAGATGTTTCATGAGCTTCAAACCTTTCTCGAACAATATAAAACGAAAAGAGGGATGTTAAAGATATGAGACTAAACTCAGCAATCTATGACTACTGGTAGTGTTAAATGTTAGTCAGGGTTTACTTTAATAAATGAAAGAACTAAGAGAACCAAAAATTTAAGTGTTCCTTTTTTTTTTCTTTCTAATTTAACATTGTAACATAAATACCCAGGGAGAGGGTTCATCATTTGAGTGCTTGTAGAACTTTGAGTGGGTATCCAACTAATGTAAGGAAATTGAAACTAATGGCCTTGAACCTATTCTAATATTGTCGTTAAACTCATTAGTCTTTTTCTTTTTGGGGTTAGAAATAGATTTAAACCGAGCCTGTCTGATCTTATGCAACGTAGGAAAAATGTCAACTGCTTTCCTTGGTTTAGTTATATAACAAACTGTTCCGAAATGACATAGATGTCAACCCAGATATACTTATTTTGTACAGTCTGATGTTTTGTTAGATACTTGATTATATCCCACTTACCTTGTTAAATTATTAGTCTATCAATGCTGTATGTTTAGTGGTAAATCCCTGAGTGCATATAATTTTAAAAGCTTAGCTATAAATATACGTTGCACATAGTATCATTAGTTACTATAAAAATGCGGTTAATGCAAAAGCAGTAGACGGCTTTGATATATATTCTGGGGGAAGGTGGAACATCCCCAGTTGGACCCGGTCGATTGGAGTACCCTTCCTCCTTTTTTGAGGCTTTCAGGCCTCCGGGTCAGTCAGGGGTAGTCTATGCAGTTTCAGCAGTAGTTCCGAAGGTTAGAGGCTTTATGAAAATTTATGAAAAAGCGATCCGAGTTAGGAAGACAAATTGTTGGCATCATACATTCCATCATATGAGTTATTCACAAATTTTGATGGCCTTCTGAAAAGGATTAGTTTTAAATAAAGTATATCATTCTTTTTTCTAAGTGTTCACTTGACTAGTATCAGACTTTCATTTGAACTCAAGCTTACAGAAGAACTTCCATGTTGTCTTCCCTTATAATGGATGTCAGATTTCAGAGTTTCCTTCTTTATTGCTATTACGAAAGTAGTCGTATTAAATATGAGTTATTGGAATATAATTGAGTAGTAGATGTTATATGAAATAAAAACTTTTCATTCATTATATTCTACTGTTTTGCTTTTACACTAACTAGTATATACTGACTGACTAATAAAAAATGAAACTACTCTCATCTCAGGCTTGTCCAAAGTTGATTGATAGGTTTAAAGAAAGGGAAGAGAACGTCAAGGTATAATGGATCAATTCTTCATAATTGTATGATTTCTCCATGGTTTATCATCTAACTTAATATGCTGCAGATGGATGTCTTCAATACATTTATCGAGTTACTTAGACAAACAGGAAATGTTACAAAAGGCCAGACTGATTATGATGACTCAAGGCATGTTATTTTTCTTCCAGTATGAATTGTCAGCTATTCTCCCAAATTACTGTTCATATGGTGTTTAAAAGATTTAGTTATATGTGTGATTATTCCTATGGTGTTCCAATTTGGAATTTGAGGGGAAGATGTTGACTGCAAACTGTGATAATATTATTCATGTTCCTGGGTTGTGATGTGATCAAATTATCTTATAGGAATAGTCATTAGAGGAATGTAGATTATGTAGCTTCTTTATCGTGTTGTGCACTTTGGCATGCAAACATGGCAATTCTCAAGGTGCAAAATAACAATGAATACTTCTTTATTAACCATAGAAGTTGATTTCTAAGCACTTGAATTACTCAGAAAGGTCTCAAAATGCTGTGCCTAATCTGTTAAACAGGCAGATTCTTCTAACCTTTGGTCAGTCTTGTGAATGAGATTAAGAAGTTTGTTTGACCATGAGGAAAAGGAGTAATGTATTATCAAGATAAAGCTTTTGACAGTTAATATGTTGCATCTTCGCCTATTCTCTTAACAAACAAGTGTTGAGTAAGCTGGTAACTTAACTAGAAAATGATGGACAGAGAAAATGATGATTAAGGGTTAGTATATGCTTCTTTAAACTCTATTAGGAGTCTTAATCTGGTTTTGCAATTATTTACTGTGTGTTAATCTTGGATTAATGTATAGTTTTCTGTATAATGATTAATGCTACACTCATTCTGTTGAGCACAAGGAAATTCCCTTGCATACTTAGATATTATTTTTATAAGTATGTTGAATGGTTTCATGTTATGCAGTCCCAGATACCTATTGAAGCAAGAGGTGCCAAAGATTGTACGATCTGTAAATAAACAGCTACGCGAAAAATCTATCAAGACAAAGGTAGAAATTTGCTGTAAGTATGTTGCTTTGTGTTCAATCACAAACTTATACAACTTAGTATTATTTTTGTGTTGTGCAGGTTGGGGCCTTCTCAGTTCTGAAAGAGCTGGTAATCGTTTTGCCTGATTGCCTTGCGGATCATATTGGATCTCTAACTCCTGGAATTGAGAAAGCACTATGTGTACGTATTGCTCATTTGAATCCATTTTTAAGTGTAATTTTGTTATTTTCTTTATGTTGATAGAGATATTGTAACTTTTAAAATTTAAACTATCCACAGGACAAATCGTCTACCTCAAACTTAAAGATCGAGGCTCTTGTTTTTACAAGATTAGTGTTAGCCTCACATGCCCCTTCTGTTTTTCACCCTTACATCAAGGTAATGGCTAATAAAACTGGTCTCCATCTCGCATAATTATTTTCTGTTCAATTTATTATTTGAAGATGAGTGTTAGGGATTTACAATTGGTTATTACTTATTAAGATTATTTTATTGAGTTATGAGAGAGATGTCGTTGGTTTAATGATCATTCTTGTAAATCACTTGTAAATTGATATTAAATATTAGGGGTGGAAAAATGGTTCCAAAACCACGGATCCAACCAATCTAACTAGTTTTTGGGTTGAGTTGGTTCCTAAAAAAATTATTTTGGTTCCAACTTGGTTCTTGGGCCAAAATTAATTGCACATTATCTAAAAAACATAACATGCAAGGTGGTGAGTTGGATGATCGGGCTAAGTTCCCTTTTGGGTTGAGCTTGATTCCTTTTGGAACCATAGAGAACCCAACCCATTTAAGAACCAACCCAACTCATCCATTTGCCACCCCTTGCCACCCCTACTAAACATAGACCTCTATGGATGCATACTGAAAGGTTTCTGGAAAACAAAGCTAGGCAGAATGTATGAAACATCTTTTATCGTCTGGGTCCTTCATTTAAGATGTCTTGGCAGTAGAAGCATGTTAACTTTCCTGCCTGCAAGCCTTTGACTCTCTTAACTTGCTCTTGGCTGATAACATTTGGTAATCACCAAGTATGGGGGAATAATAATAAAAAAGAAAGCAGTAAGTATGTGGTAGAGCTTTCTTACCTTGAACTCGTGAAGCTGCAGACGCTGAAACTGCGAACTTACAAGTTCTGAAATACCAAAATGCTATGGAGAGCTCAACCGAGCATCTCCAATAAGGAGTTTTCAGGCAATCAAGTTAGTCTATCCCTCTTATCTATTTGGAAACTCTGCCTCTGTGCCAAGCAGTTTCTGAGATTTCCTAAAAAATTAAGGGCACGTATGGTATTGTTTTCGTTTCCAATTCTCATTTTCAATGTTGAGAAATGAGATTTAAAGCTTGTCGGTTTTTTTGTATAAGAAATGAGAATGTGTTTGGATGAGTTGTTTTGTATTATAAATTTATAGAAATGAAAATGTGTTTGCATGAATGTTGATTCCAACATAAAAACGTGCATTCTTATATAAGTAAGATAAAATATTGTAAATGGTGATTATTTGATTAGGCATAAAGTAAAATTACTATATATTATTAACGTAGTAAGTTATAGTGGATAAAATAGTGAGCATGAGCATTGGTGTGAATGTGATGGTTATAAATGAGTGATAGATTGGATTGATGTGTTGTTGGGAAGATGATAGAGAGAGTGAGATTGAGAATTGGAAATTTCAAAAATGAGAGAGACCATATTTCAAAATTGAGAAACAAAAGTTTAAGTGAAAACAAATGAACCAAACATGATTTGGAGTGTTGAAAATTGAGATTGAAAACATAAACAATACAAGCCACAAGAGTTCATATGAAAATCAGCAGCTGCTTAGCTTCAAAGTTCACTTTAATTATCTGTGATTACTACTGCAGCAAGGTGGACAAACTTCTTCTAGGTCTAGCTTCAGTTTTAGGGAAATTGTTTTTCCTGTTGAATCTTAGTTAATGAATTTGTAGATATTTTCTCAATTTGTAAAAGTGATTTGCTTCGTTCATCAGAAAGTTTGCAAAGGATATTGGCTTGGAAGAAATAATGAAAAGCTGAACAGATAAGTGAAAGTACTTATTTATTGTAAAATGTTTATGAGGCCGACCCCTTCCAACATTGTTTTAGTATTAGCTTTTAGGAGAAGCTAATAACTGCAGCATTCAGTTCAATGAGACTCTTGTAAAGTGTGCCCTGGAATTATTTGGAATCAGTACTCATGATTCTTCGACCTACGAGTGGAAGGAGAAGAGTTTTAGCTTAAGCACTGTATGATGCTTGATTGTAAAGTTAGATAATGATATGGATTGTGGAACTGTTGTGGGTGTTAAACTGTTAATGATGATTTACTATCCTATAGCATGCTGCTTGTATAGATCTCACAGGAACTAAGGTCATTGTAGAAGTTCACTAATGGGATATTGTTTTATGGCCTCGGCACCTGTGGATCCTGGGATGTTCACTCTTTTATCATGTGGCCCACATATAAATGGCCATGATGATTCACTTGCACAGTTGCACTAATCCATGATCAACAATTCGCTTGATCTGTACTGATGGTTTAGTCTTGTTATCGTAGGCGATTTCTGCTCCAGTTATATCTGCAGTTGGTGAACGTTATTACAAAGTTACAGCAGAGGCATTAAGAGTATGTGGAGAACTTGTTCGTGTTGTGCGACCAAATATTGAGGTTTGCTTCTTCTCTGCATCTTTGCTCGTCTTCTGAACATTGGATGCCCCTTCCTGAAACTTAAATGTGATTTTGTTTGCCAGAGTTGTAGTTTTGATTTCAACCCCTATGTCCACCCGATATACACAGCTATCATGTCTCGCTTGACAAACCAAGATCAAGATCAGGTTAGAGCCATTCCTTGACTTGAAATCTTGTTCTCTATTAACTATTATGTCTTACTGCTCTTCTCTTGCAGGAAGTGAAGGAATGTGCCATTTCTTGCATGGGGCTTGTGGTTTCCACATTTGGTGATAATCTTGGTAGGGAACTACCTGCATGCCTTCCTGTGCTTGTGGATCGAATGGGAAATGAGATAACTCGACTTACAGCTGTGAAGGTATGTTACTAGTTTTCACGCTGGTGTTTTCTTCTTGTCAGTTCATGGCTCTTCTTTGATATGCTCTGTTTTCAATCACTTGATATTAACTGCTGGAGTTTCGTCCATTATTTAAAGCACCGTGCAATATTTACGAATGATAGTCTCTGTTTTTGTGTATGATCTTGCAGGGAATGAATTTTTTCGAAAATGTACTTATAGAAAATGGTATAGAATAATGTGTAAATGAAAAGAGTTTGGATTTGTTCGGTCGAAATGGTTTGTGCGATGCATTTACGCCGAAAGGCATTTGAATTATCCATTTCTTATTGCATAAACATGGGAAAATTGATTGTCGGAGGGGAATTTTCTGTGTAACTCTCTTCTGTGTATCTGCAATAAATGCTGATTGTTTTCTTCAACAACTGACCCTGATTTGGACTTCTGTATATGTTGTAGATTTGTAGGGAGAGGACACCCATATATATATATATCCTACGTTGCATTAGTTAGTAACAAAAGAAATCATTTAAAAACATACTGAATCTCTGAGGATGATGATTAGTGGATTGGAGAAATGTATGCGTAGAAGAGGGATTTCAACTTGGGTAGTCGCGTAGCTTAATTCTATGACTATGAGGAACCTATGAGATAAGGCCCTAAATTGTATTGAGAAAAAAATATTTATGCTGCTTACTCAATTGCCCGGGGTTCATATTGTTGACCTTTTGGAATTACCATTCTCGACATGAAATTTATTTATTGTTTCGGAACATCAGTCCTTATGTGCTAGCTTTCCACACTGTTATCTCTTTTCCAGGCTTTCGCTGTCATTGCAGCTTCTTCCCTGCATATTGATCTGTCTTGCATTCTAGAGCATGTGATTTCAGAGTTGACTGCATTCTTACGTAAGGTATAACCTGCTATCCATCTATACGGCCTTCGGATAAATTTTCCTTATTGCCACTGTGATTATCTGGTATAAAAGCTTACTGAACATTTCTTATATATAACGGATCATAGGCCAATCGAGCACTACGACAGGCTACCCTTGGGACGCTAAACACATTGATTGTTGGCTATGGTGATAAAATTGGTTCAGCTGCTTATGAAGTCATTGTTGTGGAACTTTCCACGCTAATAAGGTCTCACAAATGTTTGTTTTATTGCCCACTTTGTTGCAGTTACAACACATTTGCAGATTTCATAGTCTTGCATGATAAATGATTTGTAGGTGATTGGTATGCATTTTTTGGGACTAAATCCTTGTTATGCTTTTCAGTGACTTAGATTTGCATATGGCTGCTCTGGCTCTGGAATTATGTTGTACGTTAATGGCTGACATAAGATCTGGCCCAAATGTTGGTTTGACTGTCAGAGATAAAGTTCTGCCTCAAGCACTGACTTTAATTAGAAGCTCACTTCTCCAAGGGCAAGCCCTTCTGGTATTATTTGTTTACTAGGGTTATTGATACGCGTTATATAATGGTTCTTTACTATAACCTTATATTTGGGAACTGCAGGCACTACAGAATTTCTTTTGCGCCCTTGTTTATTCAGCAAACACAAGCTTTGATGTACTCCTTGACTCTCTTCTTTCAACTGCAAAACCGTCTGCCCAGGCTGGTCCTATTGCAAAACAGGCTTTAGTTTCCATTGCTCAATGTGTGGCTGTTCTGTGTCTTGCTGCAGGCCAAGGAAAATGTTCTTCTACTGTAAATATGCTTACAGATATAGTGAAAGCTGATAGCAGCATCAATTCGGTATTCAGTCTACTAATGTTTGTCTCTGCCTTACTTTGGTCTGTTAATTAATCATGAGATTGTGATTAATTTAGAGGTTTAAACTTTTAGTTGGTTGACAACATGCTTAGATACATACATAACATAAACCCCAATTTCTTGTTTGATCTCACTGGTTCTGTGTCTTCAACTGTCCGCTTCTTTTGAAAATTGCACTTGATGTGGATACTTGAAATAGTTGGGATTTATTGAGTTATCCTACTGTTGTGAACTATCTAAAGAATGGACTTCTGGTTGCTGATTGAAATAGTTTAAAAGAAAAGCTTAAGGTATATGATTTATGGGCTATATATGCTAAAGTCAGATATCCTATGTGATGGAATATGGAAGTTATACTTGTCTACTTGTCTCTTGTTGGCCATGCGGTTATGAGTATACTTGTCCAGCTTTATATGATTAAGATATTTCTTTTGTTTCATGGAAGTCAACCTAACACTTCATTTTTTTTAGATATTATAATATAACGCATTGTTTTACATATATTTATCTTTTGCCTTATGTAATGTGGGAAGGAAACATTCTATTAGCGTAATGACTTTACCATTGAGTGAAATAATAATGCATATTTATTTGTTGTCTCGTTAGTGTTGTTGCCTCTTTAACATTTTTATGTTTTTCCAATGTTTGTCTCATAGGCCAAACCACATGTCGCCTTGTTGTGCTTGGGGGAGATAGGGAGGAGGAAAGACCTAAGTTCCCATGACCATATAGAGAGCATTGTTATTGAGTCCTTCGAATCACCTTTTGAAGAAATAAAATCCGCTGCGTCGTATGCCCTAGGAAATATTGCTGTTGGCAATCTTCCCAAGTATTTGCCCTTCATCTTGGACAAAATTGATAATCAGCAGAAGAAACAATATCTGTTGCTCCATTCTTTGAAGGAGGTACAATCTCTGAACACTTACACTTTCGGAAGAAATGAAACCAGCATAACCGATAGCTCAATATTGCCTGCTGAACTTGCTTACAGGTCATTGTGAGACAATCTGTAGATAAAGCAGAATTTGATGATTCTAATGTTGAGAAGATCACCAGTTTGCTCTTCAATCACTGTGAAAGTGAGGAAGAGGGTGTTCGAAATGTGGTAGCCGAGTGTTTAGGAAAAATTGCGCTTATTGAACCTAGAAAACTTGTTCCAGCACTCAAGGTATCTCAGAAGTGCGATGTTTTCATTCTTATATAAGGGGAACATTTGTATGAGTACTATGGACTGACATACATTTGACTCATAATTGCAGGAAAGGACATCCAATCCTGCTGCTTTTACCCGAGCAACAGTTGCAATTGCAGTTAAATATTCTATAGTTGAACGGCAAGAGAAGATAGATGAGATTTTGCACCCTGAGATTTCATATTTCTTGATGCTTATCAAGGATCATGACCGGGTAATTGCCATATGGCTCAAGTAGTTTTTAGAGTCATTCAGTTTACCTGACGTTTTGGCATTACCATTCTGATCTTATTGCCCCTAAAAATCTATTTCATGGCTTGTCTGTCTATTTCCAGCATGTGAGACGTGCTGCTGTATTGGCCTTGAGTACGGCTGCTCATAATAAGCCAAATCTGATAAAGGGCTTGCTTCCAGAATTATTGCCACATCTTTATGACCAAACAGTAATAAAGGTAACTAACCATCTATTATTAGCTCGCATCTTCAGTTTATTTTATCCATAAGATACAGTGAAATTGGAAAAGAGAAAATTCCTGCTTGTCCTAAAAGTGGTTTTGTTTTCTAAGATGCTATATATGCTGTTAGTGGGATCTGCATTTAACTTCAATAAGCAAATGACTCCATTTGTTATGGATAGAATTAATTCTTCTTATTTGGGTTAGGCATTCAGAAGGGTTAAAAGCAATAAAATTGTTCATAATGGATGTACTTTGTAATTCCCTCACAAAATTAATGTCTAGTATGATAGTATGCTGTAAGACATATTCATCAATCACAGTATTTTAAAAGGCTAAGGCACTGGGCGGGGCGTTAGCCGAGGTGCCCCGCGTTATTTTTATATTAAAAAAATGTTGCAAATTAATTTAATTAGTGAAAAATTACAGAAATTGTAGAAAGAATATTAAGTTAAAATTTATATAGATATTTTAACTATGCAAACTAAAAGTCCAAGTTCAGCTCTTGCTGAAAGCATAGAATACAAGTGGACATTAATTAAGTCATATAATTGAGTTCTTACTTCTAAGTTATAAATAGTAGTATTGAAATCTAAATACATATTGCTAATACTGCAATAGAAAGAATGGGAGAGAAGAAAAGTTGTGTTGTTGCTGTTTGCTGTTTTAAAATGGTATTGAAGGTTTTTTTTTTAATGTTCGACTTAATTGAGTAAGTGGGCCATAAGTCTTTTACTAAAGAATAAAACATGTAGAAAGAAGTTAAAGTGATCCTAAAAGGGTGGGCTTTGGATAAGAAATTAGAAAATTCCAATTAGGTCTAAAATCATCTAATGTGGAAGTAAAACACAGTGTGCGTACACCCAAATTGATTGGTCGTATACTCTATTTTGCCCCAGGGCGTATGCCCCAATTGATTGGTCGTGTGCCCACGGGGAGTAACGCCCCCCTCCTATGGGGTAGTGTTATGTCAACTTTTATCTGCATGTTGCTCGTTTTCCTCCCTAAAGAAATATCTTTTATTGACACAAGCTTATTAGTGCAATTATCTTTGTGCAGAAAGAATTGATCAGAACAGTTGATCTAGGTCCTTTCAAGCACACTGTAGATGATGGGCTTGAATTGAGGAAAGCTGCTTTTGAATGTGTGGACACTCTGTTGGGCAGTTGTCTTGATCAGATCAATCCTTCTTCTTTTATCATTCCATACCTTTTATCTGGTTTAGATGGTGAGTCAATTTTAAATTTATCAACAATCTTCCCCTCATTGGATCTGCTAAAGAACTGAAGCAATTCTAATAAAAATGCTGCTTTTATTGTACGCTAGTGACATGTTTCTTTATTTCAGATCATTATGATGTCAAAATGCCTTGCCATCTTATCCTTTCAAAGTTGGCCGCTAAGTGTCCATCTGCTGTTTTAGCAGGTATTTTCACGTTCAATATTTATGGCCGCAGATAATCCTATATTTCTAAACAAAAGTAATATCGAGTTTGTTGCTAATCTAATTTTCACTTAATTACTACAATTCCAGTATTAGATTCATTGGTGGATCCTCTTCAGAAAACAATTAATTTTAGGCCTAAGCAAGATGCAGTCAAACAAGAAGTTGACCGTAATGAAGACATGATCCGTAGCGCCCTCCGGGCAATTGCATCCTTGAACCGCATAAGGTATACTGACGTTTTATATGAGTATCTTTTGTTATGCTTCCTCATTCTTGACAATAAATATTTTTTTCCACTGATCCATCTTGTTTTGATAAATACTTGAGAACTTTGAAATTGCAAGAGTAATGAGCAATGCTTCTTATTTTATTATTTGGTCTACTTTAAATTTGCAGTGGAGGAGATTGTAGTCACAAGTTCAAGAATCTTATGAATGATATCGCCAAATCCCAAGCACTATCAGAGAAATACTCTTCCATTCGGAATGAATGAAGTCTCAACCCGTGCTTTTTATTTTGATTTTTGAAGGACCGGAATTGTTTGATAGGGAGATGAAATGTGATATGCCAAGTGGTGAGTCTGTAGCAAGTAAACAAGTAGCCTGTATAGGATAATCCTAGAACGTGTTTTTGTAGCCCGTGGGCTCGTGACTTTCTTCGTACATTTGGTGTTAATTCACTTGGATGGTGTTGTGTAAATTGGTGGTGATGCAATTTATCATTGTTGTTTCTCTGTAAATGCATCTTAGTGTTTCTGTACTGCAAAGTTTGAAAGGAAATGTGGAATGGAACTATCAGGCTTGAGGAAATCCAGTTATTTGTTTACTTTTTGGCCCTAACATCTAAGCAGCACAAGTTTACTCTTTAGTTATACTTGGAATCACGTCTTTTTTGTTTATGGTTACCATTTTCATTACTTATTTGAAAAACATTAAATAAAGAGGATTTATATATCCAAATCCGATCAGTGGTTATTTCTGGTCTCGTCTTTATGGAAGTTATTTGAAAAGCATTAGAAAGTGTATGTACGTATATATGCTAGGGCTCGGGTTTGAATGGGTTGAACATGAATTTCTTCTCTTTTATAGTCCTCCCAATTAATTCATAAACATAAACAGCTTTTATCATTTGTAATCTCTCATGATACAAAACTCAAAAATGGAAATCAATTTCATCTTTGAAAAGTAGAAGAAGATTGTGTGCTGATTCCAACGGGTTAGATAGAAAGTGTAATGAGTTTATGCAAAGAGATGAGAAATATTAATCATGATGTACAATGTTTGACCCTGGGTCAAGGGTCAAGTATCATATTTTTCAATTGTTTTGGGGTGTTAAATATCATAAAGTTTCTAACGTGGGGCGAAATTGCAATTTATTTTTTAAGATTACTTATATATTAGCAGATTGGATGAAGATTTTCATTTTATTTCCCCCTCTTCAATTTCTTCGAAAAACCTTGCGATTAAGCGAATTATAGTCTGTGATTATCGAACAATTTCACTTTTGTCATTCGTAAAATTATGGAAGGCGAAGAGGTGAACATTGAAGAGCTCGCTTCCAACCTCTCTACTTACAGAGATCAGCTTCAACAGGTAATATTTCGCGTTATTTGTTGATTTGTATGTGTATATTGGCTGAAAGCTATGGGGTTTATTAGCTCTCTGTAATTTAGGTTTTTAGAGTGGCTTCTTGATTGTAAAGATTGAAGTTCGGATATTTCGACAATTAGGGAAATTCTTAATTAGTTTGAAAGAAGCGAAAATTTAACTGTTGTCTTCTTGGGAGAAATTTCACGAACAAAGATTGTTGCCCTCTATTTTTGTCAAGTTCTATATATAAGTTCTTGAATTATTTAAGGAGTGATTTTGGCTGGGTTTGTTTTTAATATGCAATTACTATGGATCACTTCAAAAGTTTAATTCAAACAAATTACATCATCTAAGTTTTTGTTTTATTGTATGAATCAGGTTCGCAAACTATTGAACGATGATCCAAAGAACTCCGAATTTTTGGACATGGAGAAGGAGCTTGTGGAGGTGATACCATTTTTACAAGTCATTTTGTCTTTCCCATTAGAAAAACTATCCCCCCTCCCCCCTCCCCCCTCCCTATGTATATAAAATATGCCCTTTTTTTGGGGGGGGGGCAACCCCTGGTAGAGTTTGGTAAGGGCATGTGAATGTTGTGGCCTTGGTCACGAGTTCGAATCCTGATGAGGGAATGCCTATTTGCCTTCTCTACTATGAGCCTGTCAATTATGGGCAACCTAGGCTGGTTTACCTCTCTTGTGTGGTTTGCAGGCTATTACACAAGAGCGGGGTTTACCCAGTGCGCACGGTAGCGGCTGCGGGTTCCCTTGTCATCAAAAAAAATAAAATATGCCCTTTTTTTCCAATGTGGGGGTGGAGTGGGTGGGCTTTTGGTGGGGGGAAGTCCAATGGTTCTCTTGTTTGACATTTTAAATTTGTCTTATCTTTATATGCTAACATTTAGTGGATTGAGTCGTCTTTTTGCAATTTCAAATGTGGGAGCGGGGACTCTTGTTTGGCATCTAAATAAGTTTATCCCCTCATCTCTAAGTTTGGTTGATTTTTGCGTCTTCAGTCCAATTCCTCCACGTATCACAATTCAATTATCATCTGGCATTTTAAGCTAACGAATCGATGTAATGCATCATTGTTTATTGTTTTAAATTTAATTGCAATCACTTTCCACTTTCTCAAATATTATCATTGCTCGAACAAGCAGTTTCAAGGAACTACCTGTCTGGAGATACCGTATAACGTTAGTTTGTCAAGGTGAGGACATTTTGTCTTTAAGAGATATACATACACCTCTGGTGTAGAGTAGTATGGGATGTCAAAAAATTATGGAGTGAGTTTATCAGTGTCTATCACTTGTGTCTTGGTTATATTGCAGGTATGCTATGTTTGGTGATGGCCAGCCTGCCTCTATCTTGTGATTTCAGATGTCCCTCTGGATTTGGAGTTTCAGTTTTGAAGTTTTAGCTTATTGCATTCAGAGAATGATTAGTTAATTTGAACTTGACTAATGTGATTACAGGTAATTGCATTGACAGAGGAGCTTCTGGCAACTGCAAGAGAAGACAGTAATTTTGGACTTGGCACTGGGACTAGCGGTGACGAATCTCCAAGTTTACATCTTCCTGGGAGCCCCTCAGATGTGGTGTGGCATTTTTTCCTTCCCTTTCTTTATGATTACTATGCTTTCCCATATCCTGCTTTTGAAACTAACATTTGTTAATTTTTTTAATACAGAAATCAAGATCTACTGCTGATAATGGTGATAAGTTTCCGATTGGTACTAAAGTTCAAGCAGTTTGGAGTGAAGATGGAGAATGGTATATTTTTTCTGGCTTAAATAAATATGTACTGTTTTATGCTTGATTTTGTTGATCTTAATTTTCTCTACATTTTTTTTTCTATTCAGTGGTTGATTTAGTTGTACATTCAGGTATAATGCAACAGTTGAAACACTTACTCCAAATGGATATTTTGTTCGCTATGATGGGTGGGGTAACGGGGAAGAGGTATGCTTTAATTTCCGAACGATTTCTCTTAATAAGTTACTTTTTGGCAACTTTCTGGAATGAAATGAGTCTAATTCGTGAGTAGGACGTTAGGGCTTCATTAAATTTCCCTTAATTACTTCTACATGGGCTCCATTGGTGATTCCAGGTGGATCCCGACAATGTTAGACCAATGCCAGAAGACAATGCTGACCCGTTGCTGGAAGCTGAAAAGATAGCTGTAGCTACAAAAGAAGCCCTTAAACGTAAGATTGCCCAATCTGCTTCTAAAGAATTTGAATCCTGGACGGTGCCACCAAAGCTTCAGATTGATCCCAACGACCCCGAAGATGTGGTAAGCTATTAACTAGTTTAATTGTATAAGGATTATAATCACATTGTAGCTCCAATATCATAGTTGCTCATTGATTATAAAGTCTTCACTAGCCTTCTCTACACTTATTTTGTTTGTCTGTCTAACTTGCATATGATCTGCTTAGCTATGATAGCCATTTTCTCAAGGAGATGTTTTCATATCTTTTACCTAGTGTGTATGACATTAACATCATCTTCTAATTCCTAGAGAAATTAGCTAAATTCATATTCCTGGTCAGAGTTATTTTCATCCTGATTTCTCGAATACCTTAATTAGGATAAGGTTTGTAATATGTGGTATATTTATTTCGCGACATCAGGTGAAGCACTAACGGAATTTTGATGGTTATTTTCTTATGTTATGCTTGTATTGCCATATTTTTAGTATTTTTGACGATTTTTTTGTCATGTTTTGTACTTGATTTTCAACTTTTCGCGTCTTACTGATTGAATATATTATTGCTCATCCTTCCATCTATTATTTCAAGTTGTGCGTATTTACTATTTTCATGTGCCACATTTTGTATTTTGATTGCCATTCACGCTGTATACAATTCTTACATTTTCTGTGCACAGAAAGCTACCAAGAAGAAAAAGATACATGCATTTAAGTCCAAGATGCGGATGGAAGCAAAAGAGTTTACACAGAATAAGAGGCAGAATGCTTGGCAGCAGTTCCAGACAACTAAAGGCAAAGCCAAAAAGGTAAACTCGCCACCAACTCGTCTAGAAAGAATTTTCACGCATGTTTTGTGCTTGTATTCGCTACAAGTTGGTGTTGGTCCAAATTTTGCTTCTTATGAGCTTGTTCTTACTTCTTATGATTGCATAGTTGTCATCTCAAATGACTAAGAAAACTGTGGTTTCTCAAATAAATATTTAATTGGACTCTTGACACTACACCCACCCAAGAAAAAGAAGTTGTGCATGTCTAGAACAGATATCAAGTTTAAAGTAATATAATCACCTGAAAGCTGGCCAATCATTATCCCGTATTATTGTGTCTGATGGTCAGAATTATAAATGTTCTTTCATACTTTGTCATAAACATCTGCTTTTCTTCCTCGTAAACATGTAATGAGTCATTTATTATGGGCAAGTATAGGGAAAAAAAAATCAATCAGCAAACATGATTTAAGCACTTTTACTTAAAATATGTGTATGGGTGTTAGATCTCACCAATATTGTCTATATGACGTGTCGAGAAATCACAACGGTGCGATTACAAGTTTCTGAAAACTGGCTGGACCCTCTTTTTTTCCTTTCCCTTCTATTTTGAAATTTTACCTACGAGACTTGTTTGTGTGTTCTTTTGTCTGTTACATGTTTGTTTTTATCTCTTTGAACTTGTCAATTAGTACTTTTTGGCTGAGCTTCTAGCCAATTGTTGACCGGCCAATGAGAGCCAGCCAGCCTGGGATTTATAAGTTTTGAAGCATTCAGTATTATGAAAAACTTAAACTTCTCCCCCTACTGTAGAAAGAAAAGCCAAGTTGTCATGTCATTTATCTTCTATGTACAATGTATTTAGCATTTTTTTTCTCCAATCATGCAGTATTTTTTTATGGTTTATCTCCTCAGGTTGGTTTCTTCTCGGGTAGAAAGCGAGATAGCATATTTAAATCACCAGATGATCCGTTTGGGAAGGTTGGGGTAGTCGGAAGTGGAAAGGGTTTGACTGAGTTTCAGAGAAGGGAAAAACATCTGCATCTCAAAGGAGCAAATATAGAAATTACAGATGGCGGAAATATAGATAATGCAGATTAAATCTTGAATGTATGTTGGTTTACTATATGTACTTCTTTATCAGCTTTGTATGATCCAATCAATTTGTGAATGTAATTAGCAGTTATACTTCTCTCTTTTTTTCTTCCTTGTTGAAAGTATCTCTCACCAGTTGATATATTGTAACACTGAGTTAGGAGTTTAATACTTAGTATTTTTTTGTTGCTTTGCTTCATGAAGTATTCCAACTATGTTTGGTCTTGTTTCAATAGCCTTGTATATCTGTAATGGTGTAAATGTTTATAGGGTTTAATTATCTCGAGATCACCAGAAACTGTCTTCGGGGCGATTAATGTTACCCTATAAGTGAAATTGTCGAAGGCCATTGATTTAAGATTTAATAGATGATCATATTATACACATGAAAAGGACAATGATAGCCTCTGTATGTGATGGTGAAAATCCAAGCTGAAAGGTTACACTTTTGTGTTTGTTTTTAGTTTCTTTTTTAAACAAAAAAGGCTCTTACATTTATTGATAAGCAACATTCCAGGTCTTATAAGTTTCCTTGTCTGCAGTTAGGTTTATTGAAATGGAGCTGATAACATGATTGTGGCCCAGCAAAGGAGGGATACAAGCTGAAAAGAGTAAAAGATTGGACCCTTCTTTTCATATTGTCACTTTGTGGTACTCTACTTTATATTGTCATTACAATATATAACTCAACATGCTTTCTCTTTTGTTATTGTGTATATGTAGACTTGGTTACATATAATGCAAGTTAATGTAGTTATGAACTTGTACAGAAGATTAATGGAAAAGCCTTGTGATTTGGTAATTATAATTCCCAAGATTGAAGGGTTGTGGTGGAGGGGCCAATATGTGTTCATCTTTTAGGAAACAAATATATCCATTTGTGTATGGGGTCCTCTTTTCCAACATGTTTCAGACATGTTCCTTTGTGAATAGCTGAATCATTTCACAACCTGAGGACATCATCCTTCTTCTACACTCATGGACTCTCTCTCTCTATATATATATATCTCACACACATACACACACTAAGAGAGATTCTTTCTCTGTCAATATGTGTGTCAGAGAGAGGGAAAGAATCTTAGTGTGTGTGTGTGTGAGAGAGAGTGGCATATCCTGTTGCCTTTATAGGTCACTATTTGTATGAATATGCATCAAATCACAGTACTTACTTACAATGTGGCCACAACAAGGGGCCCCCATTAATCCAGAAACAAAAAGTAAAGGCACTATCCTCTACTGCTTGCACATTTTCTGTGATCAAGGCAAATTTGACTCTTATGCAGTAACCTAAAATTCAATGCATCTTTCTTTACATACATGTCGTCCATATATATATTTTTACAACTCTTCTGTCATATCAATTGTCCTTGCCTATTCACAACCCTTCAAAACCCACCTTTCTTCCATCTTCTAACCACTACACAATATGCCCTTTCATCACACTAAGGAATAGGAAAATAAAAAAAATCTAGTATCATAATGGCCTATATACGCCACGTGTACACACCAAATGGTCGTTATCATTCCACATCAGCATAATATATATATATATATATATCATCCAATTCCAAATACCCAATATAGATAACCATGCAAAAGAAGCTAGCAATTATTAATACCATTTTTCTATACATATATGCAAATGCCATTGTCCCCATGGCATCACTTTCTTTTAGTACATGTTTAATACAAACTAAGAGGAAAATAACATCCCTATCTACCAATCATACATTATCATTCAAGGGATACACATTATCATCTCCAACTTTTGTGATGTTAGAATCAAGTTGTCCTAATGCTGACGAAGATCGAACATTTTTGTTATACCATCTTGCCCAAAAGAGATAGTTCAGAAAGTTGGCAAAGCTTAGAACTGCTAACAACCAATAGAAGTAATCCAATCTATCTTTGTTGAGATCATTATCACTTAACCATCCACCACCATTCTTCGATGTCACTTTATTCACAAGTGACACAAGAACTGAGCTTAAAAAGAAACCAAATGAGTATGAACAATAAGTTATTGCTGTCAAAAATGACTGCATGCCTTTCAATGACTGTTTGTAGAAGAATTCAATTAGCCCAACTGCTGTAAACATTTCCGATATCCCGAATATTAGAAACTGAGGCGTTATCCAAAATATCGATAAAATTTCGTTCGAACCCAAAGCTGCATTTCTTCTCTTGTTCTCCATAAGGGCAGCTGAGATCATCGAAAAGGTGGCGAAAAATAGACCACATCCTATGCGTTGAAGAGGGGTAATACCGGAATTATGACCAGTGATTTTACGGGCAAAAGGGACAAAAAATGTGTCGTAAAGAGGGACTATGAAGATTAACATGATGTAAGGAATGGCTTGGAGAGAGGCTGGTGGAATGTGAAAAGATTTAGTTAGTTGAGTGTTCATAGAGCTGCCTTGTTGAACTGAGAAAGTTTGTAGTTGAGCAAGAAGTGTGTTGAATATAATTGTGCATGCAAATATGGGGATAATTGAGAGTAGTATCTTCACTTGTTCAACTTGGTTTATAGTGCAAAGACTCCATGGACTTTCATCTTGAGTTAATTTGATGCAGGCTTTGTTCAAGAATCTGAAATCAAATTTTGATCTCTATTAACTTATGCAATATTGCAGTGAGATATTTGAAAATATTAATCTTTTTACTACAAAAAGACTCCAAAAAAAGAAAAATCAAAGCTCAAAAAGTCGGAGGTTATGCTGAATTTCCATGCAATCACAATTATTTACGTCCTATTACAAAAATAAATTGCATTTTTCGGAATTTTGAATCTCGATAACTCCTAAAATAACATTATATCATTTTTTATTTCTAGTAATTTTGACAAAAAAAAATTATCATAATTAAAATAAAAAAAACGGTGATAGATAAAATTTCAAAAAAATATCATAAGAAGATAGTTGATATTTTAAAGAATTACCTAAATCTTTGATTGAGTTGAATATTGCTAAAACTGTCTGAAATAGTGTTGTCACTGTTAGGCTCTTTGGAGTGGCTTCCATGAAGCATCCGAATATCAGATGGGCAAATTTGTTTTCTCTTCAAAGTTGCAGCCACAAACACCTGATAAAAAAAACATATAATATGATTATTAAAACAATTAATTAAAAAAATAGGATGGTTTTAAGAAAATATAAAAAATATATGATGAACAAGATGCCAAATCTTCCGACATATATGCATAATGTTGTATTATAATTAATGGTAAACTTTTTTCAAGGCCATGCACTTTGATCCACATGAACTTATTTAATTCAACAACCGAAGGACTATTTTTCTTATTTTATTCAGCATAAATGAACAAATGCATTCATTATCAGCAGATTCAAACAGTTGACCTCACTATAATAAAGGACAAGTAATATATTTGTTTAAAAATTACTCTATAATGCATAAACCTACCCCAGAAACAGCCAAACATGTTGATGAAATGGCCATAAAAGCTTTGGATTAAACTTTCAAAGACATTAATTCTACCATAATATATATTTCCATTAAATAGTATTCAAGTGGATATTATTTCATATTTGAGTAGCAAACATATAAGAGCCTATATATACTCTAAAATTATAATGTCATATTAAAACATCTTTATCAAATAGTACCCCAAACAAATATGATGAAACTTTCACTGCAGTTTGCACATGTATAAAGATGCATTGATGATTTTCATGCTACCTAAAAAAGCATATTTAGTGACTCACCTACCATTTGAATAATATTCACAACATAAATTGTATTAAATAGACATCATCTAACAAACCACAAATAAAATATATATATGCAACACAAACAAAATACTTACTTGTGCAATAGGGGTCAAAATGGTGCCTTTTGGAGGCTTATTCCTATAAACAAGTATACCAGAGATCAAGCTTATTAGCCCCATAGCCATGGCTGCAGCCGAGACCCCAAAACCGACATCCATTCCCGAGTGTGTTTGGACATAAACTAAGAGAGTTAAGGCAATAAGTTCACCCATTGAGAAGGCAAAATAAGCAGCATTGAAATATGTTGAGAGTTTTTTGGATTGATTTTGATCATCTTGTTTGAATTGATCAGCCCCATGAGCTATCATGTTAGGCTTAACACAGCCACTACCTAATGCCACCAAATAAAGTGCCACAAAAAATATAAGGGCTTTAAACCCTTTGGCTTCTTCACAGTTTGGACCATCAGTTAGCATGTTGCATTGTGGTGGTTTCAGTTGTGGCAGATGGGCTTGAACTGATAGCAAAATGAAACCCTATAAATAAATTCACCAAAAAACTCAGTATTATATGACATCATGCAGATAGAAAAAGGCTAAATAACATGCATTAAAATATTGGTAAAGGTTAAGAATATATATATATATATATATATATGTATATGTATGCATGTACCGAAAGTTCGAGAAATCCAAAGATGAGCATGGTCCAGAAGCAACCAAGATAAGAATCAGAAAGATAGCCACCAACAAGTGCAAGAATGAAGAGGGTTCCTATGAAATTAGTGACTGTGTTTGCAGCTTTTGACAATGAAAAGTGCATCTCATTTATCACATATGTTATCAGATTGTTCCCAACTGCTGCTATTGCCATTATCTCAAATCCTTGAAGTCCTGCAATTACAATATATACCATTCTTCAATTATAATTACACCCGGCCCATATCACAAAATATATATATATATATATACCCAAAAATATATTATATATAATAACCAGAGAGAGAGAGAGAGAGAGAGAGAGATACCTAGAACAAAGGCAGCAGCTCTCATTCCACCATGCTTATTAGGGTTTGAAGGCCTTCCTCTCCAATCCACTGTTTTCTCTTCACAAATATTATTATTGTTTTCTCCCTTAAACTCCATATGATCTCCTTTCACACACAAACACACACACTGATGGTGTATCTATATATATATGTATATATATATATATATATGAAGTAAGAAAAACTAACTAGCTAGGATTTTCCAAAGAGTACTCACTCCTTCACACAAAAGATATTGTTTTGGAGCAAGAAGAGCCGTGGAAGTATTTTCTATGGATTTGAAGACAAATGGCCTCTCAATTTATATACTCATCACACACCCCACCTTTCTCTTTCAATAAAGGACCCCTCTTATTAGATATACTGTGATACATACACATTTTTCCATCGCGTGGACACCACTTCCTGTAATGATAATTACATCATCGTCAACGAACAAATATTCTTCAATAATATTCTACTTTCAATTTGGATAAATAAATTATATATATTATATATAGGATATACTATTTTTTATTGATGATGAATACAATATGATATACATATATATGTATACATCAAAAGTTGCCTTTTCATGGTGCCTAAATAGTGTCAATCTTTTGATTCCAAAGTGGCAGTTTTGAGTAAGTATAACACCTTCTTTTCATTTGTATCGTGGTGTGAATATGGTAAGGGAAATTGGGTTTTAAGTCTAAACATGAGTTGACATTTGCATGTGTAATAAATCATATTAATTTAGTGTGAAATAATTTTGTTCACATGGGGACACCATTAATTTGAATAAAACAAAAAATGAAAGGCTTGCTTGTTAATTTTTGTAATTATATAATTAGAAGGAAATAGATTCTCCATTGTTTTTAGTCTTTCTATAAGCAATTCACTTGGGAGAAATAATAAATATTATATAAAAAAATATTAGGAACCGAAACATATGATGATTCCCTAATATATTAACTAAAATAATATACATAGCAATCAATCATAAAAGCATGTACGATGTGGTCCTTAGGCACGGGGAAAAAGATATAAGATAGGTCAAATTTTCTCAAGGAGAAAAACTTTTCCACAATATCCACCCTAAGTCTTTGTTTGGAAATATTTTATTTATATAATACATTTGAGAGGAAAACTTTGTATAGATATATCATTGCTTAAAATTGGATATATAATGAGATAATGAATTAGGTTTAATTAAGTTCTCACGATTTCTCTAGTCTCCTTTAAACGCGTTCTTTTTAATCTTTTTAATTTAGAACGACACCACGAATTTCAAAGAGTTCGAAATGTATAATTCGTGAATTGATCAAATATCTAAAAACACTTAACTTAGACATATTAATTACACGATTTTTATTACAATAAAAAATTATAACTTTTTTGTTCTAAAATTATTCAGAATATTTCGAAAATTTCTTTCTTTGTTAACTAAATTTTGAATTGCAAAATTATCTTATAAAATATGTATATGTTCTAAGACATAATATCAATATTTGTTTAAATCAAGTAGTGTGAGCTTTCAATTTTTCAATAAAATTAGATTTTTCATGCATTAATCAAATCTCTCATATCAATCAACATTTATTTTTCAAATGATGTATTAAATAATAATTCATGTATTTAAGTTATTATTTACATTTTGGATATAATATTATCGAATTTAAATTATTGATACACATGAATTATTTTACGATGTTATGATTTATATTTTATTGAGTAAGTATTTACTCAGTTAAATTAATATTTATATTTTGAGTCTTAACAACTTATTTTCTTTTAAGTATTTTATTGAAGAGTACTTTTTAGTATATATATTGATATTTTTTTTTACTTATAACCTCCAAATATTTTAAATGATCATTCAATCAATTATACTTTTGTGATGAATTTTAAAAAAATCGTATAGTTTACCAAGTATATCTATGAGACTAAATTATTAGAGTCAGTAAAAAAATACTTATTCAAATATGCTTTAATAAAAGAAATTCTTGTCAATTGAAAATCAAAATACTATAATAACAACTATAAAAATAAAGAAAATAGAGTTACTCATCATATTTTAATTATTTTTCATACTGTGCATTAACTTTTATGTGCAACATGTTAATTTTTACTTTTTATATCTTTATGAAAGAAACCTAATTTAATAAATAAAAAAGACACAACAAATAGCTGTGAGAATCAAAATTAAGCGAGGCATAATCTATAACCTATTATGACTTGTGAAGAATGAGACTTCAGTTTAAATCGATACAAAATAAAATACTACACAAGTATTCGGCCTTGAGTTACTTTAAAACTAATAAAATCACATAAAAATTAATGAGAAGGTAAAAAAAAAAGTAAAGAATTTAATTTCTTAAAATGAAACAAGATATAGATATAATGAAGCATGAATTTAGAAAAAAAAATATTTCGTTAAAGAGAAAAGAGAAACATACACAAATGAGCTCAAACTTAATTCGAGTTGAGCTTTTTTGTTAGTCGATTCGATTCATTAAACACTCTTACCTACCCTTAGATGCTTTGTAGGTGTTGGATAAACATGACACAACATAGACATAACATGTGATTGGAGTTTGGCCAAAATCATAGAATATTATCAAGTGTTGTACAACCAATATTTTCTTTAAAATATTATGACACACAAGAGTAGTCAATAAGTGTTGTTAACAAGTTTTTTTTATAATCAAATTATGTGTTTAAAGATTGAAATTATAATTATATCCTCTTTATTTAGGAAAATGGCATTCACCCTCATGGATTCTTTGTCAAAAAAAAAAATTTACCAATGAAGAGAAGGTAAAAAAAGAAATAAAATTCTTTTGATAGAATCACGTACACATTCGATAATTTTTAAAGAAAGGTAGACGATTATAAGATTTCAATATAAAAATATATTTCATATACTCAATATAAGCGAATTTAATTTATAATGTTATTTAATCACTTAATAAAAGTAGTAGTTATCTAACGCAAAAAAATATATATTTATATATATGGCCCATAAAATATTTTTGTGCCGAAAGACAAATAGTTGACTTGGACTTAGACCAGGCTGGCTTTTCGACCATCACCAATTGGTTTAATTTAATTAGCAAATCTTATAAGTCCATTTGTAGCTTAATTAATACATATAATATGATGTTAGATGGTCAATCTTCCAAACACATGATTTTATTGTCACATCATATGTGACTGTACTTCTTTGACATATACCTACATGTGGACCTCTAGTCTAAAGTTTATTACATTTTGACCCTTTACAAAATGCGTAATTACTACCTTACCCTCTTCGAATTTATACGATACAAAAACTTTTCCCAGAAAAAAAAGTTTGCAAAACCGTACCCCTCCTTTTGTTCGGGTTTTTATTGAAAAATGTGTACGTGGTTAGAAAATCGTTGGAAATTATTTTATGAGAAAATTGCAATAATTAGTCGTGTAGGTACGATAAAATATATCCCGTATTTTATAAACCAATAAAATTGATGATGTATCTATCAAAAACTTTATAATTGCACTATTCAAAAAAAAATGTGATTCTAAGCGTATAACATTGATCTTCCACATTGTTAAAAGAAATAACAAACAAGTGGTGAAGAAAAAAAAAACGTGATATATATGCCACGAGATTGGTATGCACATTATAAACTATTTAAATAATATGAACAGTCAAAATGTTAAATAAATAAATAGATAAAAAGGATAAACTATTATAGGTGCAATTATACTATGCACAGTCTTTGTATTCTTCATGTTATGGGTTCAATATTTTCAATGGCTAATTAATAATTTAATGGTGCGAAAATAATTATAATATGAAACTCTAGATAGGATAGAGATTAATAGTAGTGATTTTGATTCAATTGATTTTGAATGGTGAATTTATTGAATTTGCAATTAATTTATTTTGAGAAGTTTTTACAATTCTATAAAATTTCAATGATTGCTCTATAAAATCATGATATAAATTTTCGTAAATTTAGAATTTCAAAATGTACACTAATATTAATATTTAATTCGTTTTTTGGTAAATGTATTAATAGTTAAGAAGCTGCTCCTATGTATGTATAACTTCATATTGTGTGTATAATTAGATTTTAAATCCATTGCAGCATGTACTCTCTTACTTAAATAACTTTTGACTATACACTATGAATTTCAACTCCTTTAATAATAATTTGGATTTTTTTTAAATCACTCAATGGTTTAAATACCAGTCAATATTTAAATCGTTTGAAACCCTAATTAACTTCAAGTTATTCGACCAAATTAAATGCAACTTCAATGAATTTATATATCTCATTATATTATATTACAACTGATTTTTCAGCCTACAGTTACAAATTAAATATTATTCCTCCAAATGCAACTCCTATATATTTTCAAAAAAATAAAAAAGATACACATGGGAATAAATGCATGAAGCAAAGGCAATATGTTATATTACTGTGAAGTACCTTAAATAGTGGAATTTATTTCCCTTTAATATCTCTTAATTAATCCAACAATATAAATAAAGTTTAAAGAACACAAAAAATTGGTGAAGAAAGGGACAATGCGAATTAATATGTCGCTGAAGTTTGTGTAATGTTCAAAACTTTCATTGGTTGAGAGTTCCAACGTTGTTGGTTGGTGAACCTAAACATATACAATCTTTCTTTCTTTCTTTTTTTTATTAATAATCCCATGTATATTTATAAAAAGTAAATTATACATTTAATATTACTACTATAAATATACTTTCTTTTTTTCCTTTGAATGCTATATAATTGTGAATTACATATAAGCACCAAATTTATATAGTGAAGAGAGTAAGTACATATTCGTTTTCGGTCTATATCGTTGAGAGCACTTTATAATTAGTTCACAATTTATTGATTTTAATCCCTAGCTATCCGATCTTTGTCAATTGTGACACACAAGTTCGTTTGACCGTTCTTGATGGAATCTTTTGGAATATTCTTTCTTAATTTTTAAAAAATTATGCACTTTACATTCTATCATATGACATTAATTTGTGCACCATTTCTCTCCCTTCAATACATAGTACATGTATTTTGCATCCGCCTCGAAAGGAGAATATACTGAACGATAGATTCAATGTTGATGGTTAAATAAATTGAAGAGTCATACTTTTATATAAATTACGGAACTGAGTATCAAAATCAGTAAATCAAAAACCAAAATATCTTTAACGACATAGATTGGGATCGAAAACCATGATCAACAAGTTGGAATTGAGAAGATCACGTATATGAATGTTTAGGAATTGAACGGTCATCCATGAAAAAATCTATTACAGAGTGGGATCATTAAATTCAATATATTACACTTATACACCACATATTTGAAAAATTGGATAGTAATTTCACTCACTTTTACACTCTATATATATATATTATATAACACATCAAATATATTTCATTGAATTTCTCATGATAACATACACTTAAAACAACTCACATATGTGTTGTAGGCTTGAAATGGGACAAAGTCTCCTTTTTCTCAAAGCTAACCCCCTCAACTTTGTTCCCTCCATTACCTTTGTGGATTAAATTATATGGTAACTTTGAAATGCCAAGTGAATGTTCAATCCAAAATCTATGTCCTAGGTGACACGTGGTGATACATCATTGGGTTGTCGGCATAGAATTAGAAATAGAAATCAAGTGCATGACAACCTAAAAAACCCTAATAATCTTTTATTACATCATTCAATTCAGGATGTGGGGGACAAAGTGGGAAACATCCCTTTTTCAATTCATTATTTGTGGACTATATTCTTAGGTTACAGTAAATCTATGTTCAAATTTTTTACTTTAACAATTGTCTCAATTAATTTTGAGAACTTTTGGCCAGTAATAATTTATTTTGGTAAAAAGTCGCTCATTTTATTTCACCAAATTAAGTAAAATTAACGTTTAAGGAAAATGACAGTACAACAAAATAATTTATTGCTTAGCATATAGTGATAAATTAAAAAAAAAATATTAGAACAGATGTGAACAATTATTCTACAACTGTATCTTTATACAACACATTGTGATCGTATTTTAAAGGCATACACTCTTAAAAGAGTGATAAAAAAAAAAAGAATTGATATTCTAGTTTAAATACAAAAAACTATATAGGAATAATAGTTAATAAAGGATAAATTTGATAACACATATAAATCCTCCAGCTATTTAAAATAATCATGGGCTCGTCATGAACTTCTTCTGAAGAAGTTTTCACTCATATTTGAAATATTAATATAAGTCCACCTTTTGTTAAAAGATCACTAAATAATAAGATAAATAATGAAGCATATTCAAGTAAAAGAATTATATACAGAGTATAGCTTAAAATTTCTGAACTTTATGTTAATATAAAAAGGATCAATTTTATTGGATATAACATTTCGTTAATATTTTTATAAAAAATGTCAACCAAGTCTATATAGTTCACAATTAATTCCCATTTGCTATCAAATAAATATCATTTTGAGTTTAATGGTCATTATAAATTGCTCTTAAATCATCAAATGTATGTATTAGAACTTCAGTTTTTACTATCTTGAAGTTTATTTTAGCTCCGAATAACACCATTTTTAGGACTTATTTGTCTCTTCTGAATCAGTGAATATGTCTTTGATTTGATATGCACAACTGTAGTGAAAACCAACTAGGTCAAATATAAAATTTCGCAAAATAAAACTCATATTTTTAGGTTTTAATTAACAATCTATATATGTTATATGTGATCATCAAAACAAATCGGGGCTAATTTAAAAAGGACCTAACAAGAGAATTATTTGGAAGATGCTTTAATAAATGGCCTGTAAGTATCATGGTAAGTGATTAACAAGTTATATTTATGTATTTATAATCTCAACTGAATTGAATTGAATGATGAATGGTGAGTTTATTGAGTCAAGAAAAAGTTAAATTTAATTTAAAAAAATTAAATAAAATTTGAGAGGTATGTGTTCTTGCATACTAATCTTGTTAGTGGAAGTGATATGATGACATTCTTCATCCGAGTTAGTGCAAATTTCAAGGCTCGTTTTAAATGGTATAAATATAATAATATCCTGATGTGCTATACCTATACCGACTAATATGTAAAAACATATTCGTCTCAAATTTTGTACAAATACATCAAATTAAAACCAATGAATATTATTTTATTTATTTCTCTTTTTCCTATAAATCACTAACCAGTCACCTAGTAGAAAAAATCCAGCATATAACGCGTTCAATATTCACTAAACTCTCACAGACATTAATTACTATCACAAATTTATTTTCTTTTATGAAGAAAGTAAAATGATCACAGATTATATATAGTATATATGCATGCATTTCTTGGAAAATCATGATGAATTACTTGAGTCCTTTGGATTCTATTAGAGAGTCAAACATTGTGGATTTGATATATCCATGTAAATCGAAAAAAAAGTAAAATTTGAGCTAAGTTCCAATAGGGCCACTAAGTTTTATTTGATGTATTACACGTAATTTTATGGAAAAATGTCAATAAAGGCATATATATATAAGTAGGTATCTAAGCACTGAAATATATATTATCCTTTTTGGGGGGTCCTCCCCACTAAAATTCTAGTCTTTTTTCCCATGTAGACATTTTAAATAATGCATTAATTAGTAAAGCAATAGGACTTTTATACTTAGGGTAATTATTTATAGCTATTTCCAAGAGTTGTGATCACCTATAATTAGTTAGAATATTTGATCAAACGAATTTCATTTTTTTAACAATTATTTTGTACTTGCAAAATTAAAAATAAATTCCATTATGATAAGCTTGAAGTTCATTCTAAAGGGATCTCCTTTATATATATGATTCTCTATAGCATCAACTCATGAGATGTGATTCATTTATATAATATTTAAGGAAAATTAATTGTTAGTAGTTGAAACCATTATTGATATTGTTTGTTATACAATTCATAATAATTCAAATGTTAATTTGTTTCAATGATTCATAACTTCACTTAAATAGTGTATAATGGATAGAGTTACACATAAGAATAACAAAAGATTGGCAAATCCAAATTGTTGAATTAATTAAACGTATATTTTTTATTTAGGGTTTCCTATGCTTTTCTTTGTATACTCTCTCATGATCATACCCTATAAAGCAAAATATTATTGTAAAATCCTAATGCATATTAGGGTTACACGTGGATATTTATTGTTCGAAGTCAACTTCAACTTCAAATTTAAGTGCACCTAATTTAGACTATAATATTCTAGTCTTATAGTACTTTTGCCGACAAAGTTTAATTACATGTAAACAAAGCCTTTCTTTATTTGCTTTTGTTTATATAAAAATAATATAGTCATGCTAAATTAATTGTACTAATTCCATATACTTCAATCAAAATCTTGATATTACTATCTGAATTAAACGTCATTTTCATGTATTTATGTTTAGAGGGTTTTTGGTTTAATCTTTCTATGTTTTTTGTATAATTAGGAGTATGACAAATATACGTAGAAATAGGCTTTTTTGTGATTCCATATCTCTTATGAATCATTACTCATTAGGAGGGATTTCACGATTCTATAGGTAAGATCATTGGTTTGAACTTTGAATTTATTTCACTTTATCAAAAAAATTATTTGTATCACATCAACATATAGTGAAAGGAATACATTTAGTCAATGTGATCGCGATTGCAAACTATTTTCCTATGACCTAAAATCGACTTTCAAAGATAAATTCCCTTTTATATATACCGATTAAAAAGTCTAACTAATATCACATCAAAGATTAAAGAATCAAATTACCAAAAAAATACTCATCTAGGAATAATTTTTTTCGCAATAACATCCAAAAATATATATGATACATTTACATATGTGTGTGTGTATATATATATATATATATATCAAAGTTAAAACTAAGTATAGTTATTGATAACCCTTATCGGATATGATTTCTTGCATGTTAAGTGCAAAATACATATTGTGATTGACCAAATGGAAAGTAGGGTTGAATTATTAATAGTTTAATACTTAAAGAAAGAAAATATTAGTGACAAGACATTATGTCATGTCACCATTATAATTCAAGTATTGAAAAGAGATAACAAAAATATATAAGTTGATAATATTGTTTAATACTCATATGAATTGTATAACAAATGATATTTAATAAGTTAACAATTTAACTTATGTATAATGAGAACTTGATAACAACAAAAGGCCATAGAGCTTTGGTGATTATAAATGTTGCTAATTAAAATTGATGTCACTAAATGCATATCATATTATAATTTATAGGGTACACACTACAAAAGTAATGTAGTTGCCAAATCGAAGTGACAATTTAAAAAATTGTGTTTCTCACAAAAAAATAAAATAAAATAAGTGACAAGAATTTTGTTAAAATTACCGATATTAACAATTAATTAGTGACACAATTTTTACGCAATTCTTCACTATAAATCATGTAAAACATATTCTTGAGACAAAATAAAAAAAAAATTATCACTAAAAATTTATACTTTGAAATTATCGTTGGATATTTTTTTCCTTTAAATATATCACATTGAGATAAAAAAGGAACCGGAGTGAAAGCATATTTTTGTCTTTTAAAATAACTTTATTTGAATGCATATAGATATACCACCAAAAACGTTTTTCTTTTTGGATCTTAGATTTCATGAATCCAATTGTCAACCTTAAGCGCCACCATACTCATAGTGCTCATTATAATCTTTGACATATTGATGATTCATTGCATCTTTTTAAAAGTCATACTATTTTATTTTCTACTAATTGGTGCAATTTCATATATATATATATATATATATATATAATATTCTAGTTAAAGATATTAATATGATTATGGCCAAAATGGAAAACGTGTTTACATAGAATCCCTTCCTTTAGATTAAATGATACAAATTCAACTAATCCTCCACTGAATAATAGAATTTCAAAATTTGTTTTTAGCAAATTAATAAAATTATTGTGGAATAAAAAGTAGGCGTAGATACATTGAAATCATTTGTACTTGATTATATCAAATCGTCAATAGTTCATTTAGAAAACATTAAATTGTTGGGTGTAGTGAATAGGCTAAATCAGAGCACTAGTGGCATAATGCGATTTTGTGGGATAGGAAGTTGGATTCAATGTTTTAAAAAATTATAAGTTCATTAAACCAGAAAAAATATTAAGTGGATCAAGAACATTAGTTCAACTGCAATCAAATCAATAATGCTTTAAAAATGTGTACCAAAAAGTTGATATTCTTAAAAATATATAATAATAGTAATAATAGAAAAGACATATTTTCAACAGTAACAATAATTATTTTTTAAAAAAAAATCCTAAAATGTGCCATATTCTTGAAATTCAAAAGCATAATCAAATTTATGGAAGATAAACAAGAAATAATATGTCAAGAAAACTAATTATTTATTATTGAGATGGAGCCATAATCACCAAGTTTTATTGTGGGTAATGGTATCATTTAATTATGTGAAAATGCATTTATATTATTTAAAGTGGTTATATTTTACGAAATATCTAATGTCAACATTTAGGATTTATATTCTAAATTCATATTCCATCTCGTATTCTATTTTATATACTAATACGTTTATACATTCACAACGGGAAATGTATTTTTAAAGAAAAAAATTAATACAAGTGTCATGCAAAAGTAAAAAAGAATATTATACTAAACACTAATTTAAAATAGAGCATCTGAAATTGATGCCAAAAAAATAGGACAAGATTATAGACTATTTATTCATGTAAAATAATATGAGCAGAGTTCAGGAATCAGTGTTTATGACAGTCTCATGTTCAAATTAGTTTCGATATTTTATTATATAATACGATCCATTTTAAAATTTTAGCGACCGAGTTGGGTTTCAAAATTATTTGAAGCACTCTTGTGGTGAATTTGACTTGTTTATCTTGTGATTTTATTATCAAAAAATATTTTATAGTTTTTTTTTTTTTTTTTTTTTCCCATGTTAAAAGGCTTAAAGCTATGATTTGTATTGTGTGAATGCACATGTACCTTTAACCTTTTAGCAACCTGTATCAATGTACAATGCATTTAGACATTGGAGAAGTCAACAATCTCCAATTATATTCTCCATTTTCTTCACACTTTACATATCTGAGGTTAAGTTAAAGACCCTATGATTTTTTTAATAACAATATAGACCAGTAAGTGACACCTAAATTAAAAGGTGAATTAGATACTTGAGTAGGATCTTCTGCAGATCATATTAAAGCTTGATTTGTGAAGCAAAACTAACCAGACTTAGGTGTTCCAAAAAAATAGGAAAAAGGCTATCTCAATTTAATTAGGCATAAAATTTTCATCTGGGTAGGGGTGGCAAAATGGATCCGAAACCACGGTTTCAATCCAATTTGGGTTGAATTGGTTCCTAAGAAAATTTTATTTGGTTCCTAATTGGTTCCAACTTGATTCCAAGTTGGGTCTAACTAATTTCAACTTAGACCCAAATCGTTTGCTTGTCCATACTCTAAAATTAAAGCAAAATGTAAGGTATTGAGTCGGGTTGGGCTTGATTTCTTTTCGGGTTAATTTTGGTTCCCTTTTGAGTTGAGTTAGTTCCTTTTTAAAAACCATTTAACAACCCAACTCATTTTAGGATGAAATCGTAGGAACCGACCCAAACCCAACCCAGCCCGCCCATTTACCACACCTAGACTATTGGGCATATTAAAGATTTTCTATCTCAACCTATTTTAAACAAAGAAAAATGAGTTAAGAAATAATGGAATAATTTTTTACCAAACCCTTTTCGAATTTTCGTATTTTGATATTTTCAGAGGAAAAGTGTGTATCATTCTGCCCACATATTTCAACTTTCTAGCCTGATTTTTTTCTGAGGTATCCTATGTTAAAAAAATCAAGTCCACATAGAATGCATCACAATGAGCGTAAACATAGGACCTTCCTTGATGGCTTTATGTTTCCACTGCCCATTGCTTTTTTTTAAGTTCTCTATTCACAAAACTGAGACTTCTTAAGTCAAGTTGAAGTTGATTTTTGAGGTGACAAATGATGCCTAAATTTATGGCATTATCATTTTCTCATATCGAACAATATAACAATGCTCTCTACTGTATTTGTGCAGTAATATTTTCCAATATTTGTGTGTACAAATCATAGTGGCGTTCGTGTCGTTCAGGTGGTTCTACAGTTGCAATCGGTCCACCCAAAAGAATCGTTATAACGAGCCCTTGCCTGAGTATAGATGTAAGAAAAATAAATAACACATAATACGCACTTGTGTAAAGATTTTACACAATACGTGTCGTCCTAGAATAAAGATGGGTTTTTTTTTTTCTAGAAAACTCTTATGATTCAAACATCACGCGGACTAGATTATGCCAGATCGGTTATCTCATATACTTTGTGCAAATACTTACAAAACACAATGAGTTCTTGAATAGATGTTTTACAAATTACATAAAAACAATGGAAAGATGGGTAAAAGTAATAAATGTCTTTTGACATACATTGCAACAGCTTGATGGTGGAAATACTGTAACACTGCCATATACTTAAGAAAGAGTGCGCTTATTGAAAGACTCGATTGTCAGATTTGCGGTGAAGGCAGGAATTGAGTTCATCTTACGGACGAATATGTCAACCTGCAAAAGACGTTACTTGAGAAACATCAAAAATTGGATATGCAATTTAGATACATACAATACCTGGAAATATTTCCATCTAACTCAAGGTTTTAATTTTATTTTATTGTTTGCTGTTCAATACCTGGGAATTGGAATGATCTAAATTAACTGTGCAATAACTGTTATCGTCTAAATACCAGGGTTGCAACAATACTTTTCTTCTAGGAAAAGGTACTAAACTACAACAAATGTAGACACAAATAGAGTCTCACAAGAATACATATCTTCATTAATGCTGGCATATTAGTAGTGACAATACTGACATAATAATCAAAATAATTTACTTCCATGAGACTCGAAATTCAAAGCAGGTGAGTAATATTAGACTAGAGAATCTACTTGCGGTTTCATTTTGAAATGGACAGCTACGGAAGTGAAGCTAAAGAAAGTAAAGAGTGATATTTGTTGATGAAGTTTTTAAGGTCTTCTGAGCCCCATAAACATTGAACTCCAAGAATAAAATATTAATTGGAGATTAAGGATCAATTCTAAAAAATTAATATCAGCAATTATCACTTATCTGATAAATTATCATTAAATCCAACCCCCATTGTTCTCCTTTTCCTACTTCATCTCTGATAACAGAATGTTTCAAGTCTAATGCAAGAATAAGAACATAGAATCTCCAGTAGTGGTATTTATGTACAGGTCTGTTTAAGTCGAATTAATATCTTCTCGAATTTGATAATCCTATATGGAAAAAGAAACGGAGACCAAAGGAAGGGTTTTTTACCATCCAATAACAAGAAGCATGTCAAATAATGACAGGCAAGTCTATTGCAATTATTCTTGTATTTTTTATCTTAACCCAGAATAGTTACCTCATTAGGAAATTACTACAATTGTATACTTGTAAGATGAAGTCAGTACATTAACTTGGAACGAATGACACATATAGAACTTGGAGAGGGGGAAAAGAGAGGAAATAAACAAAAACTTAAAAGTATGTTCAGTTCTTACCTGCCGAGATATCTCAGACTGCAAAGTGTACTCATTCATCTGGTTTTCAAGAGATAAGAACAAAAAAGCACAATTTAGTTCATGTTGCAGACTGAATAAGTGTGTCCATGTATATATACGTCTATGTTGAGTTTAAATCAAAGGTTCAATTACAAATACTAATTTAACGTATGCAAATAAATTTAATGAAAGATACTTATTCTGACTGGTGTAAACTTGAAACTAATTATCTTCCCACATTTTGACATTATTCAAGAAAGTTGGCGATAGTATCTGAATATAACCGATCTCTATTCAGATATCCCTCCCCCTACCAATCTTTAGAATGTAAACTGTCATTATCATGGTAATGTCATTTTAATATACTTTCACCCACTAAAGTTCTACATTTCCATTGAACATTTTTCACCAATATTTGACAGTGTTACATTTACTCCATCAAAGTATAGAATGGAACCAGACCATAAAACTTTCCACAGTAAAGATACAAAAAATGACCCACTGCTAGACACCATAACCGGCCATGAGGAAAATGACAAAAAGACACATGTTTTCCTGTTTTCTAAACCTACCAATCAAGAGGTCAGTGTAATTATGGAACTAGGAATGAAGTTCCTTGAGATGTCTCCCATCTAGAGGAGAGGTCAATCTTATTCGTGTAATATTTTAAATGAAAGAAATGTTTGAAAACGAAGAAAAGAAGCTTCAAGTTTGACATAAAATTCTCAAATTTATTTCTGCGGTCCTTGGGGCAACTACTACCCTCCCACAACACAAGAAGAACAAACAATGCCCACTTTACCACGATGTTCGTGTTCCCAGATTCATATTCAAATTGCAACTTCTCATCATCGCTCATGGCATAAATTGAATGGAGAGTAAAGCGAGTGACCGGGATACCATCTGGACGCTGGTGGTCATCCATTACAATCTGAAGCATATTATAAAGAAAAGGAAGAGTGTTTAGAAACAGAATTTTAATGTACTATTGCACAAATTTGTCTTTATATAAAGCACCTAGCACTCAGTGCAACAGATTTCTCGAGGTAACGAATTTGCTAAACTTAACCAGAGTTCGTGGTATGAGCACTTCATTGTGCATATATTCTGGGTAATCATTGGTTACTGATCCTAGTAGACATGCCAAGGCTAAGAACTTTCAATCATAAAACATGTATGACTTTTTCTACAGATAATAACGAAAAGAACTTCTAACGCACTGACTTAATCACCTTTTTCTGTTCCTAAATTATCTACACCTGAAGTGAACTGTGATTGAGTCTAGGCTAAATGGCAATTTGCCCCTTCCTTATCTTCAACAACAGAAATTTTCAGTTCACCGGTCTTAACATCCTAACATTGTCCAAAAAGCGTTTAACAGCTAGAGGCCAACAAACTTTACTGCACTTCTGTCTTAACTTTGGATCTCCAGAAGTTTTTGTAGTGGAATTTTAATGCATGAGTCTAATGCATGGATGGTAATATGAAAATATGGAAGCTCTAGAGGTCATATCATAGTTAAATATTTTCAGTGACCAGAATCTCAAATTATATAGTTAAAGTACTCAAGGTCTGATGGAGTGAAGATTATTCATATCGATCCAAACTAATGCAATCAGATTACAGATTGCATAGTAGGATGGAATGCAAAGAACCCGAACTAAAAATTTTCAGAAACACAAAGGCTTTTCACATTAAATATGCTCACAATACTACTAGTAGAGAAAACAATTAGCACCAAAACTTGTGGATACTTTCACATGGGAGTCAATCTGTGGTGTATTTAATTCTCTTTAGAAGGTGAATACTTGAAAGTAGCGGAGACAATAATACAAGCAATTATAACGTCAGGACCATAATGAAAAATATAGCATGTGATACCTTGTAACCAAAAAGCTCACAGCATGCTCTTCTAAAAACAGAAATTTTTTCCGCAAAAACTGTCTTGTATCTGTTTCATCACATATCTCAAATGCCTCAGTTTCAAATTAAAACAATGGCAAATGTTATATAAAAGTTACTGCAAAAACAATTGCCCCTCACGGCTCACCTCTCCTCGCGTTTCTCAAGTGTTGCAATTTGCTCTTTTAACTGCTTAATTTTCCCAGCGATGGAGGAGTCAACTTGCGTGCCAGAAGGAGCTACACAGCATGATTTTACCAACAGCATATCAAAAACCATAAGAGGAGAACCCAATTTATTAAGTTCAGATTATGTTTGCTTAATAAACACAGGCATTTTAAGATAATAAAATATGTGATTGATGTGCATCAATGTATAAGCTTCATCAAAAACCGAAAAGAAATAGCCAAATCCTCGTGTTGTCAGTCACTATTGAAGAAGTCTATTCATGGACAGGGAGTTTATGACATCTTTCTTCTGCTTCTCCGTTCTCTAAAGTTTCATGAGGGGGGAGGAAACACCATTATCATCATTCTATATGGTCTGGGATACAATTTGCTGCGTGTTAGCTGCTTTCTGCATTAAATGTAGCACTTCTACGAATAAGAGTTAAACGATCCTTTACAGTCTATACTATCTGGTCGAGTTACTCAAATGTCATTAAGTTTGAACTGTTTCATTTGCAAAGTACAATATATCTGTGTTCTTCTCTTAACTCGATCTGTATTCCAATTATCATATCAGGCAAAGATGCCTATAACCTACCCACACTCCCTCCAAGCCACCTTTCATTTTCAGTACCAAAAAGTCCAGAAGTATTCAAATTGTATGTTTGACACCAGAAGAGTAAAGTAAGAAATCAAATTGTATGTTTGACAACTAAGTTCATCTATCTTACATGACTGTTTCTTAAGTTCATCAACAGCCTGCAACTTTTCCTTTGCCTTCTCCAGCTCGTTTTGCAGAGCCTCTATTGTTTGTTTTGCATCGTTGTCAACTGCTAGGGTGTTGACCATTCGTAGAACTTTTGTATTAGCAGAAGAAAAATCACCATGTCCAAGCTGCAGCAGAAGTATAAACTCTATCAAAGAGAGAATATGAAAGTACAAAAAAACAGAACATTAACATTTGACTTCCTGTAGGAAAGAGTCGTGCAACAACTTTTGTTGATATGCCAGTCCCGATATTAAAGAATTTAACTTTTCTCCATTGTCCCATATTACAGTAACAACTTATCAGAATCGTTAATTCAGCAATTGTCCATACCTTAATTCTAGTGGGAGCACACACCAATAATTATTACTGATTAGTGATTGAAATGACAAATAATGATTTTAGGATATTAATGAGCTTCAGTATTACAACAAGATTGTATGAACTTTCTACTATATCTTATAATAGAGAGGTTCAAATTGAGTTTCATGATATCCAGTGCAAGATCAATAAGATGCTATCATCCTCGTCATAAATTGTTTTGCGGACTTTTTTGTTCAGCATGTCTAATTATCTTTTATCTGTGCAAGCATGACATAATCCCCATGGAATTTCAGAAAAGCCTTTTAGATATCATAATTGTGTTGGATTGAGAGAAAATTCATGAGTCGTGTAAATGGCCTTGGAATACACACCTTTGACTCCAACAAAGCTATCTCAGAACGGAGGCGATCACCTTCTCTCTCTAACATCTTTACTCGTCTTGCTTCATTGGTAATCCTTTCATTTAGCAACATTAGCTCATTGTGTTGACGGCCATTGATTTCCTTTTGTTCAAACAAACTGCTTTCTAGTTCTCTGACATAGTTTTCCTTCTTGGCAAGAGATGTTTCAAACTCCTGCCGAACTCAGAAATTAACAACCACAGAAAAAGATGGGGAAATGCAGTAGGAAATATTGGAAAAATAGTGCTCTAACCTGAGAAATAGTTCCACTGACTAATTGGTTTCCCCCTTCAAGAGATGTACGCTCGTTTAATTCCTTGAAAACATTTTTTAAGCGGTCTCTTTCCTCCGTAATAGAAGCAAGCTACAAAAGCAAGGAAGCAGTTCAAAAAAAGTGCATATAGGACTACTTAATAGTTAATAGGTCAACTTTGATGATTTAATCGACTTTAAGCCGGTGGAGACCTGAAAGTTAAAGGAACTGATATTTGGCAAACATGTTTACTGGTAGTTGCAGGTTCTATTCAGTAGTATTTTCCCATTTCTAACTTAACTCATAAAGGATCTCTCCAAAAGGAACTGATAGAAGATTATGTTGTGCTTAAGTACTAAATGGTGTAGCACGATAGTCTGGAGCTCCGAAAAAATTTCAAGGGCCGTAGTAGAAGCACCACTATAATGACCCAAATGTTCACAAATTGTCCCAGCATCAGAAACCAAAAATCACTTGTGTGGTACTAACCATAAATTCCAGCCTTTTGATTTCTGCTTTATATGACTCTGTTTTATCTTTCGCCATTGCAGCCTCAGTTTCTGCATTCTGTTTATCAATCATTGTGGTATCAAAAGCCACTTGAATTTCTTTCATGTTTGCCTGGGCCTCACCCGCTCTCATCATGCTATCAACCACCTCCCTGTGTGAGCTCAACAAAGAAGGTCACAAGCCCAACATAAGTATATACACAAGAATGACTTGACGCAATCAAACCACATCACCAATCAAAAATTAGTTCAGAAACTATAATATATCAAGTTCTTCCCCGAAACAACAGATGAGATGTTAAAATGTTACACTCAGAATCTCTATTCTCAAAACCATTTTTAAGAATGTAAACAATAATCACGTAGGTCAATATGAAGGACCACTCTCATTGGACACAATTTAAACTACGTCACCATGCGCAGAACTTTTTTAATAATATACGAATTAAATACATATAGACTACCCCTCTATACTAATAGAAGTAGAAGTGTGTCCATTATAAAAATGCTAGACAACATCAAACGTAAAGCAAAATATGGCTTAGAACATACTTCTGTAAAGCTGCAAATTTGAGAGGTATATCATCCGCAGATGTCACACCAGGAATTTCCTTAATCACGGATTTCCATGTAGACAACTCATCCTCCATGTTCTTTACACACAACTGTAGGTCTGATATTTTAAGTAGATCTAACTCCGCCCTCTCCCTGCGGCTTTTTTCTTCATATAATTTTTCTTTCAACAACTGAATGTCTTCATGAGAAGCTTTTATTTTTCTTGCTTCACGCACTTCAGACTCCTGGAATTTTGAGACAGGTCAATTATGCATACTGGATGAATATGTTATAATGGAAGGATGTACCTTAAAACAAAAATCTCCTGTCAATATACCATATGGCGTGCAAAATAACTTATCAAGAGGTAATTAATTCCATATAACAGAATAGAGTTATTCCCAACGTGATAAATTTTGGTTTGGATATGATAATGCCTGATTTAAGCAATGCGTATACAGAATCCTTATAGCTAATAATACCAATCATGACAAACACCACCATCAAACACAACCTGCTATTTCATCAATGTTAATTCACAGTTTGAGGCTGATTTACTACAGAGAAGTCTTATTAAAAAAGAATACTACATTCTGCCAATTATATCAGTAGTGTTATACAACTGCATGAATAATTAATTCCTTACATAGTTCCTTAGTTCTTCATGCAAATGCTTCACCAATAAAGTACTGTCCTTAGCAGAAGCTTCTGGAGATTTGGTAGTTAGCTGTTTCTCCACCTCAAATTTCTCCTGCAAGCACTGATGAAGAAAGACAAATGCATCAACCAAAATAATTAAATAATTACAGAGAATTTAAGGAAGTATATGTGTGGCAAATGGCATAAAAAGTACAGCTGGTATAATGATTAAAGTATGTCAAGGAACAAGGAAATGTATATATGTCAGAAAGTACACAAAATCTGATTGATTAAAGTATGTCAGAAAGTTCATAAAATATATATATATATATGGGTAGAACAAGGAAATGTTACCTCATCTAGTCGCTTTTTCAGATCTTCCAACTGCTCTTTAAGTAATGCGGACTCTATTTCAGCATTTTTAGCTCTGCATTCCATTCTTTCCAGCTGAAGGAAAAAATCAGTGAAGAATTAGGATAATAAAACGACCATTAACATCAACAAACTTGTGGTACCGACATCTGCACTTATTCTCGAAACTGACAGCTTTGATTCACTTCTCATTTGTGCAAGGTCATTTTGAAGACGACTCTTTTCCCTGTCAATGCTTTCTGATACAGTGCTTAGCTTTCCTTCTAAAAGGCTTGCTTTTTCTTCAGCTTTGGCTGCTGATGACTCTGCTTTTTTGCGAAGATCGACCTCATGCCGGAACTTCACCTTTAAAATGAAAGAAGATTTCGATAAAATCCTTAACAAACAAAGAGTAATGGAGACACGGGTCAAAAGAGACGAGATAGTCTTGAAATTAATTAAGAAAAATAAATGCAGTAGCAAAATATAAATTAATAAGGAGGTGCACTGCAGTCAACCAACTAATAGGCGATGGAAAATTCTGATCTAGCATGTAACACTTACAGATTTATTTAAGATGGATTGGACTTAGGAATCTCAAAAAATTAGGTATGAAAATCTTTAAACCACTACATGAAAAAAGTGGTGACTATATGCAGCGGTCCCAAGCAGTAAAATGGCAGTAAGTGTGCATGGTTGAGCAAGGCACACCACCTTGTCATGGATTTTCCTTCATCTGATTTTGACCCAACGAAGCTGAGATATGAAAAATGATGTTCAGTCTATGTTTATTCTCTGCAGCTAAATATAACCTCATATTGGTACATTTATACTCATCTAGACACATGGAGGAAGTGTGGGGTCAACATGACATATATAGTTAAGTACTTGAATTGTTAGGCATGAATCTCCTACTAGAATCTAAGCCAATCATGTTGAAACCAGATCATGAAATTATTTGAGATATCAACTTATCCTTTCCCTTGCTTTTATTGTACAAATGACAAATGAGAGCAACCAGCCCAAAATAGCCAAGGACGGGAGAAGCAAATGCTATTTGCTAACCAATGACCATACACTGATGCAATTAACTAGAGGCACAGTTTAGTTTAAGCATATATTCTATAAACGTTTTGCATTGAACGATCAAAATTCTGTTCCTCCAAATACAAAAAAAGTTTTAAAGTGACCCACAATGATTGGTGAATAACTTGTGTTGAGATAAAGCGGGTATACTATTTTAGAGTCCACTTGAACTCAAAGCAGAACTCTGCAGACCGTCCCAGAGCACCAAGGTGAAATTGAGAGTTTATTCATAGGAAGAAAGAGAAAATAAATAAATGCCCAAATGAGCGAGGAAACATCTCCACTCTAAAAAAATCTGATGATAAGGAAGGAGGCAAAAGGAGATACAACTTTTTAACCCAGATAAAGAGAGAAGTTGCCACACAGAAAATATTAAAGGAAATAGTGAGAGGGCTAAAACAATTATGAGGTCCTTTTTGCACTATCAAATGCCTGTGAAATTGGAGATATGTAGTTATGAGGGTATTCATTTTTCAAGAAAAACTTATCTTAGAATATGACAATTAAAGGTTTCAGTCTGGGTTTGGGGTGTGTTCTCCGGACTTCTCCCTAGGAAATAACAGATCAAACTTAAGAAATTCTATGAGACTGACTAAAATTCTCTAGACGACAATAGTGGCAATCCATCAACCAAACCTGATTGTTCCAGATCAATATGCAAAATTTTCACCACAGAGTAATGTGTGTTAGGTATTGGCAAATCAAACTCCCCAAGAAATAAAAACAAGAACTTCTTTCAAAGGGGTATACAGAGTCAAACGGTGATGCCTTGATTTAGACAACAAGCGAGTTGCTTTTGGGTGAAAAGATAGTCGCAGAAGAGTGTTTAACAAAGCAGCAATCTATATACATAGTAGATTTGTGATATGAAGCATTTAAATTTGATTGCATTACACACAGGAAAATTGCAGGGGTAACTGATTTGTACTTCCTCTGTGTACCAACTAGCTGATTTAGTCCAAAACGTTGGAGGGTTTAAGATTTTGTATTGCATCAACAGCTTACGAGCACATGATATATATTCTAAAGCATCGGGACAACTTTTAAAAGATAATTCATTTTGTAGACAGAAAGTCAGCGTTGTATATACAAAAACTGGGTCAATCTATTCATTAATATTTCTCCCACTGCTAATATTCTAATTTACCATATAGACAATTAGGGAAGCTCGCAGTCGCATTTGGGGATCAAATGAAGTGAGAAATCCATAACCCAACTCGGAACTAAAATTTTCCATAAAACTCATACTTCATAATCAACAGATAGAAGAAACAAGGTCCTAGTTTACATCTAACTATATGTCATACCTCAGTGTTTGAAAGTGCTTAATATTTAACCCTTTCGTTCAATAAGAATAATAAGAATGTGCCTGCTGCTAATATTCAACCATCATCTCTTAAATATCAGTAATCAATCAAATAAAAAGGTATATGGCTTGAATGCAGTCCCAAACAATGGGTCAATACGTTACATAGACCTAGATGATTTGATTTGATAATAAAGGCTCCAAAATAACAACTTAAACTAAGATATATCATATATCACTGCACCTCGAGTTCACTAAAGGATTGTATTTGTTTTCTGAGCTGTTCTTGAGAAAAATCAACCTCCTTCCTAAGCTGCTCTTGCAACATCTGCTCGCGTCCTTTAACAGCAGCCAACTCCTGTTCCGCATTGAAGAATTTATCCCGAAACTTTTTTCTCTCGGGTTCTGTAAAAATAAAACTTATGGTATGATACAACTTAGCATCAAGTGATAACCTACAGATATTTTACATAGAAACAGGTCAAAGTAAATATTTTTCAAGAATAAATATTTGTTAAAATGGCAATAAATGGGTGCTACCAGAAACAAACACAAAAAAGTATATATGATAGAAGAGATTAATTGTTTTTTGTGACTAAAGCTTACAGATAGCCTGAAAGGGGACATAAGCTATGATTCTTCTCCTACTTAGATTTTGATAGTGGAATATGATTGTGCAATCATCAACATATTTTACAGAGTACGCGAAAAATGGAACATGTTGAATTAAAAAACTCAAGCAATCTTATAAGTGGTTTTAAAGTCTCGACACTATAGTCGTACAGTCCAATCTTACCAGCTTTTGAGTAATCTTCATTCACTGCTTCAAACTTAGATTGATAATCATGTGCTTGCTTTTCTGCACTGCTAAGGGCGTCAAAAAATTCTGATTTTACCTACAAGAGCATCTTGGGCCAGTCATGAAATAGCCAATAGAAGTTTTAAAATAGTAGCTTCAATATCCAAGATACCCTCAAAGAGCAATTATAGAAACAAATTTGATGGTCATTGAAACAAGTCTAACACTCAAGTTAATCAACCAAACTTCCAGAATTGCCATTGCATTCATTTTCTGAAAAATTACTATCAGGCATCCAAATTCAGGCTATTATAAATTCCCATATTGGGTGATTATACAGCAGTGGAACACTATTTGGCTAAAAAATAAAGAAATAGCCACAAAGTATATAATTCTTCATGTCACCACACCTCGAACCGAATAGTTCTCATGGCAAATATTCAAGCCTCTCTCTTACTTTCAATTTTTGTTGTTTGTTTGTTTGTTTTGGGACGTGGCCAACTTAATTGGGAATGCATGATCATCCAAAGGAAATATTTCAACTATTGTAGTTGAACTTGAAACCAATTTTTGAACTACATATCTCCATTTCTTTGGTCTGATCTCTCAACTTACAGGATTGATTTAAAAAGCTTTACTCCACGAGAACCAATTAATATTAGGATGTGCGAATAGCTCAATCTATTTGTTATATATTTAAACTAGCAAGGGTGAAAGTAAAAATGAATATATCAGACTTCTGTATCTCATAAGAAGAAGTTATATAACCCTCACCTAGAGCCAAATACCGATACGAGAGAGAGAGAGGTCAGGTTGCTCAAAATAAATCCATTCAGAAAATGGACCTCTTTACAAAGTCCCTAAAATCAGAGTTTGAGAAAGAAATAGAAGGTTGTTCCCTGATCATCCCTAACAAGGTGCGACTTTTCAAAGTTCCCTGATACATGTCTTAGTTATCATTATGCGACCCACCACCACCCAAAAAGAAAATAAATTCCATTTCAAGTCGAAATGTGTTCAAATATGGAAGTATTCAAAGAATTCTAAATGAGAAAACTCACAGAGGATCTGTTGTGCCCCATTTCTGGAGATTAATTATCATGAGGTGATGAGTTTCAAAAATGAAATGAAATGTCACTTTTTAGTAAAACAATTAGTTCCCACTAAGTAGAACCTCAGTGTAGCAAAAGTAAAGATTTTTTAAACAGCATGTGAAGAAACGTCAGTAGGCTCCTCATTTGGTGATGCATTGATACACTTTGATTTTCCACAAGGTGCTCATAAATACTTGGGCAAAGAAAAGGACACATTTCTAGTGAAGAGCTAGCTCAGTAACTTATTGGGGTGTGAATTACCATTAATTGGTGCATAAGAATGATGTGCATAAAAGTTCCTCGACACCAACCCTTGCATGTGACCCAAGAGAACAATATTAAATAAGTTGATAACTGATTCCTGACTACTACAACCGCTCACAAGAAATAGATGCATAGACAAAATCTATGATCGGAAGTAACTACTAGAAATGTCAACTAAGATACTCTAAGGTGACCAGTGGGACCAAAAATATCATTGTAGTTCATGGCAGTTTACGAGTTCACAAGTCTAGCTTTGTAATATGTTTCAAAAGTTATAACACAATTCCTTCTCATTTAGGTCGCTTTGGTCCAAAAGCATGAACAAGACCAAAGTGCGATCAATTCAAGCCACAAGAGATCAAACCAGGATTTAGCATGTTACTATGTTAGCTGAATCCATGCCATTAACTTTAACAGGGAGCCAACGGAATTAATGTTCACAATTAATCAGTATCGAGACAATCAGACTGAAATATGTTTCGGAAATGCAAATGCAACCATAGCTTACCATCTGACGACACTGGTAAGTGCAGAGCATTTGGTCGGATGTGATCGGAATCGAGTGGTCATGAGAATGTTCCGGCGCCTGCAGATCCTCGTAAATCAGTAGCTGATTATTTGAATTTGGGGTCTGTGTACTGTTATCTTCCGGCGGCTGTGAGTCCGCCCTCCGCTTCCTCAACGGTGGCGTCCTGAGAATCATTGCTCTGCTTTCAATTTGTAAATTTCTCTACTGTATTGGATAGATATGGCGGAAATACAAGCTAGGGTTTTCAATTTTCTGTTTGAAAAGGAAGGCGCCAATGAATTTGTATCGCCTTTGCTGTGCTCGAAATTCAAGCTCCACTTGCCATCATTTGCTTCCAAGTTGTAATGGAAAAGGAAAATTACATATATAATACGGCTTTTAGGTCTCTAAAATAACAAAAGTAACGAAATGATCTAAGGGTGTGTTTGGATCGAGTGATTCATCGATAAATCCATCTAAGTTCGTTTGGATGAGGATGGATTTCAAATCCCTCGACATTAATTTTGAGCTATTTTCTCCACAACTACGGTAGATTTCAAATGACACAATTTTAGGTGTCATTTGAAATCCTTCCTCCAAATTCACTCCTCAAATCTAAATCCATCGATCCAAACGCACCTGATACGAGGTATTTACGTATACGCTGAACGATATATACGAGGTGTATTATACGGGATCCGTTGCGATACGAGGTATGTGTGTTATACGACCCTTATTATACGAGGTGAATTATACGACGGTAAGGACAAATCCAAAGCTGAGAATTGGGCTCATGAACAGTGGACACGTCATATAAGGAGGCCCAGCCCACGGAATATATGATATAATAATCCTTCAGCCATCAGTTTAATGACAAGTGGTGGCCAATATTTAGGTTACAAGTCAGATCATGAACAGCTGTTGAGAAACCTATAAATAAGACAAATAATGCTCTTTGTAGGGACGGATGTTTAACCACCTACGAGCTATTCTATATACAAATCAATCCTTAAATTAGAACTACGTCAGACTTGATCCCCTTTGAGTGGTACGTTGGCAGCTTGTAGTACGAGTACAGTCTTTACAAACATCTACACGAATATTTGACTAGATCATTTTGGCGCCGTCTGTGGGAAACCACTAAACTGTTAAACGAATTAGCATGGATAAAGAACACCATCGATCAGGGAAAGAGCCAATGAATTCGGAAGAGGCTGAGCATATTCATACCGGTACACCCCAGTCAGTGGAAGAAATACCTGAGAAAACGATCACAATGACCGAGTCTGAGTTCGATAGAAGGGTACAAGAAAAGTTTCAAGAGTTTATATCGAAATTACCACCAGTTACCCCGAATATCGGAACGACACACCCTCCCCCGAGTACCCCAAGAGGACTATTCCCACAACTTGACCCAGAAAGGGAACAAGGGGAATATGGTCACAAGAGCGGTACTCGGCGACGGAACTTCCCACAACTTGACCCTGCGGGGGTGCAAGGGGAAGAGGGCCGCGAGAGAGGGACACGACGAAAGCTTTTCAGCAGTCGTGGTAATGAACGAAATGAAAGTCTCAGATCGTACGAGACGAGTCAGAGCGAGTCAGATGAAACAGATACGGCATCTTACATGCCGAGCTCTCGTAGTCAGGTGTCATCACGAGGGAAAGTAGATAGAACAGATTCAGGGAATCAGATGATATTGGGAAAAGGATTCGGGGCTGCGTCGTCAATACAGCGGAGAAATAACCCGTTTTATAAGGAAATCGTGTCAGAATCAATGCCTGCGAATTTTAGAATCCCAGATCTCCCTAAGTACAGTGGAATGACAGATCCCCGAGAACATCTCGTTACCTTCGAAACATTAATGACGTTGCACGGTCTGAGCGATTCGTTGAATGCTCGAATATTTGCTATTACATTGACAGGTAGAGCACTGGACTGGTTCGTCAACCAGCCCACAAATTCCATTAGCTCATACGATCAACTCGTCCAGAAGTTCGAGTATCATTTTGCCAGTAAGAGGAAAACCAGGAAGTCGGTCTCACAGTTACTGGGGATAAAACAGAAGGACGATGAAACATTGCGGGAGTTTGTGGACAGGTTCAATAACGAGGCCTTAGATGTCCAAGGAATACAACACGAAGTGGTTGTACAGCTCTTCATTAACGGACTGAAGATGGGTCCTTTAGCAGGAGCACTCACTCGTAACCCACCAAGAGACCCTGAGGACATGATGATCACAGCTCAGCAATATATCCATGAAGACGAGATGTATCGTATGAAACGAGCTGAGCAGGCGATCAATAAGCAAAGTAAGGATAAAGGTGTCCAAAAGAAAGAAGAGGTGAAAACCGAGAGGGCAGGAGACTACCGGCGAGGTCGTTTTGATAACTATGCACCGTTGAATGCTTCGAGAACTCAAGCGTTGATGGCAATTGAAAGAGCGGGTATTCAGGTAGAACTTCCTAGGAAGATGAGGGTTGACCCCAAGAAGAAAAATAATAGCAGATACTGTAAGTTCCACAAAGATACGGGCCACGATACAGAGGAGTGTCGTCAGTTGAAGGATGAAATAGAGAAACTCATAAGGCAAGGTCATCTACGGGAATTTACAAATAGGGGTAGTGGTGAAGCGAGGTTGGACACTCAAACTAACAGGAGGAACGCCAAAGATAACGACACGAGGCGTGAACAGGGGCAGCGATATAGGAATCAGGAACAGCAGGGTAAAGAGCACGTTGATTATAGGAATAATGAGACGGAGCAAGATAGGTACAGAAGGGGCAGTCAAGGAGAGAATAGACCGAAATACGGGGACATACACACGATATCGGGAGGGCCAATTGGGGGTGATTCCAGAAATGCGAGAAAGCGATACGTTAGGGAGATTACGAGCTACGAACATTACGGGCACGGGGTGAATCACGTCCAGGGAAATCCTAAGGAAATGATCTCTTTTGGAGATCGTGATTACGAAGGGGTGACAACCCCCCACAACGACCCGATGGTGGTGACGATGGACATAGCGAACTACTCGGTCCACAAGGTTTTGGTGGATAATGGCAGTTCAGCCGATATCGTGTTCTTTATGGTATTGGATAAAATGAAAATCCCTACGAACAAATTACAGCTCGTGAGCACCCCCCTCGTAGGATTCGGAGGATCAGAGATAGTACCTCTTGGTACGATTGAATTACCCACTTCGTTGGGATCCGAGCCAAGGAGGAAAACAATGATGATCAGGTACCTCGTGGTCGATTTCCCGTTCGCATACAACGTGATATTGGGACGACCTGGGCTGAACCAGTTTGGTGCGATTGTTTCTACACCCCACCTAAAAATGAAATTTTTGACAGATTTTGGGGTAGGAACGGTGCAATGTGACCAACGAACAGCAAGGGAGTGTTATGCAACATCTCTCAGAAAGGATACGAAGGAGAAAAGTACGAAACAAGTGATGGAGACAAGCGAGATAGTGAAGTTTGGGGTAACAAAACAAGAGGAGCCGGAGAGAAAACGAGTTCCTATTGAAAAGAGCCGGGTACAACCGGCCGAGCACAAAACGATTGAACTCGTCCAGGGAGACGAGGAAAAAATCACGAATATAGGTACAATGCTGCCAAAAAATATAGAATTAATGATAATAAGCTTCCTTCGAGCTAATATTGATATGTTTGCGTGGCAGGCGTCAGACTTTAAGGGAATTGACCCCGAAGTCATTGTACATAGGTTAAATATAGACCCGTGTGTCAAACCTATGAAGCAGAAAAGAAGAAATTTTGGCCCAGACCGCAATAAAATCATCGATGACGAGGTAAATAAACTGTTAAAGGCGGGATATATTAGGGAAGTCAATTACACTGAATGGTTAGCAAACGTGGTGTTAGTTCCAAAAGCTACGGAGCAATGGAGGATGTGTATTGATTACACGAATCTCAACAAGGCTTGTCCACGAGACCCGTACCCATTGCCTCGTATTGATCTCCTCGTAGACTCAACTGCCGAGTGTGCTTTGCTTAGTATGATGGATGCTTACCAGGGCTTCAACCAAATCAAAATGGCACCTGAAGATTGTGACAAAACTTCGTTCGTAACAGCCAGAGGCGTTTACTGTTATAACGTTATGCCATTCGGATTAAGAAATGCCGGGGCCACATATCAGAGACTCGTGAATCGTATGTTCAAAGAAGAGTTAGGTAACACGATGGAAGTGTACGTGGATGACATGCTGGTTAAAAGCAAGGACGAGTCAGATCACTTAGGGGACTTAAAGAGGTCGTTCGCGATCATGAGGAGATACGGGATGAAGCTAAACCCAGCTAAGTGTACGTTTGGAGTACGCGGGGGAAAATTCTTAGGTTACATGGTTACCCAACGAGGTATTGAAGCTAATCCTGAGAAAATACAAGCGGTCTTGGAAATGCAGTCCCCGAGTTCTGTAGCGGAGGTGCAAATGTTAACCGGGAAAATGGCAAGTTTGAGCCGTTTTATATCAAGATCGGCTGACAAGGGTCTCTCTTTTTTCAAAGTTTTGAAAAACGTTAAGCACTTCGAATGGTCAGAGGAATGCGAAGAAGCGTTCCAGAGTTTGAAGAGGTACTTAACGAGCTCTTCATTGCTCACCAAGCCCGTAGAAGGAGAATCACTCCTATTATACTTGGCTGTCTCGACAAATGCAGTCAGTGTGGTATTGGTTCGTGATGACCATGGGGATCATCGCCCAATGTATTATGTGAGCAAAACTATGTTAGGGGCCGAGAAGAATTATACTCAAATTGAGAAATGGGCACTGGCCTTAATGACAGCAGCTCGAAAGTTACGACCCTACTTTCAGTCGCACCAGATAATCGTCCTTACGGACCAACCTTTGAGACAAGTGCTCTCTAATCCAGACATATCAGGTCGTCTCGTAAAATGGGCAGTCGAATTGGGCGAGTTCTCGTTGGAATACAGACCACGAACTGCTATTAAAGCGCAAGCCTTGGCGGAATTTATAGTTGAAATGGCATCACCCAACGAGGCATACAATGCACGAGGTGACTTAAATATAAGTTACGATATATATTATCCCACACAATACTACGAGATTGTGAAATTTTCTTTTTCCTTCAAATAGATGACAGACTGTGGACGTTACACGTCGATGGCTCGTCTACGACACAAAACGGAGGTGCAGGGATATGGCTAAGAGATCCACAAGGTATTTGATGTTCTTTTGAAACGTATACGAGAATCTATATTAAATAGACAAAGATATGTGAATAAAACGACCTTTTGTTTTTTCATAACAAGGTTATGACCACGAGTTCGCCGTAACGCTGGATTTCAGTGTGACGAACAACGAGGCTGAGTACGAAGCAATGCTTGCAGGTATATAATTTCATAAAACGACCACATTATGCATATTCAAAATATTGAGTACGAAGCAATGCTTGCAGGTTTGAAAATGGCAAGAGAGCTCAACGTAAAAAGGTTGGACGTATACACAGACTCTCAACTTGTGGCAAATCAAATCAGTGGTTCTTTTGAAGCACGGGAGTTGAGTTTATCGTCGTACTTATCAAAGGTGAGGGAATTAATGGCTCAGTTCTCCAAAATAAGCATCTTTCAAATACCTCGCGAAGAAAACGAGAGAGCAGACGTATTATCAAAGTTTGCGAGTTCCGCCATAGGTCTCAAAACGAGGAAAGTAACATTGTTGGTATCCAGCCAGTCGCAAATCGACAATACGATTCACACCCAAGAGGTCGTAACGATTTACACATCGGATGACTGGAGATCCGATGTTTATAAATATTTGAATGAGAAGGTATTGCCCGACGACAAGAACCAGGCCCGACGGATCGTTTATAAAGCTTCTAAGTTTACCATAGTAGAGGAGAAGCTGTATAAACGATCCGCGGCGGGTCCCTTGCTTCGTTGTCTGGATAGGACGGAGGCTGAATATGTAATGAAAGAGGTCCACGAGGGCAGTTGCGGTAATCACTCTAGCGGACGAGCTCTAGCTCAGAAAATTTTGCGCCAAGGGTATTTCTGGCCAACCATGGTTGCAGACTCACGACGTTTTGCAAAACGATGTAAAGGATGCCAACTCAATGCGAACTTGACACATAGCCCGGGCACTGAACTAGAACCTATCAAGATAGCATACCCATTCGACCAATGGGGAATTGACATATTAGGACCATTTCCATTGGCGTCGGGCCAGAGGAAGTTCATGATCGTGGCAGTGGAACACTTTACGAAGTGGATCGAAGCCGAAGCAGTGGCGAAGATTATCGACCACGAGGTAATGAAATTCATCTGGAGGAATATTGTATGTCGTTTCGGGATACCTCGTATACTCATCTCTGATAATGGAACCCAGTTCAACAGCAAAGGTGTGGTTCGTTGGTGTGAGGAATACAAAATTCGACAAAATTTCACGGCGGTCGGCCATCCGCAAGCTAACGGACAAACGGAGGTAGCTAATAGAATACTACTCCAACATTTGAAGGCTAGACTCGATGGGGTAAAAGGCAATTGGGCTGACGAATTACCAGGGATCCTATGGGCATATCGAACGACACCTCGTACTTCCACAGGGGAAACACCGTTTTGTTTGGTATACGGTTCAGAGGCTGTTATTCCGGTTGAAATAGGTGAAATGACACACCGAGTTGAGCAATACGACGCGGAATCAAATATAGGGGAACGGTTATATGAGCTAGATGTTATCGAGGAAACTCGAGAACGAGCATATGCAAAGATTTTAATACAGAAGAAAGCCATGGCTCGAGCTTACAATAAGAACGTAAAGACAAGGTCTTTTGAGGTCGGTGACCTCGTACTAAAGAAGGTCGAAGTATCAAGACACGTAGGCAAGTTAGACCCGAATTGGGAAGGCCCCTTCAAAGTCGTCAAAGTAACAAAGACAGGGACTTATCGCCTACAAGATTTAAAAGGCAAAGATTTACCTCGTCCATGGAATGTTCGTAACCTACGTAGATATTATACGTAGATTGTTACTGCTTTTTGAACAAACTGTAACTTCGTATAAGTATGTTCATTCATATACTGTACAAAAACTTTTGGAATGCATCGTCTCGTATATAAACGATTACGTTACTGTGTTCAACTTAAATTATTAATGTCATTCAAATTAATCTTTCGTCTCAATATGAGCCTCGTACGCGATACAGAAGCACAAAATGCTCAGATTAATCTACAACTCACAGTTCATAACAAATATAAATATCGAGCAAATCATTGGGATTCATAAATCCAAACCAGTTTAATCTTAAACCTACGAAATACAAGATGAAGTAAAAGATAAATTATAAATACAATAACTCTTATCCTTCTTCTTCAGCAGCGGCCGGCATCTCGTCCCCTTCAGTGCACGGAGCACCTGCTTCATCATCATCAGAGTCCTCGGGTTCCAATGTTTTGAACTCCGGGAAATCACGATACTCCACGCACGAGGTGGCACTTGGTGGACGAAGGGCAGGAGCATTTACGAATTCCTCGAACGCAATTGGATCGAACCCAGGAACGACGTGGCCCTTCTTCTCCATGTAGTCGATGGCTTTCATAAAACCATCGAACAAATAGTCCGCGGCAGGTTCGAGGGCGATATTTCGGAAAGAGGTCGAAAACCTGAAATCGTGAGCCCCCTGGAACCTTGTCTGCTCCAAGACCCTCTTATACTCTGGGGAATTCACATAATTGTTTCGTCCGTCCACCAGACCAGTCTCGTACCTTGCAGCAGCTTCGGCTTGGAGCTTCACGATCTCAGACTCCAAGGCCTCTATTCTGTTATCCTTCACCAAGACTTCAGATTTCAGCTCGTTATTGGTTATTTTCAACTCGGCCACCTGACGAGCCAGCTGTTCTTGTTCCTGAATTATAGCCTCGGCTTCCCCTCGTAGTTTACGAGCTTCTTCAATCTCCGTTGAAACTGCGTTGAGCCGAGTACGATAATCTTCATTCGACCGCTTCACCTCCTTGTTCTCATACTTAAGGAAGGACATATTTAGCGACATGGAACGAGCAGCTAATGAGGCCTGCACAAGTAACACGACTCGTGAATACATGAACTAACACGAAAGGTATACGAGATGAATATATGAACTAACACGAAAGGTATATGCGATTACCTCAGCTAGAGCCTTGTGGATCGTGTCCTCCATTCGTGTGTGTGGCATCGTGATAAATTGAGCTAAGTCCGCTGGAGGCAAGAAGTGTCGTACCGCTTCAGAAGCAACTTTAACGCCACCCACACCGAGTATGGAACTGTTGGGGTAGATACGCCAGTCTGGAGTGAGAGCTGTCTGACCGGGCTGAAACTCGGGGCGCCAATCTTCGCCTTGTTGCTCCATCCGATCACGCATCGCATGCACCTCGTATTGATGTACGATATCGATGCTCGAGACGGGAGAGCGGGAAGGTCCTCCTGACCGGGCCTGCACATCCCTGAGGTTCACAGGATCGTGTCGATATTTCTTTCGACCCTCGAGCTGGGCAGCTTCTCGCTCACTCGACTCGTCCGTGGAGAGGGAAACAACAGGCTCGGTTGGCCTGCTAGGTCCCTCGGGGGAGTGGTGAACCTGCCTCAACGGAGTCGGGTTAGGAATGACTGCCTCTGCGGTTGATGGCCCGGCCTGGGAGCTAGGGCGACGAGAACGAGCGGCTGGTGCAGCTCGGGGAATGCCTGACGAGCTGCCAGCCCCTGTACGAGCTGCAGCGCTCCTTGCTTTCTTTTTGGCCAGATATTTCTCTAACCGAGCTGCTTCCTCAGCCATACCTGTGAAGGGACATATTCAGACGAGCTCAGAGTTAATACACATGCATGTTAAGGAATACACAAGGATAACATACGAGCAAAATAAAATGCTAAACTTAGTTGAATCTAACATATGAGGCAGCACTCACCGACTTTCACGTATGGGATAGGGGCTTGACTAATCCCACAACGGACTAATACACCCTCTCGAAAGAGGATTTTTGGGTCGTAAAACCAGTTGAAATGACCCTCCACAAAATTAGGATCCCAGGTTGGGTTTCCTACATCCTCTATACGAGGAGGCTCTAACCTCCATATACGCGGGAGATTCCACGAGGCAAGGTGAGGTAAACCGACAAAGAAATATTTGTCTTTCCATACACCGTGGGAGGAAGGAGAGTAATTTAGAACCCTCGTCCTCTTATTACGAGGAGATAGATAGAAAAAACCCTTATCCCCCATCCCGGATTTACTGACTCGATACATATAGTGGAAGTTTTCAAAAGTTGGTTCCTGTTTCCAGGCTCGCATCAGAATGATAAAGCTGTTAAGATGACGATACGAGTTGGGAAGTAATTGGGTAGGGCACAACCCGAGTCGATGAAGGACCATACGAATGACGGGATGAAGGGGAAAACGAACACCACAAGCTAAGTGTGCTACGAAGAAAGTTCTGTACCCACGAGGCGGACGATGCATACGCTCCTCCTCGTGGGGAGATAATAGGAAGTATTCATCAGGGATGTAATAGTTACGTCTAAGAGAGTCTAACATGTCCTCGTCCACCGTTGACGGACGATCGACCCAGGAATAAACGTCGGAGGAAAGGAAATTATATTCTGGGTCGTCCCCTATGGAGGAGACCTCAGGGATATCCGCGACGAGATGCGAAAGGTCAAAGTTATAATCAGAGGGTGACCAAGTATTTACGGGTGGCTGACCCTCCGGATCATTAGACTCTATATTATCATTTACGAAGGTACCTATGGGCCCTAACGAGGTGGAGCACTCATTAAGATCCGGAATTTCTAACCCTTCCAGATCGACAAGACCTTGACTCGAACTTGAAGAAACGTGTTCAGACATAATTACAAGCAAAACTTACGAGCAATATTAACTCGTAGAGGTCGAAGAAGAAGAAGATAAGGATAGAAAAGTACCTAGTTGAAGGAGATCGAATGTGAATAAGGCAGATACGGGTTGGAAGAACTTCGAACAAGACAGAAGACAAAGAGCTCGTGACTTTAAAAATTCTCTCTCTAGGATGGTAAAAATGCAAAGTGACAAATGAATTCATTTCATGCCTATTTATACAAATCAGGGGCGGAAAAATGGACGGTTGAGATTGTAAGTAAAATTTCGAAATGAAAGGCTCAGATCAGAAACCTTTCAAATCCTTGTGATGTGATTGGAGAGTCAGACGGTTACAGACAGCGCGTTGCGAGCGCGTGGAGTTTGAACCCTACGATGATAATGACATGGAACCGTATATGGCTTGGAGTTACTGAGCGAAAACAAACACAAGGCTAAGATCGTTTTCTCTGAGAATTGCTAGGATCCTCAAAGACTTACGATCTGGGGGACTTCATGATACGAGGTATTTACGTATACGCTGAACGATATATACGAGGTGTATTATACGGGATCCGTTGCGATACGAGGTATGTGTGTTATACGACCCTTATTATACGAGGTGAATTATACGACGGTAAGGACAAATCCAAACCTGAGAATTGGGCCCATGAACAGTGGACACGTCATATAAGGAGGCCCAGCCCACGGAATATATGATATAATAATCCTTCAGCCATCAGTTTAATGACAAGTGGTGGCCAATATTTAGGTTACAAGTCAGATCATGAACAGCTGTTGAGAAACCTGTAAATAAGACAAATAATGCTCTTTGTAGGGACGGATGTTTAACCACCTACGAGCTATTCTATATACAAATCAATCCTTAAATTAGAACTACGTCAGACTTGATCCCCTTTGAGTGGTACGTAGGCAGCTTGTAGTACGAGTACAGTCTTTACAAACATCTACACGAATATTTGACTAGATCAGCACCGTAAAGTTATATTGTCTTTACTAAGACTATTAATATTAGTTTGTATTCTTCTATCATTATTTTAAATTAAAAATATAAATTTTTCAATATGATAGCATTTAATTAAAATTGTGCATAAACAACTCAAAGTTTATAAATATAACAATATATAAGTTCATTTTCTATCTATCTCAATATATTACTATTAATCTTATAGTAATCACGAAGAAGACTTAAATTATTATAATATACCGTGTACTAAGCACAAATTAGTAAAAATGACACACGATGATGTAGGAGTAGTGATATAAAATAAACGCAATTCATGAGATTTGGTGTCTTTCTTACATTCCATTATTGTTATACTTTGTTATCGATCACCATATTCCATGTGTTTATAATTAGTACTATGATCACGAAGCACTAAATGGGACCCAACAACGGACTAGACTTTTATCCCTTATCTGTATACTCATACCATCAGGACATCTCATATGTTTCTACGGGATAAATATAAAACTTTAAACTAGTGTGTGGGCATATATCCCATGTACAAGAAGGTCATCAACAATATTCACATATTGTCCAATTTGATTCGGGAAACTCAAGTGAAATTATAAAAAATGTGAAAAAAATGAAGTATTCGTAAATGTTTTCTAGAAAGAAAACTAATGAGTAGAACTGAAGTAGATTCATAAGTTATTTTAGTTAGCTCACAAACACTGATTGTGATATGGACACTACCACACCATGCAATACGCGTTGAATCAAATATTTGAATAAAATACTCATTTTTTTTTATCTCGGAAATTATTATTAAATATTAACAATATTATTAAAAAAAAATCACTACTAAAATCCTACCAAAATTCCTAATTTTCAATATATTCTGAAATCAATTTCGAGTTTTCTTAACATATTTTTCAAAACAACAAACATACTTTATGTGTATTCACAAACAACACAAACTTTAAAATAAATTTCCATATGAAAAATGGTAGTCAAAATCTACTTTACAATAATTATGCTAAACGTTATAAACATGCATATTATTGAACTACAATTACAAAATACTAATATAAAGCCATAATATTACCAACCCTTTTATTTTTATCTAGACCAATCAAATTGCGTAACATGTTAAAATTTTTCTATTAAAAACTCAGGACCATTTGCTACTAATGTAAAAGTGGTACCTAATTATTGCAAAATTTACAATCTTATTATAGTAATTACTACACGTGTAAAGGTCCAAAAATAATAATAAATTAATAATTAGTAATGAATTAATTAGTTAATAGTATTAAATAGCCACCAAAAAAATTCCAATTCCCCAAGCGTTGAAAATTGACAATTAACTTTCCGCGCGTGGACACGGGATGGGAAACCTGTACCCATTTCAGGGCACGCTTTTCACCTCCCTAAATTTCCTGAAAAAATCAACAAAAATGGGATTTAAATATATACATACATATACACATATATAGATATACATACAGAAGATACACTGTATAATTCTAGAGAGAGAAATCAGTAAAAGTGCTGTCGGCTTCAACTAGGCAAAGACCATCTGTTCCCCCATCTTTCTCGCTCTAGCTTTAATTTTTTATATATATTTTTCCTCAATTTTATATATGTATATTGGCTGAGGAACTGACAATCCGGAGCTAGGATTGGATTATTGAACCGTGAATTTAGTGGGAGTGAAGCTTGTGGCTATGGGTGGTGGGTAAATATGGAAACAGGCGGATTTTTCTAGGGTTTTGATGTTGTCGTATCAAAATCGTGGTGGAAAATGAGCGTCTGATTTGGTAATTGTCTAGATTCTTCGTATTAGTGTTGGATTTTGTGGTCTTCGGTTTGATTTTTGTTTTCTACGCTTGTTTACGCTACATATATATGCCTAAAATAGATGAAAATTAAAACACATGCTTGTATGTGTTATGGAAAGGATTGAGTTTCCGTAGGTTTAAGTTTTTCTAGGTATAAAAGGCGGATTAAAGCTTTGGAGAATTTGGTGTATCGTTTGGATCTCCTTTTAGATTGAGTGTTTCAGTCTTTGATCTGTGAACTCTACGCACTGCTGGTTTCATTTATTGCTTAGTTCAGAAGTATAAAATTGCGGTGAGATTTGTGTTCTCCTTATGAAAGTAGTAGATTATTCTTTCTTGTAATTGAAAAAAATAACCCCCTTTGGTTTTTGTTTAGAATGTCATAAAGGATTGATTTATGTAGCTCTGAACCTAAAATCTGAATTCTGTTCTTTGGATGGGACATGCATGTTGTATCCAGAAATTTATGTATCTGCTGGTTACCATTATTCTGTAATGAATCTCTGTTTAATAAGTTTTATTGTTAGTCTTCCTCAAGCTCCTAGAATGTCATAAAGGATTGATTTATGTAGCTCTGAACCTAAAATCTGAATTCTGTTCTTTGGATGGGACATGCATGTTGTATCCAGTAATTTATGTATCTGCTGGTTACCATTATTCGGTAATGAATCTCTGTTTAATAAGTTTTATCGTTAGTCTTCCTCAAGCTCCGAAAGTGTTACGTTCTAGTGATATGTATCATGTAATTAGTTGATGATGTAATGAATTTTGTATGGAAGATGAAAAAGGTTTTCTGTTTTACTTTGTTCAGAAAGTTATCCAGAACTTAGGTTTTTAAAGATAAACTCTACAAAATCTGTTCCAAAGGTTCACGCTTTCCGCGTGTTTTGTCAGAGAGAAATTGTGGCTACAGACAAACTTTTTGCTGAATTTCAGGATAAAAGCCAGAGTCTCGAGGCCTTACTAAGGACTTTGTTTATTTTGGGTATGAAGTTCTGGTCGTTTATTTATATTTTCAGCAATAGAGATAATGGCAGGATCTATGGAGTAACATATTTTCATTATTCTGCAGAAGTGAGTTTGATATCAGTAAACAAGAGAAATCATCAATCTCTGTGTATACTTTGCCGTGAGAGTGGATTCTGAGCTGGTTTTCCCATGGCACACCTTGATGCGAATCATTTTGTAGGAGGTCTTCCACCAGGTGCGAGTCATTTATTTTTTCAAATTTTCTACTCTCTGTAAAATTGACTATGTTTTTTGATTTGGATGTTTATATTCACGGTTCATCTGACAGCACAAAAGGGTTGACTTTATTTCGGTCTACTAACATGCTATGTCTATGTGGTTACATCCCCGTTTCCACTTCAACATGCCACTTTGTGGTGAAAAGTATATAAATTATTTGGCTACTTGGTGTCTTTTAATGATTGCATGTTTTAAGTTTTTCCGAATGTCCATACTTAATTGAGGTACTTGTGCTTTTTCCTATTAAGGATTGTGGTGAAGTTGATTATGTTTTTCTCATTGGTGCTGCTGCCATATCGTGCCAGTTCTGAAATCCACATTTTTGGTCAGAAAGTGGTTCACTGTTTTTTTATAAGTGGTATGTCACCAAGATCAGTATCCTGTAGTATACTTTCTGATGATCATAAAGTGAAATTCTGTCCGGCTGACTTTGTTTGACATAGAAAGGAAATGGGTGGAAGACTTCCTGTGGAGGAAACTGTAGTGACATCTTTTCAAAGGTTATAATTGTTCGATCTAATAGATGCATTTTTTCCAGCAGACGGGAAGACATTTCCGCATTTTTCTTTAGAAGAATGTAGTCGTATTAATAAACTATTTTGTATTACATAATTTTGTTTACTATATCTAAAACTCATCCCTTTCCTTGCCTATTTTTGCTAGTTGTATATACCATCTGTTCCATTATATTATTAATTAGTCTGGCTTCTGTTACAGGGGCCGCAAATGAAGCTCTATACAAAGAACTTTGGCATGCCTGTGCTGGGCCCCTTGTTAATGTGCCACGTGAAGGGGAACGGGTTTACTACTTTCCGCAAGGTCACATGGAACAGGTTGGGCTGTTGTTGGCCTTGCTTACCCAATTTATTTTTGGAATTGATAGTTTGGTGTCACAGTTTATTGACACACATGAGTTTCCAATATATCTTTCTTTTTGTTGTATTGCCGTTCGTGACCAGTATTTTGTTATATGCCTTCCTTATTGCATGAACCAATCTTCTCTATTGCATAGACATGACATGATTTTTTGATATTTTGTTATAACATCTCTACTTAAACCATTTTAAGTTTTTTTACAGATCGATATAGGTTGGTTGCTTTGAATCTTTCCACTCCATATGTTGATGTTGTATTACTTTCTGCTTACGAAGTACTTATTTCCAACTGACTAATTAATTTTGGGTTGTCTGTCTGCTAGCTTGAAGCATCTACACATCAGGGGCTAGATCAACAACTTCCGTCGTTCAACTTACCTAGTAAAATCCTTTGCAAAGTGATGAATGTCCATCTTCGGGTAAGGTTCCCTAGATATATTTTCCAACCAAGAGAACTTACGCCTTTTGTGCAAGAAATTTTAGCCTATTATTGCCATATTGTCCATTTTCATTAACTTTTGCATCTTAAATCTCAGGCTGAAGCAGAATCTGACGAGGTGTATGCACAAATAACTTTGATTCCTGAACAAGATGTAAATTCCATTCTCCAATCTACTTGTAACTTTTCGGGTGTTCATTTGCTAGGAGCAGTTCACAACTTTGAATGAAATTCTATTGTTTTTTTCCATGAAGAGCCTTGTAGTTATTTTTGGCAAACATAATTTATGGATATATTAGGGATTAGACAGATCAGATATTGGTAATGGTATCTGGATTAAGTTCTGGATGTTGTCAATTTCAGTTTTGGTTCAAAGCCGGATTGAGTTCAGTTGAGCGTGGGTGTGCAACATATCTCTCCCTTTTGCTCTTATTTTAAGAGAAGATATTGGAATAATTTTAGCCAAGACCACACCCCCTGTTCTTTTGTGTGAGGTTATCAAAATCATGTCAACCTTTTTTCACAATTCAGTCTTAAATTGTGATTTAACGAAGAAAAACCACAATCAATAAAAATGGATTTCTGCAAAATCTTATTTAATGCTAACATGAAAGCACCAATTACCTATTGCCATAATCGTTTTTCTGACAGTGTGCATTGGATACTAACACACAAAATTTTATTCATTTTGATGGATCAGCAAAGTGAGATCACAAGTCCAGATCCTCCTCTACCAGAGCCTCAAAAGTGCACTGTCCATTCATTTTGTAAGACTCTTACTGCTTCTGATACCAGCACCCATGGTGGATTTTCTGTTTTACGAAGGCATGCTGATGATTGTTTACCCCCACTTGTGAGAATCTCATGGTTTTAGTATTCTGTGCTACCTTTGTCTCATTTTCTCTCGTTGTATGTTTTAATGTTTTAATTTATATTGCAGGATATGTCTCAGCAACCACCATGGCAAGAATTGGTAGCTTCTGATCTTCATGGCAATGAGTGGCATTTCCGTCACATTTTCCGAGGTCAGATTCTACGGACTGAGATACGCTTTCCAATACGAACAGTTTAGTATAATTTATTTTAGAGACTATTCACTGCCTCAGTTTCATCCACGTGTCCGTCCAGAAGCTGGGGATCTTTCAAGGGCCATGATTGTAAAATCTTGAAAGATGAGAGAATCTGTTTTACTTTAGAGAATGCATAATAATATTGAATTAAAAAAATAACAGATAATAAATGCTTAAAATTAATGGCCCAGGTCTGGTAAGTGAATCATGAATATTCTAGGACTATGCAGACTGCTCTTGATACTGAATGAACCATATAAGTGTCTCCGCAGATGCTCTACACACACATTTTGTCAAAATGTTATCATCCTGCATCAATGTTTTCCTATTGAAATGAACAATTTTGAAATGAAAAAAATGGATACTGTCCTTGTTTATTAGCTGTACAATTGTATTGCCCTGATCACTATCTCGATTTTACAGTGGTAAGGGCCTTTGGTATCGATTTTATTTAACATTGCTGTGGATTGATGTCATCATCAGGTCAACCTAGGCGCCACTTACTGACAACTGGGTGGAGTGTATTTGTTAGTTCAAAAAAGTTGGTTGCGGGAGATGCTTTTATCTTTCTAAGGTATGTTTATAAAGAGTAGTATTCAGCTATTTATCATAAGTGAGCTGCCTAAAATACAATCGTTTCCATTAACTTTGGCAGAGGAGAAAATGGGGAGCTTCGAGTTGGAGTGAGGAGGGTCATGAGACAACTAAATAATATGCCATCATCTGTTATATCAAGCCACAGCATGCATTTGGGGGTTCTGGCTACTGCATCACATGCCATCTCCACTGGGACCCTCTTTTCAGTTTTCTATAAACCAAGGTTGTTCGTTAGTCCTTATTTACGTCAACTCATGATATTAACGTCATTGATACTTCCTATGGTACTCGTATAATAATTATACTCTCTTCGTTTTATTGACAATCCATGCATATTAGTATATCTAATAAGCCCTAAAGTTCAAATGCATTCTGATTTGCTGTGGGTGTAGCTAACTTTTGTGGCAGAAATAAAATGTTTCCTTGGTATGCTTTCCACGTTAAATGAATTGTAATGTTTAGCCTGGTAGAGGTTGTCTCATAAGTAGACCGTGGAGAAGATTATTGGTTGTGCCTGTCGAATTTTCTTGTCCTTTTATTACCCGGCTTTGTCATCATAGACATAATACTTAACCATGTCACTATTTGTCCAAGTCTCTTCATCTTATCCTTCCACACTTGCTTGGAAGAATTGCTTTATCAAACTGCAGCAATTTTTGCAGAACTAGTCGATCAGAATTCATAGTAAGCCTAAACAAGTATCTCGAAGCTCAGAATCACAAACTCTCAGTTGGGATGAGGTTTAAGATGCGATTTGAAGGTGAAGAGGTTCCTGAAAGAAGGTATATCTACTGCTTGCAAGAAGTTTTTTAGATGATGAGCATGTTTTCTAGTAGAAATATAACAAGTGTTTCAGCAATTATCCTCATTATTAAATGTTGATACAGGTTCAGCGGGACAATTGTTGGTGTTGGGAATAATAGTTCATCTCGGTGGCCTGATTCAGACTGGAGATCTTTGAAGGTAACTACCCTATAGGTGTAGCTTGTTGGGAAGTTCATGCTTCATTGATAATGACCCTCACAACATAAACTGCATTTGCTCTAAAATGATAAACTACTTTCCCTTTGTGTTGCATGTTCAAATTAATCTTGATTTATCACTAAGAAAAGATCTGTCTCAGGACAAGCAACAAATCTGGTATTAATACTAGAAGAGTTCTTTAGAGGCCAATTAACATCTTAGCTACCATTCATTTAAAATGTGCATCCAGGTCCAATGGGATGAACCTTCCTCAATATTGCGCCCTGATAGAGTTTCGCCTTGGGAAATAGAACCACTAGTTGCAGCCACCCCTCCAAACTCACAGACTCAACAAAGGAATAAGCGGGCCCGCCCACCTGTTCTGCCTTCGGCCATGCAAGATCTATCTTCACTAGGTATTACCTCTTTCTCTGATGACTTACATCAAGTATATATTTGGTATGTCCTTTTTAAAGAATTACATTGTCCTCATAGGTATGTGGAAATCACATGCTGAACCCCCTTCAGGATTCCCCTATTCCGATCCATCTCGTGGACGAGATCTCTATCAATCACCTAAAATCAGTTCCATGGGTTACAATGAAAATTTGCTTCCTGTTTCGAGCAATTCTATATACCAGCCTAACAAAATAGAAACTGCTGCGGAGTCATTAACTCCTGTAAGTGGAAAGAGACAGGCGATCGGCTGCAGGCTTTTTGGAATTGAGTTGGTTGACCATTCAACCGTTGAAGACACTTCACCGGCTGTACAATCTGGGACTGGAACAGCTGTTGAGGGTTATCATACTCTAGATGCTAAATTTGAACAGCATTCTCAGCCATCAAATCCTAACCCGTCCGATGTTCCTTCGGACAGTTGTGAACCAGATAAGTCATGCCTGAGATCCCCTCATGAGCCTCACAGCCGCCAAACCCGGAGCTGCACCAAGGTAATATTAGCAGTTGTTTTGATTTCATTAAATTTATTTTACGTGATTGAAAACGTAATTTGGTTTTGTCGCTAGTGAGCTTTTCTTCAGCCCAGGCGTGTGGTGTTGGGGAGGGGGGTTGGGACCAGGGCTATGGGCTATGGGCTTCTGGCATGTTTATTGAATTCTATTAGGGTCTTCAAAGGTGTTTGGCCTAACTTGTTTTAAAGAGCTTATAAGATGTTTTTGTAGCTTGTAAGCTCTATAAAAATATGTCACAAGTTGGGGAGCCCGGACTTATTTTAGGAGCTCCATACAAATTATTTTGAGAGTGTATAAACTGTTTTACCAAAAAATGTATCAAACACTTTCTAACAGCTTATAAGATCAGCCAAACACTTTCCTTAGTAAGATCTTATAGTAAGATCTTCGTTTTTCATCCTTTCAAAAATAACTTGTCTTGGATTCCCCTGCCACTATGCTTGTCTATATACTTTGTTTATTGCAATGATTCTGCAGAGTAATATTTATTTTAGATCATGGTGATCCAGTTTTTATTTTGTTGCCTATCCACAATATTTTGACCAATGTTTTTAAAACCGGACTGGTCATTGAGTCGAATGGGCAATTGCTTCACTAGGTTAGTGGTTTGACAAGTTGGACTGGCATGAAAAAACCAGTTCGCCACATATATGTGTGTCTATATATATATAGCTATATATTTATGTATAAGCCTAAATATGTATGAAATATCTTCAAATTTCTAAAAAGAAATTACAGAATATAATATCAATATTTAAATCCTGTCTTTAGATAATTTTTTTACAATTTATTACTTAGTGTTTAGAATTTAACAACAGCAGGCAAAAATGCAAAAACTAAAGCATAGTAGTGACTAGTGAGGCCTGTTCTTTTTTCCAAGTCCCAATAAGATTTCTGTCCTGTAAAAAAGAAAAAAGGCAAAGAAAAGCAGGAAAAGATAAAGGAACTACATAAATCCCAAACAAAAAGTTCCGAGTTGCTGTTCCAACATTCTTGGTCCTGTAAATTTGGAAAAAAGAGAAGAAAAGGTTAAAAGCTCTATGAAAATTCCTAACAAAAAATTTCGACTTGCCGGTTCACTGGTTTCGGTGGCCGGTTTGGAGCGCTGAGTCGTTGTTTACTTCAGTTCCATGCCGGTTTGCTTTGGGTGTGTTGCCACTTGTTCTGTCTACCTACTCGGACCCGGTTAAACCGGTCCAACCTGCCAGTCCTGTCCAAGTTTAAAAACCTTGGTTTTGAGTACTGTGAGATGACGTCTTATAAACTTATAAATGGATACTTATATTATCTGAACCTGCTTCAACGTTTGTTGAATGATTCCAGTGTGAATCAATAAGAAACCTTTTATTTTCTTATAGGTATTGGTTCATATTTGGTTAAAATCTTTTCTTTTCTTCTTTTAAGAAGTTCATTGTTGAGAACCATGCGAATAATGTATTTTCGTATTTTATTTAGGTTCACATGCAAGGGATTGTTGTTGGGAGGGCAGTAGATCTGACCAGGTTTGACTGCTATGAGGATTTACTCAAGAAATTCGAAGAGATGTTTGAAATTGAAGGGGAACTCTCGGGGTCAACAAAAAAATGGCAGGTTGTCTACACAGATGACGAGGATGACATGATGATGGTTGGAGATGATCCTTGGCAGTTAAGTCGAATTTACTTATTCCTCGGTCTTTCTATCCGTATAGCTTTACTTATCTGTATTTGATCCATATTTAGGAGTGAAGTACTGACCTTGTGAACTAAGTTCAGAAGATTTCTAAATATCGGACGAAAGTATATACCAACAACACTAACATTGTTCCATTTCTCAGTCTATATCATTTTCTCTTAAAAAATCACTCAAAGAAAACATAATTGGTCTAGTGCTGTTCCAGTAGGAGCTGTTGGCTCCATGTTGTTGCTAATTTGTATTTCAGCTTTGGAAAAGGTTAATCTATCACTAAATGTTCTTAAACATTTTCTTTTACCTTCATCAAGTAGTCATTTTGTCCTTAACCAAACATAATACAGGGATAAAAATGTACACCCCCTCACTATTCGGCAATCCAACCCCCCTCCCCCACAGGTTTTGAAGCAAATTACGAAGACACTCCTTGTCAGATTGTTATTAGATCTCGTAAATCAAAAAGGGGTGAAACTAAAATCTGCTTTTACCAATGGAGAATGAAATTGTAATATTTTTTTGACTGGCGAAGAAAATTACGATAATCTGGGTGCTTTTCGTAATTAGGGTATATGGAATGTCTATGTAATTTTACTCTATACATGATGCTGTGCTTAATAATACTAATTCTGTGTTCTTTTTGGGTAAACGCTCTCAGTGAATTTTGCACGATGGTGAAGAAAATATATATCTATACGACTGAGGAAGTGAAGAGGCTTTCCCCCAAGATAAAAATGCCCATCTCTGAAGTCAAATCTGGGAATCTCCTATCATCAGACGTTGCCATCGGTACTGAAGAACAATCTTCAACTGTGGGGTCCGGTTGCTGATACAGTCCCTGTTTGTCCTTAAAAAGGTTGAAAGTGTTTTAGAAGGATGTAATGAAAAATGAAGTCGACAACTGACATGCAGTTTTGTAATTGAGCAGGCATGACATATGTGCCCATATGTGTATGCTGGAATGGCTGGTGAGACAAAAGGGCGGTTTTTTGTTAGCGTGATAATAATATAGTATCTGATGAGAGTGTCCTTTATCTGTTACAAGGATGTATGGATTGCATTATAGTATCATGGTTTTATTGTTTTTGTGTTTGTCAAGGGAATCTTATGTGATATAATGCTTGCTTGTTTGGATCCAATGTAGGTTGAAGAGATCCCTTATCTTCCTCTATGGTTGCAAGTTTGTCTGTGTATTTAAGGCTTTTTTGTATATAACTTTTCATGGCCTATGTTGTTCTCTTCTCGTATTCTATGCTCGGTTTTTCTTCTGATCTGCTCTAGTTACTTCTTGGGGGAACTTTCCCATTGATGTTTGGGTAAATTGGAATAAGGTCTTTTGGCATTTTGCATCTTAAATTATATTTGTAGAAATGATGCAGATTTAGAATTTCAGTTTTTGAGATATATTTTACAGCCTGTAGATAGTGTTTGTTCAAAGTCTAGGCCTCATTATTGATAGGTTTATAGAGGATGGATGTGTATGTACTTACTAAGGCTTGATTCAAAATTGATGTGCATATATTTACTATCGCACGCGTTTGATATGGACGAGGAATTTGGGAGGCTTATAAGTGCCAAGACCTTATTTCTGTAGTGAACTTTTAATAGACAAACCCGTGAGACTATTAATTGGACTTTTGAAACCGGTAAAATTTCTAATGGCAAAATATATTTCTATTGGCATTATATTGCATTTTTTTTTTTTTGATGACAAGGGAACTCGCAGCCGCTACCGTTAGGTGCGCACTGGGTAAACTGCATCTTTCATCTCATAACTAAGTTTAATTTTAATTTCGATCACATTAATTATGAATTTCTTGAATCTAGTTACATAAGTTTAAAATATCATTTAGCCTCAAACGTGAATTCTTTTCAAAATTTTACGGTTATTTTCGTTACTCAACACTGTGACGGTTTTCTTTATAAGATCATGTGTAGATGCATTTATATACAAATTATAATATCAAAATATTCTAATTTTATATTACATGCTTATGCATAAATTCTCTTTAAATATTAGGTCAAAATATTTAATTACCAGAGTTAATTTTTATATTTTGAATAAAAAATTAAGTTGGGCTTGAATATGAATCGAATGAAATTAAAGTCAAGTACTAAATTATATGATGAAAAATAAAAAATATTTCCCCTTTATTTATTTATTTATTATTATTTAGTAACATAAAACGTGACTAGAGTTTTAAACCGCACAGTCAGCACTTCACACGGCAGCTAAAACCCACACGCACAGACAATGCTAAGCCTTGGCGCCGCCACTTCCCCAGCTTCCACCACCGCCGTTACTTCGTCTCTAGCCAACGTCGCACACACTAGCAGTCCCCGCGCAACGTCCTCTGCTCTTCACATTAGACCTAACTCTCTCTCAAACCAATTGGTATTTGTTATAGTTTTTACTTTATTCTCTGCGCAAATTGATTTTTCCTTTTGCTTTTTGCTGGCGTTTTCTGATGCCTTTGTTTCCGAAATTTTGTGCGGTTTAGTCTCAGACGACGTCGTACAAGGTAACTGCTTTTCGAGTTAAAGCCATGGCGGAAACTCTTTCAACTCCGAAGCTCGAGTCTAAGCCCTCAATTTCTGGTACTTCATCTTATTGCTATGCTTCGTCTTTTTTTGCTGGAATTTTTTGTGAAAGTATGTATTTTTGCACTTGTATTTAAAGGCATGAAAAATTGAAGTTAGAAGTGTGTTTGTTGGTAATTTTATTATGATTATATGTTGTTAGGGAAGAAGCAGGCGTTGATTTCACTGTCAGACAAGAAGGATTTAGCTTTGCTTGGCAATGGACTTCAGGAATTGGGGTGAGGACTTGTTACACAGAAACTTCTTTGGATCTTGAATGTGTATATAGTATTGGTTATTGGACTAAAATAGTCAGAAGCTGATGTGAAGTCTAAAACATTCAGTGATGTTTTTAAAAAAAAGGTTAATTGTGACTTGTGAATGCTACCAATTAAAGTTGTCTCATTTGTTTTTTGGAGCATTTTTCTGGCCAATGAGTAGTTATGACCTATTTTTTGTGCATAAAATAGCGGAATTATTGGTATTAGGTCCAAAAGATGCCAGTTAAAGTTGTCTCCTTGTTTTTTTGGAGTATTAGTTGTCTGATGAATAGTTTTGTTATTTTTTAATGCATAAAATAGTGGATTTACTGGTATTTGTTGAGATTGAGTTTTTGACTTAATGGACAATATAGTGCATTACTTGAAGATCTCATGAAAACATGTTGAACTGCACTGTGATTGTTGGGGGCACGGGGTCCTGTAACTAGCACCAATCCATGATACTTGATATGATACTGAAGTCTGTCAAGAGATGAACTAGACCTGGAACATGGTAAATGTTTGATTGAAGGATTTTTGTCAAATCAAATTCTTCCTTGTAACTCTAAAAATGTGCAGATTAGTAATATCGAAGGTTGTGGGTAATTTGTCATTTGAAACTGATGATGCTAATTTATGCATTACATGATAATTTGTAACTGCTCTGAGGGTCGCTCCTTATTGCGTGTCAAATTGATTATTTTATTTTTCTGTAATATATTGGATGTTGGAGAAAAGTATAATTGAATAGTAATGTTGGTATACATTTTTTGTTTTGTTTTGTATTGCATGAATGATTTTTGCTTTGATATCCTAGTCAGTTGGCTAATTTTGCAATACAACTTGCATCACATATGTAATATATTCAAACTGTTGGTCCTCGTGATCTTACTAATGCCCTTTTTTCTTAATTTTTGAAGATTCACAATTGTTTCCACTGGAGGAACAGCATCTGCTTTGGAAAATTCTGGTGTGTCTGTTACCAAAGTGGAAGAACTTACTTGTTTCCCTGAAATGGTGAGCGTTTTCTCCTGTTTTATGAGGTGTTGTTTACCTTAATATTTTTTAGTCTTTCCGGCTATTTATATGAGCAATTCCAGTTTGTTTGAATTGAAAACAAAGCAAAAAAGAAAAGAAAAAAAAAGACCTCCTTCATGGAAAGAAGTATACTTATCTTTTTTGCTTTTGTCTGTTAAGCTAAATATATAATTACGTAAATGTAATACTTTCGTTTTATTCCCTTTCATTATGAATCAATCAAAGTATTAACGGCTTGAGATGTGAATTTGTTTCTTTAACTTGTTTATGAGTTTATCTCATGCATCATCCATGTTACAGAAAATTATTAAGTATTTATGCCCCGAAGGTTCTTCTTGTTGCTCCAGTGTGGCAGTCTGTATAATCTTTGTTTTTGAGCTTAATTCACAATAGAATTTGTTGGTTGATATTCCCATCATTTCACTGCTCTGCAGTGCCTTGTGATGACTACTTCCATTAACAACTGATGATTTGATTTTAACTAGGGTCCTCGTTTTCTTTTACATCCTTTACAGCTTGATGGCCGTGTAAAAACTTTACATCCTAACATACATGGTGGTATTCTTGCAAGAAGAGATCAGGAGCATCACATGGTAGCCCTTGATAGTCATGGAATTGGTCAGTTGATACTTCTCATTTGCAGAGCGTTAGTTGAATCACCTTTGGTTTCCCCGATTCCTCTTAGCTTTTTCTTCATCTTCTGGATTCGATTTTCATTCACTTATCATTAGAATGATACTCACAAGTCTTATTATCTATTTATTTAGGAATACATACTTCTCTTGTGTTTTGTGGTGGATTTATCTGAATCACGTTTGAGAAGTATTTATTGTTCTGCTGAGTTCGTGTCTGATGGGAAGGTGTTCTTCAGTTATGTTGTATACTGGATGATAACATATAAGTTAGATTTGTCAACACAAGATGTAGTGGGTGAGCAAATTTACATGAAGGGTTATTGCGTGTCAGTGAACTACTGAGTTAAGAATGACAGTGCTTTCAATATTGTTGTTGAGGATATTAGGAAAAGAGAGGAATTATTATAATGCATGAGTAATTAAAAATTGTTGTGAAACAAGCCATCATGCAGAAGATGCATATTCAGATAATAATCTGGTGATTGGATGACCCTAACAAGTTATATAAGCAGCTTATGTGGAAACTAGAAAAGGATAAACTTTAATTGTTCAACTATTCTCTGAGTTTGTATTTCGTTTTGGGCCTTTTCCATTATGATACTTAAGCCATTTCTCAACTTCTTTCTCTACAGGTACATTTGATGTGGTAGTGGTGAACCTATATCCCTTCTATGACAAGGTTTCATCCTCTAGTGGGATTTCTTTTGAGGATGGTATTGAGAACATTGATATTGGTGGCCCTGCCATGATCAGAGCTGCCGCAAAGGTTTGTTTTTGGTTAATTGTTGTCTCTTGGATAGTAGTAGATTATTTTATTCTCCTTCCTTTTTACTTAAAAAGATGTCTTTTATTGGAAAAGGGAAAGTCAGCAAAGCTTTCACTTATAAGGTGTTTTAAGAATCCATATGACACTGTATATGAAAATAATACCTAGATTTTTAATCTCCCACTGTAGTACATCTACTGAGATAGTGACTAGAGACAGAAAAAGATCCAAAGATTCTGTTTGTGCAGTCTTGAATTTGATACCGACTAGCCCTTTGTTCACATGCGGGATCTGAAAATTTGAGCATGTAAATGTAGAGAGCTATTCACTGCCCTATTTGTCTCCAGAACCAGTTCGTTCAGTAAGAACTAAGATGTATATTGATTTTAGCAATAACAGTCCACCTTGATTATTCTTATTCATCCATGGTTTAAGCTGAGGAATAAAATCATAACTTTTTGCTTGTTTCACGTTTATTTAGAACTTGATTAATTATATGAGTAGTAGAAATTGGTTTGTTGCGTACATATTAGTTTCTCTTGAAATGTCTTGCTCTTCTTTCATTATGGATTTCCAGCTGACGTTTTTCTCATTGGACAGAATCATAAGGATGTTTTGGTTGTAGTAGATACTGAAGATTATCCAGCACTCCTAGAATATCTAAAAGGAGGTCAGGATGACCAGCAGTTCCGAAGGAGGCTGGCTTGGAAGGCTTTTCAGCATGTTGCTTCCTATGACTCTGCAGTTTCAGAATGGTTGTGGAAGCAGACTGGGGAAGGTCTTATTCCACTATTAACTTTTTATCAAGCCAAATAGTGAAACTCACCATCGCCGATAGACCACCTTAAGTTTCAAAATACCATAATTGACTTTATGAAAATGTCAAAAGACTGACCTTGAAACTCATATTATATTGTCATGAAATTGTTCATGAAGCATGATATAATTCTTGAAAATATATTACATTTCACAAAAGTTTTATATCTTAATGCCTACACACATATTGTCTTTGTAGATAAGTTTCCTCCCAGCTTGACAGTGCCTTTGTCGCTTAAGAGTTCACTTCGTTATGGTGAAAACCCGCATCAGAAGGCTGCATTTTATGTTGATAAATCTCTTGCTGAGGTCGGTGCTGGTGGCATTGCCACTGCCATTCAACACCATGGAAAGGTATGCTAGCGTCAGTGAATGACCTTTCCTTTCAGGTGACATTATATGAGTGCTGCCGTCCTATGCATGCGTAAATGTATTTATATGTATACAGAGTTCTTTTTGTTGAACAACTTGTTAATACGTCAATTATCAACCTGCTTCCTTTTAATCCTCCATTCCAAATCAAGCCTCTTGGTTTTGGCGTGGTATAGGTATATTGCCAACTTGTTTCTGCATTTGTTGTCAAGTCACCAGTAACGCTTAGACATGGAGGCTGTCTCAATGGAGTGTGCATTTTTTTATGCATTTGTTATGTTGAAGTATGTTTACTGCTAATTGTCCTGCCTATGCACAAAGGTGTAGCTAGTTTTGTATTCTTCTAATATCGAGTTCCTTGTCTATCATGATTTATTATAATAAACACATTCCAGTTAAGAGCTTCACTTGTGTGTTTATAGCAGACTGTTGTAGAATAAGTATGGAGCCTCAGGTCCTTCAAATGTTGTTTGACTTACATATTTATTGATTCGTGTTCTTGTAACTACACTGTTATGTAGCGTAATTTTAAAAGAAGAGTTATTTTGGAAGATTTAGTTATTTACGTTTTATTATTTAGAGTCCTTATTTAATTAGGTTTAGGTTTCCTAGTAGGTTTAGGATTTGAGTTATTTCCTTTTTTAGGAGTCTTTCATTATTTATAGGTATTAGGGTTTATGTTTTTCATTCATTCAGTTTCGAATCAATAAAAGAATCGAGCTTAGGCTTGGGGCAAACTTCGGTTTGTTGGGCAAGAATTTATTCTTGTAGGACTTTCGAGTAATCGAAAGTATTTATTATTTTATTTATATTATTAGTTTATCAAATTTCGTTCTCAACAATTGGTCCGACCTGCCGGATCCCAACATCCACCTAATATCATGACGCTTTCTGATGATGCTCGCTTCACGACCTTGGAAGAAAAACAGGAGGAATTTTACAGACGCCTCGATGCGATCGAACACATCCTTCAACAACGATTTATCCAGCTAATGGCTGCCATTACAGGTCGTCCTGCACCACAATCTGCACCCCCTGCACCTAATTTAGCCATCGATGTTGCGCCCTGCACGGCTACGCAGCCCACCCCCAACATCCAGAGCAACACAACCGTGCCTGCCACCAACCCTCGTATCCAAACCATACAAACAGATCTGCTCCCTCTCAGCCACAGCCCCAACGTACAGAGCTTCACAATCAAAACAGGGCCTGCTGCCAACCCACATATTCAAGCCATAAAACCAGATATGCTTCCTGTCATCACCAGTCTTGAAAACACCACCATGAACCTCCAACCAACAGAAACTAACACAATCTCTATCTACCAAACTCCTCAAACCTTCTCCCAACAAACTCACAACCAATCCACCACTGTCCTTATTTTAGTTGACACTAAACCGCTTGGATGGTTCGATTCTTCCGACGTTCTCAAGACTGCGTTTCGCAGCAAAAGCAAGTACCATGAGATTGCGGTTTGCAGCACTTTTTGGAACAAGCAGATGGGAAAAAATTTCAAGTTCAGCCTTGGGGACAAGGCTGTTTTTAAGGGGGGTGGAGTTGTTATGTAGCGTAATTTTAAAAGAAGAGTTATTTTGGAAGATTTAGTTATTTACGTTTTATTATTTAGAGTCCTTATTTAATTAGGTTTAGGTTTCCTAGTAGGTTTAGGATTTGAGTTATTTCCTTTTTTAGGAATCTTTCATTATTTATAGGTATTAGGGTTTATGTTTTTCATTCATTCAGTTTCGAATCAATAAAAGAATCGAGCTTAGGCTTGGGGCAAACTTCGGTTTGTTGGGCAAGAATTTATTCTTGTAGGACTTTCGAGTAATCGAAAGTATTTATTATTTTATTTATATTATTAGTTTATCAAATTTCGTTCTCAACATACACGGTTTTGTATCACTTCTTTGTATGTAATAACTACTTTTTCTTACTTTGTATATTGTAGCCTATGTAAAATACCGAAATGATTGACTGGCTTCTAATTGATGTAAATCTGTTACACAGGAAATGTCGTATAACAATTATTTAGATGCTGACGCAGCTTGGAACTGTGTATGTGAGTTTAGCAAGCCGACCTGTGTAGTTGTGAAGCATACAAATCCTTGCGGGGTAGCATCACGGAATGATATTATCGAAGCATACAGGCTGGCCGTGAAAGCAGATCCAGTTAGCGCTTTTGGTGGCATCGTTGCCTTCAACGTTGAAGTTGATGAGGTAGAATCAATTCATGGATCATTTTTGCTTTCTTGTGTAGAACAAATATTTGAAGATATGGGGCAATTGTTGACATGTCCATTCTTTATTGCAAATCCTTCTTCATGGAGCAACAATTGATTTCATGTGTTTTGACAGGCTCTTGCAAAAGACATAAGAGAGTTTAGGAGTCCAACAGATGGTGAAACTCGAATGTTTTATGAGATTGTCGTAGCTCCTAAGTATTCCAAGAAGGGGCTTGAAGTACTCCGTGGAAAGTCTAAGACTTTGAGAATCCTCGAGGCAAGTAAAAATAATAAAGGAAAGCTTTCTCTGAGACAAGTCGGTGGGGGTTGGTTGGCTCAGGATGCAGATGATTTGACCCCGGAAGATATCCCGTTCAATGTTGTTTCTGAGAAGGCTCCACAAGAAAATGAACTTCATGATGCACACTTTGCATGGCTTTGTGTGAAGCACGTGAAGAGCAATGCTATTGTTATCGCAAAGGTCAGTGCCTTATGTCTTTGAATTTTACCTCAAGTTATTTGTCGACATCTGATTCTTTAAGTGGTTCAATCTCGCAAAGAGTTTCTTTTAGCGGTTATATGTTTTTCCGTGCAGAATAATTGTATGTTGGGCATGGGAAGTGGCCAGCCAAACCGTCTTGAGAGTTTGAGGATAGCAATGAGGAAAGCAGGGGATGAAGTCAAGGGAGCTGCATTGGCTAGTGATGCCTTCTTTCCATTCGGTAAGTTGGTATAGTTCAATTTTTATTTGTTTGCTGGTAAAGGTGTTGGTAATGTATAGTTACTAAGGCACTAGATATTAAATAGGACAACAAAATAGATAAAGCACTATTCCTCCATCTGGCAAAGGAGGTAGAGTCTGCCCTTTTCCGGACTAAAATGACTCAACTCGTCGTCCAGACTTACCCTTATCTTAATGGGTTACATAGGAAAGTTATTGTTGCTTGAAAGTACATAAAAAGTTTACCTTGCAAAATATTCATTATTTGGTTGATTTGTACGAGTCAAATAAAAATACCAAACATCCTTTTGCGGGGTGGAGGAAGTGAAGATGGGAAAGGAATGAAAATAACAAAAAAAGAAGATTGTGTTAATTGAAGCAAATCACACGATGGGTTGTGAATAGAGACAAATGGAAGTATAAAGTTATGCGTCTGAAAAGTATGTGAAGCTGTTTTTCATAATATTATATAGCACATATGTTGACTATTCTTTTGGTGAAACAGCTTGGAATGATGCCGTTGAAGAAGCATGTAAAAGTGGGATCGGTCTTATAGCTGAGCCTGGGGGTAGCATCAGGGATGCTGATGCGATCGATTGCTGCAACAAATATGGAGTTTCACTTGTTTTCACCAATGTGAGGCACTTTAGGCATTGACTGATTGACTGAGTTGGTTAATAAGTTATCCTGGTCGGAAAGCAGTGACAGCGTCTGGTCCAAATCTGAAAGACATAAATGGCGTTATATGTTGTAACAGTAGGAGTCATGGCGTTGTTGCCCGACATGAGTGAATGTATCTGGCTTTTCTTGTTTGTTTGGCAGCTTTTGCGGATCAGACACCTTCTAAAATTAAATCCAAAAGTAACGTATCTTTTTTACAATTGCTCTAACGGTTCAAATTTTGTCCCACAAATAGGTCTATCAATTAAATTAATAATTGTGAGTTTGACCCAATTATAAATGACTTATTATGGAACTATCAATTCATCGTAGAATAAATTATGATTAAAAATTATATTTCTCCAGTTTTGTCGAAGTATAATTTTGTAATGAAAAATATTTAAACGAGATTATAAGAAAGGGACTAAACATTCATCAAAATAACGTTCTTTTACTTTTGCAACAATTCATTTTTCACATATATATATTTTATCTTCTTTTCATTAAGAAGTTTGATACCTAAAACCAAAAATAAAATAAATAAAAGAAAACAATAATAACATATAAAAAGAAAAACATCAATGCACCAACTGGACCCACTTAGCCACACTAGGCACCCCCAGGTTAACCACAAACACCATATAGTACCCCGGTGGCGCCACCCTCCCATCCGGCGGCGCTGTACACTTTATCGTATACCTCCGATCACCATCCGCCGCCGGCGTTTCCACATCAAGCTTCACTAATCTCTGCCCCTGCGAAAACGAATGTGTCGCAAAAGGAGCACTAGCTAAATTAACCTCCACAATCCCGACCACCGGCAGCTCCACCGTCAACGCCACCGTGAAAACCTCGCCGTACCCCACTCTCTCCGGCGAACCCACCAACACAGGCCGAATATTCGCTCTATCCGCCGACAGATACTCCGGCGAAAACGCTTCGATCCTCAACTCCGTCGGAAACTCCGAATTGAACTTATAAAAGTAATGCGGATTACTTCCGGCGATCAAAACCCTACCGTCCGGCAACAGATTCGCCGTCGAGTGATACATACGCGGCACCGTGCCGGCGTTTAGAGTCATGAACCGGAGTCCCACCGGTTGGTCCGGTCTATACAGTAGCGGAAATAAACACGGCTCAGAAGCTAATTCAAAACCCTGGGTCCCACCTTGAGCTCCATTGATGACCAAAACATCACCAGTGGGTAAAATGACCATATCACCCATGATCCTTCCAAACGGCATATTCTCCATCTCCCAAACGGCGTCGTTTCTAGTCGCTTCAATACGCCCACAGCTACCGTGCGCCGGACTGTCAGTCATCCGTTCCAAATACGCGCCGTACTCTGCGCCGCCGCATATCACCACCGTAGCAGAGGAATAATCCCCTGTTAACGCGAGCATCGCCGACGATCCTGCACTCGGGTAATTTCTCGGCCCACCCTCTAGAACTGGATAATTTCTCGTCACAATATTTGTTTCATAATTGTACAATACTGCTTTATTGTTGGCAAAAATGAATAATTCTCCATTAGGGAGTAAATGAACATAAGGGTAAAGATTATCCATCTGATTATCTTGAACCTCACCCAAAAACGGAAAATTTACAGCACCATTAATTTCAACTTTCGGTGGGAAAAATTCAACACTATTAGCTGCTCTACCGCCGATTATAATAACCGACCCATCTGGTAAAATTTGGTTCGTAGCGTACCATCTGCCATGGTACAGTTCATTATCCTGCAATTCTTCCCAATCGCACAATGTGTTCGAATCACACGGTGTAAATTTTCGAATCTTCTTAAACCCATCTAAATCGCCTCCAGTTTGTAACAGGCTGCCGTCGGGGAGAAACTGGCCGGACGAGCACCACGTGTCCGTCGAAATGGTTAACGGCCGGATGGTATTTGTTTGCAAATCGAGAAGAACAGAGTGGGCATAGCAGTCTTTCCGGTGGGGTTTATTCGGGTTGACTATGCATCGGTTTCCGGGTAGGAGCTTTCTGGAAGGTCCTATGTGGGTCCGGTCGAGGAGGACGACGGTGTTGAAACGGGTCACCGCCGTGTGCATGGAGGCTATGCCGGCGTTTGGGACGAGGAGCTCCCACGCGCCGGGGAGGTCTGCGCGTGCTGCATTGAAGAAAACGACGAGGATTAGAAGGTGAAAGTTTGTTGGGATCATCATGGGATTTTTTGTATGTAGAGATTTAGTGAGTGAAAATTTGAAGTAGTGAATGGGGACTTTGAGTTTCAGTGTATTGTGTCAGTGAGGATAGAATAGGATAGGATAGGATGGTGATGTTTGAAAATATAGTAAAACGGTGACGTATAAGATGCCAAAAAACACGAGAATGAGTTCACCGCTTGTTGGCTCGGTTGATAAGAAACGTTTAATTTTCGATCAGAAAGTTATGAGTTCGATTTTGTCAACAAATATTAGGCGTTGTTTGTAAATAACTCTTTAAATGATTTTTGATCTTGAAAACGTTTTCGGACTAAGGGTAGGTGATCATGGTCAATTACATCAATTTTTTTGGTAACGAAAAGAAAAAGGAGAATATTACTACTCTAAAGGATATATGATGAGATGTATTGATCGGACAAATGAATTTTGTGAATTTGGTTACGCATACAACGAAAGGAATGCTTATTAACTTTCTGGAAGTTTGTCAACCACATGACAATCTATGATGGTTTCATAATCTTGTATAATTTGCAGGTCATTAGATAAGAGCGAGTTTTATTGTGTGATTCTCAAGTTATTAGATAAGAACGAATTTAACGACTGAAGATTTATCCAGTCATTTGAAAAAATAAGTAAATAATGACAATAATGATGACCATAATAATAATAATAATCATGGTAATATAGAAGGGTCTACTTGTGATGGGATTGGGACCAATGGGGGTGTAACGGAACATATCACATGGAGCGTACAAGAATGGGACATTTTTCAAGTCCACTTCTATTGTTTTGGTGGGCCGTTCATACGGTCATAGGAGGAGATGATACAAATTATCCTTTTTCTAGAATAAGATAACAAAATTAGTTAGGCTTCGTTTGTTTGACAGAGAATGTAATCTAAAATGGGAATAAGATTTTTGATAATTTAATTACAAGAAATCTGATTCCATTAACAGTGTTTGCTTGTCTACAAAAAAATTGGGGTAAAGATATATATATTTTTTTCTTTTTTATGTTTGGTTCAAACACATATAATAAAAAATAGAATCTAAAATTAAAGACTTTGATTTAAATATCCTTATTTTAAACCATATTTGTATAATCTAATTATAAATTTTCAATCATAGTAGAATATTTGATATCATATATATATATATACATAAGTGTATATATACATATATTTAATTTGGTTAAATAATAAAAAATAAATAAGATATCAATTTCGTTCAATTGCATTATCCTCTTTTAAAAAAATGATAATTAAATTAAACATGCTTATTATTTATTTACATACTGTTTGACTTTTAAAATAATTAATACATATATGAATTTTTCATATACCAATGCATTGATAATTATTTTAAGTCGGAAGCATATTATTGTTAATAAATAAAATATATTAATCATATGTGACCAACAACTATTTCAAAAGTACAATCACAAAAACAATATAACAATTTTTCAATTTCATTCAATAAATAAATATCAAATAAAATGAAATCACGATCTATTTTGACAATAAAAATATTCCAAATAAATTAAAAATACGAAACTATTTCTTCATAAATAATAACTTAAATGAAATGCATAAATAAATAACTATTTTTGTTGATTTTGTATTATATTTGATATAGGGGTAGTAAGGGTATTAAAGTATTGTATTTATGATTACCTTAATATGATAACCACATTATCTCAATAAATAAGGTATTGTAATTCCCTTATTTGAGATGATAATTCTCATATTTTGGCAATTAGATTGCATTCCATAATATCAAATAAAAAATACCAAACAAGGTTATTTGATTTTTGGGAATCATATTCCCTATTTTGATTCTATTCCCTGGACAAACAAATGAAGCATTAATGGTTTTAAATACAACCCAATAGTTATTGTAGAGTAATGCTAAAAAGTGTATCACGGCTACTATCAGAAATGATAGTAATTCTTTACTTTTATGTTCATTATTCTAGGGGCAAAATGAGGTATAATTGTTACATATTTACTAGTAATATAGACAAAAAAATTGTTTGGGCCCTGGATAGAGATGTCAAGGTCTAAGGTGAAAATGTGCAAAATTATTATGGGGGACCTATTGGTTTGGACTTTACACTAACAAGTGGATTGGAATAGGGACTTGATATGTACTTGTCTATTAAGCCCCAAAAGGCCAAAATACTTGGCTCATTTTATTTGTGATATTATATGGTATAGGGAAAATTAGGATTAAGAGAAAGAGAAGTTTCAAAATCTTAAAATAAAATAATAACAACAAAAAAGGGATTGCTAAAATTTATAAATTATTAATAATTGACTTGTGAAATGGTTTCTCCATCCTATATACTAATAAATTTAAAATGTCTTAGCTCTCGACAAAAATAAAAAATAAAAAAAAAATAGAAGTTTGTATAGAAGATTTCCGTAACAATAACTAGTGAATTATACTTATCATATAATAAATATATAATGTTTAAGAAGCGAACAATCATAACACAAGTATTATAACATATACATCGTGTGCTGAAATTGCACCAAAAATTCAAGATATGGGAAATTCTATCACGATGACCCGATTTCGAACAAATTCATGATTCATATCTTAGATATAAATAAGCAAATATTACACCATATTTTAGTCCTTACAACCAAAAGCTGAAAAATACAAGACTAACAACATATATATCCAAATCCAACATCCCTAGCTCAGATACTATAAATCTTACAAAATACTAAGTAAAACATTACAACATATAAATATATATATATATATATATATATATATATATATATATATATATATTCAAGCCATTTCTTCTATATGATGATGATCATCATGATCATGATCTTCACAACAATCATCAATAACCACTGTTTTTCTTACATTCTTGTACGAATATCGCATCGCGACAAAAGTATACACGAAAAGATTAACCACCGTAATCCCGGCCACGAGCCAATAGAAATAGTCGAGCCGGCTACTATTCAAGTCCTTACCGAACCAACTCTTGCCAATTTTCTCCGTCACACGATCAACTAACGTTATCAAAAGGCTACTCAAAAAATTCGCCACGCCAATAACACTAAGGTAAAGTGCTATTCCTAGGCTCCTCATCGAATCGGGCACTTGGTCGTAAAAATACTCTTGCAAACCGACCAACGTGAACCCATCTCCGATCCCGATTATGAGAAATTGCGGTGCTAGCCAAAAAACGCTCATCGAAAACGAACCGGTTTGTGGGTTTTGGTCCACAATTTGTAGCCTTTTTCGCTCGACTAGAGCCGCTATGGCCATGGCTAGGACCGTGAAAATCATGCCAAAACCGATCCTTTGGAGTATGTTTAGGCCTCGTTCGTTGCCGGTGGTTCTTCTCAAGAAGGGTACGAGGATTTTGTCGTAAATTGTGACCGAAATTATCATCCCAACGGCTGCAAGGGCGTATATAGAGGCCGGTGGGATGATGAAGTTGTTTGTGATTTTGCGGTTAAGGGTCGTGCTTTGTTTGATGAAGAATGTGGCGGTTTGCGCTACGCAAATGCCGAAAGGTAATGTGGTTAGCCATATTGGGATCATGTTGATTATGAGCTTCATTTCTTCTACCTTTGTTATAGTTGCAAGTCTCCATGGATTTTGTTTGTTTGATGAACTTTCTTGTCCCTCTTCTATGATTGCAGCTTTGTCAAGGAACCTTGTAAATAGAATGAAGAATGGTTAACAAATAGGACATTTTGAAGAATGTCGAAAATACCCTGAATATATGGTAAAAGGCACCAAAATAATAAAAATATCATGGGACCGCATCCTATAAGGAATATCGGGTCGGGTTGGGTCGACTAACGACCCGAATGATCGAGACCAGATATCAAATGACAAGTTTACGGCTCTCCTTGATCCGAGCATCACTATCCAGTCATTAATATTTTATTCTCCTATAAATAGCTCCCAGAAACTCATTTTTATCAATAAAGGATTTTTTGGCTTACAGTACGACCATTCCTAAATATGCCTCATAATTCTTAGGATTTTGGTAGACTCGTCGAGCTACGAGGCCATAAGCTATCATTGGTTTTCACCTATAGAACTACGAATTAGCTTGATTTTAAGTAGTTAGGTACGTATGCAGCTAGGCTAGGTCAAGTGCAGTCACAATTTTCCTCTACTCGGGGCCTGAGTTAGTTTGACCTCTTAAGTCGTTAGCTTAGCGCGAATTATCCAGCGAAATTCGTGTTAAATCAAAAATGTTAGCAAAAATAGTGATAATCAACTTATTCTTTACATATATATATATGCCAAGATATTATTACATAAAACATTCTTACTTGAGCTTATTGGTGTGAAAAAGAAGCCTCCCCTGAGCTTTGTCCGATTTCGAAACCTCGTACAACTGATCTAACTCCGTCGGATACGGAAGATTTCTCTTTGCAATAGCCGCTACAAGAACTTGTGCCAACGGTGTAAAGGGACTTCCCGTTGGCTTCCTAAACCGATAAAACGGCCTTCCCATGCAAAAGATCACAACCGTTGAGGCCATAACGGCTATAAGAGTGATATCTGCAGCGGCCCAGCTATCGTGATCCTGGATGTACACGATAACGGTGACACCAAGTAGTAAACCGCAACAAAGACCGAAATTCCACCAATTGAAAAACGACATCTTTTGTTTTCGTTCTTTTGGATGCTCATCGTCAAATTGGTCGGCCCCAAAGCTCTCTAGAGCGGGCTTATGCCCACCGGTGCCTATTGAGATCAAGTATATTGCTAGGAAGAAGAATATCTCGTGGATCCTTCGAGGCTCGTGGCAATGCTCAGTGTTACAAGGCTTCAAACCCGGGATTATTCTTGAAAGTGTTAAGAGAAGCAATCCCTGGTTTTGCATAGAACATGGAAATAACACACATTAATATGCATGGAGGGTAACTACTAATAGTTTAACGTAAGGATTGTCAATGGGTTGGGATTGGCCAGACCCGGACCCATTCAATAGAAAACTTACTCGATCCGGATCCTATCCGTAGGGTTTGAGACCTGGACCCGATTACATTAGGTAGTTCGAATCCGGGTCGGGGGTCTAATTTTTACCCGCGAATATTTTACCCGAAAATATTCTAAATTTGTCCGAATTTTACTTTTTGAAAATACTCGCGGGTCTATACCCGAACAATATCCTAAGTTTACCCGTGGGCATTTGGCCGACCCAGAACTGACCTGGACCCGATGAGTCGATGACACTAGGTAATTCAAGTCCGGGTCCCATTTTTACTCGCGAACCCGAAATACCCTTTGAAAATACCCGCGAGGCTATATCTCGAACAATATCCAAAATTTACCCGTGGGCATTTGCCAGACATGGACCCGACCCGACCCGACTCGAAAGGTACCCTGCCCGTCGGGTCTAACTTCTTTGGACGCGTCGGGTATGCGATCGGGTCCGAATAATATATTTTTTTAAGGGTATTTCGTGGGTCCGGTTTGAGTCAGCGTATAATAGCCCTACTAATATGGAGTTAAACTGTAATACGCCTTTACTTAGAACACGGTGAATATTGTAATATACTTTTACAAGCGCAATAATAATAGTTTTCGGGTGTTTGTTTTTCGTATTTAGAGTCTCATGCATCATTGTTTATGTAATTTGGGCTAATAATAAAAATCGTTTTACCATGAGGTAAATAATCGACGAGGCTAATACAGTGGAGAATCGACCAAGATAAGCGTCCGCTAAAAACGCCCCGAGTAGGGGCATCATTGTGGTCACTCCAGACCAGTAATTCACACTCTTTGCTGCTGTTTTGAGGTCTTCATGAATCACCTTTGTGAGATATATGATTAAACTTGTGGCTATTCCAAAATAGCTCAATCTTTCACTAAATTCAATTGCTGCCAAAAAACAATTGCCATTAATACAATATTATTTGTTATTATCATCAATAATATTTATATGATCATTATTATCATATAATAGTTAATTCTTAGTCGTTTTTAGGGATAATAATATGTTAAAAAAAAATTAAGTCTTTTTACATATATAATATTAAAGTGTATTCCTATTAGGAAATTGAAGTTTTACAACTAAATGGTTTTCTACTATGCTTATTTATATTTAACATATTCCTCAATGTAATTGAACTACTACTACTAAATGATTTTGTTACTATTTTAACGGAATCTTCTATTCAATAAATTTAATCATTAATCATTATTAAAAATAGTAAGAATGAGTATTAAACTCTTTTGACATGAAACAAATATTTTGTTATTCAGATTAAATCTATTCAAGTCATATCAGTAGATTCATGGATAAGTTAATTCTTTTTAAATTGCATTGGTTCAGTATATATTTTTAATTAAACTTTATAAAAACAGTAAAATTATATCCAGTGTTCACCATATAATACATATACATGTTCTTGAAGCAGAAAACAGTGTATACATAAAACATCTGATAATTAAAATTTCTTCATATTATATATATATATATATATACAGATTAAAAATGAAATATAATATATATATATAACATGAAACTCAAATAAAATATTACCTATAATGAAAAAAGAAGCTTTCCAAGCACCAGTTGAAGCTCTAAGAGGAAGTTTTCCTTTATGATCAAAAGAAGAATCTGAAACCCATTTCTCTTCATCCATTGTTAGAGATTCTTGTTGCTTTGTATTTTCGATTTTCATAATTAATTTTGTATAAGATATGTTATGAGCTTCTTCTTCTTATATAGAGGCTATAATTCACTTTTTAGAGCCACAAATAATGGTGAAATGGCTTTATAAATTATTGTAGTAAAAAAAAATATTTTCAATGATTGTGATTGAAGAACAAAAATGGGATTCCCTCCACTTATTAGTAGTCAATTTGAAGATTTTAGTTGGTATTGAGTTGAGTTCATAAATTAAAAAAAAAAAACGAGTTGGCTAAGTTTGGAATGTACGCGTAAATTACACGTGACATATGATTGCAGTTTAAAGTCTAAATTCATTTATAATGATTATTATTTATTATTCATTGCGTTCACATATTTTACAATTTTCAACTTATTTTTCAAAATATAAACAAATACATTCTTAAACGAACCTTGTTTCCAAAAAATTTCTAACTTAAAAAATAAACAAATATAGCCAAATATTTACACTTTTAGCACTTACATTTTGATTAATTTGGATCAATCAATATTGGTCCTTACCAGGGAATAGCATCCATTCTCTGTTAAAATCCATCTTTTAAATCAATCTAAAGCGAATAAAGTGGTTTTTCTAAGGACCCATGCACAAAAACTCTAGCCAAGAACAAAATAAGTGATGCTTGCTATTAAATACCTCTAATTAAATGATTAATTATCAATATTATTTAATCTTAATTCTTTTGTTAACAATAGTTTGTACTTTTTCCAATGGTGATTATTGCCATAATCTGAAGCTAGTTAACAAGTATTTTGCATAGTGGGAGAAGGAAACTTAATAGTGCATAAGTCAATAATTATAAATTTATAATATATTAGGTCAAATCTTGATTAAAGTATGTTACAGTAGAAAGTAACTATGATTTATTAAGATATCTGAAATAATAAAAGGCTATCCCCTTTACTAGCTGTTTTTTTCTGATCGTGAAAAATTATATATGCGTGAAATTGACTATATAAAAACCCTATTTTTGTTTAGTTTAATTTAATTATTATTTATAATAAACTCTGGTGAAATATTCTTTTCATTTACCCTTTTATTATTATCCTCGTTTTCCTTGATTTTCCTATGCTATGCTGTCTGAAATTATTCTACCATATCAAACTATTGGAATATATTGACATATGCTGCAAATTCAGAAAAAAAAATATGAACCCGTAAAAATCAGCTTATATGAGAGTGACAATTTGAGTCTGGATAGATTTAATATATGGTTTCAACCTATATTACAAATGCAATTTCTTTGATAAATTATCTTATTCGGAACTATTGATTAAAAGTGCCATTCATTGTATATACATATATATACATATATATATATATATATCATGTTTTTAATAAGCATTTAATATTACAGAAGTGGGATAATATTGATTCATCAATCAAAAGTCAAAACATAAATTTCAATTTCATAATCGAATCTGTTGCTGGCACCAACTCAACCATATTCGTAAGATCATTATTTGGTGACATAACGTTGAAAAGAGAAAAAGAAAATTACTTGGTGATATATTTTTGGCTACAAAGTTTTAGAAAAAAAGCTATTTTTTTGATTATGACAAGATGAATAACTAAATTTTTATATACCAATATAATGTACTCTTTTTTTGGAAAAACCCATATCAATAATTATGATTTTATGTATTGATAATTCCTCTATATTTTATTAATTTGCAGCAAAATATTTTCTTTGTTCATTGGAAAATATATATATATATATATTTGTTAATTCGCAACTAAATTTAATGGAGTTGGTCCAACGGTCTCGATTCACTTTTCACCAATAAATCATAATAAATCATCTGATATATTATTAGAATAAAGTAATAAGTATTAACCCGACCAACATAAAATTAAACCATATGAAATAACAATTTATGTTAATGTCAAACAATAGATTATTTGAATTGTAAAGAGGTTATAATTACGTTCCCCATATCTCCCAATCCCATTGACCCATGTTTTTAATTCAATTTTAATACTCGTTTTGGATTAATAATGGAAGTAATTATTAATTGATCCATATGAGTTCTAAGCTACCCATTAGTAAATCAACAAATAAAATGTACCCACTTCAGTATTAAATTATCTTAATTTAATCAGAAGTGGATTAACATCATTATTATTAAAAACACCAATAATCATACATACTGTTTAAATTCTGTACACACCCACATCCAATTAAAGATTGATAGAATGTGTAAGTTTTTCTTTGTCTCAAATCATACACAACCAAACAACATTATTAATTAAAAAATTATTATATAACACCATTTAAAGTTTATCGATTTTTCACCGCATCTTAATTTAAAAAATATATATGTAATTAGTTTATTAAAATCAAATAATTTTCTACTGAAACTATACAAAGTGAAAAATTGGTAACATATAAAAGATATATATATAAGTTATAACATAATATTTTATTACTAATAATCAAGACCAAAAACTTGGAAGAAATGTCATTATTAAAAGGTGAAAATAATGTGATGATATTGCACATAAAAAACGTGACAATATATATCAATCCTAATCTGAATTATTGCGCTTTAACACTAATTCAGTCCTTAAAATTAATTATCATCCCACCACAAAATCAAGTGGAAACTTTATAAACTTTAGTAGAAAAAAGGAGCTTTTAAAATACCAAATATGGAAAGTTATTGATTGCTAAATCACAGAAACTATTCAGCACATAATGTATTAAAATATAAAATTATATATATATTGGTGTATTATACACATAATTCGACATATTATGTAATGAATATTTTATCGACATTTATTAAACTTCCAAGATATGACCCTCCAAAGATGTGTATAATAGCAATAATACTTGTTTTTAAGATATAATTAAAATGTGGTATTTAGGTGATAAAAAGTTATCTTTTAAAACAGCAATAACTTTAATGGAATTCTAATCAACTTCTCCATATATGTCCAATCCATCAAAATTGTCCCCTAAGCCATAAGATCTCAATTAGATTTTCAGCACAAGAATTTTGGGTCATTCTATCCTGGACCGGCCAGTTTTAACCATATATTTACACTTGGGGTGGGGTGGTATACACTTGGGGTGGTGGATAAACCCACCCACCCCATGCAAAATTTGTGGCCTATCTTGGTCGGGACCAACGGTCCCGTACCAAGATAGATTTTTCCAAGAATTTGTAAACTAGGAAAATTCTATGCCCGAACCAATTTTCACCACAAAATCCATGGTCGAGGGTGGTTTTCATGGGGGTGGTTGAAAAAACCACCCCCTATTTCAGGAAATGTTTGGTGAAAATTGGCCAACATAGAATTTCCCTGTAAACTATGGTTTGTGGTTAGGGTGTTTTTCACCACACGATTGTTTTCAATCTAACGGTGTAGAACGAACCTTGAGTTTTGGTAAATCAAATATCTTAGTTTAGTCGCTTTGGTGTTGTAAAATTTTCGATATGGTCAACATCCTACTATGTTGTAAGAAGACTGAAACCTGGAATAATTTGACTAGGAAACTGAATCAAAATGTGTGTTCTAACGACGATACAACACAAGTTACCATTGCATGTATTGTAATCTCGACTAAAGGTGTAAACGAGTTGAGCTGAGCTTGGTGATTTTTTCAAGCTCAAACTCGAGCCTTATTATCCGAGCTCGATCTCGTTGAGCTTAAATTTTCGAGCTTGGATTTGAGCTCGAGCCGAGCCCGCTTGTAAATTTAAAATTTAAGCGGGAATTTTTAATTTTTATTCTTTTAATTGTTTAATATATATTTTTAAATTATTTAATACATATTATATACTAAAAAATTAAAAGCTCACGAGCTTTTTTTCAAAAAGAAGTGGGCTCGAGCTCAACTAAAACTTCGAGCTCGTGAAGCTCGTGTCGAGCTTGAGTCGGCCCAACTCGGCTCGACTTACACCCCTAATCTCGACATACCAAGCGTAGTTTTGTAGACTCGATGAAAATGGTGCTATCTATATTGAGACTGATCGCCATTCTTGCGCTCTTCCAACAACGCGTCTTATGCTAACTTATGAAAGTATAAAAATGGCAATAAATAAAGACGTGACATTATGATGTGTTTGTATGGAAGGATTTCAAAGTCATTGATTTCAAATTTATCGACAAATCTATTGAGTTTGTTTGGATGAATCCAAACTGTAATGAATTTCAAATCCATTGACACTCATTTTGAGCTATCATTTCCATCACCATGGTAGATTTCAAATGACTGCATTTGAAATCCACTCCTTAAATCCAACTACCTCAATCCAAACACACCCTTGAAGTATAATATGTACTTATTGTCTTCTATTTCTACATATAAATATTGTATTACGTGCTTAGCTTTGCTATATCTTCGTCGATTGGAACTATTTAGTCACTAATATTCTCAAATAATAATCAAATTCCTAAGGGTGTGTTTGGATTGAAGGATTTGAAATCTATGGATTTCAAATTCATCGACAAATCCATGAAAGTTCGTTTGATGTATCCAAGTTATAATGAATTTCAAATGACTCGACATTCATTTTGAGCTATTTTCTCTGGATTTCAAATCCTTCCTCCAAATCTAAATCACTCAATCCAAACGCACCCTAAAAGAATGCAGGTTCTAGATGTCGTTCGATCTTAACCAAAAAATGGTAGCAAAATGCAAATGACTGAATGAGTAGATCCGTACATGGATCACTAATTCTTGATCTGCATCATTATTAACACTAAGCTACAGCAGTAGAAACTGCACAAAAAGACACTCATAAATCCATCACTTCAATTTTACAACAGTAAATTTCCATTTCTCTAACAATGAATCATTAAGGTAGAGAAGAAGATGAAAGGGTATAATTAAAACTATAGACCAGCCCCATCTACTTAAAAGAGCATTTTCGACCACGAGATTATACTTCAAACGGTAATCGAGCTATAATATTAGTAAAGAAGAAATTAACATTTTATATTATATCTTCACATTTTGTCTTCATTCTTCCATTGAATTTCAAGTATGATATATGATAAACCTCGATTATACGTGTTTTTCTAGCCTAATATTAGTCATTTTTATATCATTTTATATCATGATTTATACCCCATATATGTTTATAGGTTTGTTACATGATTGTAGGGTAAAATCATTAACTTCGAGAAAATGACGAAAAAATGTATGAAAGGAGATACATGGGCGCTGTCTGGAAATACAATCATATCTTGGGCTACAAACCTCCAATGTTAATGAGCCTTATATGGTTAGAAAGCTAAGACAATTATCTAAAAGTCTTATGAAGAGGACAAGATCCGGTTCAAACGTTTGAAAGCTCAAAAGTTATAAATACTCTTTGTTACAAACCAAATGGCGCAGTCTTGGTGCAATGATCATAACTCGAGTTCTACAACTTGGATTGGATCCAAATCAGTTGGGTTTTGAAGCTAAGACATAGATTTGTAGAAGACTTCGAAGCCAAATTCGAATGGGAAGAGGCGCTTAAGCGCAAGCGCTTAAGCGCGAAGGGCAGGGCCGCGCGCTCAAGCGCATGCGCTTAAGCGCGCGCGCTTGAGCGCTCGTCTCAGACGCGTTCTAATACTTTCCCTTTTTTCGGCCTTTCTTTCTTTCGGGGATATAAATACCCCCTCCAAACATTGTATTAGGGTTCGAACTTTATTTCTTGGAGATTGATTGTAAGGATTGGAGATTCAAGAACGAGATTCGACAATTGATTGTAAACAGGATCTGTGACAACGGGTTTTATCGAGTTTATCTTTCTATTCTCTTTTAATTCTCGTCTATCTATCATGTTTACTTTGATTTTTGTTGATTGTGCTCTTGCATCTATGGAGTAGTCTATTTTATTCTGGAATTGGGAATAGCCCGATAATATGTTATCAGCTTGAATTATATTATTGTTTACGTTACATCGTATATGCTTATGATTTGAATTCTTGATTATTAATGCTTGTGAATTTGCTGGCCACATATTTGCATGTTCATAGATATTAGGTGAAAATTCTGAAAGGTGACATCTATATCGGAATCCTAGAATTCAAACCTAGGATCCTAAATCACGAAAGTAGTTTTAGGTCTTTTGAGGAATCGATACATTATCATAGAGATTAATGAACTCGAGCTTAGTCTAATCATCACGACAGTAGTTGATTAATTAACTTGGGTAAATTGTTATACTTCGACAGAAGATAATAAGTATAATTGGATAGTGTCCTTCATAAGTAGTGATTGTAACTGAATTGATTGTATGATTTAATTGATAACGTATGTCGTGGTGAAACCTGATTCTGGAATTACTAATCCAATATAATCAAAACCGGTTTTATACGTTCTGTTCCGTTTTCTTTACAACTTATTTCATATTTTCGTTAGGCTTAGATTACTGATAATTGATAGACTAGTGCTTGATTATTCGGTCCTCGTGGGAACGATATCTTTTGTACTGCACCGAAGCCGTGCGCTTGCGGTTTAGGCACATCAAGTTTTTGGCGCCGTTGCCGGGGACTTGAATAGTTAATATTAGTTTTTATCTTATTTTAGTGAGACTAAGCCATTTTATTTTATTTTTAGTTTTTAATTTTTATTTCTCTGTTTAATTTCAGGTTTTCGATTTTTCCTTGTATGCGAAGTAAGCTCGATTTCGTACCTGATCCAGAAATCGAGAAAACCTTTCGTGCTAGGAGAAGACAACAAAAACTGAAACAGGCTCAGCTTAGACAAGTTACAATGGCTGAAGAGAACGTGAATGCAAATATTAATGCAAACGCTAACGCGAATGCAAACCCGGCTGCAAATGCGAACGCAAATGCGAGATGTCTTAAGGATTTTGCAGCGCCGAATGCCCAGACACTTCACTCCAGCATTGCCAGGCCTACTGTAGAGGCCAACAATTTCGAGCTCAAGCCATCCCTTCTGCAAATGGTTCAGCAGAATCAGTTTGGGGGTGCACCTACTGAAGAGCCGAATCTTCACTTGTCAATGTTTTTAGAGTACTGCGACACTCTGAAGATGAACGGGGTTTCTCAAGATGCTATCAGGCTGAGATTATTCCCGTTCTCACTGAGAGACAAGGCGAGAGCTTGGCTACATTCCTTACCGACTGGTTCGATTAGAACATGGGATCAATTGATGCAGACATTTTTAGCGAGATACTTTCCACCGAGCAAGACTGCACAACTGAGGAATCAAATTACGACTTTTGCTCAGAGAGAAGGTGAATCGTTATATGAAGCTTGGGAACGATTCAAGGATCTTCTCCGACTGTGCCCACATCACGGGCTGGAGAAATGGCTCATAGTTCATACATTTTATAACGGGCTGATTTACACCACGAGGATGTCAGTCGATGCAGCAGCTGGAGGCGCTTTAATGAATAAGGGTATCGATGAAGCATATGACTTAATCGAGGATATGGCACTGAACCACTACCAATGGTCTAGCGAAAGATCGATTCCACAGAAGACACCAGGTAAGTATGATATTGATGCCATTACTTTACTTTCTGCACAAGTTGAGGCTATGTCTAAGAAGCTAGATTCCATGAATATGCATGTTAACTCTGTCACTACCCCACCCCCTATGTGCGAAATATGTGGTATGGTTGGTCATGTTGCATTAGAGTGTCAATTAGCTAGTGTACCAAACGATCCCTCTATAGAACAAGCCAACTTTGTGAATAACTTCAACCAAAAGAACGACCCGTTTTCAAATACTTTTAACTCTGGTTGGAGGAATCACCCAAATTTTTCGTACAAACCGACTCAAAACGCAGCCCCACCATCCAATTTTAGGCCACCACCGGGATTTCAACAAAAGCCTTATAATCCTGTTCCACCACAGAAATCGAACCTAGAGTCCCTCCTTGAGAGTTTTGTAGTAGCCCAGACTAAGCAAAACGAGATAGTAAATGATGCAATTAAGCAACTAGCAACAAAAGTAGACTCTTTAGCAACTCACAATAAGATGCTAGAAACTCAAATTGCACAACAGGCTAGTAACTCGAATAGGACTTCCGGTTCTTTTCCCGGACAACCTGAGACAAACCCGAAGGAACATTGTAATGCAATTACTTTAAGGAGTGGAACCAATTATGAAAGTTCAAAAATGCCTACTAGGATGAGTGAATCTAAGTCAACTGAGAAGGTCGAAAAGGAAAAAACGTCTAATCCTGATAGCTCAAAAGATAAAATGAACGAGGTAAGTGAGAAAGAGCCAGCGTATGTACCTCCACCGCCATATGAACCACCCGTGCCTTTTCCTCAAAGATTAGCTAAGGCGAAATTAGATAAACAGTTTGGAAAATTTTTAGAAGTTTTGAAAAAACTTTATATTAATATTCCATTCACTGATGCACTTGCACAAATGCCTTCGTATGCTAAATTTTTGAAGGAAGTTCTTTCTAACAAACGAAAGCTAGAGGAATACGAAACTATCGCTTTAACTGAGGAGTGTAGCGCTGTAATTCAAAATAAATTACCTCCAAAACTTAAAGATCCCGGTAGTTTTTCAATTCCTTGTGTAATTGGTAATATGAGTTTTAACAATGCTTTATGTGATCTTGGAGCTAGTGTTAGTCTCATGCCATTGTCTATGGCGAAGAAGTTAGAGATGCATGATTTAAAGCCTACGACTATAATTTTGCAATTAGCTGATCGTTCTGTTAAGTATCCGATAGGTGTGTTAGAGGATGTACCTATCAAGGTGGGTAAGTTCTTTATTCCTACAGACTTTGTTGTTCTCGATATGAATGAGGATTCTCAAATCCCCATTATTCTTGGTAGGCCATTCCTAGCTACAGCAGGAGCTATTATTGATGTTAAAAATGGAAGGCTTTCCTTGAATATTGGGGATGAGAGAGTTGAATTTAGTTTATATAAATCTGTTGCTAACTGCTCTCTCAAGAACTCTTGTTGCAGGATTGATGAGATTAATCAAATAACTACAGGCAAGCTTGCTAAGCACGACTATAAGGATCCATTAGAAGCACGATTATTCAGTGGTGGCTCAATTGAGGAGGAAGATGAAGTTGTCGCTGATATTGCTCGACTGTTTGATGAAAATCCATCGTTGACATCAAACATCACTAGAAAGGAGAGGAAGTTTCGACGTCGTGAACCAGATAAGTTTAAATTTGATGCTCATGAGAGTGCCAGGATTGAAAAGGACGGTATCAAGGTATTGCATGAGAAAAAGATCCCTCGACAAAAACTCAATAAGGGGCGATTTCGTTCTTCTATTCGACAAGCACCAGACATTTCTTTACCTATAAATCGAGATTATAAAGTCGATTGGAGAGTTGCCAAGTCGTCGGGTCCGATTCGGGATCTACAAAACTGAGTTAACATGGTAAAGTCAAGCTAATGACTATAAACAAGCGCTTCTTGGGAGGCAACCCAAGTGTTTTCCTTTTTTTTTATTTTTGTTTTTGTTCTTTTTCTTTCTGTTTTTTTTTTATATAAAATATATATATATATTTGCATGCTTTGTTTTTGTTTTGTCGTACAAGGTACATGAGTAGCTCTCGTTGGATGTATAAAGATGTTACACCACCTTCACTTGGAACTAAAATTCTCCTTCGGTATTCGGGCATGTTTTTCAACATCCCGTTAGGTTAAGTTTTCATTTCCCACTACTTATGTGTGATAACATTGAGGACAATATATAGTTTAAATTTGGGGGTGGAATTCGACTTAGCATATTTATATATCATATGAGTTTGTTTCGCTTAAGTTTGGGGGCGTTTGAGCTATTCATATGTCATGCAATTTTTTTTTTCTTTTATGAGTTTTAGCTTGTCATTTGTACAATTTGCTAGAATTAACTTAAGATAGATGGCATGACTTCAATATATAATCCGGACTAATGGAACAAGCATATCTCGATTTTTGCTCATATCGACCTAAGATTAGGATTTGCTTCTTTAGATATTTACACAGAATCTATGGGAGAGGAGTTGAGTGGATGTTACATCTTGAGACACTTAAGGAGTAATTCCCAAAGATATTAACTAAAATTTTCATAAGGTATAGAGTTCCATAGTTACGCTTCATAATGAATGCTTAAAATTTGAAAATATTGATGTGTTGGATTATTATGACAATGTGAAGCTAACTCAAATAAAGACCTAGTTTGTTTCGTGACCTTTGACACTCGAGTGATTAAGTCCAAAAGGAGTGTCTCAACACTCAACGCCCTAAAGCTATCTAGATTCGGAGTCGTTGACCCAAAACTCGTTACATGGGTGCCATAGAAAGCCTAAGGGAACAAGCATTGCACATGGTCTAATGAGCTAAACAGAAATCCACACAAAAATGTGTAGAAAGTCAAAAAAATTCTTAAAAGCTTTGATTTTGAAGTGTGTACTTTTGCCTATAAAACTTAGTGCCTTTTGAATAATTGAAAGTTGATAAAAATGGGGATTATATCCAAAATTTGGTAAGGATGCCACTCGACTATAATGCCTATGATTGCATGCACCACTTTGGAAGTTAATTCGACTCTTAGTGTTAATATGTGGCAAAATTGAGAGATATGTACATACTTTTGAGCTTAATTGTTAATGATGTTATGCCATTAGTCTTTTGTTGATTTTTATAAATTGTATTATATGGATTTAGCTTGAATTTCATAGATTTTGTGGGTATATCAAACTGCAAACCCTCACGAGACTATAACTCGTCCTTTTTGGGGAACTAAAAGGTTTAAAGGCTTGTTGCACATGCTAAGTGCAATCGTGTACTCTACGAAAATGAGTTTATCTTTAGTTTTTGTTTTTGTTTTCTTTGTTTTACCGTTTGTTCGAGGACGAACAAAAGCAAGTTTGGGTATATCCCAATAATTTTCACACATCTTGTTCATTTTTCACTCAGTAAATTAGTTTCACATATCTTCTAAAGAACCTCTTTTCACAATATAAGTTGTAGGTGGTTTTGTCATGCTGACAAAAACCCAACATTGGAAAGGCTCAAAAAGGTAATGAAAGTGGACAAATACTCTTACACTATCATTCTTCCCACCATTGCAGGGTCTTGGGAAGAAAGATTTAGAATTTCCTAAGTTATTTGAACAGCCTTATTCCATTAATGAAATCCAGTAATAAGGATTGCTTTAAGTTGACTTCATTCAGTGGATTAATACTCATATACTACGAAGTTATTAGGAGCATTGACTCAAAAGAACACCAAAATTTGCTCATTCAAAAACGAAATCGCACTTGACAATGCTAAATTCTCAATTGCATATCTTTCTCACATAGTTTGTTCCTCAAATGGATTTCAATATATAATCCAAGAATCACATATTGAGCCACAACAACAATATACATACTATTGGGGAAACAAAAAGATTAACAATACCTCATCTTGTTCACAATCCTAGCTCCAATTCTCTCGAATCCAACGAAATCCAAGACGAACACCATCAAACTAGTATCCTCCTTATCGCAAGATTGAACCTTTAAGCTTCATATTTCATTACACGAAAGCTAAACCGAAAACTACACTTTGTAGATTCTATCATATCCTTAGTTCTACAATTCAAATCCATAGCTCCCATCATTTTGCAAATTCATATCAAACACATCAACGCTCGTATTTTCACTCTTCTTATAACTTTTGCCCTTTCCACCTTCTCTATGATTCATCCCATTGTTCCTTCTAGAATTTCCCACATCACATTCTGAACCATTCAAGTTCATTCTCCTATTCCCCTTCTTCCTAACCCTTCCCTTATAAAAACTCTCACTTTCACTATGTTCTCTATCACTCACATTTCCTCCTTTATCGAAACGACTATGATCATTTCTCGAATCCCCATGATACCCTTTTCTTCCTGCACTCATTTCCTCATCACCACCACTAATTAAGCCATTTCTTCCTGTATCTGAAGGACTACTATGGCTTCTTGAATCCCCAAAATACCCCTTCTTTACCCCACCCTTGATTAATCCATCCCCCAAATCTTCTCCCAAACCCTCAATTTCTTCAAGCCCACCACTCTTTTCCCCAATTTTTCCATAAGGCCTAACACTATGAACAACCCCTTTTGGGAAAAACCTAGAACTAGGCAACCCATTATCGGGCCTAAACAATTCGGGGCCATCTCTTTCAGACCACAAATCGAGCCCACCGGGCTTCTGAAACCGATCAGCCAGCACCTTCAACTGCTCATCGGCACTCACAGAGAACAAAGTAGGCGGCTTTTCAACGCTCTCCCACGGCCGTTCGAGTTCCGAAACGGCGGCCTTAAGCTCAGCCCTCTTCCTCAACTCGTATATTTGACGTTCACGGGCCAAACGGGCCTTAAGGAGCTGTTTGGCTTTCTTAGCTTGCATTCTCTTCCACTGCCACTTGGAGACCCCTCCCGGGTAGGTGCGGGGCCCACCGCCCATACGAATGGGGGTCGTTTTGAGAGAGAGTTGGGATAGTTTTGTGGTGAGGGGTAGTATTGGGTTGCATGAGAGGGCTTTGGATGATGAAAGGGATTGTAGAGGGGTTGAGATTGAGAGAGATAAATGGAGGATTGACATGTCTGTAATTCTGTATCAGTTTACCTTACCCACTGTGTGTGTGTGTGTTGTGAGGGATGAAGAAAATGAGACTGTGGAGCTGTAATATGGGCCTGTGATGTAAATAATATGGGCCTTTTGACTTTAGGCTTAGTTTTATCATTAAGATAAGTTATCAATGGGCTGGATCTTGAATACGAGGCCCAATCTCGACATATAACCGAAGCTATATTACAAATGACACTATACTAAATAAATATAATGTTCAATCTTGCATATCAAATTCTTAACCAATTAATGAGTTAAACGTGATTTTGTTCCTTTTTTATACTGTAATGTGAACTAAAATTGTGTATTTATCAGCTGAAATGGTGAATTTACATATGAGTGAGGAAGAGCATCACCGAAACTTAAAATTTATATTTGTAAATATTTCTACTAAGTAGTATTTGTTATAAATATATTTTGCACAATCAAACCGGTTGGTTCACGCTAAACCAGCATTTAATGTATTAGTTGTTTAGAAATACATTTCTTAGTGTGGACAATTGACCAATAAAATAGTTCCAAACTGATAATGTTACTCGATGAAATAATCTTCAAGAAGCACCAGTGGTCTAGTGGTAGAATAGTACCCTGCCACGGTACAGACCCGGGTTCGATTCCCGGCTGGTGCATATCATTTTTTGTTTTTTGTTTTTTTTTTTTTTTTGATCGGTGTTGTTTTTTGCTTTCTTTTAGCTTTAGGGCATTTCTAACTTATTCCATCTATTCAAATTTTAATTTACATTACAAAATAGGATCTCCAATTATAAAATTCTATTTTCATTTTAATCGTACATTGTAAATAGGATCTCCTATTTAAAATCCTATTTCAATTCCTATTACAAAGTGATTTGATGAATAACATGTGATTGATAGATAACCTTATCCTGCTTGTTCTTACTCATCGCGTGCTCACATAAGCTAGCCTGAAAATAGTCAGCAAATTATCTTTGTTTATATAGGAAAATAGAAGTACTAACTTTACTCTGGTATTTATATTTTAGAGCATCTATTAGACTATTATTATTATTAACACATATCAATTGGAGCGAATTGGTGCATTTGTATAGTCCTAGACTGTTCAAATCATGTTGGCTCGATTAATTTCTCATTCATTTTAAAATTGATTTGAATAATTAAATCAAATTAGTTTTTCCAACAGTAATTTATCTTGATATGATTTTCATGTTATGCATTACCCATCCGATTCATTCCCAAAAAAAATGTAAAAATCATGAATGAATGAAAGTATATTTTCAATACCAAGAAAATAAATAGAAAAATTGACATCTAAAAAATTAGAAGTCATAAAATTATTAAAGCCTTTGTGGGTTATTATCACCGAATATTTATTCCATGAAAAACAGCTTAAATAGCTGATGATATGACTATTTTATTTTTATTAAAGATTATGAGGTCACATTTCAGAATAAATAGCCAAAAATGAAAATTCATTTAACCTTTAAAGATATGATGTTATGTACATCCACAAGAGACGTAAACAACCTGCTTACTTACACTTGCGGCTATTTTATTTTCTTTTTTCTATTATTTAAATAATAAGATTGTATCAAAGGAGATACGAGAATTGAAAAAAAAAAAAATCCTAATTTGCTAATAAAATTATAGTTATATTAAATTATCATGGAAAAGATAACACTCAGAAATAAGTAAAAATAAATTTTCAATAATAATTGGTCACAATAAACTACACGATCATTTATATTCTAGACAATAAACAAAACAATTATTAGATATCTACATGATAAAGAATTACTACTAAACAGGTAATGTGAAAGCAAACTAAACAATAAACAAGTGTTATGTCACACTCGACATTATTACTCAATACTAATGTTGCAATATCTAATGTTTTCGAATCCAATCGAAAAATTATTCGGGTCAATTGTGATTGAATCAATTGTCAAATTAATCACGCTCAGATCAGTGACATCATATTAATATAATAAACAATAATTAATACACAAATAAATATTATATTGTAATATATATATATATATATGCAAAGATGTATTTGTTTTTCATTCAATATTGTATATGTCGATAATGTAAAATATTTGATCGAATTGAGTTTCAAAATAATGACATCATCGTATCATATATTATAATAATTATAATTTAGGAAATTTATGAGATGAAGAAATGGATTGAGTAGAAAAATGAAATGGGGATAGAGACAGGGCATGTGGCGGAACAATGGGGACACACACGTAGAGCATGCGGCGATTCTCAGTCTAACCAACATAACTTCTTGTGGGCCCACTTCCATTATCATGCTCTGGGCCCCACCCCAACTAACTTTTATTAATTATTAATTTATCCATCTCTTTACTCTACTTTCATCAATGAATATTGGGATTAATATTGTATTATTTAACATGATTATACTAGTATTTATATATATATATTAGCGTGTGCTTCGTGTTACGCACGACATATCATTATAAAAATGTCATATATTTTATTCTGATAAACAAAATAAGTTAATTCTATTTTGTACGTCTGGTCTATAAACATTCATCAACTATAAAATTTTGGATGAAAGTGTAGCATGTTACTGTAGAAAATATTTGAATTTATGGTATAAAGGTTTAATTAAAAAATTAAAATAAAAAAATTATTGTATAATCTCAAATATAATTAAAAATATAATTTTTTTAAAGGTGAAAATATAATTTTTTTTTTAATGAAAGTTGAGATAGTGAGGGAGTTGGTTATGAAAGGATAATTATTAATTATTATTAAAAAAAATCTGAATTCTAAGAAATTAGCATTTAAGGGAAAATAACTACTTGCTCGCTATAATTTAATAGTAAGATAAGATATTATTGAAAAAAAGAAAACAAACGAAAAGATATTTCGAAGATATACGTATGTTAGTGAATATTTAACATGCATATATGACGTATATATATATTCTCTTTAATTTTTAAAAATATTCATGAATCTTATATATTTTTAAAATTTATATTTTGAAAATAATAAGGACACACTTTTTAAAATCGATCGTTTATTATATGAATAATTTATTAGTCAAGGGTACAAATTTGAAAATCACTTTATATCACGAGGTAATAAATTTGTACCCCTCGTTAATTTGAACAATTGGTCGATTCAAAGAAATTGTTAAGAAAAATAAAAAAGAGATCGAAATCTGATAATGATTTGAGAAAACTCTTTTTTTCTCATAAATTGAAAAAGAGTATCAATTTCTCTAGATAACCAAACAAATATTAAATTTTCTAAATTTTCTAAATTTTTCTATTTTTTATTTATTTTTTCACCAATTTCTGAATTTTTCTAATTGACACAATACAATGTTATGTCTCTGTCCCACCTTCCTATTAAGCAGTTAAGTCTTCATAACTTGGATGTACCACTTCTGATACAAGATAAAAAGATAAGGTGGATCTCTAGGCATTGTTTGGAAACTTTTTTTATCTTTAATTTTGAAATTAAAACATGCATATATATATATATATCAAAAGCCATAGTTTTTACAATGAGGAAGATGGGTGATGTGCCTAAACCGCAAGCGCACGGCTTCGGTGCAGTACAAAAGATATCGTTCCCACGAGGACCGAATAATCAAGCACTAGTCTATCAATTATCAGTAATCTAAGCCTAACGAAAATATGAAATAAGTTGTAAAGAAAACGGAACAGAACGTATAAAACCGGTTTTGATTATATTGGATTAGTAATTCCAGAATCAGGTTTCACCACGACATACGTTATCAATTAAATCATACATTCAATTCAGTTACGATCACTACTTATGAAGGACACTATCCAATTATACTTATTATCTTCTGTCGAAGTATAACAATTTACCCAAGTTAATTAATCAACTACTGTCGTGATGATTAGACTAAGCTCGAGTTCATTAATCTCTATGATAATGTATCGATTCCTCAAAAGACCTAAAACTACTTTCGTGATTTAGGATCCTAGGTTTGAATTCTAGGGTTCTGATTTAGATGTCACCTTTCAGAATTTTCACCTAATATCTATGAACATGTAAATATGTGGCCAACAAATTCACAAGCATTAACAATCAAGAATTCAAATCATAAGCATATGCAATGTAACGTAAACGATCATATAATTCAGGCTGATAACATATTATCGGGTTATTCCCGATTCTAGAATAAAATAGACTACTCCATAGATGCAAGAGCACAATCAACGAAAATCAAAGTAAACATGATAGATAGACGAGAATTAAAAGAGAATAGAAAGATAAACTCAATAAAACCCGTTGTCAAAGATCCTGTTTATAATCAATTGTCGAATCTCGTTCTTGAATCTCTAATCCTTACAATCAATCTCCAAGAAATAAAGTTCGAACCCTAAAACAAAGTTTAAAAGAGGTATTTATATCAAAAACTAAACATAATACATGATTATGGGCCCCCAGCTGCGATTGGCGTTCGTACGCCAAAGGCAGAAAAATTTATGCCTTCGTTGTCTGAACGCCAAGCAAAACGGCGTCTGTACGACATTTTCCAGTCAGAATTTGGCTTTGCGATCTTCTACAAAGTTGTAGATCTATGTCTTGGCTTTGCAACCCAACTAATTTGGATCAAATCCAAGTTGTATAACTCAAGTTATGATCGTTGTACCAGGACTGCGCCATTTGGTTCGGAACATAGCGTATTTATAACTTTTGAGTCTTCAAACGTTTGAACCGAATCTTGTCCTCTTCATAAGACTTTTACGGTGCGTTTGGATCGATGGATTTGGATTTGAGGAGTGGATTTGGAGGAAGGATTTCAAATGACACCTAAAATGATGTCATTTGAAATCCACCGTAGTTGTGGAGAAAAGAGCTCAAAATGAATGACGAGGGATTTGAAATCCATAATCATCCAAACGAACTTAAATGGATTTGTCGATGGATTTGAAATCCATGGATTTCAAATCCATCGATCCAAACGCACCCTTAGGTAATTGTCTTAGCTTTCTAACCATATAAGGCTCATTAACATTGGAGGTTTGTAGCCCAAGATATGATTGTATTTTCAAATATCGCCAATTTACCTCCTTTCGTACGTTTTTCGCCCTTTTCTCGAAATTAATGATTTTTCCCTACAAACATGTAACAAAACTATTAAACGCATATGAGGTATAAATCATAACATAAAATGATATGGAAATGACTAATCTTTAGGCTATAAAATACATATAATAGAGGTTTATCAATGGGCAATATAATTAGACAAAAATAAAATCAAGATGAAACATGGTTTGACTCGACAATTGAGAAGTCAGAATTTTATGTGGAACCATGTAATTTGAATTAGTATATATAGGTTTTATAAAATTTAAATTTATAGAAGTATATAACACCTTGTAATTACTGGTACATAGAAGATTGTCTGATATTACGATGGTTCAATATTCATATTTGAACTAGATTCAATGAACCAACTTATAAAATATTCAAATTTAACTTTAGTTAGGTTATGGGTCTAATATCACACATGAGAATTTATTTTTTAAAACATTTATATCATATTAACTCAAACTTAAATACCCTAACATCTTTATAAAAAATACCCTTAAACAAACTTCAATCTCTGATAATTTAGTCTAATTTAATCTAATAGTTTATAAACGACTTTCAACTCTTATGTAGTCTTAAACACTAAGGAAAATGAATTAAACCCCAAAAACTTAATTAGCGATCACTCTGTAAATTTTGATTTAACTCAATTATAAAACATAGCATATCAAAAATGCCTTAATTTCAAAACCTTCCTCATATAATAATGATTTACCCAATTTATCGTAAAATTTCAGGCCAATCAACCGACTTCACTCAATTAATAACTAACAAAAACAAAGATTTACATGCATCATATTATGATACATTGATTAGTCTAATTTCATTCATTTCATAATCTTATTATATTTATCAACAATCCTAATACACTTATTACATGATTGTCTTACGATTTTGTATAAATTAACAAACCACACAAAATAAGATATAAAATCAAAATCAGAACTTTCCAAACAAACAGTACCCTAAACAATATTGATTGAACCCAAACCTTAATGAAAAGAATACACAAAAAATGGTGCCAAAAAGGAAAATGACAAAAATAGGGTTGCAAAGAAAGGGACAGTACTAAGAAAGCAAAAAAGACTAGGGGCGGGGATTGTAATTATCCACTAGGTGTTCGTGGCAGTAAAAGGTTGGAAGTTAAAATCAGGGCCCCACATCCACGACAGATTTTCCACGTGGCACCTCTGAGTTAATTTTAGACAGGTAGGACTTTATGGAGCAACCGAAACTGACATAAAATCAAACCGGAAAAAAACAAACCTAAAACAGAAACAATTAAAACAAACGGAAAATTGCACATAGACCCCTCATTTACTATAGTTCACCAAATCAACCTGAAACTCTAGTATGAGCCTAAGAGCATATAGAATGATTATAGCTAACTATGTACCTTTTAATGCGGTTAAGTCTAACGTAATTGAAGTAATTTGTTAGGTTCATACACGAGTTATACACAATTCGGTGTATTTGGGACGTGGTATAACTTATTAGACTTAATATGAATTATCCCTCTTTCAAATATTGTGTCCCTGATTGTACTACGACCAATGACCAGTTCTATTTATAGGATTGACATAATATATAGATGACAAAGTCACATGTGGTAATAATACCTTACACGTGTCCTAGATTTGTGGGCTGGATTATCCGGGTCATGTTAATATTTGACTCAGATCTCAATAACACGAGTTTTATAGTATTTTACAAATATATATCTCCCAAGGACTATTGTGCAATCATGGCTATCTACGGAGTTGGTTTATATGTGTCGTGCTCCTACAAATACGATCCATGTCTATACGAGATATATTTCTCAATATCAACTACCAAAATCTACTTTACTTATGAAAATTACTAACCACCCCCGAAAGAGGTTTGTTTATAAAATTTATAGGTTGGGCTCGAAAGATAATCTAAAATATTAGACTCTTTTCAAGATTGATTGTAATAAGCTAATTCGAGCTTGGTTCATAACATATCAAATTAAACTTAAACACTATTTTGTGTGTTCAATAATTTTGAAGCTTGTTTGAACTTGACATAATTAGTCAAAAATGAGAAATTAAGCGAAAAATACCAAGTTATTCAATTCGATTAGTGTGCGATTTGATAAAACTCGTTTTTACTAGATTACTTTACAATCAAACAAAAAAGTCAAAAAAATGAATTATGGACCTCAATAATTGGAAAATAAAACTTGAACAGCGATTCGATTGGACTCATTTACAATGCGATTTATATATAAAAAATTTAGTGCACAAGAGTGTAATTATAAAATAAAGTAATGTTTGTGATCCATAATGAAAATTTTAATAAGTTACGGGGGTATTACATAATTACACAATAAGTGAGGGGCCTATGTGTAATTTTTCCCCCTTAAAATAATTTTAATTCTCTGGGTGAAAACAGATCGTCGGCCAAGACTATACATACATAATACATACACCACTTGTATATCTATAGATGGAGATGAAGATGATGCATCATAATAAATATTTTTTTCTCTTTTTAACAGGCGAGATTTTCGTTTTTGGGTTTCTCTTTTTCATTTAAATAATCATTCACATTATCTACAATATATAATTATATATATAATATATATACACATTTAATACATCAGATATCAATTCACGTGTCTTGCTCTGTTTTTTTTTTTTTTTCTTGATTCACCTTTTTTTTTCTACTTTGTGAGGTTTGTGTTTGTTTCTGGGGAAAAAGATTCTAACTCGGTGGTTACGTTTTGTTTGACGGTGGGTGTTGTGTATAAATACAGGGGTTATCTCTATAACTCAACCCTCTCATTTCGTATATTCGAAAAAAAAAAAAATTAGAGTCAAAAATATATTTTAGAGATCAATAGAAAATGGAGGGAGGCAAGCAATCTGGTTCTTCATTTGCTTCTGATCTTTTCGGGGCAAAAGATTCTTCTGATAAATCTTCTTCTTCTGGGATTTTTGGTTCCATTTTCGGCCCACCTGCTAAGGTACTAAATGTTATTAGTTTTTTTTTAATTCTTACTTTTTTTATAATCTTAATGGGATTCTATTGATGGTCGATGGGTTTTGTTTTTGTAGTGTAAAAGCTCTATGATTATGGTGTTGAAAGGCTCTGTTTTTTTGTTATGAAGGGTTTTTATTTTGTGATGAATTTTTTGTTATTTTAAGTGTAAAATTTATTTTGTAGTTTACCATTATTGCTATAAGAACAGAGAGACCTTTACACTGTTTGAGCTTTTGTTTAGTAATGAAGAAGGACCAAAATGAAAGTTAAGAACATTATTCATCAGATTTTCTTTTAGTTCTAAAAAAAACTCAGTTTTTTTATTACTTTCCAAAGTTAAAAACATTTATCACTGATAAGGGATTTTCGGTATGATGGCCGTTTTCGATTTAGGTCGTGGGCCGCGAATCGTTGCATTCGTCTGAAATTGAGAAGAAAAACGAGAACGAAAATCCTGCTTGGCTTGCGAAAAATGGAGTTTCAGGTAGTTTTGATTTACTTCAGTTTTTACACTCATGCTCTGTATACCAAATATGGTCTCGATTCTCAACTAACACCGCGTTTTAGCATTTACTACGCATTTATTGTGTATCCGTATACGAAGAACACGAAATTTAATACTTTCCTAAAGCTCAATTTTGCGGTATAATTATGATTTTCGATACTTATATGTGTGATTTTAGAAATTAGAACTAATTTGTATCGTTTTGAGATACCAATGCTCTAGGCGGTGGAGGCCAAAACAAAGGCGAAACGATCAAGGACAATAGTTCGTATTATCAAGAGGAAAAAGTGCAGCCGTTTCATTACAGCTCGTCAATATACTATGGTGGTCAAGACGTCTATTCTCGACCTCAGAGTACCCAAAACCCTACTTTCACTACCGTGAGTGGCCTTAGATCGAGTCTCGTTTTTTATTCATGAATGAATGTTTTTATTACTAAATTACAAATTTCATTACAAGACAAAGTTCACCGCTATTGACCTTTAGAAGGTTGTTCAACAAAAATCATATTCGACGAGTATATACGTCATAAATCATAATACATTCATCAGTTTGTTCATAAACACTGCTAAGAAATCGAAAAGATTTTCTTTTTTTAGAACGTAAAAAATGGGATTTCGCCCTAATTGTATTTGAATTTCATGGTTATGATCAGTTCAATAAAGACGGGGGAGAAGATGACTCTGGCGGTGCTTCAAGAGGCAACTGGTGGCAGGGTAATATGCTTCTATATATCACTGTGAAAATCGATGTTGACTAATTTGGCACTTAACGATTTCTTGTATTGACTATTTTTTCGTTTTTGCAGGATCCCTTTATTACTAAGATATGGTTATGACATGGGATCTTAAATATACTTATTAGGTAATGATCATGAAATATTTATCCCATAATATGTTCATCTTGAAACATAAGTTCGGTTTTACCAATTCATCATCTTCTATCTTTATCAGATTTTCGTGTTTATATCATTATTTTCGTTTTATCGAGTGTCTTATTCACTGTATATGTATTTGCAGGAAGATATATATATTATATATATATATATGTATGAAGAGCAGTAGCAGCAATAGATGCATATAGTAATATAGCTAAAGAGGGTCACTCTTATCCTCTTCATCTTTGCTACTACTACCTTTGTTCCTTTTGCTTTCGTTCTAGTTAATGTAAAGGATTATGAAACTTTGTTGCTTTTTCGGTGTTGAATGTATATGATATTTGGTCGTTTTAGATAATGTTCGTTTCGTGTCGAAAATTGTCTCTGCTTTTTCTTCTATTAAGAAAAGATTCTGCTATTGTGAATCAGCTGCTTTTGGTAATGAATAAGTTTGGAATCTGGTAATCTTTTTTGGTCTGAAAAAAGATAATCTGGATAAGACATGGGGAATATTCATTCTTGTGTTGAATATATTGGTGTCGTAAAACCCGATGTAACTATCATATCCATGGCCCGCCTGGATAAAATTTTGCCCATGTTTTTGATCGAATCATTAAAAACTATGTAAGATTTGGAAGTCCCAAATTGTTGTGTCTGAGGAAAATTTGCTTAAAAGTTGAGCTGTAATTGAGATCAAAGATACTTAAGATTAGAGAACATTAGTAGAGGAAAACAGAGCAAAAAAATAAGAACGCCGTTGCCGGGGATCGAACCCGGGTCACCCGCGTGACAGGCGGGAATACTTACCACTATACTACAACGACTTGGTGCTGGATTATCAAGAACTATGCTATAAATATTATAATATGTTTATCATGAAATACTTCACTTGAAGATGAATTATTGATGAAGGATATTCCATTCCTTCTCGTTTTCACTGGAAATGAAATATTAATTCCATCTATTTTACCACGCTAAGGGGGTGGGAGGTAAATTGTTTATTTCTTCAGCAAGGAAATTGGAGTATAACACAAAAATTAGAGATAAAATATAATAACATATGGAAAAGACAAGGCCTTTCTTAAATTGCCGGTCTAAGTTTAAGCTTATTGAGGAAAAAATGAAGTTAGACTATCAACAATGGTTATTTAATTCAACACCCTCTTTTTCAACTCCCAACACTCCACATCATTTTCTCTCTCTTCCACCTAATAATTCAACAACCATTCAACTTTTACTCTCTACAATGGTTTGTTTAATAAAAATTCAACACCCTTCCAACTCACCACCATATACCCCACCACTTTCATATTCCTATATATTTATATTTTTATTAAATAATAATAAACGTTTATAACCAAATGAAAATTAATTCACAATTAAATAAATTATTTATTCATATTTTTAATTTTTTTTAAATAATTTATTGAAACACAAACAAACACACGATACAATAGATTTCACTTACGATACAATTGAACTCTTAAATCACACAATAAAATTAAAAAAATAATTTAATCACGAAACATTCCGAACTTTGCCCATATGTGCTTTACTAGATCATCTTGTAATTCGTGATGTATGTTTGAATCACGCAATTCAAATCTAGCACGCACATGATTTGCAAATGCAGGTAGAACCTCGGTTGAGAACGGTTGTTGTGTACTAGAGCCAGTTACCTCAGATTGGTCATAGTCGGTCCAGTGTTGAGCATAAGTATCTCGTTCATCCTCAACGATCATATTATGTAATATGATACATGACCTCATGATGATAGCCAAATCTCCTATGTCCCACATTCGAGCTCGTTCACGAATTATTTTAAATCAAGCCTGGAGCACTCCAAATGCACGTTCGATGTCCTTTCGACATCCCTCCTGATATTTTACAAATAACTTATCTTGTTCACTTTGAGGAAGTTTAATTGATTTGACGAAAGTCGGATAAGAAGGGTAGATACCATCAGCAAGATAGTACGCCATATTATATGGGCGTTGATTTACAAAGAAGTTCACTCTTGGAGTGTTTCCTTGTTCAACATCGTCAAACACTGGTGATCGGTCTAGAACATTTATATCATTCAATGTGCCCGGACATCCGAAAAAGGCATGCCAGATCCATAAATCATGGGAGGCAACTGCTTCAAGAATAACCGTTGTGGTTCCCTTATCTCCTCTAGTAAATTGACCTTCCCAAGCTGTAGGACAATTTTTCCATTCCCAGTGCATGCAGTCAATACTCCCAATCATTCCTGGGAAGCCTCGCATCTCACTAACATGAAGTATTCTTTGCAAGTCATCTTGGCTAGGGGCTCTCAAGTACACTTCCTCATACAATTGTATGACTCCTTTACAGAACCTACGTAAGCACTCCAATGCTGTAGTACCTCCTATTTTGATGTACCCATCTATTGCATCGGCTGCCACACCATATGCTAACATGCGCATGGCGGTGGTACATTTTGCTAATGGAGATATGCCTTCTTTATTCGCAGCGTCAACTCTTTGGGTGAAATAGTTATCACTATTTGAAAGGGCGTCAACGATTCGAAGGAAAACATGTTTTCGCATCCGAAACCGTCGACGAAACATTGCCTCGTCATATGTAGGTTCATTGGAAAAGTAGTCGTCAATCAATCTTTGATTTGCCGATTTGTGATCTCTGTTCAAATATCTTCTCTTACTACGAGGTGAATTGTCTGCTAATATTTTATTGCGACGCTCATTGAATCGATTGATGATAAACTTCTCCTCAATTTCAGATTGCCTTTTGTACGCTTCGATATCAAAAGGAAATTGGGATGAATCCATTGGGGTGTATGTAGGTATAATGAAATTTATAAGCTTTTGATGAGTTGATACTTACACTATCAATGAGATGCTATTTATAAGAAAATAAATGGGGGGAATCAATTTTCAGATACATATTAAAAGATAAGGATTCAAGATAAAGTTGATCCACTTGCATAATACAACACTATTTTTATCAGAAAACGAGTGGTTGAAATTGACGGACTCCAACAATTTATTGAATACAATAAATTAAAAGATAAGGACTAGATTTTGTCGGTCCACTTGCATAATACAATACTACTTTTATAGGAAAACGAGTGGTTCAAATTGACGGATGATAAACCTTGATTATATCTTGGGGCACAGACCTCCAATGTTAATGAGCCTTATATTGTTAGAAAGCTAAGACAATTACCTAAACATTTTGTGAAGAGGTCAAGATCCGGTTCAAACGTTTGAAGGCTCGAAAATCATACATATGTTCTGTTCCAAACCAAATGTGGCAGTTTTGGTTAAAATATCATAACTTGAGTTCTACAACTTGGATTTGATTAAAATTGGTTGGGTTTTAAAGATAAGACATATATCTACAACTTTGTAGAAGACACTAAAGTCAAATTCGGACTTTAAATTGCGCGTTTAAACACTTACATTCAAGCGTTTAAACGCTAGATCAAATGTAGCAGTTTTGGTTAAAAAATCATAACTTGAGTTCTACAACTTGGATTTGATTAAAATTGGTTGGGTTGTAAAGATAAGACATATATATACAACGTTTTAGAAGATACTAAAGTCAAATTCGGACTTTAAATTGCGCGTTTAAACACTTACATTCAAGCGTTTAAACGCTAGATCAAATGTAGCAGTTTTGGTTAAAAAATCATAACTTGAGTTCTACAACTTGGATTTGATTAAAATTGGTTGGGTTGTAAAGCTAATACATATATATACAACTTTGTAGAAGACACTAAAGTCAAATTCGGACTTTAAATTGCGCGTTTAAACACTTACATTTAAGCGTTTAAACGCTAGATCAAATGTGGCAGTTTTGGTTAAAAAATCATAACTTGCGTTCTACAACTTGGATTTGATTAAAATTGGTTGGGTTGTAAAGCTAAGACATATATCTACAACTTTGTAGAAGACACTAAAGTCCAATTCGGACTTTAAATTGCGCGTTTAAACACTTACATTTAAGCGTTTAAACGCTAGATCAAATGTGGCAGTTTTGGTTAAAAAATCATAACTTGCGTTATACAACTTGGATAATAGTTTAATCATTAAACTATTACTGAATGAATTGAGGAATAAGTATAATAGCATTCACAAGATTCAAATGTCGTTTCATTTTTCATCTTTCCAATTTTTTAGTGTTTTTCACTTCCGTTTATAAATCTTTACATTCCATTTGAATCTTCATATAGTAATTATTAAAAAATTGAAAATTGGGAATTTCATGAAAATTAGTCACTATTACCTTTAAAAACTTCTCACATAATTGAATTATAAAAATAAAAAGTAGCAACATATTTTCTTAATATTTAAACCATAACTATCCCGGGAAGCACAAAGATGGGCATTTGGTCTAGTGGCATGATTCTCGCTTAGGGTGCGAGAGGTCCCGAGTTCAATTCTCGGAATGCCCCAAATTTTTCTCTTTTTTTTTTACAAAAAAAAAAAAACTACACAAATATTAATCTCTGCTTCAAGCTCTTAGATACTGATAAAATGGTCTTCATTTATGACTCTGAATTAAAATATTTAACAGTTACTGAATTTTATTTCAATTTAATACATCTAAACAACAATTTGGTGGCCTCATCTCAAAATTGGATGTATTAATGTGTATAGACTTATAGTCATAAGCTATTAACAATCTTGACAGAATAAAAATTACACATAATAGCCCTCACCACCTTCACATACTCTGCATATAACAAAGAAAAACAAAAAAAAAACCACACAAATGAACCATTTTTCTTCATTCATCCTCAAACAGACTCGCGATTTTCACGCACTAAACGCCTTCTTTCGACAACCCACTTACAGATTCGATCGACAAAGATGATATCGTCTCATGGGTTGTGCTCGATTCGTTCTGTTTTTTTTCGACAATCAGAAAATCTGTCAAAATCTTTTTAACCCCGAACCCACGAAGAGAAAGCTTGTTGCTTTCAATGTATGGCGATGTATCTGTTTTTGCAGGGCTAATGAGCTGCAAAGGCGAGAAGTTTGGAGTTGTAAAAGCGGTCTTGTAAGGAGTGGTAGTTTTGTGGGTAATCAAACCGACTTTGGATATCGATACGACTTGATCTGAATGTTTTGATAAGTCATCGACGTATAGTAGGTCGTCGATACGTGCCACAATGTTGAACGCCAAGCTCTCGAGCACCCTCGAGTAGCTTTCCAAAATGGATTTGCCAACATCCTACATGAACATGTGTATATATATATATATATATATATATTAGAATAAATTATATATACCCTCTTTTTGTGAGACTCTAATCACATAAAACATCCTGAAATTTTACAAAATCAACATGATGCGGATCAAATATGTATCACGTAAAAGTCACGTGAAGATGGGATCAGACCCGACACACGACAAACTAGATAATGTGTTATTAGATAACGGGCTGCATTTGATGGTATCAAGTTGCCTATGTACCTACTTTGATAGGATAAAGCCTCTTCGTAGTTCTCGAATATTGTACTCTTTAATCTTTTAAGATTTGGAGTAAACTTAGTGAAAATAATGATAATAGTGGTAATCACATCATAATCATCTAATTAAATGAGGTGGTATTGATAATGCCACTATTGGGCCACGGGCTCGCCTCATTGGGCTAGGGCCCATGTCAGAGTGGTCCGACCAATTTAATATCATCATTTATCATATGTTAAATCTGTCTCATTAAATTACGAGAATACCCTCGTGTTTCGGCAGGACCCATCACAACATAACTTCATCTATTAGTAAACGAGAATTATAATTTAACCCGTATTAAAAAGAAATTACAATTTCGCCTCCTGTTTTTCGAGTTTTCATGATCAAACACGAGGGTGTTCTGATAATTTACGAAATCTTAAAAACCTTGCGATAATTTCAACCCCACGAAAAATCGGAGTTAAGTACAAATGAGAAGTTTAGTAAGAAGAACCTTGTTGTATTGGATTTTGCTCATGTCCAAGGCTGTCTGAGGCAAACCAGGAAACCGCTGCTTCAGACAAAGCAGAAGGCTCTCGGCTCTGTCCGCAAGTACTTCCCTTTTATCTGCATCACTCACAAAATCCTTAACAATTTCCCATGATGACTTTGAATTCGATCTTTGTATGCTATGCGAAGGCTTTGAGTTCGTTTTTCGACGCCACAAATACATAGTGGCCTCGACTCTATTGGCAATCTCTAAAGCATGATGCTCAGATGACAAATCGAGACAGTCTAGTAAACATTCCGGCGAAAATTGGTCGGAATTTATGTACCGGTGGATAAAATCCCCTAAACTTGCTTTCCCATTCTGCAACAAAAATAATCAATAATGAGAGTCGAAAAAACGGCCCTTTAAAGTGTATGTTAATTTACTTCTGGTGTGTTTGGATTCAGTGATTTGGATTTAGAGGAAGGAAAATGTAGTCATTTCAAATCCTCCGTATTTATGGATAAAATAGGTCAAAGTGAATGTCGAGTGATTTGAAATACATCGTAACATGAATTCATCCAAACGAACTTAAATGGATGTGTCGATGAATTTGAAATCTCATAGATCTCAAATCCTTCAATCCAAACACACCCTTAGTGAATATATATACTTTTGGGAGAGATTCTAAATACGAAACGGGGATGTCCATTTCAGCTAAAGAAGAATTGTTGATAGCCATTGCAGCTTTAAGGATTTGGTTCGTGCAATCGCGTCTATGTTGCAGAATCTTTCGAGAATCTTCTGTAAGGCCGCAAGGTGGGACCCGCGGGATCGGGAGCCACCATTTGTTTTCTTGGCCCGGAAGATGCTTCCGGAAGGATGAAGATCCATCAGATTCCGGGGCTACTATCCCTTGATCGACATACCAAAACTCCGAATTATCGAAATTATCCAATATTTCCTATAACCAAAGCCAAAAAAATTCAATTTTTTTACTAATAAACATATGTAGCAATAAATGAAGAAGAAAATAGAATTCTTACAAGTAGCATGTTGTCTAGTTTTCGCAATGCAGGGAGGTTAATGTAAAGATCAGACCGGGGTCGTGAAGTCATGACCTGAATCATAACGAATCCAATTCAAAATGTAATCTTTTGTCAAAATTTCTATACATTGATTATATATATATATATATATATATATATATATCTTGAGATTAATCAAATTTATTCTTGCAAACTTAGGTACTATTTTTATATGGCGAAATTAAGCTTACTTCGAGTTTACTTCCATCGGGAAATGTCTGCCAAGAGGGTATTAATTCAACAATGTGATCACTAACAGAGAGAAGCCAATCCATTTCACGTCGCCACATTAATTTCTTCTCGGGTTTTAGAGGCTCTAATCTCCAAACTTGTCCAAAAAGTGTAGCTATATATATGTGTATATATATATATATATATATATATGTATGTATATGTAACCATGTTAACTTCATTCATACAAGTTAAGTAAATAAACATAGTATACTTTTGTAAGGATGAGGTTTACCACAGAGATTGGTAATAGCATTTGATATAGCAAGAGAAGTGCAAACCCCATTGCCACAACCAGACATATCTTCACCAAGCAGCAGTTTTGAAAATCTTTCTTTCATCATTTCAATTTCTATATCCACCAAAATTAGACAAAATCAATTCTTAATTTTCAACTTAAAAGATAAAAAATATAAGGAAAAAAAACACACATTGTGAAATAGTGAATATATGAAAATGGATTAAACACCTGAAAGAGATGATCCTTGTTTCTCTAATTTTCTCTTATCCAAATTGGGCTTTTCAATTTCTTCAGAAACTTCAGAACTAACACAATTAGATGAAGGTGGTGAAGATGAAATTTCAGAGCTACAATTTTCATCATTCAAAGTAATTTCAGAGGCCAAAAAACCAGAATTTGAACTGTTTTCACCACTTTCTTCTCCATTAAACCCCATAAATTTCCCATCTTTTACCCCTTCAAATATTTCACTATCATTCACCAATGCCTCCATTTTCGCCTCGAGAAAATCGGGCGAAGCACAATACACAGAGTTGTTAACTACCATTCCATCAAAATGAAACCTTTTACTCGAACTCATATTGGGCACTTTAGCTTTATTTTTCAAGAACTTAACTGATTTCGAGACCCACCATGGAAATGCAGAAGAGGGTTTTGAGAGAGCTCTATCCATGGAGTTTCAGCTTGAGCTTCAACCATTTTTGGTTCTATGAGTGTGTAAAAGCTCTTAAAGGAAAAGGGTTGTGCTCAAATCAGTGGGAAAATGGCAATAATTATTGGGCTCAAGAGCAGAAATTATGATTTGGAAATGAGAAATTATCACTTGAGATAGTTTTTTTTTTTTTTTTTTTTCCCAGAATGATTTGTAGAGCGTTGAGAAAGGAGAACAAGATTAGGCAGGGCTTAAATTTGTTGCTTTGTTGGGCTTTGCTTCAACAAGGGCTCTCCCTTAATTATTACAAGAGACAATTAAGATTTAATAAAGGTCATTGTAATTGTAATAGTTTAAATGGTAAAAAAATTGTATGTATTTTATGTTTAATATATTTAGGAGTTTTAGAATTATGTCATATTAGTGTTTGGCTAGTATAGCGTGATCTAAATAAATTTGATTTTCGTTAACAAAATTATTAAAAATCTTCTTAAATTGAGTGATCGGAAAGGTGTGTTATGGTTTATATTTACGTTTTTTATTACTTACTAAAAAGATTGGAAATAGTTTTTTTCTAGCTATTACTAATTTATCTAATTAAACAGGAAAAATAAGATTATATGAGCACTAAGCGATAAATATAATCTTTACCCGCTCTTTTTAGCTATGTTAGAGAGTCTCACAACAAGTGAAGAGGGCGTTTTTTTCCATAATTTTTGGCTTAATTAATCATAAATAGCACAATTGTTGTATATGTAATGCTTATTTGCGTACAATCTAGATGTAAAAAATCCAGGTTGTATCAAACTTAAGCCCCTTAAAAGTCCTAAATTTATAACCCAAGATTTATATACCCATAAAGAATTATCAATTTAAATGGTCATTTATCAGACATGAGAACATGAAATTATTGTCTTCATTTAAGATATTGATAGTAATCTAAGTGGCCCATATCCTAATAATTATGAAATAAATAATTAAGGCATGCTTAAAAGTGAATTTTGTAAGTATTTTTATTGTTGAGATTTCATAATAATAATTGTCTTTAGCAGAGTTTTTATCCAACCCCTTAAATGAATTAAAACTTTCCTTACAAGACTTTATGTGCTTCATACCTTTGGTCTCAGTGCTGGTTGTTCTAACAGAAAAAAAATATATAGTAAGACAATAGCTTCCCAACAACTTATATTTTTCATTTTTTTTGTTTTTTTTTGTTTTTTTGAGAAATTGGTATTGTTGTGTATAGTGTAATTTATGTGGATATAATCATAGACGACTGTGACCCATTGAGACGTCCAGTTTTTGAGAGCTACTATTAATGAATGATTATTGATTCGTTAATTTACATGGTTTGTTTATTGCAATGGTGACATCCTTATTCTTTTATATGAGATTTGTATGATTTAGACTGGGTGACAATTGGGTGGTTCGAATCGGATTTGGGTTGGGTCCAATTGAGTTTGGAAGCAAGACTAATTGGGTTTAAATGGATCCAAAAGTGTGGTTTGAATGTGTATTGGGTGCATGTTGGGTTTGATTGGTTACAAATGATACTTATACAAAGAACCAATATGAAACCGTAATGGACCCAACATGGATCCGGTATTCGCCGGGAAGGTGAGGAGTTGGAGTTGGAGTGGGGCTGGTCTAGCCCTAGGTTGAAAGAAAAGGAATTTGGTCTTAAAAATATGGGAGAATTATTTCTCTTTTTTAAATTGGGTCCACTTAGGAACCAAATTAGGCTCATTATGGAACCAATTTAGATCCAATCAAAAGCTACATGGAACCAACGACTTTGAAAACCCAATAAATGCAAAACCAATTGGAACCATAATTTTTTTTAAGATCCATCCAAACCCAAAACTAATTGGGTTGGGTTGGGTTGGGTTGGACCCATGGTTCCGGAACCATTTTGCCACCCCTACTTTAAATCAAACTTTCTACCCATTTTTTTACTAAAATTAATAATTTTGTTGACCGAGGAGTACAGGTGTAAATGAGTCCAGTCGAGTCGAATGCATAAGTATTTAAGCTTGTTTGAATTGAAAATTGTGCTTGAGCTTATTTGAATTGAAAATTGTGTTTGAGCTTGTTTGAATGTTAATCGAGGCAAACTCAAACGAGCTTTAATCGAATCGATCACGAGTCGAGCTGCATAGTTTTGAATATTTTTGCACATATTTTTGTTATTTTTTTACTAATTGAGCCGAGCTCAAATCGAGTTTCAAATTTATCAAACACAAAAGGTTGTTCAAGCTCGGTTTGGTAAATTATCGAACCGAGCTTTCAGAGATTGAGTTTGCGTCGATTATCGAGTAGATTGGTTCAATTTTTGGCCCTAACAAAGCAATGTGTATGTAGTCTATAACTCACAAGCCGTTTATCACATTGGCCCGATTACATTAGGTTGGACATTGATATTACATGTGATATGTAATTTAAAACATCTTTGAGGATAGTAAAAGCTCTTCACGTTGGGCTGACCACTATGATGGGCCAATGGGCTAAGATAAATTGGGCCCATCATATTAACTCAGTTGGCCTGTTAATGTAGATGTTTGAAACAGCCCATTTAGCCTGACAGTGTAAATTGGCTTGAAACTCAGCAGTAGAATATAAGTTTGTTTGGTCTTCCTTTAAGCATAGCCCACTTCATTTGGAAAAGCTTCACCCAAAAATGATTTACAAGCCTGCTGGGCCTAAGAAGGCCCAACAAAGTAGTCAATTTTCTTGATATTCTTAATCAGTGGGTTGCTTTGCAAAAATAAAATATATTTAATTGGCACATATAAATTTATTGAAATTTTATAAAATAATCCATCAACTATCTAATTATCTTTCTTATTAACATCATACTATAGGGGCCATCACTATAACATATTAAATGGGTCTTTAATTATTTAAGGATATAAACGTCTTTTCAAGTGGATGAATTATTCAATATAGGATATTTATATATATATTAGTTGATAGATATGATCCAAATATTTGATTCAATGAACATAAAAAAAAAAAAAAAAAAAAAAACATAGATCTAGATCTAAGAGAAAAGATGAATTTGCATGTGCAATTTCTTCCTTTGTCCCATAACAATTTGACACATTGCATTTTGTTAAAAGATCAAAAATAGTCATCGTGGGAAGGACTATCTCTGTACCACAAACTCAAACATGGAAGGTACAACTACCACCTTTATTTACAATCCTATAGAATATAGATCATACACTATTTTTTTCATTTTATATTATACTTGAATAATATATATATATATATATATATATATATAAATTAAACTTCAATTTATATGTGGAATATTCGGTACAAAGAACCCATTTTCCTAATTATTTTTTTAGGAGGATGGCAATTATTTATATATATATATATATATATATATATATATACATATATATTATAATTGGATTCCTATAAGAATCTTAACACGCACAAGGTGGATTTTTTTAATTGGATTCATATAGTTAGTATCTCACATCAATTATTAGAAGATATTGAAAATTCATATTATTAGCATGTTAAGACTAAATAATAGTGAATACCATTTAATTCAAACATTAGGTACTTTAAAAGTTATTTTATTACAAAAGGTGTTGTTTATTTCATTGTTTTTGGATTGGAGCATATAAATTTTTGAATGATTTGAAATGACCATAGTTGGATTCTAAATGTACAATCATGATCAAAAAATTATCTCAAAATAAGTAATAAAAAAGTTTGATTTTTTTTTTTTTTTTGCAATTTCAAATAAATCAAACAAATTGAATGAATTTTTACTAAAATTTTACACGTCCATGTAAACTTTTGAAAAATGGAATTCTCATTATTATAGGTAAACGGAATTGAATCATGTAACTATCAATTTAGGTAAACCGAATTGAATTTTTTTTTAACTACCATTGAGCTATATAATCATTCGACAAAATATTAAATTCCTACGTATATGGTGCTTGGAAACCCATTATAAAATTCTTATGAGCAGATAATATATCACAATTTATAGAATTGTAAAACAAGATATTATAATCTCACATGATAATATTAAAATATTATAACCTTAACAACCATTTTCATTGCAAATATTATATATGCTTCGTAAAATATGTTATTACCCTAATTTTGTAAATAAATTTAATATCTTGCAAGAGAGAAAAACATACTAATTATGAATAAATTGAGTGAAAAATAAATTTATTTGTCTTAATTTACCCATTTTTTTAGAATAAAGTTAGGACAAACGAATGAATGTTTTGTACTATTTTAATATAGGATTCCTAGTTCGATTTAATCTCATCAACTTTTTAATCTTCCAAAGTTAGTTTGTCTGGGATAAATCCATCAGGCCTCATGATCACCACCCTCTATTAATCAGCCATTAATTAATCTTGATTTGACAGATTTAATAAGGGCTAATGATGATGATTAGCGAGCTTAATGTTTGGAGATTAAGAGGCATGTGAAGAATGGTCCCTACGACATGACCTTATTTAGGTAGAGAAGATGGAATATTGATGATTATATAGTGTATTTAGATTCCCTCTTTTTAGGACTGAAAAATGAATTAAGTTATTTGATATTCGATTTGATTTCGGGGGTTGAAAGTTCATCGATTTCATAACTTATTAAATCAAAATCGAACAATTTTATTGTATCCGATAAGTTTTAAAACTCGGTTCGAGTTTGGCTTTGATTAATATAAAAATAAATAATCAAACTACTTGAACTCGACTCAGGTTCAGTTTGATTGAAGCTCTGGACTAAATTGATAACCAAAATAACTTTTAAGTCGAAATTTAATTGTAATCCAGTGAAAATTAAATAATTATGCATTTTATTCGACTTTTTTGGGCAATAATCTTATGATAAATTCAAGGAGCAATTTGTGATGATCATACTATATTTTAAGATTCCTCAAGGACAAAGAAGTCAAAGTTTTTGGATCCAATTTCACATTTGTGTTCTTCTAATTAAGGATATTTATAAATATAGTATTAATTTCATCTTTCAAAATTTTTTTTAAGGATATTTAAAACAATTCTAGAACAGATAAAAACTAGTTCGTTGATTTATTATAATTTATAAAACGCGGAAACATGGGATATTATAGGAAAATACCACATCTAATGATTTATAATATATCGACTCCAATAGATCTAACTTTTTATAAAGTTTCTCGGTTATTCAATAACTAATACAGCCCCGAATAAGAATTATGGAATGAAGTTAAATTGAACTTAAATAAAACTAGATTAATATTATAGAATTTTGCATTTTGACCCATGGAATGAAGTAAATTTGACCTTAAAACTAAATTAATATTATAAAATTTTCTAATTTCACCCTTGAATTTTTAACAAGATTATTGGGCTTATATCATTTCACTTTTTCTAATATCAAATTTGGTGAAGCATGCCTCGACTGGTGGAGTCCATATATAATACAATTCTCACGACTTTTATTACATTATAAAAGTGGACTAATTATGCATGAAGATTAAATAATTAATAATTATAACATCACTTTAGTAATAGTGGTCTAATAATTAATGGCGTATTTTCTAGATTTTTTTGCCACTTTGCTTTTGTACCAAACATACTCTACATGTTGATTGCATGGAGCCCACCAATCTAAGAAATTATGCTTTCATTTAATTATAAATTGAAAATGGACCCCTTTTTAATGCTCTAATTAGTGGCACTAATTTGTCATTAAGATTTAAAATTTCTCTTCAGCCGCAAATCATAATTACGGTCAAATATAATGTGAGGATTATAATCCTTGTCCAAAAAGGTTGAATCCCCAACCCCAAGGGCCCCCCATGCCCCGGCCCGACAGAGCTATGGGAGGAATAAATCATGGTAACCCAGCCAATCACAGGGGCTAGACCAGTGCCCAATGCGCACAAGGAGCCCCCTCACTTGAGAGGTTGCTCCCACACTGCCGCTGGTGGGACTCGATCCTTGGTCATTGTCCAAACTTCACCCTTCTGTGACCAACTGGACTGCCCATGCGGGCGTGAGGATTATAATCCTAGTAATACTTTATGAGCTATAAAAGAATAGTATATTGCATGAACTATAATGCCAAATTACAAGTCTTAGGCATCAAATTCGAGCTAGTATCGTTTATTTAAATGCAATTAATTTTCCTAAAACAAAAATCTCTTATTGTTTTCATAATTTTATTATCGGATTATAGGCTAGCTTAATCAGGATATATCTCCGACCAACCAATACCATGTCTAAAATATATTTACTAAATTTTAACACTAGGTAGATAACTTTTATCTCGATATGACAGAGATAAAATTTATGTGTCACCTTTTGTTAATCTGAATCATAATTAACTAATGGTTTGACTTATTACATATCATTATATAATATTCAATATTCGTTTAATCTTATATGTATCATATTCTATTCATACATAGTGTTATTCTACTTGCAACACCCAACAAATATTCTACAAAATCTAATCACTTATAAGTTATAACTATATATATATATATATCTATACCATCAAACAAAAATCCATTTTGGCAACTTGATCTTCAAGTTGAAAACGACATAGTTTAATCTAGTTACTAGTTCAAGTTGAGCCATCAAGTTGTGAAACAATTGGCTTTTAAAGTGGAACATTTGATGCATTTTTGGCCGTAAAATCGTTATCTTAAAAAAAAAACATAATTATCGAAATTGAATTAAGCAAAAAGATGTTGATTTGTATTCAAGATTACATGAAAATGACGTTTGAGTTGGAAATTATATCAATTACTCTGATATTAATATTATATTAATTAGCTTATAAAATTAATTTATTGGCGGGATTAAGAAGCAATCACCTTATCATTAACTTAATTGGTGCAAATTTTTAGTGGTTTGCACTTTGCACCCTAGAGAAAAAGTTCTTTTCACTTTTACTTTTACTTTTTTATTTTTTTTCCTCTTTTTGCCTTTTTTTTTTTTCATGGTGGGTTTTCCATTAAAATGGAAACATAGGAAAAAGGTACTTCTAGCCCACTCATGTTTGATTAATTTCAACCTAAGATATAAGAACCTAAGACGATTTCATAATTTTTGTCCTAAGTTGTATAATCTTTTGCTACTTGAATTTGAAATTTAATATGATTGTGTATTTATTGACATCGCATTTGATTCAGTCAGATCCTCATAGTACTTATATCGATATAATCACCCCGTCGTCATTTAATATTTTGTGTTTTCAAATACTTTACAAAATAAACTTGTGTTTATGTTATCAGTGTTTTTTGTATGCTGTTCAGGCTGAACTCGTAAATACAAGCTATTTACGTACTACAATTGAGATCAAGTTTGTCACAGTTCTATTTGGAGATGGATGGCATGGCTCGTACTAAGAGTAACTCGTGTTTCAAAGTTAAATATTTGTCCCTAATTTGAACTTCCAATTTCCATTATTTATGATCAGGTGTCCTATTACCATCCTAAGAATGATGACCCACGTCATTTGGGTTATCGGGTCGGGTACAGAGGTAACCCGACCCATGATCCGACGACCCAAGTAATATTACTTGATTATTTGTTCATTATTTAGATGAGATACCTCGTATATGAGGTGAATGATCACATTATAGAATAGTATTTTGCGATTGATAATTCATCTCGTACACAAATTTATCCTTATCAATCAACTATACATTTTAACGCGACAATGAATACTTTATCCTAATCCCATACTAATTTCATTTTTTTTATTAAAATACTCATTTTACGACTGCAAGCTCATTTAGTAAGCATCATTATTAATAATTAAATAAAATATATTAAGGATAAGATCAATTAAACCCGTTGATTGTGTGATAAGCTATCTATCATGGCTAAGGTTAAAAAGCAACATGATAATGTTCATTTCATCAGGACATAATTATTTGTGGCACTTATTTTCACTAAGTAACTATTTCTGTCAGAAAATAATTATATTTTTTTACAATAATCATTTTGTGATGTGAAGAATAATAATTGAGGTACAAGGTGTTTTACATTAAATTAAATATAGGGTGCCCACAATTATACAATCCATTTAATAGGGGTAATTCGCGTCCGGCGGTGAAAACGGCGGCCGTTAAAATAGACGGAAAATCTGTTTGGTTAAAGACAGATAGGCAGTTGAGCTGCCGGATATGCGTTTGTCGCCACGTCAGCCGGGAATAAAAACATTTACGGTGCGTTTGGATCGATGGATTTGGATTTGACGAGTGAATTTGGAGGAAGGATTTCAAATGACACCTAAAATGGTGTCATTTGAAATCCATCGTAGTTGTGGAGAAAAGAGCTCAAAATGAATGACGAGGGATTTGAAATCCATCATCATCCAAACGAACTTAAATGGATTTGTCGATGGATTTGAAATCCATGGATTTCAAATCCATCGATCCAAACGCACCCTTAGATAATTTGTTTAACAAATACTAATTCTTTTTATTGTAATTTTTTTTTATTTAGGATTACATCTTTATGAATAAATATTGATTTTGGAAATATATAATTAAGTAATTTTTGATTTTTTTTTTTTGGAATAATCCCATTATCGTATAACTATCTGTGGTTTTACTTAGAGATACGTATTTTTCTAAACAATTTTTGACAAAAAAATATTTCATCACCATTTGTTATGTTATACAGTAGAAACTCTATAAATTAATACTCTTGGGACCACCAAAATTTATTAATTAAAAGAGTTATTAATTAATCGATAAATTAATAATTATTAATTTATACATTAATTAATATTTTATTAATTTATAATGAAATATTCAATTTACAAACACCATTCAAACTTTCACTTAATTATAGTACAATGCATGTATAATAATTAAAAAATATTTTTTATATAAATACAAGAAAATAATGCTAACACAAATAAATCATACGCACATGACATGCCTTCTAATCTTAAAGGTGTGAAAAAAACAATAATGACCGATGAGATTCGAAGAGCATTATGTAAGCACAACAAGGATAATCCAAGTCTCACTCAAAAGCAATTGTAAGAATGGATGTTAGCAATTATGCAAGCATAACAAGGATAATTCAAGGACAATTGCAAATTGTTTTGCAAGGTGAAATTGATTTCAACAAAAAAACAAAAGACAATTAAATCATTTAAAAAAAAATTCATAAATCATTCATGTAATATGTAGTATATAATGAATTATTAATTTATATTTTATATGGGACCTATAGAAATTATCAAAAATGTATTATCTTATAATTTTAGCGAATTATTAATTTAGCACCCTATCCCCGAGTCGGGACTGACCAAAAATATTATCTTAGAGAGTTTATTAATTAATCGAGTATTAATTTATCGAGTTTCTACTGTATTTCGAATTTTACTATTTTGACATGTTATATTTCTCAAATTTTTTTAAAATTATATTCACTTCAATCAAACCTCATATTTGCATCTTTTTTACATAAACATTGAAAACCCAAAAACACAACTTAATTTAGTCAATCAAATTATTATATAAATTAATTAAGTGTACTAAAATACGGAAATTAACCATTAATTTTGACTGAAATAAATAGTTAGGTTAACTATGAAAATAAAAATAAATAAAAAAGACGAGAATATAAATTATAAAGACAATATGAAAAAGAAACCAACATGATTGGATTCCATTTGACTGGGAATATTTCCAACATATTTTATCTGTTAAATCTATTTAACTCAATTTGGACTATAATCTGTCTGGTAATGGCATCCTTATTAGTAACATAGAATCATTATCAAAACCTTTTAATATAAATATTTACACTAATTCCCTACATTAACTTCCAAATTAAACTCCAATTAATCACATGCACATGTTTTTTCTTTATAAAATACGTAAAATGAGCCGTATATGGAGTTTGAAAGCTTGTTTGTAATTTCGATAAAAATACTCTCATTTTATATTTAAAATAAGTTTACTAATTCAACAATATAATTACAAGTTTGGTCCTTCTGTTAATTAATCTTATGCATAAATAGTCCAGGACGGGTTTTTAATTGAAATATTAAATATAGTTCCATTACAAATATGCTCGTTTTTTGGCTCCTTTTGACAAAATATTATTTATTTCCAATATAATGTCAAGCCAATTTATCAATATGTATTTTCACAAATATAAATAAGATTTTTTATAATTTTTTCCACGAAATTTTCTCAAAGTATCTTTATAAGTTTGGCTTGTGATAAGTTTATTCCATTAATTAATTTAGATTAGTGATTAATATATATCCTTGTATGAAGTATTGTCTGTTTTAATCAAAGCTATATATACTACTCTGTTTAAAATTGTCTCATCGAGAATAGTAAAATGAATACATTTATATGGAATATGATACATATGTTACGACTGATTTACATTAGATGAAAACGTAACATTTTGAAAATAAACGACATTGTATATTTATACTTAAGTTTCAAAATTTGGCAGGAAAAAAAAAAGAAAACGGAAAGATAAATTTAAATAAATGCAATGAAAATATTTAATAAGAGAAATGTTAACAGTGGATTATTATAGTGAGATTATTATATCATATTGAATGCAACAAAATGAAATATCAAAATATACCTATAATTGGTGTTAAATTAAGTAGAATCGGGTCGAACTAGTCTATTACCGCATAAGATTCAAGAATTTCAATAAATGAAGTTTCGACCCGTGACATATAACAAATTAACACACGTAGAAATAAATGGGATTGACATTTCCATGTTGAAAAAAAATCTTTGTGCAAAATATATATATATATGTATATATATATATACATACAGTCTCACACTACACTACAACTGACCCAGAAGATCAGATTAGTGGCCTCCTCACTAGGCCGACATCCTCAATTCTAGATATTATTATGCTCTTCACAACTATTTTTTTATTATTACCTATACAATTTTCAATAAATATTTATTTGAAAAAATACAATTTGGGCTTCCATTGTACATATATTTAAGACCCAATTTGAGTATTATCTATTTCTTAGATATAATATTCACATAATAATTATAATTTCTAACCAAATTTATATTTCACAAAAACATATCTACTATTTTAATTTTACACACAAAAATAAAATAGAAAACTCTATTTCCAATAAAATTTAGGAAATAGGGATTGAAAGTAGTGGTGTCACATATAGCCTATAAAATTATAGTTGAAATTTTAAATGAGTGGTACCAGTGTGCCTAGGGGTGTTCACGAGTCGAGCCGACTCGAAAATAGCTCGACTCAAGCTCGAATTTTTTCGAGCTCGAGCTCGAGCCTATCGAGCCGAGCTCGAGCCTAAATATGCCTGTTCGCGAGCTCGCGAGCCTGAATAAAAAAATAATTTTTAATTAATATATATACAAAAATAAATATTTATTAAATTTTTTATATAAAATGATATATTATAATAATATATTTATAAATAATAATAATTTTGACTTTAATTATAACTATATTTAATAATATGTGAATAAATATAAAATTAATTAAATATTTTTATAAAAAAATTATAAAAAAATATTTTTTTATAAAAAAAATTTAAAAAATGTTTTTTTTTAATTTTTTTTTTTGAGCTCGAGCTCGAGCTCACATTTCTGCAGCTCGTCGAGCTCGAGCTCGAGCTCGAGTTTGAAAATTATGGCTCGAGCTCGAGCTCGAATTTTTTGACAAGCTCGACTCGTGAACACCCTACTGCGTGCCCCCGTTGTTACCTATAATTAACTACAGTTTCAAACAAATATTGGTTTATCAATTTTTCATGTATTAATAACAATTATTAGCCATATTAAACAAAAATTTATACTTGAAGTTGACCCAGTATTTAATTTAAAATTGAGTTACTGTTAAATAAAACAACGTTTTAATCACAACATAAATAAAATGTTTTAAGAACGGATTAAAGACAATATTTACAATGGAATATTCAACATAGAGTATTAATCAATCTTAAATGAAAAAAAACCCACCAAAGGGTAAAAATGGCAATCAACACAACATTCGATGGGCAAAATTGTAAAGTAATTAAAAAACTAAAAACCCTAAAGCCCATACACAGCCTCCTCTAATTACTTACATGCAAAGCATAATATGCCACGTGGACAGATGTGGGCCACTCTGCCACCACTACTCCACCAATCACAAAGGCGCCTACACGTTGTCACCACGCTAAATTATCTTTTTTCCTTTCTTTTTACTTTTTGCTTAATTAATCCAAAATTTCCTTAATTAATTAAAATTAAGAGTTTATTTTAATTTCAATAAATTTATTATATAATTCGATAAAAATCAGTGAAATTAAAATTATACTATATACTATTTTTACTAAAACTTAATTAGTTAAGTACACAAAAATGGAATGTTGGGACCCACCTCTGCCTCACATGCGAACCGAGTTATCGGTGTCAGATATGGGTCCCACCACCACTAACCCTAGACCCACCCCACCTCCTTACCTGGCTACAACTCTTTACAACTTTCATTCGAACATTTCTGCCCCGCGCGTGTTCACACTTCCCACCTCCCCCACCAGTGTAGTGTGTAGGTTGTGGGGAAAATTGCACTTTCGTCCCTCAATTTTATCACACAATAGTTTTAGCCTCCTATCTTTTGGACTCTACAAAAGTGGTCCTAAAAGTTTTATACAAAGATTAGTGGAATGGCATCATGTGAGCTCAATTTTAAAGAACTATGTCGATTTTGGCGTTGAAAATGTTAATTTGTGTAGTTTACTTCTATTTTTATCAAATTAAATGGAAAATTTTATAATGTATTTATAACAAATTTCGGAAAATTCAGGTCTGATTATAGTTCGAATTTCGAAAGATGTGCTTATGAAAAAAGACACTTAAGAGTTCTACTCGAACTATGAAATAAAGTAATTCCCCATTTTCCCTCCAATTTGACCCCGTTACACTAGACCAATTTGTTTATGTTTTTAAGTCGAAATATTAAAAATTATTGAGAGCTGCTTGCTACTAATTTACATGAGAATAATGTGATTTGTTGTGTGTTTATTTATATATTTTTTTAAAATTATTACAATTGATGTACTATATCATATTAATATTGATAATTGATGTAACTATTTTATCAAAAATAATTCAAATATTATAATATATATAAGAGAAAGATCAATAATAATTAAATAAATATTCTATTGATAATTTTTTGAAATGATACCTATACTGATTATAGGTAAATTATATATAAGGGATTAAAAAAATAGGATTGAAAATGTGTGGGCTAGATAAAATAATTTGTTAACTTTTGTGATACAATATATTGAAGTTGAAGGATCAAAATGCAATTATCCTTAGGTTGTGCATTATAAAAATCACATCCGGCTTTCCCACTCCATTCTCCCTCTACACCCCCACTCGCTCTATCGCCTTTTCTCTCTCTACATATATTTTACTGGGCCCTAAAGATTTTTTCATACCATTTCACTGGTGGCCATAATTAAACCTTCAAGAAGCAGCAACAAACCCAATAAATCCCATAATCCCCGCCTCCTTTTCAAAGTACCCGCCTTCGATATTTTCCACATATATATATTCACAACACTTGATATTGTATTCTTCATTATCAGTAGCTATGGCGCAAGAGCTTGATGATGGGGAGTTCTGGTTACCGTCTGAGTTTCTTACAGACGATGACCTGTTAACGGACTTCAAAACCCACGATTTCAAAGCTAAGAAAACCGATGAGTTCTCTTACGCCTTTGGAAACAACAGCTTTGGGTTCAACTCGGATCTGAGTTCACCCGTTGAGTCAGTCATGGGCTCAACCGAAACCGAGAGCGATGAAGATGACTTCATCACAAGCTTAACTCAGAAAATAGCTCAGTCCACTTTGCTCGACTCCAATAAGGTATAATTTAGTTCTTCCGAATCTTCTTCACATATGTTTTCTTAAAATAATTTGTTGTGCTTAATTTTTGTTTCAAATTTTGGATAGGGATTTAAGCTTTCCGGTTCACCACAATCAACTCTATGCGGCTGCAAGCCTAGCTCCGGTAGGGTCAGTCCTAACTGTAGTTCACGAATTCCTTCACCGCCTGAGGCTGTACGTTGGGATTTGCTGTACGCGGCCGCAGGGGAGGTTGCAAGGATGCGTATGATTGAAGAAACGACACCGTTTTATACACCCAAACTCTTTGCATCACCACCCAAGCCTAGCCACGTTTCTGTAACCACCGGCTTTTACCCGAACCAAACGCAATCTCAAACCGACGTTTCCTATCAGCAACTTCAAGCAACACAGGTTAATACATAGTTAGTAATTAGTATCTTCCATTTGTTATATTTTTCTCGATTGATTTTGTTTTATTGAATTTTTTTATGTGCTCAGTTTCTTCAGATGAAGCAAAAACAGCAACAGATGATGAAGATTGGGCATCAGATTCAGAACGTTAGAGGGAACGTTGGTAATTTATCAACTGCAGCTTGGCCTACTTTACAACAGTCTCAACAGCAAGGCGGTTCAGGGATGAGACCGGTTTTTTTGGGGGAAACCGGAGTGAAGAAGGAACGAACCGGAACCGGAGTTTTCTTGCCTAGAAGATTTGGTAACAACACTGCAGAAACCCGCAAGAACCCAGGTCATTAATCAAAATTTATCTTACTATTTATGTTGCAATTAATTTTAATTATCAAGGGTACTAATTATTTTTCCGCAGATTTATTCCTATTGTTTCAGAATTTTTTCTAACGAATATTTTGATTTTTTTTATACAGCCGGTGGGTCGACGGTTTTGTTACCTGACAGAGTTGTACATGCCTTGAATCTGAACCTGGACTCAGTTGAAGCTCAAACTCAGGCTAGAAGTAATCTGAATTTCTCACCGGAATATGGTAACTAAATTTAATTTGTCTCTATATTTTATTGTGTAACTTTATTCAATATTGTTAATAATTTGGTTAGAGTGTAATTTTATTTTAATTAATTTAGTTCAAATTAAATTGCAGATGCTGCTATGAAACAGAGAGCAAATCTCATGATGATGGCTCAACAGAGGAGAAGTATTAGGCCAAACCCACAACCAGTGATGAACCAGGAGCTCCGGCTTCCTCAGGAATGGACCTATTGACCCGACCCGGATTCTGAAAATGGTGGTTTTATTAGTGGGTTTTTTAGAAAATCATACAATATTAGTTTTTGTGACAGGGTTATTAGAAATTAGTAATATAGATCAGTTGGGCAGGGGATTATAATTAAATAGATGATGATGATGAAAAAAGAATGTTAGCAGGTTTTTGGGTTTTATTACTATTTCAGAGGGGAAAATAAATAATATTTAGTATTATATGAATGGATTTAGGGGGAAAAAATAAGATGGTTTTATTTTCATGTTAATGCCATCGAATTGATGGGTTTAATTACTGAGTTTGGGTTTCTTTTTGGTTGAAACACCAGCTCTGTTTTTTTTAAATTTTATTTTATTTTTACTATATTAATTTGTATTGAATTAAATTTTCTATAATTAGAATTTGTATTGAATGAGTGACGGTTTGTTTGTAGTGGAATATGAATATCCATCATCAATAACGAGATGAAAGATTCATCGGTTTGGTTTGTTGTTTTTTGAATATTTTATTTAAATTAATTTGCAATAAATTTATTATTAATTGTTTGTGTAATTGAAATGAATGGTCAAAGCATGGGGAGAAGTGGAAAGCATTTATTTACACAGTGTGCTTTGCTTTTGCAACTTCTGGCACATGCTTTTGTACTCTGGCTTTTGACCATTGTATATATCTGCATTTATTTTTCTCCTTTTATTCGGTTTGTGTATTTATTTGCAGTTTAATTTTTTTTTTTTTAAGATTCTATCATATAGAGTGAACGATGGATAGACTCTTATTCGAACTTATAAATATTATAATGAATTAATTATTTTTTATCGTGATGAATATTATAAAAATATAAAATAAAAAATAAAAAATTGGTTCGGTTTAGTTTTTTCAATTGTTTTTTATAACTTTGGTTTTTTAACCTACTATTTTATATATTTTTCGTATATAATACTTATTAATTACTAAAAATTAATATATATATTTAATCTTTCGATTGTCTAAAAATTGAATCGAACCCAGTACCCAAAAATTTTGTGAAAAAATTAAAATTGATCCGAATTTTTTTGTTTTCGATTCGGTTCGAATAATTCGATTAATTTTGAACCTCACTAATTCTAATTCTTTAAATAGAAATTTATAATGAATTGTTTAAATATAAGAAGTTAGAAAATGGGTATTTTCCTTCAAGATGAAGAAAGATATGAAGGACAGGTTCATATGAGCTGTCTTAAGGGTGAAATGAACAATCTATGATTTATTAGCAATAGCCAATATAGGTGTTCTTTTATTTATTCTCAAGCATTTGATTTTCAAGTACACTTACCCCACACCTATACTTTACCTCTTTTATGATTTTATTTAGTGATGGAAATTATTATGTGCCCATATCAAACTTATGAATGAATGAATGATCCATTGTATGTAGCTTTATGTATTGTTTGTTAAGTTGGATTGATGGGATTTGTTGATTTGGGCTCATGCCATGTGCCTTGTCTTCCTTCAACCACTATTATTTGTACCATTTTTACAATCAAAATTATTTTCTCAACTAAATATGGATGTATTAGGATTATGATACAAATTGGGGGCTACCCCTGGTAGAGTTGGTAGGGCATCTGAATTCTGTGGCCTTGGTCATGGGTTCGAATTTCATTGTGGGAATGTCTATTTGCCTTCTCTACTATGAGTCTGTCAGCTATGGGCAACCTAGGTTGGTTTATCTCTCTTGTGTGGTTTGCAGGCTATTGCACAAGAGCGAGGTTTACCCATGCGCGCCCGAAAGGGTAGCTGCTGCGGGTTTCCCCCGTCATCCAAAAAAAAAAAAGATTATGATACAAATTCATAAATTATACATTTAAATTAGGGTGGTGAAAGCAACGCACCTCAAATATGTAGTAATGTATATGCCATATTAGGTATGTCGTAGTATGACATAAAATTTCTCTCAATCACATAGGCATTTGTTGAGATTATGACACATCGGGTTCAACAGATCAGATGTGTCAGATCACACATTTGAGATTTGGGTTGGTAAAAATGAGTTCGTTCAGATGTGTGGTGTATGTCACATCGGGTCTGTTTAATCCAGTGTGGCATAGAACTTTACTCAAGTAATAGGAATGTTGAGATTATGACATTGGGTTAACAGATTAGATGGATCGCACATGAGATTTGGGTAGTGAAAATAATCCACCTCAAATATGTGGTGTGTGACACATCGGATCAGTTGAATTCGGCGCAACACAGAATTTCTCTCAACTACATAGGAATTTGTTGAGACCTGTGGGTATAACACATCGTGTTCAACAGATCAAGTGTCATAAATCACATATTTGAGATTTGGGTTAGTGAAAATAACTTACCTCAAATATGTGGTGTATGCCAAATCAAGTCGGTTAATTCAAATATTTCGGAAAATTTCACATATGAATGGATATGAAAAATTACATTGTGATTTTATCTAACTATTTCTTATGCATTATAGTGGTGATTGAACAATGAGCAAAGAAGAATCCAATTATAGAGTGCATCTTTTTATATAAAGGGATAATTTGGTACATCTCCATCATGCTAAAATTAGATATAGATTAGGCTGAATAATTTAGTATCTTCATATTGAAGAAAGAGTGGGCAAGTAGTGGAAAATTGATTGGTTAAATTGATACTGATGGAGAGGGAGTGGGGTTTTTTGTGCTCTCCATGTTGTAATATTTATTTTGTGTGACATCTTTGACTTTGGGCCTATATTTGTTTGTAATATATATTCTCTATATTCTCTTTTGTTTTCTTCAGCAATTTTGTCTTTTAATCTTTATTTTTTTAAACTATTTTTAACAATTATTATTTACTATCAACTATCAATTGGTAATTCTAATATGTTTAAATAGCAAAATATCTTCATTCTATAAGTTCTCTATAATTGAATCCTTGTCTTTTAATGGGTGGGTCGGGTTAGATGTGTTCATGACCCACCCTAACAACCCTAAGGGCCAATCAAAAATCACGACGCGTGGCAACTAGCAACACATTTAAGAACCAATCGAATATTTTAGTATACTTTGATTATATATTTTATACGATTATAATAGTTTTATTCTATAAATTCAATATAAAATTTTCTTAATAAATTGATGTATGATTCAAAAATATGCCTTTTATACATGATACAAAGGAATATGACCCCATGAATATGTCAATTGGACAATCTTTTCGTCATTCCAAATATGTTGATTCATTAAATTGACGAAAAACAACTCAAATTTTATAAAACATATTTATATTACATACCCATAATTATATCGTGATAAAATAGTACCTAAAAGATATTTTTAATTTAAACTATACATCATAGATTCACAATCAAACTTTGTTTTAATGAACTATACCCTACCAAAAACTTGTTGCAAGTCGGCATAACAATCCTAAAAGCAATAAATTGGTACTATAAATCACGAACAAAACGTAAACCATAAACTTTATAATTATTTATAATTTTTTGATGTTACTGAAATTACGGGTTTAGGGATGTTGACCATATTAATTTATTTTAAATCATTGTATTTATCGAATAATATCATTTTTTTTTATAGCCTCCAAATGGGCTAAATTAAATTGTATTTTAGTACCAATTATCTGACATCTGCCAACATGAGAGTAATTTGGAGGCTATTCTTTCAGATTTTTTTTTCGTAATAAAATATCAACCCCTAAATAAGCTTCTTAAATTCAACGGTTGCTCACCAACTATCAGAATCAATATAGTCTTTTAATATAATTACGCCATTCAAATAAACTTTTTCAAAGTGAGTTTTTATGGTTTTTGAGATTTAAAAAATATTCGTTAAAATTATTTTAAAATATGTATATAGTCTAAATAAAAATATATTTTCAGAAAATTGAACTCTCAAGAACCAGCAAGAATAACTCATTTATCTAGCTAGAAAAAAACAAAATAATAATAATAATAATAATAAAAAGATTCTATTGTATAAAAATAAGATTAGATTAAAAAAATGCAAATTTCAACGTGATCCCTGGAGTAGAACACGGCAAGAGAATATAAAAGATTGATGATATCATGTGCTCAACATAGTTTTGATTGAACAATATTATCGACATTTGCCGGGTTCTTAAGAATTGATAGTGAAATGTGTAGCTTTCGATCACAGCAAATTGCTACTTGAATTTAAATAATGATATTAAAGTCAAATTTAAATTTTTTTTTGTGATATAGTATAACCTCGTATAAGGGTTATACGAGCCTGAACCCACAAACCCTGAAGCCTCGTATGAGACCTTACGACCTTGATACAAATATTATAGCATATATATCTAAAGGTCCCTAATTTAATTATACATATTGCAATACACTACCTAACCCGCGTGTTTATATCGAGTCAAACCTAGTACCGCTCTAACCCGCACAATCTGGGACGTCCACCCTAGGGACACGTGTAAGACATCCCGCATATAAATAGCATAGGGTACTGTGCCTATAAATAGCGCTATTTAATATTAGAAAAAAGACTTTTGACTGACTGAACAGTACCTCGAGAGTACATAGTACGATCTAATAGTACGTTCCCACTATTCTATAAACCAAGTTAAGAACCTCGTATATGACCTTAATCACAACATTGAACTACGTTTAGACTTGATCCTAATAGAAAGGTACGTAGGTAGCTCAGTACATCTGAGTGCAGTCTATATCCATTATACGACCCTACTAGGTCTTATCTGAGCCTCGGCTTGATTTGGCCCGTAAGCATTTTACGAGTTATATCATTTTGTGACATCAAAATTATTGGTCTACTCTTCACGCAATAAACATAAAATGTAATTTGCAGATTATTACACTAATAATTATTAATTTGCAGAATTTTAAGGATAGCTGCTATGAGTTTTCCTCGTCATAAAAAGTATAAAAAATGTAAATTAATGAAATTTGTAGGAGGAATTATTTTCCATTAATGAGCATCACCCGAAAAAAGGGATTATATTTTCAGGATCAATAAAGGGTCATTTTTATGTTACATTGAGACCAATGATTCTAATATAACATACATTATTGAATGAATTAACACGCCCTTATATAAAATATAATTTACCTTCGATATACATAATCTTCATATAGACATTCTTTTGAGCTTCTATTAATACATAATTGCTCTATTACCAAGTATTAGGATTAAATCCTATTCCTTGGATATAATTGGTTTCAAATCCGACGGTCAAAATATTTGATTCAAGGGGTTATGTAATTTGAATGGGTAACAATTACATTCCAGAACCCGACCCGGACTGTCAAGACTCAGGGTAGGATACGAGTACAATACCATTTACTGGGCTGCCCATTGAATGGGCCTGATTATCCGTCACTTTATGGGCCTGGTTATGGACTTTTTCTATCTCGTTCTTCTACTGGGCCACAGTGGGCCTGATTGCATGCAACTTTTTGACGGTCTTTAAACTCTTAACTAAATTGGGCTGGAGACAATTTTTGGCATTGTAGTAGTATATTTGCATGGTTCATTATTTTTTTCTTTAATTATTATTAAAGTTCAATTAAACATAAAGTGACCTTTTATTCATATTATTTTTCCCACTTATGATCAATTTGCAACTCTATGAAACAATAAATTATATTTTTTAAAAAAAATCACATTTTTAACTTATCAATAATTAATCTCAGATTTATATCAATTAAAACTAGGAGTCAACAATGAGTCAAAACGACTCGATAAAAGTTTAATTCAAGCTTGCAAATTTGATCTCTAACGGGCTTGAATCACCTACTTTTAACGGCGGAGCCAAAAACGAAAAGAATAAAATAAAAATGGGTCAGACAAAATATAACTGCATAATTATATATATATATATATATATTTAAGTCTATATATATTAATTTTTTTAAATTTTTTTGTCTCCGTCTCTGCCTCTGCTTACTCCCACAATGAACTCAAGCACGGGTTAAGTTTTTTCGGCCCATGTAAAAAAAGTCGAACTCAAGCTCGAGTAAATTTTTTTATTTATAAAATTCGATTCAAGCTCAATTGATAAATACCCATAATTAAAACTTGAAATCCGCCTAAATGCAATTATGCAAGTTTAATAGTTAAATAGGTTTATATTGTAAATCCAAAGGCAAGGAAACAAACAAATGGTTGCAAATTTAAAATCGACGGCTCAGAATTAATTGGCATTAATAATCATAATAAATTATTTATAACCAACGGCTTTCACCTAATTCGTTATCAACCCTTCCCCTAAATTTTCCATTATTACATATTAGTATTACTACTGCCTAGGGGTTTTCGCCATATCACTTGAGAGCTGCCATTGTTGGCAAAATTTAAGCTCAAACAAGGTGAAATTGAATTTGTGGATTGATACTGAGAGATCATATGGCTGTAGTTGAAGGAGATTCTGAGCAGGAAATTAATCCTCAGAAGAAAAAACAACCAGATTCTGAAGATGACAAAAGGCAAGAAAGATTATTGTTTTCTTTATTGGTTGATATTTTTGTGAATTGTTTTATTTGAATTGTTTATGTAATGTCTCTTGTGAATTATATAGGAGAAAGAAAATGAAAGCTGGTAGTTTGATGAAAGCTATTATTAGGCCTGGAGCTGGTGAAAATACACCTACTGATGGTGATCAGGTTTTGTTACTATTTATGTTTAGTTATGTTACTTTAGCTAATAATGAGTATGTGATTTCGCTACAGCGTATTTTGCGAAAATGAATTCTTTATGCTGAATTGATTTTTGTATGAAGATTTGGAAGAAAGTAATGGTTTTCAAAAATTCAGATACAAATGCTGATTTCTACAGGTTATTTATCATTGTACAGTCCGCACACTGGAAGGGGTGGTTGTGGAGTCCACGCGAAAGGAACTTGGAGGTGAGCTAAAATCCCGTTCGTACATAGTGTTTAGTGATAAGAAACTAAAATTATAGAGTTGAAATTAGAAAGAATGGGGAGGAAAGGTGACCAGTGATCTTAAGGCGTTTCCATCATGAACCTTTTATGCAATACATTAAGAAGATATATTAGTCGAATTGGTTGGTTGTGGACCTAAATCTGCTAAATTGACTTGTAAATTTATGTTGCTGGTATTTTTTCATATCCTATCATTGTTTTTCTTAACTATTTCTAGGATTAGTTCTTCTTTAGTTGCTTAGTAGTAATCTTGCATGCTTCTTTAAGTGCAGTAGCACTTTCTCTGACTAAATTGTGACACTATTTGGTTTTTGTTTGTCATGTACACGTCGATCTCAAAGTATGTGTCAGAAAACTAATCCTTAAGTTACTCTCTTTTATTCCCAGGCAACGGTTACCCAAAAAGGCAGGTTTTGGGTAAAAGCAAGTTGATATTAGGATTACTAGAAGGCATCCCTACAATGTTAATAGGTGAAGTTGCAATGGTAAGTTATGGAACTTGTTCTAATAGATTCAGATAATGCTAGATGGTGCATTTGAAAGGCATTAGCATTTTGCAAAATTCTCTATATTTAAGTAGTTAGATGTGTTTTCTCACTTTTGCATGTACAGTATAGAATTCCAGTAGGGAATACGAATTTCTTTGCATTTAGTTAGCTTCTTGTGATAATAACCATTAATCTTCTAAAAAAATACGTTGGTCTGTTCTCTTATTCATTTTTGAGAGAGCAATATCTGATTGCAGTTCAAAGTGAAACCAGAGTTGCATTACGGTGAGGAGAATTGTCCTGTGCCAGTTGCCGATAGCTTTCCGAAGGATGATGAACTTCATTTTGAGATTGAATTAATTGATTTCTCTAAAGTCAAGGTAAGATTGTTATATTTGTTCTTACCTTGTACTTGTTCCTTAATTCGAATAAAATGTAAATTATCACATGCCGTTCTTTGTCAACCACTTTTCTACTTCTTTAAGTCTTTTTGCATTAAGTATATGGTCTCATATAATCAGAGCACTTGCATCTATGTTTCAATAGAATCACTAAATTTAGGATTATTGCAACATTATTGCTTAGATGGTGGTACCTTGTTAGTGAGTTTGTTGCGCTGGTGTCTCCTCGCTTGTCCCATTACTTTCTCTGAAGTGAATATTGGTGTTAGCATGGTTAAAATGTTGCGCAATAAAGCAAATCTTTGATTATGAAAGTGGCCATCTTTGGCTACTTTTTGCTGAGTGATATTTGAGTATGGGGACTCTCTGCCGTGTTTCTATTAATTTGGACATTGTGTTTTCAATTTTCAGGTTATTATTGAAGATTTAGGTGTCTTAAAGAAGGTATGATATCAAAACTTATTGGTGCATGATTTCTTTTTAACTTGTCATCTCTCTAATGTAAGTATATACATTATCCATAAAAGTTCTTTCCAGCTAGTTGTGAGAAATGAAATTGTTGAAGCAAACTTGGTACTTTTTAAGATTGTAGCTGACAAAATTAAAAAGGATAAAAAATAAAGTTAATTGTACAGTTGGTTTTGAATTTTACTTGCCTGAATAGGTAAAGGAAGAAGGACAAGGTTGGGAACAACCTAGGGCTCCTTATGAAGTTAAAGCTTGGTAAGGAATTCTTATTGCTTTCTCATTCTGTTTCTCACTTTTGTTATTCTTAAGCTCGCCCGGGAATGTGAAGCGAAACTGTTTTTGATTTGTCTCATTCCCACTTTTTGTTTCTTTTATAGACAGTAGATACTATTTTCTTTCCGGGTTCATTCTTCTCCAAATTTACCTTGCATCTGATTGCTTATAGGATTTCTGGAAAGTCTGGAGACGGAAAAATGATTTTTTCACATACTCAAGGAGAACCATTTTTCTTTACTTTTGGAAAATCCGAGGTAAATGCCATATCCCTCTTCCTTCACCCTATGCTGTTGTTCTTACTCACATCCTTCTTCCTTGGTTTTGTCTATGCCTAGTCTTCTGATGAGCTTAATTTACACTGGTTCACGTATGAATCTGCTAAAAGTTTTTGATAAAATTATTCAGTTTGCGTATTTTAATATAAGAATGTGAATTTAAATTAAAATCCTCATTGCTTTGTGAGTTAGATACCTAAAGGTCTTGAGATGGGAATCGGAACAATGTCACGGGGAGAAAAGGCAACAATTTTTGTCAATAAGGAGTATTTAACTGAAAGCCATCTGATTCCTTCAATCGGCGATATTGCTGAAATCCACTTTGAAGTTGAGTTGGTGCACTTTATTCAGGTAAAGTTGGCACCTATTTTGCATAATTTTAGTTGTATCCGCATTTGTCATTGCGTGGAAAGAAAAACAAAAAATTACATGTTGACATAATATGATTCAGGAAAAAACTAGTTCTCGTTTTTTGCCAGAAAAAAGTAACTTTTTTGCCTTGCATGGTTAAATTCGACTATAAATTGTCATTTTTATTCAGGAAAAAACTAATTCTAGCCATGGTTATAAGTTCTTGGAGATAAACTTTTACAGGTCCGAGATGTGCTTGGAGATGGACGCTTAATAAAACGCCGTTTACGAGATGGAAGAGGTATTATTCAATCTTTAACTCTGGTCATAATGATAGAGATGCTTTCCGCTACGCGCAGTTAGTTGCTACATATTGCACCAAAGTTACCAACAGCTTATTATTTACATTTAGTTCGCTAAAATTTGTGCTATGTGCTCTCCTTATTTTATTTTATTTTCCAAATAATTAGGTGAATTTCCAATGGACTGCCCTCTTCATGACAGTCTGTTATATGTCCACTACAAGGGGATGCTTCTCAGTGAAGATAAGACAGTTTTCTATGACACAAGGGCTGATAACGAGGGTCAGCCATTTGAGTTCAGATCAGGGGAAGGACTTGTAAGCCGCATTTAAGACCTAACATTATATGTAAAAAGTTTTATATGCCATACTTTACTCTCAATTAGGGGTGGCAAAATGGATCCCGAACCACGGTTCCAACGGTTCCAACCCAATTTGGGTTGAATTGGTTCCTAAGAAAATTTTATTTGGTTCATAATTGGTTCCAACTTGGTTCCAAGTTGGGTCCAACTAAATTTCAAGTTAGGCCCAAATCGTTTGCCAATAATCTAAATTATAATGAACAAAATATAAGGTATTGAGTCGGGTTGGGCTTGGTTCCCTTTTGGATTGATTTTGGTTCCATTTTGGGTTGAATTTGGTTCCACCTTAAAACCATTTAATAACCAAACTCATTTAACAACCAACCCATTGGAACTGACCCAAAACCAACCCAACCTGCCCAATTGCCACCCCTACTCTCAATTTATGCACTGTGTATTTTCCAACACTTTTAGTATCCTGTTCATACTAGTTTGTATTGTACTGCTGCTTATCTCGTTTATGTACGATATGGTTCTGATGCTAGGTGCCAGAAGGGTTCGAAATGTGTACCCGACTAATGTTACCGGGGGAGATATCTCTGGTCACATGCCCCCCTGATTATGCTTATTACAAATTTCAAAGGTTAAGTTTAGCATACTAGTGCGCATTTTACAAATATTGCATCATCTACTCAGTTTTTACCTATAAATATTTTCTTTTGTTTTATATGAACAGGCCAGCCGGAGTTCCCCAAGGTGCTTATGTCCAATGGGAGATTGAGCTTCTTGATTATGAGAAACAAAAGGTGTTCAGTTTAGGACTATGAAAAAGGAGAGCTGATAATAAACCAAAATATATATATATATATACAGTAGATAGTTTTGTATTGATATATACTGTATAATATAAGGACTTGAGTACTAAATTACTTAGTTTCGATTACACATAAGAACAGTAATCAAGAGCAACATTTCAATTCCATCCACTTTATAGGAATCCAATGATAATGCTTAGAGGGTTTCCTAGTGAGTAAAGTGGGTCTACCATATGCTTCAGTATCCATATTTTTACATCTATAGTTTGCAGTTATTTGGAACTTCAGACTGCCTGCAATTACGCTTCTTGTTAGTAACTGAAATTATTGCTGCAGGACTGGACTGGTTTCAACTTTAGAGAAATAATGGAAGATGTTGAGAAGATCAAAGGCACGGTATATATTCCTTCACTATAGAAAACTTCTTTTTGAGTCTGTAGAACTTTTTATGCAAAAAAGAAAAAGGAAATGATGTTGTTCTCTACGTATTACTAATTTACTAGTGCTATGTTTTACTGCTCCATAATTCCACTATTTGTGTACTCCAAGGAACGGACACCATATTAAGATTTAACTTGTAAATTTTTTGTTCTTAACAAAATGTTAAATATTGGGGATTGTTTCATTCTGAGAAATCCACCTGTTGTTTGTTTATTTCAGGGTAACAGGTTATTCAAAGAAGGCAAGTATGAACTCGCCAAGGCAAAATACGAGCATGTATTTTTCTATCCCTTAATCTACTTTCGTTTTTTATTTTATTTTTTCCTCTGTTTAATAAATTTATTGCAAATAAAGACAAAAGGCAGTAGTGTCTATTGTAAATAAATCTCGCTTGCATTCATTCTTCATGCTTATAGATTATGACGGTTGATAAATCTGGTAGGAAACTCTTCATTTCATTAACACTGAAAAAAATGATAATGCAAGCTTTGGTTCATAACTCTTCAAGGCAAAAATGACAATAAGAGCTCTTCATTTCTTCATGCTTAAGTATTTAATCTCTTCATTTCATTAACACTGTATCTGGTAGGAAGTATTAGGTGATGATTGAAGATGGTGCTGATTAGGAAAGTGCCGAATAGGAAAGTATTGCAATTAATTTTTTTTGTTCCTAAATATGCTAAAGACCTCGAAACTAATTAATTTAAGGACCCATAATTTGTGATATTCATAGAAAGTCCATACCCTAGTGTCATTTACTATTGTTTGTGAGAAAATACATGGACAGTTCCAATCCATAGTAGTATTTGTATCTAACATTCTTATGACTCTTGCTAACGTGGATGTAGTTTCTACTCGAAATTAATTGCATTAGATTTTGTAATTGTCTTGCAGGTGCTTCGGGAATTTAATCATGTTAATCCTCAAGATGATGACGAGGGAAAAGAATTTTCTGATACAAGAGTAAGTATTAGGAAGGATTCTAATAATTATTCTTTAAACACACACCGAATGATGATATTATTGCCTCGAGATGAATTTATTTTTCGTTCAAGACATGTTGTTTCCATATAGTAATTTATATTCTTGTTGAAAATGCTTGAAGAACTTGCTGCACCTGAATGTGGCTGCCTGCTGGCTGAAAATGGGTGAAATCAGGAAATCAATTGAAGCTTGCAACAAGGTGATCTTCAAACTTCATAGCTAAAATGTTTTATTACTTGTACAAATATTTGTTATTATTACACCTTATTTCCTTTTAAAATTTAGATTTTTCAAAAAAGAAAATTGAGTTTTTGTGTATTTTTACAGGTGTTGGACACCAACCCGGCCCATGTGAAAGCTCTTTATCGCCGTGGAATGGCATACATGGAAGGTGGAGATTTCGAAGAAGCTAGAGCGGATTTCAATAAGGTAAATCTTTTTCAGTAAAAAAGACTTTCATTATGGTTACTTAATAAGCCCTTCTGAATATCATTCTTCATGCTTCTAGATTATGACGGTTGATAAATCATCGGAGTCAACTGCAAAGGCAGCTCTTCTTAAACTTAAAAAGCAGGAGCAGGTTGGTTTGTAAAATGATTTTATCCTTTATTGAGTGATGCTTAATAATATATATTCTCAATGTCTTAACAAATATAAGTTTGTGTATGGATTGGATTGGAGGATTTGGGAGCTAAAAATTTCAGATCCATAATAATAAAACTTGTTAACTGGTTTTGGGTAGGGGTGGCAAAATGGGTCCAGAACCATGGTTCCAACCCAATTAAACTAGTTCGGGTTGGGTTGGTTCCTAAGAAAATTTATTTGGTTTCATCTTGGTTCCGTGATAGATCCAACTAATTTAAAGTAAAGCCCAAATCGCTTGCCCAATAATCTAAATTATGAAGAACAAAATGCAAGGCATTGAGTTTGGTTGGGCATGGTTCCCTCTCGGGTTGAGTTTGGTTCCACCTTAGAACCATTTAAGAACCTAACCCATTTAAGAACCAACCCATTGGAACCAACCCAAACCCAACCCGAACCGCCCGTTTGCCACCCCTAGTTTTGGGCAACTTTTATTACTATGATTGTCAAATCCTTTAGGGTGTGTTTGGATCGAGTGATTTGGATTTGTGGAAGTGATTTGGAGGAATGATTTCAAATGACTCTACAATGGAGTAATTTGAAATCTACCATAGTTGTGGAGAAAATAGCTTGAATGCCAAAGGGATTTGAAATCCATCATAACATGAATTCATCCAAACAAACTTAAATGGATTTGTCGATGAATTTGAAATCCATAGTTTTCAAATCCTTCAATCCAAACACATCATTAGTGAACATTTTGACGATGGATTTGAGGTTTACTCAGGATTATTCTTAGCTCCAAATTCTTCAATCCAAACACAATCTAAGGGAACTATTTTCTAGTCTTTGATAATTTACTGTTTAACATCAATCCTTATTTTAACGAATCCTCGTCTGGGGTCCGAGCAGGAAATCCATAGAAGGGCTCGCGAACAATTTAAGGGATTGTTTGACAAGAAACCTGGAGAGATTGCTGAGGCTGGTGGTAATGATCTGGTAGAACAGGTTCCTGGTGAAATCCAAACCGTTGATGATCAGGATGCTTTGGACGGTGATGATAAGGAGCACCTTCTCGAGGCTCATGCTCGACCACGCCCGAGTTTATGGTCCAAATTGTGGCCAAATGGCAAAAGACTTTTCACATCTCTTGGATTGGATAGATGCACCATACTGTGAGTCTCTGAGTGTGTGTTTTGATTACTTTCTGAAGGCCATAGCTCTCTTGAAAGTTTTTGTAGCCTTTTCTGCAATTTTATAGTTTTTAGATTCTATAATATATGCATTTTCATAAATTTTCAATAAACGAAATAATACGTCCAAGTAACTTTCTCGCAAATGCTATCTACTAGGGGTGGCAATTTGGATCCATTTATATATTTGGACCCAAACATAACTAAGTTTTCAATGGGTTGGGTCCTAACATTTTAGAATTATAATTCCAATTTGGTTGGCTTTTAATATTATTTGGGTCCGATTAGATTTTAAATTGAGCCCAATTTGAGTTCAACTTGAGTCTGAATTGGGTCCAATCTATTTTTCACTTTGAGTTAATAATCTACATTTATACTCTACAAGCGCTCCTTACATCACTTTGATTCTTATTGGGTCTTTATTGGGTCTATTTTGGATACTTATTGGGTCTTTATTGGGTCTAATTATAATGCATATTTCTTGATATTGGACCCAATTGGACCCAACCCACTTTAAGCCGAACCCAAATGGACACGACCCAAATCCAACCATTCATTCAGCCCAATTGTCACCCCTACTATAAGTCTATAACCACCAATTGTTTTTTTTCCTAGTTTGTCAGTTCTTTTGTTTCACTGCGAATTTCAATGTAGTAAAAATGCATTTACATATTTGATTGGGATTTCGTAATTTTTGTATTACCATAATGAATGTAAATACTAGCATATCAAAATTTTGTTGGATAGCATGGTTTTATTGCCATTTTATTTAAGCTCTAATTGGCGCCATTATGAGCAATCAAGTGGTACCAAATTTTAATCCATGGTACAAAATAATTGTTCCCACCAACCTTAGCAAATTATAATGATCATTCTCTAGCATTAACACGTGCAAATATAATTATTTAATCTCCAATAATATTGATGATTATCTATATAAAATTAAGCAATAATCAATCTCTAACTATTGATGTCACAGACTCACATGAAAGAATTTCAAGCCAATTGCAACAAAAATCCAAAAAGGCCACAACGACAATAAACCCATGTATGAATAGTTCTTCAAATGTTCACAAAAATATTGTCAATTATTAAAAACAAGAGAATGGCATTAAATTATTGTATACTCGTTCTCATTTAATTTATTTCTATCAAAATCTCTAGTAAAAAATAATCGAAAATCTCAATATTATCTACAAAGTTTTACTACGCATATTTTTTGAGATTTTCAATTTAATCATCGAAACTATTTTGATCTTGTGTCAATAATATAGTTATATTTTTATTATTTTGTGTATAGAGATCCAAATCCACATATATATTTTCTTGTATGTATTTAAATTGGAATCTAATCTTATCTGATAGGTTAATGATTTTTATATTAAAAACAAAAATAGAATAGAAAGTGATGCTACAAAACAAAAGGACACACTACTAAGAACCCTAGAGCAGACTGCCAGAGTGACCAATCAAAGAGCCCAATTGGAATTATATTTGGGCCTGCAGTTGGGCCCCACCGTCAATATGGCATCAAGGTATAATTTGTCCACAAGTGGGCCCAGGTGGGCCCAATCCCTATTAGCCTTCCCTTTTGGAATATAAAACTTTGAACAGGGTCCATCACTCCATTGCACTACTCATCACGGGTCAATAAAATCTTGTTTATAGGTTAATAAAAATGATTATTTAATTATTTTATGTATTTTTCAAGCTAGTATGTAAGAATGAATTTACCAAATGTGCACCTTAAAAGCTGCTTCAATATTCCTTTATCAAAAAAAAAAATATATATATATCCATCAACACCGACATCACATGATCAAAAATAATTGAACTTCCACACCTTTATTAGGGAAAAATAAGGGTTTATTTCCTTTGAATAAATTCATATTTGACTTGGTCAAGGCAGATATGTTGGTTTGTCTCGTGTGGTTTATAAACTATTACGCAACATCGAGTTTACTAAGTATACTCTCTAAAAGTTGCACCTGCAGATTTGTATAAAAAATACATATTATCTATCATTAATAAAGATATTTGATCTCAAAAATTTATATTTTGAAGCGACTTATTTCTTACCAACACATCCCTGTTTTTCAATTTTCCTTATCGAGAGATTATGTAATATACTGACCAGATCCGACGTGATATACACCAAAATTTCAATTTATTTCAAATGTCTATTTCATTTTATATAGATGTTTATAAGTTTCTATATTTCACAAATACAATTATGTTATAAACCAATCTAATTGTGACCACCCATCTATTGCCACCTCAATATTAGCCGTCCGATTCTTATTAGAAAGCGAAACTTTTCTCATCATAATTCTCTCTGTATTATCATTAACACTCTCACTCACTGCAATAAGTAGCACACACATTTTTTTCGCGGGGATTTCTCTCTCTCTATACGTATAGCTTTTGCGGTCCTATATATATATATATATACATATGTACGTATAGGTTACTGATTTCTTTCTTCTCCGGCATCGAACGCCACGCTTCCTGCATTTCCGAGAAGATTTCTTGCTTTATCTGACGGCATATGCGCTGCAATTAATCTCTTGGCTTTCTGTGTAAGTTCATTTAATTTTTCTTTTTACGCTTTAACCTGAAAGCATTAATGAGCTGTTGATGGTTGAATACTTATTGCGGATTCGTGTTTTTTTTGAGAAAACCTTTTTCCGGTTTTTAATGTGAGATTGTTGGAGTTGGTATAATGTTTCTTGATTTCCTCGGAGTTGTTTTCGGTGCTTGTTCTTGACCTTAGCCTGTTAAAGCAAGTTTTGGAGCTTTTTTAAGCTGTGATTGAGCTCCAGGTTGTTCGGATCTGAGCGTATTTGACTTGAATGTAATTTTTTTGGCTACTTAATTTATGTTACTCCATATTTGGGGATTTAAATGCTCTTAGCTTCAGTTTTGTCAATCCTGTCCAACATAACTACTTTTTATGAATTTTCGGAAATCAAAATACAGATTTAATACGCAGAGGCTGGAACGGAGTGGACATATTATTGTTGTTGCAGGAATTAGCATTGTACATATACTGTTAAGCTGAATTTGCATATAGCAAACTAAAACATTAGAATTTAGAAATTGAAGCTTATAGTTCTGTGGATCGGTTGCTTGAAAACTGTGCACTAACATTTCTTTCAGTTTTCACTTTCTGATCCGTGTACGATTCCTGCTAACAATGTGTACCTTTCTTGCTGTCCATTTGTATTTATGCATGTGAATTTGTTAAAATTGCTCAACTCTGGCCTGAATATTATGGTTAAACAATTCATAATTCTTTGATGTTTTAGGTGGATGTTGCTGGTATATGTTTCATCTGTTAGTACATTAGTAGCGGTACTAGTTCTATTTATGTAACTTCTGTTGATTGAATCTTGTATCAGAGCTACACTCTGCTTTTATTTTGATAGTATCTTGTCATCTCGTTATAATTTTCTTAAATAGGTATTTTCTTCTTTAATGTGAATGTGTATTGATCATACTATCATGTTGCATCAGGGTGTTTAAACTCTGAATTTGGAAATCTCCTTGTCTTATTCGTTTTTCCTACTTGGCTAAAAATATAGTAAGGTTGTAAAGTCTCAAAAGTTTGATATGATTTCCAAGAATTTAGCCGGTTCATGTGAATTACTTATTAAATGACTTTCTAACATGTGATTGATCATTGGGAATATTTTCCTTTACGTTTTATCAATAAGTTATTTGTTTTCTTACCCAGTCACATTGTAGGATTGATAGTGGTTTCTATTCTCAGGAAGAAAAGCAGACAACTTACTCGAGTGAAGATGTAATACAATGCAATCTAGCATGAAAATTGAACCTAGTCCTGAAACTGTAGAAACATCTCGGGACATGGCACATGTCTTAGGGCAGAGGAGAAGTTCGAGAGTACAACAAAGCCCTGATGCTGTTAAGGTGAAAACTCCACCAACCTGCACAGAGAAAAGTTCTTTATTTCAAGACAAACACGAGGTTAGACATCCTTATGTCGGACCATACCTTTATTCAAATAGTGAACCAAGACAGATTGCAAGCACTATGCAAGTAACCCAATCTAAGTCTTCAGAGAACGATGAGCTTGTCAAGCACATGTCAATTTTACCTGGTTTTCTCCAGCAAGTGGACAAGGAAAATAACATTCAAGAGAAGGCATTAAATTTTGGTGTTCTCAATTGGAAGCGTTTGGAGCTTTGCAAGTATAACGAACGTATGCCTGGAAAGTATCCCAAGAAAGCATCATCAACCAGCAATTCCTTTTCTTCAGCAAGAGGACCACCTAAAATGGTTCCAAACTTGAGAAAGCAATCCTCATCGCATGGTCTAAATCCCAGCTCACCTTATTCAGGCAAACAGCCTATGCCGCATGGTTTCCATTTTAGTTCACCTAGGAGACAACCACTTCCACCTCGCAGTTTGCATCTCATTACATCAAAGGAAGAAAGAGATGCTACTCATCACAAGGAAGAAAAATATTTTAAAGGTACTAAAGGAAAGGAAACATTTCGCCAAGAAATCCAAGCTGCAATAAGTGGCATCACTGATGATATTCATCAGAAGGTTGGATTTGATGACAGTAATTCTGAAACAAATACGGACAACAGCAAGAGGAAGGATCCAATGAAGGAGACGATGTCAGAAAATGAAACCTCATCATCGAAGAGGGGCAAACATAAGTGTTCTCCATCTTCAGATGATAAAATTAACACTCAGGAGAAAAAGAGCGAAGCAAGATCAAATGATGAAGCCAACTTCACTAATCCTGAATGTTGCCCTCCAGACCCACAAAATACTGTATTCCTAGTACACAAACATTTCCAAACAACAAGTTGTTCAGAGGGTTCCCAGTATACGGAATCCAGGATGTCACTCGATGAACAACTGGCTGGAGCACTAGGAAACAACAGATTGTCTGATTTCTTTTCTTCTGAAGAGCTTTACTCCGGAGAACTCTCTATTGATATTCCCCACTCATGTCCCTTGCCTTCTGGTCCCACAAAGACACAAAACACTGTAACATCTGAAGGTAAATGTCCAATGGTGCATGGAAAAACTACTAAGCCTTCATCTTCAGAAGCTCCCCGTAAAACACAAGTTGACATTACTGAACAGACTATTGTGAAAAGAAGACTTCCCTCCCCTACTCGTCGATTTAGCTTTAACCTTGGAAAGATGAGCAGAAGTTTTAGCTTTAAGGAGAGCTCGGAAGTTCCAAGATTGAGTTCTACGTACACTACAGTCAAGTCTGGCCCAATATGGACTGAAGCATCTTGTGGATTGGAAAATTTTGAAAGAGACAAATCAAATGCTAGTACCAGAGGGAGGTCCAGCCCTTTGAGAAGACTGTTGGACCCATTAATGAAGTACAAAGGAGGTCAATCTTCCGAGCCTGTTCGCAAGCCTGAGGGACCCAAATTTCAGGCTCTTTTGCAGCTTACTATGAAGAATGGACTGCCTTTCTTTAAACTTGTCGTTGACAATAGCAATGACATGCTAGCTGCTGTTGTGAAGAGGTTTCCAACATCTGGAAAAGTTGATCCTTGCATGATTTATGCATTTTACTCGGTTCATGAGATTAGAAAAAAGAGCACGAACTGGATGATTCAAGGATCGAAGAGTAAAAATTGCAGCCTTGGCTACAATATTGTTGGTCAAATGAAGATATCACCCTCTTGTCATGGAAAAGTAAACACAACATATTCTGGTGAATGTGATGCAAGGGAGTGTGTTTTGTATGGTATTGATGCGGAGCAGGATGTTAAGCAAACACCTGAATTAGGACCTAACAAGGAGATTGCAGCCATTGTTGTGAAAAACTCGAGTGAAAAGCTTAACAATGGACTGTTAAATGATGACACAGTGGTTATCCTTCCTGGTGGTGTTCATGGTATACCAATTAAAGGCTCACCTTCATCATTAATTAGCCGATGGAGATGTAATGGATCATGTGATTGTGGAGGATGGGATATTGGCTGCAAACTGCGAATCCTTACTGACCATAATGCACGCTCTGCTAGTGATCGTGTTAATCTCTTCGTACAGGTACTGTTTTAATGCTTAGAATCATGAACCCCACAGGTTTAAAAGGTTACCAAAACAAATCTTGACAACATCGAAAATAAAGGGGTGAAATTATAATTTACTATTACTGACTATGCAAATTATAGTAAATTCTCCGGTCTCAATATTAGGGATGGCAATTGGGTTGAATGAGTTGGGTTTGGTTTGGGTCCATTTGGGTTGGACTTAAAATGGGTTGGGTCCAATTGGGTCGAATGTCAAAAAATATGCATTATAGTTGGACACAATAAAGACCCATTATAAATCAAAGTGGTGTAAGGGTTTGTTGTAGAGCGTAAAATGTGGATTATTGACTCAAAGTGGAAAACAGTTTGGACCCAAATTGGGCCCAATTTAAAACTTAATTAGGCCCAAATATTATTAAAAGCCAACCCAATTGGAACTAAAATGCTAAAATGTAGGACGCAACTCATTGAAAACTTAGTTTGGTTTGGGTCCAAATATATGTATGGACCCAAATTGTCACCCCTACTCAGTATATTTATCCTAATGCTTAAGATTATCAATATCATTTACCCTCAGTTCATCCCCTTCTGCTTCAAAACTCGATTACATGATTATATTTGGTTATGTTTCTTTCAGGGTGGTGAGAGAAAGGGGAAGCCTGTTTTCAGCTTGGAACCATTTAGCAATGGATTTTACTCTATCGAATTGGACGCATCGGTTTCTTTGTTAGAGGCATTGGCTACAAGCGTAGCATATATCACTTGCCGGAAATTTCCTGAAATCATAGATTCCAAAATCCAATCAGTTGCTGAATATTTCTCAGAACCCATTATAGAAACTGATAATATGAAAACAATCCCCCCATTTCAACAGGAAGTTCATCCAAAATATGTCACGTGCCCGCCTTTATCACCAGCTGGAAGGAGTTAAAAGGGCATGCAGTTTTAGAGGTTTGTTTTCGAATAACTGAGCTCTGAGAGTGTATATTGTTGTGTTTAGTCTTTGTTTTTCTTATAGATATAGTAGTAATAAGCGAATTTAGTCGTACTATTTCTCATGTGACCACTGTAATAGTGCAATCTTGTAAAGAGATTTTGCTCTTTCAGGCTGCTGAATGATATGATCTATATGCCTAGCTTTTCGACAAATTATCGTGCAACTAGTCTTGATGCTTTTGCTGGTAACGATAAGAAGATTATCGGTAATTATGGTGTATATGTTGTCTATGTTGAAGAAAATTACAAGGATTGAAAGAACAGTTTGTGGTTTGACAGGTTTTACACCTAGTGTTACATGTGGGAAAGGGAAGAAAATACATATGAGTTTAGTATGATTCACATGTTTGAATTTTGATGATCAATTAGTGATAATTTAATAACCTACAATTTCCTAATTAAAATAGAAGGGGTCCTCCTTTGGGTGGGTTGAAAATTGTTACTATGTGATTAATATATTGAATTGACGTTAACTTCTGCGGGTTTTTCTCATCTGGTTTGGTAATATTCACATATTTATTTATTTACTTTTTACAATAATTGAACCCTGTAAACTATATATTAATGAAGAATATATGAAAAAATATATCAATGAACAAACAAGTTGGGATTATAGTACATAATTTTCTGAAAAAAATATTGTTTTTGTTGTTTTATTTTAGTTATTAAATTGTTCATAAGTTGGTCGAAGAATGGGAGATAAAATATTATGAAGTCATCCCATTATAGATAATTTTAAATTCATTTGATCATTATGAGTTTATGGTTTAGGTAGAGAAAGAATTGTCAGATTAGTTTGTTAGGATGCATCATACATCAGATTGAGTAAATGGATAAGGATTTGGAACAAATTGAACCTTCTTTTTGAGCCAATAATAACTTATTCTTAATACGACTATTATAATAAAATGGAATGGAATTGGCTTATAATTTATAATTTTTTCATTCAAAATCTTAAATTTTGATTTGAAAATATAAACAAACATTACCCTATATATTTTTTTTTTCATTTGAATAGATAGATATTCAAGCTTTATTAGTAATAACATAATCCACAGTTTATAAAGGGACAGATTTTGCCCTAACATCGTAACTAAATATTAACTCGAATCTGCTTTAGCCAAACGTACAATGCCTAATTTTACCACTGCTTTATTTGAATTTCACATTCACTTTTAACTTCTTGGTTTTTTTTTATCATTTATTAACAAAATCATCTCGAAATTCACATATAAATCTAATCATTTCAATAATTTCCTTAAAGCTATCAATATAATCCAAATGGGTCTTTTGGATACATGACAACATATATAATGGACCACTTTGATAATTTCAATCCCTTTCAAGTTTCTATTTTGGATCCAAACATTAAGAATTATAAATCTTCGTCGACGAATTGATTGAAAATGAATTTCTAGTGACACAATCACTTTATCAATCAAACTATTGAATTACATATATAGTTGATAGGAGTATTTTTGTTGGCTTTTGGAATCCAATATTTGGGATATTTCATCATATATGTTTTAAATATAAAATTACATATACATATTTCGATCGAGATCCCACACATATTTTAACATATTTTGAAAGTTGTACTCCCATAATTCAAATAAAATTCAATCCCCATAACTATATACAATAATTTATAACTTCAAATTATCACATGTTTGCATAATTCTATATATTTTATTATTTCATTAAAGTGATGTTATGATTGAGATTTTTGCATTATATATCAACTTGTCGAAAATGATATAATCATCTTATTGAAGAAAATGAATGGATGATGAGGTTTAATCCATTACTTTATGCTAATACTTTAATGGATTGATCAAGAATTTTTCACTAGTCAAATCTTGCTTTATTATTATTATAATAATAATAATAATAATACTACAACTATCACACTCAATGAATTTTTTTTTAGCTCTTTAAATTTTAATTTCAGAACAATTATAATTATTAAGGCGTATTAATTTTCATCAGTTATATATGAAACGATATTAGAAAATTATTCGAAAAATCGGACTTTGGAAGCTTCTTTTATTGGTATTTAACATGCCGATAAAAAAATTTCACATTTTTTTTATAATACTCAAATTTTTTAACTTCATTATCCGTGGGACCTAATATATGTTGTTTACACATTTAAATTATACAAAATATAAGGGTTAGATTCTTTAAAAAAGCAATTTATATTTTTTGCGTGTGAATAATTTATACTATGCAATATTCCAAAGAATAACATATGCAGTATTTCAAAAAAGAATATATATATTCAATGAATACTGAAGTTTAAAACTTTGTACCTTAGGAAAACTAAAATAAAATAGGAAAAATAGAAAACTCAAAAAAAAAAAAAAAAAAAAAAAACAGTGGCTATTCAAAATCCATGGGACAGACATGCAAAAAGATTGGATTTCTAAGTCCATGTGAATTTGATTAAATTAATTATTTACTATTACAAAGTAATGGACCATATTATTAAATTAAAAATGATTAATTAATAGTTAATGCGGGTTATTCGAAGTTAATGATGACCACATGGACCCAGTTGGTTGAGCAATATGCCAGGTTGGTCTGGTGCACTGGACTGGATAGATTTCATTTGAGGTCCCATTTTGTTTTTCATTTTTAAAATTTTTAAATTGAGAAAATATAAAAAATAAAAAAGGATTTTTTATTTAATTCGTTGATAATCGAGCCATGAGAGTTTTTTTTTAAAATTTGGGTTCTTTGACAATTTCATAAATTAATATTTGATTCGTAATTTATATTGAGATAATTTTTCCAACTTATTTTCCAAATATATTAAGATCCTAAAAAGATTATTAATCTCTTGAAATACAATCAAATATCAAGTCAATTTTTTTAAATTTATGTGATGTTCTCAAACTCGAAAGTTCATCATTATTAAATTTACAAAAAAACCCTTTATTATGCAATTTTTTTCATAATTTTTTGTTATAACTTTTTTTATTTTTTATTTTTTAATTTTCAATTTATTTGCTGCATTATTGTTGCAGGATACATTTATTGGATGGGTTGGTGTGACAAAATTGTTTGTACACTTTAGTAAGTAATTAATTACTTTACTTAATTGGCCTTGATTTATTGCTTAATTAATGCTTAGCTGCAATATTATTAACCTTTACAGGCATGATTAACCATGGAAATATGGATTAACATAAAATATAAAATAAAATAAATTATTGTAACAAACTAAAAATAAAGATAATTATGAGTTACATATTAGTATGATTTTAGGTTTCCTTTTTCCTCAAATTTATTATTTTCCATATACCATAAAAAGTTTCCACATTCTTATTTTGAACATTACATATAAACCCCTTCATTTAATATAATTAACAAAAAATTATCACTTAATTGAAATTATATAATGTCCCCTCCTATTAATTTTTTTACAAATACACTCGTTTATTGCATATTTAAAAATTCTTACAATTTTATAAGTTTAAATCATAATTGGATGATTAATAAAATTCCATCATTGCTTCATGATCGATATACGTTTTATCCTGAAAATTGCAAATAGACCCCTTAAGGGTTATGTTAGTAAATTTGAAAACGAAAGGGGTCATTTGGAAATTTCACAATAATTGAGGGGTGCTTGTGCAATTTGTCTTTCTTATTTTATGCACCTTCCCTCTCACTCCATAACTGTCTCCCCGTGTTCAACTCGCGTTTAACCAGAGAGACAAATCAAAACAAAACTGTAAATCACTCGTATATATTTAGTGAGAGAGAGAAAATTGAAGAAAAAAAAACTACAATAATCAATCCATTGCATCCCAGTTTTTATAGAGAGAGAAAAAAGTTTCCCTTTTGTGATTTCAATCATTTCAAAATTTTCTTTTGGCACTATCGGTGGTGCTGAAAATCGATCATTATCTTCTCGATTTTGCAACTGGGTTTCAGATCTTGGAGCGGAATTGATTAGTTTGTTGGTCGAAGTTTTGATTGAAACTTTGAGATTATAATAAAGGGAATTTCATTTTTTTTTTTGATAAAGGATGAAGCAGGTTTGTTTTCAACAAAGTTTGTTTATGATGTAATATGGGCCAGTTTTGTTGGCTATCACATACATAAACGATGTCGTTTTACATTCGTCGCGAGGCTTCAAAGGTTCGCCTTCTTTTCCACAACATTTTCTTTTTTGATTTTTTTTCATGTTAATTTCTGCTATCCATTTTTTTTTTATCGATGTTGACGTTTGTTTATTGGTTTGTTTTTGGTTTTGAGAAGTTATGGAAGAGATTTTGTGCAGAGGTTACAACAGAGATCAACCTTCTTGCAGAAAATTGGAAGTATATTTTAGGCGGCCTTGTTTGTCAGGTTTGTTCATAATTACTCTGTTTTCTGCAATTTTTTAGGGTTAAGAAATTTGAATTGGAAACATGTAGTGGTATTTTTCTCAGAACTCAGTACAATCAAGAACCAATAATTAAAAAGATTGAAAATTTTAAAAATGAGAATCATTGGCTGGTTTGAGCTGTCAACAGATTGATTTGAAGAATCCAATTGAATTTAAAATTGAAACCCACATGAAAAGCCCATATTCCAAAAATGACCTTTTACTGTTAATTAATGCTTTCTCCCCTTTTTGGTGGTTAATTAAAGAATTTCAGTGGTGGGTTACATTTAAATTTGAACTAAAAGTAGGATAACATGGTATTAGATATATGTATTTGATGATACATTGTTTAAGTACTGTGGACCTGGGCTGTGTAAAGTTGCTTAAAAATGGCTGTTTATATCATGATAAGCAAAGTCTGATATGGTTTTCGTGTTTATCCTTTGATACATGTTGATAATATGCTCATGAAGAAAGTCTTTTTATGGGAATCGTTTAGAACGAAAATCATTTAAAACTTGTATGGAATAACAGGGTGATTATAAGACAGCTTTAAAGGAATTATTTTGCTTGAGAATTGAGAAATTGCTCTAGAATTATAACCACATGCCAGCTTTGGTTTAAAAGCCTTACTACTTAGTTCTATATTTTGAATTTTAAGCATTTTAGATTCCGAATGGTGATGCTTTTAATGGATCTTTTCTAGACAATGTGACTTTTTCCTAAGCGTAGTAAATTCGGGTTTTATTTAGTGACGTGTTGAATTCTCTATTTAAACGATAACGGTATGTTTCGCATCTTAGAACATAGAGCTTCAATGTGGTTTTGGTATAAAAAATGTGAATTAGATTTTGAAAGGAACTTTCTTTAGCCATAAAGTTTTCGCTTTTTATGGAAAGACTATGATATACTTGCCATTTTCTTGGATGGACAACTATTCAAGACGGGATATTCCCTTATAATCTTTAGATTAATGCATTACAGTTATGCTTAAATTCCTTCGGTACCAATCGGGCTGTATTTTTTTTCTATATTCTTACATGTGATTTTTCCGTTTATATCTCCTTTCATCAGTATATCCATGGACTAGCAGCTCGAGGAGTTCACTATATTCATCGACCGGGACCCACGCTCCAGGATGCGGGCTTCTTTCTTCTTCCAGTAAGGATATATATATGTGTGTATATATATATATATTATATATATGTGTATATATATATATGGTTTCTCCTGTTTTTTTGCTTATTCTATAAATGTCCTTTAACTGTAGGAGCTTGGACAGGAGAGAGCTTACGTTAGTGAAACTGTATTTACTTTCATTTTTCTATCTTTCGTTTTGGTGAGTTTTTCCTTACAAATTCTATATGCTTTTCTGAAAGTTTCGATTAGATTTATTGTTCTAAATAGTCGTAAACGCAACATGCAGTGGACTTTCCATCCTTTCATTTTGAAAAGCAAGAAGATTTACACAGTCCTTATATGGTGCCGAGTTTTGGCATTCTTAGTTGTAAGTCTGATTTTCGCTTATTTTCTTTATAAAAATGTGAAATTTTTTCATTTTAAAACTTTTAAAATCTAAAAATTTCCATTTACTTGCTGCAGGCTTGTCAATTTCTTCGGATCATAACTTTCTATTCTACTCAACTCCCCGGTCCAAACTATCATTGCCGAGAGGTAAAATCACTTGAAGTTTCCTTTCTTGAGTGGGTTTTAATTATGCTGAGGGTGTGTTTGGATTGAAGGATTTGAAATCTATGGATTTCAAATTCATCGACAAATCCATTTAAGTTCGTTTGGATGAATTCATGTTAGGATGGATTTCAAATCCCTGTCATTCATTTTGACCTATTTTCTCCATAACTACGGTGGATTTCAAATGACTCCATTTTAGGTGTCATTTCAAATCCTTCCTCCAATCCCCTCCCAAAATCCAAATCACTCAATCCAAATTCCAAACACACCTTGAAGATATTTCACATTAACGAACTATTAAAACTTATAATGAAAAACGAGCTTCGAATAATGCAGGGCTCAAAGCTTGCAACATTGCCTCGTCCAGACAATATCCTAGAAGTTCTATTAATAGGTGAAAATTTTCTTGCTTACATTCCATCTAACTTTCTAGTTATAATAAAGAAAATTTAAATTGTGGGCTAATTTTCGTTTTTATGGGCTGTTCAGTTCCTCATGGGGTGCTTTATGGCTGTGGTGATTTGATATTTTCGTCTCACATGATATTTTCTCTAGTCTTTATACGCACGTATCATAAATACGGTACTCGAAGGTAATACCATAAGTTATCTTAATGTAATACTCAAAATTGTTGTTTGAAATTTCAATACAAATTTTATATAAAAAAATTCACATTTATCTTTGTGTCTTTTGGCAGCTTTGTGAAGCAATGTGCTTGGTTAATTGCTGTGATTCAGAGCTTATTGATTATTGCGTCCCGTAAACACTACACAGTCGATGTCGTCGTGGCATGGTAAAATATGTTATTATTTTAACAAATGATTCGATTTTAACATATTAATATACGAAAAATCTGATGAATTTTGAAAAACTGTTTCTTTTGCAGGTACACAGTTAATTTGGTTGTGTTTTTTATCGACAAAAGTTTGCCAGGTTGGCATTTATATTACATCCCGAGTTTTCAAATCTTTTAATTTCATCTTAAGCCGCATATTATATTAATTTGAAGCCTAAATTGAACTCTTATATATACACTCAGAATTGCCCGATCGTTCTAATGGAGGCACAGCAATGTTGCTGCCATTGACAAAGGATAACAGGACTAAAGAAGAGAATCACAAACTATTGAATGGGAATCCTGTAGATTCTGCTGACTGGGTATATATATATATATATTTTTTTTTTCGGGTTTTTTTTTTATTTATATGAATTTGCTTTGAATAATACCGAGTATGAATAGTTTTCATAAAACTGCTTATTTTTCAGAGGCCAAGAACTCAAATCAACGGTAAGATCATGGAAGAAGGAAATGTGGTGCATGTTGAAGCAGTGATCAACGGTGGTAGTTGAACGGGTAAACACACAACTTGTAATCTAGATCGTTGGATTAGTATAGTCCAAATTATGGTTTTCAAAGTTTTATTAGTCTTCGGGTGGACTTGATGTAATTATAGAATCCCGTGTTTTTCTAATTGCATCGTTCATTTTTTTTTTTTTGGTTATGTTTTAATTTTTATTATCTCGATCTTATTTATGTCTCGTTTCATATGATTTTCATCAAATTATGAAGAAAATTGAGAAAATAATTTTTTGTGCATTTCATGATTTTTCGACATATATAGTGGTAGCCCATGTTGTATATTGGCATTGTTTTGTTGAAATTGCACATGATTTGTCCTCATATTGACAGGAGAAAATAAGGTGTGATTTGTTGGGAAATTCTATCCTGGACCCATACCAATGGGGCTGATCCTTCTCCACCACACAATTGTGATGGGGTAGGTGGTTTTTGTATGGGTGGTGGAGGTAAAATACCACCCACCCCACCACAATTGTGTGGTGGAGAAGGACCGGCCCCATTGGTATGGGTTTGGGATAGAATTTCCCTAATTTGTATCTAAGGGAAACTTAGATCACATGTCTTGTAGAAGGCTACTCAAAACTTTAGAAATGAATTCTATATTACTTTTATTTTGTTATTGAAGAAAAGTTGACCAATCCCATGTGGCTTGTGGGAGCATATTTTTATTTTATTTTAAATTTTTTTTTGGATGAATGTTTAGAATTTTTTTGATTGCATATAGGGATGGTCTTTTTTTTTTTTTTTTTCCTTTTTTGAATGATAGGAAAAATTTGCTGTCAATACACTTAGGTGTGCACTGAGTAAATCTCGCTAGATTATTTTACTTTATATGATTTATGAGAAGCAATGCTAATGGGAAAATAAGAGCTACGTTTTGATGGGCCTGGCCCTACTCAAACTGAAAATATGGGCCAATTTGGATCTACTAAAATTGAAATACGAGTAACCTTTACTTGGCCCAAATTCAAATTCAAATCTTGGCCCAAATACTTGTAAACCCAAAAGTCTTTTGGTTATTAATGGTTTCAATAAGAGTGTAAATGAGTCAAATGGTCGCTTTAATTTGTGTTGTTTGGCAGATTGTTAATCAAGTCGAACTCAAACTTAAGTATTTAATATATTTGTACTGAGTTTATATTATTTTTACAAATCAAACTAAACATCAATTATACATCCAATTATAAAAGAAATAAATGGAACCAAATTACAACAATATTTAATTTGTTCATAGATTAATGATGCATGCATAAATGAATTTAATTCTTTTGTGTATTTATGGTTGTATACAGCTAGTTATGTTAGCCATGTGGTCTCCCTTTCATGTGTATCTTTGTTTATACTTTTGGTCGGAAAATTGTCCCCCTTATTTATTCATCTCACAAATATATCCCCACATTTCAAGCATATATTATAATACAACTTCATGTCCCATTGTGTGTGATCATGACCAGCAGGAATACTCATGTTGCCACAATTGTAGCATTAAATTCATTTACATTCCCCCACAACTACTTCATTTTTTCAATCTTTTATCCATTTCGTCTGTGTGAGAAATCATAAATAAACGTCTATTTTTTTTAATCGAGTATAAAGGGTACTTAAATCTATTATAAGTTCATCTCGTATGTGTGAGGAATCATATATAAGCGATCACTTTTTTTAATCAAGTATAAAGGGTACTCAAATTCCTTACCAAGTTCATCTCGTCTGTGTGAAGAATCATATATAAACGCCGACTTTTTCTAATCGAGTATAAAGGGTTCATCTCGTCTGTGTGAGGAATCCTATATAAACGACTACTTTTTCTAATCGAGTATAAAGGGTACTCAAATCCCTTATAAGTTCATCTCATATGTGTGAGTAATCATATGTAAACGACTACTTTTCTAATCGAGTATAAAGAGTACTCAAATCCCTTATAAGTTCATCTCGTCTGTGTGAGGAATCATATATAAAAAACTACCTTTTCTAATCGATTATAAAGGGTACTCAAATCCCTTATAAGTTCATCTCGTATGTGTGAGGAATCATATATATATAAAAGACTACATTTTTAATCGAGTATAAAGGGTACTCAAATCTCTTATAAGTTCATCTCGTCTGTGTGAGTAATCATATGTAAACGACTACTTTTCTAATTGAGTATAAAGGGTACTCAAATCCCTTATAAGTACATCTCATCTCTGTGAGGAATTATATATAAACGACTATTTTTTCTAATCGAGTATAAAGTGTACTCAAATCCTTTATAAGTTATGATGTATAATTGGATTAGTGTACCAATCATAAATTGGCTACATTTTCTCTTTTGCATGCTATTATACCAAAATCGGTGGTAGAAATAATTAGGCCATAGTGAGGGCAAACAATGAGTTGCCCTACTTACCTTTGTGGAGTATCAATCATTATATTATGAGCTTTTGGCTCCAAATTTTGGGGTTCATTATTTTGGAGGTACCATATATATCATTCTTAGCTAGTAGCTAGTTCATTAAAAATTTCTCATTATTCCACACTTATTTCTTAAATTTTTTAAATCGAACTAATTAATGTGCTCATCTTAGTCAAATATATGAATATAAAAATCTTGACATGAAATCAAGATAAGTACAACGTTTGAATATGTCTTTTAAAGACAAACGTATTACAAGAGCGTAATAGGATATTTTCGTTAGTTTTATATAATTATTTTATATTTTGTATTTTTTTTTCAAGGTTTTTGTTGTGTAACATGATATCTTTCGACAATACTATTTTGTTTTTGTCATTCTCAAGTCGTGAACTCTATCAATACACTTTATTCCAGTGATTAAACGACTCTTAAAATATAATCATTTGATAAACGCGCTTTTTTTTTTTTTTTTTTTTTTTGTGAAACTTCAACTAAGATACAAACGTAGAAGAGGACATGGGGGGACTACGTCAATGGATTTGGTTTTGGACTTTGACCTATTACGCTAAGAAAATGATAATCCATTCAACGTTTTTGATCCATTTTTTGCTTGCTATTCTCTTTTTCATTTTTACTTTATTTATTTATTTGGTTTGAATTTGGAACGAAATAGATTTCAAAGAGTGTCAAAATTCAAAAGTCTCCACATTCCATAAAGTGTCAAAAGTCACATAGATTTACATAATGTGTCAAAAGTTCATAGTCTTATGGTTTTGTGAATTGTGACATGAGGAATGAGTCCAACAATTATTAAATATTGAATTTAGAAACTAATAAAAGTCTAGAAATTATTTGTATTTGAATTTGGAAAATAACTTCTTGAATTGACACGTTCAATCATATTATATATCGTTAGTAATTTTATGTCTATTATTTGACGGATTTGCCGTATGAAATTCACTTGACTATTAACTTGGGCTGTTTTAGGAAGTTTTGCAAGCTATTTTGAAATATTTTTAAATTTTTAGAGGTTTTTCTAGTTTCTTATTTTTTTTTTTTGGATGACGAGGGAAACCCGCAGCCGCTACCGTGAGGTGCGCACTGGGTAAACCCCGCTCTTGTGTAATAGCCTGCAAACCACACAAGAGAGGTAAACCAGCCTAGGTTGCCCATAGCTGACAGGCTCACAGTAGAGAAGGCAAAAGGATCAAATTAAAAATATAGAGTCCACATAAAACTGATTCAAAATACTGTCACACAAGTTTGCAGGCTATTACACAAGAGCGGGGTTTACCCAGTGCGCACCTCTCGGTAGCGGCTGCGGGTTTCCCTCGTCATCCAAAAAAAAAAAAATACTGTCACACAAAAAAGATCAAAATGATTTTTTTTCTTTCTATTTGAAGTGATGTCAAGTGTTGAATTCTAGACACTAAACTTCAACTCGAAAAGAATTTTTTTTTTAATGAAAGAGATATTATATTTCACAAAATTATGAATAAAAATATGATTTAAAAATTATCAAAATTTTCAGAAATCTATTTTAGTTTATTGAAAATTTATCTTTTAATAGCTATATATTTCTAAAAATATATTAAATAAAAATATAAAATTATTTAATAGAAGAGAAAATAAACAAAAAATTGTACTAAATTTGTAACATATAATAAACCATTCATTACGTGTTCAAGTAATTCATAGACACTTCAATAATTTGATTTAAGATTAAATATATTTAGAATATAGTAATTACATTTTTTGGAGTGTTAATATCAACTTATGTTATTATAATTCATTATCTTGAAATGTAAGAGACCTTATTGAATCTACTGGGCTTTCATGGTCAAGCCCATTATTTCTCGGCCCATATGTGCCATGCAACTGAACAGCCATCCAGGGGCTTCTTATGCAATTTCCAATGGTCAAGGGGTTGATTTGTAAATAGTAAATTACTAGGGATAACAAGCCCTAGCAAAATCTCTCTCATACAATTCAATCATCATCATCATCTCTCTCTCTCTCTCTCTCTAACAGATCTTCTTTCTATAAAATCATTTTTTTGCATCTAAGATATATCACTACTGCTAAACATACTATTATCAGCCTCAATTATTTGTTATTCCCCACAAAAATAATTGCTTTTTTTTTTCTCAATGGTTTGAGTTTTATTCTAGATTTATCACAGTCCTTGAAAATCGGTTCATAATATACAGCTGGTTTTGTATGTAATCATTCAGTTGTAATATTTCATTTTGTCTGTATTTTTTGTTGTATCGATCAAATGTGTGTCTGAAATTTCAACACAGTGTCTCACAGATATCCTAGTGCTTAATTTTTGGTAGCTAAAAATAGGACACTAGAGAGATTTATATTTCCTTATTTAGAAGCTACGGATATATCAGCTTATAGTATCAATTAAATGGGTATAAAGTGTTCGAAATTTACCTGCTGTTGGTGCGGTTCTCAACATAAGCCCTCTGTTCTTCAATCCTCGGATCTAGGTTGGTTTATTTATGGATATATGTCAATGTTGATTCTTTTTTTCTTAGGGTTTGTTTAAAGGTGGTATTTGTTTTTACAATTGAACCTTTTGTGTTTGTAGAAAATGAGGACAAAAATCAATTGCCAAGCTTTAGAGAGTTTAGCTGGGAAGAACTGAAAGCTGCAACAAATGGGTTTAGTCCAGATAACATTGTTTCGGAGCATGGTGAAAAAGCTCCCAATGTGGTTTACAAAGGGCTCCTTCAAGATGGGCGTTGGATTGCGATTAAGCGCTTTAACAAGTCCGCGTGGCCCGATTCTCGCCAATTTATTGTCAGTACATTGCTTTTTTTAACATTATTGGTGTAGTTCTGTTGTCTAGTAAGCTTATTTGTGATGCATTTGCTCTGTATGTAATCATATGTAGTTTTACACTATGAAGACCCGATTAATTTCATTATTACATGTAGCCCTCTTAAGAAAAAAAGAAAAACTCTCCTTGGGCTTTTATGGATTTTGTTATGTGTTTTCCAACCACGGGTCAAGATCAGTTTTGAGGTTTAATGTTTTAATTTCCTAAAAAAAAGATTTTGATGTAATTGTTTGATGGGTTATTGCAGGATGAGGCTAAGGCGGTGGGGAGCCTGAGAAGTGAACGATTGGCGAATCTGATTGGTTATTGCTACGAAGGAGAAGAAAGATTGCTTGTGGCAGAGTTTATGCCCAATGAGACTTTGGCTAAACACTTATTCCATTGTGAGTTTCGTTCAAATACTAAAGATTCTCATGAAAGATTCACTTACATCTCGGAAATCTCATTTGCTTAATTGCTTGTATGTTGTGCTTTTGGGTTGCTGAGGATAGTGTATAAAGTCTTAATGTAAAATGATTAGGAATTAAGGTTTTGGATTTTAAGTTTTTACGCCATTTTTCATTATGTCTTACCAAACTTTTAAATATTTAATCGATTAGTTTTCTGATATGTGCTAATCCTTGAATTGAAATAGGGGAGAATCAACCAATGAAATGGGCAATGAGGTTGAGAGTGGCCTTATATTTGGCACAAGCACTTGACTACTGTTGTAGTAAAGGCCGTTCATTATATCACGATCTTAATGCTTATAGAGTCTTGTTTGATCAGGTAAAATTTGTATTTATTTGCCATTTTATATTCAAAAACTTGAGTGTTGTGATTAATCTTTTATATCGGGCCATTTTACTTGTCTATAGGATGGTAATCCCAGGCTCTCTTGCTTTGGCCTAATGAAGAATAGCAGAGATGGCAAAAGTTACAGTACAAACTTAGCTTTCACTCCTCCAGAGTACTTGAGAACTGGTATATACTGAACTACTTTTCGCATTTTAGGTACTTGTACTTTTGTTTCATCATGTGTTTTTGAGTTGTACTTTCGGTAATATTGTCGTGCAGGAAGGGTGACTCAAGAAAGTGTAGTTTACAGCTTTGGAACCATGCTGCTAGATCTTCTAAGCGGCAAGCATATACCTCCAAGCCATGTATGTTTCATATGATTTAAGAGAAGTTTAGTATGTTGGTATTAGGGGTGGCAATTTGGGTCCATAAATATATTTGGACCCAAACCTAACTAGGTTTCCAATGGGTTGGGTGCTAACATTTTAAAATTGTAGTTCCAATTGGATTGGTGGTTAATAATAATTGGGTCCAATCGGGTATAAAATTGGGCCCAATTTGGGTCCAACCTATTTACACTTTTACTCAATAATATTTCATTTCCATCTCAACACTTCACCACTTAAGAACCCTAATTTCCCTTCATTTTCTTCCTTCATTTATTCTCTCTATATCACTTCCATCTTGGGTCCTTATTGGGTCCAACTATAATGCATATTTTTTGACATTGGATCCAACCCACTTTAAACCCAACCCAGATGGACCCAACCCAAACCCGACCCAATCAACCCAATTGCCACCCCTAGTTAGTATGTTCATCATGTTAATAAGACCTGAATTTGAATCTCGACTCTTGTATATAGGCACTTGATCTCATTCGTGGCAAAAACTTTCTGATGCTCATGGATTCTTGTCTCGAGAGTCATTTCTCGAATGATGATGGAACTGAGTTGGTGCGTTTAGCCACACGTTGTTTGCAATACGAAGCACGAGAAAGGCCTAATGTTAAGTCTCTTGTCACTACTCTTGTGCCTCTTCAGAAAGAAACTGAGGTAAAGTTCAAATAATATAGTTCACTTTCTGCAGCTTTAAATTGTTTGAATGATTATTATGAAGGAATTTAGATGGATATTTATCTTGTTTGTGTGTGAAATAGGTTCCTTCTTATGTTTTACTGGGAATTCCACAAGGCAATGCAAACAATAGTCAACCACAGGCGTTGACTCCGATGGGTGAAGCATGTCTTCGGATGGACCTCACTGCCATACATGAAATATTGGAGAGAGTTGGATACAAAGATGATGAAGGGGTCGCTAATGAGGTTTCATTTTCGTAAAATTTATATATTTCCTGATCTTATATCTTTCTATCAAACGAAATAAATTTTAGAAGTAGATTAACTATGTAATATATATATATATATATATTTATGCAGCTATCTTTTCAAATGTGGACAAATCAAATGCAAGATACCTTGAATTCAAAGAAGCAAGGGGATGCTGCTTTTCGGGCCAAGGATTTCACAACTGCCATGAATTGCTACACACAGGTAAGCCTATCAGCTGAATTATTTTTGCCATGAATTTACTCATTTTGCATGAATTATATAATTATTTGATCATGAAACATCTTTGAGCATTTCCACTAGGAACCCGGGATTATGACTCTTTAAGACAGTAATTATCGTAATGTGACAGGACCCACATTTGGTGTTACACCATAAACAACTATCATTTGTCTTAAAATCACTATGAAACATAATCATATTCAAAACAGAGATAACTGCAATAGGTAGATAAATGTATAGCATTGCTAAACATGGTCTGTGAAAATCTAAGCTGAACTGTTTCATGAAATTCATGTCTTTATACCATACGCCTCCTACAAGATCTTCGATTTCATTCTTAAGTTAGTTTTAGATTTCTGTTATAACTTATAAGGGTTTCACAGACATTCTTATTGCTAATTGTTGGTATTGTCTAGGGGTGGCAATTTGGGTCCATATATTTGGACCCAAATCAAACTAAGTTTTCAATGGGTTGGGTCCAAACATTTTAGCATTTTAGTTCCAACTCGGTTGACTTTTAATAATATTTGGGTCTTAAATTGGGTCTTAAATTGGGCCCGATTTGGGTCTAAATTGAGTCCAACATATCCTCCACTTTGAATCAATAATCTACATTTTACAGTCTACAACAACCCCTTACACCACTTTGATTCATAATGGGTTCTTATTAGGTCCATCTATAATGCATATTTTTTGACATTAGACTCAATTGGACCCAACCCACTTTAAGCCTAGACCAAATGGACCCAACCCAAACCCAACCCATTCAACCCAATTGCCATCCCTAACTATTAACCTAAAATTCAAAGTCTCGAGATTTTCTATAAACCACTTGGGGGCTTTTGCATATTATTTCTTCTGCAAGTGTGAATAAGATGTTTGTGTTTGATTGTAGTTCATTGATGGTGGAACAATGGTGTCACCAACTGTATATGCTCGTCGTTGCCTATCTTATCTAATGTGTGAAATGGGTAACAAAGCTTTAGAGGATGCTATGCAAGCAATAGTTATATCACCAGATTGGCCAACGGCATTTTACCTGAGAGCAGCTTCACTATTTACGCTGGGAATGACAAATGAAGCTCAAGATTCACTTAGAGAAGCTACAAACTTGGAAGCCAAAAGAAACAGACACTAAAATTTGTGTATAGTTTTGTTGTGTTTTCTCATAATTATTGTTCTAATGTATTTAGTCATTTAATCTCAAACAATCAGAAGATGATTTGTAATTGATTTGTAACACTTGTGTTTGGAATTTTGTATGTAAACTTCAGCTCTATTCGAGTTTTGCGGAATGAAAGTTAAATAGATTTCTAAATTTCTCCAATCTTCGATTATAAATGATTAATCCCTTGTTTGTTTATGTTTTCAAACTTTATTTTTCAAATTTTTAAATCACAAAATTCTAAATAAACATAACCCATCAAATTTTTTCTCCTTTTTTCAACTCTACTTTTTCAATCTTCGAGTATAAATGAGCAACTACCTATCAATTATATATACATTATTTCACACACTTACCAATCAAAGCATTTATTATAATCACTTTTTTTTACCTTCTCTTTCATACTTTACAATTTTTTATCCATATTTTTTATTTTTTTATTTACATAATCATTATATACACCATTAACACAATTATTCTATACATCATCCATCAAACTATCACTATTGATTTGACATGTCTTACAACTTTTAACCTATTTTTAAAAACATAAATAAAGGCCTACCATTTTCACACAAGTTTCCATAGTGCGCGATCCATGAGAAAATGTCAAAATTTTATCTCAAAAACATAAACAAACATAGCAACATTCACACTAAAATGAACCCTAAACATATCATCCTATTACGAATTAAACACAACGTGTACTCATATGAATCCCTTTGTTAATGCACCAAATTACAGTAAGCAACATCCTTAACGAAATTCGGGTCCAAAAATTTATTCTAATTACCACCTGTCATTCATTATAGCAAACATGTGGAACTAGAAACTGCAGTTACAAATGAATTTGATGAATTATAAACAGAAACCAACACTAAATAGATGAAGACAATCTTCATCTTTTTTAAGTTAATAAATTTTCAATTTCATTATAAACTAAATAATAAACAAAATGGTTCTACAAAAATCATCCAAAGCAACTTACAAGTATGCTAAATGATACCTGAGAGCTTGAATTTTTATTTGCTCAAAACTGAGCTTGTTGGGCCCAATATAAAACAGTTCATGTAAATTAAACTCGATATAATATACTAATGTGAAAGTATATCCTCTACATTGGAGACCGGTTGTTTCCAAGCAGTTGGCCGACTAAGTTGGTCACCTGCAATACATATACAGAATCACATCAATTAAGGGCTTAATACACAATGCTCAAAGAAGAAAATGGCTTAGGGTGTGTTTGGATTGAAGGATTTGAAATCTATGGATTTCAAATTCTTCAACAAATTCATAAAGTTCGTTTGGATGTATCCAAGTTATAATGGATTTCAAATCACTCGACATTCGCTTTGAGTTATTTTCTCCATAAGTACGGGGATTTCAAATGACTCCATTTTAGGTGTCATTTCAAATCCTTCCTCCAAATCCCCTCCCCAAATCCAAATCACTTAATCCAAACACACCCTTAAAGAATTCAAAAACGCAAATCGCCTTAACATGAGAAAGGTTTTGGTACACTGAAATATTATGATATTTAGTGAAAACATGAGTCCTAATCCACTATATGAAGAGCTTTATTTCAGGTTTGACATGTAAAGGGGCCTTAGTTTCATCAATCAAGAAACAAGGACAAGGGCCAATTTTTTAACCAACTGATCGTTAAAATCGCAAAGCATTAGGATAATTCAATTAGCAAAAAAGATATCCGTCAAATTCAATTTAAGCTTTTCGCTAAGAAGGTATTTCTGCATGCTAGTCAATAGAATGATTACGTTTATAAACCCGAAAGGTATTCATTGGAAAGAGATAGAATTGAACCATAACTAGTTAAGTATAAACGCCATAACCTAAAGATCTGTATAACTATTGAGGAAATTTTCCGACTCCTAAGGACTTGGTTCTTTTTTTCAAATTCGGAGGCTTATGATAAGAACACAAACATGCATAAATACTAATTGTAAACTGGTAAAAAATAAACATCAAATAAATCAAAGTTCCAAAACCAACAAGTCACCTGCCAATACTTTGAAACACAACGGTCAATGCAACTGTTCTCACCCATGTTCAACTCAGAATCCTTGTACCTGAAAATGCAAGAAATTCACTCCCATTAAGCACCCATTTTAATTGACGAAAAAAGATCAAAAAAATTCCAAATTGCAGATTCCTATAACTCGAGAGAAATTTGGAGCCTCAGAAACATACTTGTTCTCGACGCATTTGTTGAAGCATGTATGTGTAAGCCTGAATCAGAACAAATGCTTAATCAATTAAATACATCAGCAGAATGAGGATAAAAGTGTATGTATTAACATTGCAACATAAACACGCTACGTAGCATTAAGAAGTTCTTCCACTTCTCTGCTTCTCAGTTTGTGATAAGATCATAACTCACAAGTCAGAAAATATAAACTTACTATTGGACTAAAACGAAACAAATATTTAAAAAATGCAATTTTAGCATTCAAAAAAAATATTACGAGTATTATTAATTGCAGCCAAAAACAATACGTTCATCGAGCTATAATGAACTAATGCTATCAATTCAAGATTTAGCCTTTAACCCCTAACACAAGCAAACATAAAGAAGGGTTTTAATTTTACTTACTTGTTAAACATATCCACTCTATACTCCATCTCCTTCTCCATCATCCCAATAATCTGCACATAAAAAAATCAAAAACAATTTAATAACAATGGAAACATTAAAAAATCCCGAACCTAGCATAATTTTCAGCATAGAAAAAGTACCTGTTCTCTCTCAAAAGCAGATGGAGTGGTGTTTGGAGCAGCCATTAGATCTGAGATTCAGAAACAGAGAGAGCTAAACAAAATGTAATTACTTTATATTCAAATTGCGAAGTGAAATTCAGTAATTTTTTCAGGTTCAAAGTATAATGAATAGCTAGAAAGGGTTACTTAAACCCTAATTTGAGGCGGAGCAAAATAAAGGGCGTAAAGGGGTAATGTTACGCTGTGAACCGTCACAGCATATTAAGTTGCACCTTAGGGTCTTAGAAAATCAGCACCGTTCATCCAGGAAAATTATTATTATAGGAAGATTTTTAATTAAATATTAAGTTTTTACTAATTAGTAAGCAGGGATTTTTATAATATATAAATTATTAAAAAGAGGAATTTAATATATTAAAATAACTTATAAACTCTCTAAATAAATTTTAAAGAGCTTATAAATTGTTAAGAGACAAGAGAGATCGACAAGATTATAAGTTTGTAACCAAATTTTATTGTCCACAACAATAAAATGTAAAACATATATCAAATTAACTTGGCTTAACGAGTCCAATTTAGATTTTAGAGCCTATAAAGCTCAATTATGGTCGCATTTGATCATTATACAAGTTTAATTTAATACTCATTTTGAAGATAAATGTGTTAAGCTAAAACAATATGCAAGATCATATTCACCCTTGTAAGTATATATATAATCTTGCTCGAAAACGTATAACTACAAATCGATATCCAAATTATCAACTTAAATCTTGCATCAATACTTTGATCAGATATTAATCTACTCTTCAATCTTCATTTTAAACCCTATAAATAAACTTATAATCTGAAAATACTCAAACCCCATAATCTTTACATACATTTATCGATTTTCGACAATCTTCAACGATTTTCGATTGTCGATTTTCCACAATCTTTCACCAATAGACCCCTTAATCTTCAATCTTCATAAATAAAATTTAGAATCTGAAAATACTCAAACCAGAGAATTTCATGCAGCACTATGACTTGTTTGGCATAATCTTTACATGCGTTTTTCGGTTTTCGATTTTCGACAAGAAGGGTTAAAAACTAGTTATGAAGGGATATTGAAGTGGAAAAGCCAAGATATGACAAAAGCAAACACCATACAAGCAAGAAGAAAATTCAGAAACCGATGGCCATTTAAGCAGCTTCGAGTTTCTGTATTGGATGGTGCTAAAACCGAGGCTATAGTCTCTGTAACACCGCTACTAATCTCACTGCCTTGTTGTGTCGATTCCATATCGTTAGGGCCAACGACATTTCGTGCTATCGAGTTACAAATTTCGCAAATCCTGTGAACAAAGGAGAAAACTTTAATATAATTCGAGTTTAGTGAAATTACAATATATTGTCAAAATCGGAGTATAAACGAAATGAATTAAACATTTCAAGGAACAAACATACTACAAAGCATATTGGAGGAACATGGAGAGTATAATTTATATACGAAAAGATTTAACGATAAATAATGCAAATCGTGTCTCAATGGAGTCAATAATGCCTTAATTTCTCTAAGGATTGTTTGGATTGAGTTTAACAGCATATACTGCCAAATGTGCCAAAAAAAAGATTATGTGATTAGCTTTTAGATAAGATTTATGACTAAATGATAAGGTTAATTGGATTGTGATTAAGCTTTTTATCAAATCTTTAGGTGCCACTCTTTTTGCCATATTTCAACAGTAATATCACTAATATTACTTGATTAAGGGATCATCACAATATATCGATTTACTGACCAAATTTCTCTAATTTTATCATCTGTTGATCGTTAAAAACACCTAAAGTGACGATAAATTTTGGAATCCTAAGATATGCAATTGAATAAACAAACTGGATTTAACAGAAAGGGGTCAAAAATCTCCACTTTGATAAAGAAAAGGAATCTTAAAGCATGAACTAGCAACAACACTTCATGAAAATGACAACATAGAAAGATATAATAGTTGAAAGTTTATAAAATTGCACCAAATGTTACTTTTTTGCTTTCAAAATTCTATTCTTTTATCAGCATCAACAGAAAAAGCCCAACTTTATCAACTACTCATACAGATTTCAATATTCCCTTTAAGCAAAAAAAGACTAATACAGTGGACAAGATAACCAAACACAGCAATACCCTTTATGTACTTTTCTATAATCCAAAGGATTCAAGTAAAACAGAACAATGACAGATGAAATAAAAATGAAAACTTGCAGATTTAAATCACAAACATACACAAAATTCTTCGAAAAACATCGTGAAACAATCCAATGGGGTTCAGATTACTCACTTGTTTCCTTTGATTTTGAACCAAACACAGCAATACCCTTTATGTACTTTTTTATAATCCAAAGGATTCAAATAAAAATGAAAACTTGCACTTAAGTTGTGCAAAATTGAATCACAAACATATACAAAATTCTTCGTAAAACATCAATGAATTCAGATTACTCACTTGTTTCCTTTGATTTTGAACCAAGTCTCAGCACAATGCTTATGAGCAGCAGCTAAATCATCTTTACAAGAACACCCCAACTCAATTGCAATCCCAGAACCAGGGCTACTACTCACCAAACTCAGTTGACAAATCCTACAATCCCTCTCAATACTCTCCAAATGCACCTCCTTTTCACAAACCCCACTTTCTAAATCCACACATTCAGATGCATCACCTACAGATGAATCTTTCCTAGACTCCAAATCTTGGCCGTCCAAAGTTTCGGGCCCACAAGCAAAGCTGTAATCATCATACGAGCCCTCACCATCAGCCGTGGAATAGAATTGTGAGTTGCAAGAACCCTCATCTGCATCTGAAAAGCAATCGCTGCCAGATTCTAAATCTACATGGGACATTTCTAAAGCAGCCATTTTTATGATTTGGGTTTTAAGACCCAGAAAGGAAAATAACTGTTTTGAGCTGCAAAAGGCTGATAAAAGCCTTCAAAATCGAAATTGTGAACTACCCATTATGTTGAATCCAACAAACGAAAGCTCTGTTTCTGGGTATTGCTTAATTTTAAGAATAAAAAGGCTGTTTTGAGGCAAAAAAAGAAGCATATTTAAGAATCTTGAAAGACAAATGTGGATTTACGAACTGTAAAAGTATAAATGTGAGAATTTAAGAACACATAGTATTGGATTAGGTGATCGTTTCAGCTCCCCATACTAGTTCTACACATACATAAATTAATACAGAGAGATGAAATAAATTGCGAGTGTTTCAGTTATATGTGGAAGTAGTCAGAAATAAGGTGAGTGAGAGAAAGGACAAGAACAAAAATCTACAAAGAAAAAGAGCATTCTTTAGGGGGTTTGTTTTGGGAACCCAATATTAATTTAATATTTATTTAATTGATTTATAGACTTAGAAATTAGTTTGCATATATTTAGTTTGTTACCCTCTTAACTCAATAATATTTTATAAATATGCAAAATTGCAAATGTGATTTTTTTATAAATATAAACTTATATTATTAGTTGTTAGAGCAAATACGAAAAAAAAATATAAAAAAATAGGAAACATAATAATTTGTGTGATTCGATATTATAAAGTACAAATATATAAAAAAGTTTAATAGCTAACCTAGTCTGTGATATTTTTTTAATATAAATAATTTAGTTCAAAAAATTGTTAATCTTAAATTTTAGATTTTATAGAATAAAACTTGTTGAATGAATTTTTAAGAGTGAAAAGTATTTCTATGAATTTTATTGGTTTGTGCAGAATTAAAATTAAATTAAACTGAAATTGGATGCTTGAAGCTTTGCCCTTTTCTTTTCCCATGTGGGGCAATTAATTTCTTTGTTTTGATTAGGTTTAATTATGATTAATTATTCCTCAAAAATAGTTTTTCTTGTACCATCTTGATTTACTTTATGCAACTTATACGCCAAGTTATAACCGTAATACTTTAGTCTAAGAAAATATTAATGATTATTTTAGGCACCTCCAACTATCAATTTTCCAAGTATAAATTGTCTTTAATGTTCTTATTTGGCCTTACTTAAAGTAGAGTATTATGAATTTGCATGAGATATAATCAACTAAAGAATGTACATTCTACCAAAAGTGATACAAATAAAAAATAGAAAAAAATAAAAAAACTTAAAATAAAACTTTATATTTAAAAAAAATCCATAAAATACTTTTCAATTTTACAAAAATTATAGTACAAACTTTTTCTTCTGAAAATCCCAAAAGTTAGAATTAATAAAATTTCAGACTAAATTACTCTTCATTTATTAAATTAATAATATGTGGAACAATTTTTTTTCATCAGTATATGTTATGTTAAAAGCAGAATACAAATTTATTTTTTGATATAAATAAATTAGTTACTCTTGTACCAAATAAATATTGTATGTTTATTTACATGCATTCGACATAATTTAGACTTTAGTAGGTAATTATTGAATCTCAATGCACATGTGAAATTGAATAATGATTAATCATGGATATAGGTTTGTGCGTGCATTATGGTCCACGGCAAATATATTAATTCGGCCCAACATTTTTTGCAGTGGTTGGTGAAGTGACCTTTCACCCCAATTTATAAAATACTTTTTAACTTTCAATTCACAATTGTATTAATAACTTAAATACAACATATAGCATATGAGTGTATCCTTTTTTTCCTTGGCAATTATGGATATTTTGGCAAAATTCTATAACCGGATACATTTTAATTTTGCCAATTTAAGTTTTATGATGTGTCAATGTTAACTTTTTTTAATGTTTTTGGAATTATTATTATTATTATTATTTTTCTGTTAATTTATATATCAATCAAAGTTACTTCATGTAACTTACTCTTATAGTTTCTATAAAGAGAATAAATCCAAACCGGCTCGGGCTCCTTAAAGCTAGTATAATTTCAAGTTCACCCGAGCTTTGAAGGAAAAAAACTCGCTCGGCCAAACAACTAAGTCGACATGTTTTTTTTTTTTTTTTTTGTATAATTCAAGCTTTTATGCCAGTTCTTTTGATTTTAAAATATTATTTATGGAGACTTTTGATTTTCACGTGGATTGAGTAATTTTATGGGCCGAGTCGTTGAATTTTTATCCAGCCAAAACTCGTATTGGTATAAGAGAAAAAAATGCACATTGACTTGTGCATGTAATTTGAAACTCGTTTCGAAACGATCATAATCATCTTCATGCAAGAGAGAATCTCTAGAAAGATTCAAGATCATATGAACCATTCTAACAATGACTTTTGTTTTTCACATGGGATGTCAGTTTTTAATACAATTACCATAAAATACAAACTAGATACTTACATATGAACCCAATCCTTATTCATCAAAAAAAAAAAAAAAAAAAAAAACCCCAATCCTCAGTCAGAGAACATGATCTGGTTTCCAAATGGGGTCTTTTTTCTGTCAAAACATTTCAAATTCTAAGTACATTTTTGCAAGCAGCCAAACAGAGCCCAAACATATGATAAGTTTCCAAAAAGTATACCAATAGAGCTTATTTACCTTTTTCTGTTATGGAGTAATAATCATACTGTTTTATGGTGGAATGAAGTGGGTAAGAAATAATCATACAAAACCAGCATGCTCTATGTTAGTGATTAGTTTGTTAAATAATCATGCTTCAGTTACATTAATTACACAGGATTAGATGATAATCACGCAATAATCGACACTAATATGTAAGTTTTATACCTAGAAATAAGTATTCAAGATCATAAGAATTGATTACTACAACATGAACAGTTCCTGCTCGTGTAAGATTGATCGTGCGAATTATAAACTTGGGCCAATATCACATAGGCCCAATATTACTAGGCCTCAAATGAAGTAGATATAAAAAAGAGGACCAAATACTGTCCAAGATTTATTTGAGCCAACATAATATAGGCCCAATCAACAATTTAGGCCTCAAATGAAGTAGATATGAAACAAAGGTCCAATACGATCCAAGATCAATTTGGGCCAACATAATATAGGCCTAATAAACAATCTAGGCCTCAAATGAAGTAGATATGAAACAGGGGACAAATTACGGTCCAAGAGGAGTTTGGGCCAATATAGGTCCAATATTAATCTAAGCCTCAATAGAAGTAGATATGAAACAGAGGACCAAATGCGGTCCAAGATTAATTTGGGCAAACATAATATAGGCCCAATAAATAATCTAGGCCTCAAATGAAGTAGATATGAAACAGAGGACCAAATACGGTCCATAATTAACTTGGGCCGATATCATATAGGCCCAAAGGATCTATCCTGGATTCGCATTTTCAATTCAAAGCCACAATGCCAAATCGAGGATAAGTGGGACCCACATTAAACCAAAAAAAGAAAAATAAAATCCATACCATTTATCAGCCTCACAAATCCCTCTAAAATCTTTATACAAAAAAACAATAAATAAATCAAAATTTTCAAAGAAAATTTTTAAAAAAAAATATTATCAAAAAAATACCATGGCTGTTACAACAGCCACAGCAACAGCTTCTCATCTCATCTTCTCCAGCTCCCAATCAATCTCACGTTTCTCACCGTTCCAAGCTCTACTCAGGCCATGTTCGGCCCGTATAAACGGCGTCGTGAGGAGGAAGCAAGTGGCGGCGGGCGGTGGCGGAGTGCGATGCATGGCGGTGGCGGAAGGGGCGGCGACGAGGAAGAAGAGTAGGTACGAGATCGAGACATTAACTAACTGGCTGTTGAAGCAAGAACAGGCGGGGACTATTGACGCAGAGCTTACTATTGTGCTTTCGAGCATTTCAATGGCTTGTAAGCAGATAGCTTCGTTGGTTCAGAGGGCTGGGATTTCTAATCTTACTGGTGTTCAGGGCGCTGTTAATGTGCAGGGTGAGGATCAGAAGAAGCTTGATGTTGTCTCCAATGAGGTTTGTGATTGTAATACGATTGATTCATGGAAATTTCATTTTTTTTAGTTTGTTATTTATATTATTGGTGAATTAGATGTATAAACAGAGATTATAGAGGAGAAAAATCATGAATATCACAATAATAAGTTAAAGGGCAACAAAATGCACTTCCCCATTTCAGAAAAATGGCATGTTATCACTAAATCCCTTTAACTCAAACAAGAGATTATGCCCCTGGAAATCTGAAATTGTGAAGTCCTTTGCCCTAAATCAATGTTTGAGATTATATAATTTCGATGGTGTTTGGCTTAAACTTATTTCAACTTTATGCATTCTTGAAAAACATCAATTCCAGTTAATTTTGTATGGGAAAAGATATCCTGGGGATTATGAAACCAGTGTCTTCTTGTGGGGATTATTTCTAATAAGCGTATAAAACGAGCGAACAAGGAATTGGTTGATGAATAATGTTTATGAATGTGATAAACAGGTGTTTTCTAATTGTTTGAGGTCGAGTGGAAGGACAGGGATCATAGCATCAGAGGAAGAAGATGTTCCAGTAGCTGTGGAAGAAAGTTATTCTGGAAACTACATTGTTGTATTTGATCCTCTTGATGGTTCGTCGAATATTGATGCAGCTGTTTCCACTGGATCGATCTTCGGGATATACAGTCCAAACGACGAGTGCCTTGCTGACACTGAAGCTGATTCCACGGTAATAAATTCTCGATTTCTTGCAATTTAATGCTCAATATGAATCTGAATATAGAATTTAGTGAAGGAGGAGGTATGTGGCATCATTCTTAGTATTGATTCACATGGAATTATGAATTTGAAGGGGAGAAAATCGTAAATTTCCTTCAAATTCACTCGGGTTGTGTTTGGATTTGAGAAATGGCTTTGAAAGAAGCATTTCGAGTGGTTTGATATTTGAATAGCTCATAATGAGTTCGAAGGTTTGATGTTGTTTGCAATTTGAAAATCATTCAAACAATCTGTTGTTGATGAATTTGAAATCCATAAGCTTTAGTGTAACATGTTCATATGCTAAATCATATCTTTGTGGCTCAAAACCGATACAAATCACTACAAAACGTAAGATTTATGAACAAAATTTCGATTTTTTGCAGCTTGACAGCATCCACCAAAGGTGTGTAATAAACGTATGCCAACCGGGGAACAACCTTCTTGCAGCAGGGTACTGCATGTACTCAAGCTCTGTGATATTCGTGATCACCATAGGCAAAGGCGTATACGCCTTCACATTGGACCCCATGTTTGGCGAATTCGTTCTTACACAAGAAAACATCCAAATACCAAAATCGGGAAAAATATACTCGTTTAACGAAGGCAACTATCAGTTATGGGACGACAAATTGAAGAAATACATGGACGATCTAAAGGACCCGGGCCCGAGTGGCAAGCCTTATTCGTCTAGATATATTGGTAGTTTGGTTGGTGATTTTCATAGAACTTTGTTGTATGGTGGAATTTACGGATACCCGAGGGACCAAAAGAGCAAAAATGGGAAATTGAGGCTTTTGTATGAGTGTGCACCAATGAGTTTTATAGTTGAACAAGCTGGTGGCAAAGGGTCTGATGGGCACAACAGAGTTCTTGATATTCAGCCAACTGAGGTTTGAAATTTTTTGATGATTTTTGGATTGGATTTCATTGTTTTTATGCAAAATTTGGTGTATTATGGTTTGTGGGGTTGAAAATTTTGATGTTTTTGGTGTGTTTTTCTGCAAAATTTGGTGTATTATGGTTTGTGGGGTTGAAAGTTTTGATGTTTTTTGTGTGTTTTTGTGCAGATTCATCAGAGGGTTCCATTGTATATTGGAAGTGTGGAAGAGGTGGAGAAATTAGAGAAATATTTAGCTTAAAGTGGAATGAAATTGTGGATAATGGTTTCATTTTTATGATTATGGAAACAATTTAAGTTCTTAATTAATAAGTTAATTTTTATTGGAAATCCTGTAAAGAAGAAATTAAATCATCGCTTATATTAATCTGTGTTTTAAAAAGCGTTGCTGGGCGTTCCCCAAAACGCCCGGGGCAACGGGCCCAAAATCCGATGGGGCGTACGCCCCAGGCGCCCCGGGAGCGCCCCGGGCTATGGGTTGTGCCCCATGGTTATTTGAACTTAATGTTTATGTTTTTAGTCCCACTTTAACATAGTTAATATTTTTAAGCCCAAAACCTTTTAATTGAAGTCAAATAATTAAAAATATCTTTGATCCTCATGTCATATATAAATAAAATCCTAAAAAAATCAGATTTTTTATACTTGTATGGTCAAATATTTAAGTTTTCGGAGTTTACATCTAAAAATTTGTTAATTTCATTGTTTTTTATCTTTGTTTATATTTTACCCTATTATTTTTAATAATATTTTATTTTATTTTTAATTAAAAATAGAAAATTCGCGGGGCATACGCCCCACACCTCGGGGCTTACACCCCCAAGGAATACGAAACACCCCGCCCACACCCTACACCTTTTAAAACACTGATATTAATATATTATTATTATCTTATCTTAAATTTGAGAAGTGAATTAAATGTGGCAATTTCACTAAAAAAATAAAATAGCGATAATATAAAAACAATAGTATTTATCATACATCTTATTTACTTACATCAACTTTTCATTGTTTAGATCACCATCTTTTCAAGCTATGTGATTTGCACATGATTTGGGTCGAATCTCCTTGGATCAAATTCTATCTAAATTGTTGACTATTGAGTTACACTTATTATCAAAATAATTAGATTATAAATTGGAATTTAGGGATGTTTTTACATATTTAAATATTAGGAACATGTTTTCTATTAGACCAAATGAAACTATTTTATGAGTATGGTTCGTACTGTATTAGTGTTTGTAAAAATTTTGTAGAACGAATTTATGATTGGTCGTCTCATAAATGAACAAATGAGATATTTAATACGTTAATATTCTTGATTTGATAATTGCATCTAGGTGTGACAATTGGGCGGGTTGAGTTGATTTTAGGTCAGTTCCAATGGATTGATTGTTAAATGAGTTCTGTTTTTAAATGGTTTTAAGGTGTAACCAAAATCAACCTAAATGAAACCAAAATCAATCCAAAAGGGAACCAAGCCCAACCCGACTTAATACTTTACATTTTCTTCATTATAATTTAGATTATTGATAACTAATTTGAGCCTAACTTGAAATTTAGTTGGACCCAACTTGAAACCAATTAAAAGCCAAATAAAATTTTCATAAGAATCAACTCAACCCAAATTGGGTTAGAACCGATGTAATCGCGGTTCTGGATCCATTTTGCCACCTGCCACCCCTAATTGCATCATTAAGCAGACAATGGGCCATGTGTCTTGAGTAGTCGGGTAGGTCAGGTGGTGTGATGCCCAATTTGACCCTATTGGATTTGAACTATCAGGACTACAGTATAATTTTCTGACTTGCGGAGGATCTGCATGCAATTTTTCTCGCATACCGTGTCAATCTAAATATTTCTTAATTATATAACTTTTAGTACCAGTATATTCCTATTTTAACAATTTGACCCCTATCTCCACCTAAGCTTAAAATTTCATCATTTTCCAACCATATTCACACAATTGGCATCATATCAAAGAGAAGCATGTCCAATCATTCACACACACACACATACACTGAAACACACAGACTGAGAGAAAGAGACGATGGCTGAAGCAGTTCCAAAGCTACGTTGGAACACTCTCAGCTCACCCTCTCCTTCAATCTCTCGACTCTCTCCTTTCCACCTCCGCCGTCGCTCCGGCGCCGGCGCAAAATCAAAAACCCAGTGCAGTTTCATCCCCAAAATCAGTTGCAGAGCCGTCGGAGTTGAAGCCGCGCCGGCAGAGGTCAGAATCAAGAAAAGCCGGTGGGAAATCGAGAGCCTGACGACGTGGCTGTTGAAGCAAGAACAGGCCGGCCATATCGACGCCGAGCTCACAATCGTTCTCGCAAGCATTTCATTAGCCTGCAAGCAGATTGCCTCTTTGCTTCAGAGATCTAGCATCATCAATCTTACCGGAGCTCAGGGCACCATCAACGTCCAAGGCGAAGATCAGAAAAAACTCGATGTTATCTCCAACGAGGTTTTTTCCTTTTAGTTTTACAGCCACAAATCCCAAAATCATTATTTGTTTATATCATATATAAAGTAATTAATTTCATATGTTCAGGTGTTTTGCAACTGTTTGAGATCCAGTGGACGAACAGGGATTATAGCATCTGAGGAAGAAGACGTACCAGTTGCAGTTGAAGAGACTTATTCTGGAAATTACATTGTAGTTTTTGACCCCATTGATGGCTCTGCTAATATCGACACAAGCTTGACCACAGGATCCATTTTCGGAATCTACGGCCCGGATAAGCAATGCCTTTTTGATATCGACGATGAATCTACGGTAGATTCCTGCCACTATTTCGCTAATCATACAATCGAAATTTGAATCTTTTTGTTTCTTATCATTATATTCGTTTTCATGAAGCTTGATCAAGCAAAAGAGAAGTGCATAATCAGTGTTTGCCAGCCAGGAAGTAACCTATTAGCTGCAGGATACTGTTTATATTCAAGCTCAGTGGTGTTTACACTGTCCATAGGGAGAGGGGTTTATAGCTTTACCTTGGACCCGACATATGGAGAGTTTGTTTTGACACATGAAAACATAAAGATTCCTAGTACTGGTAGAATCTACTCTTTCAATGAAGGGAACTATGATTTGTTTGATGATAAGCTGAAAAAGTACCTGGATGATTTGCGAAAACCGGGCCCCAATGGGAAGCCATATTCGGGCCGTTACATAGGTTGCTTGGTTGGTGAGATTCATAGAATGTTGCTTGTAGGAGGTATATATGGAAATCCAGACAACAAGAATAGTAAAAATGGAAACTTACGTCTCTTGTATGAATGTGCACCGATGAGCTATTTGATTGAGCAAGCTGGAGGCAAAGCAATCGATGGACGACAGAGAATTCTAGATATCAAGCCTGATAAGGTAGTTTAATATAATGCATGTAGAATATATATATATATATATATACTCATGAATCATGATACAAATTTGAAGTCGTAATGTCTGTTTTGCAGATTCATCAACGTACCCCAATATTCGTTGGAAGCCCAGATGAAATTGAGAAACTGGAGAAGTATTTGTCATGATATTTACTTGAACAAAACAGAAAGAAGACATTTCATTCATTAGTGCTCAAAAACACTGTGTTTTTATATACCCTTGTTAAATCTCAGTCAAGTAAGAACATAAGATCTATCATTAATTCTAATGCATTTACATAATGAATGAAGTAAAAAATTGATCATTTCTGGAAAATCTAGTGAAATGTTTGTCAGCATAAATAGTCATCTAGCTTGTTGTCCAGTCATTGAGTATTATTCTGTTCCCAAGAGTTTCTCTGATTTTTAGCTGCAAAGATAGGAAATATCTATATCAAAACAAAGCAATGCATATATACCCGAAATTTAGACAGAGGTCGATTAGCATGGAAACTTACCAGGACTAAGAATCGTGATACATTTGGTGACAGATCGAACGGTTGAAACTGAATCTGAACCTGCTTAGTAACAACAGAACCAACTTCAACATTTCATATCAAAAAGTGAAACATAAGTATGCATCAAACTGCACAAGTTTCAAGTTCTTACCCATTAAATCCATGTCCTTCTCACCAAGAAATCCTGACATGGTTGATGAAAACTGTGATGTAAATTGTGTTGCATCCATTTCAACATTTCCTGACATAGGCGACAACCTAAAATGGACATGCACAAAGATTTAAGTTATGGCGAAAATTCAACTAATAACAAACAGGGATTGTTCTTAAGAGGGATTAATAACAAATCAATTGAAACTTCATATAGAATCAATTTGAATTACCCTGAATGAGAGTCTGGAGAAGAATCCATTCCTTGATTTGAAGATAAACCCATATCGTCACTTCCAATATCAAAGTCAACTAGAAACTCAGAAAGGTTGAAATCGAAATCCAAAGCATCCAATTTTGAAAAATCCAAGTCAAGAATATCCCCTTCTTTCTCAGATTCAGAAGTAGATATACTATCAGGGGTTCGGTTTTCTGTGACCATTGGCATTTCAGAAGCACCAAAATCAAGCCTTCCTTTCGTGTTAGACCTCTTCAAATTCGTCTTAAGTGGTGAGCAAGTTGATATGTGGTTCTTCTCTATTGAATAATACGCTAATTGCTTGTTGGGACTAACTCTGATGGTCTCTGATGAGATTATTGTGCAGTTAGCAGACATCATTTGATGAGCAGTTGAACAGTTTTCTAACGGAGAATTAGATTTTTCAGTTTGAGAAGAAGATGCTCGAGGTGGCGTTTTGGGGATAGATGAATTAGCTGAAGGGGATATAGGTTTCTGATTGAACAAACACTTCACAACATTAGATCCATTGGGACCGTTTTCACAAGCAGATGATTGATCCACATAGTTTAAATGAGAATTTTCTTTGTTCTTTTCTGATTGAGGAACTAAACTAACATCTGCAAGAACAAAGGATAATAAATGAGCATCAATACAATTACAGGCATTAGGTAAACCATATTCTTTCTCGGAGAATTTACCTTTCGTTTGTGTGCATCTGCGAGATCTCTTAGAAATCACAGTGCCATGATTGACATCTTTGGACCCTTTTCTTTTTGTGATTGCAGGACAGGTAACTGGAGTAGAGTAATTTGTGGGATTTGTTCGAACGTTCAAGGGCCTGGATGTAGACATCATAGCTTGATTGTTGTATGTTGGATTGTAGCCTGAATAACATAATTGTTTAGATCACTATATAATAAATTGTCAATTTCAACTTGTTAACTCAATTGTTTGATGAAACATTTCTAACAGAATAATGAAAATTCAACTTAGGTTTCTGAATTCTACATGTGTATATACTAAAACCATTAACAAATCTACACAATTCCAAAACAAGTTATTTCACAAGTTCCACCACAAAACAAATTGGCATTGATTCAATTTCAACAGCATGTTAAGCTGACTCAATTGTTTGAAACATTTCTAACATAAGAATGAAAATTCAACTGATTCAGATTTCTGAATTTACATGTGTATACAGTATATACTTCAAAAATTAACAAATCTACATAATTCGAAATCACATGATTTCACAAGTTCCTCAACGAAACAAATTGGTATTCATTCAAGAAATTAAACCATACGAGATCCAAGTTCCATTTAATCTAAATCACAAGCAAAAATAGAATAAAATTGAACAAAAAAAATCACAAATCAGTACCTCCTGCAGGGGTCATAACAGCAAGCTCAGTCTGAGAAACAATGGCACCCGAAGTAACAGCAGGCGGAGGCAGCATCGGAGGAGGGGTAACAACAGTATTTCCAGCTACATTATAAGCATTCATAACATTCTGCATCCCACTAAGCAAATTCTGAACCCTAAATTTCTCCTGATCCAAACGACACCGTTCTTGATCCATCCACACTTTCTGCTCCTTCAATGTTATGTACTCATCTAATATTGCCCCCAGGCTCAACAAGCTCTTCGGAGCCTACAAAAAATCAAATCAAATTAATAAACAATCCCATCTCCTGCTTAAAAACAATCAAAAATTGAAAAAAATATATATTACCTCTTGAACTGGAGATTTGGCGATTAAATGAGATGCTTCAGATCGAAAACTAGAACGCGATTGAGCGAACCCATTATCAGAAAGGTAACGATCGACGATGAACGCGATCTGAACAGGCGTAACTTTGCCTTTACCGATACATTCTGGCCTTTTCGATCTGCTTTGCTTCGCCATTTTTTCTCTTAATTTTGTCAATTTTCTTCTGTAGAATAGATTTGTAGACTTATAGAGAAAAGCATGGAGGGAGAAGATTACGCGGGAGCAATTCAAATGATTAATTCATTTTTGGTTACGTAATAAAATTCAGGTGAATTTTTGAGCGGTTAAAATTTTATTTTCCCTCCAACTGCCAAATGGGTTTGGGCCGTAACCCGTTTATCCAACTGACTTGGATCCATTATTATTATTTCACGGGATAAATGCAAATAACCCCACGTGAAATTATTTATTAGCTGAAAATCCCCTGTGAAAAAAATATAGGCTAAAAATCCCTGTGAAATTTTTAAATTGCATAAAACCTCCTGTGAAAAAAAATTAGCTAAAAACCCCATGTGAAATTTTCAAATTGCATGAAACCCCATGTGAAAATAAATATAGCCTAAAAACACCCTGTAAAAATTTTTAAGTTATATTTTTTTCACATGGAGTTTCATGCAATTTGAAAATTTCACAGGGGGTTTTATGCTACATTTTTTTCACATGAAGTTTCATGCAGTTTAAAAATTTCATAGGGGGTTTAGCCTATATTTTTTTCACATGGGTTTTCAGCCAATAAAATATTTCACCTGGAGGTTATTTGTATTTATCCCTTCTTTCACTTATTTTTTTTATTTAACCCATTCTTTATTTTATTTTTAAGGAAACTTATAGAAGTTAGAACCCGCAATTATTATGAAATTATAGAAAAATCTCCTTTTTAAGAAATTATGTAAAATAACTCGTGATAAATAATCTTAGAATTATATTTTAGGTGAATTTTTTTAACCATTGGGCTTAGAAAGCCTTACGGAGCCAGCCCTTAAGGCTGGTGGGCCAAATTAGCCCGATCAATTTTGGATTTGGGCCGATTTGGCCCAGTACATTTATTTTTATTATTTTAATATTATAAATATATAATCTATCATTTTTATTTTAAAACAAAGTGTAGCATAGTCAGTAAAATGTGATTTGGGAAGTTGAAACCTCTTTCTTTTCCACTATTTTATTTATTTATTTATTTTTGCAAATTAAAGTACAATCAACGTAAATAAAAAAATAAAAAAGAGTCGGCCGGTTTTGGCCCTTTTATAAGGAGCCAAAACCGGCCTGCCAGTCCTAAAGGGTCAGGTCCTTCTTAGATAAATGGGTCATAATGGACTGATCGAATTATTTCATTTAGAGGCAGCCCATTAGTATAAGAATAACATCTTCTACGTATGAAACTTTTATTTCACGTTAAATTCAAGTTCGAGCTTAAAAATCGAATTTGTACACCTAACCTAATGATATGATTGTCAAGGTTTGAGGTAGACATGACATTGTTAGGCATGTGAAGCAATTATTTTATTTGGTGATTTATGTGAAGCAATTATATTTTTGCATTTAATAAATCAATTTTGTCACCAAACCATAAATATAAGGCATTTTGGGAAGATAAACATTGCCCATAAATGTTTGGTAAATACTTTTGCCAAACGATGAGGACAGAATTTTCCATAAATAAGTGACCAAAAGTTATATGTTCTTTATCTCACCAGCTGGAAATTAAATAATATATAAGTATTGGGGTCCAAAGTTTGGTACCATTAATGGCATTAATTGCTCTTGGTGAAAAAAATTGGATATAAATTTTTTATTTTAAATTATATTTTATGTGTGTGATTTAAATATATATTCATTAAGAGACATTTAATATGTATAAATGTTTTTATTGAAATAGAAGATGAAATAAGTATTTGGAATAGAAAGTTTTATGTTAAAAAAATATGGAATGAGTATCCGCACGAACCATTAAAATATAATATTAACCAAATTATTAAGGACCATATCTGTTATTTTTTATATAATATTTAGGTCCTTGTGATGAATTTAAATATTCTACTTTAATTTATTATGTCCTTTGAGTTGCATATGCATGTTTATAATTTTTTGTCATATGAATTAATGCTTGAGAATAAATAAATATACTTGATATAACTCGTAAAATGCTTACGGGCCAAATCAAGCCGAGGCTCGGATAAGACCTAGTAGGGTCGTATAATGGATATAGACTGCACTCAGATGTAATGAGCTACCTACGTACCTTTCTATTAGGATCAAGTCTAAACGTAATTCAATGTTGTGATTAAGGTCATATACGAGGTTCTTAACTCGGTTTATAGAATAGTGGGAACGTACTATCAGATCGTACTATGTACTCTCGAGATACTGTTCAGTTAGTCCAAAAGTCCTTTTCCTAATATTAAATGGCGCTATTTATAGGCACAGTACCCTGTGTACGGACGATTGCGGGATATGCGGGATGTCCTACACGTGTCCCTATGTCGTATACATAGGGTACTGTGCCTATAAATAGCGCCATTTAATATTAGGAAAAAGACTTTTTGACTAACTGAACAGTACCTCGAGAGTACATAGTACGATCTGATAGTACGTTCCCACTATTCTATAAACCGAGTTAAGAACCTCGTATATGACCTTAATCACAACATTGAATTACGTTTAGACTTGATCCTAATAGAAAGGTACGTAGGTAGCTCAGTACATCTGAGTGCAGTCTATATCCATTATACGACCCTACTAGGTCTTATTCGAGCCTCGGCTTGATTTGGCCCGTAAGCATTTTACGAGTTATATCAGGTGGCGCCGTCTGTGGGAACTTACTTGAAGATCGCTGAAATCATGAATTCAACCAATGCTATGGACAATCAAGACAATACCCCGAATGAAGAGACTCCCTTAGCCAGGAATGTCGGGATTGGATCAAGTACTCTGATCACTTTGACCTAGGAAGAGCTGGATCGTAGAGTCCAGCTGCAAGTGGAAGAAATGCTGAGAGCACGTGCTGAAAAGGCTCCAATCGCACCTCGAAGACTGTTCATTGGCGAGCCCAATCTCGAGAAAGAATTTGGAAGTGGCAGCCGAACGCAAGCTCCGGTGGAAGTCGCCGAGGACGCTCCCAGGCGAGTCAGGAACGTCACCGCTCTCATGGCTCGAAATGCACCATTCTCTGAAGAAATAATGATGGAGCTGCCAGATAAGAATTTCTCAATGCCCATTCTGCCGAAATACGATGGTACTGGAGACCCCATACCTCATGTAACTTCATTTGAACTGTTGATGTCTTTTCAGGACTAATCTGAAGCTGTCAATGCTCGAATCTTTGTTTCAACTCTCACTGGGCGAGCCCAGGATTGGTTTACAAGCCAATGCAGGGGATCCATCGTCTCGTACCCTCAGCTGATCCGCAAGTTCGAGAATCATTTTGCCAGTAACAAAAGGGCAAAGAAATCAATATCAATGATCATGAGTCTAAAACAAAGCTCCACAGAAACATTACGAGCTTTCATGCATCGCTTTAATCAAGAGATTCTTGGCTTCCCAGATTTAAATCACGATTTGATTATCACCATTCTCCTACGAGGCCTGCTAGTAGGACCTTTCGCCGATGCTATTGCGCAACAGGCCCCGAAATCCCACGAGGAGATGATGGAAATGGCAACGGCATACATAAACCAAGAGGAAATGAACAAACTAAAAAGCACCGAGAGTGATCTCCCCATGAACTATCCGAGCAGGGATAGAGGGGAGGGAAACTCCGAGGATGCTAGAAAGTACGATTCATACGACCCACGAAAGGGTAAACATGAGGATAGAAATGATCGTCAGGATCATAAATCCCACAAAAAGCGCGAGCGAATATCGAAGTACGAGCATTACACATCCCTGAACGCGACGAGGCGACAGGCACTATACGCTATACAAAACTCCAGACACTATGAGAAAATTGTACGACCAAAATCCCTAAGACATGTGTCCAGAATGGGGTTAGAGCACTATTGTGAGTTCCACAAAGAACGTGGTCACGACACCGAAGATTGTTTTCAATTGAAAGATGAGATCGAACGACTGATCCGAGAAGGTTTCCTACGAGACTTCGTAGAGCAAAAAATAACTGAAGCAAGACGATATGAGCAACGACAAATTCAAGAACGACCTAGAAGTCGTTCGAGAGAAAGGAGAGATGTACGTGGCAGAAGTAGAGACAATGCCGATGACAGGTATAACAAATATGGCCGAAATGATCGGCGTCAAGGGACGGTAGAACGTAGACCTGAGACTGGAAACCAGCCTTTCCGAGGTAACATCTTTGTAATATCCGGAGGCCTAGATGGTGGAGATTCATCCAGTGCCAGGAAAAAGAGACTTCGCGAGATACGAACTGAAACTCGAAGGCAAGGAGCCCATGAAGTTATGGCATTATCTCGGCATGACGAGCCCATAACTTTCACTGATAATGATTTTGAAGGAATGATGATGCCTCATAACGATCCTATGGTGATTACGATGGACGTGGCTAACTACGCGGTCCATAAGGTTTTGGTGGATACCGGAAGTTCTGCCGACATAATTTTCTGGGCAGTACTCGAGAAAATGGGCCTGACATCAGTTGATATGCGACCCGTTAACACTACATTTATTGGATTTACAGGATCGCAGATAATGCCAAAGGGTTCGATTGAGCTGGACGTATCGCTGGGAACGAATCCGAAGAGAAAATCTATGAGAATCAACTTCTTAGTCGTAGATTCGCCGTTTGCATACAACATGATTGTAGGGCGACCAATGCTGAATAAATTCGAAGCGGTCGTCTCCACCCTACACCTGAAGATGAAGTTCAAGACTAAAAACAGCATTGGGGAGATGAAAGGGGATCAGTTAGAGGCCCGTCAATGTTATACGACCTCTTTGGAACCAAAAATCCTAAAGAAACAAAGAGAAATACCAGATATCCATGTCATAGAGTTTGCAGCCACTGAACTCATTTCTAAGATAGATCTTGAAGAGAAAGAATGGCACGAGACAGAAAAGAAAAAACGAGATCGAGGCAAGTACAAACCCGAGGCACCAGATACAGCAGTGAAACCATCAGAACACAAAACTATTCAACTCTTCCCAAATGATGCAGAAAAAATTACGAGGATTGGTGGTGAACTGAGCCCTGAAATGGAGAAGCAGCTCACTGAATTCCTACGAGCCAACACTGATATTTTTGCATGGACAGCTGCCGACTTTAAGGGCATTGACCCCGAAATCATCGAGCATCGTTTGAATATCGACCCAACGGCTAAACCAGTTAGGCAAAAAAGGAGGAATTTCGGCCCTGAGAGAAATGCTATCATCGAGGCAGAAGTGAAGAAGCTGCTAGATGTAGGTTACATTAATGAGATTCAGTTTATTGATTGGCTAGCAAATGTTGTAGTCGTTCCAAAGAAAGATGGAAAGTGGCGTATGTGTACCGATTTTACTGATTTAAACAAAGTTTGTCCTCGTGACCCTTATCCCCTGCCTCGTATAGATTTACTCGTAGACTCCACTGCTGAATGCGCAATGCTCAGTATGATGGATGCATTTCAACGCTTTAATCAAATAATGATGGCCAAAGAGGATCGTGAAAAAACCTCATTCATAACTGATAAGGGCGTATATTGCTATAACGTAATGCCCTTTGAATTAAGAAATTCCGGAGCAACTTATCAAAGACTCGTAAATAAAATATTTGAAAAAGAAATCGGTCATTCCATGGAAGTATATATCGATGATATGCTCGTAAAAAGTACAAAAGAACAAGATCATTTAAAACACTTAAAACGAGCATTTCAAATTATGAATCAATATGGTATGAAGCTCAACCCAACCAAATGTACCTTCGGAGTATGAGGCGGAAAATTCTTGGGTTATCTCGTCACATAACGAGGTATCGAAACCAATCCCGAGAAAATCGAAGCAATTTTAAAAATGCCAACACCAAAAACAATCAAAGATGTACAAAGGTTGACGGGTCGTATGGCCAGCCTTAATCGATTCATTTCAAAATCAGCGGACAAGGGCCTTCATTTCTTTAAAATTCTGCGCAATATGAAAAAATTTCAATGGACAAACGATTGTGACGCAGCTTTCACGAATTTAAAGCAATATCTGATGTCACCCCCCTCTTAACAAAACCAATTCCCAACGAGCCTCTCTTCCTATATTTGGGTGTTTCAGAAGTGGCTATCAGTGCCGTCCTTGTACGAAATCAGGACGGAGACCATCGCCCCATCTATTATGTTAGTAAGTTAATGCAGGGGGCAGAGCTGAATTATACGACCATAGAGAAATGGGGTTTGGCGTTGATCACTACGGCTCGAAAACTTCGACCATACTTCCATGCTCACCACATCATCGTATTGACAAACCAACCCTTAAAACAAGTATTGTCCAAACCAGATGTTTCGGGTCGTATGATTAAATGGGCGATTGAATTGGGAGAATTTAGCATAGAATACAAACCTCGCATAGCAATCAAAGCCCAAGCTATCACTGACTTTCTTTCAGAAGTGCCAGTAAATAGTGTCGTAGAAGAACACACGATACCTAAGCCTTGGTTATTGCACGTAGATGGCTCGTCCATGGCTAAACGAGGTGGTGTAGGAATTTGGATTCAATCTCCAACGGGAGAAGACATGGAAATTCGCAATCAAACTGGATTTTGATGTTACGAATAATCTATGATGCACGGACACGGGACACGGGATACGGCGCACGACACGACACGGACACGGGACACGATATTTTAAAAAATGTTAGGACACGACACGGCCTCGAAACTGCTAATAAAATGTGTATATATAAAATATACATATATATGTTCATTAATTTACGTTAAATATATAAATTAATCTTTTCATTCTAATTTAAAAGACTGGTTAGACATATAAACTATAAGAATGACTATTGTACGTTACAAATTTGTATTTACTTTGTAAAATTATATATGTTTGAAAGAAAAATACATATTTCAGTTTTCAAAATCACAAAAAATAAGTGATATAACATCAATTGTCACAAATAATGCATACATAGTAGACATACCATCTAATTGCATCCATTACGGTGTTCATATTTTATTTTTTTTCATTTTATATAAGCAGACAAATTTATTTTTATATTGGACACGGTATCAGGAGTGTCGGACACGGTGTCGGGGAGTGTCGAACGAGTGTCGTGTCCGATCAGGTGTCCGACACGACACGTTGTAATTTTTTGAAGTGTCCGTGCATTAGAGCGAATAATGAGGCAGAATACGAAGCGTTAGTTGCCGGATTAAAATTGGCAGCCTCCTTAGGTGTGACTCACCTACATGCATTTACAGATTCGCAACTAGTGGCAAAGCAATTTGGGGGTACATACGAGGCCCGGGAAAAATCGATGAGCAAATATTTAGCAAAAGTCCAGGAGTTAATGAAATCATTCACACAGGTGGAACTCTTACAAATACCTCGAGAAGAGAATGAAAGAGCCGATGCGTTAGCCAAATTTGGAAATCAATCCGTCGGCATAAAAAGCCGAACAATTACCATATTGGTATCGAACGAGGCTGAGATCGTCGACAAACCAATGGCAGCCCCAATACTTGATAATTTCGATGATTGGAGGGTGCCTATCTTTCGATATCTGTCATCTGGGACACTTCCCGGGGATATGTTGGAAGCAAAACGACTTCGACACAGGTCAACTCGCTTCACTACGAAGGACAACGAGTTATACAAAAGATCAATTACGGGGATACTCTTACGATGTTTGTCCGAAGACGAGGCAAAAGCTGTACTAAGAGAGATCCACGAAGGAAGTTGTGGAAACCACTCTGCAGGACGATCCTTAGCTCAGAAAATTCTGCGCCAAGGATTTTACTGGCCTACGATGGTCGAGGATGCTACAAAATTCTCCCAATCTTGCAAAGAATGTCAAATGCACTCGAATATAATTCATAAATCAGGAACCCCTATGGAGGCAATTACAATTGCATATCCATTTGACCAATGGGGAATTGATATCCTAGGTTGCTGCAAATTTTCTTCTCCATATGTTACACTAATTCAATCGAAGACTACTTAAACATTGAATCTGTATGCATGCAGGACCATTCCCACAGACGGCGCCACCTGATATAACTCGTAAAATGCTTACGGGCCAAATCAAGCCGAGGCTCGGATAAGACCTAGTAGGGTCGTATAATGGATATAGACTGCAGTCAGATGTACTGAGCTACCTACGTACCTTTCTATTAGGATCAAGTCTAAACGTAATTCAATGTTGTGATTAAGGTCATATACGAGGTTCTTAACTCGGTTTATAGAATAGTGGGAACGTAATATCAGATCGTACTATGTACTCTCGAGGTACTGTTCAGTTAGTCCAAAAGTCCTTTTCCTAATATTAAATTGCGCTATATATAGGCACAGTACCCTATGTACGGACAATTGCGAGATATGCGGGATGTCCTACACATGTCCCTATTTATAGGGCGACACCGGGTTTGACCCGATATAAACACGCGGGTTAAGTAGTGTATTGCAAATATGTATAATTAAATTAGGGACCTTTAGATAAATATGCTATAATATTTGTATCAAGGTCGTAAGGTCTCATACGAGGCTTCAGGGTTTGTGGGTTCAGGCTCGTACAACCCTTATACGAGGTTATACTATATCAATACTTAAAGACACATTTATAGAATGAAACACAAAGTAAATGAAGAATCCAGAAGTTGGTTGAGACTCGTGAGGATTAATAAATTCGTTGAAATGCATATGATTTAATAATTCATGTAATATATGATAGGTGCATATGTTATTTTTCCTATTTGTACATGAATAAATAACAAGAAAAATATTATATATCATTATTTAAATATCATTTATTTTCCATCGATAATTGATTAAAAAGTATGAATGTTACAAATATGTTAAAATTAATTAATTGTAAATAGTTTCTTACTAAAATTAAGGGAAATAAAAATGTGATATTATAATATTTCCCCAATTAGTATGGTGTCAGCAAAATCCAACACATATTGAAAAGATTCAATAATAGAAATATGAACATAAGGTGCTTTATATTTGCAGTATTCTATTTTAAAAATCAGTGGTTGAGAATTTAATTTGTCACGTTACCTTCACACTTGAACAAATTACCTAAAAAATGTATAACACATATTAAATTAAAACCAATAAACTTAAAAAATGTATAACACATATTAAACTAAAATTACTAGCTTAGTAATTGACCACTTGACCACCATGTTGACTATGTATGTGACCATTTTTAAAACCAATTGACATTTTTTTTCTTGTATAGTAAGTAGTTCATTTTGACCCCCCAAAAGACCAATTTTAGAGATTTTGGCTTCGGTCTATCGATCAATTAGCGTTTCTTGTGTACAATACCTTATATATACATATGCTATATATATATATATATCGCTCGATTATAATTCAAACAAACTTGTGCATCTATACATTCAGTTCGACTCGACTCATTTATACCCTTACATATAAGTACTTAATTGATCAAAATCTCTTTGACACAAATTTCATTTAACATAATAAATCACGATTTTGAGTCGTAAAAAATAAAAGATAAAAATAGATTTTATTTCGAAAACTTAAAAAAAAAAAACAAATTATTTGATTTTAACATAATACATACAATAGTAAAGCTCCAACATATAGTTGAGCAAGACAGGGAAAGTTCGGTAAACAAATCAGTGAAGCGTCATCTTCCAAAAACAAAGGTCCACAACTCTTGCTGTCATTTCTGCCAAAGTGTGCTATATATATATATATATATAAACACAAAACATATATATACACACATATATATATATATATACATGAATTAGACCGTTGTATGAATCAAGAAGACAAAAGGGCACGCGTATATTATCTTTTTTTTATTTATTTTATTGGTATTTTACAAGAAAAGAAATATGTTTGTTTATGTTTTTGAGTAAAATATTTAAAATTTTCTCGGGAATGGCGTATCACCGAAATTCGTGTGAAAATGGTAGATGTTTGTTTATGTTTTTAGAATTTGGTTGAAAATTGTAATGTGTCAAATCAATGATGATTGGTTGATGTTTAATAATGATTGAATTAGTTATTTTTGTAATGATTATTTAAATAAATAAATATATATGAGTGTGTAAAATAATGTATATATTAATTGTAATTGATGGATGTGTAGAATGATTGATGTGTTGATTGATAGGTAGTTAGTATTGGAGATTGAAAAAGTAGAGTTGAAAAAAGGAAATTGAGATGAAAATTTGGTGTGTTAAGTAGATTTAAGATTTTGTGATTTGAAATTTGAATATTGGATTTCAAAAACATAAACAAACATAACCGAAGTGTTTTGTAATTAGAGTAAAGCTAAATTCCTTAAGTCCATGCACTTTTTATTATTCTATTAAGTAAAGATTATAAGTGGTATTAAAGATAATGGTACAAGTAATTATCACTAAATTTGGTAAAAGTACCCTAAAATAGCTTTTAATTAATAATGGGTCCTGCACTAAAGAGGCCACTTTCTCTTGTTTTCTATAATTAATTATTTTGTTTTACTTTGCCATCAATTGCAATTTGCAACACTAAAGTTTTCATTTTTATTACTTAAACTCACAACCTTTTCCATTTATTCATACAAATTTGATTTTTAAATATTATGTTTGTTAAATTTGATGTTGAGAGATTATTTTATGTATATATATCAAATATAACACAATTTTGAAGATATATGAAGTTTTTATATATGTACAAAATGCATTAGACATGGAACACATATACCTTGCTTCTTTAAATAATAGTAGCACAATTTATGTTTAAAGGCGAAGAATATTTATTTCGTCTTCTTTTCAAATTTTCTTAAAATAATTTTTAAGCTCTTACATAAATTTATTTAAATATTTTAAAAAAAACAACTTATAAACTCTCAAATAAATTGTTACGAGTTTATAATCTCGTAAAATAAGTCCGAAAACTCCAACTTTCTCAAACATTTTAAAATAAATTTAGTCAAACACGAACTAAATTTTAAAGTAATGACAAATTATAAAAAGGACTAGAGAGCAAAATGTGCATGAAAAAGGGACCATAACTGCAAATATTGAGAAGTATGAGGGCATAATACTAAAGAATCTTCATATTGAAATTATTATATTCCATCAGTCAGCAACCACTCGAGAGAAAGTAAATCAGACAGTGTGGCAGAACACAAGTAAAATCGTATTTAATTTCACTACCCACCATCCCATACCCATTTCCCAAGCTTTTTCTGCACCTTCTATACTCTTAATCTTCAAACCCTAGAATAATTCTTTAAATAATCGCTCTTAAATTTCGCTATACTACATGGGTTCTTCAAGAAAACCCTTGTAAAAATCCAGGATCAAAGACAAAAGAAGCACAAAGCTCTTGCTGGTGAAAAAACCCAGATCGAAAATGGCGTCGATTTCATGTTTCAGGTACTTATTGGCCTTGTTTTTGTTGAATTTTAGCTTGGGTGTTGTATATGCAGACCGAGATTTGGTGTTTGCTTTTAAGAATTTTGGTAAAGATTCAAACTTTGAGTCACAAATTGCTCTGTTTGGTGATGCTAAGGTTGTTAATGATAGTTCGTCTGTTCAAATTGCTGGTTCTATGGCTTATAGTGATGGGAGGGTTGTTTACAATAAGCCCATTAATCTTGTTAATGGAAACTCAAGAAATACGGTTTCGTTTTCGAGTTATTTCGTGTTTTCGATTTCTAGAGAAAATGGGGATGGATTGGCTTTTTTCATGGTTCCTTTTGGGTACCCTTTGAATGTTTTTGATGGTGGCTCAATGGGAATGTTGGTGGGAAAAAAATTGAAGTTTATTGCAATTGAATTTGATACTTTTAGGGATAAGAAATATGGTGATTTGAATGATAACCATGTTGGTATTGATATCGAAAGTCCAATCTCGGTTAAAACGAGCAATGTTTCGTCTATCGAAAATTTGGTGCTAAATAGTGGACAAAAGTTACAAGCTTGGATCGATTACGAAGCAAGTAGCAAAAGATTCGAAGTTCGTTTAACTAAATTTGGTGCGAAAAGGCCAATCGATCCATTCCTTTCTTACCCTATCGATTTGTCGAAAATGTTTAAAAACGAGAGTATTTCGGTGGGATTTAGCTCGTCTAGTGGAAACTCGACTCAAAAGAGTAACATATATTGGTGGGGTTTTAAGACAAGAACTATGCCACATTGGATCCACTCTGAGCCAATGAACCCCGAAAATTTTGTCGTAAAGGGCGAAAAAGTAAAAATTCCCAAGAAAAGTGATTGTGCTTCGAGAATAATTGGTGCATTAGTTTTTGGCACGGGGTGTGGGGCCCTCGGGGCGTTCTTCGTATTGTTCGTGTGGGCCATGTTTGGAAATAGGCGTCCGATTGTGCCCGAGGGATTTGATGAGCAATCGAAGGAGTTGGAGTACAAAAAGCTTTATGTTTCGTTAGATAAAACCGTCGAAGATGGTAAGAAAGTAGAGACTTGAAGATGAATGAAGTGTGTGTGTGTGTTTTTTGTTTGTAAATCCTCTCCATTTTTTTGTACTTGGAACTCATGTTCTTGGTTAAGTGGTTTAGTGTTTGGTGCTGTAGTTTAATGATCAAATCATTTCGATGTATTTTTTGGGCTTAATACTCTTGTTAGATTATGTTGTGATCATTGAAATACAGTTTCATATTGTGATAATCTAGTTTTCTAATGTTTCATGGTTACATAATCTGTAAGATTGTGAAATTGCTACTACATTTAAGCTATTGATATTCGAAATAAGATTTTTTATTATAAATTACATCTACCTTAATATATTTAAAACGTGTAATATTTTGACGTGTCAACTTTTAAACATCTGAAATTTAAGATAAAACAAAGATTTGGAATAAAAAAATTTATGTTATCGATAGTTATATGCAAATATTCTCTAATATGCCAAAGACTCCAAGTTTGGAACCAAATAAAGATTAAATTGTACGTATTGTTTGGAACCACCGGACATAAAATTGATTGTTTAATCTTTTTGTTCTTAAATGTTTTAAGAATATTTGAGAAAGCTCATTGAACCAAAATCCTATATGATTTGCAATACATTTTTCTTGTATAATAATTCTATTCAATTTCACTATAAATCAAACCCCTTAGCTTAATTTTTTTGCTCATTCCAAACACCTAAAATTTAATTTTGAAAATATAAATCTTGTCCACTACTACCATGCCAAATATTAGCCGATAATTACAATTTTACAATTGCTAGGTGTATACTCGATAGTTAAATATGCAATAATTGTGTCATAATTTTATATTTAATGAATGAAAAATAAAATATTTGATACTTGTACATCTAAATGCTTAATGCATGGAGAGTGAAATATAAAGATGGTGGCCCAATTTTCTTATGGGCCCAGTCATTCCTTTGAAAGTATTTATACGGATGCAGGCCCAATGAACTGGGCTGCATCTTTTTCCATCATAAGTTGGGCCTACGGTTTTTTCATCCCAAACAAAACGTGGGTATTATGGAATTTGTGTCTATGCATTTTACACAAATTTATGGGGGTTACATATTAGGGGTGCAACTCGGTCCGGTTCGGTCAAAAACCGAACCGAAATTTCGGTTAACCGAAATTTCGGTTCGGTAATTTTTAGAACCGAAAACCGAACCGAAATAGTTCGGTTCGGTTCGGTTTTTAACCGAATCGGTTCGGTTCGGTTCGGTTAAAACCCGAAAAAACCGAATTTTAATTTTTTATTTTTTTTTATTTTTTTTTTCTATTTTGATTTATTTTTTGGGTTAAAAAATTAAAAAAAAAAATTTTTTGCTTTCAGCTGAGTTTCGAACTTGTGACCTCTAGGAGAGACCCAAACCTCTTAACCACCTAGACTACAATGCATTCTTATTAATTTTTATCAATAATTAATAATATAATATATATTTATTTAATTAAATAAAAAAAATTCGGTTTTCGGTTCGGTCCGGTTAACCGACACCACAAACCGAAACCGAACCGAAAACCGAATTTTTGAAAAAATCATAACCGAAAACCGAACCGAAATTTTCGGTTCGGTTAAAAACCGAACCGAATTTTCGGTTTTCGGTTCGGTTCGATCGGTCCGGTTATTTTTGAACACCCCTATTACATATAAAGGAGTAAATATGGGCGACAATGTATAATTTTTCACATAATAGTATATATATATATATATATATATACTAGGGCATCTTCAATCAACGAACACTAAAGTTGAGTAACTTGTACGCCATTTTAGTATTGTATAGTAAATTTACTTCAATTATTAACTCTATTTTTGGATAAAATATTTTCTAAATTTCAAGGGCTAGATTACAAGAGGAAAATAAGAATAAGAAGCAAAAAATAAATAAGAAAACTTGTGCTAATTTTTGGCTTTGAGTAAGTAGCACACCAAGTTTAACACAAGACTATTTCTTGCACAACAAATGAAGCAAGAATTTGGCATGAATTGGAGTCGTCCATGTCAAAATATTTTGTGTGAGTATGTAGTTGTCCAAAAGGATGAATCCCCAACCCCAAGGGCCCCCCATGCCCCGGCTCGACAGAGCTATGGGAGGAATAAATCATGGTAACCCAGCCAATCACAGGGGCTAGACCAGTGCCCACTGCGCACAAGGAGCCTCCCTCACTTGACGATATTTCTATTTAGTACATGGATCAATTAAGCACAATTGTTTTAAAAAAAAAACGATCGAAATTGACCAACGAGTTAAATCATTGAATTTTGAACATAAAATTTTATTTAATCTAAACATAAGTAATTATCAAATATAATATGAGAATCTAGTTACAAATGAGATCGAAATTAAAATAACCAAATATATAGGACTAAAAATGCAATTTCCCTTATTATTCTTCTAATTAATACACGGCTAAAGGGTGTAATTCGTGGCACAACTGATCCCGCATCTCTCTTCCTTCATTCGCCACCATTCATTCTGCAAACATGCAGAAGTAAACCCTAATTTCATTCCATTCAAACTTGCGGGATATTCATGGATTAAATCCCTTTACCCCTTTCGCAAGAAAATTCACATCCCTTATTACCAATTTCCAAGAAGCCCACCTGTATATTCATCCTCTATATAAATCCCAAATTCATTTCAATTCTACTATCCAATTTCAGTTACCTGCTTTCAGAAATCTATTCAAAATGGGCATGGTTTTCGGCAAAATCGGTGTCGAATCCCCAAAACACGAAACAATCCACACCACAAATGACTACGAAATCCGAAAATACCCACCGTCCGTCGTCGCCGAGATAACCTACAACCCAGCCCAGTTCAACTCCGACAAAGACGGCGGGTTCAAAATCCTGGCTAACTACATCGGCGCTTTCGGGAAACCCCATAACCAGAAACCCGAACCGATCGCAATGACCGCCCCAGTGATCACCAAAGCGGCGCCGTCGGAGAAGATAGCTATGACTGTCCCTGTGGTGACACAAAGCAGTGGCGGATCGGAGATGGTGACGATGGCGTTTATATTGCCGTCGAAGTATGTTAAGGCTGAGGACGCGCCGAAGCCGGTGGATGAGAGGGTGGTGATAAGGGAGGAGGGGGAGAAGAAGTATGCGGTGGTGAGGTTCAGTGGGGTGGCGCGTGAGGATGTTGTGGCGAAGAAGGTGGAGGTTTTGAAGGGGTGGTTGGAGAGAGATGGGTGGAAGGTGGCCGGAGATTTTGTGCTGGCCAGGTATAATCCGCCGTGGACTTTGCCGCCGTTTAGGACTAATGAAGTTATGATCCCGGTTGAGTGAGTTTATAGTGATTGTGTGTGATTTGGTATAATAGTATTGATAGAACATCATGTTATTGGAGTTTTATTGAATATTATAGTAATTTTATTGTTTTGTACTATCAAGAGTTTAAATTATTTCGATTTGATTGTATTATATAAAATGAATGATTAATCAGATTTGATTGTATTATATAAAATAAATGATTAATCAGTAGTAAGTGTGTAAACGAGCCGAAATATCCAAGCTCGATCCTTATTGTACGAAGCTCGAGCTCGTGAGCTTAGGTTCCAGCTCGAGCCTCAACTCGAGCCGAGCCCGTTTGAAAATTCAAAATTTAGGCGGGAAATTTTAAAAGTTGATTTTTTTATTTTTATTAATTATTTAATATATGTTGATTAATATAATAATAAATAATAATTTATTAAAAATAAAAAAGCTCGCGAGTCTTTTTTTTAAAATGAGTTCGAGCTCGGATAAAAACTCGAGTTCGGCTCGAGCTGAGCTCGTTTGAGACGAGTCGACCCTAATCAGCAGTACAAATTCAACTCTAAAGTATGAATGAAAAAATGAACCAATAAATTGAATATTTGTACTTTGTGTATCTCTCTGTTTTGTTCTGTTTTATCAACAAAATTTAACTACATTTCCATCTCTCACCTCATAATACAATCTCAAAAGTACATCTTTCATTTTCACCCCTCCTTTCTTGCTATATTCTGGAAGGGTGCAGTTCGAACCCGGGTTTTTTTCAAAACACCCCTTATCCAGCTATTATCGAGCCATATCATCGTGTTCTTTACAATTTTTAGCTTTCGTTTTAAAAAAAATTAAAAAATTGAAAAAAAATGATCTATCTTTGTGAATCCAATCTTTGATCTAGTTCTTTATGCTTCGTTTGTTCCTTAGACCGATCACAAACACAACCCGGAAAAGGATTTGCGTAGAAATTCTCCTCTAGTCTTGGTATTTCTCCCGGTTTTCTCAAATAAGGCGCTCCGGTTCTATTGGCGTGTAATTTTCTCACTTTTGATGCAAATTCTTCCCAAGAAATCGAGCCCTTATCAAACGAATCAATCAGACTTACAAAGTTAAACCTGAAAAACGATAAAAGAACGAAACATATTAGTTTTCACTCGCATATAGTAATGTATAGAGTAAGCATGTGACCCTATTTGCGGGGAGAAAAAATCATATTACAATTTTACTTTAGTAATTTTGAGTTGTCGAGATTTTATACAAGGGTGTCTTGGTAATTTGCAAAATTTTAGGCTTCGTTTGTTTATGTTTTCAAATCCCGTTTTTAAGTTTTAAAATCACAAAATTCAAAGACACAAATTCTCATCTAAATTTATCATTTCTCAACTTTACCTTTTTCAATTCCATATATAACTGCCTATAAACCATAAATACATCATTTTACATATTTACCAATCAAATCATTTATTATACTCATTACTCTTCCTTATCTTTCATTCTTCACAATTATTTATTTATATTATATTATTCTTAATTTACATAATCATTATATAAAATCATTATACACATCATCTATCAACTGATTTGACATTTTTTTACAACTTTCAACCTCTTTTTAGAAACCATAAACGTTACCTACCACTCTCATACGAAATTCAGTGGTACGCAATTTTTATTTTAAAAAAAAAAAATTTAACTCAAAAACATAACCTTAGTAACTTAGGTAATCATAATACGAAAAAACTTAAAAGCGTTCGAGAAAATTACAAATACCTGTCGGGATCTATCGTCCTTTTGAACCCGTCAAACCTCCTATGCCCCTGCACCGCCTTAGCCATATTCCCATCATACGTATAAACGAACGCGTCGCTTTTCAAGGCTATAATGTAATCCAAAGCGGCAAGACGATTCTGATAACGCTTAAAAGGCTTCAACTCTTCATCCGTCGCAAGTGTCGAGTGCGAAAACACGTTTGGATACTCTGCCCGAAACGCGTCCATGCTGTGGTTACCGTATATTTCTCCGGCCACAATGTATATTCTTGTTGAAGTGGGATAGCCCATGGCCTTGAGGAATAGGGCAGCTTCCCGGGGCGACATCGGGCAGCCGCCTTGTAGGCGTTTCTCTTTGCTGTCGATCTCTTTTTCTTTCCAATGGTCCACGTTGTACCTCATCACACGAAGCTCCTCAGCCTCGGGGGCGGTCAGGTTGTGGCTGCAGCCCGTGAACGCTAGCATGTCCTTCTCGTACCTAATGTGTTTTTCGAGGTTAGTTGATTGATGATGAAAATAGAAGAGTAGATTATGATGAAGTATCGAATTAGGATGGTTCGGTTAATGTTTTGGACGTAAAGTGACATTTTGGGTCGTTTGTGAGTCGGATGAGAGCTAGGGTTGTCAATAGGCGGGGATTACCTGGACCCAGACCCACTCAATTGAAAACTTACCTGACCTAGACCCGACCTGTAGGCTTTAAACCCCACAACCAGACTGGACTCGGATTCGGACCCGATGACATTAGGTAGTTTGGGTCTGAGTCGAGTCCGAGTCCAACTTTTACCCGTAAGTATTTTACCCTAAAAAATACTCGAATTTTGCCCGAATTTTACTTTTTGAAAATACCCAAGGGTTTATACCCAAATATTACCCACGGGCCTTTTCCCGACTTGGACCGACCCGAAATGTAACCTGCCCGTCGGGTCCAACTTTTTTTTGGGCTTGTCAGGTATGCGACCGGGTCCGGCTAGAAAACTTTTTGTGGGTATTTTGTGGGTCCGAATTGAGTCTACGTATTGACCGCCCATTAACAACCCTAATGAGGGCGATGATTTGTGGGATTTACCGATTTTTACACTATGTCATAACGATAAAATATAAGGTTCATTGTCCTAAAGAATACAAAGTTATTACCTCAAGTGAAGAGCAATATAAGGTTCATTGTCCTCTTTCAGCCTATTCACCAATGTCTTTCCAAGTGCCTCGATCTCCGGCGTGTAGCGAAGAGCGTCATAGTTGGCACGGCACCTCAGTCTTTGGATAGACGAGGCGAGGCCGTTATTTGCAAGCCGCGAGTCGGTATGTGTGAACTTGATTACCTTATGCTTCTTTAGCAAAGGTAGTATTTCTCCTCTGTAGTAACTAGGCTGCAAGGTCAAGAATCTAAAGTTAGCTTAAGGTTCATGAAAACTAGAGCAACAAACTAGATATACTAATTGTTATTAAACCACTATTATGGTGGCAAAATGGGTCCAAAATCATTGTTCCAATTAAACTAGTTTAAGTTATATTAGTTCTTAAGTAATTTTATTTGGTTCCTAGTTAGTTCTAAGTTGGGCTCAACCAAATTTTAAGTTAAGTCCAAATTGTTTGCGAATATATTATAAAGAACAAAATACAGGGCGGACATTGAATTGGGTTGATCTTGGTCCTTTTCGGGTTAAGTTTGGTTCGCTTTTCGATTGAGCTTGATTTCACTTTAAAACCATAAAGAATCTGACCCATTAAAAACCAACTGAACCCAAATGAATTCAACCCGCCCATTTACTACACGTAGTTTTATACCTTCGACCAAGAAACGGGCGCTTTGATCAAGGGACTCTTTGATGCATATCGCGATGGCAACTTTTCAACTATCTCGATATCTTCTTTCAAAACATCGATAAAATGCCTCCAATCGAAAATATCCTTAAAATCACTGCCCAAAATCACGAGAAAAAAAAAAACATAAATCCCACTTTTTATCATGAAAATAAATTTTCAGAAATAGATATGCCATCCAATCTGGGCCATAAAATCCCAGGAGGGATCGAAATTCGAAAGTATTATTTCAAAGTGATGATTTTTGTAGAAACAAACCTAGGATCGGTCCAAAAGCTCTTGTGATCAAGCGAAGGAAGAACGAGAGTGGCGTTCATAATCTTCGCCACTGCAACCATATCGCATATCTGATGATCGAATTTTGTTCAATGGTCAAAAATACGAATCGATTGGCTAAAAAAATAACGAAAATCGTTTATTTAACATTTTAAATACTTACTCCGGTTCTCATTTGATTCAATCCTCCATTGGCATGAACTAAGATATAACCATTTGTAGCTTTTACAGTTCCTAAACAAATTTAAAAAACGTTTAATTTTTACGAAAAATAGCACTTTATTTAACAAGTTTCGAGGAAAATGAGGTTCGATTTTCATACTTTTGCGATTCTTCGGTCGATCTATACATTGGTAGAAGTTATCACTGTTGGGTTTCATCCATATTTCTTCAACCTGTTAAATAAGAAGCTTATATATTAGATTTATTACTCATTCAGACATTTATCAGCCAAAAGACATGATTTTTTTTTTTTTACAATCATTCAAAAATTGTTTTATTTAATGAATTTATGTGAAAACATCAAAAGCGTATATTAGATTTATTATTCATTCAAACATTTATCAGCCAAAAGACATGATTTTCTTTACAATCATTCAAAAATTGTTTTATTTAATGAATTTATGTGAACAAATCAAAAGGGTGGAACTTTAATTATTAAAAAAAGAAATAAAAATCCAAAAATTACACAAAATTTCTGGCTTTTCTTGTCTTTTGGGTTAAATCTATCTTATCCAGGAAGATAAGAACAGTGTCTGAACTAGGCAAATTGCAGTATAACGGTCAAATAATGATTAAAATTCCACATGGATAGGAATAATAGAAATTTAATTATATGAATGAGAAAATTAAAGAATAATAGAAAATTCAACGATTAATTTGTTGTTGCCCACCACTTACGGGTCAATTAACAACTCATAAATCAATCATTCATTTAATTGATTATATATGTAATTAATTATTTAATTAAATAACATTTTCCCCATACTCGAATGTTTGTTCAATGTTCAAACTTCCAAGTAAATATCATAATTAAACTTATGACTAGAAAACTCATTAATGCCATAAAAAATGACAAGGGCAGATTATTCTTCAACTTTAATTAAATTCCCCAATAATCTAATCATAAATGCCCAAAAATCTAAGAAAAAAGTGGAAATTAAGAGAACACAAAATCTAAGAAAATAAAAGATCATTAATATCACCACATCCTTTTGAGGACTTAAATAAAATCCAAAATTTGTCTATTCCCATTCTCACCACTTTTTAAACAAAACCCAAAACAAGAAAAATGAAAAACTCATTATTTTATATAAAGAAAAAATTACACTTTAATCATGTAAATATTTTTTAAAAAATCCCATTACTTATTGGAAATTAAATAGAAAAAATTCTTCATCTTAACCCATTTCTTGTAATTACACCACGATTATTTATAAATTCTTACATTTTTACCAATGCATACATTAAATAGATTGTTGTGATAAAGAATTCAATAATTGAGAAAGATTTTTGGTAATTACATAATAAACATAAAATATTTTATATGATAAAATTTTATTTTTTCAACTCACCGGAAATTCCTTCATCTGACGTTTCTGCACAGCAACATTAGAAGATGACTCTGAATCAAAAATGGCCTTCTGAGCATTAATCGAAACATCATTCTTAAAATTATGAATAAACAAATGATCATTAATCTCCGCCGCCGTGTCGCCGCCGTGCATCAAAAACGAAAACTTCAAAAACGCCGAAACCACCACCATCATCAACAGAAACCCAAAAATCGAACGGCCCATATTCTTCCTCGACGTCACACAGCTCAAAGCTCCCTTTACGCCGACAAAAATTTCTTCCGGCAACCTTTTACGCGACAAAAAATGCCGGAGCTGGTAAACGCCGCCGTCGCCATTACCGTTACTGAACATCAACGCCTCTGAATCTATATCGCTCTTTGAATGATCTAGTACCGGTACTTGCAGGTGGTCGTTCGGTTTTTCGTCGTCGGCTGGGCGGCGACGGTGGTGGGTGAAGGTGGCGCCGCCGTGGTTCGTACTGGAGTCGCCGCTGCTCGACATTTCGCGGAGAATACACATAGAATTAATGGGATTTGAGTGAAAAAAGGCAAAAAAGAGAAAAATGGAGAGAGAAAGAAAGAAGGGGATAGCAATGGCGAAGAATGGTGAGCCGTTGGTTTTGTTTTTGTACGTAATTTATGTCAATGATTTGTACGGCGGTGAAACAGAGATCAATGATTCCTTAATATTCTCAAAAATGAAAAATAAAAAGATGTTAATTTTGTGTTTATTCTTCTTACAATGGAAGAGGGGACCGTGATCTAAGGAGGAAAAGAGGAGATAGAAGATAGATTGACATTTATACTCTTATTTTTCCTTATTTAATAGTGGAAAATTGAATTTTTTTAAAAAAATAACTTTGCTCGAATTTAATTTTAATCTTATTCGTTGTAACCTTTTTTTATTTTTAATCACACAAGTTTTGAAATATATTCATTTTTAGTACAATAATAACAATTATGTTACCCAACTTTAAGATTTATTTTTTTTGGGAGGAATTTATTGTCAAATACATTCACACGCGAATTATATTCAATTTATAATAGTTTTACTTAATATCATGTGTCTTTTTTACACAAATTTTTCCAAAAAATTGATCAAAGTGTTGACTTAACGAGCTGTCGATTTTGGATGGTGAGATTAAATATGAGATATTTTTAAAGTTATTTATTTATAAATTATATTCATTTTATAATTTTTTTTACTGTGTCTTTCCAATATAAAATCTCTCCAGAAATCAGATCAAAGTGTTGAATTAGAGAGTTGTCGATTTTGGAGGGTGAGAATAAATATTTTAAAAATTATAAAATAAATGTGAAAATCTCATAATGAATTAGATATAGTTAAATTTAGGATAAATTATAGGACTAATAAAGATTAATTTTACATATATAATGGTCAATGGACAATGGGTAGTCTATAATTCCAAAAGGCTTTTACTTTTTTTAACATTTGTAGTTTTGATAAATCTGTATGGGATTGCGGGGTTGACTCGTGGGTTACTCATTTAATTTATTTGTTAAAAATAAAATACCCTTTTCTTTCTTAAATTGAAGATTGACATTTATATATGTAATTTGAAGAGATTATTTTGCATGTAAATGTAATAAGACATTAGATTATGTGGTTCAAAATAGGTTATAATGTTGATATTGTTAACTAGTCAATTTGGTTATATAGAATATAAATCTTATATATGGTTTTATTGAAGCTTTATACCAATTATATAAAACAACCATTTATTTTCTTTAATTATGTCATGATCATTATTTAATTAAGCGAGAATTTACTATATATATTTTGATTTTTAATAGTTTGCATATCATATAAAATATTAAATCAGCAAAGATTGTTCATAGCGATAAATTCATATTAATAGAAACTAAATATATGTTCCATTAATAGAATCGAACCCTTGTGATCAGATATATAAAATTTAACAGTTCCACTAATTCTATTGGGAATTGCACTTATTAATTATATATATATATATATTTATATATGGGAATAAGTTGTGGTAATAATAGTGAGGGCAATAATATATAAAGACTATGGTCAAAGTTAAGTGATTATAATTATTTGTTTGGAGAAAATAATTTTGATAAATAAGACAGGCACGATAGCTTTTAGAAATTTTTATCGTGGAGAATATAATTTGTTTTTTTGACAAACTCCAATAAGACAATTATATAATCCTATTTAAGTTGAAAAATTAATTACATATTAGTTGTTGGTTTTGTCATTAGTGGACTAATCCAACTCAACGTAAGAAACTTTTGATATGCTAAAAAAAATATTTCAAGTTCGATAAAGAAGTTTGATGATTGGGTATTAAAATGTTCAAAGAGTAATATTACTCAAAAATCCTATAATGGATGATTAATACTAAAATATTTAAGGGTGGCAAATGGGTGGATCGGATCGGATTTGGATTGGGTCCAATTGAGTTTGTAAAGAAAATAAGTTGGAACCAACAAGAAACCAAAATGTCTTTTCAATATGAATTGGGTCCTTATTGGTTTTGATATGTTACTATTTGAAAGTTAGTCGGTTCAGAATAGAAGTGTAAACGAGCCGAGCTTGACATTTTTTTCGAACTCGTCGAGCCCAAAGTTTTCGAGCTCGGGTTCAAGCTCGTGAGCATGGATTCGAGTCGAGCCCAAGCTCGCGAGCTTGAGCCCGAACTTGAGCCGAGCCGAAAATTTTCGAGCTCGGACTCGAGCTCGTGAGCATGGGTTCGAGCTCGAGCCGAGCCCAAGCTCGCGAGCTCGAGCTCGAACTCGAGCCGAGCCCAAAATTTTTGAGCTCGGACTCAAGCTCGCGAGCATGGGTTCGAGCTCGAGCTCGAGTCCGTACTCGAGCCGAGCCAAATATTTTTATTTATTTTTAATTATTTAATATATATTTATTAATTATTTAATATATATTTATTAATTTTTATATTAATAAAAATATAATATATATTAAAAAATAAAAAAGCTCAAATGACTAAAAATAATATAAAATAATTTTTTGATCTTATTATAAAAATTTATTTAAAGTATAAGTTCAAATGACTAAAACAAGTATGTGTTTAGTTCTTAAGCAATCACATATTCTCTACAAGTGAAATTTTAAATAAAGAAAACCAATTGGGTCTAAGAAAGAAAAAATGGAGAATTATTTCTCTCTTTTTAAATTGGATCCATTTGGGAACCAAAATAGGTCCATTATTGGAATCAATTTGGACCCAATCAAAAACCATAAGAAACCAAAGTCTTGAAAATTCAATAAATACAAAACCAATTGGAACCATAATTCTTTTTTTTAAGATCCATCCAAACCCAAAATTAATTGGGTCGGGTTGAACCCACGGTTCCGAAACCAATTTGCCACCCGGCCACCCCTAAAAATATTACATGAAAAATGTTTGAAAATTTCTCGAAAAAGTGAATAGAACATAAAACCATGAGCTTTTATCATCGAAAATTTTGGATAAAAATATAATTGTTGGTACTGATGCAATACTGTTCATACGCTAGATATGATGAAGTTTTTTAATAACTTTCAATTTTTTTTAATAAATTAAATAATAAAATGGTGTTAATATTGCAGTTTTATTTATATCGCGCGCTGACTCAAATTTATTTTCATATATATATATATATATGATATATCTGTGTAGCCAAATACTCACAATTTAAAATTTTAATATTGTATCTCATATTTATATTTTACAATATTATTTCTTCGTATCCATATCCGTGTATTATAAACTCTCTCTCTAAATATTTGGTTAAATTTTAAAATTTGCCTCATTAGTTTACCTATTTCAAGCATTCATCACTCCACCAAAAAAAATCCATTGAATGGAGCATGCCACATAAATAATAGTACAATTATTGAGATGAATTTACTTTCCATAAATAATTACAGATTTTAATTCATTGTACTTAAGAGTTTGTAAGCTAATCACTTCAATAATGCGAAGACTTAAACTAATTGACATTTGTTTTTATTTTTTAATAGATTGGTTTTATATTTCACTCCACTAAAAAATTTCTATTGGACGAAGCATGCCACTAAGATAATAGTACAATTGATGGAATAATATTAATTTTTTTACTAAATAATTACAGATTTAAATTCATTGTACTTAGAGCTTGTAAGCTAATGACTTCAAAAATGCGTAGACTTAAATTAATTTGATATTTTTTTTAATGAATCAGTTACATGTTATATATTTATATAATATGAATAGGTAATAATTGTTGCTAGTTTGAAAGTGTTAACAATTAATAATTAAATACTCATTAATCTTTCAAATTCAATATTCATTAAGAAATGTTTTCACTATTAAAACCCAATAAAATATTGTATTCAAATCTCGTGGGTTATTTCTTTGAATAATTAATAAAATATGTTCCCTTAGTTTACTTCTCATTTTATCCTATTTTTTAATTACATAGTGATATATTATAATATTATTAAATTATTGTGAAATTTATATATATTTGTATGATTAAATAAATCGTTATAAATCTCATAATGACGTGACACAGTATTATAATATGATATTATGAAATAAAAGATTAATTCGATAAAAACGAACCATATTGCATGCTGTGGAGAGTTGTACGTTGATGGCCAACCCAAGCATAGGCGGTGCGAAGCGAACCCCACGTACAACTGTTTTTGTTCTCTAATTAATTAATGAGCCACGCGTCTACCAAATATTATAAATCAATTTAAAATTTTAAATAAATAATTTATAATATTAAAATTTTAAGATTTAAAAATATAGAAATTAGAATATAGTACGTCGGTGAGTGGCCAAATGAAAGTTTCAAGTTTCAACACGGAGAGACAATAAAGATTAATCTCGAGCTTTCTTCTTTACTTTCGATTAAATTCTAATTATATAATATAATATAATATTTAATATAAAAAGGGAATTAAAAAAGTGTTTTTATTAAAGTTAAAAATCTCATCAAAAGATGTATACAAAATGTTGGAATCCCACTGACTCATAATAGATTATATTTTTTTCTCAATAAGAAATAATTAAGATTCTTATATAATGATTAGAATAAATAATTAACATTAATTAATGAATATTTATACTGCTCCAAATGTGTGATGGTTTGAAGCCCTTTTTGTCGGCCTACATACATAACTCATTATTAATATTGATAATCAATTCACAATTACTATTAATTTTCTTTAATATTTATAAGAACCCATCAATATATATACTATATATATTATTTTCGCATCTCTTTTTCAAAGATGTATGTTTATTCTGAAAATATATAAACTTTAACTGATTTTCGTTTACCTAACTATAGGAAACATGAATAAAAATAAACAAGAAAACGACATTAATCATTATTGAATTTAGAGTTATTTAATATTATTTATACTTTAATTTAATTATGAGTTTATTTTGTTTACATCTCAAATTATTTATGATTCTAAATTTCTAATCATTGATCAATATAGTATCATGATATTATTCCTTTATTCTCCATCTGTTCCATTTTTTATTTAACTAATAATGTACCTTTTAATCATCGGACTTCAGAAGAACTTATAAAAAAATTAGAATATTAATATATTATTGTTAGCTGTTAAGCAAATATTTAGGTATATATTAAATCTCACAGACTTAGGAAAAGTGACAGATGTGACGCATTAATAACTAGCTAAATATTGGCCAATAATACCATTGAATTAATGTACTTTTTTGATTTCTTCGAATTTTCCAAAAATATCGACTTATATAATATTTCGAGTCGGCTGAATAAATTATTTGCTTACTACTGGAAAATTCTCAAAGGGTCCCATAAAATCTCAATAGGAAATAATTTTCTCAAAAAATAAATACAAAAAATTAAAACAATTCGTTAATATTTTCTTCATAATTATGTATAATGGACATCTGATTTTTCAGTCCCACCTATCATAAATTTAATATGTCGATGGTGCATGAATGTATAATATATCAAGATATGATCTTTATTTATATTTATATTTCATTTTTTTATTTATTAGTTTAGACCTAACAATAAAAAAAGTATATATATATATATATATTCAATGATAGGTGTAATTGAACAAATAGTGGGCAGGCAACAGTTCAACAAATTCTTCTAATCATAACTAAAAATTCTCAATCCATTTCCGGGTCGGGTCGGGTCTCATTGGAGATCCTATTCTGTACCACAATCAAGGGTTCGTCGGTTCAGCCCACCTGGTTCAACCCATGGTTCATGGGCTGACCCGATGCTTATTCATACACGGACTTTGTTAAGAAGCCCGGCTATGGGCCCATCCTTTTATGGGTCATATATCATATTACACTTATATACTCATCTACAGACACTTAAAATTTCACTTGTTCCATTTAAATAATCAAATTCGAAAAGTTTATGAACACTACTAAAATTATCCAATCCAAGTACATTTTTTTAAGAGCATAATTCACGATCATCCCAAATTCTCAATAAATAAAAAAAAATTGAATTCTCAAAACTAACTTGGATCGTCCAAATTCTAAATCGATTGTAATTCAAATGAGACTCAGGTATCTTTACTATTAATTAACAGAATGGATCTTCAATCCCACAATGATGTACCAAAATGGTGTCACATCATTGTAAAATTCACAAGTGTCTTTTTATTTGAATTATTATTCATATTTTATTTTTAGAGGGACACTATTTTGGTATATTGTGGTATAGAATATCCGCTCCGACTAATCACATAAACAATTTATCCATTCACATTTATCTATTTTCATTTTGAATCGAATAATACATTTTTGGATTAATATAAACCACATATAAAAAACTCGAGTCCAGACAAATTTTTCGTGAAACTATTTTTTCAAGCTCGAGCATCAAGTCAAACAAATAGATCGACCTCATCGGCTCATCAATTTATTGAACCAAATCAATATATAGAGCCAAATTTACATCATATCATCCCTTCAAAACACAACACAAAACTCAACAACCTTATTCCAAAGAGTGCTTATTATTACAACAACTTCCACAAACAAATCTTACACATTTAGAACTCAAATTCATCAACAAACCAACTATAACTTAAGCCACTCCAAGCATGGGCAAAGCCCCCAGCAAAAACGTGAAGGGTACGAGCCCTTCAAGTAAACCTCTCTGCCAGTTCCGATAATATAGAAAACGAAGGATCGAGTTTGACGGGTCATGGTTACTCGGGTCACGGGTACAACCGAAATAGTATGTCTCTCACATACAACCCTTGCAGCAGGAGGTACAAGTGCCCTCTCAGCAATTACTTCCGAAGAAAACTTGTTTAGGAAATAAGAATCAGCGAAAAACGCAGGTGTGCATTGGTAGGCTTGGGTATTGCATAGTTGCACTCCTTTTGCTCTGTGGAATACATCGTCTGGAACTGATCCTGCTCCACTTGTTGCACTTACTTTTCTCGTTAGAAGCGTTTTCCTGGTGAAGAGAATTATCAAGAATGCACGATTGAGCCCGAAATATTGAAACTATACGGTTATGCACTCGACAATAGGCTTGTCAATGGGCGGGGATTGTCCAGACCCGTTAAATAGAACTTACCCGATCCGAACCCGATGGAACTAGGTAGTTCGGGTCTGGGTCCAATTTTTACACGCGAGTATTTACCTGAATTTTACCCTTTGCAAATATCTGCGAGTCCATACCCCATGTTTACCCATGAGCTTTTGCCCTACCCAGTTGAGTCTAACCTCTTTTTGGACCTGTCGGGTATACGATTGGGTCCGGGTAATAAAATTTTTGGTGGGTATTTCGTGGGTCCAGTTTGGATATGGGTAATCACCGCCAATTGACAACCCTACTTGACATTATCTCGATGGAAGCGTGGAAACTACACTAGTTATTACTTCAGTGCTTGACCAAATGCGATCTTTTATTGTAGCATCCTATTGTATTTCTATTGCAACGCATTGAAGAGGGATATTTAACGAGGTTTCTTATTCCTCCATTAGAGAATTCCCTCAATCAGACTGACATATGCCACACAAATGTGCCTCGAAATAGGGGATGTAATAGGAATTTGCAATAGAAGAGGTCTGTTCATAGAACTTTGATGCTTATTACATAGATACATAGTAGTGAGCAAGGTACATACCATCTAACAACAGCCTCTTTGCGTGTAAGAAGAGAGCCACCACCTCGGCATGTCTCACATTTGATTAATCCACGCGATCCACAAGTTGCACAAGGGATCTTCCCCTTGCCATTACATTTCTGGCAGCTACAAGTAGATTTTGGTTATGTTGTCTGTAATAATCCTTCTAAGATCCACAAAAGCATATAAACAAGGACACGAAACACTAAGGCCTTGTTTGTTTATGTTTTCAAACTCTACTTTCAAATTTTTAAATCACAAAATTCTAAATAAACATAACACACCAAATTCTCATCCAAATTCTCCCTTTTCAACTCTATTTTTTCAATCTTCTATATAACTACATATCAATCATATATACATCATTTCACGCACTTACCAATCAAATCATTTATTATAATCACTTTTTTCACTTTCTCTTTCATACTTTACAATTTTTTATCCATATATTTTTTATTTTTTTATATACACCACTAGCACAATTATTCTACACATCATACATCAACCTATCAATATTGATTTGACATGTCTTACAACTTTTAACCTATTTTTAAAAACATAAACAAACACCTACCATTTTCACACGAATTTCTATAGTGCGCGATCCCCGAGAAAATTTCAAATTTTATCTCAAAAACATCAAAAACATAAACAAACATAGCCTAGGAAACCAATTGGTTACTTGTTCCAACTCATAATAAAGACATCCTGGGAAAAAATTCTAGCTTGAGAAAGACCATAATCAGATCATTTAGCAGAAAATCACACGATAAATCCCAAAATTAGATGCTCACATTGTATCTGATCCATCTTGATGTGCAATCAAACCTCTACCATAACAAGTGGCACACTGAGACATTTGATTCTCTTTGTAGAAACCAGGTTCTTGATCTGCATTACAAGTGGGACAGACAATATCCCCTTTCCCCGTGCAACCTTCACAATTGACAAGTATAAATCAAGAAATACACGATGCTTATTCTAATCTAACATTTGAAACAAGCGGGTTTGAAAGTTATGAAATAACGAGCTGATGAGAAATATTGTATGTACCTGAGCATTTTTCAACAACTTCTGAACGAGGAATTATAGTTCGAGACTCTTTATGAGGAGTAAATAGTACAGGAAACTCGGACCTCAAATCCAATTCCCATAGTCCAAGTTCAGGCCCTTTGTCTTTTACATCTATTTCGCCGCTAAGGTATGGTTGTTTTTCTACTATTGTTTCTCGTTCTTCAATGAAAGTTTCGAGGGTTCCCACATAAACATTGCAATCTTCAACAGCATGAATATCCCAAGTTCGAGCTGGACGACTTCCCCAACAACAACGATGACCAACGTGGTCTATGAGTAGCTCTCGTATTTCAACCTCATCCAACACTTGCCTGTATGTATGTTTAAACCATTTACTAAAACTGTAAAGCTCAGATAAAAAGGCAACCCAATGAAGAAAACCAAACACCAAACCATCATAATCTTTGAAATAAGACTTGATTTAGAAACATGAATTGCACCATGAATTTTGGAGCAGGAAGATGAGAAAAGACCAAATGAGTGTGGAGATTGTATCACTTTCAAGACAAATAAATGGGGTACAATATGACATATACAGTGATCGAAAATAGCACTAAATTCAAGACTGACCTTTGTACGTTAGCAGAATCTTCGCTTAAATTTCCATAATATGCGCCCTGAGCATAACGAACCACTTGCTCTGCGAACAAGACAAATTTTATTTCATTTTCACAACTCAATGGATGACTCCAGGGGAAACAGACATAAAAATGGATCCACAAGTTAAGCTATCAAGACTGAAAAACAAACAACCAATGTAGTCTTTACGAAAAATAAAGCCTTAATGTTCGTTTAATTCAGTGTCAAACAGCTCTAGCCAAAAAATTACTTTCCATCGAAAACTTTTTATGTTTAAAATATGATCAAGTATTTCAAACATGTAGCCATAGTCACATTGCATCATCCTGCAGATAACTAAAAGGATTAATTTCAACAAATGCATCCAAGTACAGACTGATGCTAATAATCTAAAAAATGTAATTCCACTTATTATTAGCTGGAAACAACAACAAAAGAAAATCGAATTACAAACGAATAATTTACCCTTTAATCCCCGCGAAGTACAAACAAGAAATCAAACTAAAAGGAAAAAAAGGTTTATCACGGAAATGAAATTACCACTAGGATAAAGCGGTTGAGGAGAATTTTGCAAAGGAGCATGAACAGAGGGCGGATATGGATCCGTAAAAGCCGCCGCGGATCGAATCTCATCAACGCTTACCTCATTTCCGGCCAAAGAAGCCGTCGGAATCGCCGACCCAGCCCTTCCCACGTGCTCATATGAACTCCATCTCCCACTTTCGCTTTTCTCTGCCCCAAATTCATCGCAAAAACTATAAACTCACCAATAATCCGGCAAAAACAAACATAATTGAATTGCTGAAAAAAACTTGAAATTTACCAGCAGATAACAACGGCTGCTCCATTTTTAATTCTTGAATTGAAGTCAATTATTTGATGCTCAATCAACAAAGATGAATCATCATCAGTGTATAAATATGCAAAAATTAGCTTAATCGAGAAGTAATATACAAGGCCTGTTTTGTCTTCGTCGATTGGGTCCCCCGGGCCCTGCCGTACGAAACTTGAAGTTTCTAAATTTGGTACATATTATAGGAGTTGACCTTTGCTTATAGGTCCCTGTATTAACCCTTTTATACAGTTTGCCCCCCACAACTATATTATCAAACATTTTCTAATTTTGATTTCTTCAAATTTGTTCTAATGACCAATTAAATCTCTTGACATAAGTGTTAGCTTTTGCATTAGCTAATTTATTTTAATTCAAATGATTTGAAATAAGAAAATCCATCAAATAAATCTCAAGTTTATTCAGAGATTGAAACACCAATATAATCAACTAAACCTCGAAATAAATTCCTCTTTAATTACAAGCATGTTATTTAAGGCATGCTTGCCAAATATTTCATTTTAAATAAGTGCTAAATTTTAAAAGATATCATAAAAGTGGCTGAAAAATTAAAGTTTGCTATATTTGCAAAAAATGTTAAAAAGTTGAAAGAATATAAAAGGTTTGTAGAAATTACCAAAGAACCAAAATTATAAAGTGTGAAAGTGAAACAAAATATTTAATATCTCCCAATTTCATCATTTTTTTTCTATCAACAAAACTATCTTGTTTTATTTATATATTTATACTAAATAAAAATTTGATAATATAATTTAAAAATAAGCAAAAAATTATCAATTAATAGTAGACAAAAAAATGCCATCTCAAACATTAGCAATGTGGACTAGTAATAATAGTAGCCCACACTATACATAATAAAAGTGAGGAACTTGTATTTGGGCCTCCACGAAGTTTTATTACTGATAAGGCCCATTGGGCTTGAAATATATAAAACCCAATTAAACCTTCTTTAAACTCGAGATTTAGGGTTTTTTGTTCTCCTACTTTCAGACTTCTCATCTAGCTCGCGCCGAAGCTATCGTACTGCAACAATGGTGAAAGGGCGCCAAGGTGAACGCGTCAGGCTCTACGTCCGAGGAACAATCCTCGGATACAAAAGGTAACAGAAAAGACAAAATCAAACTGATCGATGTTATTTTTTGTTTTTTTTTGTTTTTGTGTGGTAAAAATGGTGTGGATTGGATTGGTTATAGGTCGAAATCGAACCAGTACCCAAACACGTCGTTGATACAGGTTGAAGGCGTGAACACACAGGAGGAAGTGGCGTGGTACCTTGGGAAGAAAATGGCGTACATTTACAAGGCTAAGGTTAAGAAGAACGGATCTCACTACCGTTGCATTTGGGGAAAGGTCACGCGACCTCACGGTAACAGTGGTGTGGTTCGTGCCAAATTCACGTCTAATCTTCCACCTAAATCCATGGTAAGCTACTGAAATTTCAGTGGAATAAGATTTGTTTATATTGGGATGTTTGGATTTGATGTTGTTATGCTTTGTGATTTTTTTGGAACAGGGTGCTAGAGTGAGGGTTATGATGTATCCGAGCAACATTTGAGGTGAGTATTTTGGTTTCTGTTTGTTAGAATGATTAAATAGGATACTGATGAGATGGAAGTAGTTAAATGATTTTTGATATTTTGCTGAATTATTGCTGTTAATTATGAGTGTTTATATGCATGCATCGTGTTCGTCGACGGAAGCAGATTATAAAAATATTGAATTAGCTTGTTTATAATTATTTGTGAATATGCTGTGACCATTAGCAACGTTATTGGCTCGTGAGTCGTGAAGTATGAGATGATGATAAATATATTTGGAATTGAATAGGATTAGTTTAGATTGGATGTGAATTTCAAGATTTTTCTTATATACGGAGAAGCATAATTTAGAGGAACAATCTTCTGTGCACTAGACTGTATGAAGCTGCCGTCTGTTCACATTTTCTGAATTTGAGGTGAAACCTGAAAGCTTTGCTGTAAATTACATTAGTTCACATTCATATCAGGTGGCATTAATGTGAGTTTTAGTTAATGCATAAAAATGTTTGGCCACCTTTCAAAACCAGGTTACACCTGTTTGTTGCCCAGTATGCTAAAATTATTTACTAATGTTAATGTAATTGTGCTTCATTTTGGGTCTGATTTTGTCATGTTTTTGGGTTTGCTAACTTGGATAACGGGTTGCAGAAAAACCAAAGATTTCAGAAAAATGATGGTCACACATAGAATTTGGAAATTCTATGTTTTCTTGCATCTCCTTTTCGGGAGTTAGCCTCAAAACAAATTGAAGCATTTGAAGAATAATGCATATAGTTCTTTTTTAACCGAGTCTCCAATTGCCATAGGAATAGGATCAAATCTGTCGAACGGTTCTGCACATAATTTCACCTACTGTTGCTCCCTCTTTCAGTTAATAGTTGTTTAGGCATGAATGCACGTTAAATTGGTTTCTCTCTCGTGATATTTGTACATTCGAATATGTCCAATACAATACCCGAGTATGTGTTTAGTATTATTGCATGCTGTCTCCCTTTTCTTCTTCCTTCTTATAACTCACTTATATTATTACATATCTGGTTCATCTTTTGCAGTTTTCAGTTTAGTTAACTTGTTTTCATTTGTTGTCTTGACAAACTTTCCAGTTAATGCTTTTCCTTTATTTGTTTTTGCAGTGATTTGGGTGCATACAGTTAAGCATTCAAGATTTAAACTATTGTTTAGCTTAGAAAACAATTTTACTGTGGATTGATATTTGTATTTTTGTTTTCGATCGTGCATTTGTCTTTAATTATTCGATCTGTTTTCATTGGCGATATATTTTAAGCTGCATTTTGTCGAACCGGGTTTTGATCCAGCTTGCATTTTTCCTTATTAGTCCTCGTGTTGGTCTATTTTGATGCACTTGAAAATAAAATTACCTAATTTAAAGTATCGGGTTATGATCCAATCATCCTAATTTGAATTATCAGGAAATTATGTCTCCATTAGAAGAAATATGATCCAATATTACAAGATTCCTTGATATAATTAATTTACAGAAGGTTAACAGTTAACACAGACCCCCTCGTATAATTCAACAATTTCTTACTCTTTATTAAATTATATGAAAATTCTCTCGTGTGAAAATTATTTAAAAATTCTGAATTTAACCACTGAAAACACTAATATGAAAAAAATAATAGGGTATTCTGCCTTTTTGGTGAGTACACATGATATGAGGGGGTGATTATGTAATTAACCCAATAATTTATTTTATTAACTATTCATACATAAATTTGGGATTCATATAGATTCGACGACCCGACCCTTTCCAGCTTGAGAATCGGGCTCAAAAAGCAGCCCAATTAGGGCCCATTATTCATTCTAGTGAGCAAGTCACGTGGACTGTTTAGGCCCATATCCAAATCAATTTTTGAACATACAAAATAATAAATAGTAAAAAATACACACTATAGAACACGTGAAAGTGAGAGAAATCACAATTTTTTACTGTGAAAAGCTCCCTTATTTCCAAATCCCATTGTGTTATGCACTAGGGTTTAAGCGGAAAATGTTTTGATCTCTGTTCGAAATTCGATCAGGTAATATACCTCATGGTTATTTAGATTCAATTCTGAATCATTTTTGTTTTTGTTTTTGATATATGTATGTATATTATGTATGCTATTTTTTTTCTCGAACAAAATTGGGCATAATACCTGAAACTCCGGTTCATCTTTTGGCATCAAGATTATCAGGAGTTTGGTGACATATACTTTCAGAGTATAAGTATGCGGATTGAACTTTTATATGTCGCGTGCATGTTTGAGGTGCTCTGTGGTGATTATTTTTCATCTTTAAAAGAATGTGATTGCGAAAATTTTGTGGGACATTTGTTGTGTAACTTTGATTTAGTTGTTTGCCTTTTGTTTTTGGTGAATTCAGCATTTGGCTCTAAGACACTTCAAAATTGTTGCCAATTGAATATCCCAAGTTCAGTTTCACCAAGTTTCAGCTACAATATTGGATAATTTCAAACGTAGATTATACAAAATATTATGTTTTTATAAGATGTGTGTCTTTTTATCATTTATTTACCTGACATGAAACTGAAACATCATGGAAAATCAGTTCTGTGTTCTTTTCCATTCTGCTCTCAATTTCTGAAATAATAACAAATGCTTAACACCAATTATCTGCAGAATGAAGAATATAATCTCTGTTTTGTATTTCAGCTGGAAATCAAATTAGTATAAGCCTCCTAAGTTGCTTCGAAAGATGCTACAGATTCGGCTTAGCAAGCCAGCTAGTGAAGCAGGTGGAAGTGCAAAACCTGTACCTGTGGACACTGTCACAGTTGCGTGCCCTGATCATCTTGTCCTAGCTGATCTTCCTGTAGCCAAGTGTCTGGGCTCAGCTAGTGCGAATGCGGTAATTAAAACTGTTGGCCGCAGGTCACGTCGCCAGCTTGGCGAGCGGGTTCACTTTTGTGTCCGATGCGACTTTCCTATCGCTATATATGGGCGACTGGTAAGTTTAAAACATGTATAGATCATTATTTTGTAAAGTATTCATGCGTTTCGAACCTCAGCAAATGCTTGATGCCTCTGCATGCATACTATCTATCGTTCATTCACACACATACGTGCTTTCTGTTTTATATTGCCTGAACACCTTCTACGAGAGGGAGCATCGGGTAGGATTTTGAGTATCCATTAGACTTGTGAAAATTGATGAGTGATTATTCTTTCAGCTTTTGTACCATTTATTTTTTGTGCCAATATGTGTCTGTAATATATGTTTTTGTTCCAATTTCGGCTTCACGGGAAAATACTTTTACTATTTCTGTGTCACTCCCTCTAATGTGTGGAATTTCTTCCTGTACACTCTACAGTGTCCTTATTTGTTGTCGTCTTTCTATTATAAATTGGATCCTTGGGACCTATTTTGCTATATAAGACTCTTCTGATTGAAAGACTCTTATGTTTTAGTTTTCTTCATTACTAGCTATGCTTCATAGTGTGGTACAAAGAGCGGATATTTCTGAGTTATTTCTGGCAATGTTAAAATTTTGTCTTCTTGAAGCCACTGAGAAGAGTTAATCAATGTACAATTACATTTCTTCTTCTCATATCTGCTAACTTAGAGCAATAACAATCTTATATTATTGCAGAGCCCTTGTGAGCATGCTTTCTGTTTGGAATGTGCCAGGAGTGATTCTCTTTGCTACCTGTAAGGCATATTTATTTATTTATTTCTGTTAACTCTTTTGGCTTGATAGTGTGTACAGTTGAGGGGTATTTTTACTTGGGGTTTAAATCATTTGGCAGATCTAAAATCTGCTAATTGGTCCGTACTTCTGTCTTTGGGTATTTACTTACATTCACATTGTTATAAATCACACTTATGGATGACTTTTTGATTCCCCTTTGTAATCCATCTCGATACACAGCTGCGACGAACGTGTTCAAAAGATTCAGACAATCAAAATGATGGAAGGAATCTTTATATGTGCAGCACCTCACTGTCTCAAGTCTTTCTTAAAGAAGACTGAATTTGAGTTACATATCAATGAGACCCATGCTGACCTTCTTCACCCCAATAAGGAAAAGGACGGAAATGAGTCGGAGGCTATAAGTGCCAGGAAACCTTCAGCCTCAGAATCCACAGTTCAAGCACCCCCAAGACCACTATTTTCTCCTAGTTCAAATTCTCAGCTTGTGGATCGTGAAGACAAAACACAACGCCCCCAATCATGGGACCAACCACCCTCAAGACCTGTCATGCAGCAAAGACCAATGCCACCTTTTCCTGGGCAAGCCCCAAATTACCCACCAGATCAACACCCTGACAATAATCAATCACAAGTCTTTGATAGAGCTGCTCCACAGAACCGCTTTCCTCAGCAAGCTTTCGACCCCCATGGAGGCGTACGACAAGATTCAGGTCAGTTTATAGGTTGAAACCAAAAATTTATTTCTCCGTCCCTAAAAGGATGTCTCGTTTGATTTCTGTTAGGAATCAACAGGGTTCAATTTCATATCATACTTTCACAAAATCGCCCTTTCCATAAAACAGAAAAGAAATATGATGTAACCTTTCAAATTGTGCATTGATTTTTGTTTAATTTATAATTATTGTCTATTATCCATGCATAAAACTCTCTCTCCTAATGCTATTATTGTTATAGAAACAAATTGGAATAAATCCAGTTTTGGGGACATATACAATTAGGATAGTAAACATCATTTTTGGGACAGAAGGAGTATTTGATTCTCCTTCCTCCAAATATCTGAATTTTAATTAACCTCCTAATACTCTCTATTCCAGTTAATCCAAACGCAGTTATGGCTCCCCCGCAATTTGTTTATGGATCACAGCAGTTCTTTGGTGCTCCATTTGAGATGTCGAGGCCAGATTCTACACCAGAAGGTGGATCAGAACAGGGTTCACAGTTAAGTTTCCCTCCAGGGGGTGGTCCATCTGGACCCATGAATTTTGCACAAAATTATCCCAGGCCTTGGATGGGCCCCGGTACTGTGCCTTTGGAACCTCCTATGATATCTCAAGGGACTAAAGATGGGTTTACGAACATTGACCCTCAAGGAAGAGGATTCTTTCAGGGTGATTATGGACAAAATGTTGGAAATTTGCCTTCAAATCTGAATTCACCTGCAGCAAATTTTGTCGATCAAAGGGATAGTAAGGGATTGGCACCTAATCACTTATCTCGGCCCAGGTCGTACTCTGGTGATAGGAATCATGATCCACCACCGGGCTTTGGTTGGCAATCTGAGAGACGGGACAGCTTTGCAGGTAATCAGGATTAGGCTGTTTTTTGGGTAGCCATTGTTTGAAGAAGTGTGTGTTTTACTGTTTTACTCTGGCCATGGTTCGTTTTGTTGATATAGTTGTCGAAACTGAACTTAATTGTCGTTTTATTGTTTGATAAATTTGTAACTTTGAAACTACACTATCAGCTTTCACACTGTTGATCAAACTTTTGTATGTTAATATTTCAGTATTTTTCATATTTACTTTAGGATGTCTTTTGATTGAAGGATTTGAAGCTGAATATCTGAATAATCGACAATATTGAGCACGTATGAGTAAGTTACAATGGATTTGAAATCTTCTGGAACTCAATTTAAGCGATTTTTTCATGTCATTATGAAGTCATTTGAAATACACCATTCAAAATCGTCCCTCAAATCCAAATTCATACACAACTAGTCATTTTCTCATTATATTACAAAAAATGACTAATGGAAAAATCCGAAATACACAAAATTTATGCATTAACCAATTCCATTCCACCTGAGAGTATCTCAGTAGAAAGAACCAAAAAAATGGAAAAGGTCAAAATTTCATTCACATCAGCTCAATTTCTTATTCTCCAAAACACATTTATGAACCTTGGTAACACATCTTTCATCAAATCTCATATATATCTCATGCAGTTTCCTATACCCCATTAGAGCATATGTATCAATACGGTCTTCATATCTTTCATAAACTGCCGGAATTGTAAGAACGACAACAAGACCTGTAATGACACGAGAGGGTAAAAGGATGTCGAAAAGGGATATAAACATGATCTTTATACATACATACATATATATATATATATAGACGATTTCAGAAGATATCTTTGTGACTTACAAATGTAGGCTAATGTGAAGAAATCAGTAAGGCTTCCAATTACAGAAATCGTCAAAAGAGAAAGAGCGACTTTGATGTACATTCTCGAGTCTTTTCCAAGTGCAATATCTTCACACACCAAGAGAACAGTGTTTATATGGGCTCGAACGAAAATTGCTGCTTCGTGTACCTTTTCTTCTGAGATATGGAAATGTGGCAAAGGTGGAGCAGGTCTGTTTCGATTTATAGTCATCGATAATTAAACAAAACAGTAAAATAAACGGTGAAATCTAATTGATAAGCATACTTATGTCTTATCATGTTAAAGAACAATTGAAAATCTAACCCAAGATTCACATAATGTACCCTGATAAGCTGCATACTCATCAATGGTGAAATGGTTTTAAAGGGCCAGATTTACTTGTTTCAAGATGAAAAGATGTATACAAAACAAGTGCTTCAAATATACTCAAATGCAGAAGTATAAAGGTGAAGTTTTTAAGAGAGAAATTAAGATTATTAACCTGTTTAAGATTGATGCCGATTTCGCCCATAAAAACAGAATCGTAAAGAGGAGCAAGAACACATTTGAGACTAATGATAACAGAGTATAACCAGATATCTCAAAAACCAACCAAGCAGATAGAGTTACAACTAATATTCCCACTGTTAGATTTTTTCTTCTCCATAGCAACACATCTGCAACTGTTCATCAAGAAACCAAAACAAATATGAAATTCTAATTTGATCCAAATTATCAGATTCAAAATTCTACAAAAAAAAAAAAAAAATTCAACTTTTTTCTGGATTTATAGGCTATCTCTAATCAAAGCTCATTAACAAGATCAAATTCACTTTGCAGACACTATGAACTGATTCAATAGAAAAACAATCTAACATTTGATTGGATTGCAAACGATTAAAGTAAAAAAAAAACATACTTTTGGATTGAAAACTAATAAACCCTGATATTAAAATTGAGTTAATAAGCATATGTGAAGAAACAATGGAGATTTACCAAGACCTTCTCCAAGAATCTGATGAACTGTTCTATGCCTGTTAAACAACCGATCTGATGAACCCATTTCGAATTTTTCACAAACAAGTAAAACCCATTAACCAATCAAATGCATTCAATCCCAAAACAATAAAAAGGAGTAATCTTTATTTGGGTCAAAAAAATAAGTAATCTTTCTATGGTTTTTTAAGGAAGAAAGATCAGCTTGTTCTGTAAAGCTATCAATACATCTTTTTATTTTCTGGGATTATTAATTATTACAACGAAGAGTCTATGTGGGTATATACATATATATATATATATATATAGATATACAGATTTTGAGTGGAAAAATGTTGACATGTGGGGTTAGTGGTCATCAAAATCCAGCTTAAAAGCTTGTAAAATATTTTTTCTACTGTTTTTTTTTTCTTTTTCAAGTCTATGGTAAATCTTCTTTAAAACAAAGTTCATATATGGCCCCACCCCACTCCGTTATAATTACAATTTATAAGAATTCATTAACACCATAAAAGAAGGATTTCCATAATTGAAATGAGGGCAATTCATAATAATTACACAATAAATAAGGCTCATTTGTACTATTTTTTTAAAACTATTATTGTATTCAAACTTGTTTAATTTTATAATCGAGTTTTATAAATTGTGTTGAGCTTGATCTGATTGTTAATTGATTTTAATCGAACAGTAACTTGATTATTTTGTACATATTTTGTTACTTTTTTGATAATCGAGATGAATTTCAAAATTTATCAAGTACAAAAAATTGTTCAAACTTAATTTGGTAAATTATCGAACCGATTCGAGTCGAACATCAAGTGGCTTGATTCAATTTTCAACCTAATCAGATCATTGAATCATTTCGGCTCGATTCGACTCGACTCAAGTCGACCCAAAACCGAACTAGTTGAAATTTGGAATTTTTTTATTAGCCCTTTTGGGCTTTCAAGTTTCAACGGCCGGATTGAGAGCACACTGGTAGTTTATTTCCCTTAGCATAGAAATTATCGAAAAATATATAAATCCGTAATTTATTTCTTCCATGGCTTCACTGTGAATAAGCACAAACCAGACCTCTTGGCGACGATCTTAACTATGCTTCATCTCTCACAATAACCTCTCTCTATCTCTCTGCTATTTCAGTTCCTGAAATCGGTTGCTCAGATCTCGTCAATTTGTTGCTGAAATCAATTTCTTAGGTTTGTGTTATATATTTTTTTTTATTTAATTGTGAGATTGTTTTTGGTTTCGTACTGCGAATCTGCTTTAATGATGGATGAATTGTGTTGTTTGTTTTTTTGTTGATTGAATCTGAATTTCGAGTCGTGTATTTGTGCTTCAGGAGCTTCGAGTAAGCGGCGTGATTCTGAGTTAATTTGAGTAATTTATGTTATTTTCATTACTTGAGCTGAATTATCTGTCTTTGTTCGCATAGTTGTTACCATTGGATGTAGTGTGGAAGAAAAAATATGTGGATATGAAAATGTTGCATTTTGCTTGCTTTTTTGAATTTTGTTGTTTTCATCTGTTGTATTCTTTTATTAGCTGCATGTGCATTCCTTGTATTGAACAGTAGTTATTGAGACTTACTGAAAAATCACATAAATCCAGCACACCAGATCACTTATTAATAATATGAATGCAATTTGTTGATTATCAGATTGCCTAGTTAAATAACTGATCGCTTAGTTCATTGTTGAGGCTGAAATCTCGCTTTTTCCCTGGCGGTCGTTCATATTTATGTCAGTGCATTCCTATGAATTCTGTTTGTGCAATGTCATTCCTGTTTCCAACATTAATATTCTTACCCCAGAATGTTCTCTGACCCAAAAATTATATTCACTGCAGCTGATGTGGTTGGAAGAGTTTCCAATAAATTTTTTGTTTCTTCTCTTCAATCCTCTATCTTCTCGAACAAACAACTATTAATTTCTATTGGTTTTACTCTGCTGGTAATTTTCTGAAACAATCCTGTCTTTTCTTTCTCTCCCAAAAGGTATCGGTATCCAGATTACTCCGGTGGCAAAGGTGGCAAAATGGCTTCTATGACCTGTTCTCCGGTTTCACTCCCTGGTAATTTGGCTTCCAAAGCTGCTGCTTCGGATCTTCTTGGGAGTTCAAGTAACAGTGTTTGTGGTGTACCCCTAAAGGCACTTGGAAGGGCCCAACTAGGAGCAAAAAGGAGAGACTTCACTGTATCTGCTAAGCTCAGGAAAGTGAAGAAACATGAATATCCATGGCCAGAAGATCCTGACCTGAATGTGAAAGGTGGAGTCCTTAGCCACCTCTCACCTTTCAAGCCTTTGAAAGAGAAGCCAAAGCCAGTTACATTGGATTTCGAGAAACCTCTAATGGATCTGCAGAAAAAAATAATTGATGTACGTATCATTAAACCTCTCTGACATATTTATTAACAAAACTCTTTGAGATAAAAGCAAATGTGATCACTTCGTTCATTCCTTTCTCTCTTCCCGATATAGGTGCAAAGGATGGCAAATGAAACAGGTCTGGACTTCAGCGATCAAATTATATCACTAGAGAATAAATACCAACAGGTTTAACCAGTGTCATGTGCTTCTTACTTGTTTCCCGTTACTTTCCATCATGAACACACTATTTGCTACCTTTATATTTCATGACGTTCTCAATACTTACAGGAGACTATTGGTAAATTTAAAATCATCATGTTATTGTGATGTTGTACTGCTAATGTAACCCATTCCTTCCCATGTTAATTGCAGGCTCTGAAAGATCTCTACACACACTTAACTCCTATTCAACGTGTGAACATTGCAAGACATCCCAATAGGCCAACATTTCTTGATCATGTCTTCAATATTACTGAGAAGGTCTGCTAGTTTGTAGTCCTACTTTACTGCAAAATATTTGTACAAGAATGCAGTTTATTAGCCATTACAGTTGATACTAGATATAAGTATAATAAGGACGAGGTCTATCTGAATATATATTTCTATTACATGTCTCCAGTTTGTAGAGCTCCATGGTGATCGAGCTGGATATGATGATCCTGCTGTTGTAACTGGACTTGGTACAATAAATGGCAGATGCTACATGTTCATGGGTCATCAGAAGGGAAGAAATACAAAAGAGAATATTCAGCGCAACTTTGGGATGCCCACTCCTCATGGGTATGCATTTAGGAAAGATATTCTTATAATATGACTTATGCAATGAGAAAGAGGGCAATCCCTCATGTCCAATTTGCTTAGGAGTAACATGGAAACAGCACAGATTCATGTTATGATCTGGAAATTTCCGTCTTTCCACAATGTATTAAGATTTCAAATACGGAAATTTGTTCTCTATCTGGTGCTAATAGTAATATACTGATTTCAACAGTTACCGGAAGGCACTACGCATGATGTACTATGCAGATCACCATGGATTTCCAATTGTTACTTTCATTGACACTCCAGGGGCGTATGCGGACCTTAAGTCTGAAGAACTGGGCCAAGTACTGTATAGTGATTCAACATTGCAAATTCGTTCTGAGTGACTGAAATGTGCATGCTAATTTTTCTGTTTCTTTTTACTTTTAATGTATATAGGGGGAAGCAATAGCTCAGAATTTGAGGACTATGTTTGGTCTGAAAGTACCAATTGTTTCAATTGTTATGGGCGAAGGTGGCTCTGGTGGGGCTCTGGCTATTGGTTGTGCCAACAAACTCTTGATGCTTGAAAATGCAGTCTTCTATGTTGCCAGGTGCTTCCATCAAAACCTTTGTGCTACTACTGTAATGTTAAGATGTTTGTTTCTGTGTTTATGGTCTAGAGACCTAATGCGTTTATGCGTTTATGTTTGCCTCCTTGTTTTTAAACAGTCTATGATCCTTTTACAAATGAGGTCTGATAATTTGTTTTAGCATATTCTTGTGCATCATTCTGGGAAAGCAGATATAAGAATTAAGCAAAGTTGGTGAAGCAGAGTAACATTTCATAAATATATTGCTCTGCTAGGAGTGCGTATCAGATGTATAAATAGGAAAAAAGTTCTACATAAACAAATGATTTTCAACTCAAAAGAACTTGTGGAGTATTATTCATGGTATGAAAATTTGTTCCATGTTTCACATTTACTGACAATTATGGAGTCAGCATACACATTTTCTTGCAATAATATCTTTCCATTAGCTGACAAAGTATTAAAAGAAATTGCATATGGTCCATTATCTGATGTGTTCTATGAAGTTCTGTTTGCTTTTCATAACAATTCCTTGTTACCTTTTTCCATGACACAATTGTTTGCTTTCTAACATGGGCCTTCCAATTTCCTTGTGACAGCCCTGAAGCATGTGCTGCAATCTTGTGGAAGACTGCAAAAGCTTCTCCAAAGGTGGTTTAGGGATATGAAATCTGATATGCTTGTGCATAACAGATGTAACAGTTATAACTTAAAAAAGCTACTTTCTTTTTCAGGCTGCTGAGAAGCTAAAGATAACAGCTACAGAGCTAACCAAGCTACAAATTTGTGATGGCATCATTCCTGTACTATTCATTCACCTTTTCTATTCATTACATTATGTGTAAATTTTTTCTTTGGTTTCTAGACTTGCTATTTCGTCTTTTCTTCTTGTCCAAGTAACTACAACATCATGTTTTATGCTAGAACAGGGGGTACATGGTTGAGCATGACATGCTCATTTAAAATTAATTTTTTGAGAAAAAGATGCAAAAAACCCGTACCGATATTCATATGACTTCAAACTCTTCATCTTGTATAGCATATTTAAGATCTGCGGCTACTTGTAGGAACCTCTTGGTGGTGCACATGCTGATCCCTATTGGGCCTCTCAACAGATAAAAGCTGCAATTACAGAATCAATGGATGTAAGTAGCACCATTCTTCATTTTCCATTTTCTTCAGTGTGTACGACAGCACGATTTCATCAGAAACCCTAAGTGTGCGTTTTAATTGAAGGATTTGAAATCTATGTATTTCAAATTCGTCAATAAATTCATGAAGTTCGTTTGGATGTATCCAAGTTATAATCGATTTCAAATCACTCGACATTCACTTTGAGCTATTTTCTCCATAACTACGGTGGATTTCAAATGACTACATTTTAGCTGTCATTTCAAATCCTTCCTCCAAATCCCCTCCCCAAATTCAAATCACTCAATCCAAACACACCCTAAGTTATATCTGGCATCTGCAGGAACTCGTAAAGATGGACACAGAAACATTACTCAAACATAGGGCTCAAAAGTTCCGGAAACTTGGTGGTTTCCAGGAGGGAATTCCAATTGATCCCAAAAGGAAAGTCAATATGAAAAAGAAAGAAGAACCCATAGTTCCCATTGGTAAAACTTCAGAGGCGGAGTTAAGGGATGAAGTTGAAAAACTGAAACAACAGATTTTGGAAGCCAGTAAATCATCCAAACAGGCCCCACAGACAGGATTGAAGGAAATGATCGAGAAATTGAAAAGAGAGATCGACTACGAGTATGATGAGGCTGCAAAAGCTCTAGGCATGGACGAAAAGATTTTGATGGTGCGCGAAGAAATTGGAAAAGCAAGAAACGATAATGACCATCTTACCCCTGCTCTACAGGAAAAACTTGATCAGCTGAAGGACGAATTCGACAAAAACCTTCCTTCGTCTCCTAATTACCCCAGCCTGAAATATAAGCTTGATATGCTGAAAGAATTATCCAAAGTCTCGAATATCTCAAACAAGAGCACCACCAATAAAGATGAATTAAAGCTTGAAATCAACAAAAGATTCAAAGAACTCATGGATAGGCCTGATTTGAAACAAAAGATCGAGACGTTAAAAGCTGAGATTGCAGGCTCAGATGTTAATTCAAACCCCGAGCTGAAGGAAAAAGTTGTGCAATTGAATTTAGAGTTAGAGTCGGAATTTAAGGCTGTCCTTAAATCCTTGGGTTTACAAGTGGTCCCCGTAGATTCAGAAGCCAAGGCGAAAATAGACGCTTTCAGTGAAGAAGTTCATATGATTATAGATGATGTTGTTAGTTCTTCGGATTTGAAACTCAAGATCGAGACGTTAAAGGCTGAGGTGGCGAAAGCTGGAAATACACCAGATGAGAACACGAAAAATAAGATTCGGGCTTTAGAAGCGGAAATTAAGCAAGCAATTGCAGAGGCTATAATCTCCCCAGAGTTAAAAGAAAAGCAAGAGAAACTGGCAGCTGAAGTTTTAGAAGCTACAAAAATGGAAGATGAATCGAAATTAAACGTCAATGTGGAATCGAATAGCAGCCTCGTTTGATGTAAGTAAAATATTTCGTTTTAGTAATTTCGTGTTAATGTCGATTTTGAACTTGATGAAGATTTTGTTAAGGATAATTTGCGTAAACGACGTCTATATGCTGTGTGATTCGATCCCGAGAGCCTGAGGTTTACTATTTGCGAAAACGTGAAGGTGGCTTAGGGGATTTAGATTATTCAGTTTTCATGCTGATTTTGTTATACAGACTTGTTTGGTTCTTTTTTTGAATTGTGTTACTTTATAGTTCAGTTGATTGGTTGTGTTTTTCCAGAAGATAGACATAGAACTTGTATAAATGACTTGAATTCAAGCCAAAATTGATGTGTTTTTTTTTTTTGAGAATTTGAGGATAATTTAAGTGGGTGGTTTTTATAATGGCAATGTATGTGAGATATGGCAATGTATGTGAGAAACATTAAATAATTTGTCTCAAATACTTTATATTTAAATTAAACCTGCTTAAATTCTGAGACCAGATCTGGGGTTTTTTTTATATTATTTATTAATCAAAGCCTAAAAGTTCTATCCCAATTCACATTTCCAATTACTGAATTGATTTCGAACTTCATATTGGACACAATTTGCACAATAGTCAGTGAAATAATCCTCTCCAAGTTCATTTGAATGTATTACACTATTGCAAACGCGTCATTAATAAGTTAAACGGTAAAACTTGTATTGAATCAATTGAGCTAAAATTTCAATACACTAAAATACTATATCGAGTTACTTGATTTTTTTATTTCGACTAATTTGAATACTGTTAATTTAATCTATGCAAGATTTCCCTTTTGTTTATTCAAATCAACTATTAAAACAAAATTTAAATTTAAAAAAAATTAAAATCAAGATCAAAAGTCCAAATATCCTCATTTGCCCAATCCATTTTTCTATCCTACCTAACCAAACACACCCCAAGTAGGAAATGCAAATATGCCGAAGTAGAAGGGCTGTCTAAAATAAATTAATATAAGTTTGGAAAGAACAAGAGGAAAAAAGAAAATAAAAAAATCTCAGTCGTCTGCAACTTCAATTCAGCTCGAAACTCTCTTCTTCATCCCAGATCTCCTAAACCCTCGATTAGGCCTTTGATTATAGACAAATTCTTGCTCATTTGCCCTCTTTGATCAAGTTAAACCTTGGTGTTCTTGTGCCTAATTCATGAAAACTTGGAGTTTTTTATATCTTTGTTTTCTTGTTCTTACTTTACTGTGTTTGGGTTTCGATTATGGCATTTCGCAATCGGAGGAAGAGAAAAAGAACAAATTCCGGGAGCGTGAGGCCTCTGATGATGCCCTCGGCTACCCCAATTTGTAAGTTTTATAATGGTCTTTCGTGATTTCTTGTTAGTTGGATTGTTGTTGGTACTGAACTTGTTTGTTGAGGTGTAGTATCGATCAGTTATTGATAATGGAACAGTGCTGTAAAAAGTTTGTAATATCTTGTTTTTATGATGCAAATGTTACTAATAGTCTTTTGCATTAGCTGTTTTTTTTTAAATGGTAAGAAGTTAAGTGATGTATTATATAGTCAACTGCTTAAACAGTTAAGTGATGCATTGTATTTTATGTTCTTGATTTTGTGTGTGATCAGTGATGAGGATGAGTTGTTGAATACACAATGCCCTCAGCATTTGGAACTAAGATGGCAGACTGAAGTGAGTTCTAGCATATATGCAACGCCTTTGATTGCAGATATTAACAGGTGATAAAACGAAGTCTGTTGGCATCAGAGTTCTTGTATATCCAGTTGCTTTATTCCTGTTGTATTTCATTTTCATTTTCTTATTTTTCTCGCTGTTATATTTTTCTGAAGTAGAATGGTCAATAGCGAAAATGAATGAAGTTACAGAAGCATTCAGTGATAACTAAAACAACTAGATTGGTTTACTTTAGATGGACAAAAGTATGATCTTTTAATACAAAAACTGTTACTGTTTCCAAATTTTATTGGAATGAAGCTCCTTCACAATTTTACATGTTGAATGGTTATGTTGGATTTTACCGCGATTGACTGGAATTTTGATTATATGTTCTTGCGTATAACACAGTGATGGGAAACTTGAAGTGGTAGTTCCCTCCTTTGTGCATTACTTGGAAGTCTTAGAAGGTTCTGACGGAGATAAATTGCCAGGTATAACTTATAGGTTACAAAAATATACTTGTAGATAAAGGGTTATGTAGGTGTTACCGAGAACTGATTTTATTACATGAAGTTTCTTAACATCTGTAATGAATATCATTAGATAAGGAATCCAAATAACCTATCACCAGAAGTTGTCCTGGTTGCTATCATTCAGACATGGTGAACATGATTTCTTGTCCAATTGTGTAATTTATCAGGATGGCCAGCTTTTCATAAGTCAACTGTTCACTCTAGCCCTCTTCTGTATGATATTGACAAGGATGGTGTTAGAGAAATCGCTTTAGCCACATATAATGGTGAAGTGTTATTTTTCAGGTAAAGCCCACTTTTTATCTTAAGATCTTCCTTTTCGCCAATGGGGTTATGACTTAGTTCATGTCTTACTCAATAACAGGGTTTCAGGCTACATGATGTCGGATAAACTGGAGATTCCAAGGTTGAGAGTTAAGAAGGATTGGCACGTGGGTTTGCATCCAGATCCTGTTGACCGTTCCCATCCAGATGTTCATGATGACGAACTGATCCAAGAGTCTCTTGTGAACTCATTAACTCGTACGTTGTATTCTTTTTGCCTTTGAGAATTTACATTTTTCTTCAATGTGAAAGTATCTGACATTTGCAATAGAATATTTCAATATTCTGAATTTGCAATAGAATACCTCAACTAAAAGGCTTTGTTTGTTTTCTAATAGATTTTCTGGAATTTCTTTGGGATTATGTAGTATGGGCATTTGTGTGAAAATAACGTGACGTGTGCTCTTTTTTTAAATGCTTTTAGAGAATAGTTGGAAGTACTAAATATGTCAAATCATATGTGATTTTATTCATGTGCGGTGTGTAAAATGATCAAATTAGTTAATTTGGTTATGATTCCGTTAGTGAAGAAATAGTTAAGTAAGAAAGAGAAAAGAAATAATTCTTGGAGTAGGTAACTGTTGATGACAAATAGTATGAAATGATGGTGTTGATTGAAAGGTAGGTAGTTATATAGGGTTGGAAGGTGAAATTGGAAAAAAGTGTTTTGGGTTAGAAATGGTTTGTAGTGGTGAGTTTTCAGAAAATTGTGATTTAAAAGACAGTAAATTGTATCTAAAAACGCAAGGAATTGGCCCTAAGCTTTTGATAGAACCTAAATTCTATATTCCATGCTTAAATATTGCATGAAACTCTTTCAGAATGTTTCTGGTTCTGTCGAAACTTCATAATTACCTTGGTGCGGCATAAGATAATAATTTGATTTGTTTCTTTCATCATTCAATGATTTATGGTCTTCTGGAAATTTCTATGATCCCGATTGTTCACATTGATGCAATAAGCTGCTATTGTCAGGTCTATAGTTATTTATTTAAGTATTGTTTCTACGATTATTCTTCTACAGACTATCTAAATACTGCTAACTTGGTGGAAGTTTCTTTTTATCCCTAGTGATATCTCAAATTTGACATTTTACACTTGCAGCAAATGTCACACATTTCAACACAGAAGGTCACCATGACACATCAAATACATCAAATTCTGTTCCACAAGAAGTTCATCAAGACGCATCAAATAGCACAATTTCTACTACCGATATTCAACATGATCAGCTGAATACATCTCATGTAGACATTAAGATGCCTGAAAACAAGAACGATACATCTTCTGCTACTTCAGAGAAAGTTACCGATGGAGAAGGTGGAAAAACCGCAAGAAGAAGGCTTCTTCAAGATAAAGATTCAAAAGGCAATGAGGACGTTCATGCTGCAACAGTGGAAAACAATGGAGGTCTTGAAGCAGATGCTGACTCATCATTCGAGTTGTTAAGGGATGCTGATGATCTGCCCGATGAATATAACTATGATTATGATGATTATGTGGATGAAACCATGTGGGGGGATGAGGAATGGACTGAAACACAACATGAGAAATTAGAAGATTATGTTCACATAGATGCACATGTCTTATGCACTCCGGTAAGTATATTAATTAGGGGTGGCAAGATGGGTCCGGAACCATGGTCCCAACCCAATTAAACTAGTTTGGGTTGGGTTGGTTCCTAAGAAATTATTTTTAGTTCCTAATTGGTTCCAACTTGGTTCCAAGTTGGTCCAACTAATTTCAAGTTAGGCCCAAACCGCTTGCCAATAATCTAAATTATAAAGAACAAAATGTAAGGTATTGAGTCGGGTGGGGCCTGGTTCCCTTTCGGGTTGACTTTGGTTCCATTTTGGGTTGAGTTGGTTCCACCTTAAAACCATTTAAGAACCCAACCCATTTAAGAACCGAACCATTTGAACCAACCCAACCCCAACCCGACCCACCCGATTGCCACCTCTAATATTAATGTATGAAACCCTTTTATCAACTTCTTGTTACTTTCTACTGAGTCATCTGTGTTTTCCGATCATTCCCTTTAGGTAATAGCAGACATAGATAATGATGGAGTATCAGAGATGGTTGTTGCTGTTTCTTACTTCTTTGACCGCGAGTAAGTTTTTTTTCCTACGAGCAAATACTCTCATTTTTCTTTGTTCTCTCTACAATCCTTGATTATGTTTAACACTACCACTGTCGATACATTATGCTGAAAAAAAAGAATATTGCAACTTTTCAAGAATACATACTGATATACGGTGATCTAAACTATGTTTTGGCTTCAAGCTGATTTTGAGCAAGCTAAGAATAGAAACTTCAGCCATGTGATTGTGTTTCTAGTGAACTGCAGTCTGCAAAAGTACCTGCAGATATTTCAGCTGACTAATTTGTAGTTTGGCAGGTATTATGACAATCCAGAGCATTTGAAGGAACTTGGTGGTATTGATATTGGGAAATATGTAGCTGGTGGCATTGTTGTTTTCAATCTTGACACTAAGCAAGTTAAATGGACTGCTCAACTGGATCTCAGTACTGATACTGGAAATTTCCGTGCCTACATATATTCTTCTCCTACTGTTGTTGATTTGGATGGTGATGGGAACTTGGATATTTTGGTGGGCACTTCTTTTGGCTTGTTCTATGTCTTGGACCACAAGGGTGTGTATTCACTTCCAGTACCATTTCATTAGCCTGTGTGCTTTCATAATTTAGCAAGATGTTGTTTCCAAAATGTTGTTACTGATAAATTGTTGAGGCTTCCAATTACAACCCACAATAAAGTCAAGTTTTTCTCTTCTCATGACTAAGCAAGAAAGTTTCTTTAAGAATATTATACAATGGAAAAAACTTTTTTAATGTGCTGGTTAATTGGTATTGTAGAACCTACATGCCCAGTTGGAACTAAGATAATTAAATTATATCTGATAAGATGATATTGTTCTTAGAAAACTGCATGCCCAACTGTGTTAATTATAATCTCTTTTGGTCTTTATTGTAGATTCAGATGCCAATAGAAAGTTAATATTCTCGCCATCGTTATTGCCTTATTGGCTTAGATTTTTTTTCATATATCCTAGTTATTTTACTTACTGTTTGCTAATTTACTGATTTAGGCAAAGTTAGAGAAAAGTTTCCCCTTGAGATGGCTGAAATTCAAGGAGCGGTAGTTGCAGCTGATATCAACGATGATGGAAAGATTGAATTAGTGACGGCCGATGCCCACGGAAATGTTGCTGCTTGGACTTCACAAGGAAAAGAGATTTGGGAAACACATGTTAAGAGCCTTGTTCCACAGGTAAACCCGCTATTATTCAAGTCCTAATATATATATATATATATATATATATATTTATATTTATATATATATTTTAAAGCTACATTATTATACTGTGTGAACAACTGCTTTTTTTTCCAGGGTCCCACCATAGGTGACGTGGACGGAGATGGTCACACTGAAGTGGTCGTTCCAACGCTATCTGGAAACATATATGTCCTTAGTGGCAAAGATGGATCAATTGTGCGGCCCTACCCGTACAAAACACATGGCCGAGTTATGAATCAGGTTCTTCTAGTTGACTTGAGCAAACGTGGTGAAAAGAAGAAGGGACTAACTATTGTTAGCACATCATTTGATGGGTATTTATACCTCATAGATGGACCCACATCGTGTGCTGATGTTGTTGATATTGGAGAAACATCGTAAGATACCTTCAAATCCTTTTAGGGTGTGTTTGGATTGAAGGATTTGAAATCTATGGATTTCAAATCCGTCAACAAATTCATGAAGTTCGTTTGGATGTATCCAAGTTATAATGGATTTCAAATCACTCGACATTCACTTTTGAGCTATTTTCTCCATAACTACGGTGGATTTTAAATGACTCCATTTTAGGTGTCATTTCAAATCCTTCCTCCAAATCCCCTCCCCAAATCCAAATCACTCAATCCAAACACACCCTTAATAGTTATTAATTATCTGAATTGTTTAGTCATTCTGAGTTTACTAAAAATAATGTCTTGTTTAATGACAGATATAGCATGGTTTTGGCTGACAATGTAGATGGTGGGGACGATCTTGATCTTATAGTGACAACTATGAATGGCAATGTCTTTTGTTTCTCTACTCCATCTCCGCATCATCCTCTCAAGGAAGGATATACTAAACTTCATTTGTTTCGACTTTGGGAAAATTATAGTCTTTGACCGAAATTGGACAAACGAAACTTATTACTGAGCATGTGATTTACATTTTCGCGATTGATTATACAATCCAATGAGAGTGATTAATCACGAGAATGTTATTGCAGTTGCCATGACTAAAATTTTCCTTGGGACTTGTTTGGTTAGTTACTTTCTCTAACAAATCCTAGATTTGCAGGCTTGGAGATCACCTAGTCAAGGACGAAATAATGCAGCACAGCGTTATAATAGGCAAGGAATTTATGTTACTCCGTCATCACGTGCTTTCAGAGATGAAGAAGGCAAGAACTTTTGGGTTGAAGTGGAGATTGTAGATAGATATAGATTCCCATCTGGCTCCCAAGCACCTTATAATGTCACGGTATGAAAATTATATACAGTAGAAACTCGATAAATTAATACTCGATTAATTAATAAACTCTCTAAGATAATATTTTTGGTCGGTCCCGACTCGGGGATAGGGTGCTAAATTAATAATTCGCTAAAATTATAAGATAATACATTTTTGATAATTTCTATAGGTCCCATATAAAATATAAATTAATAATTCCTTATATACTACATATTACATGAATGATTTATTAATTTTTTTTGAAAAATGATTCAATTGTCTTTTGTTTTTTTGTTGAAATCAATTTCACCTTGCAAATCAATTTGCAATTGTCCTTGAATTATCCTTATTGTGTTTGCATAATTGCTAACATTCATTCTTACAATTGCTTTTGAGTGAGACTTGGATTATCCTTGTTGTGCTTGCATAATGCTATTCGAATCTTGTCGGTCATTATTGTTTTTTTCACACCTTTAAGATTAGAAGGCATGTCGTATGTGTATGATTTATTTGTGTTAGCATTATTATCTTGTATTTATATAAAAATATTTTTTAATTATTGTACATGCATGGTACTATAATTAAGTAAAAGTTTGAATGGTGTTTGTAAATTGAATATTTCATTATAAATTAATAAAATATTAATTAATGTATAAATTAATAATTATTAATTTATCGATTAATTAATAACTCTTTTAATTAATAAATTTTGGTGGTCCCAAGAGTATTAATTTATAGAGTTTCTACTGTATCTTATTTTGCTTGTTAATTTCCCATGTTTGATTTCGGGTAAATTACAGTCACACCCCGTGAGACCTTAATTGTGAAAAACACCCCAGATTTGAGAAATTACTTAACTCCATCGTCATTAACAAATATTAAAATTAGGGGTGGCAATTTGGGTCCATATATACATTTGGACCCAAACCAAACTAAGTTTTTAATGGGTTGGGTCCTAACATTTTAGCATTTTAGTTCCAACTGGGTTGGCTTTTAATAATATTTGGGTCCAACTGGGTCTTAAATTGGGCCCAATTTGGGTCTGAATTGGGTCCAATCTATTCTCCACTTTGAGTCAATAATCTACATTTTACACTCTACAACAACTCCTTACACCTCTTTGATTCATAATGGTTCCATATTAGGCCCATTTAGGGTCCTTATTGAGTCCACTTTGGGTCCTTGTTGGGTCCAATTATAATACATATTATTTGATATTGGACCCAATTGGACCCAACCCACTTTAAGCACAACCCAAATGGACCCGACCCAAACTCAATCCATTCAACCCAATTGCCACCCGTAATTAAAATATTCACCACCTATCAGCAAAAACCGGATTACAATTTAACCCCCCGTCTTTCGAGTTGTTAGGATGAGGGTGTCTTGGTAATTTGCAAAACCTCAAGGGCTCGCGGTAATTACTCAATAAATGACGGGGTTTGCATGTGATTATACTAAACTTCTTCATTTTTTTCTTATTTATTACCGTAGATAAGTTTGTTGGTTCCCGGTAATTACCAAGGAGATAGAACGATTAAGCAAAACCAGGTCTTTGACCGTGCTGGGACCCATCGAATCAAGCTTCCAACAGTAGGAGTGAGAACTGCAGGAACTGTATTGGTCGAAATGGTAGACAAAAACGGACTCCATTTCTCAGACGAATTCTCACTCACATTCCACATGTATTATTACAAGCTGTTGAAATGGCTTCTTGTTCTTCCAATGCTTGGAATGTTTGGTATTCTCGTCATTTTACGACCCCAAGAAGGAATGCCTTTGCCTTCGTTTTCCCGAAACATCGACTAACGATTTAGAGCTTAAATTTGACATACATACTTTAATGTGGAGCATAAGTTATCCAATTATTGTTGCAAAGCAAGTTTTGACTGTGGCAAGCTTGGGATTGAATTACAACTAAGGTACTTTTTCTAACCTGGATTATACTTCTTACCATCTTTGCTTAGTTTTGAGTTTTTTAAGTTTTTTTACTCTTTTGGAAGGCATTAAATAGGAATATGGTGTTAGATTTTACTGGTTTTTCTGTTTTCTGGTTCTAGTTTGTGAAGAGTAGTACACTATGATAAAGCTGAGATTTGTGATTTTTCTAAATTTTAACTTTATCATTCATCAAAGTGTTCTTATTTGAGGTGCCAAAGATAATTTTTGAGACCCAAATGGAATTTCATTTTTTGCAACATAATTAGGTTTATGGGCCATAATTATATCTATTTTTGGCACTGAATGTAACATTATATATATATATATGTGTGTATGTATAGACTTTCATGCAATTCCCTAATGCTGGGGTCTGAATATGGGCTTAAAGTTTGTCTATTTCAGTCTCTTAACTGTTAACAGTAGAACACCAGCTTGTAAAGCTCTTGTTGGCCCCATTCATGTTTCAATTACATAGAATTATAATTAATATTTTATATATCATTAAATATATATAATATCATTACATATTATATATATATATTAATATATATTAATCAGCTATTTTTGAACTGGCTCGATTCATGATCATACCTGTATATTTTCGAAATTTTTTAAATTATGATTGGTAATTGTGATTTTTTTTCTTTTTTTAGACTAGGATGAAAACAAGGTTGTGAATTATGCAATTAGGTTCCAAAATGGAGACATTCTTTTATAGTGGGATATCATTCATTACTATGTTCTTTATTAGACAAAAACATTATTTGTGGGGTAAAGTGAATTTAAATAATATATCCAAATTTTCATTGAAATGATGGTGAATTCCTTTGTCATCTCCTTTAATTAAAACCATAGCACATGTAATTCCATGTTCAAACTATCTTTATAATGATCCAAAGCAATTGAAATAATGCCTCCAATTAGAAGCATATAACAAGGAAATTTACTTTGGGATACGAATATTTTGTTCGTAATTATTGACAATAATTAATTAGAAGACATCATTATTTCATATAATTGCAATCGCGAAATTTTTGGAACTTAGGCCGCATGCGTGAGGTTGATTTTTTTTAAATATTATTTCATTCATATAATCTTTGTCTGAAATCTTTATTCATTATTTGAAATTTCTACTATTATAACGAAATAAAAACAGATAAAAAGATGAAAAGACAAGGCCTATGGAATATGTATAATATAAAGACAAATATTGAAAACTTTATTATTAATTATTATTAATAATGAAAAGGTACAAGGTTGAGGACAGAGGATCACTTTTCATGCACATGGACATACAATATATATATATAATATATATATATAAATATTTCATAATTCCAAATTGTTTTTTTTTTTCATTATACAATTATTGTTTTGTGTTTGTATAATTTCATGCTTTTATTTTCTTGTCATGAGTATACAATGTTTAATTATCTTAATGGAGAGACGAGAGAAAAAAGAAATCCTAAAAACATAAAGGACCAAAACCGAAAACAGAATTATATTGACCCATATAAAAAATTGAAGGAAGAAAATAGAGAAAAAAAAAATTATGCACTAATATAAATTATTATCAAAATAATCATTAAGCTTACAATTGTTAACAATTATCAACAAATAAATACAGATAGACTCACACTTATTCATTAATTAGCAGTTCATGTGGATATATATTGGATAAATGAAATTAAGAATCCCAAATTAGTGATATTTGCACTCTGGTCCCTTCTCTTTAATCAATTTTCATATATTCCCACATCTACACTACAAAACTGAAACACAGACATTTTGCAACACAATCAATGTTGGTATAAGCCACTAACATGCGCAGGGGCTACATTCCTCACTGGGATTACTCCTAAACACTCATGAACACCACTTCTTCCGACCCAACCGCGCCACCGCCGCCACCGCCGCAGCCGTCGCGCTCCTCATTCAGCTGCGACCGCCACCCCAACGAGCAGTTCAACGGCTTCTGCCCCTCCTGCCTCTGCGAACGCCTCACCACACTCGATACCTCCACCACCGATACGCCGTCGTCCTCCCGTCGCCCCTCCTCCGTCGCCGCCATCAAATCGCTCTTTTCATCCACCTCAAAACACAGCAATTTATTACCCCCGAAACCCTCCAAGCCCACGTCGTTTTTGCCGGAACTACGTCGTTGTAAGTCGTTTTCCGCTTCAAAGAACGAAGCTTTAGGATTTTTTTTTGAGCCACAGAGGAAATCTTGTGACGTTAGGATTAGAAGTACTCTTTCAACGCTATTCACTCTTGATAAGTATAACAAAACTTGTGCTAACAATTCTAGTAAACTTACCTCTGTTTCGGGTCTAGCATTTTCTTCTGACCAAAACGACATAAAAACCGAATCTTTCATTGCGAGTAAGCCCGTTTTGGAGGAATCAGAATATGAGGAGGTTTTTAGGGACCCTGAATATGTAGAGGATGTTGTTAGTTTAGTGGATGATGTTAGTGAAAATGGAGATGAAATTAGGCCTGTAAAAGATGTTCATTTGGAGGATTTGAGAAATGTGGTTGAAATAAGTGTCAATAGTGGTGAAATTGTGGAAGAACAAGGGGTGAATATGACTAGTTTGAAACCAATGAAGGATCATATAGATCTTGATACCCAAGAGAAGAAAGGTGGGGTGTTTTGGGCTGCAGCTTCAGTTTTCAGCAAGAAATGGCATAAATGGAGGGGTAAGCACAAGATAAAGAAGCAAAATAATGAAGAAAACTTAGCCACATTGCCTGTGGATAAGCCGATTTCGAGGCCATTTAGAGATACACAATCTGAGATTGCCGATTATGGATTTGGAAGAAGGTCTTGTGATATCGATCCTAGATTTTCGCTTGATGTTGGTCGAATAAGCTTTGATGAGCCTCGAGCTTCATGGGATGGTCATTTGATTGGTAAAGCTTTGCCTAAAATGGCTCCTATGGTTTCTCTAATCGAAGATGCGCCAGCTGTCGCCATATCACGCCCCGATATTCAAATCCCGCCAAATGTGAACGAGGGTTTGCCCGGAGGGTCAACACAAACTCGGGATTATTACTTAGATTCTTCTACTAAAAGAAGGAAGAGCCTTGATAGGTCTAATTCGATTGATGAACTAAAGACGATGTCAAATGGTACTAAAGTCTCACCGGATTGTTTTCATGGGGCGAAAGTGATAGCCCGAGAAAGAGATTTTTCAAAGTCGAAATCTTTGAGGGATGATTATATGGAGACATTTGAGTTGAGTAGTGGGTTTAGGGATAGGGATAGTATAAACACCGTGATAGAGTCGAAAAAGTCGAAAAAATGGAGTCGAAGAATATGGGGTTTTATGCAACGGCCTAATAAAGATGATAACGAGAAATGTAGTAGAACGAATGGGGTCGAGAGGTCTCTATCAGAGTCGTGGGGCGGAGATAATAGACGTATGTTTAGAAGCAATAGTAGTGTGAGTTGGAGAAATGGATCTAACGGTTTAGGATCGTTTGAGAGTGCGAGAAAATCGAACGTTGAAATGAATGGGACGAAATATTCGCCTAAAGAGACGGATAATGGACTATTGCGATTCTACTTGGCGCGTAAAATCAAGCCCAATAATACGCATTCGATCGCGAGAAACGTACTTGGTTTGTATTGAGAAATAAGTTCATTTATGTTGTTCTTTGATTTAGTGTTCAACTTTGCTGCATTTGTTTGTGTAAACTACATAAGAGGACTGAGAAATATATGATGTTTCTATTGTATCTGGTTTTATTTGGGAATTGGTTCCTTGGTTCTAATTTTCTTTATTTTCCATCGAAGTTTGAAAAGTTTCCGTTTTTTAATTAAGCGAAAAGAAATTATAAAGTAGTTTCGAAATTACAATGTTTCCAAGGAAACTATTAATGTTTCCATTGTTTCTAATGAAACTTTCAATGTTTCCATAATTTCCTGAAAGTTTCTTAATTCGTTTCCGAATAGAGTATAATAGTGAATAACATAAAAAAAAAAGAATTATAAATTTAACAAATAACTAAATTAGGTCCAAAATATAATCAAATAAGTTTTAAATAATTAATCAACGAAATCATAGACAATTTTAATTATATTTAAATACGCACGTAAGAAAACACAAAAAACTAAAATATTATAAATTTTCTTATAATGATATATTGGTTATTAAATGATTATTTTAACAAACAACATAATATGTACTACCGATTATAAAATTACATGAGCAATTTTTCTTTTAATAATTTAAAAATATATATCGCAACACTTTTTATAATTTTGGATTTTACAAGTTAAGTTGCTTGAACTTTGTCGATTATATGTTATAAGATCGCTAAGTTTGTGTCCAATAATATCACTTAGTTCGTTATTGAATTTTTTATCAACTATTGGTGTACATGTATAAATTTTGAAATAAAATATTGATTTTTAAAATTGAATAAAGATAGCATTTGTTGTTTACTTTCTTTCACAATGTTTCTGTCTTTTTTCTCATTTTTGCAAATTTTCTCCTACTTTTTTTGAAACGTTTCTTGTATTTAACAACCCGAAACTTAGGTATAAATCGATACTTTGAACCTTGATTGGTTCATTTGTCACAAGAGTTTCTCTTTATTTTAGAACTAGTAGACTGTTGTTAAACTGTTTGGTATTGATAAATTCTTGTTAAGAGATGTTATTTAATTTTTTATTTATTTTTGTGGGATATATAATTCAATTTGGTCACTGCAAATTTGGATATCCATCTTCAAAAATTTATTTTCACGATAAAATTGAGAAAAAATATTTTTAGAGATTGTGAAATGTGTGTTTTGATGATTTTGTTTAGAGAAATTTGTAATGATTACAATTGATATGATATGTTTTTTGTTGTGAGAAATTTGTTTAGATTGATATTTCAATATAATTTATAATAAATATTTTTAATCAAACTCATCGATTTATACGTCAAAAAATAGTTATAATGGATTTTATTTTAAATGTTGTGTTATTTTATATTAGAATATGTGATTAATTTAATTTTTTAAGTTGAAAGATAGTCGGAATTTTTTTTAAATTAATGGAGTAAACTGTCAAATGATAATAGTCATAATCATATTTATCTTTTCTTTTAAGATTTTCTTCGAAATTATCTAAAATTAAGGGAATTTTTTTGAATTTTTTTTAAGACATACCAAAATAATCAATTTTTTTAAATTTTTTTACTCTGAAATATATATATTTTTTGAAATATCCAACCAATTGAGCACTTATTATTATTTATTTTTTTTTGGATGACGAGGGAAACCCGCAGCCGCTACCCTTTCGGGTGCGCACTGGGTAAACCCCGCTCTTGTGCAATAGCCTGCAAACCACACAAGAGAGGTAAACCAGCCTAGGTTGCCCATAGCTGACAGGCTCATGGTAGAGAAGGCAAATAGGCATTCCCACAATGGGATTCGAACCCGTGACCTAAGCCACAAGTTCAAATGCCCTTACCAACTCTACCAGGGGTTGCCCCCTTGAGCACTTATTTTTTAGTATTTCCTTGGAGGTATTACCTAAATTACTTTAGGTAAAATCAAATATTTAATTTGTGGCAAAAAGCTTATATTTTTTTTTCCTCTCTATTTTCCTTTTACATATATAATAATTTGTCATTTTAATAATAATTTCATATATGATATTATATTTCAAATTAAATAAAAAGCCATGCAGTATAAAAATAGATTTGAAAGCATCACTTTCATCTCTAATGGCACAGCTGCCTAAAACCCTGACTCCAAATCGCCTCCTTAAGCTCCTCAAATCAGAAAAGAATCTCAACTCAGCTCTCACTCTCTTCAACTCCGCTACTATCCACCCTAATTACGCCCACAACGACGCCGTTTTCTTCCACATCCTCCATCGCCTATCCCTGACTACTGATCCAAAACTTCTACCCAACATCACCCGCATCATCGACCTTATTCAAATCCAAAAATGCCCATGCTCCGAGGACACAGCATTAGCTGTATTAAAAGTTTATTCAAAAAACCTAATGGCTGAAAGGGCCATGGAAATTTTCCAGAAAATGAAGGAGGTTTTTGGTTGTGAACCTGGGGTGAGGTCTTACAATAGTTTAATGAATGCTTTTGTGGTTTCGAATCAATTGAATAAAGCTGAGGTTTTCTTTAGGCATTTCAGGACAATGGGTGTGTTACCTAATTTGGAAAGTTTTAATATTTTGATTAAAATTGCTTGTAAAAAGAGGGAATTTGGTAAGGCCAGAGAGATGGTGGATAGTATGTGGGTAAAGGGTTTGGTTCCTGATTGTTATAGTTATGGCACTTTGATTGATGGGTTGGTGAAAAGTGGGGATCTGAATGGTGCTATGAAGGTGTTTGATGAAATGACTGAAAGAGGCATTAGGCCCGATGTGACGTGTTTTAATATTTTAATTGATGGGTTTTTGAAGAAAGGCGATTGTAAGGGGGCGGGAGATATTTGGGAGAGGTTGATGAAGGATTCTTGGGCTTATCCTAATGTTATTACGTATAATATTTATATTAGAGGGTTGTGTAAGTGCGGAAAGTATAGCGAGGGCATGGAGTTATGGGATAGGATGAGAAAGAATGAGTTGAAAATGGATTTGTACACGTATAGTGCGTTGATTGATGGGTTGTGTCAGTCGGGGGATATCGATGGGGCTGAAAGGGTTTACAAAGAGATGAGTGAGAGCAAAGTATCACCTGATGCAGTTGTATGTAATGCAATGCTCAATGGTTATTTTAAGGTAGGGAGGATTAAAGATTGTTTTGAGTTGTGGGATTTGATGGGATTGGAGGGTAACCGAAATGTTGCGAGTTTTAATACAATGATGAGAGGCATGTTTGATATTGGTGAGGTAGATAAAGCTATTTCTATATGGGAGCTTCTGAAGGAGTGTGGTTTTGATGCTGACTCCATTACTTACGGAATTTTAGTGCATGGATTTTGTAAGAATGGGTACAAGGACAAGGCTTTGCATGTCTTGGACACTGCAAAGGATGACCGAGGTGTTGTAGACGTTTTTTCTTATTCAGCAATGATTAATGGGTTGTGTAAAGAAGGGAAATTGGGTGAGGCAGCTTCTCTGCTGAATTTTATGACTAGAAATGGCTGTGAGCCAAATGCTCATGTTTATAACGCATTGATCAACAGCTTCGTAAGTGCTTCTAAATTCGAGGATGCAATTAGGATTTTTCGTGTAATGGGTAGTTCAAACTCTTCACCTACCATTGTTACCTACAATACTCTTATTAATGGATTATGCAAGGCTGAAAGGTTCGGTGAAGCATATGACCTTGTGAAGGAAATGCTCGAGAAAGGGTGGGACCCAGATGTGATCACTTATAGCTTATTGATAAAAGGTCTGTGTTTGGGCAATAAAGTAGAAACGGCGCTCACCTTATGGAACCAAGTAATTAGCAAGGGTTTCAAACCTGATGTACAGATGCATAATATTTTGATTCATGGCCTCTGTTCTGTTGGTAAAACTCAGGATGCCTTGTTAATATTTTTAGACATGAGTAATCGATATTGTGCTCCGAATCTCGTCACCCATAATACCCTTATGGACGGATTTTATAAAACAGGCGACTTAAAAAATGCCTTGGCAGTTTGGGCTCGCATATTGAGAAATGGGCTACGGCCGGATGTTATTTCGTATAACATTACTCTTAAAGGTCTTTGTTCATGTAATAGACTATCGGGTGCCATTTTGTTCTTGCACGATGCCTTGACTAAGAATATTGTTCCAACTGTAATTACATGGAACATACTTGTCAGAGCTGTTATTCGTTCTGGGGCTCAAGTATAATCCTTTTACATGAAAAATTTGGAAGGTTAGCTTATTTTCCTATGCATTCATATGTTCATTATATTAGGACCTATATTTTCTTAAAATAAAACCATTCTGTTTAACAGTTAGTTTTTTCTTCTTTTTATTAGGTGGATTATTGATAAACAGTTAGTAGATTGCAGAAGCAAAAGTTAAGAGATTCTTGAATGCAAACCAAGTAAGGCATGTTGACTGAGGCTGTCTGGAATAACTAAAATATTATTTATCTTCGTTTTGGACTTTGGGTTTGTGTGTCATATTTTTCCCCTTGCCTTTTTGTGCATGAGTTAACTTCGAGACCTGGTGTGTATTTACTCATTATCATCTCACACAATGCCATTTTCGTGCATAGACATTTCGTCTGTTCAACTGCACTTGCTTTCGTCTAAGTTTAATTATGTTCTGTATGAAATGTTCGTTATGCAGCATCTAAAATACGTCTTTGGTGATCATAGTTTGTAACACCAGATACTCTTATATGATGCAACAGCAAAGTTGGCCTGATATATCAGCCCCAGATGATAGTATTTTATTTGGAGTTATAATTCATGCTACAATTTGGTTACACTCGTAATACATTTAAACTCACCCATTCTGTTTTTCCTTATAGTTTATGCTTTTAATTCCTGTCAAATTCCTTACCTTTGAAAGGTGATGCATTCAACTTATCCTGTCTTCATGTTTCATGTATTCATTGATAAAATTATACGAGGCAAAAAATGCCCTTCACCATTCTCTACTATTTGTTCTGTTTTCGATAACATACTCTGTTCGTAGATGGTTTGAGAAGCCAAACCCACAAGAACAACCCCAAGAACTGCAACCTTTCTCGAGTCAAATGTCGAGAGATTAATGCATCAGTGATTCCAATAACTACAAACACAATCAATGCAAGGTAAATTTCCCGTCTTATTACTGAACCAGCATTTTTCACAGTCATCTCCATGATTGTCTGATTTTCTTCATTAGCTTTTGCTTTGTTAACCGGTGTTTTTTCACCCATATTCTTGAAAAACAACCCTTCATTCCTATCGTCCTCAATCTGGCCCTTGAAATCTGCTACTTTTTTCTTGTTCTCTTCGATCTCCACTTTGTTCAACTCCATAGATTCCTCAAACGCTTGCATCTTACTCTCGATATTTTCCATTATCTGCGCAAGAAAATCAACAAAATGTGATTATTACACAAATCTCGAATTTTCTAACATAAACCCATAATTTTTTTTTACAGAACAGACCCAAGAACCAGCTTCATCCAATTCTCTGAGGGCATTTTCGCCAATTTGGTCGACTTCAGAATTGGCTTCATCAGCAAACTTGGTTAAGTATTCTGATCGTTCGTCCAAGTAATCAGTGAGACGGACTTTTTGTGTTTGAAGCATTGCCATTCGGACAAGAAGGTCCTGTTTTCGACTATTGGGTTCAGGTTGTGGGGCCCCTTTGTCTGAATTAGTGGACTTGCAGAGGTAAATTGCTTGTCTCATGTTCTTGAATGGTTTCCTTTTATAGAAAGGACTATGGTTAGAAGTGAAGGAAACTTGAATTGCTTTTACAGAGATCATAATTTGATATTTTGTGCAAGAAAGAAAAGAGTAGGAGAGTTGGCTTGGAATTATATCTATACATAGTACAAGTGTTTTGGACCTGTTATATGATTTATGCTATCTTGATCAAAATATGTATACCATGAATCTATCGATTTCTTATAAGTATACCACTTGGGCACAACCAAATAAACATCAGGGGTGAAAATGAGTCGAGTCGAGTCGAGACTCGAGCCGAACACATAGGTGTTCAAGCTTGTTTGAATTACAATCGAGCTTTGAAAATTGTGTTTGAACTTGGTTTGATTGTCGAGCCGAGCTCAAACGAGCTTTAATCGAGTTGAGCTCAAGTAGGTTGAATATTATGTACATGTTTTATTTTTATTTTTTGATAATCGAGCCGAGCTTTAAAATATCGAACAGAAAAAGTTGTTTAAACTTGGTTTGATAAATCATCGAACCAAGTTTTTAGTGATCGAGCTCGAGTCAAGTATCGAGTAGTTTGATTCAATTTTCAGTCCTACACTCAACACAAAAAAAAAAAATTAAAAAAAAAATCCAATTTCCCATAGTTCAAATTATTAGGAATCCAAACCGGATCACCATTCCTTGCACTAATATCCGGCACCATATTCATTATTCACTAACAAAGTGCTCAAATAATTCCCAAAAAGATTTCCATAAAAAATCATCAAATTAGTTTATAATTCAATGATCTAAGGGCTGTTTAGTCGAAAGAGTTGTTAATCGTAATTTTTGGATTTTTTAGAAATGAAATTATTGAAAAATAGGCATATATGATTAAATATATTTTCATGGGGTTTTTGGATAGGAGAATTTCTCCTAGCCTATATATCCTTAAAAAGTATTTAAATTAAACTACCGACCATAGATTAATTTCGATGCATTACAATTAAATTGAATCTACACTATATCTCAAGGTAAAATTAGAAAATTAACCAAGGAAAAAAAATACACTTTTCACCCTTGAATTATTCAATTTGTTACACTTAAGTCCCTAAACTATCTAAAGTAATAAAACATTCCATTAAAGCCGAATCAAATTACGACAAGCCATAAAAAATCAAATTGAGAGACCATTTTATTATTTTAGATAGTTAGATACCTAAATACGACAAATTGGATAATTTTTGCATTTTATCCTTATATTAATTAATGGGTATATAGAAAAATAGTTAGGATCTCATAATGATGAGATAAAGACTTATTCCAATAAAACTAGTTATATAACTAAAATCTAATTATCAATTTATTTTCAGATGGGTTATTTGTCACCCAAGGGTTGGCTAAAACATGAGTGATATATATCTTAGCTTTCAAACAATTTCATTATATTTGGTAACATCAATTCATTACATATTATCGTTTTAATTAATAATTTAGAGTGACTTTTTTAAATTAAAATTGAAAAAAAATAAAAAATAATATAATATTTTAAAAAATGATGTATAACATCATGTAATAATATACAATTATATGTAATTTAGGGGAATAAATTGAATCTTATAACTTTTTTCTTATTTTTGATTTCTTTTCCTAAATATAACGACTAAACATTTATAGTCATCATGCAAATTGACCAAATTTAATACTTATGGATTACATGAAATCAGGTACCTTTCACTCACCATAATCACCAAATAGATAATTATTATCCATCATATCATCCTTTAAGTAATTTGCTCAATAACACTGTTATCTTTAACCTAATTATTTGTAATTAATCACATTCAGTACAATACTAATATACACAATTAAGCTAAATTATATTAGCCACTCAACAATTTTTTCCCTCACTATGGCATTTTTTAAATTAGTTGTCAATTGTCATCCTCCTCCACAAAAGGCACCCCCATGTACTTAATCACGAAATTAAATTAGATAATTAGACCATATATAGAAGATTAATTAAGGTCAAGTTTAATTAATATAAGGAAATAAAGTAATAAATATAATAGAAAACCCTAATTTTGACTTAAGAAAGCTTAGGTTTAAAGAATACATTGTTTCACCTAACGAAGGAAAAACGACGTAATGGCAGAAATTGTGGCACTTATTATCACCTATATAATGTTGCGTTGGGCTGTCATGGCTGAATGCAACAAGCTAGAAAGACAAATCAATTGAAGAACAAAACTTATTATTCTTACAATATATATATACACATATATATATATATATATATATATATTAAAGAGAAATGGATTTTTGGGTTCGGGTTTTGATCCTCGTCGCATGTTTGTGTCCGGTTTTCGTCGAATGTAGAGTTCGTCATTACCAGTTCAATGTGAGTTTTCTAGCCCTTTTTAATTTTCCTACATTCTTGTATTCGATTTTATTTGCGGTTTTAAATTGGATTCTGGCATTTGGTTCGTTCTATTAATTGATATGAAAGACAAGAAGAAGGTGTAGAGTGTAATTAGATGGTTTTAATTAGATATAATATAATTAGTGTGAAATTATCAACAAATGGAAGGTTCAACATGATAACCATAAATATATCCATTTTTCCACTAAAAAAATATAACGATTTCAAAATATAATACACTTGAGTAATTTTCTAGTTTCTATCTACTTATAATTAACTTAAACATGAACATTTTTGGCACATTTTCTACCACTTAATAATCCATAATAGTATAATTAACTTTAATGTAACTCAAAGAATTATTTTGTGTGTATATATGTATACAAGGTGGTGATGAAAAATACTACTCGTCTTTGCTCAACCAAACCTATCGTCACCGTCAACGGGAAATTCCCGGGTCCCACCCTCTACGCTAGGGAAGATGATACGGTGCTCATTAGAGTCATAAACCGGGTCAAGTACAATGTTTCCATCCATTGGTAAGAAAACCCGATAAAGTACTTTATCTAATATTATTGTCTAGAATTTCATTTTATACTTAGAAATTTTTTGGCGAGAAAATTTACTCTTTCAGTGTTTTGACGATGATTATAGGCATGGAATCAGGCAACTCCGAACGGGGTGGGCCGATGGGCCGGCCTATATCACACAATGCCCTATCCGGCCGGGGCATAGCTATGTGTATAATTTTACCATCACGGGACAAAGGGGCACGCTCTTATGGCACGCGCATATTTTATGGCTAAGGGCTACCCTCCATGGCGCCATCGTCGTTTTACCTAAGCTAGGTGTACCGTATCCTTTCCCAAAACCCGATCATGAAGCCGTTGTCATCTTGGGTAAGCGAATTAGATTACAATTTTATGGTAGACCTAGTGAATGTCGTCTAAGTGCACATCAAAAGACGGGCAATTCTATATTGCTCCCAGTCCAATGGAGCCACACCCTTCAACACCACATGTTTGTGGTGGGGTGGGTGTTTTTTTGACATCTACCGCCCATACAAAAACCACTCACTCAACACAAACATGTGGTGTTGAAGGGTGTGGCTCCATTGGGCTGGGAGCAACATAGATTTTTCCATCAAAAGACTTAGTCAAGTTGCTTTAAACGGTCAAAAAAATTGATTTTTTGTAGGTGAATGGTGGAAATCGGACACTGAAGCTGTCATCAACGAGGCTCTAAAATCCGGCTTAGCGCCAAATGTATCCGATGCTCACACAATAAACGGTCATCCCGGAGCTGTCTCCAATTGTCCCTCCACTGGTAACCCTAAATTACATGGATCAAATATTTTACGTTTAAACTATCAAACACATGACATTGATGGGACGAGTTTCACTATTCCAAATCATTGTTCCATTGTATTAGATGTTTAACACGTGTAATTTTATACATGTACTTATTAAGGTTTGTCTGACTTGTGTACATATTTTAACACATGTCAACACTACAAGAGTGAAAAACAGGATGAAACACAAAATTAGAATAGAAAATCTAATTACGATATTGATATGTACCCTAGGTGGCTTCACACTAAACGTTGCACCCGGTAAAACCTGCATGCTCCGTCTCATCAACGCTGCACTCAACGAAGAACTCTTCTTCAAAATCGCCGCCCACAAAATGACGGTAGTAGAAGTTGACGCCACATACGTAAAACCCTTCAAAACCGACACGATCCTCATCGCCCCGGGCCAAACCACCAACGTCCTAGTGGCGGCAAATCGAGGCGGCGGAAAGTACATGGTGGCGGCATCCCCTTCATGGACACTCCGGCGGTGGCCGTGGACAACATGACCGCCACTGCCACACTGCATTACTCCGGCACACAAGCCGCCGCCTCGCCATCTTTCACCACCCCACCACCCCAAAACGCCACCCCGGTGGCCAACAGTTTCATAAACTCTCTAAAAAGTTTGAACTCCGGCGAATATCCGGCGAAAGTCCCACGAAAAATCGACCATTCTCTCTTCTTCACCGTCGGCCTGGGGATCAATCCTTGCCCGTCTTGTAAAGCCGGAAATGGCAGCCGGGTCGTCGCAAATATAAATAACGTCACGTTTGTGATGCCTAAAATCGCACTCTTGCAGGCAAACGTTTTCAAGATTAAGAATGTTTTCACCGCTGATTTTCCGGCGAACCCGCCGGTTTCTTACAACTACACCGGCGCGCCGCCGGCAAATTTAGCGACGACGAGAGGGACGAAGGTGTATAGGTTGCCGTATAATGCTACGGTTCAGGTTGTTTTGCAAGATACTGGGATTATTGCACCTGAAAATCATCCTGTTCATCTGCATGGATTCAATTTCTTTGCAGTAGGAAGAGGATTAGGAAATTTTAATCCGAAAAGGGATCCTAAGAGCTTTAATCTTGTTGATCCTGTTGAACGGAACACCATCGGAGTGCCGTCCGGTGGGTGGGTGGCGATCAGATTCCGGGCAGATAATCCAGGTAAATTTAATATTTAGTGATTTATTTATATATTTTGTCTTACTTTTTTGTTAAAGATTTTATAAATTAATTTGATGGGATATTTGATTTTTTTAGGAGTATGGTTTATGCATTGCCATTTGGAAGTGCACACAACATGGGGTTTAAAAATGGCATTTTTGGTGGATAATGGAAAGGGCCCTAATGAGTCTCTTTTGCCACCTCCTAAAGATTTGCCCAAGTGTTGATCAATTTTGAACACATACTTCATTTTATTTTTTCTTTAGACACCACCAATTTATGGGATTGAACACTTTGCCCCCCAAAACATATTATATTATCATATTATGCACCGGACATCTTAACCTTTGTTTATTGAATTTTAACGAGGAAAATATTGAGAATAATTGTTCTATCCATTTCAAATGATAATACTTTGTGCTTATTTTTTATCATTATTATTTTTTTTCCAATAAAAGTCATGGACCAAAGGTAGTTGGGCCTACTGATTTCGGCCCCTTTGCTAAAAGGACCGAAACGGTCTGCCAGGTCTAAAGGAGTTAGTCTAGCCTATTTTGCTAAGTGGGCTAGATCAGCTTGCCGCTTTAGATGGGCCTTAATGGGTCAGGCAAATCTAACCCGTTAAGGCCCATTTGACATTTTTAGGTAGCCTCGACCGTCAAAACAAAATATGATAAAATATGATATCAATTAGAATAACAAACAAGTTAATGATGTGGTAATAGGTCACTTGAAGATAACTTCTCATCCCCTAATTTATCAAAAGACCTTTATGTCCCTTAGCTATTTAGTGAATAGTCACAAAGCTCCTATTTCTTCCAAAAATGAATTCCAAATTCTCCTACCAAATAAAGAATAGAAGGGAAATTTCAATAGGCCATGGATATTTATTCAATCATAAGGGCTTAGACATTTGACTTGTTTCACTATTGTAAGGCAATAAATAAAGGAAGGGAAATTATTGAGTCACTTTCATTGTTTGAGCTAAATAATATCTAATTATTGGAATTAATATTCTAAATAACATATAAATTCAATTAAGAATAACCCAAAGTAACCTGAAATTAATTTTTAGAGAAAAATGTAGACACCCTTAAACTATGGGGTATTGCATTTTACTCCTTAAATTATAAATTTGTGCATTCGACACCATTGTTTTTGCTATCGGATGCATTTAACCCTCTCTAAGAAAATCTTTAGGGATATTTCTTACTTTTTTGGTTCATATGCAAAGTGCTCTGAGGGGTTTTGATGTTTGAATTTTTATAAGATTTATTATTATTCTATAGTAAGAAAATATTGATTAAAAAATAAGAAAAAAAAAACTAAGGAAAAAGGTCTAAGAACATAAAAATTTAAATTTTGGAGAAAACCATGAAGATTCTTATAATTTGCAAAATAATCTTAATTAGAATGGATAGATTAATTTTTCATTTTTTCGAAATTTTGGAAATTGAATCGTAAGGGAGTTGCATTCCTGGCTTTCTTTTTATAGCATTTTTGTACATTTTTTGTTGAATTTAATAAAAAGTCGATGTCCAATAATAGTTTTCGCTAGGCAGAAAGACAAGTTAATTATATATATATATATATATATTATATTTATATATATGTGTGAGCAATTTAAATTTGCAACAAATAAGTTATTGCTTTGCACGACATATTAAACTTTTGTAATTTAGTAGATGAATGATTAATTAAAGGCTTAAAGCTAAATAAACATTATAATATATAAAATGAAATAAAAACAAAAATAAATATATTGAATAAAATCAAGCTGTACAAGAGCCCACATGAGTTCACCAACTCAACCACATTATATTGCACTTTTTTGGAAAATGTACTTAGCAAAGAATCTTTCCACTTGTGGAAAGTCTTCACATTCTTTCATAATAATATAATACCAATTATTTTCATTTCCAACACATAGGAATGGACAAATTTATTTTTCTATTATTTATTGTAAGATGATAGTATTATTTAAAAATAATGGTATTATTTACTAACTCCTTATTCAAAATCAAAAGAATTAAATTCTATAATGGGCAGTTTTAATAAAATCGATCTGGTTTTTACTATTAAATTTATTGTATTTTATGATAAATATTAAGTTGATTCAATTAAAACCAATCATAATAAATTTCTTGTCCACCATTATAATATATGAAGAATGAAAATTAATATTCAAATGTATATGCTTTCGATTTAAGGACCAGCCTATATATTATGGTCCCAAAGTGTTACAGTTGAAAATAAATATTCAAATATGCAACAACTGTTGAATTATATATTTTAATATTTACATGCAATAATTGAAAAACAAACCTTTTCTCTGGCCAATAATGTGTATCCACGTAAGCAAATATTTTAAAATCTACAAGATGTCGAGAGCTTGTGACAAGAAAAATAATAATTAATTTAAAGCACAATAATTATTTGTAATTTGACTTATATTTCGTACAGTAAGTACATCGAACCTTTCATAATGTTCTAATTTTATGCACATATATTTATTACTTAATTTTTATACTATTGTTGTATATTTTTTATTTACAAAATAAGAATAATAATGGATAAGTATGATTTAATATTTTCGGTAATGCAGATAACCCCTCAAAGTATCTTCAAAATTTTGATGGAATATTCATTTCGATTTAAATGCAATATTCATCAAACGTGGTGAGAATATCGAATTTTAATAGGCTGCAAAGTAAAATACACTTTATCCTTTTAATATTTAATTATTATACACAATATTATTTTTAAGAATTTGGTTAACTAAATAGTCATTAAAAAATGATTAATAATTAAACTAAACTACATAATTTGACTCCATATTCGATACAATACTTTCACTTATTGAAATTTTGATTAATCAAAATTGGGTTCAATTTTATTCAATGAAAATCCTAAGTATAATTCCATTAAAACAAATTGACCAACTAAGACAATTTTTTTTCTATTATTACTTTATTTTTGAGTGGGGATAAATTCTTAATTGTTTAATTACGGGACCAGTCTTTTAAACCTTAATTAATCTTAGTAAAACACTTCCAAATTAATTTAATCCTATGCATGGCACTCCTTTTCAATCACAAGATAACTCTATTTTGTTATTAATTTAGAACTAAATGTCATTATAATGGACAATTAATTATTGAACTAAACAAGGAGATTAATAACGGACTAATCCAGTGGCGACACGTGTACTAATCCCATTGCTCTGTACAAGTCAATCAGCATCTTCTTTTATAGTACCTTGTGCTTTACACTTTCTTTTGCATTTAGAAATTCTTAATTGTAGTTATCCCTTAATGATTCATAAGTATAATCAAAATATGAATTAAGTCAAACGAGGATTTTTTTTTATTTGTTTTATTGTTCTTAACTAGGTTTATTGATTGGACAAAATAACACTAGCTTTAATCCCATTTTATTATTAAGGGCACTTAACAGCTAAATTAAAGAGAAATATTATATACCACTACTTATAGTTTATTTTTATTTTATTTTTATTTTTTTCAAATATAATAAAATTGCATTCAATAAATACATTTAATATGATCTCATAGTTTATGTTTTTACTATAGTAAAAAAAATATTTTACCATATAAAATATTGGTGCAAGTCGGTGAAAAATAAATGGTGGTATATAACATTTCTCAAATTAAAAATATTTTCAATAATAAATTGTCTGAGAGACTGACTTGATGTGTATTTTGTTAGAATTAAACGTTTGTTACCGAACTAAACTCTATAATTTATAGAAGAGTCACAGTTTTATAATTGATCGACCTAAATGACGGTAGGTAATAAGGTACTTGCGTCAATTAAACCGTCATAATAAATCTGACGATTAATTCAACATAATTATATATCTCTCGAGTCAAAGTGTAATTATACAGATAAAACGCACAATCTATCTTTCCAGTCTGCTGATAATAAATCTACTTATTCTTTTACCGTCTCATATCAAATGAAAACAAGAGACTCGAAAATGACTCTTGACCCTCAAAATCTATGCTACTATTGACAACATAGATAAAGATAAAAGACGAGAGACGTAAAAAGGCTTATAATCTCTCGATTCTTTCTCGATAGTGAAAAAACTTTAAAAGTGAAATGACATAAATGCCCCTATGAAAAAATAAAACATCAATCATAGATTGTCCTTTTTATCTTTCTCTCTCCAAATTTAAAATCCCCCAACCAATCATTCTTAAAACCTCTGATCTGTCTGAAATCAAACAAGTACATAGTTTTTAACACATAAATTTCACCTAAATTTCACTCATGATTGCCATATAATTATTCCTCCAATCTAATTAAAAAAAAATTCCAATTTCCATCATTCCCAAGCAAGATCTACTTTTTTTTCACTTTTTTTTTTTACAATTTTTTTTTTTAAATAAATATTTCCTTGGGTTTAGGAAAGTTAATTAGCCTTTCCCAGATTCCTCACCCCCCATGTGTGTAAAAGCAAATTCAGATTCCCCCCTGTTTCAAAATTCTTGATTTTCATCTCATCATATAAACACAAACCCACTATATCTATATATCTATCTATCAATCTCTTCACAAATTCGACTCAAATTCGACTCGAAAATGAACAGAGAGATGGGTTTTTTATCCCCTGTTTCGAACTGGATTTTCGAAGAAAATTATAATCCAACAAAATGGACTCATGAAGAGAACAAAAGATTCGAAAATGCACTTGCTTTATTCGACCAAGATTCCCCAGATCGATGGCAAAATGTGGCCTCCATGATCCCTGGAAAAACAGTTAATGATGTAATGAAACAGTACAGAGATCTGGTTGAAGATGTTAGTGATATCGAAGCAGGGCTTATACCTGTTCCAGGGTATTGTAATAATTCATTCACATTGGAGTGGATTAGTAGTGATTATGGATATGATGGGTTAAATTCGAAACAATTTTATGGGAAAATTAACACTGGTACAAGGTGTTCTGAGCATGAAAGGAAGAAGGGTGTGCCATGGACTGAAGAAGAACACAGGTAAAAAAAAAGATTGTTTTTTTTTTTTTGCAATTTTTGATTGGAAAAATTTGGTTTAAATTTCCTTTTTTTTTTGGCTGTTTTTGTAATGAAATCGGGTTCGTGTCGAGGTGGGATGTATTGGGTTCTCGATATTTTTACTAATCGATATATAGGCGAAAAAACAAATCATTAATTCGATTTTTTAACAATTTATGTACTAGACGAAGAGATGTACTATTATGTATCTATCTATCATCTCTTCGCCTATATATGAATCTAGATTATTTTAAACAAAATTATTAAAAAAAGCGCTTAAATCCCGGTTATAAGCAATATTAGTCAATTTTTTCGTCAATCTTGGGTTCTCTCGATTTTTTTTACTAATTCGATATATAGGTGAAGAGATGAATCATTAATTCGACTTTTAAAACAATTCATGTATTGTTTTCGATATATAGGCGAAGAGATGTACTATTATTTATCTATCATCTCTTCTATCTATCATCTCTTCGCCTATACATGAATCTAGATTATTATTTCAACATAATTGTTAAAAAAAACATTTAAATCCCGATTACAAGCAATATTTGTCAATTTTTCCGTCAGTCCGAAATACATGATTAAATCTTATTTCAGTTTTTTTTGCTCTTTTTATTTATTGTGACGACGTAATAATAGTCAGTTTGATATATAGGCGAAGAGATGTATAATTATTTATCTATCGCCTATACATGAATATAGATTATTATTTCAATATATCTATTAAAAAAAGCATTTAAATCCCGATTACAAGCAATATTTGTCAATTTTTTCGTCAGTCCAAAATACATGATTAAATCTTATTTCATTTTTTTTTTGCTCTTTTAATTTATTGTAATTATAGGCAATTTCTTTTGGGACTAAAAAAATATGGAAAAGGAGATTGGAGAAATATCTCTCGCAATTTTGTGACAACGAGAACACCAACTCAGGTTGCAAGTCACGCACAAAAGTATTTTATCAGGCAGTTATCTGGTGGTAAAGACAAGAGAAGATCAAGTATACACGACATCACGACCGTTAATCTCAACGAGACCAAGTCATCCAACGGTGGGCCTCGTTCGCCTGATAATAAATCGAACTTGATCGTACGGTCACAACAAGATTTGGATGCTTTCGTTCGAGGAACGTACGATTCTGACCCAATAAACTCTGGATCGATGAATTTTCAAGGGACTTCTTCATTTGGAATTGGATTAAATGAGATGGCATTTTGGTGATGAAGATTTAGTGTTATGTGAATACTAATTTTTTATTTTATTTTTTTGATCAAAATGTTACATTGCTCATTTGTCTGGAAATGACATGTAATGCCAAGTATTATTGCTCATTTTATGATTATAATATAATTTGGTAAATTATGAATTATTTTTTATTATGATGTCTAAATGATGTGACTTAAGCATCTTATACTTAGGTCAATTTTCCTATTTTACTTTCTATAATCAGTTGACATTTTGATTATTTCCCTTCCCATCTTTCTTGTTAGTTTGAAAAAAAAAATGATATTCCTTGTATTCTCATTTTATCGCATCTTTGATTTCTACTTATCATTTAGGCATCATGAAAGATTTGATTCTCTATAATTAACTTCGTGGATAAATAGCATTTTCGACCTCAACTTATGTCGATCGGAATATTTTTAGTACCTTATAAATTAATTATTACACCAGAGTATTCAACTTTTGTAAATTGTGACAGGTAATTTACCGAAAGATTATTTTAGAATATTCCTTCCAAAAATTCTATCACGTGTTTTAGATTGTGTACCAAATTTCACAAATCATGCAAAGTATAGATATCGTATTCAGAAAATGACATGGAATATGATGCAACGTGTACATATAAGCAATACAATGTATAGATACTCGTGTGCACAATCTAAGTCAAACTATTTTTCTAATGTACTTACTTGTCATAATTTACAAAGACTGAGTACTCATATTTAAAAATTAATAAATTTGAGTACTAAACTGTTTCGAACAAGATTGAAAATACTTTTAACCCGATATTTCATCTTGTACACTTGATAAGTATAAAATAATATAACAAGAACATATTCCATTTACCACACATAAGTGCATATGTACAATTTGAATTGCTTAAAAACAGTTAGAAAGAAAGGTTTCAAAGGTGTTATTAAGATAACATAGAAATTATCATCCTTTTTGAAGATATTTAAACAGTTACCAAGATTCTCTCTTTTTTATGTTTTTGAGTGGGAATTTAGAATTATTGTATCCACAAATTTCCTGAAAGTCCATGTAAAAGTTAAAATCATGTCCCTAATCATGTATAATGGGAAACTTAAGTTCAATATTTAAATCAAGTTAATGCTAATTGTCAACTTAAAAAAAAAACATTTATTTTTTCTTCTCAATTTGAACTTTGAAGTTTGAACCAATAATCCAATGCTTTACTATTATTTGCAATTGTTGCTTAATTATGTTTACCTTTCCTGTTTTGCAAACACGAATTTCGGTAATATGCTATTTCAATACTATTTTTAAAAATTTTAACTCAAAAATATAAATAAATATAATTTTTTAAAAAAAATTGAGACTATTTTTACAATTAACATTGGTGCCATTTGATTTAGGACCCACCCACTAGGCAAAGAATTTAGAGGCACCAAGCTTGTTTGGTAAATGACAAACTAACCCCACTATTTCTTTATTTATTTTTTTTCTCAACTTTTTGCAAGTTGTACCACTAAAATACTTTACAACTTTATTCTGATGTGTTATTCCCCTTTCAAAGTATATTTAGACCTTATACCTAATCTCCCAACCTCAAAAATTGAAATATTTATATTAATATGTAATGGGTTATATTATTTTAGGGGTGTAAACGAGCAAATCTGGTGATTTTTTCAGGCTTGAGTTAGTGTTTCGACTCGACTGTCAATATATTAGTATGGCTACCGAACCAGAAATTTAATAGAGACAATTTTATAGTTTGAGACTTTTTTAATATTTATTTATTAATATAATATTAAAAATAATATATTAAAAATCGAAAATCTTGCGAGCCCGAGCTTGAACTCGAGCTGAGTCGGCTCGATTTAGACACCTTGCTCCACAATGATGTTAAAATTGATTCAACATTAATGATTTTGAAAAAGGGGGGAAAGAAATATAATGTAAATGCTTTTTTATGGGACCCTACCAAAGATGCACAAGAACAAATGTGGTGGGAGCTTTTGATACTTAGCCAAGGAAAAGGTATAACAAAATGAAAGTGAACAAACACCTAATGAATATTAGCAAATGATCTTTTATTACATTATTATATTTTGATTAAAAATTTATTAATTACACGTGTCATTCATCCAATTATTTACATGACATTTGCAATAGATTATTTTATCCGTTGAATCAAGTATAATCTTATTTTTTTCATATTGCAAGTTATTGGATGAACGACACGTGTTCTATAGAAAATTAATAATTAAATTTATTAATTAAGTTTCAAATATAAGTTAAATACCAAAAGTTCACTTAACCCGTTTTATAATATGGGCCCAAATGGATAGACTTGTTTTTTTGTGGCCCAATCTGTGGAAAGTTATATGCTAGTTATTATATATGGAGCTAGAGATACCAATTCTTCAAAATTGCCTTTGATGGCATTAAACTACCATTTCCATGTGTTAATATAGTGTTATTAAGCTATTTTGGATCCAATATAAATGTGATTTAATAAAGTAAATCATGTATGATTGCCTTGCATATTTATTGAAAATTTCAAAGTATTTAATTACCCAAAAAAATACAAAGTATATATAAACAACACAAGTATTTCAAAAAATCAAGTAGATGTGTTAAAAATCAAGTAGATTTTAACACTGTTCCAAATGGGAATATATCTTTTATCCCACAATAGTACATCAAAATGGTGTCACATTATTGTGAAATTGACAAGTGTCCATCTAAAAATAAAATATAAATAACAATTCAAATAAATATTCACCGACCCAGAACAAGAAAAAAAAACCCATTTACATAGAACAAATTCCAACCAAATATATGGCACATTTCTTCTTAGTTTCCAATTACAATCTAAATTTCAAATCACACCTAAAACATAATACAATTTATCAAATAACACCACAAACCCCAACAAATAACACACCAATCACGATCCAATCGCACGAGGCTGGCTCGGGAACATACGTTTCATCAACCATTGAAACGGCCTCGAAAACTCGGCCCTCTTCTTCCTCCAAAACCAAATAGCCGCATTATATTGCTCGTTTCGTATCTTCTTAGTAGCCGCCTTCCAATCATACTTCTCCATTTCGATTCGTGCTGATTTTCCAATCGTCTCTCTTAGTTCTTTATCGTGCAAAAGGGGTTTCAGTTTGCTCAAGCAATCATCGAGATCTCCGGGATTAAAGAGATAGCCCGTTTTGCCCTGTTGATCTTCGGGTATAATGTCCGGGATTCCACCGGCACGGGCAGCAACAACGGGCAGCCCGCATGACATGGCCTCCAAAACGACGAGCCCTAAAGTTTCGGATTCGGATGGCATTATGAAAACGTCTCCGCTGGCGTACGCTTGGGAAAGCTCCTCGCCTTGTAGCATGCCCGTGAATACTGCTGGCATGCCGGTGAACATCTGCTCTAGCTCCTCTCTACGAAACGAAATACGAAAAAGTTGATATAGTAGCAACTTATAGTCAAATTATAGTGAAGGATAGAGTAGGAAAAGTCGCATCTTGGGCATATCTGACGCGGGATCAAATATATATAACGTGAATAACACGTGGGGATGAGATCTGATATGATACGACAAACTAGTTAGTGTTTTAATGGATTGGGGATACAGGTCAGCAACTTCGAGCTGCCTACATATCATAGGTACAAGCCTCTCGTAGTTCTCACATATCTGACTCCTCGAGTCTTGAATCTAGTTTTCAGAGTGTAAACCAGATAAACATCTTGATTAAGATGGTGTTTATAGCAAGCTCTGTTGGACCATGGGTTCGTCTGGTCATCGGCTCAGGTCCCATTGTGCGGCCATGATTGTAACATATTAATGTTGCTCTTATATAAATTATTTTATTAATTATGGTAACCCCAACTCATAAGTGGGGACCATCAATATCCATGGGGTAAAATAACCTTGACGGGTGTTTTGGTAATTTGCAAAACCTCATAGGACTACCAGTAATTACACATAAGTGAGAGGGCATGTATGTAATTATCACTAATTATAGTTATTTATCGATAAAAACGTAGAAAAGATTCAATAGGCAATCCGGGATTGAACACCAAATAGTGTTAGATTAAGCCACATCAGGACATAGTGCATGTTATCGCTGATGTGGCTTAATGTACAACACTCAATGTATACTATGCGGATATATACAAGCTTAAGAACTAGCTTACTAGCATACGAATTACAAAATCTTAACGACTTCTTATTATGGCATATTGATCACAATTTGAAGGTAATTTTTCGGAAACTAAAGCAAATATGAATTTCATATCAATCTTACCTGTATGGACCATCGCCAATGAATGCTATTCGAGCCTCGGGAATCCTATCCATAACACTGTGAAAAACGCGCATCTCAATAATCAAGTCCAAAGAATATCAACAAGTTTATAAAGCAAATCAACACATAAATCTCTTTCGAAGATTAATACCTTTTGAGGAAATCTAAACTCTTTTCAACTCCGATCCGTCCTACATGAACAATCAATGGTCTCTCCGGTTCCCCATTGCTAATTTAAGAACAAATCTCGTGAGCACAAAATCGCAACACTATTTTAAGTTGATCGAAATTACGGTTATTACAAGAGTTTACTACCTTAATCTTAATCTCATCTCATGGGAACGAAACCGGGGATGAAAGCTCTCAGAATCAACGCCCTTATTCCACAAACGTATCTTGTTACCTGCAATTTGCAAAGAAAATTATAAAATACGACCGTGAGTAGTAAAATTTGACGTTTTTTGAAATAATTAAGACTAATGGTGATTTTTTAACTATCAAATGTGACGGATTTTATTTGGTGAATAATTAATAGGTTAATTATCATAAATTTTACCTGCTGTAACTCTAGCTGCTTCTAGATCCTTTGCAATGGCAGCAGAAGGCACCAGAGTAAGATCAGCAGCTCTATGTAGAAATTCTGGAGAAAATTTATTTAATTTTTATCATTTTAATACAAACTGAAAAAAAAAACCAATTTTTGAACTATGGCAATAGAGAAAAATCATAAATCTCACTTACTTATGACTAACCACATTGGCTTAACCAGCCAACTAAAGGTATATCTTGGTATATATCTGCAAAATAGACATATATATAATCAGCAATAACCCTGTTTATGTAAATGTTAAGTGGAAAACGCTTTTGATATATAGAAAAGCACCCTTCATATTGTACGTTTTTGGGATCAAATTACTAAAATATTGATTTTTTAATACAAAATGCGAATAAAGTGTAAACGTACACAGGGACGTGTGTGTGATATGACATCACTATAGGCACGGAGAGCATTTTTGCAATGGCGAGAGCGCCAAATACCTAAACCACATTTATAAACGAAATATTCAGCAACACAAGATAAGCCCATATGAAGAAAAAAAAATCGCCTTTTTTTTAATTATTGAAAAAAAATATTATAAAGATATACCATAATGCCTGGAGATGATGCATGTATAATATCGGGTTTGAATTGTGCCACTGCTGAGATTATTCTGGGGCTGAGTGCTAGTGATAGGGGAACCTTTTGGTACCATGGGAAAGGAAAGCTGCCAAGAGAAATTCAATTACATATATAGAATATAGATATAGATTGCAGTATATATATAGATTGCACAAGATCTTATTGTGCAATATATATCTATAGTCTAATAACACATAGCCAAATTTAAGTAATTGATTAAAGAATGAATATGTGAAGTTATTATCCATTATGGTGTATTTGGATTGAAGGATTTGAAAACTATGGATTTCAAATTCATCGACAAATTCATTTAAGTTTGTTTGGATGAATTCATGTTATGATGGATTTCAGATCCCTTGCCATTCATTTTGAGCTCTTTTCTGGTGGATTTCAAATTACTCCATTTTAGAGTCATTTCAAATCCTTCCTCCAAATCCCTTCCCTCAAATCCAAATCACGCGATCCAAACACACCCTTAGAGAAGAACACGAGAACTAACCTTCTTGAGCCGATTAATTGAGCTCCGTGAAACTCCTCCGGCACTCCTTCATGTGTCGTCACAACCATGACCTGAAAACAACGTCCAAAATGTTAAGTCATATAAATTTAGGACACAAGTTTTGTCGTGGAAATAAAAAAAAATGATATTCATTGATGAGTAGGAACATCTAAACGGTAAGAACATACCTCATCCCCCATTTCACGTAAGTACTTGATGAAATTCTGAAACCGGTTTTTATATCCAGAGACATAACTGCAAATTATTTCAAAATGTATAATCATTAAAAAAGTTTTACTTGAATTATAGATTACGATAATGCATGAATTTAAACTATTCATGGGCTGTAATTGGAATGACTTGAAAATACTGAAAAAAGAAATCGAATCTTAGAAAATGATTGATATGGCTGCAAATTTAGCTTAGAGGATGAACAAACAGAACATAGCACGTTAAAAACGTATTTAGTGATGAGCTAAAATATACTTCAATACAACAGATGTAAGGGACAAAACATGTAAAGATTATAAAACATAGATATAATGTTCAATATGAGTTTTAGTGTAAAAAACTTCAGGTGCTGCTAATAATTCATGGATAAATGTAGATTCAAAAAATAAACAACTAAGAAGGAACATATATTGTGTTTGAGAAATAAGGTAACTAAAACACAGAATAAACAATGAGCTGCTATAAATCTATCCAGTCGATATCAACAAAAAATGCCATTATAGCTAAGAATGACATCTCAATGATAAATCAATTAGCTTAAACAAGCAAATCATGTATTTTTTTTCATCAAATTGTTCCAAGAGAATAAAGGCAACAAAATCCATTCTTTAAAACATCGATTCACCTATAAAATCATTCATCAATCACATTAACTATAAAAAAACTCAAAAGTCAACAAGATCACAACTTTGCAAGACAAATCATCATAATTCATAAATGGCCTCAAACATAAAATGCACACATGAAAACATCAAACACTCACGAAAATGGAGATGGCTCAACAAAGAGGGCAATACGTCTAGGCTTAGAATAAATCTCATCGGAGTCAAGTATAACAGGAGGGTTCTCATTATCCTCATCTTCTACCCTAATAGCCTCTGTATTAGTCATGTCACTGCTAAAAGAACTAGCTGCAATAAAGGGTTTTTTACTAAAGGATGTAAATTTCAAGCTTTTCAACTCTTTACTCCTTTTTGACCTCAAAGATTGAGACTTTACACAGATTAGACTAATGGGTTTTGTTATACAAACACAAGAAACAGGGGAATTTCTATGTGAGCTAGAAGAAGAAGAAGTAAATGTAAACAGGGGAGGAGGAGAGAGAGAGGGATTTATAGAGAGAGAACAAGTGGACATGATGATGATGATTTTGGTTTGATTATATTAAATACTGTTTGTAAAAATTTTGATGACTTGTAAGAAATAAACAGAGTATTGATTCTTTTGGGGTTACTATTTGGATTTGTATAATACAAAAAAAAAAAAAATGTGAGAAAGATTGAGAACAGGAGACTCTTAGGAATGGATATTCTTTTACAGGAAAGGGGCAAAAATGGGGAATAATCGAAAGATGAGAGAGTATATGCTCTGTCTCTAATCAATGGAGGAGATGGGTATTGATTATAATTTCGCTATCTTGTGGGGTCATTTTTATAATTTAGTGAAAGATATTTGTTGTATATTCCATTATTGTTAATTATTCTTTTTCATGATGCTACTTTCATAGTTAACTCAAAATATTAGAATTTTTTGGTTCAACTTTCAATTCTATACTTTTATAGTAACTATAAATTAATTTTATAGTTAATAGTTAGTTGTAAATTATTATTATTAGATATCATAATAAAATAAAAGGCTTATGACTTGATATAATGATATAGATATATAACATGAAATTGATTCCTAAATTACATTAGCTTCTAAAATTATTAATGTCAATTAGATAAATTATCTGAAATCAAAACCAAATCTTTGCATGTCGTTTTGACAAATTATCTTCATTAAGGAAACAAGTTGCTTATAAATTACTTAAATACAGCATATGCCAAGTTCATATTTGATTTAGGTCACAAGATATTCTCTTGAATATCCTATTATTCCTTGTCTCAATTTTTTTACGTATTAACATAAATATTATTTTATATTGAAGGAGATATATTTAATTCTAGAAGATTTATGCTTGTATTTTCTTCTTCTATTTAAATATAGAAGGAGATAATAAATACAACAATACATACATACATACGATTAGAGCTCGAGTTTTAAATATATTAGTCAAAGTATGATAAAAAAATATGACCTAAATACATATAATAACAAGTTTATTCCTCTACGTAATTGTTGATATTTAGTTTGTATTAATGGCTTATTATATTCAACTTGGAGTGCAGCTATATATTGAAGCATGCGTAATTCAGAAGAATTAGTTGGTTTAAGTATTTAATTGGGATTAATTTGTGTACGTATTTAAATAATTAGTGGTTGGTTATAATAATAATAATAATAATAAAATAATAATACTAATAATAATAATGATCTTTAATTGCTAATTTTGGACCCTACCCCAGGTTGTCAATAGACTAAATACTCACTAATCATGTGCGTGGAAAATAATTTGAGATTTTTGCGGTATGATATTGTTTATTATGTGATAAGACTTGGAGTTTTAATATTTTACAAATTGAATTAATTTAATTGACATCACCATTAAATTAAAAAAAAACTATTTATTCTTAAACGGAAATCTTATTTCCCAAATTCTACTATATTATTTTTTTTCTTGGAAAATAACGATTTTAAAAAAATATTCAGAATTATTTACATAAAAAGTACCTCTATTGTATATTGAAGAGAATATCATATTTAACGGGAAACAAAAAGTTAAATGTTGTTTAGGGGGTACTAGAGGGCCTGTTAATGAAATTTGGCCCATTAAGATTTTGGGTGGGCTGACCAAAAACCGGGTCGAATTAATTATGGGCTGGACCCACACCTAATGGGTCATGGGCTGAAAACTTGTTTAAGTTGGATATATGGTATCAGACCTCATGGGTCATGGGCCACTAAATGAGTAATAAAAAAGAAAAAATAATTAATCTACTCGATACTTGATTCATAGTCAATACTGAAAACTTGTTTACATTCGATATATTTACATATTTAAATCAGTCTTGAAATATTTTTTTTATATTCAATAAATTTTAAAACTCGATTATAACTCATTTTAATAAATAAAAAATATTAAAAAGAAATTAAGTGACTCGAGATTGACTAAAGTCCACCTGAATAAAAAATAATTTAAATTCAACTCGGCTAACAATTAACTCAAACTCAAAATTTCACAAATCTAAACAATAACTTATTCAGTCCAAATCGACTTATTTACAATATGAAGTATGGACAAATTATCAAATAGTCCTTCTAAAATAACAAAATTAAAAAGAAAACTTTTATCCAAAACCCAAAAGAGAATAAATAAGAAAGAAAATAGAAGAAACATAAAGAAAAGGTAAAAACAGAGGCCTTTAGAGGATAGAAGGAAAGAAGATGACGATGATGATGAAACAAGGGCTTTTGACATTAAATTCTTCTCATCCCCATTTCCTTTTAACATATTCTCAAAAATCTCTCAAACCCACTTCATCTTTCACAGTCTTTGCCTCACAAATCAATGGCAGTGTTTTTACCACTCATCAGAGAAAATACAGTAAAGATGAAATCCTACACTTCAATTTCGAGGTAATTTGAAGTGTTTAAGATTTTGTTTTCAATTTTGGTTGATGGGTTTGCTTCAGAATTGAACCTTTGGGTGATTTATCTAAGTGTTACTGGAAAATCGAAGTTTAATTTGATGAGATAATTATTGTAAGTAGTTTATTTTCTTAGATTTTGTAAAGAATTGTGCAGAAATAGGTTTAGTGATGTGTGAGCTATCCCTTTGGTTTTGGCTCAAGCTGAATTTAGCTAGTAAGGCAGTTCATGGTTGAGAATTGAAAAAATTGAAAATGTATATGTTATTTCTTTAAACTTTTATTACCTCATAGTTATCCTATCGCGGTTTGAATCCTTATATTTCAGTTTCGTGTTTTAGTTACATATTAGAGATTCATACCAAGTATATATAATATTTGCTCAAATATGCACTTTTGTGTTCATTTACAGATAGAATGTGAGATGAAATACCGATCGAAATAGAGGATACACAGTGATCCTATTGTGGACTTTGATACATAGAAATTTACATTTACCTCATTGCACCTATACTTTCATTCAATATATTATCCTAAAATCTCTTAGGGTGTGTTTGGATGGAAGGATTTGAAATCCATGGATTTCAAATCCATCGACAATCCATTTAAGTTCGTTTGGATGATGATGGATTTCAAATCCCTCGCCATTTATTTTGACCTCTTTTCTCCACAACTACAGTGGATTTCAAATGACACCATTTTAGGTGTCATTTGAAATCCTTCCTCCAAATCCATCGATCCAAGTGCACCGTTATTTCATCTTTAAATCTTTCTTATTTTCCACTTAAAGATGCAGAAATGATTTCAGGGTTGTTGTTTATGCCCTATTTAATTTGTCGATATTTAATTTCTACAGTCTATTTCTGGCAGGAGAGATTGCTTTCGAGACTTCCAACTACAGCAATCATACTCACCAATGCCTTAATCTTTGCTAAACCTCTCGAAGCACTTGCAGAAACATGTGAAGCTGAAAATTCCGTTTTCAATATGAATATGCCGTTGTTGCTCTTTGTAGCCCTTGTAGGCGCCACTGTTGGAGGTAAATCCCGCTACCAAATTCGTTCAACTTTTCATATATAAACTCGTGTATTCTCAATTGGGTATCTAGTTTTTCTTAAAGGGTCTAATTCTATTTAATCTATAATCATTTTCTATGTTTTTGTCCAATTTGTATTCTTTTGTAAATCCCGCCACCAAATTCGTTCAATTTTTCATATATAGTCTTGTGTATTCTCAATTGTGTTGAATTTGGTACATGGCTAAAAATGAAGAGAGAAGAAGACACGAGTTACGTGGTTCGGCCATTTGGCCTACATCCACAAAATAATGCTCAAAGGGCTATTTGACTTTCATTCTCTCTTAAAAATAAATTACAATGGTCACCTCTGTTTATACCTAGGGGTGTAAGTCGAGCCGAGCCGGCTCGAGCTCAATCAAACGAGCTCGGCTCCACGAGCTCGAACTCTTAATCGAGCTCGAGCCCGAGCCCATTTGTCTCTGAAAAAAGCTCGCGAGCCGGGCTCGCTAGCTTTTTTATTTTTTATTATATTTTTATTTTTATTATTATATTAATAAATATATATTAAATAATTAATAAATATATATTAAATAATTAAAAATAAATAAAAAATTCGGCTTGGCTCGAGTTCCCATGCTCACGAGCTCGAGCCCAAGTTCGAAAATTTTGGGCTCGACGAGCTCAAGCTCATATAGTAAGGCTCGAGCTCGAGCTTGAAAAAAATGCCAAGCTCGGCTCGTTTACACCCCTATTTATACCTCTATTTATAGGTGAAATAACAAGTGATAAATAAGGAGGAAATCACTCCAAATCATATCACAATCAAATCAAATCTCAATCAAATCCTATCTCGATCCTAATCTAAAATCATATCAAATATAATTTTCAAGATCAATCTTGATTTCCAACAAATTGGGTACCTAGTTTTTCTTAATGGGTCCAATTCTATTCAATCTATAATCATTTTCGATGTTCTTTGTCAATTTTTTTTTTTTTTGTAAATGTAGGATTACTTGCACGACAGAGGAAAGGCGAATTGCAGAGGCTAAACGAACAGCTTCGCCAAATCAACACAGCCCTTAAGAGGCAAGCTAAGATCGAGTCTTATGCACCTACTCTGAGTTATGCTCCGGTTAGTGGCCGTATTGCAGAAAACGAAGTCATTGTTGATCCAAGAAAGCAGGATTTGATTTCTCGTTTGAAAAACGGCAAGGTTTTTCTAAGAAATCAAGAGCCCGAAAAGGCGTATTTCGAGTTCAAAACAGCACTCGAGATCGCACAGGATCTTAAAGATCCTATCGAGGAAAAGAAGGCTGCAAGAGGCTTAGGTAATAGTCTATTGTTGTAGTTTTATTTCATTCTTCGGTATTCTTTAAAATATGGTAAATTACATAGACCACCCTGTGTCATATGCTAATTATGAAAAACACCCCGAGATTTGATACCTCGGAAGGCTCATGGTAATTACTCAGTTAATGAGGGGCTTGCATGTAATTACCTTAATAAAATTGTGATCTTTATTCTAGGGGCATCACCAGTTTTGTTTCATTCTTCGATATTCTTTAATAAAAGGGTAAATTGCATAGACCTCTCTGTGTCATATGCTAATTATGAAAAACACCCCGGGATTTGATACCTCGGAGGGCTCATGGTAATTAACCAATAAGTGAGGGGCTTGCATGTAATTATCCCTTAACAAAAGTGTAATCTTTACTCTAGGGGCATCACTACAAAGGCAAGGCAAATTTAGGGATGCCATCAAGTACCATTCTATGGTTCTAGAAATTTCACAAAGGGAACGAGAAGATTCTGGCAATACAGAAGCGTATGGAGCTATAGCTGATTGCTATACTGAACTTGGAGATCTCGAACGAGCTGCGAAATACTATGATCAGTATATCGAGAGGTTACAATCTGACTGAATTTTTATTTCAAGAATTTCGATTTTATGTTCGATTATGATTGCAATATGTTTTGGAATTCGTAATGTTGCATGCGGATAAATGAGTTTTTTGTAGAGCTTTTATGATATTACCATTTGACCTCGTTTCGAGTAAAATTGAATTCTTCATTGGTTGACTTGATCTTTATAGTACTCTTATCTTGCTTTATATGCTATATGTGTAACATGGTTTCTTAAACGGAAATAAAATGAATAAACGAAGGGCAGTTTACCTATAACAAATTTGTTCTCTTTTGTTTAAACTAATGTTTTCGTTAAGCTGGCATCTATATAATACAACCTTTGCACGTTTGTCCCATGATATCGTCTACTGTTTTTTGGTCAAGTCTTGGATTATAATGAATAATCACATGTTCGTTTTCAATATTAAACTTTACTCCAGATTACTTATTCTGGAGTTCGAATCATCTTGTATTCTACAGGACCCTTACACGCTAAGCCGTATATATATATACCTATCAAATTAAAACAAAAGTAAAGGAAACAAAAGATACATTAAAAATAATACTATAATAAACAAGGCTAAGAAAGGAAACAAAAGATACACAAAGAATAATACTATAATAAACAAAAGATATATACTATAATAAACAATACTAAGAAAGGAAACAAAAGATACACATAATATATTCTCCTGTGATGTACATGGATTCACAATAAAAACTCACTAAAAATTTGCATTGTTTTCATAGTTTCATTGGTTGAAATCTGAAAACTATTATGGCAGAGCCTGCCATTCAATTTCTTCTAGACAAGCTCACAACTTTGGTTTTGGAAAATGTGGAGCTTGTCAAAGATGTGAAACACGACGTTAAAGATGTGCAGCAAGAACTGGAGAGAATCACAGCTTTCGTGCGACATGCTGATGCTGTTAAAGACAGCAATTCTCATATCAAGGTTTGGGGAGGTGCATTTGATAGTTTTAATTTTATTCCAGTGGCAACTTGGCGAGGTGTATTGATATTCTTTAAGCAGAAAACGAGCTTTTGAATAAAAGCAGGGGAACAAGAATTACTGTTGGGGAGATGGAGTGGAAACTCGTCTATAATATCTTCGATTTCATACGAAACCTCATGCACTTACCTAACAAAGATATTGTAGACGTCTATAATAAAAGCAAGGTTTGGGTTAAACAAGTGCATGAGGTTTCGTATGAAATCGAAGATATTATAGACGAGTTTCTACTCCATCTCCCCGACAGTAATTCTTGTTCCCCTGCTTTTATTCAAGAGCTCGTTTTCTGCTTAAAGAATATCAGTACACCTCGCCAAGTTGCCACTGGAATAAATTAAAACTATCAAGTACACCTCCCCAAATCTTGATATGAGGATTGTTGTCTTCAACATGTCGCAGGAAAGCTATGCTTCTCTCCAATTCTTGTTGCACATCTTTAACGTCGTGTTTCACATCTTTGACAAGCTTCACATTTTCCGAAACCAAAGTTGCGAGCTTCTCTAGAAGAAACTGAATGGCAGGCTCTGCCATAATAGTTTTCAGATTTCAACCAATGAAACTATGAAAACAATGCAAATTTTCTGTGGGTTTTTATTGTGAATCGTGTACATCACAAGAGAATATATTATCTGTATCATTTGTTTCCTTTCTTAGTCTTGTTTATTATAGTATATATATCTTTTGTTTCCTTTATTGAGTCTTGTTTATTATAGTATTATTCTTTGTATATCTTTTGTTTCTTAGTCTTGTTTATTATAGTCTGTGTATCTTTTGTTTCCTTGACTTTTGTTTTAATTTGATAGTTATTATCATCATATTTTGATTTTCAATTGATAAAAGATTTTATAAAAAAAAAATATTGACCATATTTCAAATAAATATCTTTCTGCCAAGTCTAGTGATTTAGTTTCATAAATATATTTGATAAAGTATACAATTTTTTTTTAAATACTTTGCAAAATTAGAATTGGTTGAATGATCATTTAAAATATCTTAAAGTAATAAAGGAGAAAATATCGAAGTACTGAAATTATTGAATAAAATACTTAAAATAAACTAAGTTGTTAAACATTCAAAACCTATATAATAGTTAAATAAATAAATACTTATTGAATAAATAATAGATCATGACCTCGTAAATTTATTCAAGTTTATAGATAAGTTTTAATTTTTTTAAAATTACTTATTCAAAATTTAAATAATAACTTGATTTGATTAAGTGAGTTACTATTCAATAAAGTATAATTGTTTACAAAGTAAACATTGATTTGAAATGTTGAATTAACACATAAAAGATCGAACTTTATTTGAACTTGAAAGCTTAAGCTATGTAATGTATATAATATTTATAATATGTTTTAGGATATAGAAGATGTTTGGCTAAGATAATTTAGAATTAAATATTCCACGAGATACTTTTGAAATTTAAAAAAAAATTAACAAAAAAAAGAACTTTTAACATATTTTCATTTATTAATTTTCATGTTTAAGTTAATATAATACATATATATAGATAACAAAATACAGATAAGATAGAATAAAGTATCAAAACCAATTAGTTGTAGTAAATTTCAATAGCCAAAAAGTGTCATACAGTAACAAGGAAAATGAATTGATTGAATAAGAAAAAAGAAATCTAAAGGCAACAGAACTAGAACTCTAATAACAGTAGGATCAAGATGCACCTTGATCATTATTTTCTTCTTGAGGAAGAACAACTACTTCGGCATCAACATGTTCCCTATCATGGGCCCGATTGTTCTTATACCAATAACACGAAGCCACCAATATGAATATAATCAAATTCACAGAGCTTAAACCTGCAAGAACCCAATAATACCTATCCAAACGGCTCATATTCAACGTATACTGAAACCAATTCGTTTTTCACTTATTTTGCCCACAACATGAACCGAAACGACACTAAACATAAAACCCAAACCTGAGATCCCTTTATTGAAGTAAGATAGATAATCTTTCATAGATTCAGTAGCCTGATCTGCGTAAAATGCAGCTACGCTTTTCTGAAAGAACGAATCAAGGCCCCCGAGTAGAATGAACTGAAAAAGCAGCCAAAACATACTCATGGGTATATCTTCGTCTGGTTTGTCAAGTAAACCATGGTTAAAGATCACTTTAACCCTCTTGTTCTCGATTCTTGCGCAGTTATGCAGCATAAAACAGAGAACACCATGGCTACTGCGATTCACATGCAGCCTCCATAGGAATTGCAGTGGCCATGGTATTCTCAATTCTATGTTGCATAAATGCAGCAAGAATCGAGAAGAAAAGGGTTAACGTGATTTTTTAACCATGGTTTACTCGACAAACCAGATGAAGATATCCCCATGAGTATGTTTTGGCTGCTCTTTCAGTTTATTCTACTCGAGGGCCTCGATTCGTTCTTTCAGAAGAGTGTAGCAGCATTTTACGCAGATGAGGATCTTGAATGAATGAAAGATTATCTCACATATTTTAGTACGGGAATTTCGGGTCTGGGTTTTATGTTTAGTGTCGTTTCGGCTCATGTTGTGGGCAAAATAAGCGCAAATGGAGGAAAAACAAACTGGTTTCAGTATGCGCTGAATAGGAACCGTTTGGATAGGTATTATTGGGTTCTTGCAAGTTTAAGCTTTGTAAATCTAATTATATTCGTATTGGTTGCTTCATGTTATAGGTATAAGAACAACCGAGCACATGATAGGGAACATGTTGATACTGAAGTATTGTTCTTTACTCCAGATTACTTATTTCAGAATTCGAATCATCTTGTATTCTACAGGACCCTTACACGCTAAGACGTATATATATATATATATACTTTACTTTATAACATTCATCATATATTTATAACTTTTTTCAACCAGTCTACAACCATTGCCATACGGGAAAGTATGTGAAATATGAACTTCCATTTTGCCTTAATCTGCTACATGTTGTGAATGCATGTTGAAAACTCCACTGGCAACATTCGTGGGTTAATCGGTGTAATAACAATAATTGCGTCGAATTCATCCGATATTTGTGTAAGGCCTGAATTAGAGGTTTTTGCAATTAAATCCATACTTATTGCGAGTGTAATGGTGGTTATTACATAGGTTGGAAAACCTGGTTTTTGGTTCCCGGTTCTAACCGCCGGTTCACAGTTCCTCATATCAAGGTGATATAGCTTCGTAAAATGCTTACGGGCCAAATCAAGCCGAGGCTCGAATAAGACCAAAAAGGTTCGTATAACGGATATAGACTGCACTCAGGAATACTGAGCTACCTACGTACCTTTATATTAGGATCAAGCCTAAACGTAGTTCAATATGTTATGTAAGGTCATATACGAGGTTCTTAACTCGGTTAATAGAATAATGGGAACGTACTGTCAGATCGTACTAGGTACAGTAGAGGTACTATTCAATTGGTCAAAAGTCCTTTTTCTATTATTAAATGGAACTATTTATAGGTACTGTAGACACTGTACGGACGATCGCGGGATACACGGAATGTCCTACATGTGTCCTTGGATGAACGCACCAGATCATCCGGGTTAGGGCAACATTGGGTCAGCTCCAGAATAAACACGCGGGTCGGGTAGTGTATTGCAAATAGGTATAATTAGATCAAGGACCTTTGCGCAAATAAGCTAATCCATGATCAGGGTCGTATACTAGTATACGAGGCTTCAGGGTGTAGGGACTAGGATCGTATACGAGGTTATGCTATATGAGGCTATACTATATCACAAGGAACCAGATTCGAACCTTGTTAGCCGGTTCCGGTTCCGAACCGTGGTCAATGGTTCCAACCGGTCCGGTTCCCCGGTTCCATTCTAGAATTGCATGTTGCATCTCGAGCAAACAAACACAGAGTCCCTAAAAAACTCTAGTTGGATAACATCATCTCTAAGCCCCTCCTTTTCAATGACCATTATCCAACTTATATATCATTATCCTTTCTAGGTACCGTTTTTCCTCACGAAATCACAACATATATTTTTGGAGCATCACACTCAAAAACTGTAAAACACAAAAAACATCACAACAAAGAAGTTGCCTGCCATAACTAGCTCAAGAATTAATCAATGTGTCAATGATTTATATACAATTTTAAAACCATATTTTTCCGAAGTTCGTGAGCAAATAGTTAACTAAATTGTTCAATAGAGTATATTTGATCATTGCAAATACATTACATATGGCTAGCCATACTATCAATGGGTATCCAAAGAGCCAAAAAATTGCTTTTTGGTTCCATATAGTTAAGCTATCAGATCTTTTGTGCTTCAGCAACAAGGATCTGAGTCTTAAACTGTTTACAAAGAGTTCAGTAGGGGGCGTAAACAAGACGAACTCGAGTTGAGCTTAGCGATTTTTTCAACCTCAAGCTCACAAGCTCGAGCCCCAGCTCGAAGTGGGCCCTACTTGCAAACCTAAAATTATACAGGGAAATTTTGAAGTTCAAATTTTTTAAATTTTTTATTAATTATTTCATTTTATTAATATAAGAAAAATTTGAAAAAGCTCGAGAGCCTTTTGTAAATGTGAAGGTGGGGTCGATCTCGTTCAAGCCGGCTCAGTTCGAACCGATTTACAGCCCTATCTACAACTATACTGGACACCTTTCACAAGTTTGTCGTTCATTACTGTTACCCCTCTAAGGAGTGTTTTTCTAACATATATACATTTCGGTATAAAGCTTGGCCGCTTTTAACATATCTATTAGTTTCACTAATTATGAACGCAGGAGGGTTATGTAGGTTTCATAACAAGCCATAACAGTATAAAATCAGGATTTTTATCCTTCCCAACTTGTTGTACTTGAGCACAACATCCTAATCCGACAGTATCTCATATGAAAAACTGAATTCCATGGTCACAAATGCATAAACTATGTTGAAACAAATCAGTCCTAAAAACGACAACAATCATATAACCGCTAAGCTAATGAAATCACGAAACATATACCATATATAGTAAACTCGAAGTTTAATAATTTCAAACGACAGTACCTTTTCTGCTTGAGGAAATCCTTGATGAGCCTATGAACCTCGATTATAGGAAATCCTTGAGGAAAGCTAATGAAATCTTCATTAAAATTATACACAGCAAGATGTGAATATACTTCCACCTCATGAAAGACAAAAGTGAGAATTGTTATAATAGCATAATCACAATATATGGTGACTATTATTATGGAGATGTAATTCGTCTTTTCCTCAAAAGAGCAGCATGATAAAAGCTTCGTAATGATGGAAAAATACCTGTATTGGAAGTATAATATCTGGATCCCCATCCCTCTGCAACTCCAATTCCATAATTACATCGTTAGATGAACACAAGAATTTTGCAGAAATCCAAAATAAATGTAAGAATTAAGAAAATGGAAATGGAAATGAACCATATTTTCGGAAAGACTGAGAAATAGTAATCCAAGCATTGTTCTGAAAGTGCTTCTTCACCACAACCCGCCATAGCCACAACCTTAAGCTTTGAATCACCCTCCACAAAACCCCTTTTTTCGGATTCTCAATTCCCACTGGTAAATCATAAGAAACCAAAGGAAATTTTCACTGGGTTTTTATGTTTTCGGATTTCAACATATTGCAAATTTTAACTGGGTTTTAGTGTGAATCCGTCTACATCAAATATATTCTGTGTATCATTTTGCTTTCTTAATACAGTATAAATATCTTTTGCTTCCTTTACTGACTATTGTATATTTTAGTATTATTCTCTGCATAAAAATTGTGTGTAAAATATTGATATGCTGCTGTATTAAAATCATGTCAGAAATAATTAATTTATTAAAATAAAATAGTTAATTTAAATTTGAGATTATGATATTATTTATTATGTGATAAGACTTGGAGTTTTAATATTTTACAAATTAATTAAAGTAATTGACAGCACCATTGAATTAAAACAATTTTTCTGTTCTCAAACGGAAATATTATTTTCGAAATTAACACTAGGAAAATAACGATTTAAAAAAAAATCAGAATTGTCTACATAAAAAATACATGTATATATTGAAGAGAATATCAAATATTAATTAATATAAAGGGAAAATAAAGTAATATGTGTATGTATGCCAATAAGGATGGATTTAGGGAGCACTAGACTAGAGGGCTGTTAATGAAACTTGGCCCATTAATTTTGGTAAAGGGCCGACCAAAAGCCGGGTCGATTTAATTATGGGTTGGACCCAGACCAAATGGGTCATGGGCTGTGCAGAGTTGGACCAAGTAAGAAGGTCCAAAAATCAATTTACTCCATATTCGAATTAAATTCATGCTAAAAATTTGTTTGACATATATTAATATATTAAATTAAAATTAAAATATTTTTTATGCTGAATAAGTTTTGAGATTTGATTCGGACGTTCCAATAAATAAAAATTATTAAAATATAAAAGAAAATTAAGTGAATTGAGACTAACAAGTGTAGATTGTTTTTTTTTTATTTAATCACACCTAAAAAAAAGTAGATCGTATTTTTTTTACTTATTAAATTGATTGTATTTACTATTGTTGATTGTATTTTTTTTATTTATTAAATTGAGTTTAATTGGTAAATGGACAAAGTGCACTTCACCCCCTCAAAAAATTTGAATTTTGCACTTTCCCCCCCTAAAAACACAAAAAAGAGACATTGCCCCCTAAAAATTTGATATATGCATCACTTTGCACCAATTACTATTTTCCGGCCAAATTGTGATAGGAAATCATTTAAATGATTTTTCCGTCAAGAGCATTACCATATTTACTATTTTTTTGTGATTCTCTCACATGCATGAATTTGAGCCAAAATCATAGTACCTCTCCAACATATCATCTTAGAGCTGCAAAATTTTCACCATGATATCATCTTGCATATAAAGAATGGTAGAAAATGCTTATCAGAATAGGAACTCACATCAAATGCATGATGAGATCATGGTGAGTATTTTGCAACCCTAAGATGATATATTAGAGAAGCACAACTATTTTGGGCCCAAATCCGGATATGTGATAGAATCGCAGATAAATGGTAAAGACGATAATGTTCTTGACGAAAAAATCATTTCAATGATTTCCGATTAAATTTAGCCGGAAAATAGTAATTGGGGCAAAGTAATGCATATATCAAATTTTTAGGGGGCAATGTCTCTTTTTTTGTGTTTTTAGGGGGGAAAGTGCAAAATACAAATTTTTTGAGGGGGTGAAGTGCACTTTGCCCTTGGTAAATTTGTAATGGGTAAATGATTTGTTGCAGGCAAAAAGTAATCCACAATATAAAAAATACAAATTAAGAAATTAAGTGACTTGAGAGTGACGAGTGTCCAGCTTGATTAACAATTAAATCAAACTCAACATGCTATAAATTTAAACAACTAAGACATATATATATATATATATATAAATTAGTTTGGATTGTGTTGATTCCTAAGAAATTTTTTTGGTTCTTAATTGGTTTCATCTTGCCTCCTAGATGGGTCCTACTAATTTTTAGTTAGGCCCAAATCGTTCAATAATAATCTAAATTATAAAGAGCAATATTGAGTTGGTTGGGATTGGTTTCCTTCTTGGGTTGATTTTGGTTCTCTTTCGGGTTGAGTTTGGTTACACCTTAAAGCCATTTAAGAACCCAACTCATTTAAGAATCAACCCCTTGGAACCAACCCAAACTCAACCTGAAACGCCCGTTTGCCACCCCTAATCATAACATTCACCGATATAATTTATACAGCTAGCTTGTATAGATATATATAACAGAATACATAAAAGATAGAATTTTACAATAAAGTATGAAAACCAATTTGTTGTAGTAAATTTCAATAGCCAAAAGTATCATACAATAACAAGGAAAATGAATTGATTAAATAAGAACATAAGGAAACAGAACAAAGATCATCAAGATGCACCTTCATCATTATTTTCTTCTTGAGGAATAACAGCTACTTCAGCATCAACTTGTTCCCTATCGTGTGCTCGGTTGTTCTTGTACCGATAACACGAAGCCACCAATATGAATATAATCAGATTCACAGAGCTTAAACCTGCAAGAACCCAATAATACCTATCCAAACGGCTACTATTCAACGTATACTGAAACCAGTTCGTTTTTCCTCCTCTTTCGCTTATTTTACCCACAACATGAACCGAAACGACACTAAACATGAAACCCAAACCCGAGATCCCTTTACTGAAGTAACTGAGATAATCCTTCATGGATTCAGGAGCCTGATCAGCGTAAAATGCAGCTACACTCTTCTGAAAGAACGAATCTAGACCCCCGAGTAGAATGAACTGAAAGAGCAGCCAAAACATACTCATGGGGATATCTTCGTCTGGTTTGTCGAGTAAACCATGGTTAAAGATCACGCTAACCCTCTTCTTCTCGATTCTTGCTGCAGTTATGCAGCATAGAACTGAGAATACCATGGCCACTGCAATTCCTATAGAGGCTGCATGTGGTCTTTTGGACTTTTTGAAGTAGTATCCTGCCAGGTAAGCAAAGACATCCTTGGAACAGTCGAAAAGCATCTTGATTATGGGAAGTGGAACTGTCCATTTTCCTAGGTTTCGGTTCATGTGATTGGCTTGTTCTATGAAGTAAGTGTTGCCGATTGAGGAAACTATACCGACGACTATGAATGTCATCCACATTGGGATCATTCGAACGGCTATCTTGGCTTCTTCGACTTTTCCTATCGAGCAGAGTCTCCAACTAGTGTTTTTCTCTTCATCTTCATCTTTAATTGCAGCCTTCTCTAAGCACCTGAAAAGGGTCAGTAATTTAGCTCGTAAAAACGGGTTAAACTAAATCAAGCCGAGACTCGTATTTATACAAGAATGGCTCGTATAAATTGTATAAACTGCACTCAGGTCCACTAAGCTACCTACGTACTTACATTTCTGTAGGGTCAAGTCTAAACGTAGTTCAATGTAGTGTATCGAGTAATCAATGAGTTACTTAGCTCGGTAATAGATGGGATCGTACTACTAGATCTTATATAGTAGTACTGTTTGACTGTTCATTTTCCCAAAAATCCTTTGTTTGACTTTAATGAATCCTATTTATAGTACTGACATGCTGTACGGATAGCAGGGTGACATATGGAATACCGTACACGTGTTCATGGATTAAGGCATCAGATTATCCGGGTACATATATATTTGACCCGGTCACCTAATAACACGCGGGTTCTGTAGTGTTTTCTAAATAACTTTCTCTTAATTAGGGACCTTAAAATACACACAATTCAACTGACAGATAGATCGTGTAATTGAGGTCGTAGAATACGATCGATGACACCCTAATTCCCTAGATCGTATGACTTTGGGGATACGAGTCTATTTACTATATCAGTCAGTAACAGTTGTAAATCCCGATTGAAAATACTCTAGAAAACGAGCTTAACACCTAATCGACAAGCTAATTGAGAAGTATAGATAGATACCTTAGAAAACGAGTCTGAGTAAACGATTCTCCATGATCCCTGTGAAGATCTCTGTTATCAAGTGGAAACGGTTTCGATTGCTTAAAACCAAAGGCAACAAACACTTTGCATACATTAGTTATCGGGCTACCCTTTGGTTCTTTCTTCTCATAATGAGACCAACCACTCAAGAAAAGAAGTGTCCCAACGAGCGTAAGTATAGCCGGGATTCCAAAACGTATAGCCCATGGTCTTATATATGGAAGTGCAATAGCTCCAGCTATAGAAACGAGGACCACAACGAAAAACGCGAGTATTTTCAGTAGTATTTCCGATCCCTTTTCCTCAGATTCCTCCTTTTGTTCCTCGAGAAAAGGCATTAGAGAGATAGTGTGACCACACATCCCCACAGCTATCAGAGCCATGCCTATGTAGAACAGAACCCTTTGGGTGTACCCAATGCATTGCGGCTCGTACTCTTTGCACGTCCCGAGAACAGTCGGGATTGACATTGCTACGAATCCAATACCCTGCAGAAAAACATCGTTAAAACGGGGTTTTTTTTATTACCCAGAGTTGACTTTTATGTTGTAAGAATACGAAAAGTCAATGATCCGAAGAATCAAAAGATTTGTCAACTCACCACACTATAGGCGATGCTAGAAATTACGAGCATCGAGAAATGTCCCAAAAAGGCGTCAACGAGGAAGAGAAAAAAACCGGGCAAAATGGCACAAAGTCCACCCCAGAAGTTCAAAATTCCAGCAGCATGAGTAAAGCTTAGTTTCCAAACATCTGTTAGATAATTTTGCATCACGAATAATGCGTAGGCCACCAATATATCGGCCCAAAGAAGTGCTGCAAGAAATAGGATCAAGAGAAAGATGAATATATATACATATACATATATGTATATGTATATGTATATGTATATATATGTATGTATGTATATATAATGTATGAGTAAACATATGTGATTAAGAGCTCAAAAAGGTTAGTTCTTTACCAGAAATTCGAACGAAGCTCTTCATAATTGCTTCTGTTTAATCAACTTGACTCTCTGTATAAGAAAGACAAACCTTTTATACCCATTGAAGCAATCATCTACACGTTCTTGAGTGATATAAAATAGCTGGCTTAGTTTGAATATAAAATACATTCTCCAGATAAGTAGTTTTTGCATTCAGACAATATAACCATCATTACAATGTAGGATATTGCAGTTGACGTTGACTTTCGATCAACCAGACAAAAAACAAATGAAAATCATACCATTTTCTATTAAGTTTTTGACATTAGATTTCCTTTCACTATATTTCCTAGATTCATAAATTAATGCAGTGTGGTTGCTTGAAGTTTACTTTTCCTCAAAAATGGTTTATTTATTCGATATTTTTGTCCTATAACTATATTGTTTTTGTTTTACTTATGATGAATCATGTCCATAAGTTGTGTGCTAAAAGGTGTAACTTTTCGGGAAGTGCAGACGGGCCCAAAACTTTTAACTTTTGGACAAAACCCTCCTACTTGTCGCTTTTCAAACATTCGTTTTGGCCCAAAAACTTTCAGAATTTTCAGATTTTCGATTTTATGTTCGTATTGATATTGCAATATGTACTAGAGTTCTTATGTTGCATCCAAATGAACATTCGTTTTGTCGAGTTTCGATAACGTTGTAACTATATCACCTCTTTTCGAGCAAAATTGCAATAAATACGAGTTTCATCGATTACTTAGCCTTTATAGTACCATAATATTGCTTCATATGCTCATGTGTAACAGAGTTTCTTAAACAGAAACAAATTATATGTAATTCCATATTTTATACACTTAATAAGTATACAAGTAATGAAATACAATTTTACTACAGAGGATTGACCAACTCAAAGTAAACTATGTTGTCTGAAATAGCTGTTTCCAGCTTACAAATCAATCCATCAAATTTGCTAATTTCAATAATAAAAAATATCATACAATAACAATGAAAATGAATTGAACCCAAGCTTAAAAATACAAAAACAACAATAATAACTAATTTAAACCTCAGATAATACAGATTTGCACAAAAACAACAAAAAAGACTAAATTTTTACCAACTTTAACCACACCAACATCAAGACCCTTCATTATTGTCTTCTTGAGGCAACATTTCTACTTCACCATCAACCATTTCCCTTTCTACCCCTCCAATTTTCTTGTACCGATAAAACGAAGCCACAACAACGAACACAACCAAATTCACAGCACTCAAACCTGCTAAAAACCAATAATACTTATCCAAACGGCTCCTATTCAACGTATACTGAAACCAGTTCATTTTTCCTCGTTTTTCGCTTATTTTACCCACAACATACACTGTTAACACACTGCACATAAATCCTAGACCCGAAACGCCTTTACTGAAATAACTAAGGTAATCTTTCATCGAATCAGGCGCCTGATCGGCGAAAAACGAGGCCACGCCCTTCTGAAAAAACGAATCCATTCCTCCGAGTAGAAAAAACTGAAAAAGCAGCCAAAATATACTCATGGGGATATGGTCATCTGGTTTATCGAGCAAACCGTGGCTAATAATGACGTTTATTCTTCGTTTTTCGATACATGCCGCAGTTATACAGCATAGAACTGAGAATATCATCGAAACTGCAAGTATAATAGGGGGTGTTTTTGGGTTTTTTGGCTTTAAAAAAATGCTTGCTATAGCGCCAAAAAAGTCCTTTGCGTAGTCGAAAAGCATTTTGAGTATAGGAAGTGGGACCCGCCATTTTCCGAGGTTTCGATTCATGTGACTTGCTTGTTCGATGAAGTAAGTGTTGCTGATCGAGGATACAATGCCGATGACTATGAATGTCATCCACATTGGGATCATTCGAACGGATATTTTGGCTTCTTCGACTTGTCCTATTGAGCAAAGCCGCCATTTGCTGTAAACTCGATCTTCGTCTTCTTTAATGGCTGCCTTTTCTAACCATCTGAATGGACAAAAGAAAGATGATTGCAGTATAAGTACCGTAAATGTGATGAGGGCAATATCTGGATATAATTAAAATAGTCAAAAATACCCCCAGTATATGGAAAAATAATCATTATAGATGAAAGTAATCGTGGGATCGCGTCCTACAAGAGATTTCGGGTCGGTCGATCCGGCTCGGCTGACCCGACGATCCATCAACCCGACGCTCGGTTAATCTAGACCACGTATCAATGGACATGTGTACGGTTCTCCTTGATCCTATGGTCACTAACCAATTATTAAGATTCTATTCAGAGGCTCATTTATCAAGGATACGAGCAAACTCCTAAAATTCACCTCGTAATTCTTAGGATTTTGGGTAGCCTCGTCCAGGTACAAGGCCAATAACTGTCATCGATTTTTACCTATAGAACTACGAATTGACTTGATCCTAGGTAACTAGGTACGTAGGCAGCTTGGCTAGGTCAAGTGCAGTCATAATTTCCCTCCACTTGGGGTTTGGGTTGACCTCTTAGGTCGTAGACTTAGCCCGAATTATCCAGCGAAATTCGTGCTAAATCAAAATGATACTGCAATTCTAACATCGCAGGTTACAAACTTGACGGAGACTGTTGCAAATTTCGACAAAAACGTTTAAAAACTGAGGGAAACTGTTAGTTTCAGAAGGCTTTATCATATCCGAATCGGACCATATAGAAAAATTTCGATTTTCGCTCTTAAAAGACTAATACTGATGGAAAATAGAGAAGCATATATACCTGAGTAAACGAGTACGTGTACGTATTTCCCGATCATCGTTCCTGTGAAGCTGTCTAGCATCAAGTGGCATCGATTTCGACATATTAAAACCCGAGGCCACAAATACTCTGCATACATTAGTTATAGGACTACCCTCTGGTCTTTCTTTATCATATTTACCCCAAAAACAACCCGTCAAAAACAAAAGCGTCACAAAAACCGTACAAATAGCTGGGATCCCAAAACGAATAGCCCATGGTTTTATGTATGGAAGTGCAATAGCACCCGTTATAGGAACAAGGACAACGAGTATAAACACGAACAATATGCCTAATACTTTTGCTCCCTCATCATCGGGTCTATCTTCTTGTTCGTTAAGAAAAGGCTCTACAGAGACAAGGTGACCAGATATGCCCACAGTTAGCAAAGCCATGCCTATGTAGAAGAGAACTTTTTGTGTGTGGCTTATACATTGTGGCCCGTATTGTTTGCACGTGCCAAGAAACGTCGGTGTTGATAAAGTGATGAAGATAATGCCCTGCAAAAGAAAATGACCAAAATGGCCTATATTAGAGAAGTGATTATAAGCGGGAAATAATTAGTATCGAGAAAACGAAATCAGAAAGTAGTAGCATTTGCAATATAAGTGAAAAATGTAAAAAAGAAAAAAAGAAGCTTGAATGTCTGCAAATAAGTAAAAAGTGATAAATATGTGTAAGATAATTTCTATTTAACTATCAAAATACCATAATTAGTTATTCAATTTAACCATCCCTTACCAACTTAGAGATAATACATTATTTTTAGAAATTAGTAGCATTTGCAATATAAGTGCAAAATGTAAAAAAAAAAAAAAAAAAATAAAGAAGCTCGAATGTCTGCAAATAAGAAAAAAGTTATTAAAAGTGATAAATATGTCTAATAAGATAATTTCTACTTAATTATAAAAGTACCATAATTAGTTAACCAGTTTTAAGCATCCCTTACAAACTTAGAGATTATACAATATCACTTAAGTTCATAAAACTAGAAGAATAAGTTGAAAATTTTGGCAAACACTCTAAAAAATAACGAAAATTAGCAATAAATTGATACACACTTAACATTAGCGATTATTGAGTTGACTTTACATTGATGAACGAAAAATCGAAGCTTTAGCCTCAAATTCGACCCAAATACTTAGAATGATCAATCGAAATCTCTTATTATCACTTCAGTTCATAAAACTAGAAGAATAAGTTGAAAATCTTCGCAAACGCTCTCAAAAATAACAAAAATTAGCGACAAATAGATAACGCTTAAATTAGCGATTAATAAGTTGACTTTATGTTGATGAACGAAAAATCGAAGCTTTAGCCTCAAATTCGACCCACAAACTCAGAATAATCAATCGAAACCTCATACTTAGCTTAATCTAATACACAATTTAGCTACCAAATATGCAAATAATACATTTGCAAAAACATAATTCAAAAGATTTAATAAACTGACCAGGCTATAGGCGATGCTGGAAATAACGAGCATCATAAAATGCCCGAGAAATGCATCAACGAGGAATAGAAAAAAACCGGGCAATATCAAATAAATTCCGTTCCAAATATTCAAAATTCCAGCAGCATGAGTAAAGCTTAGATTCCAAACATCTGTTAGATAATTTTGCATCACAAATAGTGCATATAACACCAATACGTCGGCCCAGAGAAGTGCTGTAAAAAATACGACGAAAAATAAATACATAAGTTATTACTATAATCTGTGAGATAAAAATATTTCATTTATGAGCATAAAGATTAATAATTTACCAGAAATTCGGACAAAGCTTTTCATTTTTGCTTCTGTTTAATCAATCTCCTCTGTTTTCTTGCAAAATGTTTACTGAAAAAATAGAAAAAATATAACAATAATGTAAGCTCTTCAAGATGAATCTAAGATTATTACAAAAAAAATGAAATTAAGAACAATGCTACATCAGAAAGCAAAATTTAGACAAGCCCATTAAATATAAATATATATATATATATATATATACCTCCAGTTCAAAATCCAGCTTTTGAAATTCGGACAAAGCTTTTCATTATTGCTTCTGTTTAATCAATCTCTTCTGTTTACTTGCAAAATGATTACTGAAAAAAAATAAGAAAAAAAAAGTAACAATAATGTAAGCTCTTTAATGAAGTTGAATCTAAGATTATTACAAAAAAATGAAATTAAAAACAATGCTATATCAGAAAGCTAAATTTAGACAAAGCCCATTAAATTTCTATATGTATATATATATATATGTATATATTTACCTCCAATTCAAAATCCAGCTTTTGAAATTCTGAGTCAAACTCTTTCAGAGAGAACCCTTTTAGCCAATCTTCATCTTGTTTATTGATTAACACAAAATAGCATTGTGAATTGCTTAATAAATTACAATAAAATAATATTTCAGTAGTTTTCCTATTCTTTTTAATTTCATAGTTCACATTGAAACTACCATAAAATAAACAGAGTTGACGTTGACTTTGAGTGGACCAGAGAAAAACGAAGGAAATTAATGCGAAAGGGGAAATAAATTTGAAATTTCTTATCATTTTCAAGTCCATGCTCTGCTGAATGTTGTAATAATTTATTGCTAAGATGTAAAATGTTTATTTTTTGTACAATAATTGAGGATCATAAATTAATGAGTACGAACAAAATTGAAATAATTCAATAAATTAGTATGTAATTGATCATGTGATAGAAACTAGAGGGGTATGTGGGCAATTTTAGATAAGTATTTTTTTGTATTTACATAATAAATGAGGGGGTTTATGTGTAATTTTCCCTTGAATTTCATATTAGACCTTATTAGGCTCTTAATTATGTTTACAAAAAATGATTGAATTAACTTTAAATGCTCAATGGGGTTTAATAAACAAAAATAATCAATAAAGTAAGCTGCTGTTTGACGGAGAAAAATAAATTGGTATCAACAAAAAATCCAAAAAAGAATATAAGTTATATGTGTAACATGCATGCATGTGAATTAAATATCTAGTGAATTTTAATTAATACAGTTTATAATTGATCAAATTCGTTTTATTTTCTGTTTTTCTCAATAAAATATGTAATAAAACGACGTGGGAAGCAGTTTGGAATCTCTGGTTAATTCAATTGCTATTCTTATTTATGAAAATGGTCTCGAGATAACTTGTAAACAAATAGCAAATTGCCATAAAATATTTTATTTTAACAATTTGCCATAAAATATTTGATTTTAGCAAATTGCCATAAAATATTAGATTTTAAGAAAAAATTGCCCTTCTACAATATTTTTTACTGATTAAAAAGAAATAAAAAAAATGACTAAGAAGAAGTAAAAGGTCAATTATTAATTTCTTATATATTAACTGTCAATATTTCATATAGGTTTCTTGTTGTTTCATGCTAAGAAGTAGTCCTAATATGATCCATGCATCATTTTCAACAAATGTAAATTACATAGAAGAAATTAAAATGATAAAGACAGTTACATATATATGTGTATATAATCTATATCTAACATGATTTTCAGCTAATTTTATGTATTATAATCTGACTTTTGACTTTTTCATCAGCAATTATTTCTATAAAAATTTTAAATTCCCTTAATTACAGTTAAAAAATAATTTGTTTATGCCATACATGTCATATATATATAAGAACCAAACGTTCTGTTTATTTGCATTTTCAAGAAAAGAACAAATATTTGACAAGTAAAAATGGGAATTGGAAGAACTGCAGGTAAAGTACTTGATGTATAAATTTGATGATGATAATGTTGTTTTGTTGAAAAATTCGATTTTCTTAAATCTTAAGGTTGTCTGAGATTGATACATTTTCCTGCAATATGTGCAGTTTTGCTATGGGCAGATATGATGGCAATATATACTGTCTTGTTCATACTGATCACATACCTAACGAATGTTTGGAGGCTCGGTTTTACTCACGCTGCATCGATTATCAACGTCTTTTTGGGCCTATCTCTTATGCTTCCGTTGCTCATCAAGTTCATAGTCGACACAGTCTCGGGCTACTTTTGGATGCTTTTGATCTCCAGCATCACCCACTGCATCGTACATATCCCGTTTTACCAAAACTACGTTCTTCGTTTTGTATTTTAGATTTAAACAGATTTAATTAGCTGGTAGATAAGAAAAAAATAATAATTTGGATCAGAAAGATATCGATTAAATTGATATCCTTCTTCTATTATGATTTCTTTCTAAATTAAAAGTCTTGTATTTTAGCTTATATATAGGCCTTTCGAATTCATAACAAGAGAGAGAACATTTTTAAGTAAATTTTGTGATTCGTTCTTTAAGAACGCTTTTGAACTTATCGGATTTTATATCTGTGACGTTCGTTCCTCAAACGATATTCCATTTCCATTTTGGCTTTATCGTAACTTCGTTCCAAGTTTCATGTTCGTTGACTTTATCGGGTTGAGTTTTTTATACCAAGGTTTGTTGTCTCAATCGAATGCTGGTTAAGGATATCAATCCACCCATTAAACTCGTGTGTAATCTTTGACCTTGAGAAATTCCGCATTAAATCGATCCAAATCTGGGATGGTTCGTATCATAAATGGATTCTATTTTCTTTTTCAGGGGATGGGATTTTTGGCAATGTCGACTCCGCCCGTGCTAGCGAACGCTACAGGCACGTGCAGCGAGTACAGACCAGACTGCGTCAGCCACGAGAAACGGATACTTTTCTACATAGCGTTACCTTTGATATCTCTCGGGTTGTCGGGCCATTTGACGTGTTGGACCGCCGTCATGTCGGGCCAACTCGTTCAAGAAGTCGTGAACATAGGCGAAGGGATCGAAAACAATCGAGACGTAGACGATGACGAGGCGTTTCGCCAATATTGTTGCATGATTTGTCGCTTTTTTTGCGCCACCTTTTTGCTCGTCATCTTCGGCCTTGCTTCGATCATAGCCATGTCGTACGTAAAGCCATGGTCGATCCGGTTTGGAATCGCCGCAATATGCACCGTCTTCGCCACACTACTCTTTCTCACCGGTTTGCGTTCTTACAACCATGACAAGCCACAAGGGAGCTCTATTACACCGTTTTTTCGGGTTTTTGTCGCCTCGGCTAGCAAGTTCCTTCATGAATCTCCGAAAGATCCTAACGAACTTTACGAGATTCAAGATTCCGACGAAGATTCCGAACAAGATTCGATCTTATTACCATATACAAAGAGTTTAAGGTTCACCTTCTCTTTGTCTCCCTCCTTCCCTCTATCTCTTTCTCTCTTAATTTCTTACAAAGATTTCTTTTTGAACTGCAGATGTTTGGACAAGGCTGCAATAATATTACCCACACAACCTCTAGAAGAACAAAAAACCGAAAAATGGAAACTTTGCACCATAACCGAAGTCGAAAAGACCAAAATCATAATCCGAATGATCCCAATGAGTATAACTCTAATCCTATGCGGGTTAATCATATCCATCGGATTCACCTATTTCGTCGAACAAGCAAATCATCTAAACCCGAAAGTATTATTCGTCAAAATTTCGATTTCAGAACTATTAGGTATCTCATCAGGGGCAGGTGGATTAGGTGGCTCAATCTATCTATACATTCAAAAGTTAACCAAATCCACTAACCTCTCAAAGACAAGAAAATATGCTCCATCAATCGGGATTTCGATTTCAATGATACTCGCAATACTCTGCTGCATTACCGCAGCAAAAGTCGAAAAACGAAGGCTCGATATAGTTCAAAGCCATGGATTAGTAGACAATCCCAAAGCAAAAGTGCCCATGTCGATTTTATGGACTATACCGCAATTCGTTCTATTCGGGCTTTACTCGGGCCTTTTAAGCAGCAGTATATTCGCCTTCTTCAAAGACCAATACCCTGTTTCAACAATAAATTTGCAGTCACAATTCTTACAACAAGAAGATGAATACGATGAAACAGAGCCTGAAAACGTAATCGTGAGTATGTACCTAGTATGTTTTGTAATGAGCTTACTTGGGTTCGGGTTTTTTGCCAATGTTGTCTCCGTATTTGTCGTGGGGAAAGTGAGCGAACGAGGAGGAAAAACGAACTGGTTTCAGCATAATCTGAACGGGAGTAGGCTCGATAAGTACTATTGGACGCTGGCTTGGTTGATGGCTGTGAATCTCGTCATCTTTATCGTTGTGGCTATGTTGTATCGGTATATGGACTCGGGATTAGAGGATCAAGATGCTGTAGAAGGCGCTGAGATTCCCGAGTCGTATAATGAAGATGAATTCAAATGCTGCTGCTGTTAGATCATATATATACATAGTATCTGTGTTGTCTAGTTAAGATGATTTTGAATTTGAAGATAGAAATTTGAAGTAGGTGTGAATGTAAGTTGATGTTATGAATTTGTAAGATAATTTTGAAATTTAGATATACAACATTTGAAGACCTCATGGTTTGTTCAAGGTACCAGAAGTTGTAAATCATTTTCCATTAGGCTATCTCCAATCCAAACACAATAGTAGTTTTTGTATTTTGTACTAAATTGATTTGCTACAAAATTCACTTCAGGATATTGTTCGCTGCACCAAAAAAGAATATTCCGCAATATTCTATTTTTTTTCTAATATTACAATCTTTTATAAATAAAACTCAAAACTTTTACGTATGGTACATTTTCACCCAAGAAAATAAGCTTTGTTAATAAACAAAAATAATATTTTCTTATTACATAATTAAAATTTATATTTTAATTACGTTTCGATATTTTAAAATTTTATTTATAATTTAATTATAAACTTAAATTAATACATAATAGAATAAAATATAATCAATAAGATATATTTATAACTAATTAAACTTTTAACGGTTAAATTGAAAAAAAATTCAAACTTATAAATTTAAAAGGGACTAAATTGAAACCAAGCAAAAAGTTGAAGAACCATAAAAAAATGAAAAAATATGCGCTAATTTTGACGCAGCATTTGGCGCTGGGTTGGAGATGCACTTAAAAACACAATCATACAGAGGGAAAGTTTTGCAAACAAAATACAATCCATAGAGACCAAAATGAGAAACAACAATAGAATCGATAATCGTAAAATTCACCAACATTTCTCCAATTAAACTCGAAAATTAGCAAAAGGGTACCTCCAACTCAACTTCAATAAGGGAAGTACTACTTCATGCATGATTACATCAACCAAGCTATTACATGTATACTTACTATCAACACTGCGTTTATGCGTATATTTACCTACGATCATCAACAATGTTTTATATATCAACGACATGATCCTAAAACCGAGATCAAATCAGAGTGATCAACAATGTGTTATATATATCAACGAAATGATCATAAAACCGAGACCAAAATTGATCATCAATGCGTTATATATCAACGAAATGATCATAAAACCGAGACCAAACCAGAGTTATACGAACTTTGCCAAACCTCAATCCCTTCGACATTTTCCCTAGTAACAAAAAGCCTATCCCCACCACCCTCAATCTTCTTAATAACCCCTCTTTGTGAATCCTCAACTTTATCCACATAATTCCTTCTATAGATCTCTTCATTTACGTTCCACTCCGTTTCGTTATCTTCCACTCTCGACCACACCTCGAGCTCACCATCCCGTCCAACAAACACTTGCTTCCGATAACAATGCAGCACAAAATTGCTACCTCCACTCCCGGCCCCACCACCGCCCACGTCCCTCATACTCGGATTCTTCTCCTTCAAGTAAAACCACGGATCATCGCTTAATCTACGCATATCCGCCATCGCCAAGTCACCGGATTTCGAGCAAATCTTGAACATTGCCAGCTCATCAACGTCCACGTCCACGTCAGCAAACGTGTCACCAAACCGGCTGCTCCTGCCCGAACCCGGCTCGTTCATCTCCCATGCCATGTCACCGGTTCGTGGGTCCCACAACCGCACGTATCCCGAGTATCCAAACGCCCCGGATGTCACCGAACTTTCTACCAAAACGCCTAAACCCGAGACATACGATAGTTTTGTCGGGACCATGTTTTTCGCAGAATTACCCGGCATCCTTCCAATCTCCGAGGTAATCTCCATCGTCGATTTATCGATCATCAACACGCAATTTTCCCCGTGATGACAATCGTACGAGGCGAACACGTGGCAATCCGAGTCGGAAACCGCGTGCACACGCGCTTTGTATATCCTCACATCAGCCGGGTCGACCCAATCCACAGAGTGTACCCGGCTCCCATTCGCCATGTTGTAGAAATGCAAGCCCGACCCGTATATCGACCCTACAGCAGCAATATCGGGTTTCACCCTCTTAAGCGAAGTGATATCATCAAAATGCGTCCGTACAGTCCCCACATGGCTTAAATTCCAATCGTAAACCGAAATTTGACCGCCGTGGCCAACCCAAATCGACCCATCTGATTCAATCGCGTGAAAGTCCGAAACGACGCCGTCCGACGAGGGTTTGATGGTACTAAACAGTGACGCGTCGATGCCGCTGAGTCGAATCGGCGCGAGTGCAGATCGGAGCTGGGTTTCGATACCGAAGTACTTAGCTTCATCGATGAGTTCTTGGTTGGAGAAGCGTTTGGCGGTTGAAGGGAGGCGGCTGGACCGGAGGAGGGAGAGGAGTACGGTGAAGATTTCCGGGTCGCGGTCGATGAAAACCGGGTCGGCGGAGGCGCTGTTGGATAAGGCGAAAAGGAGGGTATCTGGACCGCCGGAGCGGAGAGTGGTGACGGTGGTTTCGAAGAGCTTGCCGCCCACGTTGAGTTTGATGCGATCGGAGGTGGAGTTTGAGCTCTGGTCGGCCATTTGGGGGATTTGATTTGGGATTTTTGAAAAAAATGTGGTTTGTGGGTTAATTTGGGTAACTTTTTTGTGTGTTAAGTTAAATCAGTTGATTCGGTTTTTAGTATGTTTCTTAGGAACGTTATATGTAATGAAATGCTTAAGTGTAGATTAATTTGTTTCTTAAAATAAGTACTTAAAATTTTTTGGTTTACATTAATTTGCTTTAGGAGTTTTTTAATTTAATACTAAATTTTAATTCTCTTAATTTAAATGATATTAATTTATAATTTATAAGATGGTAAAATAATTATATTATTTTCTAAATCAAATGTCTTAAAACTTTTAATTTTTTAGAAGCATTAAATTATTTTCACTTATAATCACTTTTCTATAGTTAGTTGATTTAGGGCCCAATATCAATTAGTTTCTAATAACTAGGCTATTATGGTTTAGGGCCTTCACAAAAACCAGAAGACTGGAGAGTGGACTGGAGACCCAACACAACTATTGGATTTGATTGAGTTTTGGGCCACAATTATTCACCAATTAATTGCTTTTTTTTTTTTTACAATTCCAATTAAATATGAACAAATCACAATATCTAAAACTTCGAAATTATATCATCAAATTAAATTTTCATATATTGTTGTGGCATTGTAACATGGTTACTTATCTCCAAATTAAAAAATATATGTAATTCAAGTGATAATATTTAGGTTCAGAAAATAAAAAAGTTTTGAGTTCGAATCTCGTCAAAGTGTAAAGTCTTGTACCATCAAAATTATTTTTGCATTGTTGATATGTATAAACTAAAGGCAATTTAATTGGTTCACTCTGAAAAAATAAATATATTTATATAGTACTATTTTAGGAGTCCATTATGTTAAAAAGTAGTTGTGCATTTGAATTAAAATTCAAGCTACATGTAATAAATAAGGCAAAAAAACAATCCCACCTATTTCATTCTAGTATAATATTATTTCCACAACGCAACCATTATTAATGTGGTTTTTTTTTATTCTTTTAATTTCTTTTCGTACTTTGATAAATTACGATTCCTAACAATTGATATCAGAGTCATATGCTTATAGATTTAGGACATTGCCAATATATAAATCTATAAAAAAGTGCTTCGATTATTTTAAAATGACTTAAAATGAGAGATTTAAGAAAGAGTAATTAAGAATTGTACAACAAAGTTTGAACTATGAAAATTAATGAAGTCACTTGTCACTAGAAATTACCAAAAATAAGCATTTTGAAGATCATCTCCCCAACCATAAACCAAACATTTTAGGTCACCATTTATAACTCATAAGTTTGAGTTGTTGGAAAGTAAAAAATATGCTTCTAATGACATTATATTTTGGACTCATAATAGTTGTGTTGTGACCACAATTATTTAATACTCTATATATGGCTTTTAACATAAATGAATTCATTTACAAATATATATAAACACCTTCTTAATTGATCCATGAATAAACAAACAAATCTACCTAATTAATCTCCATATATGTACATAAAATTGATACAAGTACATGTGCAATATAGGCACAATTTGCCTTGGTGTTTAACATTTATTTGATCCTTAATTGATCCCACAATTTACCAAAACAAAGCATATAACATTTGTAAAATAACAATTGTACATATATATTATCTATTCTTATTTATTCAGCCTAATGACCATTATCACAACCCACAAATTCAATTTCTTCCTATTTAATTCTTCCATTTTCAAAACATCTAAATCCAAATCAATCACTTATTTTCTTCACAACCCTTTTCTTTGTTCTTTTGAACAACTCCATCATTTCCAGCCATCATCACATACTTGTCCTTTCTAGTCAAATTGGTGCACTCAAACCCTAAAGTCCCTGCAATAGCCCTTTGAATGTAGTTAGCAACTTCAATACTTGATTTTCCACCTTTGATTGTGAATTCATGAGGCAATTGATTCAAAAACGTGATCTCGTAAGTCGGTCTAGGGTTCATGAACACGAAATACGGGTCCAATAACTTGTACCCTCGGGCCGTCGTTCCATAAAACACGCTCTGTTTAGTATTAATCGCCACTGGCACGATTTTGTCGCTCAGTTCAGCAAAAAGCGCGCTGAACCTCAGCAAAAAAGGCTCTCTGCAAGTCGTCCCTTCGGGACAAATGACCAAATCGCCCTCCTCGAGCAAGCGCTTTATATTCGCCGCGTCCTTTTCTCTCTCCCTCGACAATGCAACCGCCTTAATCGGAGAAATTAACTCCGAGAACTTACTTATGCTATAAGTGACGCAACTAATTTTCCGGCCAAGTGCAACCGCCGTGACCACCGGATCAAGGACGGTGCGGTGGTTGCAAACAAAGAGAACGCCACCGTGGCCCGCCCTAGGGGGCGGCGGAGGGGTACCCTTGACAATCAATTTAATCCCGAGCATCATATAGTTGTAACGTACAATTTTTTCAGGTAAAGGAATATTGAGATAAACTCTAATAATCGACAAAATAATTCCAATTGGCATCCATAAAAATGTGACTAATGCCACAAATGGTGTGGGTCTTTGGACTAAACGGCCCTCGTGAAATATTATTGGAGATAGAAGCTTGTTTTTTTGGAGTGGTTCGATTCTCGTCCTAGGCACCATGTATCCTTCCTGTAATAAAATTAAGAAATTATTTAAGAAATAAAAAGTTATTAATAACTTCTATTTATAAATGTTGGGGTGTCTATTAATTACAATGTTCCTTTGGCAAAAAACTGTCTTTGTCTCACATGCAACCTTATGTGTAATTTAATGATCAATTTCATGCAATATTTGTAGTTCCATCTTTGCTATGGGTTTAAATTTTTTATTTTTTTTTGTTACATTTGCTATAGGTTTAATGAAGTTAGGTGATGAAAACCACCCAATCAATTGTAATTCACGTAATAAAAATAGAACGAGAGTGTTAAATTCTATTCAAATTGATACCCAAGACGATATTTTTCAATATATATGTGTGAGAAGTGTTGTATGTTATTGTTAATATAATTACGTGATATATAAGCGATATTAGCATTATAAATTGAGTATGTGATAAATAACATAAGATTGATGATATAGAATGAGGAAATGCATTTTTAGTTTTGTTGGAGATAAATTTTGACACTTTTCGTCCATTAAAGTTTCAGACTTTCAGTAACCTTTTTGATCACGCTTTTCAGTATGTTATAAACCAATTATTTATTTGGCCCTCGAAATATACGATTGGAACTGAAACTGTCATATTTTGGTTTTAATTAGACCAAAACATCTAAAACTAAAACTGATAAAATTGAACTCCAAAGTCCAACTGGACTAAAAATATAAAAAATTATAAGTAACTTATGTGGTGAACAAAATGGAAATTTCCTCTCTGTATATATATATATATATATATATATATATATATATATATATATATATATATAATTCAACCACAAAATTCTGATTAAATGACAGTCAAATATGAAAAGGAAAAAAAGATCATGAATAAACCGTTGCGTGGATAAAAGCCCTCAACCACTAGCATGAAATTTGCATGGGCCATGCAATATTTACACTTCCTTAATTTATGAAATATTTAAATTCCATAAAAGATGCATATGAGAAAATGTTAATATCCCACCAAACCCAACCTAAACTATCAATATGTTATAAAACTTTTATCTCACGTTAGTGATTAACCAAATCAAATCAACAAGTTAATCATATAATAATATAATTAATTGATGTGTTACCATTTAATCTAACTAGCCATCTAAAAGAATGTGAAAAAAAAAACTAAAAGAACTATATTCAAAACGAAATTTACGTACCTTGCATATGGACATAAAGTCATGATCAGTCTCGCTATCCCCAAGCCCTAAATCAGGCACATCAGTGCCGAATTCTTTCACAATCGCCATTTTCTTACGGTCTCCAACGAGAACACCCGGTTTCGTCACGAACCCTGTGGCCCGGCCCGATTTCGTAACCTCTAATTCGGTCCCAAGAACCTTATCTACCCCCAAATAGTTCTTAACAAAATGTTCCACCATAATTCTAGGGTTTGCAGTCACAATATATCTCTTGCCAAAGGAATTGAACACTTTCCACGAGTCGGGGCGCACGTCTTCTGTGTAGAACTTAGGCAAAACGGACCTAGAAACGAGCTCAATGTCACGAACTTTGAGGCCCGAAAAGGCAATGAATATGAATGTTTGTATTGCCAATGATTCGGAGACGAATAAGTATACAAAGTACACGAATGGCACAGACGAGAGAAGAAGTAGGGCCCGCATAAGGCTACCGGCCTCTAAAGCGACGAGCATGTAATAAGGAAATGCACTTCTAGAAACTAATAATGTGCCATCTAGATCCGATGCAACGGTCTGATCTGATCGACCCTCGATGCTGCATTTTGTGATCGTCTCGAAACCCTGATGAGCGCCCATTTTCCTCGAGGGAAAATGAAAGATTTGTGTGGTATGTGTGATTGATTTTTGTGATTGGGCTAGTTATGATACTTGGAAGAAAGAGGGGTTTAAAAAGAAATTATCAACATGGTCATGGGGGGTTGGTGTGTTACACAAATGAAAATGTTATGTGGTTGAGAGATATAGAGAGGTTATTAAATATTACTTCATTATTATACAATAAGATTGGATATATTATTGAAGCACAAATCCAAGTAGTTGAGTGTCTAAGTTAACATTCAATTAGCCAACTTATTAGGTTTTGGATGCCGACCATTAATAAAAAAAATTGTACCATAATTTAAATTCAAAAATATCTTTTTTTTGTGATAACTAATATCATCTAATATTATTATGTTTCCGCACAAATGAAAGTTTCACAATGTTCTTCTAATCAAATAAATGATAAAATTTTGAATTACTAATTGTTTGTTTGTGTAATAAAGGACTCTTACAATATTTCCAACTTTAGTATTTCTTTTATCATTCAAAAAAGAAAACTTTAACGTACCAAATTGAAATAAATAATAGATAAGGCAGTTAAATAAGCATTACTGTCGGTGTTTAAGAAAAAAAATTAAGCTCATTAATAAATGCATTTCTAGTAATTAATTTAGCTTCCACGTTATGGTCCTATACGTCTAGTTGATGATTTTTAATACGTAATAAATGCTTAGAGAATTATTGGAGGAGAATTTAGAAATGTATGTAATATAAATGTTGTATGCCAAACACAAGGACAAAAAGGAAATAAATTAATTACTTCTATTAGAATTTTCATATGTGAAATAAAAAAATCTAAAGCCCTTTTAATCAACCCGAAAACGATTAAAGCATTTAATTAGTTTATTGAATTAAATTATAAATAGAAAGACTATAATAGGATTTGAATAAGAATAATTCTTAATGTATATTTTGTATTATTATTTAAGACACTAAAAATTAAACAAATGCACATTAATTTTTGTGTTTTGCAAGTAATTAAAGTTTCAACGAGTTAGATATGTCGATATCAACTACCGACCTCATAAATAGTAAATTGGATGAAAATTTAAATCCACAAGTATGGATAACTGAAATTCTCATGTAAGTTGTGAATTTTTGTACTTTCACGTTAAATATATGACCTATTTTGTCAACAATTTTCATATAATATCATATGTTTATTTGACTTAATTTAAGGCCTTAATTTGTTTATCCATCTTTGAAATCATCTTTTTTTTTTTCATATATCCATTATGTAAATAACACTCGTCAAAGAGAATTTTGGTGTTATTAGAAGCACTAGAAGCATTATTCTCGATGCGTAATAGATTTAGATTTATTATCATCGATTATATGGTCATGTAATCTTAGTTATTTTTACAATTTCGATATTTATATATAAGTAACTTTTTTCGATTTATAATATAATTATCATTCTTGAACTTTACATACTATTATTTTGTTTTCTTGTGGATGATGCTTTGCATTTTCAAGATTATTTCTTATTTTTCTAATTTTATTTTAATTAATTGACTTTGATTTAGTAGTGTAAAAAGTATTTGTAACATAACAATTATTTGTTTTGATTGCATACGGGTAGTATTAGAATCAAAGGTACTTTTAATCGTATTCAAGTGCATAATTAAATGAAATTGAAACTCCTATAATAATTTGTGAAGTATCAATATAATTCCTCTTTGTTTTAAAGATCCTTATAATATGTTAAGAATATCACAATATCCAAAACAATGAAAATAACAATATAATGTTATTATTAATAATATGTGTATATATTTTAACACATGTCAACACTATAAGAGTGAAAAACTAAATTGGAATAGAAAATTTATGCCCCTTCTTACAATCATTCTTTACAAAAAAAAAAACACAAAGATACATTTAATTAATGCTTGATTATACAGAAATCATCATCTTTATGTGGTTTATACTATTATAGTAAACCGGCAATAAATTAGAGCAAATTTTCTATCTTATAAAATAGTGTGACATAATAGTGTTAAATCGATCGTTGTGAAGTTGACAAATATTCAATTATTTAAATTATTGCTGGCAATTTATTTTATCAAAATGTAATTTTACAATAATATAATAATATTATGATACTGTATTATGAGATAGAAGATCACTCATTTAAATAGTGTTCAAAAAATTGTTTATAATATCTAAATAATTGGTCACACCTACTAAAACGGTTTGATAATCACCAATTAATTCCGTGTTACCAAACCCTAATAACAAGCCGGAATTTGTTGAAATATGACACATCACTTCTTTACTACACTCAACATCATATGTTTATTTTAAAATAAAACCAATTTAATATTAATTCATTTCTTTGTCACAACCCCTAAATTTGTTGAGATATGACATGTAATCAAAGTGGTCATATAGCAAGGTTACATTGTGGGGATACAGGGCGAAATTATATCGAAATTTTGAATATTTTAATTATATATTTAATATTTAAATGATTAGAATTATATCGAAACTCAAAATTTCAATTAATGTTTGAAATTGTATCAAAATTTTCTACTTAATACATAAATGATTGATATTATATCGAAATTCAGAATTTCAATTTCATAAGAACAACACTGTAGAATTTAGGGCTTGAATATAGAAGAGATCAATTTTATTATCTGGAAAAGTAGTCTTTACAATAATGAAGAAGGGTAATATATATACCCGTATACAACCAACTAACCAAACCTCTAATAAGGGAAAATACAATAATACCCTTATATATTTCCTTTATCACAACACTCCCCCTCAAGCAGAATTTCAGGTTTAAACATATCCTTTAAACTCAGTTTGCTCATCAAATATTCTGCTTGCTGTTTCCCAAGAGGTTTAGTTAATATGTCAGCAGGTTGGTGCTCAGACTTTATGAAATGAGTTGAGATAACTCCATTGTGAATCTTTTCTCTAATAAAATGGCAATCGATCTCGATGTGTTTTGTTCTCTCGTGATACACCGGATTGGCTCCAATTTGCAATGCTGAGTTACTGTCAGAGTATAGCTTAGCAGGTGCTTTACTTCAATTCCAAGCTCTTTTAGAATGCCTATAATCCAAACAATCTCACACGTAGCTGTAGCCATGGCTCGATACTCGGCTTCGGCTGACGATCTTGAAACAACGGTCTGTTTCTTAGTCTTCCATGATATCAGAGATCTCCCTAGTTGAACAGCATAGCCGGTTACTGATCTTCTAGTCATTGGACATGTTGCCCAATCTGAGTCACTAAATGCATTAATCTGCAATTCATTGTTAGCTGGAAAAAACAAACCAAGGCCAGGTTTACCCTTAACATATTTCAGCACTCTAAAAACAGCCTCTAAATGAGATTGCTTCGGTTTATGCATGAATTGAGAAAGAACATGCACAACATATGATATATCAGGTCTAGTAAGACAGAGATATAGAAGTTTCCCAACCAATCTTTGGTATAAACTAACATCTTTTAACAAATGATCAGACAAATTAACATTGTTTTGCAAGTCATAATCATGAGAAGTTAATTTGATATTAGTGTCCATAGGAGAACTAACAGGTTTGGCACCCATCATACCTGTTTCTGCCAATAACTCAAGAGCATACTTCCTTTGGTTTAGACACATACCTTCTGAATTCCTAGCCACCTCAATACCAATGAAGTATTTAAAAACTCCCAAATCTTTCATACTAAACATCCTGCACAGATACTCTTTGCATTTATTTATACTATCAATGTTAGTCCCTGTGATGAGTATATCATCCACATAAACCAATAAAATGACCATATCATGACTCCCCCTTAATTTAACAAAGAGGGAATGGTCTTCATGAGACTGCACAAAGCCATATTTAAAAAGAGCAGAAGAAAATTTCAAGTTCCATTGCCTTGGAGCTTGTTTCAATCCATATAAAGATTTTTGGAGTTTACATACTTTACCTTTTCCTTGTTTATCAAACCCTGGAGGAAATGGACATATACAACTCTTCTGTTAAATCACCCTGCAAGAAGGCATTAGTAACATCCATTTGATAGATAGGCCAATTGTTTATAGAGGCTAAAGAAATAATAAGTCTAACTGTAACATGCTTCACAACAGGAGCAAAAGTTTCTGAATAATCTATGCCTTCTTGTTGTGTAAAACCTTTGGCTACAAGTCTAGCCTTATATCTTTTTATTGTACCATCACTTCTATATTTTATAGTAAATATCCATCTACAACCAATCTGATTTTTTCCCTTGGGTAAATCTACTATAGACCATGTTTTGTTACTTTCTAAGGCTGCAATTTCTTTTTTCATAGCTTCTTGCCATTCAGGATATTTGGCAGCCTCTTCATAACTTTCAGGAACAGTGTGTTTGGCTAAGGATGCTAAGAAGGCAGAATGATCAGGTGATATCCTCTTATAATTAACAAAATTAGATATGGGATATCTTGTGGATTTATTGGACTCATCAGAAGTTTGATTAAGATAAGGAGAGTAATAATCCTTTGCCCAATAAGGTGATCTGCTAGTTCTGCTAGACTTCCTAACCTGTTCATTATGAATGTCTTGAGACAGCTCTTTACTGTTATTATCCCCATCTGTATGTTCATGGTGTGGACTACCCTCATGATTGTCAAAATGCAACATATTTTCCTCATGATCATCAACCACAGTTAATTCATTATTTCTTGTTTTCTGAGAGTGATAAGGGATAACAAAATCTTCAAAATATTTCTCAGAATCATGAGTAAAACAAGGTGCATCAATCTGACTATCTATAGCATCAACATAAGGCAGCTTGTTTTCAAAGAAGGTTACATCTCTAGATACAAGAAAAGAATTATTATTAAGATCTAGCAGTTTGTAGCCTTTCTGATAAGTAGAGTAACCAATAAACACACAAGGCTTACTTTTCATTTGAAGCTTATCTTGCTTGGGAAGAATATGAGCAAAGCACAGACATCTAAAAACTTTTAGGATAGTATAATCAGGATCTCTTTTGAAGAGCATATAATAAGGAGACTGCCCATTTAGAACATTTGTAGGTGTTCTATTGATAAGGAAAACAGAAGTTAAAACACAGTCTCCCCACAGTTTTCCAGGAACATTGGCATGAAGTTTTAGAGCCCTAGCCACATCTAAGATGTGTCTATGTTTCCTTTCCACAACACCATTTTGTTGTGGTGTATATACACAAGTACTTTGATGAGAAATACCTAGGGATTTAAACAAATTAGTACACTCAGCAGAGAAGAAATCCCAAGCATGGTCTGTTCTTATAGTTTGAACTTTAGAATCATATTGAGTATGAACAGAGGTAAAAAAATCTTTGAGTAATTTAACAACATCAGATTTGTAATTCATCAAGAAAACCCAACAAAACCTAGAATAGTCATCGACCAAGGTTAAAAAATACCTTTCTTGATTGTAGGTTGGTTCCTTATATGGACCCCAAATGTCAACATGTATGAGTTGAAAAGGTTTGACAGTGAAGGATTTGCTTAAAGGAAATTTATTTCTTGATTGTTTTGCCATAGGGCAAATGGGACAGAAAGTTTTGTTGTGTACATCAACCTTATTTAACCCTAGCTGAGGTAAAAGGTTCAATCTGGAAAAGGCCATATGACCTAACCTATAATGCCACAGACTGATTTTATTCATAGGTAACTCACTATAACTACTTTGATTACAATTGTACAGAGAATTATTAGATTGATGACCTTCACATTCTAAGCAGTATAGGCCTTTCCACAGTTTACCACTCCCTTTGATCACACCAGTCTTGTTGTCCTGTATCAAACAAGAATTATGATAGATTTTCATCTCACATAGATTTTCACTTAACAGATTTGAGACAGAAATCAAGTTAAACTTAAACTCAGGAACTAACAACACATTTTTAAGAATCAAATTCTTAGACAAGATAATGTCTCCAGTGTGAGTGACAGGACTTAAACTCCCATTTGGGAGTTTCACAGATGTATCTCTAGTACATTTGATCAATTTTCCTTTAAACAGCTTAGAATTAAAGGTTATGTGTTGGTTTGCTCCTGTATCAAGGAGCCAAACAGTAGGGTTTATATCATGCTCTAGAGACAGGTTAACACAAATACCTGCTGTCTTGTTGGATTCTGTTTTGGCTCCCTCATCATGATTGTGTCCAATAAGTCTCAGTATCTGTTGATACTGATGAGGAGTAAATAAGGATCCACCATTACCATTGTGAGTATCCAGAATATCATTCTGTTTCTCAAATTGAGTCTCTGCAGCATTTGCATTGAAGTCACCTGCACCTTTCCCCCTGCCTTGAGGACCTCTTCCCCATGAACCTTTCCTGCCTCCACCTCTCCTGCCTCTGCCTCTTCCAGGAGGATATCCAACAACCCGATAGCAGGTCTCCTTTGTGTGTCCATTTAAGTTGCAGACATCACATTTAAGTAGGCTTTTGTCTGAATTATTCTGAGAGGTAGGAATGCTATTCACCAGGGCAGTTGAGTCTTGATTCACCGGAATGCCTATATTTCTTTGCCCCTCTTCATTGCACACAATAGCAAATACCTGATTGTGAGTAGGCATAGGTGTCATCATCAAGATTTGAGATCTTGTGTGACTGTAGCACTCATTCAAGCCCATGAGGAATGTCATCATCTTTAATTGCTGGGTGAAATCTGAATATTCTTTGGTAACCGTACTCGAGGGAGATGAGATTAAGGACTCGTATTCATCCCACAATTGCTTCAATTTGGAGTAATATTCCGTAACTGAGCCTGGTCCTTGAGTAATGGTATTAATTTGACGGTAGAGTGCATACATGCGAGCCCCATTTACCTTATCAAACCTTTCTTGCAAGTCTTTCCAAATCGATGCTGCCGTCTCACAGTAGACAACACCATGGACTAAGTCTCTGGATAAGGATCTTGTAATCCAGGATTTAACCAACGCATTGCACCTCTTCCATAGAAATTGATTTGGGGAATTTTCACCTGGATCGGGAATTTCGCCTGTTATGAACCCTAATTTGTTTTTGGCTTCTAGGACAACTCGCATCTCCCGACTCCAAATCTTGTAGTTGTCACTTCCTTTCAAAGTCTCTGAAACTAATTCCAGATTTGGGGAATCAGCCGGTGATAGGTAAAGCGGATCATGGAAGTCAATCTTTGGGGACGATGTACTGCCAGTAATTGCCATGGATTCTTTGGGTTCTGTCATTCTGATAAGCGTTCAAGAAGGAGCAACGATTAATCTGATTGAAATTAGATTGTTGCGCTGCGAAAGAAGAACGATGGCTCTGGTGCCATGTAGAATTTAGGGCTTGAATATAGAAGAGATCAATTTTATTATCAGGAAAAGTAGTCTTTACAATAATGAAGAAGGGTAATATATATACCCGTATACAACCAACTAACCAAATCTCTAATAAGGGAAAATACAATAATACCCTTATATATTTCCTTTATCACAACAAACACATCTTTTACTAGCTAGTATAAGTACACCATGGATTGTATTTATGGCTAATAAACCAAAGGTCTCTAATTAGTGGTTGTGTGGTTAAAATCATTTAGAACGTCTTACGATTTCTTACACATTATAAATGTTTGTTGAAGTTTATAAAATTTATTGCGACCAATAGATATAAATCTAACAAATAACTTAAATATACGTCTTTATAATATTAACTAAATAACTTGAAATTCGAGCATTTGAGTATGCTATTATAACATTGAGTAGGTAATATAGTGAAACATTTAAAAAGAAAACTGTCTATTTAGAATAATACTAAGGTCATTCTTTTGATTTTAGATTCTACACTATGAAAATTTGAACTTATAATAGTTCAAATTTTCAATCCAACCCAATCTCAAATCACAAAAAGCCCAATTAGATATAAAGGCCCATTACAATTGGGCTAGTCTCAAGTACATTACACTATTCAATTTAAGGTCCATCAAAAAAATTATGAGAATCTCATTGAAAGAAAAGTTCTATTGGGTCAGTATGAATTTCTCTTCAAACTTTCTTCAACTTAAGCCCATAATGAGAGAAAAGAGAAGAGCCCATATTGAGAGAATAAGAGCACCTAAAATATCCAAACTCAAACTCGAACCTATGAAATATTTGTGAGAAAATGTGTTACTCGGACCCGATATGGATCCAGTCAAAAACCCAACGGGTCCAATGCATTTTGGAAGACCGGTTGGGTCAAAGATCCACGGGTAAATTTCGGTTCCTGGTCAGGTAAAGGACCTACATGTACTATTAAGGGGTAAATTATAGATTTTGTACGAGTAAAATACCGTGGATAATACTAATGAAATTGTTAAATATATTAGATACTAGTATATTTTTAGATATAACAAATATATCATTCTTGTTTATCATTATTTCGTTTACTTAATTATCTCTATAACTCTTGTATTATAAATATTTCCGTAGTCCATAATATATTAATTATTGACGAGTTTAATATAAAATTTCACCATTTTTTTTGGGGAAAGAAGAAATGAAACTTGCATCTTTGAGTGGGTGAGTATCAAGTTTCCACCAAGCCAAATCTATTGAAATTTGCATTTTGTTAGTATATTTTCATGTCTGCCACAATATATATACCACATCAAAAGTGGCTTTCTAATAGGATATATACAATATTTCAAGAAAAAATAGCAAAGTTGAGTCCTATGGCAAGTTATTATCGAATCGCCACCGTCCATTCCAGTTATGCACTGATCGATATCATCGAGTATCGATCAATATTTTTTTTTAAACAATAAAAAAATAAGAGAAAGAACAAAATCAAAGAGAATCTTGGAGGGTATAATTAGTATGACTTCCATTAATGGTGAAATAGTACCATTGTCTCTTTTGGAAGTAACAAATAACAATAGAAATGTCATAAGTGGACTTGCATCACTATTCTACTTTGATTTGAGAACAATCTATATACCATAATTTCCATAACATTGATTTTTTACGATTTAAAAATATGAATATATTAAATTTAAATAGATTAATTAAATACAAAAGATTATTTACCAAAAGTAAAAAATTAGTATTATAAAAATTGTGGTATATAACATCACTCTTTATCTTATATCTTACTAATTTCACATTTTCACGCAAAACAATGACAAGTGATAGCTTTTAGCCTTTTGTAGGCTAAAATTTCTCTATGGCCATTTTAGCTTTTGAGAGGGAATCAAATCTTATTCTTAAGAAGATAATAATTTTGAGAAAAGACTCCACGTGAAGAGTTTAATTGCGTAAAGAATGAAGTATGATTGAAAAATAAATCAAATTAGATGATACTTGATTTCGAAACAAGTAAAAGTCTAGTTGATAAGATTTAGAACTTAGCTCAAACACAATTCAATCGAAAAACGGTTATAAAATATTCATAAAACAATCAAATTACTTTCTAAATTCGAGAAGAGTGTATGAAATCAATCTATTCAGTTCAAACGAAACCCAAATCCAGCATTTAAAGTCAGACGAAAACTGAGACTATTACACACATTTCGTCATTCAGCTCGACTCAACTAGACTCGTCTATCAACAAAAAGAAACAAAACCCAATATTCGTAAAAAACTATATCCCATCATATCATAAAAAAAAAATTAGAAAACTTAATGAAAAAAATTAGAAAACTTAATGAGTGGTAGCAAAGTATCTTTCCTCAAGTGCCCACTATGACAGATGACTAGGCTCCAACCAAATATACAAAGATTAGATTTCATGTTGGAGGCCTAAAAATTAGGCTAATACAAAGCTCTTTGTGGGGGCTTTACTATTTGTTTGGCAGCTGTCTTCTGTCTTAGGAAGTATAGCACGTGACATGCACGGGGGCCCCTCTCCAAATAATTTTTGTGATTTTTTGTTATTTTTTAAATTTATCTTTATTTTATTTTAAAAAATATGCAGATATTTTCTTTATAATATGGTGGACATATTAAATTTAAAAATTAAATTAAGAGAAAGAGATAAAAATGGGCCATTGGATTAGAGATTGGGCTGGCCCATTACAGCTAAGCAATATAAAGGACTAGATTTTGGGCTTACGTTTTTGGGTTTGAGGCCATTCAATAGAAATCTTTATAGGCCCCATTTTTCTTATCTGAACTACGTTTTGTGGGCCATGTGTTATAGGCCTTGTTTTAATAGAGGCCCTCATAGTGGCCCTCTTAGTCTTGAAAAGATTGATTTGATGTTGATTTGGGCATTTTATTAGTATAATTAATTATTAGGAAAAATGTATTTTGACATAATTGGTCTAACAGATTTGGTATGTTATATACTACATATTTGAAATGCATTGTGTACTTTTCGTCACCCCATTTTCCAAATATATGATTTATAACATATTAAGTCAGTTAAATTCGATTTGTCATAGAATCTTTCCAAACTTATCAGCAGTATTATTTGTAAAATTGACTGAATTCCAAAAATTAACTATAGAATTCAATGTTTTCTATTTAATTTTAATTTATAGAAGTTAAAATTAATTTAATTTCATTTAATGTTTTTTATTTACTTTAATTTCTATATCCATGACTACATTTTAACATCGAATATTGAAATTCAATCGTTAATAATTATGAAATTTACTTATTAGTGATTTACAAACGAAATAAAAAGTAACAAAGCGTTAAAGTTGAATCGAGTTATGTTTATATTGGGATTCCTCAGATGAATAGTTGTTGTCATACGTGAGCTATAACTGTTATATAATGAATATCCACTTTATTATTCAAATACGGAATATTCGACTAGCCAATATAGGATCAAATTTTGCTTTTGTGTCGAAAATTGTTGCTATTAACAACATTATACAAAAATTTATCGTTTCAAACGTTGTATCACGATACTATCTTCGCCTACGCTTCATGTTTCCAACGCGAATATAAGTGTATATGTATAATAATGTAATTCTACATACTACTATAAGGGATCTAATTTAAAAAAAATGCATCCTTCTAAATATTACTTAACCAAATTGAAATTATTTAAATTGTATATTCTCATGAATGATTTATGAGTCATGTGTTCATCATGGTTATGCCAACTCAAATGAAGTATAAATTCAAATGTAGATCACAAAGTACAGCCTTAAATAAACTAATTAAGGTAACCCCATGTTAGCCTCATCATTAACTATTATAAAGTTTGTCAATTATGATACAATAAATGTAGAATTAACATTAGTTTAGAGCATCAATATAATTAGTATATACATAAATTAATGACAAAAGCCAGCTTTTCAGCAACTGGCTCATCATTAGTCTATAAAATTGGTATTTGGCTTAAATGTTCTAGCTAAAATAATATATATATTATAAGTTAGATTTTCTAGTAAATAAGATTTAATTCGTCATATGATCTCACATGGTACAATTTACCAACAAAATCCATATTTTTATAGCTTAAATAAATATAAGTATAGATACAATATGAGTTAAGTATAACTGTTACTTATAATATGATTATTACTAAAATTTATAGACTTATATTAGATCTAAAATGGAGCCCATTTAAATAAATTTTTGATAATGAAATTGTTAATGGTGTATAAATAAATAAATAAATAATAATAATTCATCAGAGCAAATGAAACCAGATGACTAAGCATCAAGAGACCAAAGAAATGAATCACATTGATTATAGTAGGGACCTATTTTCCGAAATTATTATCAATGTTCAACAATCAACATGTATATATATACATATTATATAATATATATATATATATGTATGTGGACATAATTCTTGAAATAAAGGTCTTCATTACAGTTTTAGCATGCAATTTTGGAGGTGCTCACTGTCCCATGCGCGATACAATTAAGTATGATTAAATATTAAATTTTAAAAAATATAAATATATTAATTTTAATTGTATGTTTATATATATTGTATATTTTGTGTAATGTGTATATATAAATTAATAAATATATTTGTGGTATTATAATGTAAAATTTCAATGCTTTCCAGTCCCGAGTTCCGACCAACATGCAGACATTTAATAATCGTACAAGATAGGGCAAATAAGTGGCCCCTTATTCATGTATCAATTTATGTTGAAATATATATTTGGATAGAGTGTAAGATTTTCAATTCTAAATATTCATGAGATAGAGATAGTCTCCAACTCTATTTATTGATCGATCATATATATATATATATATATATATTGCATGCAATTACAATATTAAGCAAGTATATCCATTTTCTTAATTACATTTCTTGATATACAAATATTATACATATATATCAAGAATAATTGTATTTTTTAGACTATTCATTTTTAATATTGTATTTTTTTTTAATCAAACTTTGTCCAATTTTTAAATAGTAGTTGACTTATTAACCTTAATAGTATTTTAATAGAGTAACATTTTTAAAATATTTAAGTTGAACTCATCTTCAATCTCACAACAACATAACTCATTATATTTAATATATCACAGTCGTGTTGCATCAATAATTCAAAAATGATGCAATAAATTGAAATTCGGTCTAAAAAGCATATAATGTTTTTTCTTCACTAATTGAAGAATATTATTATATTTCATAGTCACATTACCAAAACATGTACTACTCCAAATTCATTTATTCATTATTTTGTACTTTTTCAAATCAAATCAAACTCAAACTCTATAATAAATCAGTAAAAAAAAAAAATACTTAGAATGACTCCATATATACACCAAATATTTAAGTTTAAATAGTAGTTGACTTATTAACCTTAATAGTATTTTAATAGAGTAACATTTCTAAAACATTTAAGTTGAACTCATCTTCAATCTCACAACAATATAACTCATTATATTTTAATATATCACAGTCGTGTTGCATCAATAATTCAAAAATGATGCAATAAATTGAAATTCGGTCTAAAAAGCATATAATGTTTTTTCTTCACTAATTGAAGAATATTATTATATTTCATAGTCACATTACCAAAACATGTACTACTCCAAATTCATTTATTCATTATTTTGTACTTTTTCAAATCAAATCAAACTCAAACTCTATAATAAATCAGTAAAAAAAAAAAATACTTAGAATGACTCAATATATACACCAAATATTTAAGTTTAAATAGTAGTTGACTTATTAACCTTAATAGTATTTTAATAGAGTAACATTTCTAAAACATTTAAGTTGAACTCATCTTCAATCTCACAACAATATAACTCATTATATTTTAATATATCACAGTCGTGTTGCATCAATAATTCAAAAATGGTGTAATAAATTGAAATCCGGTCTAAAAAGCATATAATGTTTTTTCTTCACTAATTGAAGAACATTATTATATTTCATAGTCACATTACCAAAACATGTACTACTCCAAATTCATTTATTCATTATTTTGTACTTTTTCAAATCAAATCAAACTCAAATTCTATAATAAATCAGTAAAAAAAAAAAAAAAAAACTCAGAATGACTCAATATATACACCAAACAAATTATTAAAATAAACTCGATGATTTTCTCTATAAAAGGGTATCAATCTCAACTATAATTCAATTCAAATAATAATAATAGGGAATAATTAATATTGAAAATCACAATCAAAGTGGGAATTTTCCCATCAAAGTATGAAAGGATTATGCCTAGATTGAAATTTATAGCACCAACTTGGTATATAGCAATTTATAGCTTGATGGTATGTCTCATAATGGGTAGGGTCATAGATTGACAGTTTGATACAAATAATATTCGGACCCGCATGAAAGGTCCATTTCATTGGCGGGTCCCGATCCATCACTGCTACTTAAGTCGCTTATCCGAATACTCTTTACCCGCCTAGTCATTTGTCATCAATAATCGAACTTTTAAGACTTTGTTTGGATATTGTGTTTTTAATTTATTTTAACTATTATTTTTTTTTAAATAATGGGAGAATGTGTGTGTTCTTTTTTTTAATTTTTTGTTTTAAAAATATGTGTGTTTTGCTATGTTTTTGAAATATTTGGAATTGGTAATAATTGGATCACTAGTATTGGATTTGATACGATAGAGAATGATCAATAAAAGATTTAAGAAATTAGGAGAAATGTGATATAAAAAACCAAGTGATGTAAAATGTAAATGATTAAAATTTATTGAGAATGTAAAAGTGAAAAATAGAATGAGAATATTTTTTTAGTAAAAGTAAGTGTAAATTTTGTATTTTTATTTTTAAATAAGAAAAAGTAAATTAAAAAACACAAACAAACAAAGCTTAATATTTTGTGCTAAAATATAATACAAGTTTTTGCAGCGATTTCATTTGATTCCTCATATTTAAATTTTTTGTTAAATAAGCTCAAGAATTTGAAGTTAAAAGGAAAAGCTAAGAAAATAATCTTTTAAGACTAGTTTTAAGGAAAAGTTCTCTTTTAATTAAAATGTAATTTTTTTATGAAATGTGTTTATTAGAATTTCAAAAGTTTTTACATAATAATTTGATTTACGAAAGAATCAGAAAAGGGTGTGAAAGAGAAGGATGCTCCAAGTTTATATAATCTAATTTCACAAAGATTACTTAATTAATTATATAAATTATTAAATCAAAAGAATGAAGTTGAGTTGAGTCACACCATGAATTATTAAACTATGGAATATACTTTAACATTGTGAAAATTTGAATTATTTCATATCATGCTTCAAGGATAATAATAATGATTGGGACGGGGTATGATATGAAAAAGAGGGATGATATATATTATTTTTTATATATCTCAATTTTTCATAATCTCAAATTTTAGTAAAAAGTTATTTGTAATTATTTCATTTTAACATTTTATTATGTCATAGATTTTAAATTAAAATCAATAAAAAAAATGGTGGTACATATTATTCTCCTATGAAACATTATATAATTCATACAGCAATTGCATGGTGATTAGGTTGGAATAAAGCAACCATAGTATATTGCATTCATTTAATAAATTAATAATTTTAAACATAATAGAGGTAAAAAAAAATTCAGTGAAAACTAACAGATAATTGTTAATTACCAAATAAAATATGTTTATTATATGTGAAAAGTACAGAAAATAACATGCATGTACCTAAATACAAATTAGATAAACGTAGGCATCATGTTCATTTTCGTTATTGAATAGAATTAAATATTGCAAACTTTTTCTACGATCAAAAGACATAGGATTCTTGTGGTTGGCTCTTATGAGAATAATTGTAGCCAAATAACAGTTGTTATCAATTCATTTTAATATTAAAAGAAAAAATATATATAATATGATTTCCTTTAAATTGAATAATGATTTCTTTTATTAACACATGAGACCTTATATATATATAAATATAAATAATCCTCAAACAATATATTCTAAATAGAGTATAATTAATAATTTTCCCAATTTAACAATAAAAACATTGAAGATGAAAACCCTAAAGATATTCACTAATCAAAAGCCATTGGATTCCCTTTTCGATAATCTTCTTTATTTTTAACTTTGCCATAAATTAATAATATTTATCTAGCTACTAATATAGAAAAATAATCATAGGAATTAGGTATTTTGGCATAATAGAGGAGCAATTATCAAAGCTTAGAAGTACGCTCACACTAACTCCAAAAAGCATTTTCCGTCTTTGGGAATTGATATTTTTTTGTTTTGTTTCTTTTTATTAATTTTTCCCTATATCCCTATTAAATCATAGTCCAACTTAGGTACCTAGTTAATTTAATTTAATTTAATAAAAAGATTCCTAGAATTTTAAGTAAAATATATCCCCACAAGAAAGAGCATTTTGCATAGGAGCCACCAAGTTTTCTTGATTGTTAATCATTGAGTTTGATGATTGCATGGGATTATTTAGATGCTCAATAATCATACTATTTTGCTTCTAAATTCTTGAGAGGTCAAAGAGAAAAATGCACACACATGCATCATAGAATGCCTTGCTTGGTTATGCCTTTGAAAAATTGTTTGATAAGTTAGGAACAAATGACACAGATATGAATCTGATAATTTTAAAAAAAAAATATTCAATCGAACGCCGAGAGTTAAAAATTCATGACAAATTCAGTCAAAAAATTATATATCCCATTAATGAATTCGTATGACCTATTTATAAGCAAAAATACAAGAGTTTTGATTTGGACAAAAATTTTTATACGATAAGAATATCAACTCAAACTCATTTTTTTTCTCTCATCTAAACAACTAAATAAAATCTATCTAAATCGAAAATACAAAAACAAATAAAAAGACTAAAATACTGCATAATACATATGTATATCGCATCAAGTTCCAACGGTGAGAAAAATTGTGAAACGAAAATTTTATGAGAGACCAGTTCCAGTAAAATCGGTACGTCCCTCATTTACCATTGAATCAGATGATTTTTATTAGGTAATTCAATAATATATTAAGGATCGACTTTATTAAAACCGATCATTGCTAATGTTTTGGAGGGTTGATTGTTAAAAAGGCTATAAAAGTGAAAGTGTGAAGGTTTTCATTTAACTTTTAGTGATACTTGTCTAGTTCTTAGGATGCTTCAATAATGTTAGTGGTGGCATTATTGGTGATTAGACCTAATCATGAAATCTTAGTCATAAGAAGTTGGTAAAATTGATATATTCCCTATTGACTTATGTGTGATTAATACAAGTGTGTAATCCCATAAACCATCCAATGTGAGTGTCATTTTCATTTCTACTACTAGAATATGTGTACACCATGAAGTAACTAAATAAACAAAGGCAAAAATTTATAGGATTAGAACATTATTGATATAGGAGAAACTGTATGAATATTCCACATATAGGGATATATAATTACTAAATTTATGTCAAAAAAGAATAAAGAATTAATTAAATTAAATATAGCAATAATAATGACATTATCAATACATATAGAGTCCAAAAAATAATACACAAATAACATATATCGTATAAAGTGAGAAATCGTTCACCTAAATATTCTAACGAATAATACTAATAATAGTTTAATTTTTTATACAACTTCATTAAAAGATAGAAGAAATGTTGGAATCGAGCAAAACTCGAGTTCGATAGGATGAGATTCTATCCAAATTGAGGATGATAAATTACATGTTTTTTATTCATATCACTTAATATTTAGGAAATTCTTTTTTTATATGTACATGATATATATAGTAAAATATTAATTTAAGATATAAGATCCAAAATAATACTTGTCCGAATTTGTGAATGACTTACAGCAGTTACGTGTTGGTATCATTTCCCATGCAAGTTCTAAACTTGTGCAATATCATACGTCAACTCATGTTATGAAGTTAATTAATAATAATAAAATATTAACTTGATTATTCCAAATATACAACATTATTTAATAATAAAATCAGACCAATAAATATTTTAAAAAAATCAGAATAGCATGTGTGGGGCCCTGAGAGGAGCAATTGCGAAACAAAGTTCCGAAAATTTTGATCTTTCTCGTGCCCAAAAAAATCAATTTCCTTAATCATTGCTTTCCCCACTAATCCCTCTAAAAAATCCCATTAAATATTTTTGTAGTTGACGAAATCTATTAAAATATGACTCTTTTTTTTCATTGCCTTACAGCACTCATGTCTTAATCAACACTAATTCACTGGATTCACTATCAATATATAGGATAGGATCAAACGAATAATATATATAATATATATATATAATTATGCTTTTTGTTCCGATTTTTTCAAAATAATTTTTTAGTGTATATTTGATTTTTTTTACTTATTATGTTGGATATAATTTTATTTAAATATAAAATCAATATAATCATGAGCATATGTCGAATGTATTAGTATACATCGTTTTGAAATTAAAATTGTCAATTGTAAATATCTAATTAAGAAACGATCGATATTGACACAAATAATAGTCTTCATTGGGTTTTTAGCCTCGTTTTGAATATTTAAATTGGGTGAAAAATATAACAAAAATATATATTTGGCACTTCTTATTGAAACAAAAATACAAAGGAAAAGTATAATCTAAAAAGATATTAAATTCCTGTATAATTGTTGAATATCCATTTACCTAACTATCAACAAAAGTCTAAGATTTGTTATACTGTGTTATACCACTCACACTTTCTAAAGTAAATAAATTAATTAGACATCTACATTTACTTTCGGCACCTTTGAATTGCCACTTTTTGGCAATATATATTCAATAAATTTAATTTTTTTTATCACTTTTCAACATTGAATTACATATAACTTAACATTTTGCACAACTCACCAAAAAAAAAATATATCGAAGTCACTTAATCTTCACAGCAATTTGGAGGGTAAAGTTGTAAATATAAAGAGGCAAAATTGCAACAAAAAAAAACATATGTAAAAACATATTAAAGTTCCAAGATAAATTGTTCCAAAAAATTTAGTTAAACAGTGAAAATTTGCTTAGGAGCGCAATATATCAAGCTATATATATAGAACTGAAAAGTATAAAGTATTAAAATCAAATTAAAAAATGCATTTTTCCAAAAATTGAATATCCAAGGGTGCAATCTACCAATTACCTAAATCAATGCCACTTTTGTCACTTTCTTTATAATTATTATTTAAAAAAATAAATTAAATGAAGATAGGGTGAGAAAATATATAGGATATGAACGAATATATCCTCCAAACTGAGTGGAACCGACCGTCCCGTTTGAACGGGGCAACGTGGGATTTTCTGCAATGATAAATATATATATATATATGTATGTATATATATATATATATTATATATATAATTATAATATATATTGGAACATTTTCCCTTTAACATGGCTTCTCATAATATTGCATTCCCCATTCACACCACACTATGCCTCCATCGTGGCGGCGGAGACAGCCACCACTATCACCACCACCACTTGCCGGTGCATATATTCATCACATTAGACATTGTTCAGGATGCTATCGCATTTATGACGTCATTATTTAATATAAATCCAATTTGTAAGTTGTTAAAAAAATTTCATTTTTTAAACTAATTTAATCCAAATTTAATTTTAATCTAATTTATTATGAACATGTTTAAATTCATAAATTTTAAAATATTTTATATTTAGTCAAACTGTCCAAATTATGACGGTAACTCTTTTGTTCGAACACTTTGGCCAAACTTTTTGAAGAGATTTTGTGCATAAGATGCACATAATATTGATTATTAAGTAGAATTAATATGACAGTCAACTTTTTTGTTCAACACTTTGACCATTTTGTGCATAAAATCCACATAATATTGAGTAGAATTTATATGATGGTCAACTCTTTTGCCCAACACTTTGACCAGACTTTTTATAGAGATTTTATGCATAAGATGCACATAATATTGAGTATAATTAATATGACGGTCAACACTTTCGTTCAACATTTTAATCAGATTTTTTTGACAAATTTTGTGCATAAGATGCACATAATATTGAGTAGAATTATCGTAACATTGAATATAATTCGTGTAAATGTATTCATGCATGATATCTTCTAAAAAAAATGATCGAGTTGATTGTTAAATTTTGAACGGTTGAACTGAACATGAGACATTTTGAAATTATAAAATTACATATAAAAAATTTATAATAAATAAAACTAAAATTGAACTCACGTTAAGTTATGAGAATTGGTTCACTAACTAAATTGGAGTGTGTAATTTTTTTGTCGCAATTAGTGCATGCTAGTCAAGTCTAAAGATTATATAAAAGTTGAGAGTATAATTATTAAATAAGATAAAAAGATAGAGTAGTTAAAATCCCATTTACATTTAGTCCAACTTATAAAAATAGTAAACTCCCACGTCTACTTCCTTTTCTTTAATTAATATTATATAATCACATTTATTCCAACTTGCTTACCAACCCAAAAAGCATTTATTTTAACTCATACATACAAATTTTAATCCAAAATATTTCACAAAGGGTGTATATTACATGTATAATATAATTGACCAATAATTTTATTAATTATACTTTTCTCTACGTTTCAAAAATGATTTTCCATGTGATTTTTCGCAGGAATAGAAAAAAAAATCAACATTTTTATTATTTATTCTACCTTTTAATTTGAAAAACAATCTATCTATTTAAATATTGTTCAATATTAATACAAAAAACTTGATGTGCCTAAACCGCAAGCGCACGGCTTCGGTGCAGTACAAAAGATATCGTTCCCACGAGGACCGAACAATCAAGCACTAGCCTATCAATTATCAGTAATCTAAGCCTAATAAAAATACGAGATAGTTGTAAAGAAAACTAAACAGAAAGCAAGTAAATTGATTTGATTTGTATATGATTGGAAATTCCGGAATTAGGGTTTACCACGATATATATTATCGACTCAATTATATTACCGATTGAATTACGATCGCTACTTATGAAGGACACTATCCAAATGTAATTACTATCTTCCGTCGAAGTATAACAATATACCCAAGATAATTAATCAACTACTTTCGTGATGATTAGACTAAACTCAGACTCATTAATCTCTATGATAGTGTATCGATTCCTCAAAAGACCTAAAACTACTTTCGTGATTTAGGATCCTAGGTTTGAATTCTAGGGTTCTGATATAGATGTCACCTTTCAGAATTTTCACCTAATATCTATGATCATGCAAATAAGTGGCCAGCAAATTCACAATCATTAACAATCAAGAATTCAAATCATAAGCATACGCGATATAACATAAACAGTTCTAAAATCTATATCGATAACATATTATCGGGCTATTCCCGATTCCAGAATAAGATGGATTACTCCATAGATGCAGAGAAACAATCAACAATTAATAAAGTAAACCTCATAATACGACAAGAATTAAAAGAGATTAAAGAAAATAATTTCGATTAAACCCGTTGTCGAATAAATTGTCTACAATCGTTCTTGAATCTTGTCTCTCGATCTCAATCTTTACAACTCAATTCAAGAAAATAAAGTTCGAACCCTAATACAATGTTCGGAGGGGGTATTTATACCTAATCTAGATCATAAACCCGAAATTGGGCCGAAGATGGGCCTCACGCGTATTGAGTTAGAATAGGGCGCGTACGTACGCTGTTTAACACGGCGCTTGTACGCAGAACAAAACGGCGCTTGTACGCCGAACAAAACGGCGCCTGTACGCCGAACAATGTGGCGCCTGTACGCCGTTATAAATGGCGCTCGTACGCGAGATTGGCCTAATTCTCTGCCTCCGTTGATTGTACGCGAATCAACACGGCGCTCGTACGCCTTGTGAAGTGGCGCTCGTACGCCAATTTGAACGGCGCCTGTACGCCTTGTATTTCCAGCTTCCAATCAACTCGTTCTCGATTTTAGCCTATAATTGGTATTTTTCCTTTGCAACATAGAAATTTCCTACGGCACTCAAAAGTAACATTAAACGTATTTGTGGGATAAAAATATGGTGCAAATACTATACTAAACGTGTCGAATGAATGATGGAAATTGCGTAAAAATGAGGTTTATCAACCCCCCCAAACTTGCTTTTGTTCGTCCTCGAACAAACGGTAAAGTAAAGAAACAAAAACAAAAACTAAAGATAAACTCATTTTCGTAGAGTACACGATTGCACTTAGCACGTGCAACAAGCCTTTAAACCTTTTTGTTACCCAAAAAGGACGAGTTATAGTCTCGTGAGGGTTTGCAGATGATATACCCACAAAATCGCGTAATCAATGAGTCCTTGCTAAATCGAAAAGTTATGCAATCGTACAAAAATCGACGTGAACTAATGGCCCGACATTTTTAGAAAAAGATCATGCATTCGCTTAGTCATTGGTTACATCACACCACAGAGTTAAACAAGCTTCTAGAAAGCACTGAATAAAGTCATCTTTAAGCATTATAGTCGAGTGGCGTTTCTAACAAAAATCCGAGTGGCGCCCATCCCTACCAACTGGTCTAACAGATATTAGGGTCTAACTGGTTCACAATATTGAGCTTTTAGCATAAGTCAACTGTACAAACGAGCTCATACTTGTCAGGATTGTGCAATGTTCGTTCCCTTAGACTTTCTATGACACCCGTTATCGAGCTTTGGGTCAACGACTCCCAAGCTAGATAGCCTTAGGGCGTTAAGTTTTAAGAGACTCCTTCGGACTTAATCACTCAAGTGTCAAAGGTCACAGAACGAACTAATCCATCTTTTTTTTTTTTTTTTTCTTTTTTCTTTTTTTTTTTTATTGTGCCAGAAGACGTGATTCTAAGTTGGTAGACTTGGAGGCCACTACCTATGTGTTTCGAAAACGGGTGATCCACTCAACTCCTATGCCTTGGACTACTACGTATTAGTGACTAGCCAGAAAAGTGTAACTAAGCAGATGATATCGCCGACAAAAAAAATTCATGCGTTATATGTATTAAAAAGTCAGGCTTTCATATCACCTAGTCAATCGTTGTAAGACGATCACAAAGATAAAGCTATAGACCAACCCATAGTGAATGTGTAAAGTCCCCGTAAACACCCCCAAACTCGAAATGCACATTGTCCCTAATGTGATGGAATGTGGATATGTATGCATGCGTAAAAGTAAAAAGGGACGTAACCTTGTCAAGAGTCGAGGTGATCGTTCTGAGTCTGGGAGATGCTATGTCTATAGTACTTTAGAAAACAGGAATCAATGATGATGTAGCGCTCGAATCGTTGAAGATGATTAACTTGTTGATAGCTTTCGATCTGTTTGAGAGGAAAAATCAAAAAGGGCGAGGTGAGTATGAGGGAAACAATCGAGGGTTTAATGTTTGAATGCGTGAAGTAGTGGAAGGAAATATGTTTTAAAAACTGTAAACCCGACCCTGCGTACGTACGCCATTTAACGCCGCGTACGTACGCAGTGTATTTCGGCGTACGTACGCCGTTCATTTGCGCGTACGTACGCCCAAGCTTTAAAAAATCTCTGCCCGTGTTGATTGTACGCCGATTTACACGGCGTACGTACGCCGTGTATTTCGGCGTACAGGCGCAATGTTATCCCGCGTACAGGTGCGGAGTTGAAAAAAAACGCTGCCTCTGTTGATTGTACGCGATTTAATATTGCGTTCGTACGCTAAACAAAACTCGAATTTTTTTTTTTTTTTTTTTTTTTTTTAAAGAAAATGATTTCGAAAACTTGAAACAAAAACGAAAACAGCAGGAAAGAAAAACAAAAAGAAAGCAAAAACAAAAATAAAGGATACATTTGGGTTGCCTCCCAAAAAGCGCTTGTTTTACGTATTTAGCTCGACGTTACCATGTTTAGTGTAAATCCCGGATTGGACCCGACGACTTGGCAATTCTCCAATCGAATTTAGTGTCTCGATTTTTAGGTAAAGAAAACTCAGGCACCGGTTGAATGTGAGACCTAACTCGCCATTTTTTGAATTTTTGGCGAGAGATCTTTTTGTCATGTAATACTTTGATGCTTTCATCGTTAGTTCGTCCACTCTCATGCACATATGCCAATGGCGAATTCCCCTCAAATAGTCGAGCAATATCAGCGATAATTTCATCTTCCTCGATTGAGCCATCATTCACCAGTCGTGCCTCTAACGGATCTTTATAGTGGTTCTTAGCAAGCTCGTCCTTTGTTATAGCTTCGTCAATCCTGTAACAAGAGTTCTCGATAGAGCTGTTAGCAACAGATTTATATAGTTTAAATTCAACTCTCTCATCCCCAATATTCAAGGAAAGCATTACATTCTTAACATCAATAATAGCCCCTGCTGTAGCTAGGAATGGCCTACCAAGAAAAATGGGAATTTGAGAGTCTTCATCCATATCTAGAACGACGAAGTCTGTAGGAATAAAGAATTTTCCTACTCTAATCGGTACATCTTCTAACATACCTACCGGATACTTCACGGATCTATCAGCTAATTGCAGAGTAATCGTGGTAGGTTTTAACTGACCCAATTCTAACTTACGTGAAACAGAAAGTGGCATAAGACTAACGCTAGCACCAAGGTCACACAATGCATGATCAAAACTAACGTTACCTATTACGCATGGAATCGAAAAACTACCGGGGTCTTTAAGCTTAGGAGTTAATTTATTTTGAATTAATGCGCTACACTCCTCAGTTAAAGCCACGGTTTCATAATCCTCTAGTTTTCGTTTGTTAGAAAGAACTTCCTTCAAAAATTTAGCATACGAAGGCATTTGTGCAAGTGCATCAGTGAATGGAATATTAATGTAAAGTTTTTTCAAAACTTCTAAAAATTTTCCAAACTGTTTATCTAATTTCGCCTTAGCTAATCTTTGAGGGAAAGGCACGGGTGGTTCATATGGCGGTGGAGGTACATACTCTGGCTCTTTCTCGCTTTTATCAGTTGTTTTGTCAATAGAGTTGTCGGGATGAGACGATTTTTCTTTTTCGACCTTCTCAGTTGACTCAGTTTCACTAATCCTAGTAGGCATCTTTGGACCTTCATAATCAGTTCCACTCTTTAAAGTAATAGCATTACAATGTTCCTTCGGATTTGTCTCAGGTTGTCCGGGAAAAGAACCGGAAGTCCTATTCGAGTTACTAGCCTGTTGTGCAATTTGAGTTTCTAGCATCTTATTGTGAGTTGCTAAAGAGTCGACCTTAGTTGCTAGTTGCTTAATTGCATCATTCACTATCTCGTTTTGTTTAGTCTGGGCAACTACAAAACTCTCAAGAAGGGATTCTAAGTTCGATTTCTGTGGTGGAACAAGATTGTAAGGCTTTTGTTGAAATCCCGGTGGTGGTCTAAAATTAGGCGGGACAGCTGCGTTTTGAGGTTTGTATGAAAAATTGGGGTGATTTCTCCAACCAGAGTTAAAAGTGTTTGAAAATGGGTCGTTCTTTTGGTTGAAGTTATTCACAAAGTTGGCTTGTTCTATAGAGGGATCGTTTGGTACACTAGCTAATTGACACTCTAATGCAACATGACCAACCATACCACATATTTCGCACATAGGGGGTGGGGTAGTAACAGAGTTAACATGCATATTCATCGAATCAAGCTTCTTAGACATAGCCTCTACTTGTGCAGAAAGTAAAGTAATGGCATCAATATCGTACTTACCTGGCGTTTTCTGTGGAGTCGATCTTTCGCTAGACCATTGGTAGTGATTCAATGCCATGTCTTCGATTAAGTCGTAGGCTTCATCGATACCCTTATTCATCAGAGCTCCTCCAGCTGCTGCATCGACTGACATCCTCGTAGTGTAAATCAGTCCGTTGTAAAACGTATGAACAATGAGCCATTTTTCCAGCCCGTGATGTGGGCACAGTCGTAAAAGGTCTTTGAATCGTTCCCAGGCTTCATAAAGTGATTCACCATCCCTCTGAGCAAAAGTAGTGATTTGATTCCTCAGTTGTGCAGTCTTGCTCGGGGGAAAATATCTCGCTAGAAAGCATTGCATGAGCTGATCCCATGTTCTAATCGAGCCAGTCGGTAAGGAATGTAGCCAAGCTCTCGCCTTATCTCTCAGTGAGAACGGGAATAATCTCAGCCTGATGGCATCCTGGGAAACCCCGTTCATCTTTAGAGTGTCGCAGTACTCTAAAAACATGGATAAGTGGAGGTTTGGCTCTTCAGTAGGTGCACCCCCAACCTGATTCTGCTGAACCATTTGCAGAAGGGATGGCTTGAGCTCGAAGTTGTTGGCCTCTACAGTAGGCCTAGCAATACTGGAGTGAAGCGTTTGCGCATTAGGTGCTGCAAAATCCTTAAGACATCTCGCATTGTTCGCGTTCACATTTACAGCCAGATTTGCATTCGCGTTAGCGTTTGCATTAATATTTGCATTCACGTTCTCTTCAGCCATTGTAACTTGTTTAAGCTGAGTTTGTTTCAGTTTTTGTTGTCTTCTCCTAGCACGAAAGGTTTTCTCGATTTCTGGATCAGGTACGAAATCGAGCTTACTTCGCATACAAGAGAAGTCAAAATCCTGAAATTAAAACAAAAATTAAAATTAAAAACGAAAATATAAAATAAAAAAAAATAAAAACGGCTTAGTCTCACTAAAATCTGATAAAAACTAATATTGACTATTCAAGTCCCCGGCAACGGCGCCAAAAAACTTGATGTGCCTAAACCGCAAGCGCACGGCTTCGGTGCAGTACAAAAGATATCGTTCCCACGAGGACCGAACAATCAAGCACTAGCCTATCAATTATCAGTAATCTAAGCCTAATAAAAATACGAGATAGTTGTAAAGAAAACTAAACAGAAAGCAAGTAAATTGATTTGATTTGTATATGATTGGAAATTCCGGAATTAGGGTTTACCACGATATATATTATCGACTCAATTATATTACCGATTGAATTACGATCGCTACTTATGAAGGACACTATCCAAATGTAATTACTATCTTCCGTCGAAGTATAACAATATACCCAAGATAATTAATCAACTACTTTCGTGATGATTAGACTAAACTCAGACTCATTAATCTCTATGATAGTGTATCGATTCCTCAAAAGACCTAAAACTACTTTCGTGATTTAGGATCCTAGGTTTGAATTCTAAGGTTCTGATATAGATGTCACCTTTCAGAATTTTCACCTAATATCTATGATCATGCAAATAAGTGGCCAGCAAATTCACAAGCATTAACAATCAAGAATTCAAATCATAAGCATACGCGATATAACATAAACAGTTCTAAAATCTATATCGATAACATATTATCGGGCTATTCCCGATTCCAGAATAAGATGGATTACTCCATAGATGCAGAGAAACAATCAACAATTAATAAAGTAAACCTCATAATACGACAAGAATTAAAAGAGATTAAAGAAAATAATTTCGATTAAACCCGTTGTCGAATAAATTGTCTACAATCGTTCTTGAATCTTGTCTCTCGATCTCAATCTTTACAACTCAATTCAAGAAAATAAAGTTCGAACCCTAATACAATGTTCGGAGGGGGTATTTATACCTAATCTAGATCATAAACCCGAAATTGGGCCGAAGATGGGCCTCACGCGTATTGAGTTAGAATAGGGCGCGTACGTACGCTGTTTAACACGGCGCTTGTACGCAGAACAAAACGGCGCTTGTACGCCGAACAAAACGGCGCCTGTACGCCGAACAATGTGGCGCCTGTACGCCGTTATAAATGGCGCTCGTACGCGAGATTGGCCTAATTCTCTGCCTCCGTTGATTGTACGCGAATCAACACGGCGCTCGTACGCCTTGTGAAGTGGCGCTCGTACGCCAATTTGAACGGCGCCTGTACGCCTTGTATTTCCAGCTTCCAATCAACTCGTTCTCGATTTTAGCCTATAATTGGTATTTTTCCTTTGCAACATAGAAATTTCCTACGGCACTCAAAAGTAACATTAAACGTATTTGTGGGATAAAAATATGGTGCAAATACTATACTAAACGTGTCGAATGAATGATGGAAATTGCGTAAAAATGAGGTTTATCAATAGTAATTTAAGGAGAAAAAGTAACTCCGTGGATGATTAATTTAAGAAAAGATTTTACCAAATATACATCTCATGGAGATGTAAATAACAATTGTACTTGTCCTACATAATCAAAATTATTTCAGATTGATTTATTTGTAACTAAATTAACATTATTGAGTACAATAAAAGAAGAAAGACAATCTTAAATATCTTTAAAATAAATTTAAGGCCGTAATAAATACTTTATCAATACATAGTTATAATTTAAATTAATGTACAATCTTTTGGGATATATGGATTATTTTGTGTACATCAATATAAATTCTTTCGATTGACTTAATTAATGTACAAACTAAGACCAAAATTAATGTACAAACCAATTGTTTTTGTCTCATTAATATACAATATAAATTAATGTGCAATTTTTATTAAAAACCATCCATCTTTCAATTAAATTAATGTAAAACCAAACCAAAATAATGTAAAACCAAACTAAAAATAAAAAGATATATTTATTTAATCCACCTAAAGTAGAGGTAAAATAGGCGTTGGAGGGGAGGGACCTAGCGCCGTTAACAGGGCCATACTGAGCCGTCTAATATTATTGAATAATATAAACTGACGTTTCTAAATCGTGAAACGGCGGTGAGGTGGGGCTTGTGCCTTGATTGTGCGCGTGTTTTTTATTTTGCCTTTTGGGGCGTGAAATTAACCATCAATATATATTTCCATATATATAATATAAATTATATATTGATTTATTTATGAATCGAAAATGAATATAATATATACGAGAAAAAAAAAATCAGAATAAACTATTGACCTGCAATTATTTAAATTTTAAATGGAATATGTACAAATTTAAGCAGAATTGAATCAAATGAACAATATATTATTTTTACAGATGCAACATTTTATAATATTCATTAAAATTATTTGAAAGTTGAAAACATTAATTTTTAAAATGAAGCTAAATAATAATTATATGTTAGTTTGGTTAGAAGGCCTACAAGAGATAATTACATTATTTCACGTCTGCACTTTTTAGCTCTTATTATTATTATTTGCATTTGTGATGATTTATTTTAATTTGTATCACCCTTTACTCTAACTCTATGTGATGATACAAAAATCTAATCATTTATTAGAAATGAGTACTTATATGTTTTCTAATTTTTAATTCATCTAACACGGAAATTTAAAAGTTAAATAGCCAATAATTTTAATATTAATCTATAAAATTTACAAAAAAAAATGTAAATTAATTATTATGGTCTATTACATATAAATAATATTTAGTTGCTTCTGGCTTGTTCATTTTGAAATAAAATTGTTCCTTCCCATTAAGACAGCTCAATAAATTAACATGATAAATCATAATCATTAACTAAAATTAATGATAATAAAGGCATGCATAATGTTCCTCATGAGGAATTAAATGAGAATAAAAACAGGCCATAAATGACCTCCAAATGTGGGGTTACACGTTTTCTTAGAATTATTTTTATTTTATTTTATTATTTTATATTTCAATTATTCTCTATGACAAATATTTGAAATATTTTTTATGGGTTCACCATTAATTCTTCTTAATTTATCAGATATTAATTAGCTCAATGTTATTGTAATGATTGCATATATTAATATATATTCAACATGATATCTATAATTTATATTTACTACAATAAAAAGATTTTTTTTTTATCATATCTAATGTTGATAAAACATTAATAAAATAAATAAATGATAGTATATAATATTTCTCAAATTAAAAAAGGCTCATGCAGTTCATAAACATGAAAACTCGGGATCAATATCTTATTTCGTATGATTTATATAAATTGAGATGAATTTAATCAAAACTAATACAACATCCTCCATAATAGGCAAATATAGAGCATATTTAATTTAATTATTTTATGAAGAAAAATCGAACCTAACCAATATCATAAAATTTAACTAAATGATCAACTTTATTGATAGTTACCCCATATTTTAAGTTTTTAATTTTACTATTAAAATTAGATTTTATTGATAAAAATAAATAACTCTAAAACCAATATTAAAAAAAGAAATAAATGAGGTCAATTACATTATAATTAATAATACACACAGGCACACTCTCATTCAAAGCTCAAGTTATTAAAATGTTTAATGTTTATATAATGTTTATACACATATATATTATATATTATATATATATATGTATCTATCTGCGGCTTTAATATATAGCAGCAGAAAGGCCTCTTTTTCCACTTTCTTACTCACACACTACTCTGTAACAAGATCTTTTTGCTCTCTCTATTTCTCTCTCTCTCTAGTTCATCTCTGCAAAAACACTATAAACAAACGAAAAGATGTTTCCTCAGCTGAAAATTTGCTGCTTTTGAGGTCTAAATCGCCGCCTTAAGCCGCTCTGCAAATTCAAAACAAAATTTAATAGCCCCCATTAATTTACTTTGATTATTCATCCATTTTTGCTACTAATATATAGCTAATATAATAGCTGCTATTCTCAGTGCAATAATAATTTCTGGGCTCGCATTTAAAGAAAATCTTCAACTGTCAGTTTATAGTAACCCTTCTCTTTCTTGAGTTGATCAAAGGGCTTGGCTTAATCGAGATAAAGACTGATCATCGATTCGATATATAAGGTACGTACGTACTTTAGAATGTGAAATTTCTGGGTTTTGTTTTTTTTTTTGGCTTTGGATCTGAGGAATTTTTTTTCTCGGCTTTCGTTTTCTTGGGAAGAATTAAAGGTGTTGTTTGGTTAGTGGGTTTTATATTTTTTTTGTCTCATTGAGCGTCTATTTTGATTCTCAGATCTGCCGGAAATTTCTGTTTTCGTAGGAAAAATCGAAGTAAAATGTCGGCTGAGAAGGGAGCAGAGGAAGCTATTGTCGCCAGCTTTAACGAAACCGAACATGACGGCGCCGGAAAGGAGGATAACGACGGCATCACGGCGGAGCAACAAGTTTTCAGCGTCAAGAATTTTTTCTGGCACGGCGGCTCCGCCTATGATGCCTGGTTCAGTTGCGCCTCCAATCAAGTATAAATCAATTAATCTCACATTTCATGCAATTCTCCATTAAATTTTTGGAAATCGGATTTTATTTTTACAGATTTTATTACATTTTTCGATTGTACGCAGGTTGCACAAGTGCTGTTAACACTTCCATATTCATTTTCACAACTTGGAATGCTATCTGGAATCATATTCCAAGTGTTCTACGGATTGATGGGTAGCTGGACAGCTTATTTAATCAGTGTTCTATACGTAGAGTATCGTAGCAGAAAGGAGAAAGAAGGTGTTAGCTTCAAAAACCATGTTATTCAGGTGAATTTAATTATCAAATAATCATATAAATAAAAACCCACAAAAACCCATTTCAGATTATTAACAATTTTATGATCATAATTCTTAACAGTGGTTTGAAGTTCTTGATGGATTACTTGGTCCATACTGGAAAGCAATGGGTTTAGCCTTCAACTGCACTTTCCTTCTCTTTGGATCTGTCATTCAACTCATAGCCTGTGCAAGGTGATACATACATATACATATCTATACATATCTCTATATATATGTTCATAAATTCTTCATTCTTACTTACATATGTTCATTTGATTAAAAAAGATTGATTCTTGATGAAAAATTAACATATTTTTGCAGTAACATATACTACATAAATGATCATCTTGACAAGAGGACATGGACATATATATTTGGAGCTTGCTGTGCCACCACTGTATTCATTCCTTCATTTCATAATTACAGACTTTGGTCCTTTTTAGGACTTGGAATGACCACTTATACGGCCTGGTACTTGACTATAGGAGCTCTTGTTCATGGCCAGGTAAAAAATAAAAATATTTAATTATATGATTAAATTATATAAAAAAGTACAATAATTTATCATTTAAAATACAACCCATTATTGAGATAGTTAAAAAAATTTGATTTTTTAATTAATAGGTTGAAGATGTTCATCATTCTGGTCCTAAAAACCTTGTTCTTTACTTCACCGGAGCTACCAATATACTGTACACATTTGGTGGACATGCTGTTACTGTGTAAGCTTTTTTTTCTTTCTAATCTTTATATTTCATAATATGTTTTAATTACAAAATAATAGTAAAAAAAGAATCTTGTTGAATAATTTTACATGGGCACAAATGGGTTCTTCTTCTTCTTCTATTACTACTACTATTTGCAGCTTTTGCCTATAAAATCTTGGGGACTGTGAAAACAGACAAGAATAATAGAAAATCACTATTTTTTCTTTGTTTATTATTCAAAAAATAACAGAATTTATTTATTTAGAAAATAATAAAATTATTATTCCCTTCTTGACTGGACTAGACTACCCTTTGAGCCAAAACAACAGTAAACAACAAGTTTTCAGTCACCTGATCTTTGAGTTCTTCATCTAGTCTCAATCTGAGTGTGACCTTTTTGTTATTTCTGAGGGTAATTTGGACATTTCACAACCCATAAAAAACCCAGTAGCCATCTCTGTAAAGTAGTATAAACTAGTACTTATACAGCACACAATAATTGCACAGTTAATATTCTTATCTTTATGAGTACAATTTTTCTTTATCTTATAATCATGTTATTATTTTTCACTTTTACTTTAATCTATCTCTTAAACCTGATTATTTTTTTACTAATGGTGAAAAAAATTGTTTTAACAGGGAAATTATGCATGCTATGTGGAAACCTCAAAAGTTTAAGTATATATACTTATTAGCCACATTATATGTTTTCACATTAACATTGCCTTCGGCAACGGCTATGTATTGGGCGTTTGGCGATCAACTTCTTAACCACTCGAACGCGTTTTCGCTTCTACCAAAGACGGGATGGCGCGATGGTGCTGTTATCCTTATGCTCATCCACCAGGTCGATATTTTAATTTACTCGAAATTTTAAAAATGATAATATTATTGATATATTTTTAGCTAATTGTTATTTGATTAGATTAATAAGTCGAATGAATTGTTTATTATTACATCGGTGAAATTAGTCGAGTTGACGAGCAATAGCACCAAAAGTTAGGGAGTGATTGATCGGGATGAATCTTCTGTCCCATAATGGTGTACCATAATGATGTCACATTATTGTGGAATTGACAAGTATCTGTTAAAATATAAATTATAAATAGTAATTCAAATAAATTAACACCTGTCAATCTCACAATTATGTGACACTATTATATTACAATGTGACACTGTTGTGGGGTAGAAGATCAGTTTTGGTCATAAATATATATACATAATGCAAAATAGGAGTATAGTACATAAAATTTATGAAAAAAGCTATAAATAAATATATATACAGAATGCAAAATTGGAGTATAGTACATAAAATTTACGAAAAATGTTTTAAACCGTCGTTTTTTGAATTGTTTTTTGATTCAGAGGGTATTAATTAATGAAATCATCTAAGTCAATTAATTGAAATAAATTATTGCCAAAAGTAGGAAAATTGAAAAAACATGGTATATAGCATTGCTCAAAATTTGAAACACAGGTAGAAACTTTCCTACATAAATCTCTTAAGAAATTATTTATATATATATACTACTACTTAATTATTCATTGACGCTATATATGCTTGTTATAATATACATAAAATTATGGCATCAATTTAGTCAAACTGGTTATATATAGCGTCACTCAGTTTATATAAAAGGTGGTGGTAATAACCACCTACAACGAGTATTATTTTGCAGTAACGAGACTAACTTGTGGTAAATAATTACACAGTTCATCACGTTCGGGTTCGCATGTACACCGTTATACTTTGTGTGGGAGAAGGTGATCGGAATGCACGACACCAAAAGCATATGTTTGAGGGCACTTGCACGGCTACCCGTGGTGATACCGATATGGTTTTTAGCTATTATTTTCCCATTTTTTGGCCCTATTAACTCGGCCGTTGGGGCGCTTTTAGTCAGTTTCACCGTCTACATTATCCCCGCCCTTGCTCATATGCTCACTTACAGAAAAGCCTCCGCTCGCAAGGTAAATTTTATTTATGGAAAATGATATATATCACTGTTTTAACATCACCGATTTTTTTTTTAAACTGGCTCTTGATTTAGAAAGTTTAGAAATAATAAATTCATTAAAATCAATTAATTACAAGTGATTTCTTACCAAAACCAGGAGAGGTGAAAAATCAGTTAGTAGTATATAACATCATTTTTGATTATATATCTGAAGAAAATTCGATCACCGTGTACCTTCCTTATATAGTAACTTAGAGAGGCGATAAACGATAAACAATAAACGTCCCGACAAGGAATAATATTTTGTTTACACGAATGGGATGAGATTTACTAATGAGAGACAATAAATAACAATTAGATGGACTAATTAAGAAGCATCATATACTTAATACAAAAAATAAGTATGATGTAAATAATAAGTAAAGTAAAATGGGTATGGAAGAGTAGAGATTAAGGCATTTCTATAAAAAGGAAAAAAATATAGGGAATGAGAATTTATTACGTGTCAGATTAGTCATAATTATGAAGAAATATATATATATATATATATATAATTTACTACATTAAATGCATGGATTTTGATATCTTGCTAAAGTTCAAAAAATATAGGTAGAAAGTCATTTTCAATTTAGTTATTTGCTCCAGTCCTAATGTTCCATTAGCTGGCTTCTAGCAACCCATTTTCCCCTTAAAAATTAATATTTTTATTTCCACTATATTCATTTATTTTATTTATAAATTACAATTAAATTTTTAATTTCAATATTATGATTAATTTTATCTCAGAATGCTGCTGAAAAACCACCATTCTTCTTGCCAAGCTGGACTGCCATGTATGCAATTAACACCTTCATAGTGATTTGGGTTTTGGTTGTCGGGTTCGGGTTCGGTGGATGGGCAAGTGTGACGAATTTCGTTCGACAAGTCGATACGTTCGGGTTATTCGCTAAGTGTTATCAATGTAAACCCGCTCATCCAACGGCTCTACCGCCCCACCATTGATCCAACGGTGGAGAATTAATGAAGTCGAGATCGATCGAGTTTTAACATATTTTCATTTTGTAATATAAATTTGATGGGCTAGAAATATTTCCCTTATATGTTGTGTGCATTTTTTATTTTTATTTTTTTTTCCTTTTTTCAAATATTTTTATTTAAAGTATTAGTTTGAGGTAGTGTGTTGAATTGTGATGATTCCTTTGCTTGTAAAAGCATAGGCTAATTAATTAAAAGTAAAATATAAGTTAGCTTTTTTTTTGGATTGCTATTTACATATGTTGGAATAGAATATAAATTATATTTGTAATATATATATATATAATTATTGTGGAATAGTATTTTTTACTTCAATTGTGGGCTTCAATTTGGTCAAATGACAATTTTGACTAAAGATTCTCTTTTTTTAAAATAGTGGGCTGTGGGCCCAATCTCACATGGGCTGCACGTTTGGTTCTTGCATCGTCACGTGCCATCATTCTCTATGTATTGATTATATGTTCTTACAGCCATGAACATGCATGAACCTACTTCTTGTCTGCTCTATTTATATCCTATTTTAATCAATTATTATTAGATAAAAGTAGAAATTTTCACATTTGTACGAATTTTAAAATGGCGCTAATTAATTATTCCCATATTTGCTTGCTATATAAAAAACTCTGTATTATGAGTTTGATTTTTCATGAAAGAATATATATTTAGTCTTTCTTAACCTATTTAGGCAATTTAAATTGATTTAATTTATAACGTAATTTGCAATTTATTGTACAAGTTTATTAAATATGCATTTAAAAATAGTGGCTTTGAATATGCACTTAAAAATATGCTTTGAGTTTCTCTCGTTACTTAAAAAAAATAGAAAATCTACAATTAAAATTCGAATTTCCATACAATTTAGGAAGTGGGGCTATACTTATTTTAATAATGGATTTTTCTGAATATCTTACGATTATTAGTTGCGTTAGAATTTGATAACCCTAGTCCCTATATAGTTAATAATATAACTGATTGTTTATTTAAACAACAACGATATATATTAATAATCATAATGATGAAAACAATGATCAACATCAAATCTTGAGTAAACATTTAAAAATAATAAATATTGCTATGCCTCTTGATTTCTGCATACTTTCAAGTTTCATTTTAGCTTAATATCGAGATTATTATTAATAATAATGATATGAACATAATTGGAATTATTATTTTAGTGAAGTGGGTGAGATCATGGTAATCATTATTAAATTTACCAATAATCCTTAAATGATTGACTTAATTTTAGTCGTAATAATTGTAGAAGAAATCATTGGCTAGAATCTTGTCATATATCTGATTTTTTTTAAATAACAATACAACTCGCAGTCGATATTATTAGTGTCGATTTGATAAATCTCACTTTTATACAGTAATATATATCACATAAAAAAATTAATATCAGTATAAGTTGCTCATTGTTGACAGACTGTAACATATTTGGGCTATTAGAGTTGTGGACTTTGTTCAAAAATCGACAAGTTACAAGCCACCGGCTTGAAATGAATTTAACACACCAATTCAATTTAATACAAAACTTCAATTAAAAAATGATGGAACATAGTTTTTTTTCCCATTGGGGAATTAATTTTAGAGCCCAAATCCATATTTGGGCTGACTCTGGCCCGTGTTTTGTGTAGTTTTTTTTATGAAAAGCCCATTATTTGGGGCTTGTGGATACTGTACTGCCCAAACCCCAAAGCCCAATGGACTTGCCTCACTCCATTAGAGGGTATTTTGTCATTCTACATTTTATGTCATTGAATAAACAAATAGTAAATAGAGTAATTAACCTGAAAATGAATGTGAAGCTGCTTTAATTATTTTATCATAATTAAATTAATCAATTTTCATAGCTATTTTTTTTTTTGCATATTGAAATGTTAATGCATTAACTATTTGCACAATAGATAAGAAAATCTCTCAATTAATATCATTTGATGCGTTTTTATTATTCTTATATTTTTAATGCGTTTTTCTTTTTTTCTCCTGTAATATGTGGATTTATTAATGTATTTTTATACTTCTATTTTCATAATTTTCAATAGATTTCTCTTCTTATTCCTCTATATTTGATTAATATTTATATGTAGGTTATGTATAATTCATGAATCTATTACATACAAATGTTTGAAAAATTATTTATTTTTGCCTAAATTTTTTTTCTCATTTCAAATTTTTTGAGTTTACCGGTGGATTTCACCACCTTTACGTTAGTTCATTTCTTTTCTAGATTTCAATTTATATTCCATGATTTTATTCAATGTATTAACATTTTTGTTTATGTTTAATATATATATACACATATATTACTATTTATGGCTTTCATTGACATTTTCCTCTTTTTAAAGTGATTGAACTTTTCTTCTTAGTTTCATTCTTTATTATCACAATGTATGAGAGGCATTGTATTTTGCTTTCCATATAAGTTTCATTCTTTCACTTTTATATTTGCAATTTCTTTGAATTCCAATCAAAGTCAAAGTCAATTTGGGAATGGAAGAAATCAAAGTCAAATCAATAAGAATGTAATTTCGAGGAAAATACCTTAAATAAAATTTACACATCTTTATCACATTTATTCATTAGAACCATTTACACCATTATTCAAGCAATATTATCAACAAAAAGAACAAAGAATATATACCCTTTCAACATTGGGAAAAATGTAAAAAAAAACAAAAAAAAATTCTTTTCACATCATTCTATGGTAATCTGATTTCAATAAAGTCAGTTTAATTTTCACCATCAGATAGAAGGATATTTTACCAAAACACCCGCAAATCTAATAGTAAACTAAACTGACTCCATTAAAACCAGCCTAACATAGAATTTTCCGATATTTTCCAGATTAGTACATAACTTTTACCAATTAAGCTAATTATGAACTTGAAACATACCTTTTGCTGCATATAACACAATGTTTAGAAGTTAACCTACTTATAATACTTCCTTCTTCAATCTTCAACCCACTACTTTGCCTATTCCACAAATGCACCCCATAAGTCGACCCGTTAAGCTGTCGGATCTTAGCTTCGACCCATCTTGACCCTACCCGATCATTCGGCCCAACAAAAAACCCTCCGACCCGGGTCCAAGCAACCGGGTAAAACGCCATTGGTGGCAAAACCGTAAAATTAAACTCTCCCCTTTTTGCCACCCTAGATACCAAATAAGGTCCATTATGGCCCCATTTATTCCCATCAAAAGACAAAGCAAATTCCTCAATAAACTTGTAAACAAGTGGATGTTTTTTATCAAAAATAAGAACAGCATTATTCAATCTTGTCCAATTCCCATTTGCATCAATGCTTTGTGCTCCAATTGAGTTCTTTAAACCAGAAAAATCTCTCAGTAAAATGAAATCAGTATCTAAATATATACCTCCATATTTGTACAAAACTGAAAGCCTAATCAAATTTGATAGATTTTGTGCCAATGGGATTTCACCTGGATCTTTATGGCCATTTTTTAGATCATTAAACCAGTTTTCAGCAGGTGTGTTTCTGAATAAACCCCACAAATCAGGAGTTATTGCATGAACATGACAACCTTTGTGAATCAAAGGGTTTAAGATCTTGATACCCTTTTCAGAATCCATTGTGTTTGATATAATGATCAAACAGGTTTTGGGATTTGTTTGGAATAAGCTTTCGAGCCCGAAAAACTCCCTTTCGCCAAACGAATCCACCGGTGAAATCCATGTCATAAAGACTTGAACTTTGCATTGATTTCTGTTGAAAAACGTCGTGACTCTAGAATCGAACTTTCTTGCCAAAAGGGATGTCTCGAAAAATCCCAAGTTTTCGAGCTGCACGATTGTTTGATCACTTGTTGTAACGTCCAAACGAGGCCTTAAACGGCCATTATCATCATTTTCTTCTGTTCGAAGAACTCGAGATGTTTGGTGAGTATGGAAATGGTGATGATCATGATAAAGGCTTCGATTTTCGAAAGCATCCGAAAGATTGGATATGATACTGTCTGTGTAAATGAAAACTAAGATGGTTAAAGCAACAGTGATGGTGAAAAAAATGTTAGATTTCAGAGGGGTAAACTTTACAGAATTGAACATATTCATCTTCTTCAACCTTTTTTCACAAAGAGATGAATGTTTTCTATTTAAGAGAAGAAGTTATGTATATTCATGGCGGCTGTTGAGGAATAACAAAGAAGAAGATAAGGATTAATGTATATATATATATATATATATATGTATATGTAAGCTTTTTGTGATGTGTAGTGAATTGAATATAGAGCATGAAGTGTTGAAAATACTGTTGGAATTATGTGATTGTTTAAGATAAAATCGAAGAGTTAGCTGCCAAAGGAGACTTATTTTCTACAGTGGCGTAAGGGTTCGAATTGAATCATAGTTATTACTCTTTAAAAAAGACGATTGAGGTACATCCATGACAAGAAAATATTACACCGTAAAAAGTATAAATAACCAATTATATTTTAGTATATTGAAGTTATTTCAATGTTTTTTTTCTATATGAAAAAACATTGAGGTTTTTAAAAAATGGAGAAAATAGAAAGGAAAGGAAAGTATTACATTTTCAGTTCATGAAATGATAAAATACATTTAATAGTAGAGAAAAACAAAAGTGGGGTTAATTAAACAGAATGGGTATAAAACCTTATAGAATAATGTATCGTGTTTGTGGAATCTCTTCGATGATCAAAATTGAAAGTTGATTACAACTTTACATCAAAAATAATGATAAGGGTGACAGGCCAAGCATATGGTACAAAACACATACAAAAACAATAATACAAAATCCTAACTATTCCAAATTATGTGCCATTGTATTTTATATATGTAAATATTTGATACGTATATTACACACATACACAAATATACTTATTAAGATATATTAACAAATATAAATATTTTGACATGTGTTAAATATAAATATATTAAGAATAGAAGATTAAACAAAAATTTGGAACTGAAAATTTAATTCCTAAAAGGGATGAGATTTTCCATTCCAAATAATGTTCCATTTTCAATTCCACTTCTATATGATTCACATGTATACTTATTAAGGTATGTTTAACACATGTAAATATTTTGACACCTGTTAAACATCTATATATATATATATTATATATATATATAACATGAAACAAAGATTTGGAACTGAAAATCCAATTCCTACATAAACACGAAAAAGTTTTGGTGTTTAAGACATGAAACGCCCCACCCCGTTCCTTCTCCCTTTAAAACACTAGTTTTGCAAATCGCTAAATACCCAATTTCAGATTATGTCACCCGAAATACATGGAGTAAAATTGTAACCCGATTTTAGTGAATAGCGGATGGACTAGTAACATGATTTTACTAATCGATAAAGGTATTATAAATTCTCATATATGGGTGTCATAATAATCTCATCAATCAAAGAATCTCTCATATTCAAGCCTGAGAGGACAAATTCTACACCCTTATAAACTCTCACCATGGTCTTGCTACAAACTTTAGAAATCCATTCATAAAAGTCCTTCAATCAAGTGTATACGTTCGAGAAACTATATCCACTCGTTGCATGTTCCCCTTACGAGTTTGCACGCTTAAACCTGACACCAGAGATTGTTTTAATATGTCAACCTTCTCATAAACGAAGGTACAAAAGGGTTAAAGGAACGTTAAATACCTAATCTTGAACTTCATCACATCTTTGCTTACTCTTGATATTTCACTGATTGAGCATCTTTCTTTCGACTATTAGGAAATCATTCATCTCCCAAATCTTCTTCGGGATTTCGAAGACGGGTCTGGAGAGGCGAATGCTGTCAGAGAAAGGAGTTGAAAGATAAATACAATTCTTTCTATTTCTCTATCTTTCAAGAATCATAGAAGTAAAAAAAACTGTTAGTTTGATATTGTTTATTTGCTGTAGATTGACTGTCAGATTAGATGTTATGTTCTGAAGCATTTTATTTAAACAAAATACACTAGAGGAATAGAACACTGGGTCAAGATAAAAGAGCATCATATAGAACCAAATTTCATAATGCACGTATCGGTGGACACGGGTCCCTATCGGCCTAAATTTTCTTAGTTCTAGCGGCTCAAGCTATTAATAAAACACCTTGATGGTTTGGTATCTAAAATCACTCTTGAACTTGAAGTAATTCAGAGATACTATTTACATTGACTACTCAACCCTGCAATCCTTGTTTCACCTTCCACTAATATCATCATATAGACTGGACTCAGTTGCATCAATATGCCAATTTATATTATACTTCCAAGTTATATATCATCTATGAAATTCTATTCCAACAATTATCCTCTCCTAAAGTATATAGATACTAGAGCACTAAGTTCGATTCCCTAGGGGAAATTCAGCAGCCAAACAAACAACATCATGCCCATCCCAAAGTGATAAACAACATGATCTCACCCACCAAGAATAAACTAAAATCACCTAAGAAAATTCTCTTCAGAAACTGCAATTGCGGATTATGTTACCCAAAATCGATGAGACAAAAATAATATCTTTACCATGGGAGAGTTGGGATGATTTTTGTGCCTTGACGAATCACTTGTTTGGATGAAGCATTGCCAGGTCCTAGCGCAGTCACCTGTCAGGTAGTTGTCGTTAGGGTTTGTATGGAGAAATATTTGTTAAAAAAAAACGTAAATGAATAAAAGAAAGCATTGCCAGGTCCTATCTCACTCACGCCATTTTTCCTTTCTCTCCACTCCCAAATCTGGTGCAAGCGAAATTCAAAGAAAGGAGTGGATTTATCCCAGGACAATCACAACCCAAAATCTTGAAACATCCACAAAGCCCTTAACCAACCAACCCAAAAAATATTTTTGAACAAATAAATCCGATCAACTATGGAAAGCATTGTCAAAAGTTCCCAATTCTGAAGTATTTTGTTTGGAAAACCCATTAGTTGATGGCTGTTCTTCTGATCCAGGCTTTACTGCGTCCCAGAGAAACCCATTTTCTTTCTCCAGAAAAAGTTTATCGCTGTTTGTATCCGCAGCTGTTGAGTGAGGTGCAATATAAGATATGTAATTATCTGCAATTACCAAGAGGAAAATTTAGTAGCAATACCTTAGAGACTGCATAATGTTCAGCAATTGATGAAGCAAGTGAAATGTGTTCTTATGTGAATCAAATACGATTAACGTAGGAAGATTTGTTCATGGACATCTACGATTTATATGTCTTCCTTCTCCAAATAGTCGAAAACTATAAATTCGCATGAGTAATAACTCGTTCGAATAATTTCAACCGATGAATAGATTGAACATGAACACCATCTAAGGGATGGCACCAATTATATAAGTTAATGTTGTAAATATATTCTTATATTGACACTTGGAAATTAATATATTCTGTAGGCAGTTTTCCTCATCAAAGCCACGAAAACATACAGCTGTAAAGTTAATGCAGATGATAGATGGTGCCCATGGAATCCTTATTACATGATATAAGGGAGATTAGCTTAAGGTCTTACCAGCCAAGCTATGAAGGGCATTATCTGCAGCCTGTTGCTGGGCGTCTTTCCTTGTCTTGCCCATTCCAACACTAATTTTTTCGCCACTGAAGAAAACCTACACATTGATTCAGCTCATTAAGCCTCTGAGAATACAACTCAAGCAAACACTATCAAAAAGTTTGTGAAGATCAGATTTTTTTCGTAGATAAATTATTTGGAAACAAAGCTAAGCAGCTTTATGATTATTGCAGGAGTTCTACGAACTAGATACTGCAACCTTTTTAACAAAATAAAAAGTAAAAATATGAGTATTATGCAGCTTGATAACTATATTTGCAACATAAAATTTAGATAGGTCAATTCTTCCAGTTCTGACTCAAATAGACGTGCTTACAAATTTTGCATTCTCAATACTCAATGACAACGTGATAAGTGAGTTCCAGTCATTAAGTTTCTGGAGCAGTTCTACTCCAGCATGTTCAACATATAAATCCAAATGACACGTGTTTAAGACTAGTGTATGATATGAAGTAAATGGCACTAACCTCTACTGAGAACTGCCAATCATCAGTCACAACGGGCCTAAATTCAACCTGAGCAGCAATGCATATAACTTGAGATTCAAAGAGGGAAAAGAAAAAGGATGATCTGAGATATTAATGCTGAAAAAACAGGATTTACCTTTGACCTGCATCTCCTTCCAATTTCCTGAAGCACGCTAATAGAGAAAGATGGCAGTACATTCGTATTGTCACCTTCAGTTTTAAGTTCTTTACTATTGGAGGATGACTGGTTCTGAGATACACCAAAGCCTACAACAAAGAGAACAATATATAAGTAGGCAACACAGAGCACGGTCTACTGAAGCAGGAAGTCTACAATGAACAAGTACCAGAAAGAAAAATCATGATGAAACATTCAACGCAAAAAATTTAGTGTGAAACAGAAAAATGCATCATAGACAGAAGACAACATAAGCAGCAGAGGTGGTATTTTATTTATAAAGCTACTTGACATGATTCCAGTCTTCTCATTCTATATTCTTTCCTCCACTTTCTATAGGGTAATGGACATTAGTTTAAACAGCATTTTCCTTTTGACTGTTGCAGAGAAGTATCAAGTGATATACCAATTTCATCATACCAAACCACAACATTCCGATCAAAGTTTAGGATAACAAGTAAAAGCTGGCCATGTCTAAAAATGAATAATTCAATACCTGCAAACTGATGTGGGGGCAAAAGGTTTTGTTTCCGGATGTCAGACCCTGAATTAGCCTGCATAATAGAGAAAACTCGCCCATGTCAAAATAGTTAAAAGAGGGAAAAGCCAATGTTAAGATGAACTACAAATGACGAGTTAGCAACCTCTTCATTTTTTGCTTGAGATACATGTGACTGTTCTGCAGGAACTGAAGATGAGGTAGCCTGACGCAGTCTATCAGATGGATCACATTCTGGAACTATTCCTGAGGCCCGGTTGCTGAAATGTCCTCTATTAGTATCTTCGTCCATTAACCAACCTCCTTGTGGTTGCAGGAGAGGTGCCTGCCAAGGCAATCTAGACAACAGAGGCGGTTCAGTAGAAGCTGAATACCTGTTATCTCTTCGAAAAGGATCTCCAAGCAAACTAGGTTCTGCAATTAATTTGTAAAAGGAGAAAACATATTTGTTATATGGTAGTTTTGAGAACCAAACATCAGCAAAAACTAATGGAAATATCATGGATTGTAACATATGGTGCTCATCACCATGTGTTAAGTTCTCTGAATCTGTAGATTTACAGAACACATACTTTCAGAAGGTAGTACTGCTCTTGTGGATGTTGGGGCAGCAGCAGTTGCAACAGATAAGGGGAGCTTGGAGCTTTCGGGTTTCAATTCAAGGTTATTAGCCATGGGATAAGAAACAGCATTCCCAACATTCTTCTCGTCCTAGATAAATAAGACAGCAAAATGGGCAAAGGTCATTAAAAAGTCAAGTGATGGATGAAGACAAACTGACAAACTGAGCACAAACATATTACTCTCCTTCATGTTTTGCCAAGTAAGATGAACTACATATATTATAGAGATAATAATGAGCAGGTATAAGAAATTACCACAGATTGCAATCTTTGGGCAACTTCAGGTCCATTCATTCCCTCAATGATTGGAACATTAGGGTTTCCATTGGGTGCGAATTGAGCATCCTGACAAAGTTATATGTGGCATTACTGATGAATTCCAGCAGTAGATTGACAAACGACGACATTTTTATTTGCATACCTCTGATATCAAGTAGCTGCTCACATCTGGAGAACAAGGTAAGTTCACAACCTCATCTTCGTAGAAAATGTCAGATATCCTTCTTAGTAGGTTTTCATCGAACTCCCTGATTATCAAAGAATAAATATTTCATAGATGCCGTAAAACATCAGCCAGAAGAACACTTAAAGGAAACCGTACACATCTATTAACTAATAGCTTTAACAGAATAACAATAACATAACTTACTTGAAAAAACCTCCCCTGACATTGCATGCAACATTTCTCGCTACACAGAGAACAGGAACAGCATTTGCAGTCTACATGACAAAATATTTTCCATTAGTATAGTCCCAGTCAAGTGCTGAGCCAGTAAAAACCATCTTAAAATAAAAAATGGTGGTACCTCAGCTTGTGGAGCATAATATGGAGTAAATGCAGGCACTACATGCACACGAGGCTGGTCCTTATCTTCCCACACCTTTAAACGATCATCTATTACCATTGCCATTTTTGGATGACAATTGCCATTTTGGAACACATTGAGCAGCGATTTTCTAGCCCCTGAAACAAAGTTTCTCTAAATAGTTAAATCAAATCGGAACGGGAAGAATGTAAATAATATAAATTAAAGTCACCAAGACCGCGATGGAGAGCACTCATAAGGGGAAACATCTGAAGGAGTTCAGCCAAGTAAAAAAAAATTAAGTTATGTTTGATTATGTTTTTAAAATCAATTTTCATGATTCTAATTTCTAAATCACAAAATCCTAAAAATCACACCCCAATCTATTTCCATCCAAATTTACTTTTTCTCAGTTTCACTTTTTCAATACCACATATAACTAACTACCTATCAACCACTGTCATCAATCAAAATCATTTACTCCGATCTTATTTTTCTTTCTCCTTCATATATTACGATTTTAATCTTTATTTTATTATTTCTTTATTCACGTAATCATTATACAAACAACTAACTCAATCATTTAACACATCAATCATTATATAAACAACTAACTCAATCATTTAACAGATCACACCTCAACATGTCACTATTGATAAAAACACATTGTACCAATTCCAAGCAATTTTTTATAAACATAAAAACACAAAACATATCGCATCATTTTCGCACGAGTACCCGTAGTACCCATTTCCAGAGAACTTTTAAAACTCTAACCCAAAAACAGAAACAAGCATAGCCTTTAGAACTTACTTACTCCCAGAAGTATAAAATTAAGGTATCATGCTAAACTAGCTTAAAGCATGGGAGTGAAGTGTTAAAAAAAAATCCTGCCTGCAAACACATCGAGCTAACCTGATTTAACGCATACAACGCGGTCCAGTAGTTGCTTTGAGCTAATCAAGCGTGTTTCTGGGTCAAGAAGCCTCCACATTTCCAGAGCATAATCTCTTTCAGCCATAGTACAAACATAAACTTCAAATCTTTTCCGGCCTTTTGCAGTTAAATAATTTTTCAAATCTTCCCAAGCAGGCCGTAGCCTGACTAATACACTGGTATCTCGATTCTGTCCAAGAGAACATCCAAAGTGAGAATGCAAGCAAATGAATGAAACTAAAAACTTAAATGATACATGTCGTTATTAGCAATTTTAGGTGATTCCTAGTAGGTTGAATACTTAGATTATATATGTGACATGAGTTCCCAAGTAACTACAAAAAGGCAAATAGTGAGTTATGGTATCCTTTAATTGGCAACATAAACTCTTATTTAACTTCCAGAAGTAGAAAACCATAGCAACAAATAAAACAAGAAGCATTGAATATACCACCTTCAAGAGCGGTTCTAACCTCAGGATTAATACGAGTAAGAACGATATTTTTCTCAGGTATCCTTACTACAGGCCGAACAACACGAAGATTCCCATCAGATAGAAGAGGAACTTCCTCATGCTGAACCTTAAATACTTTCCCACCATCCACAACAGAGTCAGTTTCCGCATACTGCTTCAATAATGCCCGGTCTTCAACATATCTCTTCATCTCAGCAGTCATCCCAGATTCCCGAATAGGGTCACTCTCACGTGCAATCCAACCCATCAAAACATCAATTCTATCTTCAAATGACTTCATTGTGTTGGCAACAATGAGAGTTTCATCAAGATCAAACACAATTGATAAACAGCGAGTATTCAACATCCATAAACATGCATTGTATAAACCACATGGCACTGAGTAGCACCAAAAACATGGAAATTTCTTCTGCTTGCTAGGCATAGCCACTAAATGGACTTCTTCATTACCAAGCAACACCACTGCCGTCTATATAAATCAAACAGAACTTAAATTAATATATGTCAAACTGACATACAGATTATCATCACAGACATACATAATCAACAATGCAATGTGGCAATAAAAGTACGCCAGTGAAGTTCAAGCATTTCACAAACATCATTACTAGTACCGAGCTCTATGCTATTAGAATTTCATAACCTACTTAGGTTGCAATAAAACTAATAAACAACCACTCTCAACACCATCCCCAAATGTAATTTCAACAATTGAAAACATAAATACAAACACACACACATATCCATATCAAACAATCATCATTTTTTCATCTATATATTACAATAATCAAAACATACTCAAAATTCAACCAAATGCATTGCCCACTAATTTTAAAAAAATGGACTGAAATGCAGACCTTAAGCTCATAGAAGCAAGAAGCATGGAGATTAATCAGCGGAGATTGCTCAGGATTCGATGAATTCACATTGCCGCTAGATAAAGGCTCAAGCTTGCAACGAACAGGGCCATAAGAAATTGTTTGTAAAACAGATAAAGGATGACATCTCTCACTGTTCTGAGAGAGATGGTGAATCCTAATCTCATTATTGGGGAATTGAAAATTCCCATCCTTCACTGGAACAGTTTCCAGCTCCCCTAAATACACATCCCCATGATAAACCACGGATTTAAACCCTAATCTGCTCATAATTTTCCCAAAAAATTACAACAAATTGTGACGTGCGTATGAGAACAAGAATTGGGGGAAATTAATTGAGAAGAAGAATTTACTGAAAATTATTTTTGCTCTCACTTTCTCTCACTATTTTTTTTCCCTTTTTTTCCTCACTCTCTCTCTAGAGTCCCTCCTCAGGCAGCGGTTTCAAATCAAGGGGTGGGGGTCCTTTATATAGTGTGTTTGGGGGGGCCAGTTTCATGATTTAGCCTGGGTTTTGATGATAATTACGGATATGCCACGGTAGGCTTTGTTTGTTTAAGTTGTGTGCGTGCTATAATGTAAAATGATAAAAGATGTATTAGAATGTTTATTTTTATTTTTAGAATGCAACTGAAATTTGTAATATATGTTATATGTAAGATTGAATAATTATAAATGATGAATTGAAAAATAATAATTAGAACGAATTGATGATTGTGTGAAATGATGGAATTAAGTAATTATAATTAAATATATATGTAAGACTATATTGAATCGAATTTAACGATTTGAATGTATGACTAATGAAAGAAATAGATAGTAGGACCATTTGGATATGTTCTATCATAAAAAAAAATCCCTAATTATAAAATTTATTTGATTGAAAAAAAAAATGTGAAACTCTTGTAATTTTGTGTAAAATTTCAAAATTAAACAAACAAGACATTAGGATATGTTTGGTTATGTTTTCAAATTCAATTTTAAGATTTCGAATGACAAACTTTTGAATTTGTTTCATTCAATTTATTTTCATTTTAATTTCATTTTCTTCAACTCTAATTTTTTTTATTATACCCGTCATTTCATACAATTATAAATTAATACTTATTTAATCCACTAGTATATTTTTCACTTTCTCTTTCATATTTTACAATTATTAAACATATTATAATTCATTAAGTTATCTAAATTTGTCTACCCTTTTCAAAAACATAAACAACTACATTATATATCACATCAAAATCACATGAATCAGACCTAGGGGTGAAAATTTAGCTCGATACTCGATACTCGACTCGAGCTCGATCGCTAAAAGCTCGGTTCGAGCTCGGTTTGATAAGTTATCAAACCAAGCTTGAACAAATGTTTCTGTTTGATAAATTTTGAAGCTCGACTCGAGCTCGGCTCGATAAGCAAAAAATAACAAAAACATGTACAAAATATTCAAACTACTCGAGCTCGAATCGTGATCGACTCGATTAAAGCTCGTTTGAGCTCGGCTCGATAAACAATCAAACCAAGCTCAAACATAATTTTCAAAGCTCGATTGTAATTCAAACAAGCTTGAACATCCATGCGTTCGGCTCGGCTCGGCTCGTTTTCACCCCTAAATTCAGACCAGATCTAAAAAAAAATCAATTTCAATTAAAAATATAAATAAACATAAACTTAATATTTTAGGTAAAAGAAGTAAATTGGATCAAATCATGCTTTTAGTAAGGCGTGTGGGATCAAACGAGATCATCTATTCCAAAATTATGTTTCATCTTCTATTCCAGTCATTAGATCTTTGACATTTGTCATAACTCTTAATACCTGTTTGGTGTTCTTTATTTTTATAGACTTTTTAAGAATTTATAATTTTTCCCTAATTACAACCATAAATCAATGGATATCCTTCATCTTTCAATTAAAGTAAAATCACATCATCTTGAATTTCATTTTTAATAATTATTTGGTTTGGCATAACTCTCACCCTTTCTTTTTCGATTTCTTCATTTGCAACATAATTTTCAGTTGAATTCAACAAAAATTTCAAGCCCCTAACCTCCTCCCAAAGTCGTTTCTAAGGCTGCAGAATATTTTGAAGAAAAGGGATGTTGGATGAAGAAAAACTCGACACTTTTATAAATGTAAAATTATGATAAAGAAAAGCATTTTTTTTATTGTCATCAATGATCAATCCATCAAAGCCAAGAAGTATAATTTGCTTAAACAATTATAATTCACGTAAACAAAAGCCAAACAGGAAGAGATTTGAAAATATGGAAGAACAATATCAAAGAGGAAAGAAGCTAAAATTAAAGAATTAATTCAGGCTATAATCTCATTTCCTTTCTTAACAAGATTTGAGTAATTATGCCAATAAACCGTTTTGGCAAGTTTTAATTATACTAAACCAAACAGGTATTAATAAAACTAAAATATTTTTACACATCTCAAAGATCTAACGGGTGGAATAGAAGATGAAATAGAGTTTTGGAATAGATGATCTTGTCTGGTGTGGGATGGGAGATGCTAGTGATTTTGTGCTATGTGATTATGTTTACCATTTATGACTTTTTTGGCAGCTTATTTATCACATTTTTTTTGCCTTTTGGTTTATGATAAATTAATTCTTTTGCCCTATTAAATTGGTTGCACCCTCATTAATTACATATCATTTAAATGGTAAATAGAACTCATTATATATCTCAAATTATATATATATTAATCAGTAACTGCGTCAAAAAAAAATTAATCACAAGATTTATGAATAAAGATTAATAAAGATTTATATTAAAATCGTGAGTATTTTTATTTAGCTAATGGCTGAAAGGTGTACAATGATTAGCCCATGATTTCGCAGTGTAGATTGGGCCTGATGTTGGTCCGGCCCATTTCTGTAAAGAACATAATTTTGTATTTATTTATAAAATGGTCCCTCAGATATTTGTATTTATCTGTTTGGACTTTGAAGTTTTAATATTTAATTACATAATAGAACTGAGCACACCATCTACAACTAAAATCGATAAGTTATACCAAACTTATTATTAGTGTTTATTATGGTGAGATTTCAAAGATAAAGCTCTATTAAAAATAATTTATTAATGCTAATTAGGGATATTCATGAATCAAACTCGACCAGCTAAAATAAAATGAAATTATTAATAATTTAAATAAAATTATTTTCTAAAACATAATTGATGGATGTGACTACTTTGAGATTCCCAATTCCTTATAACTTTTAATTGCCATTTTAAAATTACATAAATTTTTTTGTTGCAAATGCTGTTATATATGATTTAATAATTTAATAAGTGTGCAGAGAAAAAATTAATAATTATACGAGTCATTTGATTAATACATACGATTATAGTTTTAAAACATGTTGCATAAGTAGTACCTAATCTTCTAAAGTTGCTATCAAACCTATATATATATATTCTAAAAAAAACTATAGCCACTTGCCTATTTTATTCACAATTTTGACTAATGAACTAAATAATAATTTTGCATACAATTAGATATTTTAAAATTTCTAAATAAGACATCGTTGTTTCTTACAAGTTACATTCTAAGAAAAGATATGATTTTTTTCACATCAAATTGTATCTTTTATTACTGGATAAATGAAACGTGTAATTATTAGTTTTTTTTTTTAACTTACACATAGCCCCTTAAATTAGTGTGTAATTAATTAAAAGCCCTAACTATTGAGAAATTCTATTAATTGCCCAAATTTTCTTAGTAAATAGTACTATTAATTGCCATAATTTAAAATTATTAAAGCACTAATCTGACATGTCATCATGCATGAATCCAAGATTCCATTTGGCGACCAATAAAGACACACGTCACTGCGCGCAATAATCCTCTACAACGAGTGCACCTTAAATGGTGCTCCTCTCAAAATACTACAGCTGATTTTGACCGAGAGTTGACTTGACGTACAAGTAAATTAGCACACTGTACTACTTCTATTTCTAAGCCTTGCCGCATGTAAGTAAAGCTCGAAAGCTTTACAGCAATAGAAAATCGTACTTTCTTCAACGAAGACGAAGACGAAGAGTTGGATCATGTCGTCGGATTTTGCCAGCTCGTTTGGTGACGATTCGAGGCGGCTTTCTTCGCAGCGTTTTGACTCGGCGCGATTCGAGTCTTTTTCTAACTACGCTGAAGGCGAGGCGATGAACGACGACGGCGGTGTTTTTGACGAGGACTTTCCGCTTCGAGACGGCGGTGTGATCAACGGAAATGGACCGGTTTTGCCGCCGCCGGAGGCAGAAGAAGGTTTCGCTCTCAGAGAGTGGAGAAGGTTAGGTTAAAGAAATGCTCGTATGATAATTACGTCACTGCATGTGTGTTTTGGTGTTTGATAAGCTTTTCTCATCTTACTTGTTCATGAGAGTTGAATAATTGTAAAGTATGTTAACAGAGTAAATGATTATTGACTTGAACAACTTAGAATTCTCCCTTATTGAGCTGAGATTTGTTTCCATATTTAATTGGGAAAAATTGTGCTTGCTATATATACATGTTGGAATCAATGTATAGATGATTTTGGGGAAAATTTGTTTCAGATTGAATGCGATTCGACTGGAGGAGAAGGAGAGGAGGGAGAAGGAGGCGTTGAAGGAAATAATCAACGAAGCCGAAGAGTTCAAAACAGAGTACTACAGAAAATGGAGGATTCGATGCGATAATACCAGAGCTGCCAACAGGGAAAAAGAGAAGGTGAAATTACTGAATCTGTATGTTTATGTTTCAAATTCATTTGATCATCAATTTCAACATCTTTTGGCTCCTAAAAGGCAACATAGAGGTTGAAAATCATAACCAAAACCATGCTTTTCATTCTGATTTACAGTTCATTCTGAGAGAGCTATATTCTTCTCATAACTCATCACATTTTTCTTCGATCAAGATCAAAATAAGTGTCGATTTGTATAAGCTAAGAGTGCATAATCCATAGGCTTTAACTTTCTGCATTTGGGTTCTGGATTTGCAGTTGTTTGTGGAAACCAGAGAGAAATTTCATGGTGAGGCTAACAAAAATTACTGGAAAGCAATTGCTGAACTCGTACCAAACGAAGTTCCGGTTATGGAGAAGAAGGGCAAGAAGGATAAGGAAAAGAAGCCTTCAATTCTTGTGATTCAAGGGCCTAAGCCAGGCAAACCGACTGATCTATCACGAATGCGTCAAATTCTTGTGAAGCTTAAACACAAGCCACCCAGTCACATGATGCCACCTCTTGAACATGAACCCGAAAAAGATGCTGAAATTCAGACGACTCGTGCTGCTGGATCTGCCGTTTCAAAGTAAAGTTTGCTATAACCTTTGATATGCATATGGATTTAAAGATCTTTTTCGTATGTTTATGTATTGCTTCTGCAGATCCTAAGTTGGTTCATGTGTATAAACTGATTGCGTCGTGATGTTCGTATGATGTTAATGTTATCTTCTTCCATTTTTCGACCTTTAGATCCATCTCCATTGTAAGTTAGATTGTTTCGACTATAGCAATGAAAGGAAGTTGAGTGTAAGAAAGAAAACATTTACAGATTTGCAGTGGATTAAAAGAATGAACATAATCAGATAACAAGTTCTAGTTAAGATGAACATCTGTAGAGAGCATTTTCAGCACGTGTTTCATATTCGATCTTTGCTGAGAAGCCGATTGGGTGCAAAATAGTGCAACTTTAGTAAAACGCATTATTTCATCTTTCGAATAGTTCTTCAAATCTTGATCCACAATCTCTAGGGGTGTGTTTGGATCGAGTGTGATTTGGATTTGAGGAAGGGATTTGGAGGAAGGATTTCAAATGACTCTAAAATGAAGTAATTTGAAATCCACCATAATTATAGAGAAAATAGGTCAAAATGAATGACAATGGATTTGAAATCCATCGTAACATGAATTCATCCAAACAAATTTAAATAGATTTGTCGATGAATTTGAAATTCATAGTTTCAAATCCTTCAATCCAAACACACCACATAAGTTTACCTTCTTTGAATAGCTTCTAAGTCTGCAACAATACATATCAGATTCCTAGAGGCATATTTTGGAACCAGATATCCCCTGTAACGTAAAGTACGATAAAACGAGAAACGATTTAGGGCAAAATAAAAGACGAGAATTTTGTTATGTTAAATCGAGACTGGGATTAGTAGTTCTTACTATGTTAAAATTGAAAGGTTACATCTGATTATTCAAGTCAAGTCGTGATTATGATCATTACCAAGTATGGCGTTGGCAAGGCTATTGTTGTCCAAATACTCGTAAACCAATATTCTATTGTCGCCCTCGATGCAAAAACCAACGGGTCGAACGAGGTTCGGGTTCCGGATATTTGATATTGAGCTCCGGCAAGAATTCATCATGTCAAAGCCAACAATGAAACCATAAATTGTAAACAAACATTAGAATTAACATCAAATGGAAATAAATTGGGACCAAAAATACATGGAAGGGTATCAATACAAAGCGAAAGAATACAACCGAGCTTCGAAAAGTATGTTTGAGATTTATTTAATTGTTAATCAACTCGAGTTTAAACGAACTTTAATCGGTCGTCACAAGTCAAACTCGATTAGTTTAATTATTTTGTACTAATCGAGCTGAGTTTAAAATTGATCAAATACAAAAAAGTTGTTCAAATTTAATTTGATACGTTATTGAATCGAGCTTTAACAACTAAGTTCGAATAGAATATTGAGTAATTTGATTCAATTTTCAACTCTAATTTAATGCCATCCAAAAAGTTTAATTATTTTATACTAATCGAGCTGAGTTTTAAAATTTATCAAATACAAAAAGTTGTTCAAACTTAATTTGATACGTTATCTAATCGAGCTTTAACAATTAAGTTTGACTCGAATATCGAGTAATTTGATTCAATTTTCAGCTCTAATTTAATGTCACCTGAAAAGTCTAATTATTTTGTACTAATCGAGCTGAGTTTAAAATTGATCAAATACAAAAAAGTTGTTCAAATTTAATTTGATACGTTATTGAATCGAGCTTTAACAATTAAGTTCGAATAGAATATTGAGTAATTTGATTCAATTTTCAGCTCTAATTTAATGCCATCCAAGAAGTTTAATTATTTTGTACTAATCGAGCTGAGTTTTAAATTTATCAAATACAAAAAGTTGTTCAAATTTAATTTGATATGTTATCGAATCGAGCTTTAACAATTAAGTTCGAATCGAATATCGAGTAATTTGGTTCAATTTTCAGCTCTAATTTAATGCCATCCAAGAAGTTTAATTAGTTTGTACTAATCGAGCTGAGTTTTAAAATTTATCAAATACAAAAAGTTGTTCAAACTTAATTTGATACGTTATCTAATCGAGCTTGAACAATTAAGTTCGAATCGAATGTCGAGTAATTTAATTCAATTTTCAGCTCTAGTTTAATGCCATCAAGAAGTTTAATTATTTTGTACTAATCAAGTTGAATTTTAAAATTTATCAAATAAAAAAAGTTGTTCAAATTTAATTTGGTACGTTATCGAATCTAATTTTAACAATTAAATTTGAATTGAATATCGAGTAATTTGATTCAATTTTATGCCATACATTATGATATCCAAAAAATATATCTCCAAGTGTCACATCCTCACTAGTGCCACACAATACCACCCTTGTCATTGCATACATTAGATAACCCCAACCCAAAACACTACAAATAAAACCGGCTACTCCCGGTTCAACCATGTTGGATCTCAAATATCTACACAAGATTTTTATTCTAAAGCTGAGCTGATGTTAACCGGCTACGCCGGTAACCATCTAAAGTTGGCGTTCTATCTCATTCTATCTATTCTCTTCTCTTCTTTCTTTGATTCTCTCTACTCCTGCTATTGATTGATCACCGATCGCTTGTTATCTTCTAGGTTTGATTCTCTTTCTTGATTTTTTTGCATCTTATTTCGATTTTGTTCTAGAATTTATTTATTCTTATGCAAAATCATGCTCCTGTTTGCTCTGTTTCTTATGTCGTAGTTCTTTTTATGTTGTTTGTTTTAGTTTTTTAGTGATAGTTGCTTAATCTGCTGGTAATAATTTTGTTGATTATGTACTAAGTTGGTTTTGTTTAGCTCAGTTAAGTTTTTTTCTGTTGATGTATGTATGAGCATATGATCCTTGTATCATTTTTGCATAGGAGGAAAGATTGGGTTTGTTTTAGTTTTTGGATTTAATTTTGGTTGTTTTTTTTTTTTTTGGTAATTTGTGTTATTCTTTTACTTTTAGATCTTTTGGTTAAGGTACCTCATCTGCATCTCTATCACTTAGTTATTTCATACATATATATGTATATATTGTTGCTGATTTGCACTTATATTGAATTTATTTATAATTTGGTTCGACTGATTTACTGTAATCGTTTGATTTTAGTTTATAAAAAGGCTTCCTTTATTATTTGGTGCTTCGTTTTGTATGGTGGTGTCACACTTCTACAATGACTGTGGAACTTCATACATTTAACATGGAGATTTTGTGTTTCTATTTAGACCTTTAAGTTATAAACATAGTTTTGATAAATGTTATCTGATGTGTATATCCATCTGTTACCGGTAGTAGAAATGAAGCCTGGCTCAAGGAGTAGAGGACCTGCAAAAAAGGAAACAAAAGAAGCATTGAAGCCTGTTGACGATAGGTTGGTCTTTTTACCCATATTGTTTTGATCTCCATATGTGATCCTTAACATTCATTATATCCATATTTCTTGTTTTCAGGAAGCTGGGGAAAAGGAAGGTTGCCCCAAAGGCAGATAAAAGCAAGGGTAAGAAGGAAAAGAAGGCCAAGAAAGACCCCAACAAGCCGAAAAGGCCCCCCAGTGCCTTCTTTGTATTCTTGTATGTCTTATAACTCATCCTGTTATAGAAGTTGTGTTCTATGTGTACTATTTGGAGCTTGATCTTAGTTCCATGGTTTATTACAGAGAGGAGTTTCGGAAGTCTTTCAAGAACGAAAACCCCAATGTCAAGGGCGTCTCAGCTGTAAGGATTGTTATGTTTTTGAACATAGTTGGTTTAATTTATAATTTGAAGATTGATGGTGTTGGGAGTTTTGCCTATGTGTCTACCTGTAGGTCGGAAAAGCTGGTGGAGAGAAGTGGAGATCCTTGACCGAAGCTGTAAGTACTATACATAGGACTTAAACATCTTTAAGAAGTCGATTGTTTAGAGAATTTAATTAGAAGCACAAGTTACTAGTCAATGGAATGTATTATTAACATAAGTTTCTAAGATCATTTATCAGTGCGTGAACTATGTGCTGCTTTTCTTTTCTTTAAAGAAAAATACTGGAAATTACACATTCATGTTGACAAGTGAATACTTACAGAAACATATTTTGCTTTAATTACTTAAATCGTATTTATTTTGTTGGCAGGAAAAAGCTCCTTATGAAGCTAAAGCTGCAAAAAGGAAGACTGAGTATGAAAAACTTATGAATGCCTACAACAAGAAGCAGGTGAATATATCCTTAACTATTATTTTCACCTGTCCTTATTTTACAATTGGTGCGAAGACTTTTCACTTTTCTTGTAATCTGTATTTGTAAAGTCTTAGACGTTCTCTGATTGGCAGGAGAGCTCTGCTGATGAGGGTGATGAGGGATCTGAGAAGTCGACTTCTGAAGTTCATGATGACAACGAGGAGAGTGTACAGGTGCAGTTAACAGCAGTTTGCAAGAATTTTGTTCATTGATGCATTTATATTCTTTATCCGTATGCCGCTTAAAGATACAAAAATTGCTTTTGCTGTCAATTATGCATTTCGGTAATGGGATAATGCAAGATTAGATAGAAAAGATTTGCTGGCATGCATATACCAACGAGACTTCATATTATGTAATTGTAAGTCATAACATGAAACTGGGACTGAAGCTTAAGAACAAGTTTGAAGTATAATTCTAAATTATTTCTGAACTCATAATGTTTGTCGTTGTGATAATATTGGGCCCTTCTTTAATGTTCTGGTTGTTCAATTGAAGACTGCTTTAGATATTGAGGTTGTGCCTCCTCTTCCCTCTCTCCGTTTACTTGTCCTTCACATCTGTTCGACTATCAGTAAATTCATTTAGGGTGTGTTTGGATTGAAAGATTTGAAATTTATGGATTTTAAATTCGTCAACAAATCCATGAAGTTCGTTTGGATGTATCCAAGTTATAATGGATTTCAAATCACTCGATATTCACTTTGAGCTATTTTCTCCATAACTACGGTGGATTTCGAATGACTCCATTTTAGGTGTCATTTCAAATCCTTCCTCCAAATCCCCTCCCCAAATCCAAATCATTCAATCCAAACACACCCTAAAGCTCTTCATCAGTTCTAACTTCAGAGATTGTCTTCTACCATCATAGCTTCTGTATTTATGGGGAATGTTTCTTTTTCTTCGTGAACTGATAATTTCTCTCAGTTTTATTAAAATTCATTGCACAATTGATGATCTAAGATGTTGTCTTTCTGCAGGACGATGATGATGATGAGGAGGAGGATGACGATGATGATGAATGAAATTGAAGTAACGAGTTTACGACTTTTGACTGTAAAATGGAAACCATACTTGAAAGTTACCTTATCTTTTGTGTAGTTCATCACAGTGCACTGTGAGTATTGTCACTCTTAGTACCCGGGATTTCTCTAAACGATCAAAACCGTCAGATATTAGCGTTTTGGCAGTTAAATTATAGCATGAAATCCCTTGGGCTGTAAGTTTGCATAACTATCATCAGTTTAAGTTTCGTCATCTGTAAAATTGTATTGCTTGTAAGTTCCACGAAATTACAGTTGGTTCCATGCGCTCGATTTCAGAGCTCGTGTTCTGTATTTTTCATTAGATCCCGGAAAAGGCAATAAGCTATCATTCTGCCCAATAATCTGGGCATCGTTCGATGAACAAAAGCGAGCAAGAATTGGTTTAGATATCTTACATTTTACATACTATGCAAATTGCAAATTCTTTGTGTGCAGGCTGAGTTGCCCAATATGAACTTACAATAACAAATGTGAGGATAACTATACAAAGAAGTAATTGTATGAAATAGATTCTTATATACATCATTTACATGCACCACTAGGCTTGTGCGGGGACTGCCCCCATACCTGGACCCGTTCAATAGAAAATTTATCCGACCCAGCCCCGGCCCGTAGGGTCTAAGACCTGGACCCAACCCAGACCCAATGATATTAGGTGGTTCGGGTTCAGGCTGTATACAGGTTCAATGTTTACCTACAATGTATTTTACTTGAAATATACCCAAATTCTACCCTTTGAAAATACCTGTGGCTATACCCGAATAATACTCAAAATTTACCCGTGAGCAACCGAAATGTATTCGACTCGTCGGGTTTAACTTTTTTTTTTTGACCCGGGTATGCGATCGGGCCCAATTTAGGTATTCCCCGTCCGTTGACACCCCTATCCACCACACCCTCAGCAAAAATGGGAATATGGCAGTAAAATTAGTCTCATAATTTTTGAAAATTTTGAGTCCCATCTATAAAAAACGAAATTGAAACCATTAGTCTGGCTTCGTTGCATTAACGAGTACAATGGCTAAGGGCCATATATATATATATATATACACTAACAAAATTTATGAAGTTCTTCAAGAGATAATACAACTTATTTGCTGATGAACATATAGTTTATAGCTATACATAAAAGAAAGAACATATAACGTATAAATATTAAAATTGCAGGATGTTAACTCATTACATAATGTAGTATACATTTCGTTTATGTAGATTATGAACTCACCACAAAAATGCAGAAAGTTAAACTATTTCAGCTTCGACCCATCCAAGCCCGATCGATCGAGCACACTTTTACGAAGAATCAACAAAAATCTCAGTTGAAGCTTCTAATGGGCCATCAAGATTCAGATTTAGATTCAGAATCTCCCGTTTCAAAAGATTCATGCAAACTCCAAATCACCTCAGATCAACGGCTCAAATTCCAAGATCAAATAAGCAAATCCCGAGAATGTTCTCAGATATCCCGAGCCCAGAAAGAACGATTATACGTCAAAATGTTCATGGATCGAAATATCCTTGGGCAGTTTTAGATTTATCTGATTCATATTCCATCCAGATTCTTCTAATTGTAGCCAAAAGTCATCGAATTTGTTCTTCAACTCAGCCAAACTTTGCTCAAGTTGACTGAATACATCACCTGATTTGCTCCAGTTATGATGGAGCCAATATGATTGCCATACACTTCGTAAAACCGATATACTCGAAGCTCCATCCTGAAGAGATTCAAGTTTTATAGATTCATAAATCTAACATAGAAGATACTCTAAAGATTCATACCTTAAAGGACACGAAGATCTGAGATTCTGTTTGCAGTTGGTTTATTACAAGAAAGTATTTCTCATCTTCATACAGTTTAATAAGCTTCTTCACCTGTACAGAGATTGGATGTAGATAACAAAAATTATTATCCCATTTCGTCAATACATATATAATGGTATGTACGGGTGGCAATTGGGTTGAATGAGTTGGGTTTGGGTCGGGTCCATTTGGGTTGGGCTCAAAGTGAGTTGGGTTCAATGTAAAAAAATATACATTATAGGTGGACCCAATAAGGACCCAAAGTGAACCCATTATGAATCAAAGTGGTGTAAGGAGTTGTTGTAGAGTGTAAAATGTAAATTATTGACTCAAAGTGGAGAATATGTTAGACCCAATTAGGCCCAAATTGGACCCAAATATTATTAAAAGTCAACCAAGTTGAAACTAAAAAGCTAAAACGTTAGTTTCATTTTAGTCCAAATATATGTATGGACCCAAAGTACCACCCCTAATGGTATGAAATATTAGTCAATACGTGTATATATATATAGACGTTATATATAAAAGTAAATATACCATAGAACCACGTTCCTTTCCAGTAACCATCTCGTCTAAGGACACTCCAAAGACAATTCTTGGTCGAAGGAATTTTTCCCACACCAAAATATTTTCCATTTTGTTGCAGTCAATGATTCCTGATACACGGGAAATTCGTTTATCCTTTCTAAATAAAATGCTAATACGGGTGACAAATTTTATTTTACCTGGGACTTTTTTGTGTAAGATATGCAAGTTCACCAGTATACGAGCCCGCTTGAGATTTATCTGTCAAAAAAAAATAACGATTAATAAGTAGAATTTTTATTTGTTAACCTGACGCTATTTAGAGCAAATTAATACATGTTTAGTTCACAAAGTATAAAACATAGCTTACTGTGTTAAACCGCAAAACTGAGAGGGATAGATATCTGAACCAGAGGTGTAGAAGCCTCATACCGAGCCATGTGGAGACGAATATGGGATATGATGATGTGATACCAGGTGTATCCTATATTGTGGTTAATATTAAGCTACAATTGTAATCAACTGAGATATATATATACATATATATATATATATGTATATGCAGATAAGACATAATGAACTCTATAGAAATTCAACAAACCAGAATAAGTATGCCCAGAGCAAGACCAACCAGCTCGGCCGCTACTTCCCAAACTTCCTCCTGTCAATTTTCACCACAAGATTTTATAAGGTTATAATCCATATTTACTAATAGATTCTAATCAATGGCCATGATCACAATGCCTACAGTTTAACATAGAATGAACTGTTATTATAAATTGGTTCGATTCTCACTATATGTCATATTCCGAAAGAAAACTCATTACTAGGGGTGGCAATTTGGTTGAATGGATTGGGTTTGGGTCGGGTCCATTTGGGTTGGGCTTAAAGTGGGTTGGGTCCAATTGGGTTCAATGTCAAAAAATGTACATTATAATTGGACCCGTTAAAGGACCCAAAGTGGACCCAATAAGAACCCATTATGAATCAAAGTGGTGTAAGGGTTTGTTGTAGAGTGTATAATGTAGATTATTAACTCAAAGTGGAAAATATGTTGGACCCAATTTAGACCCAAATGGAACCCAAATTTGGCCCAATTTAAAACCCAGTTGGACCCAAATATTATCAGAAGCCAACCCAGTTGGAACTAAAATGCACAAATGTTAGTACCCAACCCATTGAAAACTTAGTTGGATTTGGCTTGAAATATATATTTGGACCCAAATTGACACCCCTACTCATTACCACTAAGTTTATGTGAACATACTAGGAAATGACGAAGAATTAAAATCACAAATTGGTTTTCGTTCCAGGTTCTTACAAGATTACCTCGAGAATATATTGAGGTCGTGTACGAGTTCAGAGAATAATATACATAAAAAAATTTATTGGGAAAAATAAAAATACCCGATTTATAGAAATACTAGTGGAAATCTATACAACTCAATGGCCTACCTTGGCTGATACCTCTCCCAGATTTCCCGAGATTGCAAAATGGTTCTGTATAACCCGAAACGAAGGATCTCTTAATCCCCTTCCTACAGCCTGCACAAAAACAAGCACTAGAGTAAATCCCTCGTATATATGGACACAAGTTAACTACACTAGGAAAATCATTGTTCTCAGTTATGAGCAATTTGATTTGAGGATGTTCAATTTAAGATTCATCATGAAGTGTAAATGCATGTTTTTTTCCTCTAAAAAGGACTTTAGTGAGTGTTTTTATCTGCCACACAGGGGTGGCAATTGGGTTGAATGGGTTGGATTTGGGTCGGGTCCATTTGGGTTGGGTTTAAAGTGGGTTGAGTCCAATTGGGTCCAATGTTAAAAACTATGCATTATAGTTGGACCCAACAAGGACCCAAAAGTGGACCCAATAAGGACCCAAAATGGAGCCAATAATGACCCATTATGAATCAAAGTGGTGTAAGAGGTTGTTGTAGAGTGTAAAATGTAGATTATTGACTCCAAGTGGAGAATAGGTTGGACCCAAATTGGACCCAGATATTATTAAAAGTCAACCCAGTTGGAACTAAAATGCTAAAATGTTAGGACCCAGCCCATTGAAAACTTAGTTTGGTTTGAGTCCAAATATATGTATGGACCCAAATTGCCACCCCTATCCAAGATACAACACCCTATGTTAGTAACATTACCTTGGCCAGATTTCCCAGAGATGCCAGTGGCAAGAAATAAGCGGGATATAACTGGGTGCTGAGATCAAATATGCTGCAACAAATGATAATATTTTCATCACTGAATATAACTCAATTGGACAAAAAAGCATATTCGGTGAAAAAAGAACGAGCCAAACAAACCTCCCAGTGCTACCGATAAAGTCTGCATATAAACGCCATTGTCTAGGATCATCGTCAAAAAGATTACCAAATCTACCACCTGAAATTACATATACGGTCATCACGTGCAAATTCATACGAGTTGGTTTTTTGTATCTAGTATAAGGCAACCAGACCAATAAACAAGCGCCCGACAGCACCAATGCCATCCTTCGACACCCATCTACAAAGAAACAAAATTTATCCTACTTTAGTACACTCAATGTAAGGAAGGCTATTTAGGCTTTGTTTGTTTATGTTTTTTAGATGAAATTTTAAAATTTTCTCGGGGATCGCGCATTATGGAAATTCGTGTGAAAATGGTAGGTGTTTGTTTATGTTTTTAAAAATAAATTGAAAGTTGTAAAATATGTTAAATCAATAGTGATCGTTTGATGGATGATGTGTAAAATAATTATGTTAGTGGTGTATATAATGATTATGTGAATAAATTAATAAAAAAGGTATGGGTAAAAAATTGTAAAGTATGAAAGAGAAAGTGAAAAAAAAATGATTATAATAAATGATTTGATTGGTAAGTGTGTGAAGTGATGTATATATGATTGATAGTTGGTTATATAGGAGACTGGAAAAGTAGAGTTGAATAAAAGGGAATTGAGATGAGAATCTGGTGTGTTAAGTTTATTTTGAATTTTTAGATTTAAAAACTTGAAAATGGGATTTGAAAACATAAACAAACAAGGCCTTAACTTCTCATATTCCTCGATCTACAGGCATGATATGCCAATAGAAAACATAATTAATGGTGTGTTTGTATTGAAGGATTTGAAAACTATGAATTTCAAATTTATCGACAAATCCATTTAAGTTTGTTTGAATGAATCCATGTTATGATGGATTTCAAATCCCTTGACATTCATTTTCAGCTATTTTCTCCACAACCATGGTGGATTTCAAATGACTCCATTTTAGAATCATCTGAAATCCTTCATCCAAATCCCTTCCTCAAATCCAAATCACTCAATCCAAACACACCTTAAAATTTTTTAGTGTTTAATGTGGTGCAAATGACATTCAGAAAACTAGTTAACTCAAAATGTAAAACGACCCTTGACTTAGGATGCAAGATGTTACCTGATGGCAGCAGCAGAAGCTGCAGCGGTGGTTCCTGAAAATGAGCCTACTCCAACAGCCTATATTTTAGACCGGAAAACTTAGTACCGAATTACCGATCTTTGAGCCCTAAAGTTGCTGGTTAGGATTGTGGTAAATAAATAGTGTCAGCATTATTTCCAATGATCAAATTCTTATTACTGACTACAATGAAAATTGGTATGAACAAATCAAATCAATTCGATCATCACAATATTATAGTAATTGTTTTGAAAATAAAGCGAAGATCTGAGCCCATTATAAGTATATATGAAACCATTTACTCCAACTTGAAGGCATACAAAATGCAGGCAAAGTTCATACACTTCATGGATAAGTTACAAGGAGTAATAAGTTTTAAGGACTTCCAATAATTAACTAAAGTTTCATGGCTGTATATTCCTGTGATCTTAAATATCTCGCTTTTGAAAACGTAATATATCCAAGTAAAATTTACCGCCTGAGTTAGATTCACGTGCCTTTAAGAGACTGGACGTAACCAATGTATGACAAATCCACCCCGTGACATTAGTTGGAAATTGAAGCAATATGTACTCCAAGTAATCGTCCGAAACTGAATCTGCATTGTAAGTTGGAAAAGTAATTGTTATAATCATGAAGAACATTATTTCAGTTCGACTAATCGATAACTATATGACATTATCAACCCTCGAAACTGAATCAAATATTTAAGTTTAGAAGGCAAAATAAACCACCTGGGAAACCTGCAGGTAGAACAAAATCCTTGACGACTTTTGGAAGCCAATACAAGTCCATGTTAGAATCCATCGCATGAGATACTTTACTTTCAGACAAAGGTTCCTCAAGGATTGTTTTCATTTCGGAATCACTTTCTATAACATATCTGGATATATATATATATATATACATACAACATTCCAACTGAAGTCACATTCAGCAATACAAGCCAAATCCAAGCACACAAAAATGCCCGAAAGGAACAATGTAACATACACACACACAATCAAAATGCCATTATAACTAAATCAAGAATATAGAACTTAGTTAAATATAATAGTAATTGAGTACCTTTTGGAAGTTCCATCGCCGTACTTTTCCAGCAAAACCAAACAAGCTTCATTTTCCTTTCTTCAATACATCAAAAACAATCCCAAAACAACAAATGTGAAATTTAAGCTGTTATGTGTATTGATTAGATAAAAAAAAGTAATAACTGAGAATATGGAGGCAAAAAAATAATGCTTTTACTTTGGATACTGTGAGTCTTTATCATCTCCCGTCGAATGGGGCGACGACGATGAATTGCAAATCACCTGAAACCGGTCAACTCTTACTACCGGGATTGACTTCCGCCGGGAGTCAAAGCTGAGGCCCTGGTAAGAGAATCGCACGGCGGAAGCCATTTTTGAAAAAAAATCGAGCTTTATTTTTTCTTTGGTTATTTATTTGATCGTTAATTATTTATCTTCAGACATTAGATAATGGGCCTATCACATGTGGAGGAAACTAACTACTAAATTGAGGCCCACTGGACCATTTCTCCAACTTTTTATTTTTGTTTTTTATTTTCTCGATAAACTTTTTATTTCGATCTTACTTTTGTCTTATTTTAACCCCTCAAATCTAAAACTGATCTCTCAATTTTCAAAATTATCTATTTACGATCCTTTGATTATCACTATTTCATTTTTTTTTAATTGTTTCAATTTAATAATTATATATATATTATAATTTAATAAGAATTATATATATATATATATATTATAATTTAATAATAAATATATATATTATAATTTAATAAGAATTATATATATACTTGGTGACAAGGGATATTGACCTCTAAACGAGGATGTGCTCCATATAATGGGCTTTTATAAGGATCATGTGAGCCCATTAAATCACTCACTCATGGGTTTCAAATTGAGAAAATAAATTATATTTGCAACTATAACTTATAATCTCGTTTAAGTTTCATAAATTTACATATATTCAATCAATAAGTAGACAATCTATCCCGATTTAGGTTTAATCCTAACAAAAATTATTAATAAGATTATTAATTTATACTTATTATGTAACTGATATACATTTAAAAAATAATCGTCAAAGTATGTGAAATCAAACTCATTATACAAAAAATCTATATATACATAATGTTTGAAACAACGTGAATATATATACTCTTCATTATCATAAACTCAAAAAGTTGGTTACAACTCGAACATCTCTAAACGAAAAAAGAGAATATTACAACTCGAGTGGCCACTTTTCATTTATTGTACATAAATACAACTCATCTCAAACAACTGAAATAAAACGAACCAACAAAATAATATATTAAAAAAAAAACACACACACACAATTTCATTTCCATTTCAATGAATCAATAATAATAATAACACTCAATATCACCACTGAAATCCCCATAATTCCTTCATCATTTGCTTAATCTGCAAAAATAATTAAATAAAAATTAATTAACTTCATAAATTGATTTATAAAAATACTAATTTTATTTTAATTAATATGCTTACTTGGCACTCTATATATACACGAAAAAACAAGCCCCAATAACAACGTAGCACAGCAAAAGCACCAGTCCCTTAATGTAATGAGACGTTCCATCCTGTAATAATTAACATAATATTAGTGATTATTTATTAATTATTGTAAAATAAATGTATAATTAATTTTATCAATTATTCTAAATTAAAAGTATAATTAAATTATTAAGACAAAATTTACCTGTAATGCGAAAGCTGTGACAAGAATCGATAGAGCAAGAGAGCTCGTTTCGAGGAGATTAAAATCTAGATCCATTCTTATACCGATGATCCATGAAATAATAACACATAACGGGACCTAAATATTTCAAAAATTTACCAAAAATTAATATCTAATCGAATTATATTATTATACTTTTGACTCGGGTTTTTAGTAAAAATCGATAATCGTACCACAAACATGGCGATTTGAGTTGCGGAACCTAAAGCAACACCTAAAGTTATATCCTGCATTTTCACAAAATATACATAATTAATCATATTATTATTCAATTAAAATTGAATTTTAATCAATTATTTTTACTAATTAACATTGTATTATATTATTTCATATATACTTACCAATTTATTCTTGAATGCAAAAATAATTGCACCAGCATGTTCTGCTGCATTTCCAACTATTGGTAGTAGAATAACACTAATGAAGCTGACTGATAAGCCCCAAGAATCTGAAGCAGACTACATAAAAAAATATCCAAATTATTAATCATTATTTTTTAAAAAATATATAATTATTAAAAAATTATCTATAATAATAATAACTTAATGATTAAAATAATTTGCAAAATATTGTTTTTCATAATAAACTTACTTCAATTGTGGCCACAACATATTCCGAAAGAAGCGCTACAACTCCGGTCATTAGAGCTAGCCAAATAAACGCACTCCAAAACCCGACCACCGGGGTTTCATCTGATACAACATCGTCACCCTCTTCTTCGTCCTGAATTTTTTACGACACAAATAAGTTTCGAGTAATTAATTACCAATTTTAGTATGATGAAAAGTTTGATCACATTATTATAGTTTCCTAAACATTTATGCAGCAATTTTAGTATACATATGAGAAACATTTGCTAATATATTAATTTATCCTAGTTTCAATGTAATATTCAAGGAAAATAAATAAATGTAGCTCCCATAAAATTCAACAAAAACTTTCTTATATTTTTTTTTACATAAAAAGGAGGAAAACCCTAGTTTTAGTCTAACAAGATATAGCGATTTTAGTGTTAGTCCCACATTTTACATGATTTTAGAAAACGTCTCAATATTTTTTACACTAGTTTCAATATTAATCCTTTTTTATTATAATATTAGTCTCATTATTTATTTTTGTTATTATAATTTACATTTTGCCCCTTGAACTAAACAAGATATTTTAAATAACCCCTTAAACAAATTTTATTTATCTCTTACTCCCTTGAAAAATACTTTAAAAATTAAAAAAGGAAAACATATAAGTTTAGCTAGCGGGGATGTTCATAATATGTTTCAAATTTTTCTGGGAGGATAAGTGACAATAATATCTGTTCACCGCATGTTTCATACATTTTGTATAGTTTAAGGGGCAAACTGCAATTTTAAATACAAAAAGGACTAGCGTTGCAGTTGCAACCTTATCAAATTATTAAGACTATTTTCAAAATTTCATAAAACGTGAAACTAAAACCAGAATCATGATATCATATTGGACTAAATTTACAATTTTTCCTGAAAAAAAACGACTTAAATTATTACCTCTTGTGCTTCGAAAAATTGTCGATGGGTCCATAATTGGAACACAAGATAAGCAATATATGCAATAAGCATCACAATGCAACTTGCCCTAGACAACTGAAGTGTGCCAACTGATGTTAATTCTTCAGATTTTCCAGCAAATTTGAACATCAAAGGCAAAACATGACACAATAATCCGAGTAACAAAAGTAACGTATTCACATCCGCTTGTTTCTGTAACACGTCAAAAAAAAAAAAACAATTAGTATAAAAATACAAAAAAAAAAATCGATTTTTTTGTATTTTTTAAATGAATAATTTATGTAAATTTTTTTACTTACTCGATCGAAATTTTGTTCTTTCGATATATTGGCAATGCCACCACAGAAAAGAGAGGTACCAAGGACTAAGAGAAGGTTTGAAAGTATAGAGCCTAATAAAGAGTATTTTACAACATCAACTTTGTGTTGAGTTAAAGCTAAAATGGCTATTATAAGCTCTGTGGCATTTCCACACGTTGCATTTAGAAGCCCTCCAACTGCAAAATAATAGCCAAAAAAAAATGTAATTAAGGGGTTATTATTAGAGAGATTTAATTTAATTATCAAGTAATTAAATTGTGACAATAGTAGGATATTGAAAGTAAGTGAAAAATAGAAATATAATTTTGCAAAAATACAAATGTATATAGTTTGATTATACTTTTATTATGCATATTTTTCACCACCTTTGCCACGATTATCGTGGTCGGGTTAGATCGGAGCACCCTTTTTCAAATTTGTCGAGATAAGGACAGGCGATGCATAAATTTTTATATACTTTCTTAGTATTTTATTTAGTATTTTATTTTTAAAAAATGTTATATACTACTGTTTTAATATCACTAATTTTTTGCGTTTTTTTATTTAGAAAGTTTAAATGTAATAAATTTGTTAAAATTAATTATTTACAAGTAATTTCTTTACCAAAACTAGGGGACCTGATAAATCGATTGTATATAGCAAACAGTATATATATAGCTAGCATTACTCTTTGTTTTGTCTTTGTAAGATAGTTTGTTTATTCTCCCGTAAAATTACTTATATTGAGAAATCTTGATTTAATACTTGAGTTATTTATTACTACATCGATAGAAATACTTTCATATGTATTATTCTACCTGCTATAAACTTTTTATTAAATGAAATATATGATTAATTTTTCTTAGAAAAATTATATTTTGAACATTCAATAAAGATAGTATTTTTATAATTAATTAAGACATAATTTACATCTTGTCACTTCCTCCAACATGATTGCTAAAAACAGTTATGGATGGAATGAGGAAATTATTATATAGGAGCAATAATTAGTCTCTTAACATTATTATATAGATCTTAAATAATACTAAAAAGGATTTTTCTTTTTCCCGAGAGATCGGATTAATATTCTTTGATTCTTGATGGGTTCATTTTAATAATTAATTAATCATTTAACCTAACTAATATTGCATGACACGTGGATCATTATTATTACCAACAAAGTATATATAATTAATTAGTTATTGCTTAACTCTAAAGGAACTATAGTGCTTAAAGATTTTTATGTGCCATCATAAATTTAGAATAGTGAAATGTCACTAAACATCAAATTTATTGGTCACTGAAAAAGATTAATTGGAGAGAATAAACTAAAAAGGTTAAACCTAAAATTAATGATTTAATTTAAAAAATTGAAATGAAATAATAAATCACCTGTTGGCCCTGTGTAGAAAGCAATTTGCCTGGATTTATTTTCACAAAATGGAGATAATAATCTGTTAGCTCCTGCTAAATAATTTAAAAAATAATATATATATATATATACATATATTATATTATATATATTAATAAATAAATTACGTACTCTGTGAGAAAACTGACTCTTTCTGCAAGTGGAGTCAATCCGAGCAAACTCAAAGCAAATACCCATGGCTGTTATCAACAAAATGCATGTCAAATTAAGTAATTAATAGAGATATATATTAAAATTAATTCAAGTATAAATTACAATTACGAATGAAGAAAAATTAGAAAAATCCCAGAAAACAATTAATACACAACTAATTTAAAATAAACATGCAATTATAAATTCCCATTTGTAACATTACTGCTACAACACTGCATACATTAATTAAAATTGCACAAATTAATTGTTCCTCAATTCCAAGTTTTTTCGTTTTAATAGAAACAAACCATTACACTTCCAAAATCACTATTTTTTTCAACAATTAGGAAAAATTAGATAAGTTTCAATAAACAATTATAACACAATTAATTTCACACAACCATGCAAAATTACTAAATTTCCATAATATTCCTGGTACAAAACTGCATGCGTTAATTAAAATTACAAAAATCAATTACGCCCCATCAATTCCAACCACTTTCCAATTAAAAAAAACAAAAACACAGACAATAAAATGTAAAAAATTTACGAAAAAAAAAATCAAAAAAAAAAAAAATACACAAAAACTTACACTTCCAAAATGACGATATTTAGCAATAATCGCAAAAGGGATAGCCAAAAACAAAACAGCAAGCTTCGTCCCCAGCAAAACCTCCTGTAAATTAGCCAAAAACAGTCTCAAAAACCCGACCCGAACTTTGGATACCAGGGTCAGATCCGATTTCTTCCGGAGCGAAGATGAAGACATGTTATGGGCTGTACGGCCATGCTTCATTTCTTTGTTTAATAATTTTATATTTCCATTTTCCAAAAGCCATGCTTCTTGAGATGCCATTTTTTTCTTCGAAAAATTATCAGAATTTTTTTTTTCTTATAAAAAAATCTCAATGGAAATAGTAAAGCAGAAGAGATAATTCGATGCCCACGTAAAAAGTTGGTGTTTTATTTGGGTTCTGTGAAGAGTGAGTGATAATCTGTGTGCATGTGTGTATATATATATACATATATATGGAGTATTTATTATATGTACGTATATATATATATATGTATAAGTGTGGAAAATTTCCAGGAAGCTTCAGATTTTTGTTGTTATAGTACGTGTATAAATTCAAATCTGTGAATTATAGCTAGGGTACATTGTTGGCGGTTTGTATACTCGTGAGTGTTTTAATAATTTGAACTTCCTTTAATTTTTTTTATACTAGGTTTTATTTAAAAAATATTCCTTATATATATATATTTATGTAAGTATATTAGACCCAAATTTAAACAAGAATTTTGTGATAATTTTGTGATTTATGTTTATATAAATATAATTTATTGGACCTGCAACCTCTAAAATAATCATTGGACTTAAAATTAATCATGAGATTTCTTCCCTTTAAAAAAGCATTTATACATCTTAAGTGCTTGAGATGTGTTTTTTTTTTTTTTACTTTGGGGCAATAATAATTTAGGATATATATTATAATAATGAGAGTAATTAATTAAAAGTCTAAAATGTTATGAACATTAAATAATTTTGTAAATTCCAATTTGCATTTATATATAGTATATTACTTTTAAATAAAAACTAGAATTTGTTACTAATAAAAATAGTTTTGAATAATTGATGATAATAAATAAAATATTAATATCTTTATCATCATTGATTATAATTCATACATCAACTCAAGCTCCAGCTAATCATGATAAGTATTTTTAATTAAGGATTTTTATGAAATGCAGCATTTTTTTTTTAGAAAAACATGATAAGTATGTTTTTAGCTGTCTGCAAATTAATGACTTGAAGAATTATAAAGAACATCAAGAAAATTAGTCACAAATTGAGCCCACATAATCACTCGTTGCAGAAAATAAAAACCCGGAAATTGAATATGTTAGAGCTATAAGATATCAATGGATGCTAATATTATTTTGCAATTAAAACCCTTTAATCCATTGTATATTTACATAATAATAATAATAATAATAAAACTTATAGTGTCACATGAGATATTTATTCATGTATGCAGGTGCCTCTTCAGTATAATTAGTACCATATATTCGGCTGAAAAATGTACCTTTTTGTAGCATCTATTGAAGTCTATAAATACTTCCTCATTTTTTTTGAAACGAAGTTGTATAATATCCGTGTATTTATCAAAACCATCTACATTCATGTGGAAAAAATATATACCTTAAACGATATATAGTATTTTTAAAATGTACCTAAACTATCATTAAATTTAAAAAATAATACACTTGTGGACAAAATAATACTGCACAATCATCACCAATAAATTTTAAAAAAAAAACTTGGGTCTTTCATTGATATTTTTCCTATGATAAATATTAATTACATATAACTACAAATCATTCTAAGTTGTAATATCCACATAAATTGAAACCCTAACAGAACCAGATCAAGTGGGGGCTTCAGGCCATCACTCAGATCAGCATATATATATATATATATATATATGTATGTATATGTATATATATCAGCTTATTACGGCTACTTGTACTTGTTATTGCAATTTCCTCGAAATTTCTCAACAAAAACAGACATCATGGGATGTTTTTGTACTCATTTTGTGGCTGCATCAAATAAATCCAACAAATTTCTATTTCAGGACGTCTCTATTTTCTTGATAATTCAGTATAGTTTTTGTAATAAAATATCACTGGAAAATAATATATTTCATTTTGATTTGGAAGGTAAAATTGTTTCTCTAGATCTTATATGTTACGTGGAGAATTTCAAAACTATTATCGAATTTTCAAATCCTTTATTTATTTCCATATGATCTACAATTGTTTTGCCGACTGGTATTCGAATACAAGATTTGAATTATATCACGAAAGTATAGTTTGGGCCTTTAATTTTAATGTATTTTATGATCCATACATATTAATATAGGAAAAGGTGACAAGATTAAGTGTTACTAAACCACATTGATAGTTTTTCTCAATATTTTGTATAATAGGAAAAGGGGGAATTTATGTTACCCTTGGATAATTTGTAATAACCCGAGACCTCTCTTTATCTTTGAAATTATGGGTTTTAGAGGTTAAATTAAAAAAAAAAAAAAAAAAATGAAAGATAAGGGGGTGATTTTAAGAAGTAGATTATCACGGGTAGATTTGTGTAATTTCAAAGATAAGCGGGATTTTTTCTTAATTACACAATCTCACACGGCGAGTTTGTGTAATTTTTTAGTCAAATTACAAAATGAATATACTATATTATAACGTATATAAATAAATTTTATGTTTAACATCGATCAGACTCAATTTAGACCTAAAATATGTGTTTAAACAAGTTTCTATCTAGTATTACCGACTCAATTGAACAAAATCTCATGCACAATTTATTATTATTATTATTATTATTATTATTATTATTATTCTATATATACGATGAATTATTTTCTTCAATATAATTCACAAAAACAAGACAAATATATTGATAGCCATATTTTTTCTTCTTATCAGGTTGGGGCTCTATGATGTATAGCAACATGTGCATATCAAGACAACACAAACTAAATTTTTTAGCCTTACGTATAATCGAAGAGCTATTTTATATATATATATATATATATATATATATATATTATATATATATTGCATGATTGAAGATGTTCAATATGCCAAATTTGAGCTTATTCCAGGAAGCTTCCTATTTCAGCTTCAACTGAATAACCAAAATGTGGTTCAAAAATCAAAATATAATCCTTACAAACAAGATACATTTGGCAATTGTAGGGCTTATCTTATTTGGGTACGTAATTTGTTTTGAGAGCTCACAAAATTTATTTTCCATTTTTAAGTTAAATTGTAAATATTTATAAAATAAACCTCATGCAATAATGCTACTACTGTGTGCCATGATATATTGCATGCAATTTGATTAGACTTGAAATATGAATTTTGCACCACAATTAATTGTTTTATTTTAGTTGATAGATATTATGTTAGTTTTGTTTATGTACTTGGATTTTCATGATGTTATTGTTGAACACTTGATAGATATTTTTTCATTAGAGTTAGATTTTTTGAAAATATCGATTAACATTGTACCTATAATTTGTGCCAATGGACTCATCATTCTAATCAATTCTAATTTTTTACCAAAATATTCATGTAAGTATACGAGATTTTCTAGTGCAATAATATATATGCCTCAAACTAACCATGTTGGCTCGTTCAAAAAAAAAAAAAAAAATTCAAAATTTTGTATTTTCAAAACAATTACAATTGAAATCATGAATTAATATGATAAATAACATTATGTCGTATTGACGTGGTGTGATTCTATTGGATGATTAAAGTAGGCAAATTCCATTCTTCAATGATTGAAAAATAATGCTAATTAAATATTTATTATACCGTACCAGTAAAGTACGAAAGTTTTCATAGTCAACAAAACAAAACAAAAAAAAAAATGAACCACTCAAGTCATCTTAAAATTGAGTTCATGAATGCGTAGAAACCTCAAAATTGCCCTTCAGATATTTTTATTAATTTTCATTAAAATTTCACAAAAATTTATGCCAAATTGAAAATATTTTACATTATTTTACCAGCTTCTTAAAATATCTTATACATCAAAATTTAATACAAGCAAATTAAAAACACGAAAAAAGAAAATCCAATTTGAACTGGGCCAAGGAATTATGAATATGTAATTAATGGGCTTTAAATCTGTGTTTTGTAACAAAGGGCTTCTAATTTCATCGGGAAAGCCCAATTATTCAACACCAATAATGGGCCTGGTTTTATTTTCTACTGATTCAACTTGGGCTGAGACCTTTATATATTGTGCTCTAAAACTTCAAACATTGGTTCTTTACTATTGTAAGAAATTTCTTTATGTAATCAAAGTTTTTACAAAGTTATTGAAAAGTGAGTGTGACCAAAATATAACAATGATTATAAAATTGGGTATGGCCATATATTAAAAAAATTAAAATATAAATATATTAATTTTTGTTTTGGGCTCGAGTTTGGCTCGATTAAAAAGCTCGACTCATAAGCTTAAATATGTATTTTTGGGCTCGAGCTCGACTTGATTAAAAAGCTCGATTCGTTATTGAGCTCGAATCGAGTTATATTCGAGCCGATTGAGCCATAATTAAAATATCAAATGTGATTGTGAAAATATTTCGTGGTTAAAATTCATACATCATTGTCTTCTACCTACCCAAGGTTTGACAATCAGAAGCCTATAATTGGAGATAGAGGCTTTGACTCTGGAAAAAAGTGGCTCAAATTCCAACTAAATGTAATAATAAAGAATTGGCAGCCTTACTCTAAACACATTTCATATAGCAATAACTAAAAATTGCTCCAATTATTACATAAAAGTCAAAAGTATTAGAAAATTATATGTAATAAAGTCTATCTATCAGAAATGATAATTTTCACCAACTTAATGTGAAAATCACTCACTTTCAACCATTTTTTATATTTCACATCATCGACTCTATTATTAAATCTAATGTGATATAATATTTTTCATCAGATATTCATAATCATAATCATCTCTACATATGAATTGGAAACTCTTCTATAAATTGTATGATAGTCATAAAAATGGCATAAATTATGCTACTTTAGCAAGTAGATATAATCATGGCAGGTTAATTCATAATGTAACACAGAATATGATATTTTATTAAAAAGACATAATTTATCCCTGTAGTTAGTGTTTTACTGGATCGGGGGTTGCGCTCGGGCTGCTACGAGCTGCCATATTACTATTTTGATAAAATCAAATATTTTCATAGTTTTTACATATTGTACTTCTCGATCTTATAGACTCATAAATTATTAAGTAATTCTAATTTTTTGAGGGCAAACCAGATAATCCTCATTTAGCGGATTAAAATGGTATTTATAACAAACTCGGTTGGGCCATGGGCTCGTCTTATTTGGCCGTCAGCTCGAATCCTATTGTGTGGTTCACGATCTTAACGTATTAACATTGCTCTTATATAAACTATTTTATTAAATTACGAGAATACTTTATTGACAAAAGGGGGACCCATTATGTATATATATAAGAATTTGGAAAATGTAAATTGAAATTTCCAAAAAAAAATAAAATAAATTGAAGTACCTAACCATGTTTGTAACAACTCCAATATATAAGATTTGTAGTCCTCCTCCACCTACCCACACAAATACAAGCCAAAGCTGACTTTTCAATTTTCATCAACTCCCATTCCTACACATTCATAGTTGCAGAATAAGAAAAGCAAAGAAGAAGAAAAATGGTGGGTACGGGTCGCCCGCAGTTCGTGCTATTCGGGTCATCCATCGTTCAAATGTCTTACAACGTCGGAGGATGGGGTGCTATTTTTGCTGACCTTTACGCTCGCAAGGTACAATCTTTTTAAGCTTTATTATCATATGTTGTTCACTTTTTCTAGCTCTTGTTTTTCCTTCTGTTGATAAGGATTTGGGGGATCATTTCTGGTTCTGGGCTTTTTTTCTTCTTTAAATTATGATCGAATTTAAGTCATATGTTGGGTTTTAGTGTTGAGGTTAAGAAGATTTAGGGATTTTTGTGCTAGTTTGCTTGTGGGACTCAATCATGTGTTTGAAGAAATGTATGAAATGTTTTTTGTGGAACTTGTTGAGGAATAGTAATTGATTGATTATAGTTTTAATGCCTGTGATCAATCATAGATTAGAATCTGAGGTATTATTTGGAGATGTTTAGTTAAACTGGAGAAAATAATTGTTCTATAATGCAAAAATGGCTTTAGTAGTGGTGATAAAGATAACACATTTTAGTCACTTTACAGGTTCATTTAGTTCAACTGCTGTGCATTAAAGATTCAGATTTGTACTTAAAGATGGTATTTGTTGATGTTGGTGGGAAATTCTGAATCGACGAATTATTTATGATAGTCTTCGTGATTGCATTTTGTGATAAAACACAACTATAGTTTAAATCCTGTGACAGTTTATAGAAATGGGATCAACAAGTGTTACAATTTCTGTTATCCGAAATTGGGATTTGGAGCCTCTCTATAGGTTCATTTGATTTATGCTTCTCCTTCTATAGAGTTAAAGTTCTCACTTAATGAAACTAATATAAAAAAAAAAAGTCGAATTTTTTCCTCTAGAATTTTCATATAAATTCACTTTAGATAATCATTTGTTTCGTTGAAGGCTGATGTGATACTTCGAGGATACTCTGGTTGGAACACGAGGATGGCTCTTCAAGTATTGGATAAGGTTTTTCCTAAGGTATATATATACATTAGTTTCTATATCTAGTTAACAATATACTTCTTGCTAATAGGCCAATATTGATTCACATTTAAAGCATATAAATTTCTCGTTTTTGGTGGATTTTTAGGATGCAGCTATTCAACCCGCAATGGTTATTGTATATTTCGGTGGAAATGATGCAACGAACCCTCACCATACTGGCCTCGGTGCTCATGTGCCTCTTCCCGAGTTTGTCGAGAACATGAAAAAGATTATTTCTCATATCAAGGTTCGTCCCACATTATTTCCGTTGTGATTACTTGCATAAACTACAATCTAAATCCTCTTCAATATGCACATGTGTGACAAGTATATTGAATAAGTGAAATTGCTAGGCACCGTTGTTAGACTCGGACCGGACCGGCCGGTTCGACCGGTTTAACCACGAACCGGCCATGTATCCGGTTCGGTTGTGCACATCACACGGTCAGCAATTGACCCAAGTCTAACCGGTCGGGTCTAGGCCTCTAGAGCTGCTTTGTTTTTATCTTATGTAATGGTGAAACATTTATTTTGACAATATTTATTGTCGATTTATCAGAGTCTTTCAGACAAGACACGGATAATATGTCTGAGTTCTCCTCCCGTGAACGAAGTCAGAATTCGTGAAATTTTTGGGTAATTTCTACTTAAAAATTTCATTTTTAATTCGTTTCGTTTATCAAAGTGATATAATCTCACCAAATATTCAAAATTTCCCTCGAAACCAGGAGCGCCCTTGATGATCAAGCCCGAACAAACGAAGGCTGCCGAATATATTCAGAAGCTTTAGTAGAATTGTGCCGAGAAATGGATGTTGAGGCCATTAATCTTTGGACTGCCATTCAACAAAGAGACGATTGGGCTAATACTTGCTTTATGTAAGTGTTTGTTTCGCAATATTTTTCGTATAAATCATGAAAAAACGTCGTTTTTTTTTTTTAGTTTTTTTATCGGGTTCCTTTTGTGCAGAGATGGGATCCATTTGTCTGCAGAAGGGAGCAAAATTGTAGTAAAGGAGATATTAAAGGTCCTCAAGAACGTCGATTGGGAACCAAATCTATACTGGTTAACAATGGAAGCTGAATTTCCCGAGGATTCGCCTTATTATGTCGTTGGCCCTGATGGTAAAACGACTCTGAATGTGACCAGTCATGTTTGCACTTGGCAAAAGGAATGGGTCAATATTTAGCGTCTAAGCGTAAAAACTGTGAGGATTTCGATGAGTAATTCATCGTTTTCGATTGAAGTTCATGTTGTTCTTGTGCCCAGATCATTGTTTGTTCTGGTGATGATGATGATCTTATTGTGCTCTGTTTCTGTACTTGACTGTTGATTTCACTTGGGAATTGTTATCTATTATTTGATGAGAAACAGAGCCTCATCGTTTCGAATTTAGTATCACTTTTATTTCGATTTTTGGAAATGACGGTTTTTGTATTATCGTAAGCTCGTATAATTAATTATACACGGTGATATCATCATTTCATTTTACAAGATTAACAGAGAACATGCATTTAGTTCAAATCTACAGAGAACACATAACAGAGACAATTGCTGAAATTTCTTTTTTTTTTCTCTGCATATATTACATCAAGGATATAAATATCAAATTCTCAAATCCAATATATCACATGCAAATACAACTTTACAACTGATACAACACCAGATGGAAAACAAGAGAGTGTCCATACAAATCGCGACTAAGACAACGTGATTGGTTCTTGAATGATCTTACCCTTTTCTTCGGCCAATGAACATCAAAAAGGAACAAAAAAAAAAAAAAACCACTCTAAAATAAAATAACGAACGAATAAAATCCCGCAGATTCAAGTTTCATAGCCATTCACAGTAACATACTATGTCGAAAGTTGGAACCTTCCACTAATCTTTTTCCTTCTCCATCCCTAGAAGTTACACCAAACGACATTTCTAAGCTTCGGTTCATTCACAAACGAGAGTAAAAACAACAACAAATAATTAAGGGTGTGTTTGGATTGAGTGATTTGAATTTGGAGAGGGGATTTGGAGGAAGGATTTGAAATGACACCTAAAATGGAGTCATTTGAAATCCACTGGAGAAAATAGCTCAAAGTGAATGTCGAGTGATTTGAAATCCATTAGAACTTGGATACATCCAAACGAACTTCAAATCCTGGATTTGTTGACGAATTTCAAATCTTTTAATCCAGACACACCCTGAAGGTTGAGAAGACTTACAAATGCTGCATAATATACAAAAGTGAGCCCTGCTAGAATGATGAATCCAATTTGAAACACGTTATACCTGCAACAGTAAAGGCATTTATAGTACCACAATATTTTAAACGCAAAAAGATATATATCGAGTAGAAGAGTATAGTAAATGGTAACTGACTTGTACAAATATTTGATCCCTCGAAGAGATTGAAGGGTGTGGCCAAATATTTCTTGGGCTGCAGTAGCTTGGGCGTAATATGCAAATGCTGTGGCGCAAAACTGAATCACACTGAATCATAGCATTGAAAATAAGGACTTCAAAAGTTTGTCGCGAGCCGGATTTATAAGATGGGAATGTTGTTAAAGCCATCAAACTACTTAATAAATAATAGAAAAAATAATTGTATTAAAAAGTATATAGTTTCCTAATTCACTGAATAATCTTCACTAGGGGTGGCAATTGGGTTGATTGGGTCGGGTCTGGATTGGGTCCATCTACGTTTGGCTTAAAGTGGGTTGGGTCCAATGTCAAAAAATATGCATTATAGTTGGACCCAACAAGGACCCAAAATGGACCCGAGATTGAAGTGATAAAATAGAGAGAATAAATTAAGGGTTGAGATGGAAATAAAATATTATTGAGTAAAAGTGTAAATAGGTTGGACCCAATTTAGACCCAAATTGGGCCCAATTTTAAACCTGAATGGACCCAATTATTATTAATAGCCAAACCAATTGGAACTACAATTCTAAAACGTTAGGACCCAACAACCCATTGGAAACCTAGTTAGGTTTGGGTCCAAATATATTTATGGACCCAAATTGCCACCTCTAAATTCTTCACCAAACTCGATAGGTAACTTTTATGGCCATGTTCCTTTACAATATTTTCTACAAAAAAGTCCCAAAATTCAAGAGAATCACCTGATAGAGCAGAGAAGAATGAGTCCCACATTAAACAGAAATGAGTTCATCAGTGTAGCCCCCCATCTGAAAACAAAACAAAGACCCTATGTTAGGGAATAACCAACAAATGGCAAAAACTAAAGAAAATCACAAGTACGAAACAAAAAACACATACTTCATAGGATGGATTGTAATAAAAACCAATTTCAGGCCAACCATCATTGCCCCAGCAATCACAGCAATCAGAAGATAGAAGCAGAAAAATGCGAAAGCTACAGTTCCCAGAAGGCCTAAAATCAAAAGAAACCAATATCGTTTCAAAATAATGCATAATTTGAAAATGGACACAAAAACAAAAACAAGCAAAAGATTCTAAGTTACCCCAAACGTCATCCAATTTGATGAAAACCTCGTTGAGAAATGGAGAAAGAGGAGGGTCAATCAGCAAATATATCACTATATGTGCAACCCAGGCCACTGAAACAATCAACCTGTTCACAGTAATTAATTTGTTTACTGTACAATAATCATCAATACAAAACCAAATGAGTGTTACAGCAGTGCTTACCCTATAACTCCGAGTACAAATTTTGCAAGGTAGCCAAGAACAGTCATAGCCCAAGTTGCCTCAGCCTGAATATATTAATAAGGTAAGATAAGAATGTCATTAGGTTTAATTTTTATTTTATTTTATTTTCATTTTTTTGCATTTCTTATATTATTTTTGTAAGAACTAAATGAATTAGATATTCATTTTTTTCGTATATCACCTTTTCACCTTGAGGATACATCTCCTCCAGAGCCTTCACGTCTTCTTCCAGAAGAAGTAGCTCCTGCAAGTCACAAAAACTTGTATGTAATTGCATTAAACAAATCATATCAGCATAGTTACTCTCAAATGAAGATAACTTTGGAAAATAAAAGTCAGATTTAGTTACTATAAAAAGACTGTTTAACCAATTCAATATACGATCTCGATGGATCAGCTTTGTGCATTTGATATCGCAACCCGCCAATAAAGGTCATACATAGTAATAGTTCAGTTGTCAACAAAAGTCTATCAACCAAGTGTATCAAATCTGTAAGGTCAACTGTAAGAATACTCCACCCCATGAATTAAAACGTCTCATTTAGCATGCAAAAAGATTAATTGAAAGAAAAGGAAGATAGTGAGTCAGCGTAAGTTTTCAATGGATTGGGTCCTAATATTTTAAAATTATAGTTCCAATTGGGTTGATTTTTAATAATATATGGGTCCAACTGGGTTTATATTGCGCCCAATCTGGGTCCAATTTGGGTCCAAATATTTTAAAATTATAGTTCCATCTCAACCCCTTGCACTTAGAAGTTAAAAGTTAGAACCCTAATTTTCTAAACTTATTTACAATATTTTATATTCTAAATTTGGGTCCTTGTTGGGTTCATGATTGGGTCCTTATTGGGTTCATGATTGGGTCCTTATTGGGTCAAATAATAATGCATGTGTTTTGTCATTGGACCCGATTGGACCCAACTCAAATGGATCCAACCAAAACTTGGCCCAATCAACCCAATTGCCACCCCTAATAGTGAAGATAAGAGACAAACCTTCTCTACTGCTTTCACATTTTTTCGCCATTTTCTTCCCTTACTGCCGCTTCTTTCTTCCTGATGAAGTGCATCAGCTGCCTTTTTGAGTTCTCTTGCTTTCTTTCCCAGTTCAGTTGCTTCCTACATGAGATTAGAATTAAGCCTCACAAGTAAATTGTACACATTGGCTGCAATTGCCTGAAGATTAACTTTGTATCCTTATATGTCCACATGGAAACACTTGAACACGAAGAAATATGAGTACCTTTATATACTGTGAACGTGTGATAACAGCCTTCGGACGCCTGATAAACGAAAATATAAGTCCCAGCGGAAGGCAAGCAATGCCAACACCACCAAAAATCTGCACATCAGAGTCAAACTTGAGTACAAAAACATAGAATGAAATTGAAAGAAATGTAATTTACAAGATATATAATCATGAAAAATCTCATGTCACATATCAACAATAGTCGACACATGTAAAAACGTGAGGAAGCATAGAACACTCCCATCAAAGTTGTAAGAGATTTGCAAGGGGGCATACAGTGAAAAGCACAGATCCGACAATTGTGGCGAGAGCAACAACATATTCTGGGAAGGTAGTGCGCATGGTCCAAGTTGTCTCAGACGAAGCATTAGCAGAATAAGCAGAACACTGAAAAATGTGAAAACTAAATTTAGTAAGAATCAGGGAATGAAACTAAAAGGTGACTTAACTGATTAATTATTCTAACCTGTCTAGCTCCACTTCCAATACATTGTTGACCCCTGGAGAAGTCCCATGATGCTGGGAAGGACTCAGTGGACGAGGATAGATGCCTAACAGTGAAATCCACCTTTCCGATAAGCCCTAGGACACGAGAAATAAAAAAATTATAACAAGGGATCAACTGATCTCAACCAGAACTCCCTCAAGATGTACAATAGTAGAAATAAATAAAGGAGCTTACAGTAGAAAAGGCTTAACTGAATTAATATCGTAGAGTTATATACAAACAATCATAGGGATGCCATAGAAAGACCTACACCATGATTCGCAGTAAATCATCCCCCAATAAATACACTTACTCCGCGCTTATAAGCTAAGATTCTAAACTCCTCGTTATCATGACTAAAATGGGAACTGATTCCAAGGCATAAATCATATGCCACATAACATCTCAGTCCAGTCAGAATCAAATTAACTAATTCAATGCACCCTACGGAAGCATATGTGCCGCTACTTAAGCCCGGTAAATTCACCTAAATAACAAGCAATTAACAATGATTTTGCCAAGAACTCACCGTATAAAATCCCGAGAACAAGAGCACAAACAACAGCCGTCACAATCACCCAAATCAACGCGCTTTTCATCCGCTTCCCCACACTCCTATAAACCCCAAACAAAACCAACCAACACAGCCACAACATTTATAAAAAAAGTCAAAACAAACTCAACTAAATAAACATCATAGAAACAAAACAAAAAATGAAAAGTCAGAAATCCGAACTTGTCCTGATCGCCTTCGTAATAAAACATAGCAAATGGAATGACGAAGAAAACAAGCAGCGCATCGACTATGTAAATCGCGAGCCACAAATCCTTCATCGGGAGCGTGAGGTTACACGCTCCATTGTAAATCGCGTGGCGACAGGCCTGCCGGTTCGCCACGTCAGCTGGCAGCATGAGAATAGAAATGGCAGCGATTGAGAGCCCGAAAACGACGACGATTTTGGGGAAATAGGCCTGGTTTTTGTCATCGGGGTGCTGGTAATTGACGAGGAGGTACACGTTGAATAGGAACACCAGCACGCACACGATAATCGCCACGATCACCAGGGCTAAATTGAAATCCCCCATTTCTAGCCGGGAAAAGAAATCAAAATCGAAATAAAAAATGTTGAAATCTTCGAATTCAGGTTATGGATTAGGGGAAGTAGATCTTGCCTTCTTCTTCCCCGGTGACGACGATGAAGATTGAATCAATGAAGAAGAAGATGGGGTTGACGAAGTGAAATTACTGAAATAGCCTTTAGAATTTCAAATGTGGGTTTCAACGTTTAATGCATATTTGTTACGCGAATTAATATTGAAGATTTGAAGTTGTCTAATTAAACTCGAAAAGGAAATGATGTTAAGGGGTATTATTGGAATTGAGAAAGGACTTGGCAACAGCCTGTCCCAACGAGGCTTTTGGACTTTGGGAAAAATCCGACAACATTAGTAAGACTATATACTGTATGTATCCGCCATTCTTTGACCTTAAAATATGAGTTATGTTATGGCCATGTTTGTTATATGTCTCTAATTCAATTTTCAAAATTTTCGGTTATTACCTATTGGCTATTGCCTATCAATTATGAATTTCATATAGTAATCATTTAATTCACTAATAGTTTTCTCTAATCATTTAATTCACTAATAGTTTTCTCATAATTTACAATTATTTTAACATATTATAAATCAACCTCATCAATAATTTGACAATCATTTTTTAAAAACATAAACAAAAAACAGAAACAAGTACATCGTTATACGATGATCGTATATCACCAAATCTCCATTATACATAATTCCTTTTTTTTTTTTTTTTTTTCATATTTTGAACTCAAAAAAATAAACAAACAGTGCCGTAGTGTTATTCAATATTTAACTTCAATTACTAAAAAGAAAAGAAGCAAGTCAAGATCAATCATAGAAGTTTAGCCAATTTCACGGAACAAATCTATAACTTCAGAGTCGATGTACTTCTTGTCCATATACACGATAAGTCAACGTTTTCTAATAATATAAAATTATACTAGTCTGAATAGAACATATAACGCATAAGAGATGTAACTCCTATTTCCTATAGGTCAGTTGGCAATTGAATCCGATTTTCATATCCATAATAGTGCAAAAAAGAAGTAAACTCAACACCTAAACCTCAAATTACAAACTATAATATGTCTATGTATGCACATAGAAATAGGTCTCAGAACTACACAAGAGATACAGTTGTAGACTCATGAAAAGATACTAGCATACCCGTTCAAGGCGCTCTCTATCCTCTTCACTAATGATCTATAACACATGGCTTCACCATTTGCAATCCCAAAAACTGAATATATGAACTAAAATATAGGAGCCTGTTAATATTTGCCACCTGAACTTGAAGATCCTCTTTATTATATGTATAGGAGCAAATGGACGAAAACAACATGTAATTTGCCAGCTGAGATACTTTTCAAACGTTTGGTGCTGTAGTTGAGTTTGGTTCATGAACATACAGGTGGAGCGAATCAAGACTGGAAATAACCAATTGAAAGAAAACAGAAATCAGGGTTGATAAGATCGATAATCTGGTAAATACTATATAAGATAAGTTCGATTAATCGTATTAGCACATTCGGGTTACCTGCAATTTTGAGGAACTCTCCAATGTGTATATTGCTTCAAACTCGGGGGCAAAGACAGAAAATGCTTCCAGTCCTCGAGCAAAATTCTAAGGTCATGAAGTTTACTGTTCAGACCGAAACAACAGTTTGCATGCATCGTACAAACTTGGCTTAGATCTTCACTAGGTTCACAAAACCCTCCGAAATAAGCAGTATCCAAGAATCTCAGTTTTATGCCCATTTCTGTGATGACTGAATCATTCTTAATTCTGTTAAGAACATCTTGATCATGTAATCCAGGGTACGTTTCGCGTGAGGAGTACCAGTACTTGTAAAACTCTATAGATCGGTTATTTGACCTTACAAAGTTGAATCCTCCATTGGGTTTATTTTTTATATCATCAAATTTTCCAGAGAAATGATCACATGCTATCTGAAAGTCGGCATCTGGGAGGAAGTGAGGAAATGGATCTCTGAACCACATAACATCTGCATCCTAGAAATAAGAAACCAAATGATGAGTTTAGAGAGAAATTTCCAAAAATACACGGCAGAAAATGATATGATATAGCACGGAAAAGTAGGGCATGAGTCATTTGAACGGTTGCCTACTTATGATCTCATCAGCAGACAACAATTTTGATGAAGAATAACACCTGATTCACTACCAAAAACGCAGTATGCAATGTTGAAGGCAATAGTTGCGGGAATTGTGATTTTGTAACTAAGTTTTTGAGATACAGAACAATATCCAAAAATCATCAAGTTTCACATATTCAAATTGAAGTTTACAAAGACATTTTAAAGAAGTAATGTGATAAGAAAACAAAACATCAAATATATTAGTAAGCAAAAATGCTAAGAATGAAAGGAGAAGTGGAGAAACCGCCTTACAGTTTTCAATTTTCCAACTTCCAAGACATACCAAAAAGGACTAAGTTGGTTCAACCAAGAGGCTGTACAATGTTGAATAGAAAAAAATTGTGGAAATAATTTTCTTCGCTAAAACAAAAGTTGATACACCGAGGATAATACTCTAGGTTCACTCACCCGCCAGATGAGCCTATATTGATCTCCTTAATCATTCATTAGGTCCACATCCTGCAAATGTTCATCAAGATCCCTTCCTATTGCTGATTAACTAGAACCATGATTATTGTAATCATTCCATACAAACCCAAAATGGAGTCAAAAAATTGTTTCATTGATACTGTTTTTTTAACTTATTGAACTGCAGGTGCACCACTGATCCTTGCCGAGGCTTAGAATAACAGAACTCTTTCTCTAGTTTCCATTAGAAATTTAGAATTTAAAGTATTTAGCGGAACCACCCATGTGAAATCTTAATGTGAGCATTTGAATTTGATATAAATGCAAAAGGCCTTTCACATAAGCATAATCAGCAACGACCAGAGATAATTTGTATTACACATGTAACAGATATGTTTTATCATCTCTAAATCTCAAGATTAATTATATCGATTTGTTCAACCACTTATTAAATCCAGGATACACGACTTTCTAAAACATAGGGTTGTTTTGGCATCAAAAACCAAGTAAATATTATCAAGCGGATCTGTATGCTGCAAGTACCTTACACTTTATGGATCCAGGATACGTGTATGTGTGTGTGTCTGCATCTATGTAGATAGATACTTATGAGAGAGAGAGAGAGTACCGTGAAAACAAAATTGTATCCCATTTCAAGAACAGACAGTAGGAATTCAATTCTTCTCCACATCATCTTCAAGTAGTCTGGGGTCATAAAATAGGCCTCATGTGAAAAGTCCACCCCTTCAGTGACAAGTGCAAAACAATGGGAGTGCACAACCAAGCAACGAGAAAAAGCCTTTTGATCTAAGGAAACAATCACCAAATGGTTCAGTAAACGACGGGTCAGCTCTCCAATTCTAAAGCTCTCAAGAAAGAGATCAACAACTGAGTTAGGAGCTGCCCATGCTTCATTTAGGGTAGTCAAGATCACTGAATTATCTTGCATTGAGGCATCCTTCAAAACTCTTTCAAGACTATACTCCTCACTGTCCTACAACCATTATGAAATAAAAGTGGAAAACAAAGCATGATCAACTATCACATGATAAACCAATACACAATCAAACAAGATGAGTACATAATCAAACAAGATAAGCTTGATTTTACAAAATGTACACAGAGTCACCAAAGGACTATCAAAGCAACTACGAAATGGTAAGTGTGGCATTAAAAGCAAGGTATTCAAGTTTTGATATAAAACATAAGATTTTCTAAGAGAAACAGCTAAATTTTGAAGCATTTCTATGCTTCACTAACTTTCAAGCTCTGGCAATTTCAATTAATCTCTTAAATGCCAACTTGTTTGCTCATGAAATAAGTACTGAAATTCTTAAGAAGGTTCATCGTCATACTTCAGTTTTGATACCAAACATAAATCTGTATGCCAGCACGCGCTAATCAATACAACTCAGTTAAATGAAAAAAATAGTGGATCAATAGAAACGCAGATCCAATTTGATGCCAACGGAAAAAGTAAAGTATATTAATGAAATAATGTTTTGGAATAAATATGACAAAATTAAACTATTTTTTCTTGCAATTCTGAACTAGTCTACAATGTCTTTCCCTTTTTTTTAATCTCATAAATCTTTATAAATAGTATTTGAGGAAAATAAAGTATATGTTGTCTTTATGTCGTGAAAACATAAGCTGATAAGCATAAACAGTCCAATTAATAAACACTACTCTAATCAAAATCTTTCACAATCACCGGAACTGTAAAAAGATCAACAGTATAAATTATTAAAAAATGAACTGATTGAAAATGAAACGACATACATCAGTAGAAAGTTAAAAGGTGCTTTTAATCAATATCCTTCACAATCACCGGAACAAAATTAATAATTAAAAACAAAATGAGTAAATTCAGAGTGAGAAGACAAAAAAGCAGTAGAATCAAAATGAGACTAACCGACGAAATGGAGACACCGTCGTCTTGTACCGTGAGCACGTGAGAATCACGCGGCATTCGAGACTCTGCAGCTCTGTAGAGAATTAAGCAGGAAAGTAGCGCCAACACCGCCAGGAACGCCGCCGCAACAGCCGGTTTCCTGAGGTCGGAGGAGAACTCCGAAGCCGCGTGAATCATCGTCGCGGTAAACGATTTATATCTTCAGATCACAGAGAAATTATGCTGCAGTGAGGATTCGCATCGACATTGGGCCATTTGAGCAATTGCGGAGAGAGATTTAGCAAAGTTCAGTCCTATTTACGCAACTAATGAATAAGCTAGAGATGATAGATTTATTAATATCGTAAATCATATTTAGGGAATACAATTTAATTTCTTTTATAAGATGACATATATAATTATTAAATTTTTATATCATTCAATTAATTACTTATAATATAAATGGTAACTAAAATTTATAATAAAATATGATTTTTTGAGTAATAATAGGATGTGTTTGGTTGGAAGAAATTTTAAATTACTTACTACTTACTAGTTACTAGTATATATTTTTAATTTATTTTTAATTTCTTCCATCTAACATCTTTTTCAAGTTGATAAATTCATCAATCCGAATACAATTTTACATATAATCAACTTTACAATACTCGAGTTCATATTGCCTGTGGTGTGTTATTTTTTAAGTTCGAGATCAAAGAAGTGCTAGATTCAAGGTCAAACTTGCTTTGACTCACCTCCAGGATGGAGCTGCTATAATTGGACCCTGTTTGGATGACACGACAATTCTAATTATCGATTTAAAAAAAAAATCAAATATAATTTTGTTTCGCATTTAAAAAGAAATATTAAAGAAATAATAGTACACAAAATATTCCTTAAAAATAATCTTTAGGTAGCATAAAGCCAAGAAAAGCAAATCAAGCAAAAATATTGTTGAATAAAGAGATTTTAATGAAGATGTTTCTCAATGTGAAACAATTTCATTTCAAAACTATTAAATAAACGGTGAATTACAAAAGTATGGCTCGAGTCGCGAATCTGGGGCTTGACAATTTGAATAAAGATGAAATGCGTGGAAAAAGTTTTTCAACCGGATCTCCTTTTTCTATTTGATTTTTACACTGTATTTCTTTCTCAATATTTATATTGAATACAGAGTCAGTGTATCAAACAAATATAATTCATCGTGATAAGTGAAGTGGTGCTAACGATTTAATAACTATCTTTGTAGGTCTAGAATGTTTTAGTTTATGCTCCTACCTATTATTTGGATATACCAAGAAATATGTACGGTCTAATGAGGCGACTTCAAATTCTTTTTGTAAGCGGCAACAATATTAATGAGGTGCGATGAACGTGGTCAGCGAGTTTAGTACAATCCGAAACAAATATTTTAATTAGTGTTGGTTCAATGTTTCAGTCTCATTGATTTATACGAATATAGGATAATAGAATTCACATTTTCATGATTAAGACAAATCATCTCATGTACTATATTGTAGTCTTAGCACAAAAGATGTTTATTTTATCACCAACTACAAATCAATAATAATAACATATTATATACTTAATTCAAAGTCTTATATGAAACATCACTTCCATTTGAATTATCTATTTAATTATGTAGATTAATGAAAACTCGTAAATAATATTATTATGATGAAAGATTTATATAGAGCTATTTGGCTTGATATTTTTGAATTAATAATTCTTATAACTCTATAAAACCAGTATATTAATATTATATATACTATAAAATTTATATAAAACTATAAGATTTATATTACAGATGATGCAAGATTCACGTAGAGTTATTTGACCTGATATTAATAATTCATTTACATAGAGTTATAAGACTTAATTAAAAGATTTATAATATTAAAGTTATAAAACTTAATCTAATCAATAAAGTAAGCACTAATTATAAATAAACAAAAAAATAATTCATAATAAATCTAAATTAAGAAATATAATAAATTATAAATTAATAGAAGCACTAGAAAAATAAGGAAATAAAATATTGCAACAAAACCTAACATGGTGGGTTTTCTTAAAACAATATTAACAAATTTGATTTATTTGACCAACAAACATCTTCAACGCCAAAATCTAATCTATAATCCAATCCAACAGCCTCTCTGCACAAGACATAATCACCATTCCCCAATAATCCCTCGATCCAAGTCGGAGTTTCAACCCTGTTCAGGAATTTCCTATTAAATTTCTATGCAATGGAGCAGCCATCGGGTACAGGAGAATTTTCCGGTGACGCTTCTGGATCTACGGCGTGGGAAAGCCCCCAGGAATCTCCGCCGCTGCCATTTCCCAACAGGTTCCCGGAATATCGCCGTAACTCTTTTCGCGAAGACCGTTTTGCTGCCATGAATAATGGCGGTTCACCGGCGACCGGAGACGAGTCTAGGTCTTGCTTTGTTAGTGCGATCACGTTCTCGTTTTTCGGTATATTTCTTCGAGAGCTAGTGTATTTCTTTTGATAAACAACATATTAGTCACCATTTTGTATTGCATTTTTATTTAAGGAAATATATATTTTATAGTTTATACACATGCCGACCCGTTCATATGTTAAGTGCCATACTGCCATAGCATATAGGAGATTGTAACATGGTTTGTAATTGGAGATCCAGAGGGTTAGTCTGGTGTGTTATATGAATTTTGTAAATGCTTACATGCATGTAGAGGAGCTGTTATGGTTTCATATACAAGGCATGAGACTTGGATTTTGTATCTGTGTTATAGTTTAACGATGTTGATTACATGGTTTTGGGCTCATGAATCTATCACTAGCTTCTGGGATTGAGTTATCTCAAAGTTATACTAATTGGTTTCATGCACGGTTTCTTTTAGTTGCAATCATATAGCATTGTTGTGCAGTAGTGCAATGTTCACTCGGCTATATTGAGGTAGCACAAAGCTAGCCCGCATAGGACGCGGATAATGACTGAGCAGCCATAGATATATTAGCACAAATCGAAGCCTTAACAGTGACCAGCATTCTGAGCTTCATTATGATCCTAATTAAGGTCACTTAGTTATTATGAAATACCAGTGTCAGGGTTATTGGGATACATCCTGATTGCCATGTAAAGGACTTGGATCCCGTATCTGTCTTTTTGGGTCTCATTTCAGGTTTCTGATGTGGGGTTTATGTGGTATAAGACTCTCCACACCAACCACTACCATTTGAGGAAGAGCTCTATCATAGTCATATTAAGTATATGTTGCACCGAAAGAAGAAAGGAGCAAATAAGATTACCTAAAGGAAGCTGTAGAAGTTGTGAAGGAAATTGGTAGTTTACTCATGAACTGTGAATTTAAGCGCTGGAAAAAACTTGGAGGGAATGAAATTTCTGGAATATTGACTTTTTATAGGATTTATGGAATTTTTATTTTTCATAGCTAATGAACGTAGGCAAGTATTAACTTTTGGTTCTAAAGTACATATGGAGTTTAGATCTATTGGATCTTTAATGACCGAGTAAAAACTTGGAGATGTCTTGTAGCTGAATTCCATAATACTTTTACCTTCAGTTTACTTTACTGACCTATGTCAGTGCTCTGTATAGCTTTGTTTACGGAAAGCAGTAAATAAGGTTGTAGAACATTTGGTAATGAATTATCGACTTGTGATTTCAGTGGCCATGACTCTGACATTTGGGGTGTATGCATCTGAAACTCTGCTGCTTGGACCTAATTCATCAATATTGATAAAACCCAACCGTCTACTTGTGGAGTCTATAAAGGTATATTGACATTCATACACTTTTTTATGCATCTGAAACTCTACAGGTAACCAGCCTTTGCAGCTGTATTCTCATTTTTTGTTCTAATTTAATTACAGCTTGTATCAGGTGGTAGAACTCGATGGACATAAAGGATCGATGTTGTACGGATTATATAAAGATCCACCCCTTGATGATGTGACTACATGGTCTGAGACGCACAAAATCAGCCTTCCTCCCAGTACTCACAAGGTGAGTGTAGTACAGAGTGTTCTTAAATTTTACATGAATTTCAATCTGTTTCTGATAAGCACATATGTTTTTTAGTTTTGAATCAGGACGATGGTGAGTGATTCTTTATCTTTTGCAGGAATGGATATACTATTTCAATAAAGGATCTCAAATAAACATATCTTATGTTGTGAACTCGCTAAGTACATCCTCTCTCATTCTTGTGATTGCGCAAGGTAAATCCCAGTTTCTTAATCACCACTTCATTTTTTGATCCGACTCTTTATGGACCTTAGGTCTGAAACATTTACTAAATTGATGCTTCATGGACCTTAGATCTGAATTAGTTCTGTTCTTCTAATTGTTCATTTATATAAATTTCCAGGTGTATTACTTGCAAACTTAAGACCATATATGCTACATCTACGTTACTAATACTGCAACTGCGCATGGATGCATTTATAGTGGTTAAAGTTCAGCAAGTATTTTGCTGTGTTTACTATAGTGTGACCAGCGATACCTATATTCATAATAATGACTGCTTTCATGGTTCCTTATGTTGCTCGCTTTCACCTCTTATTGAAACTTGAACTTCCGTCTAGGTGTTGCCAAATGTTACACCTCGTGGGCACCAAATATGAGTGTGTTAGATTTTTGCGCGTGTTTCTTAATTATTATTTTTAAATCTTAGAGGAGATCAGCTATGGTCTATTACCCCCAAAAATAGACAATAACTCCAAGTTTCTGAAATCTTGTATACCATGGTAGGTCTTGTAACAGTCATGTACATGCATTTCATGTTGTGTAATATTGTTTCCATGTAATGTGGCATAAGCTTATCCCCCTTACGCTGACAGGGAATGAAGATCTATCTCATTGGCTTTTAGATCCATCATCCCCTCACGGAACTTCGTCATGGAATCTCATTGATGGTATGGTAAAACATGAACTTTTGTATTCTTTCTTTTTTTGTATCATAACTTAATAAGTTGGTTATCTACAGGAAATGGCTCAATTCAGCACGATGTATCTAAATCATCTTCCTACTACATTGCAGTGGGTAACTTGAACTCTGAAGTTGTTGAGGCAAGTGATCCATAACATTTTTCTTGAATTATTTTCACTTCCAGTCTAGTGCATGCCTAGTTTACTTTTAAGGATTATGTTTTTGCAAAATTGCCATTCTTGATATCTTGTTACTCTTTGCATGGGTTTCTCATCGTTGATATGTTAAACAGGCACATCTGAATATCGAAATTGAGGCTTCCCTTTACAACACTACAGATGCACACTACAAGTGTGCACCTGTACAGGGCAAATGTACTTTCCAACTGTCTTTGAGTGGAAGTGCCGCTGTTCTTACCTCTCCTGGTCGTAAGACTGTGAGTTCTTTATTTGTGATGTATATATATATATATATTGGCTTATTCTTTTTTACGAAACAAATTGGTATATTAATTTGCACCACAATAGAAATATTTACTCTCTCCTGTGAGTGGTAAACCCAATTTACTGGTTTGTCTTGACTGTAACGACTTAACTCCTAGAAAATAATGCTAAGAGAAATGAAGACTTGAAGCAGAAATAGGTAAATAGTAGTTGCAATCCCCTCAAACATCACTGCATAAGGCACAACGATTAAAAGCAGCTGTAACCATAGCTGTCAGTGAAGATTTAATATTATAAACAATGTTCCACTATAACAACAGAGCGTTAGGCAGTATGTTTGCTTGTTTACTTCATTGTTCGCTATGGGGGTTATGACGGTGCGTGTGTGTATGTGAAAAAATATACCTTCCAAATTCTTTATGGGTGTGTTTGGATCGAGTGATTTGGATTTGGGGAGGGGATTTGGAGGAAGGATATCAAATGACACCTAAAATGGAGTCATTTGAAATCCACCGTAGTTGTGGAGAAAATAGTTCAAAACGAATGACAAGGAATTTGAAATCCATGAAAACTTGGATACATCCAAACGAACTTAAATGGATTTGTCGACGAATTTGAAATCCATAGATTTCAAATCCTTCAATCCAAACGCATCCTATTAGAATACAGCATTCACTTCTAAATTCCTAACTAATGTTGAGTGAGATATCTTAAAATATAAATCAAAGGGCATTTCTTTCATTGATGTTGTAATTGCATAGGTATGAATAAAAGACAAGTCTGTAGTATCTGTGTCCGTGTTTTCAGATTGGACAATTTATGCCATATGTCCTTTTGGATTAAGCGTCAGTGTGATAGGGGCTGGTAACCAAATTTCAAGTTGTTAAGCGTCAAGTTGTTAATTTTCTTTAGTATGCATCTATATCAATGTCACGTGACTTCTTAGAAATCAACAGAATTCATCTCCTTCTCTATCTTCTGTAGGGTGTAGTTGGCGTTGACTGGCGTGTTGAACTTTCATATGGGCCTCGGTGGATTACATACTTGGTTGGCATAGGTATATATTATCTATAGAACTTAAAAACAAATCAAGTTCTCTCAAATATATATGTAATTTTATGAAATACTTTCACAGGTGGAATGACTGTTCTTCTGCTACTCATTAATTACTTTTCCAACCATTTCCGACGCACTGAGCAAGACACAAGAAGAGATATTGGATCTGAGAGGAATCCTTTGCTTGCACACAAAGATGACAATCTCTCTAGTCAGGGTTCATCATATGTATCAGGGGATGAAGAGCATGTTGAAGGGGCACAGGATGGGAGGCCAATTAGAGATGACGGGCGTCTTTGTGCGATTTGCTTCGATGCTCCTAAAGATTGTTTTTTCCTTCCATGTGGACATTGTGTGGCTTGTTTTGGATGTGCCACAAGGTAGACTCTATCAATCCCCATATTTTTAACATGTTATGTTTTTAATGCTACATACCTTAAAAGTTAAAACTAAGATTATGAGTAAGGAAGGTGACTAGATAAACTTTTTTCTCAGTTCAAAGTATATGGGACTTACCCTGCAGTAAACATGAGTAGGGCTGGCAAAATGGGTCCAGAACCATGGTTCCAACCCAATTAAACTAGTTTGGGTTGGGTTGGTTCCTAAGAAAATTTATTTGGTTCCTAATTGGTTCCATCTTGGTGGTTCCATCTTGGTTCCAAGATGGATCCAACTAATTTCAAGTAAGGCCCAAATTGCTTGCCAATAATCTAAATTATAAAGAACAAAATGCAAGGTATTGAGTTGGGTTGTGCTTGGTTCCCTCTCGGGTTGACTTTGATCCCCTTTCGGGTTGAGTTTGGTTCCACCTTAGAACCATTTAAGAATCTAACCCATTTAAGAACCAACCCATTGGAACCAACCCAAACCCAACCCGAACCGCCCGTGTGCCACCCCTAAATTTGAGTTATGTATAATATGAGCTTAACTTTGCAGGATAGTGGAAGGTTCTGGAACTTGCCCTATTTGTCGTCGACATACGAAAAAAGTGAGAAAGATATATACAGTTTGAGAAAGGACATAAATTTTTCTTGCATTGTTACTAGTTGGGTGGTATTTCTTGCCATTAACTCCCTTTCACCGAGCAGCAAATTTTGGGATTCATTGGATAAGGCATCAGAGTTTCTGAACGTAGAATGTGCAAAAAGAAATTTCTTCATAATTGCCTTGTGCATTTTCGTGGTACATTTTACTATAGATTGGCAATACAAATGTGAGAAAATGTTTATAAATGAACCAAATTGTCGTTGCTCGTCATCAAGCATATATAGAACAAATGTTTTGATCCAATTTTTATAATTGTAATTGATCCTGATGTAAATATGCTGAAACATCTTAAATGTTCGAGTTATTTTTTACATTGGTTGTATTTGAGGAACAAAAAATGTTGTTTCGTATTCTTGTCACCTAGCAATAATGTGGGTTCAGATGCCATTTTCTCTCTTAAAGTAGTTGTTTTGTTGCTTTCTTTGTTGAAAATAGACATGACTCGTTTATGTCATGTTTAACGATTTATAATCACGTCTTTTGATGTATACTTGTTTTGTCTTAAACGTCGTTTATATATATATATATATATCTCTTCTCGTCTCTGGTTTATATAACGTTAAAATAGTTATAGTACAATTCTTGAATATGAATGAGCTTTGTCTAGTCTGTAATATTCTTTGTGTTTCAACATCACATATTTTGGGATTCTTAATGCTCTGTTTCCAATAGCTGTGAGCATAAGTTCATTTTCTCCTCTCATTTCCAGTAGCTGTCTGTGAGCATAAGCATAAATGTCAACTTCCATTATACTGTATATTTTGATTGGTAAGCATGAATAATCAAAGGTCTATTTTTACTCATAAAAGTCACTATTATGGACATATCATTGAATACACAAAATTGATTTGCCATCAAATAAATTGATGGCTGTCTTTTTCGTCCTTTTTCTTTCATGGCTTAAATTACAAGGTAGTTTTAATTCAAATGAACTCTTTTATGTTCCTCCCTTATTAGATAAAAAAATTCAAGTAGTAGCCTTATTAATCAAATGGGAAGGACTATTGTTTGGCAACGATCGGGTATAATTCGGGTCCGGGTACGGTCAGACCTCACGAGTAACTTTTAGGTACTATTTGGGTATTTTCGATTGTGGATAAAGATTGTATCAAAACCCACACCCGAATGACCTAATACTATTGGGTTCGGGTCAGGTAAGATCCCACGAGTAATTTTTAGATATTATTCGGTTATGGGTATTTTCGAAGGTAAATATTGTATTCATACCAGACTCGAATGACCTAATATCATCAATTTGGGTCGCGTCAGACCCTATGGGTTGGATTGGTCGGGTAACATTTAAATTAAACGGGTTTGAGTTTATCTGGGAATCGAGTATGTGTACATGTTTATAAACTTTTTTTGTATTTGTATTTGTAATTGAATTTTAAAGAGTTTAATATTTCAAGTGTTGTACAAAATTAACCCCGCATGAGTTATTCTATTTGTAACTATTCTCAATTATTTTAACAAGAAAGCTCCTAATAACGAGTCATATATATATTTACGGGGCCAATAGTTTGATCAATCTAGTATAACTTAAAACATGAATTCATAACGCATAAATACTTTTTAGATTTGTGTTTGATTAAATTTATATAAAATCTTATAAGATGTAAAAAAATTCTAAGTTGAATTAATTTTCTAAAAACAACATATACAATTCAAATATCTTATTTTTTAATTTTATAAATTATATTTTATATAAAATTACTGAACAAATTTATAGAAATTACAAGGTCTTAAACATATTATAGTTTTTTTTTTAATAAATTTAACAAAACACCCGGGGTGATTCTATCCTGGACCGGGATCGTTGGTCCCGGTCCAGTTTTAACCACATATTTACATTTTGGGGTGGGGTGGTGGATAAAACCACCCACCCCATGCAAAATTTGTGGCGTATCTTGGCCGGGACCAACAGTCCCGGACCAAGATAGATTTTTCCCAAAACACCTCACTTAAATCATTGTGTCGACTGTCGACTAAAATTGACACCTAGGAGGTGGATATTATTAAATAAAATTATATCTTAAAAGTCCAATAAAAATTTCAGTGGATATCTTTTGACCAAGTTCATTCAATCTTAAATATAGTTTAAGTTAAAATAGTGTAAGTCATCCGGTGAGATCATTAGATCATAAACAATGTACTTGTGGATGCTATTTCTCCATGTTAGTAGTTTGACCTTATTATTTCAAATCATTCCAAAAAAAAATACACAAAACCCAATTGAAAATCAACACTCGGAATAATATAAAACCAAAACCCGGTTAACAATATTATTGATAATAAAAATATATACAAAATTACAAGAGGTGACCATTAATATAAATAAACTAAACCAGTTAAATATAAATACAAGAAAACTTAACACATAGAGAAAAATTATATACAAAAATAATTGAAAAATCATGTACCCTTGTTTGTTTCTGTCTTCAAATTTCATTTTCAAGTTTTTAAATCACAAAATTCAAAATAAACTTAAAGCAGTTCACACATTTACCAATCAAATCATTTAATTTTCTATTTCATACTTTACAATTTTTTATCCATACTTTTATATTTTTTTATTCACATAATCATCATATACACCACTAACACAATTATTCTGCACATCATCCATCAAACTATTTTTAAAAACATAAACAAACACCTGCCATTCTCACACGAAAATTTCCATAATGCCCAATTCCCAAAAAGAGTTTCGAAATTTCATCTTAAAAACATAAACTAACAAAGCCTTTGTTCTAACAATAAGTCAATAATCACCTCAATACTCTATAAAAAGCCATTTATCATCATTTTCTCCTCACATTTACCACCCAAAAACCAATAGCCATGTCAAAACAAACATACAGAATTTGCTGCTGTTTTTTCAGAAAATTCAAACACAAAGAGCCAGAAATACCATCTGAGATCAAATCTCTATTCGAAAATTACTCCGAAAACGAAGCTATGAACATTCACCATTTTCACAGGTTCTTGAGGGAGGTTCAAGGTGACGATAACATCACCCTAGATAGCACAGAGACTCTAATGGATTCAATCATTCATCAACACAAACACATACACATTTTTCACCACAAAAATCTCCATATTCACCAGTTTTTTCGGTACCTTTTGAGTGACTTTAACACTCCCCTGCCTCATCCTCCATTGGTGCACCAAAACATGAATGCCCCTTTGTCACATTACTTTGTGTACACTGGTCATAATTCATATCTAACTGGAAACCAAATCAGTAGTGATTGCAGCGAAAAACCGATAATCGAGGCTTTAAAACGAGGCGTGAGAGTCGTTGAATTGGATATGTGGCCAAACGGGACGAAAGATAATGTCGATATTGTGCATGGAGGGTAAAAAAAACAGATTGAATAATTTTTGGTTCAAGTTTAGTTTAAAGTTTGATTTTTTTTTTTTGGTAATTTTTGGTCCAAGTTTAGTTTAAAGTTTGATTTTTTTGGTCCAAGTTTAGTTTAAAGTTTGATTTTTTGGTAATTTTTGGTCCAAGTTTAGTTTAAAGTTTGATTTTTTTGGTAATTTTTGGTCCAAGTTTAGTTTAAAGTTTGATTTTTTTGGTTTTTTTGGTTCAAGTTTAGTTTAAAGTTTGATTTTTTTGGTAATTTTCTCGTGTTCGTTTTTGTTATATAAACAGGACATTAACGACCCCGGTTGGGCTCGAGAAATGCTTGAAAGCTATAAAGGAAAACGCGTTTATTGCATCAGAGTATCCTGTTATTATAACACTTGAAGATCATCTTACCCCAGATCTTCAGGCTAAAGTAGCACAAGTATATACTGTTATTCATCCTGTTATCTTAAATTTTTCGGGAAAATTACTAAAAATCCCTTAAAATATACTTTTTTTTTTTTAATCCGAAAGTATTTTATGACTATTTATTTTTAAGGGATTTTAGTAATTTTTCGGGAAAATTACTAAAAATCCCTTAAAATATACTTTTTTTTTAATCCTAAAGTATTTAATGACTATTTATCCAAAAGGGATTTTAGAAATTTTTCCTAATATCTGATAATTTTATTTTTGAATTCATTAAAATTCACACATTTTTCAGATGGTGTCCAAAACATTTGGAGACATACTGATAAAATCATCATCAGAAAGCTTGCAAGATTTTCCTTCTCCAGAATCATTAAAGCGACGTATTGTCATATCGACAAAACACCCAAAAACGTATCGAGAAACGAAGCATTTTAAAGACGAAAACGACACTATAAAAGTGCATAAATCATCAGAAGAAGTTGTGTGGGGTGAAGAAATACCAAATTTTATATCGAAAATCGAATCTTCTAAGGATAACGAGTTTCAACACGAGGATGATCATCACATTTTAGAGCAAAATGCGCCGCCGGAATACAAACATTTGATCGCGATTCGTGCTGAGAAAATGAAAGACGGGATCAAAGCATGGCTAAGTGTTGGCTCCAAAAACGCTCATCGTGTTAGCTTGAACGAAGAAAAGCTCGAAAAAGCCGTTTTAACTCATGGAACGGATATTGTTAGGTGAGTACAAACTTATAATAATGTTACTCTTTTTAATTCAGTACGAGGGTTTTCTAAATCAAGTCGAGACTGACCTGTATGGCTCATAGAATGATTATAGACTGCACTGGTGTTCATTGACCTACTTATGTACTTTTCACTAGAATCAAGTTTAAACGCAGTTCAAGCTGTTTGTTAGGGTCATATTCGAGTTATTTTCAGCTCGGTTTATGATATGCGTGAGATCGTACTATTAGATCTATTTCAAGTCGTTAGATCTAAATATAGTTCAAGATGTTTGTTAGGGTCATATTCGAGTTATCTTTAGTTCCGTTTATGATATATGTGAGATCGTACTATTACATCTATTTGAAGTCGTAAGATGCAGAATCTGTATTCTCTATATCTCTCTTTATGTTTATAATTGGTTCTATTTATAGGAGCGACATGCTATGCTATACAGATGGTAGATTGATGCCAAATTGTACGGATTATCTATATATTTGACCCAACTCTCAAATAACACGCGGGTTTAGTAGTATTTTGCAAATATATACTTCTTATTCAGGGACTTTTGTGTAAATATAGATAACTTCTCGGGTTGGGTTGTATTAGTATGTAACGTTTCACGAGATATATTTCTACACATAGTAACTTAGAATTTTGTTCTAATTTATGGATTTTACATAGATTCAATCAGAGGAACTTGATGAGAGTATATCCAAAATCCACAAGGATAGACTCGTCGAATTTCAATCCTGTAATCGGGTGGATACATGGAGCTCAAATGGTCGCGTTTAACATGCAGGTTGATTTTTTTTTATTATCACATATTGACTAATAAAATCTTATTGTTACTACTGAAAAATTCTTTGATTTTTTTCCTATTAGTTTCATTTTTCGGGATATTCATGAAATATATCTGAGATTACAATAATATTATTTACGAGGTTAAATATTTTCTAGAGTCATGGGAGGCCTCTTTGGTTGATGCAAGGTATGTTCAGAGCAAATGGTGGATGTGGTTATGTGAAAAAACCCGATTTTCTACTTCAAGTTGGCCCCAATAACGAGGTTTTCGATCCTAAACGAAGTTTATTTGTGAAAAAAACTCTTAAGGTAGGTGAAATCTTGTGAATATTTCATCAATTTTTGTGTTTATTATCTTCATTTCTTTGAGTACAACTCATTGGTTTATGTAATAAACCTTTATGTTTTAGGTGAAAATATACATGGGAGAAGGTTGGAACAAGGATTTTCGTCGTACGCATTTCGATTTCTATTCCCCTCCGGATTTCTACGTCAAGGTAAATTCGAAGGGTGGGCTAAAATCGTAATATCCCATAATTTTACATATTAATATTGAAATTTTACCAACTTCATGGTCCTCTGAAACTTTGTCACGTTTAACGCTGTACGTTGTTAATAGGTTTATAGTAATGTTTAAAAAGGCCAAGGCACGGGGCGGGGCGTTGTATGCCCCAGGGGTGGGAACTTTTTATTTTTAGTATTAATCAAATATTATACATAATATATGAATTTAATAAATTTCGATATATAGAGTTCTACAATTAATATATTTAACATGCAAATTAAAAGTTCTCTAACGAATGCCATAAAAACATCATCTCAAACGGAAGCCTTCTAAGTTCTAACCGCCCATGCGTAGGCAAAAAAAGTAGAAAATCTAAAAAATGCTTTTGCAAGAATTTTGATATGAACTTAAAATGATTTTTAATCGTTTGACTTAAATGAATAGTCGTGGGCTTTGAATTTCTTTTGCTAATACAGCATTGACTGTACGCCCCATGCTTCGAGGCGCGAAAAAGCGCGCGCGCCAAGATGCATGGGCCCGCAGAAGGATTTTCGACCCCCCCCACCATTGCCTCGGGCGTTTCTGCACTGACCCTTCTCGGGACGGGCCCCACACACGCCTTTTTAAACACTGGTTTATACTGGCGACGAAAAAAACTCATATTAAAATACGAGAATATGTGAATGTGCAGATAGGAATTGCTGGAGTTCCTGCAGATTCAATCATGAAAAGGACAAAAACAATTCAAGACAATTGGATGCCTGAATGGGATCAAGAGTTTGAGTTCCCATTGAGAGTTCCAGAGCTAGCACTACTAAGAGTTGAAGTTCATGAGTTTGATATGCATGATAAAGATGACTTTGGAGGCCAAACATGCCTTCCTATATTCGAGTTAAAAACCGGGGTTCGAGCCGTACCCCTCTACGATGAAAAAGGAACGAAGTACACATCCGTCAAATTACTCATGCGATTCGCCTTTATATGATTGTTTAGAATCAACGTTCATGTTATGTTTGGTTTTGAATTCAGTGTGAACACTAATGGGTTCATTTATAAATAAGGGTATTCTCATAATTTAATGAAATCTATATATATATTATAGCAAAGCGGTGTGGGACCCACTTTGCTAATACTAATTTTCTAGAATTTTGAATTTTTTTTAATTGCTAAAAAAAATTCATTGGTCGTTGACTAAGTAATTAGTTAAAATTATGAATTATTATTTGTTAGTTAGGAAATATAATTATAATCAATTTGGTTGAGTATGTAATTAAGTTAAAATTTTGAATTTATATTTATTAGTTAGGAAATGTAATTATTATCAATTTGGTTGACTATGTAATTAAGTTCAAATTTTGAATTTATATTTATTAGTTTGGAAAGGTAATTACAATTAATTAGAAATAACATATTCTGGATTTATGAATGATTAAAGTTTATGGTAAGTTTTTTATTTTTACAAATTATTCAAAATCAATTACCAACAATTAAGCTCCCAATTTATGGTATATTTTCATCACATTAAAACAATACTATAAACTGTGTATATCTCCATTTTCATTTCATTATAAATCAATTGTGTGAACTACATACAATGCAATGCGAGTTTAAAGAAAGATTGGTTAGATCATAACATTGTTTCTTAATTAGTAATTCATGTTTATAATTACTTTGCACTATTTCGTCTATCCAAGGTACGAAGATCAGAATATGATCGATAGAGGTATGAATATTGTAGCAAATTCGTTGTATATACTGAATTCTCTATTGTGCTCTTATGATACACAACCAATAACTGTTATTTTCGGGGTCAGATTTATGTAAATAATTAATTTTTTAGAAATGTGCTTAATGTTTCTTTGAAGTCATGCCATATTTTTATGTTCTTTGCAGGTTTGATTTAGTTTGTTACTCAAATAACATAATATGAATTTATAGAGGTATGGATTTTGTACTCTATTTCTCCTCGCGTATAATGTATTTATATTTTTCATATTTTGGTCAAAAAATTATGTGAATTATGAATGCAACTTAGTAGCGACAGTTGTTATTTCAAAAAATGAAATTCCCATTCCTAGCATTTTTATTTGCTTTATCTCCAAATTATGATCTAACATATATATTGCTGAATGAATTTGAAAATCTCTCTACATGATATTCCATTTTTACTTTTTTGGGTTCCCATTATAATGTGTTGTTTATAATGCATATGATTTGTATTATGTTGCTAAACTAATGATCGATTGTGGTCTTTTCAATATTGAACTTTTTTTTTTGTAATTTTATGGTTAAATTAGATATGACAATTCACTGACATAATTTTTAATAGTGTCTAATATTGTTTGGTGGCATAAATGTTTTTATGAGTAAAGTTCAAGTATTTACATCCTTAATATATACACCATTTACACCCTTTTTAAATGACACTATGAGCAAATTCAGGTTTGTGTATATTTAATATATACCACTTTCACCTTTAAAAGCAATAACACAGAAAATTATTATCAATCGTTTAAAAAAGATTATGTGTTTAAAATTATTATTAGTCTATAATATATTCCATCAGTTTTTTATTTCAAAAAGAATTACAGTATTTTTGGACTAAATTATCAATGAGTTTTATGACTATGATAAATTATGTAAGCATTTTAAGAGTAAATTGTAAAATTAGTCAGGAACGTATTGGGATGACAAACTTTCTCCATCTATTTCTTAACTAACAAATTTAGTCATATTTATTGAAAAACGCAGACACATTTATCAATTTTGTCATGTGCCAACTTCAAATAGGCTGGAATTTGCTTAAACATCCAAAATAGCAAAATTGATACATTATGGTGAAATTTGACCTTAATTAGCGAGTTTGATATTTACAAAACCAAGTCTACCAAATCAGAAAACAGAAAATGAGACCAATTTCGCAAACTCATATAACTTACATGACTAATATTGTAATTTTCTCTCAATAGCATTATTTAGTGTTAAATAATAAAATATTCAATGCAACTTATTTAGTTTAACATCTCAATTCACAAAAAGAAATTAGATAATCCAAAAATTTGATTAAAAATAAACTTCTTTAATTAATGCATAGTATCAGTTTAAAATTTGTGTAAAGATTTCATTTAAAAAAATGGGCAATTTTTAGTTGAAGATTTCATTAAAACAATACTATAAACTGTGTATATCTCCATTTTCATTTCATTATAAATCAATTGTGTGAACTACATACAATGCAATGTGAGTTTAAAGAAAGATTGGTTAGATCATAACATTGTTTCTTAATTAGTAATTCATGTTTATAATTACTTTGCACTATTTCGTCTATCCAAGGTACGAAGATCAGAATATGATCGATAGAGGTATGAATATTGCAGCAAATTCGTTGTATATACTGAATTCTCTATTGTGCTCTTATGATACACAACCAATAACTGTTATTTTCGGGGTCAGATTTATGTAAATAATTAATTTTTTAGAAATGTGCTTAATGTTTCTTTGAAAAATGGGCAATTTTTAGTTGAAGAATGATAGTTAACCCCTAAATTAATAAGTCATAACCGTTGAGTTAATTTGAATGCATACTGAGTTGAACATATGTTAAAAATTGTAAAATATTTATACAACCTTTCTTTTGGCTTATAAATTTTTCTATAAGAACAGAAAATAATATAATCCAAAAAATATATGATTTGTTCAATTGTTCTTTTCTTCTGTCACATTCACCTTTTATAGAACTATAATGATATATATATATGTTGTGTTTAATTCATTTGTATAGCATGAAGTTATAATGAAAACATCAATTTCGTTTACCTTTGCACTAAGCATTTTATTTTTATGAATAACTTATCTAATATTTTACCGTGCATAGCACGGGTTACACGCTAGTAATTTATATAAGAGGAACTTTATTATTTTACATTCGTGAGACAATGAGAACCGAGCTGACGGTCCAATAAGGCGAGTCCATCGCCAACAAGGCTACTATAAATACCACCTTTATCAATGAAAATCGGATGATATGATTTACACTCTAATAGTTAGAATTATTTAGTACTCTCTGATTCTTCAAGATCGAGGAGTATAATATCTAAAAACTACGAAGAGACGAATCTGTTGGACCAATTTTTTTTTAGTCGAAATCATTAAATATAATTATATGTTGAACATTTAAATATGATCAAACTTATATTAAAATTCATTATTACATTTGGATTCCTAAATAAAGATATTTATAAACAATTTCTATTCTCATTCTTTAGGCCATCTGGGCCAAGATCTTAGCAGCCCAAAGTTGAGCATGGGCTCTTAAAGAACATCAGTAGGGCCGGTATGGGTATATGAATATTAAAAGCCATCTCATTTGCTACATGGGCCAAACATTGGGCCCCCAGGATTATCAGCCCAATCCATTAAACACGCTTTTAGTTCACAACTAAAATTCTTAATCGGTAAACGCTTTTGACTCTCAACTGAAATCTCAAAATGAATTCACTTCCATACTGAACCATTCTTCAATTTTCATGTGAAACATTTCTCAATTGCTCTACGACTACGAACCTAGGGTTTTGTTTTGCAATGGTGGGAAAGATGGCGAGGATTTCGCGACAGAAGATCGTGAGACGATTAAACTCAATAAAGCACAGTGGCGCCGACTCCGACGACGTCGCAGTGAAGCTTAACCAGCTGCGGCGGCTCCGCGACGAGCTCTCGGCGGCGGACCCTGTGTTGCTCCGGGAACTTCTTCCGCCTATTCTTGAACTCCTCTCGGATCGTTTGAGCCCCGTCCGCAAATTCATCACTCAGTAAGGATATATGTGAAATGTGATTAATTTATGTAATTGTGCATTTTGATGGAATCCGTGTGTTGATATGAGTTTTTGTGGGAACTTGACACTTTAAGTTCGAAGAATTTTCCTTTTTTTTTTGAATAAGATGTAAAAAGATGGAAACTGTTTGAAATGTTAATTGTGCAACATGTTCTCTTGGAATATGTTCTGTTAATAAGACGTGTTGCATTGTTATTGTTGTAGTTCAGTACCTACAGATAACTAAGTAACTAAGCAGGATTTGTCCTATAACAATTCACTTTCAAGAGTCTTCTCATTTGATGTCAAAAGAACTGCTAGTAACATACTAATACCTATATAATACGTTAATAGGGCATTGAGTTGCATAATTAAGTGATTTGGCATGTATTTCTGGAAGAAAGCTTCAGTTAGGAACTTTTTAGCTTCCAGTAATTGATGTTGTACCATATTGAAGGTCAAGTCATTTGCAAATTTAGACGATATTTACTGTTTTACTTATACAGTGTCAATACCTCCTTCTTTGGAATTCATGTTATGTTTGGTTGATCTGTATAAATAATAGCTGTTTCTTTCCTCTGTGTTTATGTGCATTTAATACAATATATAAAATGCATTTGATGGATGTATTTGTTTTTAGTAGAAACTTGTAATTCAATCACATTTTATTTTTGCTCTTCTATTTGACGTGCAAATACTTTTTTGCTATGAAGTTTGTTTCTGTTGTTGAGTTTGACCTAATTTTAAGGAGTTCAGGCATTCAATGTCTGATTTCTTGGCGTGTTCTATGGTAGTGAAGTAAAAAAAGTCTATGCCATAGTGTAGTTTTTGGCCTTTAACTTCCATAGTCATATCTCATAACGTTTTTGGCCATTGTAGGATGGTTGGTGAAATTGGTTTAAAGCACTTGGAATTATTGCCTGATATAGTACCAGCACTGATGGACGTTTTGAAAGACGATACTCCAGCTGTTGCCCGACAGGCCATCACATGTGGTATTGATATATTTCATCGTTCTCTCGTCAAAATTACCATCCAGGTTGGTTCAGATTTTGGATCACTAACATAATTTTTGTATTGTGGTTTTGATGTGGCATTAACTTGGCGGTGGGTGATAATCCATAAACATGATCCCATATTGAAATTCTATGATTACTTCATTCCCGAGAATTAAATCTTGTGCCGTTCTTTGGGAATCATTCTTAGGAACGAACACATGTCCCTATGGTTTATCTGATCTGCTCACGAATTTGTGCATAATAAATGTTTTTCCTTCTTCCCTTTCCTTTCCTTCTGCCCCGTCTATGTTATATTGATTTCCTGTAACACCAGAATAGAGGATTTAAAGCACTTCAGAAGATGAAGAGAAGACTTTCTTTGTCTATGTGAACCAAAAATGAAAGACTTTAAATACTGAACCCCAAACATAAGTGATATCTTCTTATTTCTCTTCCTTCTGGCTTGTAAGCCCCTATGCCACTAAATAATGTTACATATGTTTTGCTGAATTGACCAGGGCTTATACACAAGTGAGTTCGATGAATCACTTAAATCATCATGGACATCTGTGCTAAAGCTTAGAGATGAAATATATTCAATGGCCTTTAAGGTAGGTGTCACTTGAACTTGTAATTTGCATTGTTTCTGCATCATTGTTTAACTAATAAATATATGTTAAGGTGGGAAGTGATGGTAGAAGGTTGCCTGCGTTGAAGTTTGTGGAATCAGTTCTGCTACTTTATACCCCTGATCCTAATGGTGATTTGGAGCCACCTTCTGATGAAATTTCTGAAGGTAAAAGCTTTCTATATTTAGCCAAATTGTACTTTATCGAGTAAGGTTCTGGTGTCATACAAGGGCGAAGGTGCACAAGTGGACGAACATATATATCATAAAGTTGCACGAACAGACGAATAAATATGCATGAAATTGCATATATATCATAAGTATGCATATGTATGTGTATATTTATGAGCTTCTTACCTGTTCTGCAGGTTCGTTTGAAAAATTCAATGTTTCATGGCTTCGTGGTGGACATCCTTTACTGAATGTTGGAGATTTGTCAGCTGAAGCAAGCCGAAGTTTGAGTCTACTGCTCGATCAGCTGAGATCCCCTTCTCTGAAATCACATAGTTATTTGATGATTATTGTGCTAATTAAAAGGTATATGCCCTCTCTCTCTCAAGACACTGAAACACACATACCCACATACACACCCACACATTCTCTGTCTCATTCTTTTTCTTTGTTTCTCATTTGTATTGTTTTAGTCTTTCGGCGCTAGCAAGGAAGAGGCCTTCCTTTTATGGCCGTATACTGCCTGTTTTACTTGGCTTGAATCCTTCAAGCTCTGCAAGCAAAGGCATGCATCTTGCTGGGGTGAATCATGCTCTGAAGATTGCTTTCGAATCTTGTTTGGATTGTACACACCCTGGTGCTGCACCGGTATATTGTTTGCTATGATACTCAGTCTTTATTTTGTATGTTGGACCTCATAATTATTCAGCAATATTTTGGCTTCCATGATCTGCCTTCACATTCACATAGTCGTTTTATTGCGTTTTTAATTAATGGTTGCAATTATCATTCGACCATTATTCAAATTTCCTCGTCATTTTTAGGGATAAGTTCCTTGTTACTATGAGTATTTTAGCTGTAATAATTCTAGAGAAAAACAGAAACCCCCCCCCCCCCCGAACTACTACAAAATGTGCACCCGTCACCATCACCTTTGTTGTCTAGTGTACTTAACCCTTTAGATGCAATCTTGAGGAATATTCCTGTTTCTTCCGGCGCATATGCAAGACACATGACCCCATTAAGAGCAAAATTGTCACTCAGGGGCAAAGTGCTCTATACACCATAGGATGGGGGGGGGGGAGGTGTTTCGCAAAATTTGATGTTTGACTTTAAATTTTATAATATTTATTGTTTCTTTTTATTGTTTTAGTGTAAAAAATATTAAGTATAAACTTGAAAATAAGGAAAAAATCTAAAAAGAACCACAAAAGATTAAGGAAGCTTTGGAAAAATCATGGAAAATTGTAGAAAATCTAATAATCTGGAAAAAAGTTAGAAAATTGAGAATAATGAAAAGGGAAAAATCAGAAAATCAAAAAACAAATTGAGTAAAAATATAAAAGAATTTCAAAAAATTCATAAAATAACAGAAGTTTTAAATTTTTTCCTTATTATTCTGAATTTTCTTTCATCTTTCTTGTTGTCTTTCTATTTTTTTTTTTAAATTAGAGTTCAAGCTTTTTTGTATGTCATAATTCATATTTTTTTATTAAATATATCAAAAGAAATTCAAAATGTTGTAAAAATTCAAATTCAAATCCAAAAATCAAGTTTTACTGGAAACCCTCATATTCTAAAGGTGTATAGAGCACTTTGCCCTTGCCCCTGCCCCTGGCAATTTTGCCCATTGGTATTTGCCTTGCACATGCGCCGGAAAAAGAGGAAAGTTCCTCAAAATTTGGTTAAGTACACTCGGTATCAAAGGTTATGGTGTCGGGTACACTTTTTTATAGTTCGGGTGTCTGTGTTTTTCTCATAATCTGATTCAAATTGGTTTGAAGCCAATAGTCTTTGAGCTTTCTCGTAATTTCCCTGGATCGCAGTGGCGGAACCGTCTAGTGAGTGCACTGAAGGAAACTAAAGTTGGGAAGTCAACTGAAGAGGTGCCTGGAAATTCCGAGAACAACGGAAGTATAAAATGGAGAGGCGAATCACATACTACTAAAATTCAAGAGGTACTTTCTGTAAAATCATTTGATTATGTTTAATGACATCCATTCTAGAATTAAAACATAACTCCACAAACTTTTTTCTTACAGGATGAAAAACCTTCTATATCAGTTACTACTGAACATGCTCATTCTGGGAGAAAAAGAACTGGAATGCTAGATATGTCAGAGTTGACTGAGGATGAAATGCGTGGTAAGCGTGCAAAGTCAACACCTGACAATTCAGAGGGATCAGGCCAGGGTGGGGCCCCTTCAAGTGAACCAACACCATCTAGATCAGATGAGGACAGTGGTCCAGTGCAGCAACTTGTCGCAATGTTTGCTGCATTAGTTGCTCAGGGTGAGAAAGCTGTTGCGTCTTTGGAGATTCTCATCTCTAGCATATCAGCTGATTTGTTAGCAGAAGTGGTTGTGGCTATTATGCGAAATCTTCCTCCAAAATGCCCTAAATCGGAAGGTGATATAGAGCCACTCCTTAATGTGGATGCTCATCCTGATATGATCGGAAGTGATACCCACATCAGACATTTGTCTTTGATGTTGAGGGATATGCTATCACAACCAAGCTCTTCTCCAAAAATAGAAACCGGAATTGAAGATCTCTATAAATCAGTACCTAACGAGCTTGAGGCATGTGCCATCTTCTTATTAAAAATATATTGTTCGGTCCACCTATTCTTTTTTATTTTTTCTTAAAATAGAGATTTATTTGTTTTTTTTCTAAATTCCTCGCGCAAAAGTGTCGACCAGGGATTTAATAGCTTGTTTATTCTATGCAACTTGATTGATATTGCAGCTAACTGAAGAAGAAGAGGAAGTACAGGTGAATTTGGAAGAAAGTAATGTTATGTTTGATGGCTTGAATATTGCTAGTGAGCAAGTAACAGCATCTATGAATGAATCTGTTTCCCCTGACGACGTTCCATCCGCGACAGAGACCAGTTATACAGCTGTCACGTCTGAAGTCCATGATATCGAAGTAGTCATGAATGAAATTCCTGGCCTCGGTTTGTCCACTCAGGAAGATGCATTGCATAAAAATGCAGTTGTCTTTTCAAAGGGATCGACTGATATTGATGATGCCGATCAAGAACAATTCACTAATTTAGATAGCACACCAATAGAATTAGCTAGGATGCCAATAGAAATAACTCAATCGTTGTCTTACGACAAGTCTGAAGAGCTTAGCCCTAAAGCAGCAACTACAGAGGCAAACAGTGTCAGCTCCTCAACTGAAAATTCTGTTGGACTATCTGTACAGTTGGTTCTTCCTAAAATATCTGCCCCCATCATCTACCTTGCCGATGAACAAAAAGATCAGTTACAACAGCTGGTTTTTGTGCGCATTATTGATGCATACAAGCAAGTTACTGTTGCTGGAGGATCTCAACTCCGTTTTTCTATTCTTGCACATTCAGGAATGGAGGTAAACACTCTGACGTATGTGGGCCAATATTTTTTGTTATGATGCTTGTCACTAAATTTTGTTATGATGTGTTTATTTGATACAGTTTCCATCAGAGCTAAACCCTTGGAAGTTTCTGAAAGCACATATATTATCAGACTATATAAATCATGAGGTATAGTCTGTTCTATTTGGGGTGTAAGAGAGGTGGATTTTCCAGTGTTTAAAATTTTCATTCACACGTAACGTGTTGTTGAGAACCTCAGGCACTATAACTAGAACACCATAATGAAAAACACATAAGTTTTATTCCTTTCTTCTCCATCACATGATAGTTATTTTCTTTTGTCAGTGGTTATGAATGACCTAACGGGTAATATTACAAAATCGTGTTACATTTTACATGTTCTACAAAATCTGCTGAAATAAGCTAGATACGCGTTCATTATTCTTCTGTATGTACAGTAAGTTATCACAAAAAATTTGTTGCCCTCTATCGAGTTAGCTTGAACAACTTGGAGATAATAAAAGACAGAGATGGGGAGGGTTTTTTTAGCATATCTATACCTATTTCCTAATGTATGACCAAAAAACAATTGTAAATTTTGAAATTTTATCTCAAATAGGTGTTCACGAATTCTTATTATTTTAGGCCTTTTCTGTTGTTTGATTTTGACACTTTTTTAATAACAGCTATTATTTAGAACCTTGTCCATTCATTTTACTTTTCTGCTCCATCTGGTATTCTGTTTTCCAGTGTCAATCTTTTGGCATGATTTTTTGTCATCGTTGTTTTCTTAATGTGACTGGTTAACATATGTCTTCAGGGACACGAGTTAACATTGCGAGTCCTCTACAAGTTATTTGGTGAGGCAGAAGAAGACCGTGATTTTTTTTCTTCGACAACTGCGACTTCTGTGTATGAAACTTTTCTTCTCCAAGTGGTGCGCATATATGCTTACAGTCTCTTATTTGTTCCTCTTGAAATCATTGTGGTATACCTTGATATTTTTCATCTATGTTGTTCTTTCTGCTATACAGGCAGAAACACTGAGGGATTCTTTTCCAGCTTCTGACAAATCTTTGAATCGATTGCTTGGTGAAGCCCCATATCTTCCAAAGTCTATATTTGAAATGTTGGAGTGCTTATGTTCTCCTGGTGGTGGTGACACTGATGATAAGGAGTTGCATGGCGGAGATCGTGTTACTCAGGGGCTCAGCACTGTATGGAGCCTAATATTGCAGAGGCCTCCAATTCGAGATGCTTGCCTCAAAATTGCTTTAAAGGTTACCATCTTTTTACTATATTCAATGTAGACGAATTTAATAAGGGCTGGATTCTAGTCTCTGTCTTGCATCTCAATTCTCCTCTCTATGAACAGAGATCCATCTCTCCCTCTCTCTCTCTCTCTCTCTCTCTCTCTCTCTCTCTCTCTCTCTCTCTCTCTCTCTCTCTCTCTCTCCATATATACACTCGTCTATGCATATTATACTAGAACATCTATTTTTACATGCATTTGGTAGAATACAAAGACCAGTTTTAAGACTTAAATAGCTTCCCACCTCATCAGGAATGATAACATCCAAGATTTGTATTCAGTTTTCTTGTTCATGAATGTGCAGTTTCAGAAACTGCCTACGATATGTAAATGCTATCTCTCTCTTTATTATAGATTACCAAGTCCCATTGCTTGTAATTGTTTAATATTTGCAAAATTTTATATTGTGAGCATGATAATATCTTGGTAATCTTCTGGGTAAGCATATCTTATTGCCCATGGCATTGTGATTCAGAAGTTTACAAGAATATGCCTTCTGTAGAAGAGTTTTCCTTCCATTTGGGTTATCTGATTTTTTTGTATTTTTTTTTAATAGAGTGCAGTCCATAACATGGAGGAAGTGCGAACAAAAGCAATCCGTCTGGTATTTTATCTACAACTTGCCTTTCACTAATACCCTTCTCGAGAAAAAAAAAAAAAGTAAACTCATCTTTTGTGATATTATGTTTTGACTTTCTAGGTGGTGAATAAGCTTTATCCATTATCATCCATATCCCAAAAAATTGAAGATTTTGCTAAGGAAATGTTGCTATCAGTTGTAAGTGACGATACTAGTGGAATGAGAAAGGAGACTGGTGGAAGTCATACTGAACTACTGAAGGTACAAATCCAAAGCTGAATGAGCAAACTCTCTTACTATAGGTTATTCTTGTTCAAGTGTCAAAATATGTAAATTGGGATAAAAATCTACTTGTGGAGGACAATAAATTACTGTTTATTTCTTGAACTTGGACGTCTGGACAGAAAGAAAGACAAGAGGAAGAACAATGAAAAAGCTTAGAGTCATATGAATTGTCTCTGAGCTGATGTTCAGGTGTAAAAGTTTTGGGTTAAAATGCACTTTATCATATAAAGCTTAAGAAAGCAGAAATGAAATACTACCTATTCAAAAACGAATCCCTCCTTCCAAAAACAGATCTAGAAGGAGAAGGAAGGCACTTTATCAGTCAGATGAAGTTTAAAAAACTCTATTCTATGTTGTGATGTTTATACTAAGTTGGTCACTAATTAAATTGCTTCTGCATTTTCGTCCCATCCATATCAACATATAATCCCATATATCTCTACCTTTAGAAAATTGAAATTCATGTACATATGTTTAGGATGAAAATCCTTCAATTGAGAACCTGTCAGCAAGTTCAGCAATTAAAGAGATTTCCCCCGACACTTCAGCATCTGCAAGCATTCCATCTTCTACTGTAGCTGAGGTCCAGCGTTGCATGTCTCTATATTTCGCATTATGTACAAAGGTATTTATCAATGCATCTTATTTCAGTCTATTTTCAGGATTGATGCTTGTATGTATTGTGGGGTAATGTCTTTGTACTTTCCAACCTGACGGTATTGTGTTTTATCAACAGAAACACTCCCTTTTCCGCCAAATATTTGACATTTATAAAGGCACATCCAAGACGGCAAAACAGGTTTGATGCCATCACTTAAACTCTGTGCGAGTGGGGCACTGTGTATATGTTTAAATCTTGTTATCTGGTTGTTATATTACCAGCTATGTGTTGGTGCAGGCAGTACAACGTCAAATCCCGTTACTTGTTCGAACTATGGGCTCATCGCGAGACCTACTCAATATATTATCTTCACCACCTAATGGAAGTGAAGAGCTTGTGATTCAGGTCTTTCTTCTTTTTTATTTTCTTGTTGAGGCTGGCATGTAGGAAGTATCAGTGTTTGCTCATTTTTGCTTACGCTACAGGTTGTGCATACACTCACGGATGGAACAATTCCATCTCCCGAGTTAATATCTACCATTAAGAGGTTATATCATACAAATCTAAAGGTGACTATAGATTCTTTTAGTCTTTTCTTTTTGCTCTTGCTAGCCTTCTCAGGGTGTTCATCTTTTAATCTCGTTTAGTATTCCCTACAAATATCAACTCTTTAACATTCAAATATCATTGATATATATTAAACTAATTATGAGTGTTTCAAAATGTAGATTCACTCCTTACTTTCATTTACTTTTAATAATTTGTCACATTTGTCTAACCTGGCAATTCACATTGGCCAAGTTTTCCTCCAAACAGTTCCATTAATCAACTTAGCAGTTTTTCCTATTCTAATTCTTTTTGATACTCTCTTTACAGGATGTAGATGTTCTGATTCCCATATTACCATTCCTGACGAAAGATGAGGTCAACCATTCATATACGCTTTTTTGGATGCTTCCTGCATAATTTTTCTGTTTGAGAATGCTTCTGAGTGCTGCTAGTACTTTGTTTTTCTAATCTTTTTATGCTGAATCTTCTGTAAGTGAAGAATATTTTGTACCATTGCATGTAATCTTTCATGATAAAATTTCCAAGGTCTGAGGAAGTCCTTATTCATTGTTTATCTATGGTTTCTCCACATTGGATCAAGATGCCGTTGGCATATGGTGAGTTGTTGCAAGTGGCCAAATTGCATCTCATTTTGAACTACAATCTCAAGAAAGATAGCTACGACTCCATTTTTTGTCCACTTAATTTTGCTTTTGATATTTGGGTGGGGGGAGGTTTTTTAATTTATTAGTTTCATTATCAGTTCCTTTCTCTGTAAGACACATTTCGTTGCGACTCATTACATAGTTCATAAAGTTTAAGTTCAAACCATTCAAGTAAATTATTTTATCCTCCCCAACCTAATTTCATTTTTTTGTCCGTTGAGTGCATTTTTCCAGCCCTTTTACGTTGCCTTATCTTTCTAAAAGTTCTTTGTCTTATGCTTGTCAGGTTTTGCATCTTTTTCCCCATCTTGTGAATGCACCACTGGATAAGTTCCAAGTTGTGCTTTCTCGTGTTCTTCAGGTAACTCACTCCTGAATATATCTTGACCAGATCATATATATTGTTTATGTTTCTGCTTGTAGCAGGTGCATGGCGCAGAAAAAGATAATAGGGATAAACTCTTATCATAGAATTGAATCATAAGTATTTAAATGTGTTGTATTTGCACAATCTGTTTTATGTAATTGTTATGTGTACCCTATCTTACCAGGCATTGAATCCCTTTTCTTGAAGGAAAGGGACATTGCCTCTGCTGTGTCGAGTTTGTTTAGCATTAATTGACCAAATCTTTCGCCTTACTTTTGCTGATATGATCCGCTGCCTTGCCAGTTTTGCCTTTTTTTTCCCGCACACTCCATTCTCGTTATTTTCTTTCTAATTTCTTTTGGTTTTCAATGTGTTAAGCATATTAATAAATCAGTCACTTTAGAAAAGATGTCACAAGGACTAAGAATGAAAATATGATTTTTCCCGCTGTTATATCTTCTAGCTGCTTATTCTGCCACATAAATGGTTCTTTGAAATGTTATTACACAGGGGTTGAATCATTCTGCTCCAGTTCTCGCTCCAGCTGAAGCACTGATTGCGATCCATGGAATTGATCCTGACAGAGATGGAATTCCCTTGAAGAAGGCAATAATTTGGCTTCCTATGTAATTTAATTGTATTGGATATATTTGTTCACTGACATAGTTTCTTGCTAAGCAGATCACAGATGCCTGCAATGCTTGTTTTGAGCAACGACAGATATTTACTCAGCAAGTTCTGGCAAAGGTCTTGAACCAATTGGTAAGGAATCATCTCTAATACTTGTAATAGCCTTGTCATTTTAAGTTTAACACCTTGTACTCTAAAATTGCATGCTTCTGCAGGTAGAGCAAATTCCCCTGCCCATGCTATTCATGCGTACTGTGTTGCAGGCCATTGGTGCTTTTCCGTCTTTGGTAAGGCACACACTACCTATCCTCTTAGTTAGTTGATAACCTTGCTGCTTGATCTGTTTGAGGCACATATATGCATATGTACCCAAATTTATAGATTTTTTACGCTATCACATATTTGTGTTGAGGTGTAAATGTTTTAATTTTCATCAACCACAGCAATTAGGCTATAAATAACAGACAATATAGTTCCCCATTGCTTTATGATAGTGAATGAGTCATTTGATCAAACTTCTTCCATTTCTGACTTTTGTATATAACCTTTCAGGTGGGATTCATAATGGAGATCCTTTCTCGTCTGGTAAACAAGCAGGTATCTCCTTAACCACTGTTTGCTAATTTCACTCTTGTTTAGAATGATATTTTATGTAATATGTATAACATGCAGATATGGAAATATCCAAAGCTTTGGGTGGGATTCATGAAGTGTGCTCTTTTGACGAAGCCACAGTCTTTCAGTGTTCTACTTCAGGTGTGTGTTTTGTGCTGCAAACATTTGACAAATGTTCTTTTGCTTGCTTCCTCCATAACTAAACCAGGAATAGTTTTTGTCCTGTGATTTCCTTAAACAAATTACTGTATAATTTTCTTGTAATGGGAACTATTGTTATAATCTTTCAGCTTCCTCAAGCACAGCTTGAAAATGCATTGAATAGAACGCCTGCTCTCAAGGCTCCCCTAGTTGCCCATGCAAGCCAACCACATATAAGATCTTCACTTCCGAGGTTCAAAGTTTATATATTGCAGAAGAATTCTTGAGCATTTTTTTTTTTTTATGTTTTTTCCCGGAGCTAAATGGATAGTCTTTCTTTTCCAGGTCTACGTTGCTGGTTCTTGGCTTGGTTGAGTCTCAAATGCCTGCTCAGAGTCAACCACAGATGCCTGCTCAGAGTCAACCACAATCACCTGCTCAGAGTCAACCACAGATGCCTGCTCAGAGTCAACCACAATCACCTGCTCAGAGTCAACCACAATCACCTGCACAGAGTCAAACACAAACACCTGCTCAGAATCAACCACAAACGCCTGCTCAGAGTCAACCACAGTCGCCTGTTCAGAGTCAACCACAAACCCCTGTTCAGAGTCAAACACAGTCTCCTGCTCAGAGTCAACCACGAACGCCTGTTCAGAGTCAAACTCAGTCGCCTGCTCAAAGTGAACCACAAACGCCTGCTCAGAGTCAACCACAAACATCTGCTCAAAGTGAACAACAAACGTCTGCTCAGAGTCAACCAACTCAAACCCGGACTGAAGAGACAGGCAACTCAGAAAACAAAGTGGTGCCTGATAAGTCCAAGGAATCGTCTTCCACCAGTTGATCTAAGGACTGAGACTTGTCTGAATGGTATGGAACACTTTTTCACTCTACCTTTTTTATTGTCTTCTGTTATTCATTTATGCTCAAGTCCCAATCAAGAATTTTAACCGAGGCAAAGGAATTGAAAACAAAAAGGTTCCAAAAAAGAAGCACTTATACTTCCACGTTAGAAAAATAATTCCCCCACCGAAAACCCAAAGTCCAGGGTTTACCTTTTTATTTTGGACTTTTACCTGGTTTGATTTTTTAGCTTCCATTCTGCATCAGAATTAAAAGATTAACTAATGTAATTTTCTTATTCTCTCCATTTTTCCAGATAACTAGAGCTTCACATTGAGCTACTTTGGCCAATTTTAATTGATGCATTCTTATTGAGATGCGTCAAATTCACAATTGGCTTCGATTACAGAGTATTGGTTTTCGCAAGCAGCAAAGGTAATATTGTGATGTAAATAAAGCTATTGTAACGGCATAGGATTTTCCAACAGTACTAAACAATGATGAGCCAAAATAGCTTTCTTTGATATGCATCTTTTTCGTTATCTTCTCTATGTTTCTCTTAAATGCATCACTTGTATCATTCTAGTTATTTCCTTTTATAGCAACTATGTTAAAAATAATAATAATTGCAATTTGTAATGTTGTCTGATTTCATATTACATTTTGATCAGTGGAACTTTATGCAGTCTGTACTGTTATTCTTTGATGTGCTAGAGTTTATTACAGTTTGTATGCCTGTTGGCAGATACTGCAATCTGCATCATCAAATACAGTGTGAGATTTATTTGATATTATCATGCTTGTGTATTTTCACTTGATTGGGTCCATTTACCTTGTATTAGATGACACCTATTTATTTACAATTAATAGCATGTCTTCATACTAATAATTATATATCATAATGTCTCTTTTGGTGATAATTTACCATAATAGGATTTCAAATTTAGTGTTCTGTAGCAATAAATTTATTAAGAATTTTATTAACCATTTTCTTTAAATGTTTTTTAACACGAAGACTGAAGAGGATATTGGAAAGTTCAATTATAACAGATTCAATTTGTGTCAATTCGATATTTTTATGCTCTAACAATTAAATTCTTCTAACTAATGAAAACATTATGATTTTTTTTTTGTAAACCCCAATACCAGAAAAAAGATTTAGAACTCAATTGGAGCTTATTAAAAGAAAACGTTGTGAACATTTTTATAAGAGAAAAGTTTAGGTATTTCTTCACATTTTATTTGTAGATATATATTTATGTGATCCCTTTGTACAGATATTTGGCAACTGCAACATTTATGTTACTCATCATTTATTAGTTTTTCTGGTAGTTGATGGTGACAAAAATTTGGTGTATGGTTGTAGCTTTTAAGCTGTACAACTTTTTATGCATTACTTTAACTGGAATTCAAGCTTTTACTCCATGCCTAATTTTGCCTCTTATTTGCTTCTATTTCAATCAATTATCACATCCAAAATAATGTTGCATTTAATAATGTATTTTTTTTTGAATTTTTGTCATATATATCTCAAACATTCACTAATTTCTTGTTAAATTGTTGGGTTTAACTTTAAAAAGTTGAATGATTTTGTGTTTGTGAGTGAGATTAAATCGGGTCATTCGGATATTTTGGGTTTAGGTTTATTGTAACCCCGATTGAGCCATAATTTAGAGTTTGTATAGCAAAAAATGCAAAACGTGATGTAATTTGATTTTGGGTATTGTGAAATTTCAACAAAAAAAAAATTATTAAAAAAAATCTCATAGTTAAGTAGGTCCCGCTTCCACGCTTTCAAGTTCGTGTTTATGTAATTTGTCTAAAATTATCATTTATTTAAATTTGTAAAGTTTAAGCTAAATCATCCAATCCCGATCCCAATCCCAATCCCAATCCCAATTAAACCATCAAATCTCATGACTTTGACTTGAAAAGCAACAAAAACAAAGCAAGAGACATTAAAAAATAAATTAAAAACAAAAAAGAAAAAGAGAAAAGCTGAGTGGAGAAAGTAAATTGGGAGTGGACATAGCAAAACCCCTCTCAAAGAATCAAACGACATCGTTTTACCCTACGGTCTCTGTTTCCGATGCTCTAAGCTTACATTTCATGCACACTCATCTTTTGCTCTCTACAATTCTCATTCATACAATTCTTTCAGTTCTTTATGTATATTTCTTAGTTTCACCTGAAAAATTCTTAGATCTCACAGTTTATAATTAGCAATGGCGACAGTTTCGTCCGGTCCCCGAACTGTAGAGGAGATCTACAAAGATTACAGCGCTCGCCGTACTGGAATCGTCCGCGCTTTAACTTATGGTACCTTGCGTACAAACTTTATATGCATAATTTTGTTTTGAGTTAATTTTATGAACATTAATTTGAATGATTTTTTTTTTTTTTCAGATGTGGATGAATTTTACGGTCTCTGTGATCCAGGTAATTAGTTTGTACTTCAGATTTAGTTTAATTTGATTTATACGAGTTAATTCAGGTTATTGTTTTTATATACATCTAGGTTTGGCCCTTTTGATTTTTTTTTTCTGATTGTTTTCTGAGATGATTAAATTTTCAGTTTTTTAGTTTTGAAGGTTAATTAGCTCCTGTGCATTAAATGAGAAATGAAAAAGAAATAAAGTTAGTAACTTTACTTTTTTTAACCTGTTAATTTGGAGTTTATCCTTTCAAAAAATTAGTATTTGTGTTAAATTTTAGTTTTTAGTCAACAGTAAGGTTTTATTAGTGAATTATTATTTACAAGAGAGCCATAGGAAAGAAATCTGCAGCTTTCAACTTAAATACCACTTTAAATTGTTCTGGGATAAATGTATATGTTTTTGATTAGCTTGCTAATTCTTCAACTTTGATTCTTAATTTACTTATTTGTAGAGAAGGAGAATTTGTGTTTGTACGGACACCCAAATGAAACGTGGGAAGTAAATCTACCAGCTGAGGAAGTTCCACCCGAACTTCCAGAGCCAGCTCTTGGGATCAATTTCGCTAGAGATGGAATGAACCGAAGAGATTGGCTTTCACTAATTGCTGTCCACAGTGATTGTTGGTTGCTCTCTGTGGCTTTCTACCTTGGAGCCAGGCTTAACCGCAATGAAAGGTATATATATATATATATATATATATATATATATATCATATTTTTTTGCACTTCAAGATCATATGTTATGCTTTCTCGATGGGTACATGATGATTAGTTCTGCTTTTCGTTTCTGATGTCTTATGAACTAGGTGTTGCTTTAGATTTCTCAATACATATCTTAAAGGCCTGTTTAGACAACAATATTCTCTTACGGGACAAGTTGCGTAGCTATTTGCTGTTCTTCAGTATGCTTTCCATTCTTCATCAAATAAACTACAATTATGAAATGGCACCATCCTCGATTGTATCATACTACAGCGAATGCATAAAGACCCAAGCTGTTATGTGGTCTGGATAAGCTTGAATGTGTGTTCACATCATTTTAAATATCATTCTGTTCATCTTTCACATGATAAGGATCAATACTTTTGCTGAAGAAACAATTACCTGTTTAGTAAATTAAGCAATGTAGGAAATGTTCCTGCTGTTTACAATTTTATTTTGGCTGCACAGAAGTTACGAACTCAAACTGGCAGTCTCTTTTTTTCATTTTGGAACATTTAGCAAACTAAATATTTGTTTCTGGTACTTCAAAATCCTGAAGTAAATCAGAAAGTTGATGTGGTTGCTCGTGAAATTATGAGATCTGGTTAACATAACCAGGCTTCTTCCTGTTATTGGATGTATGTTGCTTCTTTGATTTGTATGAGGTATCCCTTCATGACCTGTGGAACACTTAGCTTGCTTCATCCAGTTTGCACAAAATACAGCTTTATAATGGACAGTCCGAGAAACACATTTTTCCATATGCTATTTATATTTAAAGACAAAATTTTTATTCTCTGGATGATTCATGTTATCCATTTTCAGGAGTTGACACTATCATTCTAAACTTTGCATTTTTATGACCTATGGTCTTTGAAATTGAAATGAGTGTAACAATGTACCCTGAAGACCTCAGCCACCCTATTTCTATAAAATTATGGGAATTTATACGATTCGGAGAAGATACAACATTCTAGTTCTTGCTTTTCCTGTTTAAGGTCCTGCTGTAAATGTGATGCATTATTTGGGCCTGAATGCACACTTGTCACAAAGTCTTGCTCCTTGTGGTAGAATGTCAACTCTTCATCATCCAGGATTCTGATATCTACCACTTTGTTTATATATATATGTATATATATACTGGTTGTTTTGGTGCTGCCAATAGTCATCATTGAACATCCATCAGTTGCAGGCCATAGGCATCAAAATTATCAGGCTCACAGTGTTGACAGTAATGGCGATCTGTCTTCATCTTTACTCGATCAAAAAATCTTGCTAGTGGGGGTCCAGTTTCTGAAATAAATAAAGCTTAAAGAACTGTTTCAAGAAAATCTAGAAGTCACATTGAATCTAACTAGATTATGATTTTACTGATGCATTTATAAAGTTCTATTGCTGGAATGTTAAGATCCCGATGTTTCGCAAATATTTATCTACTCTTTCTGGTTTTGCCTTGCTGTGTCTTGTCAGAGAAACTATGCGTATGACTTAATGTGAGAAAGTGTATCTGATTTTACATAATCAAATAAGGTCTACTGTGCTTGCAGGAAGCGCCTATTCAGCATGATCAATGAGCTACCAACAGTCTTTGAAGTTGTGACTGAAAGGAAGCCTGTAAAAGACAAGCCCAATGCTGATAGTGGAAGCAAATCTCGTGTCAGCACTAAGGTAGGATTGACTTAAATTTTACTGCTTGTAACCATTTGACCTTTTTCATTAACTAATTAAACTAATTACTTTCCATGCTTGAATATAATGTTGGGGTAAGACTACTAAATATAATGGTAAACAACATATACTCCCGTTCGTAGACCCTAAATACTAAAAACCGCTCTTAAATTTGAGAAATTACCATATAACTTCCATTGTCAGTAAAAACATATTAAAAAATTTAACCCATGCCCGTAAAGAGTGGATTACAATATCACCCCAGATTTTCTAGTTGTCAGGCTGTGACAGGGCTGTCTTGGTAATTTGCTAGAGCTCCGGGGGCTTGTAGTAATCTAATATATGATAAGGGTATATGTAATTTTCCGTAAATATGATAATTCTCATTTCCAGAAAGAGCTTTTACCATTGAATTTTAAAACGTAAAACATGTACACACGACCGAAAATGAGTGATATTCTGGGCTAGGCTTTTCAGAAGCTAAGGGTGTGTTTGGATTGAGTGATTTGGATTTGGGGAGGGGATTTGGAGGAAGGATTTGAAATGACACCTAAAAGGGAGTCATTTGAAATCCACCGTAGTTATGGAGAAAATAGGTCAAAGTGAATTATAAGGGATTCGAAATTCATCGTAACATGAATTCATCCAAACAAACTTAAATGGATTTGTCGATGAATTTGAAATCCATAAATTTCAAATCCTTCAATCCAAACACACCCTAATATAATTTGCCTCTAACTTCTCTTAATTATGTCTTTATTTGCAGAGAACTAATGATGGTCAGGTCAAAAGCAACCCAAAACCGGCAGACGAAAGTTTCGAAGAAGATGAAGACGAACATAGCGAAACACAATGTGGGAGCTGTGGTGGAAATTACAATGCAGATGAATTTTGGATTGGCTGTGACATATGTGAGAGGTGGTACCATGGTAAATGCGTGAAAATAACGCCTGCTAAAGCTGAGAGCATCAAGCAATACAAATGCCCTTCGTGCATTAAACGAGGCAGACAGTAAGTGATATTATAATATTATTACATCAAAAACATAGGATCGAAAGTTGTTTATTCGGTGTCTAACTAAGTAACGAAAATGCCTATATATTGCGTTTTGGAATCGGTAACAGTAAGGGATACATTGAAGTGTTGTACTAGGTGGTGCTTTGCTTCATATGTTGTAGCTTTTATATAGGGATATATTTGATTCTTTCAGATGCTTTGATGTTATGTAGCTTTTATGTTATGTTGTTGTTGGTGTATTATTTAAGTGATGTTTTGGTTTAATTTGTCTTTGATCTATTTAAGTTGAAGATTTTGCATGAATTTATGATATCCCATTTAAAATTGAAGCGAAAAGACGATGAATGATTAGGAAATTTCGAGATTCTCTTAGTTTTAATAATTATTCGTGTATATTATATAGGGATATATTTGATTTTTTCAGATGCTTTCATATTATGTAGTTTTAATGTCATGTTGTTGTTGGTGTATTATTTAAGTGATATTTGGTTCAATTTTGTCTTTGATCTATTCAACTTGAGAATTTAGCATGAATTTATGATATCCCATTTAAAATTGAAGCGAAAAGACGATAGAATGATTGTTAGGAAATCTCAAGATTTTCTCAGTTTCAATAATTATTTGTGTATTATATAGGGATATATTTGATTTTTTCAGATGTTTTGATATTATGTAGTTTTTATGTCATGTTGTTGTTGGTGTATCATTTAAGTGTTGTTTTTGTTCAATTTGTCTTTGATCTATTTAACTTGAAATTTTGCATGAATTTATTATATCCCATTTAAAATTGCGAAAAGACGATAGAATGATTATTAGGAAATCTCGAGATTTTCTCAATTTTAATAATTATTCGTGTATATTATATAGGGATATATTTGATTTTTTTGGACGCTTTGATATTATGTAGTTTTAATGTCATGTTGTTGTTGGTGTATTATTTAAGTGAAATTTGGTTCAATTTGTCTTTGATCTATTTAACTTGAAAATTTTGCATGAATTTATTATATCCCTTATAAAATTGAAGCGAAAAGACGATGAATGATTATTAGGAAATCTCGAGATTTTCTCAGTTTTAATAATTATTCGTGTATATTATATAGGGATATATTTGATTTTTTTTCAGATGCTTTGATATTATGTAGTTTTTATGTCATGTTGGTGGTGGTGTATTATTTAAGTGATGTTTTGGTTCAGTTTGTCTTTTGATGTATTAACTTGAAATTTTGCACAAATTTATGATCCCATTTAAAATTGAAGCAAAAAGATGATGAATGATTATTAGAAAGTCTCGAGATTTTCTCAGTTTTGATCATTATTTGTGTATATGGTGCATTTTATATAAGTTACCAAATTATATTCGTTTGTTTGTCAAGTGAATGAAATTAAAATAGGGAATATGATTCTCAAAAATCAAATAATCTTGATTTTTTTTATTTAATATTATGTAATGTAATCTAATTCCCAAAATATGGGAATTATCATCTCAAATAAAGGAAATACAATATCTTATTTATTGAGGTATTGTGATTATTATATCAAGGTAATTATAAATACAATATTTTAATACCTTACTACCCTTATATCAAATATAAAATAAAATCAACAAAAATAATTATTTATTTATGCATTTCATTTAAGTTATTATGTATGAAGAAATAGTTTCGTATTTTTAATTTATTTAGAATATTTTTATTGTCAAAATAGATCGTGATTTACATTTTATTTTATATTTATTTATTGAATGAAACTGAAAAATTGTTATGTTGTTTTTGTGAAAGTAATTTTGAAATGGTTGTTGGTCACATATGATTAATATATTTTATTTATTAACAATAATATGTTTCCGACTTAAAATAATTATCAATGCATTGGTATATGAAAAATTCATATATGTATCAATTTTTTAAAAGTCAAACAATATGTAAATAAAAAAAAATAAGCATGTTCAATTTAATTATCATTTTTCTAAAAGATGATAATGCAATTGAACCAAATTTATATCTTATTATTTTTTTATTATTTAACCAAATTAAATATATGTGTATGTATACTTATGTATATATGTATAATATCAAATATTCCACTATGGTTGAAAATTTATAATTAGAATATACAAATATGGTTAAAATAAGAGTATTTAAGTCAAAGTTTTTAATTTTAGATTCCATATTTATTCTATGTGTTTGAACAAAACATAAAAAAGGAAAAAATATATATATCATTGTCAATTTTTTGTGGACAAACAAACAATATTAGGCTCCGTTTGTTTGTCAAGGGAATGGAATCAAAATGGGGAATATAATTCCAAAAATCAAATAACCTTGTTTGGTATTTTTTATTTGATGTTATGGAATGCAATCTAATTCCCAAAATATGGAAATTATCATCTCAAATAAGGGAATTACATTACCTTGTTTTATGGAGGTAATGTGATTACCATATCAAGGTAATCATAAATGCACTACTTTAATGTCATTACTACCCTTATATCAAATATAATACAAAATCAACAAAATAGTTATTTATTTTTTTATTTCATTTAAGTTATTATTTATGAAGAAATAGTTTCGTATTTTTAATTTATTTTGAATATTTTCATTGTCAAAATAGATCGTAATTTCATTTTATTTGATATTTATTTATTGAATGAAATTGAAAAATTGCTATGTTGTTTTTGCGATAGTACTTTTGAAATGGTTGTTGGTCACATATGATTAATATATTTTATTTATTAATAATAATATGTTTCCAACTTAAAATAATTATCAATGCATTGGTATATGAAAAATGCATACATGTAACTTTTTTAAAAGTCGAACAATATGTAAATAAAAAATAAGCATGCTCAATTTAATTATCATTTTTTTAAAAGAGGATAATGCAATTGAACCAAATTGATATCTTATTTATTCTTTATTATTTAACCAAATTAAATATATATATATACACTTATGTATATATATAATATCAAATATTCTACTTTGTCATAAAATCTATAATTAGATTATACAAATATGATTTAAAATAAGGGTATTTATGTCAAAGTCTTTAATTTTAGATTCCATTCTTTATTATATGTATTTGAACAAAATATAAAAAAGAAAAAAATATATATATCCTTACCCAATTTTTTTGTAGAAACCAAACACTATTAATGGAATCAGATTTCTAGTAATCAAATTACCAGAAATCTTATTCCCATTTTAGATTCCATTCCCTGTCAAACAAACAAACATTATTAATGGAATCAGATATCTGGTAATCAAATTACCAGAAATTTTATTCTCATTTTAAATTTCATTTCCTGTCAAATAAACCGAGGCTTAGTGAAGAATATGAACAATCAAATGTAAAAGAATTTGAATTTCCTTTATTAAAAGTTTCATAAATATCATCGAATAACATTCCCATTTTGCTGTCTAACTTTATGAAATATAACAAAGAAAAACAATTGTATCTTATTTTTAAATTAATTTCATGGACCAAATTTCACATGGTACTTTCTCAAATTTGGACCATCTTGACTTCTTGAGTGTGTACTAGTGTGAACTCGAATAGAGCCGATTGTTCACGTTTTAATCAAGACAAAATCACATGTTTTTAATAGACATTTTAAGACTTTTATAAAGTACTAAAATTATTATATAAAAAGTTCTGTATCAATCAGTACTTTTTGCAATGTGTTAATTTGGATTTGGATAAAGGAAAAATAAATTATATAGACTTTGACTCACTTTGTTATAATCACTTACAATTAAAGTCACGAATATCAAATAAAGTTAAATTACAATTAAATAATTCTTATTGTAACTAAGTAAAAATTACTATAATGTAAAAAACATACTCATAAGTTGACAAAGAATATAATTCAAGACATCTAATATTTAAAAATTATTTTTAAATTATAAAAATAAATTTCGTTGGGCATAATTATAAACTTATAAGTCAGTCAGCATCTAACACATAAAATGTACTTGTCTTTTAAAATATGTTTAAAAAATACAGAACAAAATAATCATGTACTTGGACAATGATATTTTTGTCGGCTATTTACTTTATTTGTTTAATTTACTTAGATTTCAACAGCCATAATCAATTAATAAATTGTCCCAGTCCTCTAAAGTTGAAAGTTATTTTCTTCATAGTTGGTACATGGGGATTGTGTAAACTGTAATGTGTTCCTTAATGGATTTGTCATGTACAATTAAATTATTAATTAATAAGATAATTGAATTAAAAGTTATATTATATATATTATAATTCATATTTTTTTTTCAATTTTTTTAAATATGGAAAAAAAATTGATTTCGATAAATTCTAATTTAATCTCCATATTTCTATATTACTAATATAATATAATAAACAAACATCCTACCGATAAAAAATTAATAAACAATAATATATAATATTTCTTTTTATTAATTATTTTGTCTTCGATATTTGGCATCTCAAGTTGTACTGGTACACATTCATAAATATTATTTATTTAATAGATATTTGATGGCATGCAGAGGAAAAATTGAACCTTGACTGCGACATCTCCCATTAATTAAGAATAATTTATTTTAGTCAACTCGAAATTAAGAATATTATTAACAATTCTTATTCGTTGTTTGGTTGTGTCCTTTTCGAATAAATAATCAAGTAAAAATTTCAACAACTTTTAGTTTGTAGATAATTAAATACTTCAGCTAGTAAAAAAGTTACTTTGGTACAAAGTCTAAATTCTAACAATTTCACTTACTTTTAATCTGATTTATTTTATTTTATTCTTGAGGTATCATAATATTTAATTCAACAAAAATGAGTTCGAGTATTTGTGGATGTTATTGTTACTTAAAATCACTATTTATTAAACATCGATAACTTAAAATTTGTCTAATCGTTGAAGATATTTAACGTGAATTATATTGTTACTAATTTTTGGAATATTATCTTCATTAAATGTGAATGGTTACTAATTTGCTTTATTCAATTCACTTATCAAATAATGTTTAACATGTGTATAAATATTTGATATTGTGTCAAACATTTAATTTATGAAATAGAAGATAACAACATCATTTAATATAGAATAATAAAAGTCTCATTTTCCAATAGTAACCATTGAAGAATAATAAAAGTTACATTAAAATATAGAAACTAATATATAGAATAATAAAAGTCTCATTTTCCAATAGTAACCATTGAAGAATAATAAAAGTTACATTAAAATATAGAAACTAATTGATAAAAACCGAAAGCAATTTATTGTGTCATATTATATATCACTAGTTAATCATTCACCATCCTCGTCACTTTTGACAATGATCAACGATCAACTTCATGACTTAACATTTTCCGAAATTTTGAAGGTAAGAAAAATACTGCGAACTAACAAGTGATATATAGTATTATTCTTTATTTATAATATCCGTTACTTAGAGGATTTAAGTGATTCGACTTGGGACTTGCCACGAGGACCCTTAGTCCTAATGTAGAGCCTATATTGGTCGTAAGTCATGGCCGGATAGAGCGGCGGCTCATCCTCCGTGATGAGCTGCTCAGCCGGTTTGATCAGCATATCGCTTTTTGGATTATAGAACAGAGCTAATGACACTCTCTCTTTCACCGAGTTCACTATCACTCTGTGCTCGACACTTTTGTAATTTCCATTGCTTATCACCTGTAGTAATCAACCAGTAAGTGAGAAAGATTTTTTATTCCAAATCATGTGATAAAATATTATTTTATTTATTGCTATTTAAGTAACATATAAATTAGTTCGCTATTTAAGTAATATTATTCATATACTATTGTATAATATGAGTAATACGTGATCGAGTGATTAATATAATTATTTTTCAAAAAAGGGTGTATATATAGAGAGATATATATAAAAGTACGACCTGAAGTTGATCAGCTAGGTTGATGATAAAAGCATTAGGAATAGGCTTAACCGTGATCCAATCATCACCCCGACGAACTTGGAGACCCGAGACATCGTCATCCGGAAAGAGAAGGGTCATGCAACCCGGATCCGAATGAGGCGATAAACCTAAAGTGAGATCGGGTTGAGGGCATTTTGGGAAATAATTAACCCTCAAGCATGCACCAATATCTTCTCCTCCAAAGGCTTGTTGAAGATAGTCTTCTTTTAACCCTAAACTTGTTGAGAATATTTTCATCAATTTTCCACCTAGTTTAACTACTTCTCTTGTGTACTCTTCAACCAATTCCCTGCAAACAATATTATTATTATTTTTTTTAATTAATATATATATGTTATTCACAATTAAATGCAAATTCATTTATGAAAAAAATGTAACTAAATAAAACCCTTTCCTTGATTAATAACTTCTTTTCTATATTCAACGGATTTTTTTTCTCAAGACACATTTTTTTCAAGTAAAAAAAGTTAATCTTGTGCAAACCCTTGTACGTAAAAACGTAACTACACATTTTTTATATAATTATTCATTTTCTTTGGGCATAAACAAATATTAATTAATAGCTACAAGTCTACGGTTGCCCATAATTTTATATCAAATCGAGTCTTATATATTCAAAATACATATTCTGTATCTATCTATTTCACCACTATTATCATTTTTTTCCAACTCAACATGTGAATGTAAGGTTTATTTTTCACTAAGAACCAAAATCCCATTACTTCAATACAAAAAATGTTTCAAACACGTGCAAAATGATATAAAAAAAAGTGAAACAAAACCAAAATCTTATCATTATTATTATTAGCATCATCATTATTATAATAATTATTAATATTACCTGCATGAATCTGGTTTCTCAGGCCACTTATTAGGGTCTCTGAGACTGATGGGAAGACAATGGAGGAAAAAATAATCACTCCAATCCAACGATATACCTTTCTCCACGCCAAGCCTACTCCCATACCCTTCATACGTACACGGTAGATTTGCATACTTTTGCTTCTCATCCAACGGCTGCTGAAAGAACTCACGCCACACCGATCGTGTGCGTCGCATCAGATCATGGCTCACGCCGTGGTTCACCACCTGGAAAAAACCCCACTCTCTGCACGCGCCGTCGATCAGCGAAAGGGTCTTCTCACGGACGGCCGAGTTTTCAGAGTGCAGGTCGCGCATGTCGATGACGGGAATGTTGAGTTCACTCGCCGCCGCCGAGTCTTTGACTCGGCTGGGGCGATCTGACTTTTTTTTGACGTAGAGATCGGGGATGACCCGTATGCCGCTGTCGGATAAATGTTGGACCCGGATCACGGGTTCGGGCCAGCTTTTCAAACAGTTTATCATTTAGTTGATTTTTGGTGAAAATTGAAGAGAAATTGTGTGGGTTTTTAAGGTGATGTTGAAAAATTGCAGAAGGGATTATAGTAGTATGAATGATCGTGATTTTTATGTGTGTTTTTGCTATAGCTATAAACGTGAAGAAGAGGATGAAGGATAAGTGGGTGACAAGGGATATATATATAGAGGGATATATATATATGTATATATAGATATAAATATAGATATAGATACATCAGAAATATATATATATATTATGTAATGGAGATAATTTCCGGCGCCGTGAAAAAATTGAACTCATTTTTTTAATTTGACATATGGGACATAATGCATGTGGCAATGAAACAACATGCACTAATAATTAATCGTGGGTTTTGAGGGGAAAGCAATAATAATTAAGGCCAATCAAATTTGGGTTAATGTCGCCATTTTCTCGATCGGGAAATAATCATGAATATTCTAATTTGGTATTTTTATCTTAATAATTTATATTGTAAATTGATATATATATATATATATATATAGTTCATGCATCCTAAAAAGGTTGTCCACTTTTTTTATTTTCACATTTCTAAAAAATTGTCTCGAACTTTAAATAAGGTAGTTAATTGTCACGGCCGAACTTTCGGGGGTCCGAGCCTCGCAAGGTTAAAAGAGTGACGAGCTGAATTTATTTATTTGAGTACTTTATTTAGTATCTTTCCATAATAATTGTAATCTCAAGGGACATGCTATAATAAGCAGGTCACTTGAGAAGTCATTATGTCTACATTCGTTGTATGTTCGAATTGTGTCTAGATTCATTAGGGGCGCTTGAAGGGTCATGGTCGAGTGAAGGGTCATGGACTTGAAAAGCCAAGAGTCAAGTAGTTTAGGAGTCATCAGATCTAGGCCGTAAGATTGAGTCGATCTGGACCGTTGGTCTGGGCTTTAGAGTAGTATATATAGGTGGTGTCATTCTCATTTGTAATCATTCAAGTTCCTAAAGTTCTAATATAAATCTTAAGGGTAAATTGCTTTTTTCGTCCCACAAGTGACACCATTATCAATTTTGGTACCGCGCTTGTTGGTTTTCTCACTCTCAGTCTCATATGTCGTCAAAATTAGCACTTTTAATCCGTTGACCAAATTCCGTCAGCAAATAGACGGAGTCACGTTAATTGACCTAATTGGAGGAAAATAAGCGGGAATTAAGTCCCCAATTGACCTAATTTTTCCCCTTTTTAGTTTTGATATGAAAATTTGACCTAATTGAACTCTATTTATTCACCTCTCAATTTATCGATCGAAACTCAGCTCAAAATGGGCTTATTTCGACTCACCACCGGCGCCGATTACTCGAAAATTTCATCACGTTTCAGAGTATCCATTTCTGATTTGAAATTTTGCGTCAAACAGCTCTGCCGTGTGCTATGCACTAATTACTGTTTCTATGTGATTTTTCCGAGTCAAACCGAGTTGGGCTCAATTTCAGCTCAGTTTGAAACCCTAACCGGCTTGCCTAATTGCTGCGGGATTATAAATAGTGCCAGGTTTAACAACGAAAGAGCTAATGGGCATGATTCTATCGCAACTCAATTTGTGGTAGATTCATCATCGAGAATCTTGAGCGTTGTAGCTGGTTTTCGTGGCAATAAGCTTGATATGCAAATCCTAAATCGTCATCTTTATTTACAGATATTGAAAAAGGTGCACTTTTGAATTCACCAAAACCCATCAATGTGAATGATGTAGATATACCTCAGTATTTAATAGGATGTGGTGAGCTAATGTGAATGCGTATTGGTGCTTGTTCTATACTTCACAATATGTTGATTATGAGGGAGGATTATTCGACTTTTTGCGATGAATTGGATGATCACGGTTTGAATAATCAGAATAAATTTAGTTTGGATGGAGAAATTAGGTCAATTGGGGAAGAATTGGGAATAAATAGAGTTCAATTAGGTCAAATTTTGATACCAAAACTAAAAGAGGGAAAAATTAGGTCAATTGGGACTTAATTCCCGCTTATTTTCCTCCAATTAACGGCCACGCACGTCTCACGTGTGTGGCTCTGTCAATTCGCTGACGGAATTTGGTCAACGGACTAAAAGTGCTAATTTTGACGACATATGGGACTGAGAGTGAGAAAACCAACAAGCGCGGTATCAAAATTGATAATGGTGTCACTTGTGGGACGAAAAAAGCAATTTACCCTAAATCTTAATAATATTTCTCTCCTATATAGCTTTCCACTTTTCCTAACACAACTTACCCAATCAACAGGTACAGACTGACTAGCGAGGATCAAACAAGATCAAGTCTAGTGCCGCACGGATGGGGAAATTTCGGCGTACGAAATTTCAGCCCGTGACAAGTGGTATCAGAGCCACGTCAAGTGGTTCTGTTGGTGCTTCTGCGGATCAGGTGTTATGCGTTGGTGTTAGTGAGATGGAGTCGTCTTCCACATCTACAAGGTCCACATCGGGACAAGAGAGGGACATGTCTAAGCAAGATCATTGCGACATGTCAAATGGGAGTGGGGATAGCATCGAGGCCCGTTTGGCTCGCCTAGAGGATGCTATGAACTATCACACGCCCTCTCGTGATGTTCTTGATGAACTTACCCGGCGGTTGGAAAAAGTAGAGGATGAGGCGATGGAGCTTGAGGATGGAGTAATGGGAGCTATGAACCAGATGAACCGAGATATCCGAAACGATGTTCCAGGAGTGGTGCGGGAGATAGTTGGCCACTTAATCGCCGCATCCCAGGCCGAGCTCGTGGCAAGGATTGAGGGTATCGAAAGGACGATCGCCTTGTGTGAAGGAGCAGTGGCAGGGGGTGTACCAAGAGGAGTGGTTCCTTTTCAGATGGAGATTCCCAGGCCAAGCCATTTCAAGGGATCGAGGAATGCTAGGGAAGTTGATGACTTCCTATGGAACTTGGAGCGGTATTTTAGGGCGGCAAACATTGTGGATAATGCCTCGAAAATACAAATGGCGTCGTTCTTCTTAAGCGACGTAGCGTTGTTGTGGTGGAGAAGACGGGAGGCGGAAATCGAAAAAGGCACCTGTCAGATGGTGACTTGGGAGGATTTTAAAGCCGAATTCAAGAAGCAGTTCTATCCGGAGAACGTCGAGTACGATGCTCGGATGAGACTGAAGAAGTTGACTCACACGAAGTCGATTCGAGACTATGTGAGGGAATTCCAGGAGATCACGCTTGAATTACCAAGTCTTGCGGAGTCGGAGTCCTTGTTCGCGTTTGTGGATGGTTTGCGGCCGTGGGCGAAGCAAGAGCTACAACGAACAAGGGTGGAAACCGTGTCAGACGCAATCGCAGTGGCGGAGCGGTTGATCGATTGGTAGCCGACCGAGGGCGAGATAAATGCTCGGGAGAGTGACGACAAGAGTGGTGGGGGAGAGCACTCACCTAAGTCAAAAGTTAAAGTTAAGAAAGCAGGGAAGCCAAAGGCGTGCCATATTTGTAGCGCGACCAATCATCTGCGGAAAGATTGTCCAATGAAGAAGAAATTGGAGAATTTGGCAAGCAGTTCCGACGATAGTGATGACGATGGTGCGCAAGGTGCGATGATGCGGCTTGATGCCCTGAAGTTCAATGTGAATGATGATGTCGAGAAAATTGGTGGGAAAAGTGTCCGCCCACCTAAATCATCGGTTCGTGGCAAGAAGGTGAAGAAGCTCAAAGCTTGTTACCTTTGTCCAGCCACCAACCATCTTCTAAGAGACTGTCCTTTCAAGGGAAGGGTTGACAAGATCTTTGGGAAGGGAGTTTCCCCAAAGTCGACGGTTCGTGACTTTGGTGGGGGAGTTCACTCGCCGAAACCAACAATTGAGCGCAACGGTGATGCCAAGGGGTTGGGCAAGTTATCAACAATCCCGCATCAAAAAGAAGTCAGTGGCAAGGTAAAAGCTTGCTACATCTGTGATGCGACGGACCATCTTAAGATGGGCTGTCCATTGAAAAGAAGAGGCAAGCAACAAAAGGCGTCCAAGAAGGGTTTCGAGGGGCTCGAGGCCAAGAGAAGGGAACAGCCAAGTGATGCTTCGCCAAATCAAGTCAAGGCGGATGTGCCGTCCGAGTCTCCAAAAATCAGCAAGCCAAAAAGGGTGCAAGTGTGAGAAAATTTCAGCAACTCGATGGGCGGTACTCAAGGGGCCGAGTGCAGCGTCGAGGAAAGATGGCAAGCATCCGTGACAAAGTGGCTGAGACGAGGGAGAAGCTCTTTAAGCATTCCTCAAAGGGTGTCGTCGAGACGACACGGACTTTGGTGGGATCAAGTGACTCGAAGAGCGACAATGGAGGATTTATATGCCGAGTCAAGAAAATGGAAGAATTGCTCGAGAAGTTGCGGTTGGCACTTCAAGAGATAGTCTAAGAACGTGTACCAAGCAACGTGGTCGGGACGACAACGGATTTGGTGGGGGAGAATGTCACGGCCGAACTTTCGGGGGTCCGAGCCCCGCGAGGTTAAAAGAGTGACGAGCTGAATTTATTTGTTTAAGTACTTTATTTAGTATCTTTCCATAATAATTGTAATCTCAAGGGACATGCCATAATAAGCAGGTCACTTGAGGAGTCATTATGTCTACATTCGTTGTATGTTCGAGTCGTGTCTAGATTCGTTAGGGGTGCTTGAAGGGTCATGGTCGGGTGAAGGGTCATGGACTTGAAAAGCCAAGAGTCAAGTAGTTTAGAAGTCATCAGATCTAGGCCGTAAGATTGAGTCGATCTGGACAGTTGGTCTGGGCTTTAGAGTAATATATATAGGTGGTGTCATTCTAATTTGTAATCATTCAAGTTCCTAAAGTTCTAATATAAAGTGTTCTTAGTAATATTTCTCTCCTATATAGCTTTCCACTCTTCCTAACACAACTTAGCCAATCAACAGGTACAGGCTGACTAGCGAGGATCGAACAAGATCAAGTCTAGTCCGCACGGATGGGGAAATCTCGGCGTACGAAATTTCAGCCCGTGACATAATGCTCATAATTGTATTTATACTTAATGTTTTAGCCTTAATTTCTTTCATATATATATATATATATATTCAAATAATTATTTTGGTAATATATGCCCAATTTTTAATATATTTTCATGAATAAATGTGCTTTAATTTAAGAATAGTTGATAGGTATGAAATCTGATTTAGTAAACATTAATTATCATATAAAAACATTAAGTTTTACTTATAGGAAGAAATGACTAAATATTTGACTTTGCATAAATTCTATAAAATGTTTAATAGAATATTTTTTGGAACGAAGGGAATATTGTTTGATGTAAATAATACATACGAAATAGAATATAAGTATCGTATTACAATAATGCAGAACTAGCGTGTAGCCCGTGCTATGCACGGTGCCATGTACAAAAATAACCAATAATCCTTTCTTCTTATAACTAATAAAGTAAGTAAAGTTTGGTTCATATTTTCAAATTAATAATAGTATCTAACTTATTATATAATTGATCAAATAACTTTATTGAGAATAATGATTTTGTTTACAATTAAATCTTTTAAAATTTGTATATAGAGTAAAAGGTAGATTCTAATTTGGGCTCTTTTCCAAATCATTTAAGCGATAAGAATGATAACTTTGTATTGTATTGTCAAAACTTATATTTATTAAGATAATTAAATATTATATTATTTTCACAAAACTCAACCTTTTTGACGTACCACAAAACTTGATAACTTAAAGTGGTATTTGCTTATATCACCCTGCAATAAAATTATATATTCAAAAATTGATATAGCATTCAAATTAAAAAATTATTTAATAATTTACATCCCCGAGTGAGGACTTGCTTTATAATGAGGGGATCATACAGCCAGACTTTGCGCCCATTTTCACAAATTAAGAAAAGGTTTAAAATAATTAGAAGCGGTCACTTATTAATTTATTTTACCACAATGAGAATAACTGAGCAAATGCCACAATTAACGCATATTTTAAATGAACTATCAATTGTATGTAATTATCAATTGAATGTAATATAAATAATAAAATAAAATCGTGCCTATAAAAAAGAGCTAATAATTACAATTAAATCAAAGTCAAAATTTCTAAAAGAAAAATTAAAAGATCAATAATAAACTAAATCTATAAAATAAAATCAAATACAACACGAGAAATGATAAGTCCAAAAGAGAAAATAATCACAATCCCAATGATTTCGCTCTTCTAATTGAATTAACAAAAAATAGATAGAAAAGAAAAAGAAAAAGGAAAAAATGTAAAGAAAAGCTAAGGAAAATAGTGTTTTGAGTTAAATGAGCCAAAAATCAACTAATAAGGAATAACTTTTATTGATTTTAAACATAAAAAATGAATTCATTGGAACCAAATAAAAAAGAAATTTTATTGCTCATTAAAACAAAAAAGAGAAAATTTACACGAAATCGAATTAAAGTTTAACAATCATACTAAACACAAAGAATATAAATTCTAATAAAATATAAAGATCAAGAAAAAAACAAAAGTTTAAAGATTAAGAAGAATGGTGCGACAAAGTACAATTCAAAACAGAAGAAAATAACAACCACAACCTGATTAGATCTACAATTATTTTTAAAAAATTAAGATAAAATAAAGGAAAATGAGAATTAAACTGGGAAAAATCTAAAGAAAACAATAAAAGCTGTGTATGAATGAATGAAAAATTAAACCAATTGAGAATAAAAAATATCATTTGAATAGAAAAAGATGTCATTCAAACAAAATTATAAAGATTAGAGCTTTAATAAATAAATCACTGGGAAATAAAACAATCAAATAAAATCCGATCATCATTTAAAAGTAAAATAAAACAATCCAACAAAATAAGAACGTAAAAAGTTCCAAACTATTAAATGATAATTGGAAAAAAAAACAATATACATGTTTAGTGAAACCATGTAATTGCTGCGAATGAGCAAAAAAGTATTATATCACTAAAAAATACAATGATTAGGACTAAATTAAATCAAATAACTAAATTTAGAATGTAGAAGTTCAAGATTATTGAAAGAGAAAAAGATTTAGCAAATAATCAAAATACCTGTTTATCAAAACCAAATCGATCGATTTGGTATAGAATAAAGAATAGTGAAATCTCATAACATTATCATAATGTAATTGATGAGAAGCCAAAGATATTGTAAGCAATTGACATAATTGAAATGTGAGGATTTAACAAAAACTAAGAGATAATAGGTGAAAGTTTTTCATCTTAACATGTGCTTAATTAGCTAGTTAATAAAACTTTAAATTTTCCTTAAATTAAGGATCCATTAAATGAGAAAATGATATTATAATATCATTTATGATTAATTCAAAATTTTAAAAGATTTATGATCATAAATATGGTTCATCTAATGAAAATATTTTTAGTCAATTATTTCAAAATTATCAGAAATCAACATTAAATTTTTAGATGTTTTGAGATTGAGCAAATTAGTCAAATGTAACCTTATATATAATTGATATGCTAGAGATCTATATAAAGAAACTTTGACTAAATTTGAATTCAAATCAATTTTTTTGCTAATTTATTGTTGTATTATATATGTGCAAATCATTTCAATAGAGCATATTATGTAAATTTACGTATATTTGGAAAGGTTCAATTATCATTAATAAATCTAAAATATTAATGATAATAAATATAATTAAATTAAGTTACCTAATAAGAATTTTTCTATTGAATAAAAAAAATCAAAATTCTAGAAAATTAGGATTTGAATTCAGAAGTCAAAATTAGTCAAACACCGTTTTGCTATAATATATATAATAGATAATAGATGACTAATCTTAGGAATCAATTGACAATTATAATTATACATTTCATGTGACCTTTTAAAAATATCTTTGAATTTTTGCACCAACATTAAGTTGTCTAATAATTAGCATTATCAAGACCAAGTGTTACTAAAGCTGAGAGCATCAAGCAATACAAATGCCCTTCATGCATTAAACGAGGCAGACAGTAAGTGATATTATTATTATTACATAAAAAAAAACATAGGATCGAAAGTTGTTTATTCGGTGGCTAACTAAGTTGTTTATAGGGATATATTTGATTCTTTCAGAATGCTTTGATATTATATCCCATTTAAAATTGCAAAAAGACGATAGAATGATTATTAGGAAATCTCGAGATTTTCTCAGTTTTAATAATTATTCGTGTATATTATATAGGGATATATTTGATTTTTCGGACGCTTTAATATTATGTAGTTTTAATGTCATGTTGTTGGTGGTGTATTATTTAAGTGATATTTGGTTCAATATGTCTTTGATCTATTTAACTTGAAAATTTTGCATGAATTTATTATATCCCTTATAAAATTGAAGCGAAAAGACAATGAATGATTATTAGGAAATCTCGAGATTTTCTCAGTTTTAATAATTATTCGGGTATATTATATAGGGATATATTTGATTTTTTTCAGATGCTTTGATATTATGTAGTTTTTATGTCATGTTGTTGGTGGTGTATTATTTAAGTGATGTTTTGGTTCTGTTTGTCTTTTGATGTATTAACTTGAAATTTTGCACAAATTTATGATCCCATTTAAAATTGAAGCAAAAAGATGATGAATGATTATTAGAGAGTCTCGAGATTTTCTCAGTTTTGATCATTATTTGTGTATATGGTGCATTTTATATAAGTTACCAAATTATATTCGTTTGTTTGTCAAAGGAATGAAATTAAAATAGGGAATATGATTCTAAAAAATCAAATAATCTTGTTTTTTTTATTTGATATTATGGAATGTAATCTAATTCCCAAAATATGATAATTATCATCTCAAATAAAGGAATTACAATATCTTATTTATTGAGGTATTGTGATTATCATATCAAGGTAATCATAAATATAATATTTTAATACCTTACTACCGTTATATCAAATATAATACAAAATCAACAAAAATAGTTATTTATTTATGCATTTCATTTAAGTTATTATGCATGAAGAAATAGTTTCGTATTTTTAATTTATTTAGAATATTTTTATTGTCAAAATAGATCGTGATTTATATTTTATTTGATATTTATTTATTGAATGAAACTGAAAAATTGTTATGTTGTTTTTATGATAGTACTTTTGAAATGGTTGTTGGCCACATATGATTAATATATTTTATTGATTAACAATAATATATTTCCGACTTAAAATAATTATCAATGCATTGGTATATGAAAAATTCATATTTGTATCACTTTTTTAAAAGTCAAACAATATGTAAATAAAAAAATAAGCATGTTCAATTTAATTACCATTTTTCTAAAAGATGATACTGCAATTGAACCAAATTTATATCTTATTATTTTTTATTATTTAACCAAATTAAATATATGTGTATATACACTTATGTATATATGTATAATATCAAATATTACACTATGGTTAAAAATTTATAATTAGATTATACAAATATGGTTTAAAATAAGAGTTTTTAAGTAAAAGTCTTTAATTTTAGATTTCATTATTTATTATATGTGTTTGAACCAAACATAAAAAAAGAAAAAAATATGTATATCATTGTCAATTTTTTGTGGACAAACAAACATTATTAATGAAACCAGATTTCTGGTAATCAAATTACCAGAAATTTTATTCCCAATTTAGATTTCATTCTTTGTCAAATAAACAGAGCTTTAGTGAAGAATATGAACAATCAAATGTAAAAGAATTTAAATTTCCTTCGATAAAAATTGCATAAATATCATCGAATAACATTCCCATTTTGCTGTCTAACTTTATGAAATATAACAAGAAAAACAATTGTATCTTATTTTTAAATTAATTTCATGGACCAAATCTTACATGGTACTTTCTCAAATTTGGACCATCTTGACTTCTTGAGTATGTACTAGTGTGAACTCGACGATTGTTCACGTTTTAATCAAAAGACAAAATCACACGTTTTTAATAGACATTTTAAGACTTTTATAAAGTACTAAAATTATTCTATAAAAAGTTCTGTATCAATCAGTACTTTTTGCAATGTGTTAATTTGGATTTGGATAAAGGAAAAATAAATTATATAGACTTTGACTCACTTTGTTATAATCACTTACAATTAAAGTCACGAATATCAAATAAAGTTAAATTACAATTAAATAATTCTTATTGTAACTAAGTAAAAATTACTATAATGTAAAAGAAATACTCATAAGTTGACAAGGAATATAATTCAAGACATCTAATATTTAAAAATTATTTTTAAATTATAAAATTAAACTTCGTTGGTATAAATAAACTTATAATTCAGTCAGCATCTAACACATAAAATGTACTTGTCTTTTAAAATATGTTTAAAAAATACAGAACAAAATAATCATGTACTTGGACAATGATATTTTTGTCGGCTATTTACTTTATTTGTTTAATTTACTTAGATTTCAACAGCCATAATCAATTAATAAATTGTCCCAATCCTCTAAAGTTGAAAGTTATTTTCTTCATAGTTGGTACATGGAAAATTCTAAGTTGGTACATGGGGATTGTATAATGTGTTCCTTAATGGATTTGTCATGTACAATTACATTATTAATTAATAAGATAATTGAATTAAAAGTTATATTATATATATTATAATTCATATTTTTTTTTCAATTTTTTTAAATATGGAAAAAAAATTGATTTTGATAAATTCTAATTTAATCTCCATATTTCTATATTACTAATATAATATAATAAACAATCCTACCGATAAAAAATTAATAAACAATAATATATAATATTTCTTTTGATTAATTATTTTGTCTTCGATATTTGGCATCTCAAGTTGTACTGGTACACATTCATAAATATTATTTATTTAATAGATATTTGATGGCATGCAGAGGAAAAACTGAACCTTGACTCCGACATCTCCCATTAATTAAGAATAATTTATTTTAGTCAACTCGAAATTAAGAATATTATTAACAATTCTTATTCGTTGTTTGGTTGTGTCCTTTTCGAATAAATAATCAAGTAAAAATTTCAACTTTTTTTAGTTTGTAGATAATTAAATACTTCAGCTAGTCAAAAAGTTACTTTGGTACAAAGTCTAAATTCTAACAATTTCACTTACTTTTAATCTGATTTATTTTATTTTATTCTTGAGGTATCATAATATTTAATTCAACAAAAATGAGTTCGAGTATTTGTGGATGTTATTGTTACTTAAAATCACTATTTATTAAACATCGATAACTTAAAATTTGTCTAATCATTGAAGATATTTAACGTGAATTGTTACTAATTTTTGGAATATTATCTTCATTTAATGTGAATGGTTACTAATTTGCTTTATTCAATTCACTTATCAAATAATGTTTAACATGTGTATAAATATTTGATATTGTGTCAAACATTTAATTTATGAAATAGAAGATAACAACATCATTTAATATAGAATAATAAAAGTCTCATTTTCCAATAGTAACCATTGAAGAATAATAAAAGTTACATTAAAATATAGAAACTAATTGATAAAAACCGAAAACAATTTATTGTGTTATATTATATATCACTAGTTAATCATTCACCATCCTCGTCACCTTTCACAATGATCAACGATCAACTTCATGACTTAACATTTTCCGAAATTTGGAAGGTAACAAAAATACTGCGAACCAACAAGTGATATATACTATTATTCTGTATTTATAATATTCATTACTTAGAGGATTTAAGTGATTCGACTTGGGACTTGCCACGAGGACCCTTAGTCCTAATGTAGAGCCTATATTGGTCGTAAGTCATGGCCGGATAGAGTGGCGGCTCATCCTCCGTGATGAGCCGCTCAGCCGGTTTGATCAGCATATCGCTTTTTGGATTATAGAATAGAGCTAATGACACTCTCTCTTTCACAGAGTTCACTATCACTCTGTGCTCGACGCTTTTGTAATTTCCATTGCTTATCACCTGTAGTAATCAACTAGTAAGTGAGAAAGATTTTTTATTACAAATCATGTGATAAAAATATTATTTCATCTATTGCTATTTAAGTAACATATAAATCAGTACACTTTTCGCTATTTAAGTAATATCTTAAAGAAAACTGTTATATATATACCACTGTTCATTTTTTACCAATTTTTCACAGCCACTTGATATGACATGCTAGATATCTTTTTTTTATTATAATAAGCATAAATTACGGAGATCATGTTAAATGCATTTATTGAATATCGTATTTAGAAGAAGTGAGTGTAAACTTATTTATGCATGATAATAGCATCAAGTCGTACTCTAAAAATAATAGGGTATGTTTGGTTTTATTTTGGTTGGTTATTTTGGTGAGAATTGTTGGTGAGAAATTTTTGGGGACACGTGCATTATTGGTGAGATAGTGTTTGGTTTTATTTTGATAGGGAACATAAGTTACTGTAGCAGTCAAATCATGACAGTTTTTGTCTGTTAGTGATTAAATAAAGATTAAAAATTATATTATAATATTAAAATTGTAATAATTATATTATAGATGAATATTTATTTGTATATATTATGATTTAAAATAAATAAAAAAATTATAAAATATTTACATAAATGACTTAAGTTAATATATATTATGGAGTATTAAAATAAATTATTGCATATCTAAGTTTATTTATAAATCTATATACTATACAAATATATAGTCATATAATTTATTATAAATATGTGTCGTGCTTTCACTTGGTTATTAAGAATTGACTATTTACTATCTCTATATTTTTGTGAAATGAAATTGAAAAAAAAGGCAAATATGAGTTGGTATGTTATCTTAAAAAAATCCATTAGTCAATTATATTTGTTCTAATAGTGGGACTACAACCATCTATTGACTGATGAGCAAAAATGCATAATTAATTTATCAAAAAAATTGTGACATAACCATAACTTTTTTAAACTTACAAACTAAAATTAAATATAAATATATAATTATATATATTATTCCCTTAATTTAAATCATGTTTTTGGTCCAAAATCAATATTAGGAAGGAGGTTTGATTTCCAATTATAATGTATGTTACTATTTATTTTGTTACTTGGATTTCCTAATTAATTAAACATTTTTGTGCTTGATTACAATATTAAAACTAAAATTTTCCTTCTAATAATATATTGTTTTAACATATATATAATACGATTAAGGATATGAGCACTAATGTCATATACATTGTATGTACATCCAAGTTATGTTTATGTTTGATTTTGTTTTGATTGATTATATTCGTGAGAATTTTTGATGAAATTATTTTTAAGACACATGCATTTTTGATGACATAATGTTTAATTTTATTTTTAAAGCAAACGTGTTATTTTACAGTAAATTATGTAAACTTTTGTTTGTTAATAAATAATTAATTATTAAAATATTAAAGTAGTAATAATAGTTATTTACACTAATATACATTTATGTGTGATAGTAGTTGTAAAAATAAACTATAGGATATATACACAAAATATATATGTCTCATACTATTTATGTATATATAAATACATTAATTGTATAATTTATATATTATAAATACATTACTGTAAATATAATATATATGTATATATATATATATATCTAAGAGAGCAATTAGTAGCTTGTAGACCACGGCCCACGGTAGAGAGAACAGAAATCAAAGTATACTAAAATATTTATTTTGATTTAATTAGATACATTGAAAGATAATATGGCTCATATTTAGAGGGAGAGAGAGTGTGTCATATTTAGAGAGAGAGTGTGTGTCAGTGATGTGATTGCACTAAGTTAATTGGCCAAACAATTTTTTTGGCCAATAATTTCAAAAAAAATTGGGCCAAAAATCGTTGAATCCAAACCCTATCTCTCCAGATTTTCTGACCAAAATGCCTCCAAAATGAATCCAAACATTGCCATAATTTCTCGATCATATTATTCATATACTATTGTATAATATGAGTAATACGTGATCGAGTGATTAATATAATTATTTTTCAAAAAAAGGTGTATATATATAGAGAGATATAAAAGTACGACCTGAAGTTGATCAGCTAAGTTGATGATAAAAGCATTAGGAATAGGCTTAACCGTGATCCAATCATCACCCCGACGAACTTGGAGACCCGAGACATCGTCATCCGGAAAGAGAAGGGTCATGCAACCCGGATCCGAATGAGGCGATAAACCTAAAGTGAGATCGGGTTGAGGGCATTTTGGGAAATAATTAACCCTCAAGCATGCACCAATATCATCTCCTCCAAAGGCTTGTTGAAGATAGTCTTCTTTTAACCCTAAATTTGTTGAGAATATTTTCATCAATTTTCCACCTAGTTTAACTACTTCTCTTGTGTACTCTTCAACCAATTCCCTGCAAACAATATTATTATTATAATTTTTTTGTAATTAATATATATATATATATGTTATCACAATTAAATGCAAATTTATTTATGAAAAAAATGTAAATGAATAGAACCCTTTCCTTGATTACTTCTTCTTTTCTATATTCTACATATTCTTTTTTCTCAATACACATTTTTTCAAAGTAAAAAAAGTTAATCTTGTGCAAATTAACATATATATATATATATGTTAATTCACAATTAAATGCAAATTTATTCAAGATAAAATGTATATAAATAAAATCCTTTCTTGATTACTTCTTTTCTATATTCAACGGATTCTTTTTTTCAAGACACATTTTTTTCAAGTAAAAAAAGTTAATCTTGTGCAAACCCTCGTTCGTAAGAATGTAACTACACGTTTGTTATATCATTATTCACTTTCTTTTAGCATAAGTAAATATTATTTAACCTGTATATATATCAAATCGAGTCTTATATATTCAAAATACATATTCTGTATCTATCTATTTCACTACTAGTATCATTTTTTTCCAACTCAACATGTGAATCTAAGGTTTATTTTTCACTAAGAACCAAAATCCCATTACTTGAAAAAACAGAAAAAATGTTTTCAAACAGGTGCAAAATGATATTAAAAAAAGTGAAACAAAATCAAATTATATAATAATAATAATAATAATTAATATTACCTGCATGAATCTGGTTTCTCAGGCCACTTATTAGGATCTCTGAGACTGATGGGAAGATAATGGAGGAAAAAATAATCACTCCAATCCAACGATATACCTTTCTCCACGCCAAGCCTACTCCCATACCCTTCATAGGTACACGGTAGATTCGCATACTTTTGCTTCTCATCCAACGGCTGCTGAAAGAACTCACGCCACACCGATCGTGTCCGTCGCATCAGATCATGGCTCACGCCGTGGTTCACGACCTGGAAGAAACCCCACTCTCTGCACGCGCCGTCGATCAGCGAGAGGGTCTTCTCACGAACCGCCGAGTTTTCAGAGTACAGGTCGTGCATGTCGATGACCGGAATGTTGAGTTCACTCGCGGCCGCCGAGTCTGGGACTTGACTCGGGCGATCTGACGGTTTTTTGACGTAGAGATCGGGGACGACCCGTATGCCTCTGTCGGATAAATGTTGGACCCGGATCACGGGTTCGGGCCAGCTCTTCAAGCAGTTTATCATTTTGTTGATTTTTGGTGAAAACTGAAGAGAAATTGTGTGGGTTTTGAAGGTGATGATGAAAAATTTGAAAAAGGGATTATAGTGGTATGAATGAACGTGATTTTATGTGTGTTTTAGCTATAGCTATAAACGTGAACAAGAAGAAGATGAAGGATAAGTGGGTGACAAGGGGTATATATATAGAGGGATATATATATATATATATATAGATACATGAGAAATATATATATATGTATATATTATGTAATGGAGATAATTTCCGGCGCCGTGAAGAAATTGAACTCATTTTTTTAATTTAACATATGGGACATAATGCATGTGGCAAATGAAACAACATGCACTAATTAATCGTAGGTTTTGAGGGGAAAGCAATAATAATTAAGGCCAATCAAATTTGGGTTAATGTCGCCATTTTCTCGATTGGGAAATAATCATGAATATTCTAATTTGGTATTTTTATCTTAATAATTTATATTGTGAATTGATATATATATATATATGTGTGTGGTTTATGCATCCTAAAAAGGTTGTCCACCTTTTTTAAATTCACATTTCTCAAAAATTGTCTCGAACTTTAAATAATAAGTAATTAATGCTCTTAATTGTATTTATATTTAATGCTTTAGCCTTAATTTCTTTTATATACATTCAAATAATTATTTGGTAATATATGCCCAATTTTTAATATATTTTCATGAACAAATGTGCTTTAATTTAAGAATAGTTGATAGGTATGAAATCTGATTTAGTAAACATTAATTATCATATAAAAATATTAAGTTTTATTTATAGGAAGAAATGACTAAATATTTGACTTTGCATAAATTCTATAAAATGTTTAATAGAATATTTTTTGGAACGAAGGGAATATTATTTGATGTATATAATACATACGAAATAGAATATAAGTATCGTATTACAATAATGCAGAATGACTAATCTTAGGAATCAATTGACAATTATAATTATACATTTCATGTGACCTTTTAAAAATATCTTTAAATTTTTGCACCAACATTAAGTTGTCTAATAATTAGCATTATCAAGACCAAGTGTTACTAAAGCTGAGAGCATCAAGCAATACAAATGCCCTTCGTGCATTAAACGAGGCAGACAGTAAGTGATATTATAATATTATTACATCAAAAACATAGGATCGAAAGTTGTTTATTCGGTGGCTAATTAACTAAGTAACGAAAATACCTATGTGAAAAGACGATAACAGTAAGGGGATACATTAAAAGTGTTGTACTAGGATGTGCTTTGCTTCATATGTTGTAGCTTTTATATAGGAATATATTTGATTCTTTCAGATGCTTTGATGTTATGTAGCTTTTATGTTATGTTGTTGGTGGTGTATTATTTAAGTGATGTTTTGGTTTAATTTGGCTTTGATCTATTTAACTTGAAAATTTTGCATGAATTTATGATATCCCATTTAAAATTGAAGCGAAAAGACGATGAATGATTATTAGGGAGTCTCGAGATTTTCTCAGTTTTAATAATTATTCGTGTATATTATATAGGGATATATTTGATTTTTTTAGATGCTTTGATATTATGTAGTTTTTATGTCATGTTGTTGGTGGTGTATTATTTAACTGATGTTTTGGTTCAATTTGGCTTTGATCTATTATTTTAACTTGAAAATTTTGCATGAATTTATTATATCCAATTTAAAATTGAAGCAAAAAGACGATGAATGATTATTAGGAAATTTTGAGATTTTCTCAGTTTTAATTCGTGTATATTATATAGGGATATATTTGATTTTTTTGCAGATGCTTTGATATTATGTAGTTTTTATGTCATGTTGTTGGTGGTGTATTATTTAAGTGATATTTGGTTCAATTTGTCTTTGATCTATTCAACTTGAGAATTTAGCATGAATTTATGATATCCCATTTAAAATTGAAGCGAAAAGACGATAGAATGATTGTTAGGAAATCTCGGGATTTTCTCAGTTTTAATAATTATTCGTGTATTATATAGGGATATATTTGATTTTTTCAGATGTTTTGATATTATGTAGTTTTTATGTCATGTTGTTGTTGGTGTATTATTTAAGTGTTGTTTTTGTTCAATTTGTCTTTGATCTATTTAACTTGAAATTTTGCATGAATTTATTATATCCCATTTAAAATTGCAAAAAGACGATAGAATGATTATTAGGAAATCTCGACATTTTCTCAGTTTTAATAGTTATTCGTGTATATTATATAGGGATATATTTGATTTTTCGGACGCTTTGATATTATGTAGTTTTAATGTCATGTTGTTGGTGGTGTATTATTTAAGTGATATTTGGTTCAATATGTCTTTGATCTATTTAACTTGAAAATTTTGCATGAATTTATTATATCCCTTATAAAATTGAAGCGAAAAGACGATGAATGATTATTAGGAAATCTCGAGATTTTCTCAGTTTTAATAATTATTCGTGTATATTATATAGGGATATATTTGATTTTTTTCAGATGCTTTGATATTATGTAGTTTTTATGTCATGTTGTTGGTGGTGTATTATTTAAGTGATGTTTTGGTTCAGTTTGTCTTTTGATGTATTAACTTGAAATTTTGCACAAATTTATGATCCCATTTAAAATTGAAGCAAAAAGGCAATGAATGATTATTAGAGAGTCTCGAGATTTTCTCAGTTTTGATCATTATTTGTGTATATGGTGCATTTTATATAAGTTACCAAATTATATTCGTTTGTTTGTCAAGGGAATGAAATTAAAATAGGGAATATGATTCTCAAAAATTAAATAATCTTGTTTTTTTTTAATTTGATATTATGGAATACAATCTAATTCCCAAAATATGGGAATTATCATCTCAAATAAAAGAATTACAATATCTTATTTATTGAGGTATTGTGATTATCATATCAAGGTAATCATAAATACAATATTTTAATACCTTACTACCCTTATATCAAATATAATACAAAATCAAAAAAAATAGTTATTTATTTATGCATTTCATTTAAGTTATTATTTATGAAAAAATAGTTTCGTATTTTTAATTTATTTAGAATATTTTTATTGTCAAAATAGATCGTGATTTACATTTTATTTGATATTTATTTATTGAATGAAACAGAAAAATTGTTATGTTGTTTTTGTGAAAGTACTTTTGAAATAGTTGTTGGTCACATATGATTAATATATTTTATTTATTAACAATAATATGTTTCCGACTTAAAATAATTATCAATGCATTGGTATATGAAAAATTCATATATGTATCAATTTTTTAAAAGTCAAACAATATGTAAATAAAAAAAATAAGCATGTTCAATTTAATTATCATTTTTCTAAAAGATGATAATGCAATTGAACCAAATTTATATCTTATTATTTTTTTATTATTTAACCAAATTAAATATATGTGTATATATACTTATGTATATATGTATAATATCAAATATTCCACTATGGTTGAAAATTTATAATTAGAATATACAAATATGGTTTAAAATAAGAGTATTTAAGTCAAAGTTTTTAATTTTAGATTCCATATTTATTCTATGTGTTTGAACTAAATATAAAAAAGGAAAAAATATATATATCATTGTCAATTTTTTGTGGACAAACAAACAATATTAATGGAATCAGATATCTGGTAATCAAATTACCAGAAATTTTATTCTCATTTTAGATTTCATTCCCTGTCAAATAAACAAGTCTTAATGAAGAATATGAACAATCAAATGTAAAAGAATTTGAATTTCCTTCAATAAAAATTGCATAAATTTTTTTTTTTTTTTTTTGGTTACAAAAATTGCATAAATATCATCGAATAACATTCCCATTTTGCTGTCTAACTTTATGAAATATAACAAAGAAAAACAATTGTATCTTATTTTTAAATTAATTTCATGGACCAAATTTTACATGGTACTTTCTCAAATTTGGACCATCTTGACTTCTTGAGTGTGTACTAGTGTGAACTCGAATAGAGCCGATTGTTCACGTTTTAATCAAGACAAAATCACATGTTTTTAATAGACATTTGAAGACTTTTATAAAGTACTAAAATTATTCTATAAAAAGTTCTGTATCAATCAGTACTTTTTGCAATGCGTTAATTTGGATTTGGATAAAGGAAAAGTAAATTATATAGACTTTGTTATAATCACTTACTATATATTAAAGTCATGAATATCAAATAAAGTTATATTACAATAAAATAATAATTATTGTAACTAAGTAAAAATTACTATAATGTAAAAGAAATACTCATAAGTTGACAAGGAATATAATTCAAGACATCTAATATTTAAAAATTATTTTTAAATTATAAAATTAAACTTCGTTGGTATAAATAAACTTATAATTCAGTCAGCATCTAACACATAAAATGTACTTGTCTTTTAAAATATGTTTTAAAAAATACAGAACAAATAATCATGTAATTGGACAATGATATTCTTGTCGGCTATTTACTTTATTTGTTTAATTTACTTAGATTTCAACAGCCATAATCAATTAATAAATTGTCCCAATCCTCTAAAGTTTAAAGTTATTTCTTTCGTAGTTGGTACATGGGGATTGTATAATGTGTTCCTTAATGGATTTGTCATGTACAATTAAATTATTAATTAATAAGATAATTGAATTAAAAGTTATGTTATATATTATAAGTTATAATTCATATTTTTTTTCAATTTTTTTAAATATGGAAAAAAAATTGATTTCGATAAATTTTAATTTAATCTCCATATTTCTATATTATTAATATAATATAATAAACAAACATCCTACTGATAAAAAAATTAATAAAAAATAAACGATAATATATAATATTTTTTTTTGAATTAATTATTTTGTCTTCAATATTTGGCAGCTCAAGTTGTACATATTGATAAATATAATTTATTTAATAGATATTTGAAGGCATGCAGTGGAAAAACTGAACCTTGACTGCGGCTTCTCCATTAACTAGAAACAGTGGCACCGCGCGAAGCGCGGTGTTGATGCCCGTGACTCTTTTTCTTTATTTTAACAATTTTTGAATATCAATTACTAAATATAAAAATGTTAATTAGTATAAATTCAACTTCTATCATATATTTTTAAAAAAAGTAATTTGCAACAAGATATGTAAATACATTCTGTTGAGGTTATATTTTTATTGTGTTGATATTACGAATTAGGTAAAATAGTTTCTTGGTATACAACCAGTTTTTCTGAATCGACGTAAGCTCTCAATCCTACAAGGTCACAAATCATATTTAAACTTTGAATATCTAACATTATATTAGGATAAATGACATATACAGTCCGCCCTAGTTACAAAAGGCACTATGAGGTTCGACAATTTCCTTTGTTGTTATAATAAACATATTACAAGTTCAATTTCTAATTTCTATTCTTCAAATGGTTTAATGAATCCCAATCTCATCATTGTTGCAAAAATGTTTGAGATCGCTCAATTTATCACCGTCTTGTTCAGCAGACCACGATCCACTGTAGCTTGCGCATGGTCATGCTTGAAAGACCCACAGTTGAGATCCTAACCGCATGAAGAGAAGTGGTCAATCATGTCTTTTATGCTAATTGTACATCGTGTAAGCAGGGGTGTGGTATTGGGTGGGTCAGACTCGTTCACTCAAACCCAGATGTATCTGTAGCAACCAAAACATGAGCTTTTTAGGTTTTGCAAATCACTAAAATACACCAAAACCCTCACAACCCGAAGCAGGGGTGAAACCATATATATATATGTATATATATATATTTACGGAGAAACTTAATGGTAATTTCTAAATTTCCGAGTTGTTTTTGGCAGTCTTATTCATCCAGAATGTAAAATAAATACCCATTCAATTTCCATTCACCTCGAATTACATCAGCAAATAAATCGGGATCACCGCAAGTCAACCTGCCATTTACTTGATTATATGAACACATCAAGCTAGCAACATTTCCATCAAGACCTGTGGTATAGCATAAATGTCAGGTCAATAATAACCAAGTGCAAAACTACACCTGTCTAAGGTCATTACATTTTGCTGAGAGACTGAGAAAACATAAACATCAATTCTTATAAGGCAAAAAGATGACATGAAGTATCTTAAACGAAAAAGAAACTCTGGTGAGAACATCAACAAGGTGGTAACTTCATGACAAATGAATATACGGGCTTAAATGACTAATAAAGATTGCTCTGGTCTATTTTCTTAACCGTACATTGTGATTAGAAACTTTTGTCCGTATTTTCAATTTTCTCTGTTCTTTATTGCTATCTGCTTAGATCGGAGTTAATGTCGGGATACCTTAGTCGGTAAACGTTCTGTGGAAAATTGGGAAACTTATCTAAAGCAACTTAGTCAGGGTTCCTTGATCAATATGAAAAACAGATAATGAACAAACTTATCTAAATCATCTATTGGGAAAGAATATGTGCCACTTACCTGATGAACATCATTGACTGGAATATTAACTATTATACCAGTGCATTGAAAGTGAATCTGTGGATCCCTTTCCAATTATCAACATCATAAGCAGTGTAATGTTTACAACAAGTAGCCTCCTTGGCCTGTTATGTAGAGCGAAAGCAACACAAAAAACTAAGGAAAATAACATAGAACAGCCACACATAGCATACTCATAACATAAAAAAATCATAACAAACGCAATTCAAACATACGCATCTTCCATTCTGTTTTTTTGTATGAATTTTTTTTTTGGCCGATATTGATTATGAACAGAGAACATATAGCCCAAAAAGTATCACAAAAATCAAACAAGTAACACGAATCGAAAACCCCCAATGATATGTGAGTGTAAAAGATAAATCGAAACGTCGAAAAAACAAATACAAATCACATACGTACTGACTGTAATGACGCAAAATCGTTCTTTGCCCAACACAGTGCAAAGCCTAGGCAGCTAAGATCTGAAACTTTTTTCCAAACTGAAACGCCGTCATTTTTGAGACAAAGCGAAATCAAACAAGTAACACGATTCGAAAACCCCCAATGACATGTGACTGTAAAAGAGAAATCGAAACTTCGAAACAACAAATATGAATCAAATACGCACCGACGGTAATAACGCAAATCGTTCTTGCCCAACACATTGCAAACCCAGACATTGAAAGAGGCGACGCGGGGGCATATGAAAAGGGCAGATGAGAACGGCGACGTTCGAGGCGGAGCTGGAAAGAAAAAAAGAGCACAAGGAAGAGGCCTCTCTTCACCTGATCGAATCATCTCATCTCATTTCCGACCGAGCTGCTACTAATAATCGAAAAGGTTCACAGCGATAGCCACTGAGGCTCAGAAAATCCATTATAAGAGGATTGGACGACAGGCAAGCAGATGCGAAAAATCGCATTACATGCACCTAATTATTCGAAGCTATGTATGCAAGTATTCGGCAACTTTATCCCATTGAATTATACACCTAATTGAACGATATAATGAACAGAGAACGAACTACGAACAACAATTTTTACAGAAAATACTGAAAGGCCCAAGGCCATACAATATTATCAATCCCTTCAAATGAGACGAAATCACAAAACAGCAAAAAATAGCAGCAAAAAACTAAATGCAGTCATCAAAGGCGTTTCGAAAAAACCTATGACTCCGAGATGCAGGAACCCAAAACCCTTTTTCGCAGACTGAAAACCGAACCTTCTTTTCGGAACTTTTATCAATCTCCGGTTCTGCATGTTTAAATGAAACAGGAGAACTCGGGTGTTATCGTGGCAAGCGGAGGGGACGAACGCGTAGTTCATGAAGTGAAACGGTATCGTTTTTCAGGGAGAGAAAAAAAGAGGAAATAAAACGGTGTCGTTTTCAGGCCATAAAACACAAACAAAAAATATGAAAAAGTGGAAATAACAGGGGCAAAAATGGAAATTCTGGAGGGAAAAAAAAAAGGAAATTAGGGGCTGCGATCCCCTGTTGCGTGCAGCCGGGCAGACGAAAAAGAGCTGCTGCGGCTCTTATATATATGTATAATAATTAAGAATACTTTATTTTAGTCAACTCGAAAATTGGCTATGTTTGTTTATGTTTTTAAGTTAGAATTTTGAAAATTTCTCGAGAATGACGTACCATTGAAATTCGTGTAAAAATGGTAAATGTTTGTTTATGTTTTTAGAATTAGGTTGAAAATTGTAATGTGTCAAATCAATGATGATTGGTTGATGTTTAATGATTGGATTATTTGTTTTTGTAATGATTATTTAAATAAATAAATATATATGAGTGTGTAAAATAATGTATATATTAATTGTAATTAATAGATGTGTAAAATGATTGATGTGTTGATTGATAGGTAGTTAGTATTGGAGATTGAAAAAGTAGAGTTGAAAAAAAGAAATTAAGATGAAAATTTGGTGTGTTAAGTAGATTTAAGATTTTGTGATTTGAAATCTTGAAATTGAATTTTAAAAACATAAACAAACATATAGATATTATTAACAATTCTTATTGGTTGTTTGGTTGTGTCCTTTTCGAATAAATAATCAAGTAAAAATTTCAACAACTTTTAGTTTGTAGATAATTAAATACTTCAGCTAATCAAAAAGTTACTTTGGTACAAAGTCTATATTCTAACAATTTCACTTACTTTTAATCTGATTTATTTTATTCTTGAGGTATCATAATATTTAATTCAACAAAAATAAGTTCGAGTATTTGTGGATGTTATTGTTTTAAAATTACTTTTTATTAAACATCGACAACTTATAATTTGTCTAATCATTGAAGTTATTTAATGTGAATTGTTACTAATTTTTGGAATATTATCTTCATTTAATGTGAATGGTTACTAATTTGTTTTATTCAATTCACTTATCAATTAAACAACATGTGTATAAATATTTGATACTGTCTCAAACATTTAATATATAAAATAGAAGATGATAAAATATCATTTAATATATAAAATTTTGTCCGATATAAATGTCTCATTTTTCCAATAGTAACCATGCAAAAACAATAAAAGTTACATCCAAATATAGAAACTAATTGATAAAAACCGAAAATAATTTATTGAGTTATATTATATATCAATAGTTAATCATTCACCATCCTCGTCACCTTTCACAATAATCAACGATCAACTTCATGACTTAACATTTTCCGAAATTTGGAAGGTAACAAAAATACTGCGAACTAACAAGTGATATATACTATTATTCTTTATTTATAATATTTGTTACTTAGAGGATTTAAGTGATTCGACTTGGGACTTGCCACGAGGACCCTTAGTCCTAATGTAGAGCCTATATTGGTCGTAAGTCATGGCCGGATAGAGCGGCGGCTCATCCTCCGTGATGAGCTGCTCAGCCGGTTTGATCAGCATATCGCTTTTTGGATTATAGAATAGAGCTAATGACACTCTCTCTTTCACCGAGTTCACTATCACTCTGTGCTCGACACTTTTGTAATTTCCATTGCTTATCACCTGTAGTAATCAACTAGTAAGTGAGAAAGATTTTTTATTCCAAATCAGGTGATAAAATATTATTTCATTTATTGCTATTTAAGTAACATATAAATCAGTAAACTTTTCGCTATTTAAGTAATATCTTAAAGAAAACTGTTATATATATACCATTGTTCATTTTTTACTGATTTTTCACCGCCATTTGATATGACAAGCTAGATATCTTTTTTTATTATAATAAGCATAAATTACGGAGATCATATTAAATGCATTTATTGAATGTCGTATTTAGAAGAAGTGAATGTAAACTTATTTATGCATGATAATAGCATCAAGTCGTACTCTAAAAATCATAATTTCTCGATCATATTATTCATATACTATTGTATAATATGAGTAATACGTGATCGAGTGATTAATATAATTATTTTTCAAAAAAGGGTGTATATATATAGAGATATATAAAAGTACGACCTGAAGTTGATCAGCTAAGTTGATGATAAAAGCATTAGGAATAGGCTTAACCGTGATCCAATCATCACCCCGACGAACTTGGAGACCCGAGACATCGTCATCCGGAAAGAGAAGGGTCATGCAACCCGGATCCGAATGAGGCGATAAACCTAAAGTGAGATCGGGTTGAGGGCATTTTGGGAAATAATTAACCCTCAAGCATGCACCAATATCATCTCCTCCAAAGGCTTGTTGAAGATAGTCTTCTTTTAACCCTAAATTTGTTGAGAATATTTTCATCAATTTTCCACCTAGTTTAACTACTTCTCTTGTGTACTCTTCAACCAATTCCCTGCAAACAATATTTTTTTTGTAATTAATATATATATATATATGTTATTCACAATTAAATGCAAATTTATTTATGAAAAAATGTAAATAAATAAAACCCTTTCCTTGATTAATTATTTCTTTTCTATATTCAATGGATTTATTTTTTCTCAAGACACATTTTTTTCAAGTAAAAAAAGTTAATCTTGTGCAAACCCTCGAACATTTTTTTTCAAGTAAAAATAGTTAATCTTGTGCAAACCTTCGCACGTAAGAACGTAACTACACATTTTTTTATATCGTTATTCACTTTCTTTTAGCATAAATAATATTATTTAACCTGTATATATATCAAATCGAGTCTTATATATTCAAAATACATATTCTGTATCTATCTATTTCACTACTAGTATCATTTTTTTCCAACTCAACATGTGAATCTAAGGTTTATTTTTCACTAAGAACCAAAATCCCATTACTTGAAAAAACAGAAAAAATGTTTTCAAACAGGTGCAAAATGATATTAAAAAAAGTGAAACAAAATCAAATTATATAATAATAATAATAATAATTAATATTACCTGCATGAATCTGGTTTCTCAGGCCACTTATTAGGATCTCTGAGACTGATGGGAAGATAATGGAGGAAAAAATAATCACTCCAATCCAACGATATACCTTTCTCCACGCCAAGCCTACTCCCATACCCTTCATAGGTACACGGTAGATTCGCATACTTTTGCTTCTCATCCAACGGCTGCTGAAAGAACTCACGCCACACCGATCGTGTGCGTCGCATCAGATCATGGCTCACGCCGTGGTTCACGACCTGGAAGAAACCCCACTCTCTGCACGCGCCGTCGATCAGCGAGAGGGTCTTCTCACGAACCGCCGAGTTTTCAGAGTACAGGTCGCGCGTGTCGATGACCGGAATGTTGAGTTCACTCGCGGCCGCCGAGTCTGGGACTTGACTCGGGCGATCTGACGGTTTTTTGACGTAGAGATCGGGGACGACCCGTATGCCGCTGTCGGATAAATGTTGGACCCGGATCACGGGTTCGGGCCAGCTCTTCAAGCAGTTTATCATTTTGTTGATTTTTGGTGAAAATTGCAGAGATATTGTGTGGGTTTTTTTTAAGGTGATGATGAAAAAATTGCAGAAGGGATTATAGTAGTATTAATAATGAACGTGATTTCATGTGTGTTTTAGCTATAGCTGTAAACGTGAAGAAGAGGATGAAGGATAAGTGGGTGACAAGTGATATATATATAGAGGGATATATATATAGATATAGATATAGATACATGGAGATATATATATATAAATTATGTAATGGAGATAATTTCCGGCGCCGTGAAGAAATTGAACTCATAATTTATTTGACACTAGCGTGTACCCCGTGCTATGCACGGAGTATAATTTAAAATATCTCTTTTGAAAACTCATAATTATCATATTTATATCCATTAATTCAATACAAAAAATCATTCAATAAAACAATGAAGAATTTTAAAATATAGTTACTTAATGACAACGGATAAAGTAATATGATCCAACTTTGTTAGCTAAGGTACAAAACGGTCCTTTACTGAATAAAAAAAACTTATAACCAATTGCAAATCGTCCAATTGATGTGTGTGAAGAATTAAAATGCTTATTCATTTATAAAGTTGTTTAGTGATATTTTTTCGATACGGTAGTAAATATGCATAATTTGGAGTTATTGAACTTGTTTCGAATATTATCTTGAAGCTCCTCAAATATATGGTGACTATATGAAAATTAAAAAGAAACTTAAACATTGATCTTAATCTACATGACCTTCCATAGGCCATATATATATACTATCCTAACTTGCTTGTACTCTCTTAACTTTATGTTATATAGTGGCCGTATATGCACAACACAAAGAAATAGATCAAATTTTGGTAATATTAAAAAATCATAATATTATGACAGCTTATCGTTCATGAGAAATATAAAATAGTGTCACTGAATAGTAAAAAAATCCTTGTGCAAAATAAACAACAATTATTTATATATCCCAACAATACTTTTCAACAAATTTGTTTGGTGGAAGAAGTTGAGAACATTCTTTAAGAAAATAAATAAATAAACAATTTGTTGTCAAAAAGAGTATCACAAAACAATAGAGCTCATTCCTTCTAAAAATTTATTTTCAATTTATTTTTCTTTAAAGACTATTATAATCCTACTATTATTATGAAGAATATTAAAGTGGTTTATTAAACTAAAATTGAAATGTAATTTTTTTTGAACATATTCTTTTCTAAATAAATTGTCCAAATATATATTTTTAAGATTTTTAGGTGATATATTTGAATTTTAATCGAGCAATTTTTTCTTTAACTTTAATGTAGAAGATGAAACAAACTTATAAAAAGATTTGGTGAAATCCATAACTTCGTAGATAAAAAAACATTAAATATGACCAATCACATCAATATATTTAGTGACTAATTATGTAAAGTCATGGATATCTATCCATCAAAGTAAATATATTAAGGGACTAAATTATTATATAATAATAATAATAATAATAAACAAATGTCACTTATAAATAGAATATGATTATACTCAATTGTAATATGTTTCATTTATCATACAAAAGTTAGGCTTGTAAATCAAATATTATGAGCTAAAAATGAAATGACTCAAACTCATTGAGTTGGAATACAATAAGTTTAAGGCCAACATACAAATTCTCTTATTCTAACTCTACTCAAGCTTATTGTAACTTACAAATTCTCTTATTTTCAGACTTTTACAAACTTCAAGCTTATTTCGGCTGACTCATTAGTCTTTATCAAATAAAAAAGTCCTCAATATAATCATAATAGTTATTATTCATTTCCATTGAAGAAAACTGAATGCCATAATAAATTATAAACATAAGAAAATATGTAGAGATATATAAAAATATTTTTTTTTTACATGAATATTGACTATTTCAATTCCACATAACTAATTAAACCAATAAATTATAAAAAGAATATTAATGGAAAAAATTATTTAAAAAATTTACTAATTACACTTAATATCCACTCAAACCAAATAAAGATAAATAAATAAATAAATAAAATATAGTAGTCTGCTTCCACATTTGCCAGCTTTGTGTCCATGGAAGTCATCTGATTTATGTCTGCCATAGATTAACACTAATAGAAAATTAAAATAAAAAACAAATAAAAAATTGAGAGTAATAACATAAAAATAAGAAAGAAATCAAAATTTTATGATCTTGTAAATGGGATGTTAGACTATGAACATGCACAATTATGATATTACAATGAAATGCCAATTTATAGAGAATTGAGAAAAGTAACCATTTAATTTTTAAAAGAATTAATTGCTCATTTTATAAGCTTAAATTGTGGACATTAAAAATTATAACTATAGTCAATTACTCATTTAATTAACATCAATTATGGACGTCAATATTTACAATAATAGTGAATTACTCATTTAAAAAATCAATTACTCATTTTGTCATTCCAAAAGAGTCAATTACTCATTTAATTAGCATCAATTATGGAAGCTTATTGTTTGCCCTAATTGTCTGTAAAATCTTTTCTTTACTATTTTTAGAAGTCAAGATGTAAGGAACAAATAAATACGATTATCCCAAATATTGTTCAAATACTATTAACTATAATTTTTTATTGTGGAATTTCATTTCTTAATTAATACAATAAGTCTATTTACATCTAACAAATCTTAAAAAATTAAACTTTAGTCAACATATTATAATCTCATTTAATTGTTGGCTTACTAACAGGAACTTGTCATAAAACTTGTTATAACCGCTATCAATCATGAATGCAAAATACATTATCCAAATATTGTGTTAGTTACCAAATAAGTGTTTTTATATTCCTAATTAATATGTTTAAATTCAAACTTTCAAATTGCACACTCAATCAAATCAATTAATAAAATTTTTCTCAATAATAAAAAAAATTAAAATTACCGAAAAAAAAAGATAGAGAGTAAAGTGGGTCTCACACCGCTTTGCTATAATATATATAAAGATAATGATATTAGTTCTCAATTATTTTAATCAATAAAAAATAACATTAAAAAGTAATGTAGTGAAATTTAGTACGTGAAGCCTATCTATACAGGTTCACATATAGACTTGAAGTGCTAAATTTTCATAATTTTGGAAAATTAAAATATAAATTCAACCAGAAGATAATTTCTATAATATTAAAACAATAAATCAATTAAGTTGTTTTTTATTTATAACTTGTAAAAAATGAAAAATTATTTCCAATAACTAAAATTATAATTATATTATTAAATTAAATTTTCTTTCTAAATCTCATAAAGAAACTAAATTTAAATTCAAAATTTAATCTAATAAGAAAAGGAAGAAGGGAATAGAAAATAAAAATCGGAGATTTGTCTTCAACCTTCAAAATTCAATATTGAACGCTATTTGCCACATTCATAATCTAAAGTTATCCCCAATTTTATTAAATATATATATATATAAATTATTATTACACTCCTTTGCACATATATATTAAAAACAATTGTTAATGTACAATAAATTATTTAACAACAAAAAGAATACAATAAACAGAAAAATAGTACACAATGGTATTAACTACAAAAAATTAATGGAGTGAAATGATTACCTCAAGCATATATGTATACGTATTCCATTGCTCCATTCATAACCACTCATCGCCAAATAAAATATGGACTAATAATTTCGATTGACTAAGAAATTCTCATAATGTCATTAATGTTTAAGACTAAATTAAATGAAGAAAATCGAATAAAATTGAAAGCGTAAAATTCAAAACTATTGAAAGATGAAAAATAAAGAACTAATAAAATAAAATACCTCACATCAAATCAAATTCACTTTTGTAGATGAAAAAATTAGTGAACATGGAGAAACGTAAAATTGATTTGTGAAGCAGAAAAAGTATGGCATAATTTATAAGATTTTAGATTAAATAAAAATAATTTATAGATGTATCAGTTTCCTTATTAACTGCATAATTCCATCAATTGTGGAATGAATTAATACGTAAATTTAGCTAATGTAAATTAAATATTCCTCCTAATTAAGGATTTTGATTTGGTAAGTCAATTTTAAAATAAAGTTTAAAATTTAAATTTAAGCCTAATGTGAACGTACTTAATTTAGACCATTCTTTATTTAGATATGCTAAGAATTTTACATGGTAATAAATTTTGGTTTTTCCATTTGCATTAATGATCACAAATCACAATCAAAACATTGTAACTCTTTCCATTTTGGTTGCAAGTGAATGTAATAGGAAAGTAATTTAATTTGATTATCTAAATTAAGAATAGTAATCAATCTTAAAAAATTTAAACCAACCAATAAGAATTTTTCATTTTATTAAAAAAATTCAAAATTCTAGAAAATTAGGATTAAAGAAAAACTGTGCTATAATATAGTAGAAGATATGGGACATAATGCACGTGGCAATGAAAGTATGAAACAACATGCACTAATTAATCGGGGTTTTGAGGGGAAAGCAATAATCATTAAGGCCAATCAACTTGGGGGCTTAATGTCATTATATATCATTATAAATATTGCAATTTGGTATTTTTTTTTTGGGTTAATAATTTATATTGTGAATAATATATATATATATTTCATGCATACTGAAAAGGTTGGCCACCTTTTTCTCATTTCACATTTTTCAAAAATTGTCTCGATTTTTAAATAATAAGTAATTAATGCTCTTAATTGTATTTATATTTAATGTTTTAGTCTTAATTTCTTTTATACAGTAGAAACTCTATAAATTAATATTCATGGGACCACCAAATTTTATTAATTAAAAGAGTTATTAATTAATCGATAAATTAATAATTATTAATTTATATATTAAATAATATTTTATTAATTTATAATAAAATACCAATTTACAAACACTTTTAAAACTTCCACTTCATTATTGTACAATGCATGTACGTATATCAAATGAAGGCCCAATTAGAAAGAACTCTTCAATCTCCTACCTTATTATGTTTTTTTTGTTCAATGTGTACCACTATGGATATTAAAAAATATTTTTTATATAAATACAAGATCAAAATATGCTAACATAAACAAATCATACACGCAACATGGCTTCCCATCTCAAAGGTGTGAAAAAAAAACAATGATCGACCAGATTCGAAGAGCATTATGCAAGCACAACACGGATAATCCAAGTCTCACTCAAAAGCAATTGCAAGAATGTGTTCTTAGTAACTATGATTTGCTGGTGAGTCAAGGGACAATATCGAATACAGTAAGCGGTCTTCAGAGTATCTCTCACTCGCTCTCGAAGTTCTTACAATAATAAGGAAAATTAGAGACGAGATTGATGGTGAAATTGATTTCAACAAAAGACAATTGAGTCATTTTCAAGAAATTTTCATAAATCATTCATGTAATATGTTGTATATAAGGAATTATTAATTTATATTTTATATGGGGTTTATAGAAATTATCAAAATGTATTATCTTATAATTTTAGCGAATTATTAATTTAGCACCCTATCCCCGAGTCGGGACCGGCCAAAAATATTATTTTAGAGAGTTTATTAAATAATCGAGTATTAATTTATCGAGTTTCTACTGTATATATACTAACTTGTCTCCCGTGCTACGTACGATATATGATGAAAATGTAGTTTTTCTCACGTTTGTGTATTGAAAATATAGTTTTTTTTTTAATTTTGAAAGGTGAAAATATAATATTTTTTTATGGAAGTTGAGATAATGGGGAGTCGATTATGGAATGATATTTATTAATTATTATTAAAAAAATCAAAATTATGAGAACTTAGATTTAATTGAAAATAACTACTTTCTGAATATAATAGTAAGATACATTCAAATAATGATTTTGGTAATATATGCCCCAATTACATTATATTTTCATGAATAAATGTGCTTTAATTTAAGAACAGTTGATACGTATGAAATCTGATTTAGTAAACATTAATTATCATATAGAAACATTAAATTTTATATAGGAAGAAATGACTAAATATTTGACTTTGCATAAATTCTATAAAATGTTTAATAGAATAATTTTTGGAACAAAGGGAATATTATTTGATATAATACATACGAAATAGAATATAAGTATCGTATTACAATAATGCAGAATCACTAATCTTAGGAAGCAATTGACAATTGTAATTATACATTTCATGTGACCTTTTAAAAGCATCTTTAAATTATTATTTTTTTGATGACAAGGGAACCAGCAGCTACTACCGTTAGGTGCGCACTGGGTAAACCCCGCTCTTGTGTAATAGCCTGCAAACCACACAAGAGAGGTAAACCAGCCTAGGTTGCCCATAGCTGACAGGCTCACAGTAGAGAAGACAAATAGGCATTCCCTCATCAGGATTCGAACCCGTGACCAAGGCCACAACATTTACATGCCCTTACCAACTCTACCGGGGGTTGCCCCAAAAGCATCTTTAAATTTTTGCACCAACATTAAGTTGTCTAATAATTAGCATCATCAAGACTAATTAAGTGTTACGATAATCTTTATATCAAAATATTAATATATAGACTGATATTAAACTACATCATTGCAATATATGATATTATATCTCTAAAACATAATTAAACTGAAACTTAATTTTTGTGGGATTTAAACCCGAGGACCATGATCATTTTTTTTGAGGGAATCAAATGTAAATTAGTACATTATTCTATAAATCTACAAGAAACTAATAGTTAATTATCAACATTTAAAAATATTAATAAATATGGAAATTAGTTATTATTATTTGGAAAATTCAGACCCCCACCGCCAAAAAAATCCTGAGCTGGCTGACTTTGAATTGGTCAATGATCATTTAATTGATCATTAAAAGAGCAATTTATGCCATAAAGTATCACTTTTCTCCTGTTTTAAATGTGCAATATATATACACGCGTATCTATTCTGACTAGAAACAAGAAGCATAAGTAAAGGCCCCGATTGGATGGAAGTTTATATTCCAAAAAAGTGTTTTAGAGAAAAAAACTGAGAAAAATTCATTTATTTGACATATTATAAGAATTTTTTTATGAAAAAATCTCCCAAAATCATAAATAATTTAAAAAAAAAATCAAAAAATTGAGAAAAATTAAATTTTTACTATTCATGATTTAACAGTTAATACCATCAATTAAAATGGTTTTTTCATCTATTTTTCAAAACCAAAAAATAAATTAATTACATATTTTAATGCTAAATAACGTAATGTTTAAAATAAGATACATTGTGACAATTTTTCGACGTCTAAATCGAAGAGTTTGACTAAAAATATTTAATGTAAATTATAATTAAATATCAACATAAATAAATTTTTCACAGCAAAATACATATCACATCAACTATAATCATTATCTATTTTTCTCTTAAAAAACTCACCTAAACTCAATTTTCAAATCTCATTTCTTATCTTTCAACTAATATTTTCTCATTTTTATCATGGAAAAAATTCATTGAGATGGATATACCAACCAATTGGGCCCTAAGTAAATCATTGTTTCTGATTGATTTCTTTTTTTTTTTTTTTTTGGTTCTTTCTTCTGTTTCTTTTTTTTTTTTTTTTTACAGTTTTATTGTTTTAATACATGAACTATATGTAGGACTTAATTAACCAAGTATTTATCAGTTTGATTATAAACCCATAAATCATAATACAACATGCAGAAATACTTTTTAGGAATATGTCAAATATACATGTACATTTAAAACCTTTTTTTTCTTCTAATGAGTAATTAATGAATAGCTTAAGCCGTCTCTTTTCACTTAAATTCGATAGAATTAAATAATATAAAAAATAGTATTGACTTATTTTGGTATCAAAAATATATATTAGTATTATTTTCTATTATAAACATTACTAAAGTTGATAAAATAAACATATATATATATATATAAATATATAAACAATGCCAATTAAAATTTTTGGCTAAACTTATTTGATACATTTTATAAGCTCCTACATTTTATAAAATATCTTAAAATCTTACAAAATAGGACGGGTGATAAACTTATAACTTATAAGATGTTGGATTTTATAAATGTTTTAAACAAGATCATAATTTTTATTTTTGAGGCTTATAAACTCTTTTTAATTTTGTTTATCCAAATACTATAATATAAGTAATATATAAGTTCAAAAATATTTTACAACATATTATTAAAAATTAATAATCTTAAACAAATAACCTCATGTTTCATGAAATAGTGCTATTTATGAAGCGGCGGAGGTAGACGTTGCGTATTGAAAACAAAAGCAAAGAAGAAAACAAAAGCAAAAAAGGTATCAAAATTAAATGTGATTCGACCTCTCTTTAAATAAATTTTATTATTTTTTATGAGCTTCAAAATTCATTTTGTTTCCCATTGCTATAAACACCTCATCAAAAAAAAAAAATTCCCATATTTCTTAAAATTTTCAACACCCTCCTCTGTTATATTGAAATAAATATATATAATAAGTTTTAAAATATTTTATATAAATTTTTATAGCTAATATATTATATGTTTCTTCTTTAAAAAAATCACTCATCTTTCTTTTCAATAATTTAGTTAGTTGCATTAATAGATATTAGATGACATTCGGGTTATTTGGCATTTTCTTGAAAGTTCATAAGTAAATATCGTAATATTTATTTAATATATCTTAAGTCATGTATTCATGTCTTATTCTTATATTAGTAATAATTATACTAATTAAAGAAAGAGCGGAAAAGAAAATCTTTAATGACTAATTAACCCTAAAAAAGTTGTGTTCATAAATAAATATATATACGAGTTATGTAATGAAAAGATGATGAATAGACTTCTCACTTTATCTTAATAAGTAATTTAATACTTAAACATTAGACTAGTTTTACTAAAAACTAACAACGAATTATTGAAAATGTATAAGAAACAAGCCAATGCTTTGTTAATTGACATTTTCATTTACAAAATTTTTATTACAATATTCTAAACCTACAATACAAATTATTTTATTTAAATTTATATTTTTTCCAGCTCAACTTTTTCAATCACTTACAAACTAATTATTAATCACCATCACCAACTAATAATCATTTTTTTCCACTAATACTTATCTCTTCTCTTTTATACAGTACAATTACTTCATCCATAAAATATAAACTAATCAGTATTAACTTGATATATTTTATAATTTTCAAAAAATTTACAAATATAAGCAAACACAACACACATCACATTATTTTTATACGAATTTACATAATACACATTTTCCGATTTTTTATTTAATTATAACTCAAAAACATAAACAAACAAGGCCCAAATCTATCCCTAGTAGCAGCTTTATATTCGAATATAAATATGGATTATGTGATTAGTTGATATATCAGATACGTGTCATCAATCACAAAAACAAACATATATTAAGATAAGAATATTATGATAAAATCATATTCAAACTAAATTTATTCCTATGTAAACCATCTTTTTTTTATTTGATAAGGATCCAGACCATATCTAACTCAAATATCACTTAGAATAACATATTCCAGCTAATGACATATATTCTATAATAAAATGCTAAATGTTGATTCGAAAAGCATATGTCAGATCACAATATATAACCATATATTTATTTAATAATTATTATTATATGATTATAGAGAAGGGTCAAAAGTCTAAGATAATGTTTGGCCGACATTAAAGTAGATTCTGGATTTATGACATGACTAAATTACCCAAACCTATACAATCACGTTTGCTATTACCTGCAGCGATTTGTCCTTTTTTTTAATTATGAGGAAAATTTACATTCGTTATTTATAATGTGTATTGATCAAATTTTACTTTTTATAAACAAGTCTAGGTTACTGACAGTCTCACAATAAATGAGGTAAATAAATATTTTCTCAATGGGGAACAGAATTCATAATTAAAATCGCAAGATTCAGCTATCCGACTAACTTTATTGAGGGTTGCCCCGATTTGGTCATTTCATCTTTCAAAAATATTATGTTAGTCAGCATTGTGACCACTTTAGAAAATTCATACACAAATGTACTCCCATGAGTTATATTCAATATAACAGTATTTTAATTTAATATCATATATTAGTCATGTACAAAATCTCCCCAAATAGTCGGTCACAAGTCACAACATAGGTTGACCATTGTAATTTAAATGAAAATTTTGGTAAGGATCAAATGTAAGACATTAAAACTTATACAATTATTATGTGAGATTTTATAAAACTCGAAACTAAAAATATAATGGAGTATACTCATGTGATGAAAAATGAGATTATCCTGCATTTGAGATGGGAAGGACGGTGCAAATTCTCACATGGTAGGAATGTGTCGTGATCTTTCACTGAGACCACAAGTTCTTTAATCATAACAAAATTGATCTAAAAAACATGTAAAAAAAATGCAAATAAACGCAACTAAGATTTTTTGAATCTTCTCAATAAGAGTCATGATTATTAGGGGATTAATTACAAATCCCAACTCCAAATACTTAATTTATATAGCAATTTATAGAGTCGACACGATACGAGAGCAATTGTTGTCGCACCACGAAAACTAAGTATGAATATGTCTAGATGAATTGAAAAGTCTAAGATAAGCTACTAAAGAGGTCCAATTGTCCAATGTCTAGGGGGAAAAATGTGCTAAAATATAGTGATGTCTTGTACAAAAATGTATATATAAAAAAATGGAAATTTATTTGGGATTTTTTGATAATTGAAGGGAAATGGTGAAGCATATCACACCAAGTGATTTCAATAAAGTTTTTAGTATGCATAAAACTACGTGGTAAGCACATGTGCACTTCTTCTATAAGCAATTTTGCCATTTAACTTTTAGGTTCAAGTTTCAATTTTTACTTACTTTTTTCCTTTCTAAAAAAATTATTTGTACTATATATCTAACTTTTTTTGGGTTGAAAGAAACTTGTAGATGTTTTGGGGGGTTAAATGTGTAACACATGCTTGAATTATTATTATTTTTTTTTATATATTTTTGGTCTCATAAAAGTCACATTTTGACCCTTTTGGCTCCAATCATTAAAAATTGGATGGAAAATTAAATAGTGAGTAACACATGCACACTTGTTTCTGCAGAAAATAAATGGATGAAACTAAAAGTGTCAAAATTTGATTTGAGTAAGATGAGAGTTACTCCACGTATTGCTTGAAGTAAAACACAAAAATATTATTTAACTTAGTACTAAGAATGATCTATATTCTACAACGAAATTTAAAAAAATAATTAGGTTAAGTCACGTAGAGCGGTAGTGAGGGTGAGAGCAAATGCCAGAGCAAACAAACTTATATATATATATAAATATAAATATATATATATATATATAAAGAATGAGAGGATCTAAAAGTATATATTAACAAAATAAAAAAAAAGTCTTTATAAATTATAATGTTTTGCGCCAAATTATAACTTTTGGAATTACTTTATGTAATAAGTTGGAAGTACTACTAAATGGTCATATTTTTGTTATTTTTGCAATTTATACTTCATTATTGTAACTTCATTAAATTATGCAATATAATTATCTACATTTCATCGAAGTAAATAATGTTAATGTGAGTCGAGTCAAAATAAACTCGAAACTCATAAAAATATGTGAGCTGAGTTTGAATCGAATCAAAATAAGTCCAATAATATTTGTGTTTGAGTGAGCTAAAAGCCGGCCGATTGCAAAACCCGATTAACAGACGTACTTAAAGTGATTATAAATGAAGAAATCGAAAAAAATAAAGATCATTAAAAGAATATTAATTGATCACAACTCCAGTTTACAACTTATAATATTTGCATTTTTGGAAAACGTATATCTATTGTTTATTCTTCCTTATTTTACAGGCATTTCTACCAATGATATAAATCTTGACTAACTATCTATGATGCACGGACACGGGATACGTCGCATGACACGACACGGACATGGGACACGATATTTTTCAAAAAACATAGGACACGACACGGCCTCGATACTACTAATAAAATATGTATATATATCATATACATATATATGTTCATTAATTTATGTTAATATATATAAATTAAAGTAGTCTTTTCATTTTAATTTAAATATGATTGGTTAGAGAATAAACTATAAAAATAACTATTGTAAATTATAAATTTGTATTTGATTTGTAAAGTTATATATGTTTGAACGAAAAATAAATAATTCAGATTTTAAAATCACAAAAAATAAGTGAAATAACATAAAGTGCCACAAATAATGCATATATAGTGACATATTTTCCAACTGCGTTTATTACGGTATTCATACTTTATTTTTTTCATTTTATTTAAGCGGACAAATTGATTTTCATGTTGGACACGGTGTCGGAGAGTGTCGGACGAGTGTCGCGTCCGATCAGGTGTTCGACACGACACATTGTGATTTTTTGAAGTGTCCGTGCATTAGAGCTGACTATATATGAAATATTTTTATAATGAAAAGAAAAAGTGGTAGTAGTATGAATCAAATTTATTATACCTAATTCATTATAATACTTTTATATTCATTTGAGATAGATCAAGGTGATTATACAATGAATCAAATTTATTATACCTAATTCATTGTAACTTGTTCGGATTAGGTCGAATTGATTAATTTTTGTCACCACACCCTTCTAATCAATCATATCAATGATAAAAGTTAGAAGGATTGACAATAATATAAAGATTATCTATCACAAATTGTGTCACACTTACATTATGCATGTATGCATATTCGTATATAGATCACTAACAAAGTTTAAATGTTTATAAACAAAATAGTATATTTACAAGGTATCGATTACAAAGTAAGTACTTATAAGATATATATATATATATATATAATTATATATACATAGGATATTTATAATATACAGGTATATAGGATCTCGGGGTAATAAAATTATCACTGTAACACTTCAAAATAGTTCAAATTACACGGTAACTAAGACCTTGTTTGTTTATGTTTTCAAAATTCATTTTCAAATTTTTAAATCACAAAATTCAAAATAAACTTAAAACACCAAATTTTCATCCAAAATTTTTTTTTTCAACTCTACTTTTTCAATCTCCTATATAACTACCTATAAATTATAGGTACAACCTTTCACACATTTACCAATCAAATCAACCATTATTTCACTTTTTCTTTCATACTTTACAATTTTTTTTATCTATATTTCTTTATTTTTTTTCATTCATATAATCATTACATACACAATTAACACAATTATTCTACACATCATCCATCAACCTATCACTATTGATTTGACATTTCTTACAACTTTTAACTTAATTCTAAAAACATAAACAAACACCTACCATTTTCACACGAATTTCTATAGTTCGCGATCCCCGAGAAAATTTCAAAATTTTATCTCAAAAATATAAATAAATATAGCCTAATTATCCTAACTTTGACACTCCAACTTTTCGGAAAAAATAAAACTCCTAAAATTCAAATAAAATTCATGATTGGTTGAGAGATAAATATCATCTAATAATTATTATTTTTTTGCTTTGTATTCTCCTTTGGCTCTAAAATTATGTGTCATTTTCTTAAGTTTTCCACATGTTCATAGTTTACTTGATAGTGGTAGACAGTCTAATAAGGGACCAAGGACAAGTCCTTTTTGAACTCTTTACTATATTGTGACTATAATACTACGTACTTTTCGGCCTTGCCAAAAGCCATTTCCAAATTAAATGTCTTAAAAATATGTTTCTTTAGCATACTTTTCTGGGACAAAGTAATGTTTGGCTGAGATGAATGTGGGATTTTGCATTTGCCTAACTCCTACTTTTCAAAGCCAACATGAAGAAAGATTGGCTCCAATTGCCGACTACATATTTATATATGCACATTGTTTAAATGTTTTGTGCGATTTTATGTATGTTGAATTTTATCAACAAGAATAAAAAATGTGTAAAAAAATGGGATATAAACAATGGGATCCCTTCATAAAATATGTTAGTAGCTTCTTCATAATATCCAATTCTAAGTATGTTATAAGTACTCTGTTAATATATAACATCCAAATAATCAAAAAGTTAACGCAACTCTTAGTATATCGATCAAGCATTATAGACAACGATTGCTTTATCTTTAGCTAAGACACTGAGTCTTGGACTATTACAAGCCTTATGCGTAGGGGTGACAGTTTGAATCCATACATATATTTGGACCCAAACCAACTAAATTTTCAATGGGTTGGGTCCTAACAACTTAGCATTTTAGTTCGAACTGGATTGACTTTTAATAATATTTGGGTCCAATTGGGTCTTAAATTGAACCCAATTTGGGTCTAAATTGGGTCCAACCTATTTTCCACCTTGAGTCAATAACATACATTTTACACTCTACAATAATCCTTTACAGCACTTTAATTCATAATGAGTCATATTGGGTCCTTATTGGGTCCACCTTGGATCCTTGTTGGGTCTAATTTTGCATATTTTTTGACATTGAGCCCATTTGGACCCAACTCACTTTAAACCCAACCCATTCAACCCAATTGCCATCCTACTTATGCGCATGTTTTTTAGACCTAGCCCTTGAAAATACAAATAAAATCACATTCATCAGACACACACAAAAGGAGGAAAATGTGCTAAGCATGGAGAAAAATGCAGATCGAAATGATGGGACGTTGAAACACAAAGAGGAACATATGATTAAAGAGAAAAAAAATAACTCATACTGCATATCTTGTGGTGTTCTTTCTTACACGATAAACACAAACCGAAAAATGATCAAATCTATGTAGATATATATATACTAGGGGTAAGAAAAAACCCAAAGAGTATTGCATTAACAGATAGGAAAAAGATTATTATAAGTAAGAAAAGACAAGGAAAAGAAGATAACACTATCTTCAAGTTCCTTTCATTGGGATGTGGGTTTTTTGTCTATATTCAGATGCATACATCTTAAGAAGATAGATATGTCCTCAACTCGTAGTAACATATATGCATGAAGGCATGTCCTAAACTAGGCACTAACGTAACAAATAAAAGAAAATTCATTTTGCATAAACTGGTATGCACATTCAAAGGCCAGTTCTTTCGACACACATATATATATACTAAGTTAACAAATATCATCTCACTTCACTTATCAACAAGAAACAATTCAGTATTTGAATCCCACAGGCTTTGTGCTTTACTAAATCAATACCTTCAAGAAACTAATCAAATGTACTTGGCTCCATAATCCTTATAAGCCGCCAATCAATTAGAATCCAACTTAATACAATAAAGGCCCGCAATAAGGAGTATGAAGCAGTTCAATGCATATGGGTAATGACTTTGAAACTCATACAGACGATAAAAAACAGTCAATTCGCATATATTTACTCACCCAAGTTAATAGAACCATCATTCATCAACTTTATGCTCAGACTGTTGAATCTCCCTCTTGAGTAATGTCGAGAAGCCTTTCTCCAATCTGTCCCGGTTTTCATCATTGCCACAAATTCATCGTAGCTGATACGTCCATCCTGCATTCATGATCAGATTTGTTGATTGTCGAAAAACATAAAACCCCGTAAATATTATTATTGACGATGGAATATATATATATATAGGATTACAAGAGAATCTACCCATATCGTAACTTACCCTAACCTACCCAATAAACAAGGAAATAAAATATTATTAACCTATAAATAATATATTACTATATATTTATATATGCAACAAAATATGGAAAGATATTAATCTGAAATATGAAATATATTCTCATTGTAGATGAGATGAATGTCATGAGGATTTATTTTTACCTTGTCTGTATCAACCTCCTCGAAAATGCTATTCGCCAAATCTGGACTATCATCTGCTCCATCTTCCATCAAGGCATCTCGAAGCTCATCAGGCTCGATGTAACCATTTCCGTCTTTGTCGAAATAGGAGAAAGCTTTGTGAAGATGTTCATCGTTGGCTATCTTCTGTAGATGAAGTGAAATAGCAAGAAATTCATCATAATCTATTGTTCCTTTACCATTTGTTCCGACCTGTTAGCAAGTGAAGTATCAGTCTAAGGAAGTAAGGATGAATGTGATTGTGAAGATGTCGATTGCCAATCCAAAGCAATGCTGAGACAACTAAACTCTCCAATAACCTCAAACTCACCAAATCAACCATATACATAATGCCCAAATCAAGATTTTTCACATCTTTATATAATTGATCCAAGGCACATCTATATTATTAAAAAGAAGGAATTCAGGACTGGCAGCATGTACCCTCTTTGATGAAGAATAGAACAAATAAACTCTCAACTAATAAATAGAGTTAAAATTAAAAAAATCAATCAAGCTAGAACGTGTATGTATTTTTATTGGCTAAATAAGTGGCAGACTTACAGCTTCAATGATCAACTGCACATCAGAATCGGCCATTTGTGAATTGAACTTTTGCAGCCCAGTCTTTAGTTCTTCAGTTGAAACAGTACCATCATTATCAGTATCTATCTTAGCAAACATCTCTTTGATACCTTCAACCTCTTCATTAGACAAGAAATCAGCGATGACCTAATCAAAGATAGGTGAATATAAATTTCCCACAGAGAAAATTATGACCACATAATAAGGAGAAAAGTGGAATCATATACCAACCCTAAGAGCCTTCTTTTTGAATCTGTTCATCAGTGAGAACTGTTTCAGTCTTGACTTTACAACATCCCCAAGGGGAACATTTGAGGCCTTCTTTGCGTTTTGGAGCCAAGGATGTTCTGTGAACATAAACCATTCATTTGGTGAAATACAAGAACATCAGATTCAATGTTGAACATATTCATCCTAATCTCAAGATATCTGCTTCAACAGATTTACTAGGACATTAAACTGAGTGACGTTGCTCAAATTTGTCCGTTAAAGTTCGGTAACTAAGCAGACATGAACATAAAACACAAGAGACTACCTTATCTGCACACTATCACAACGCACAAGTTGCAAAACAAAGTGATTTCCTCAGCAAATAATGTGCAGATAATTACTTATCAAGTGCATTTCAATAATCAGAAGGGATAACCAAGTGGAAATAAAGCTAAATTACCAAGAACTTGTTTTGCAGTCAAACGAAGCTTAGCATCTGGTTCCAGCATCTGTCTTACAAGGCTCTTGGCACTCTCTGATATACATGGCCATGGTTCACGCTCAAAGTCTATTTTCCCGCGTATGATGGCCTGAGCAACACCTTGTTCAGATTCTATGTAAAAGATTTACTTCAAGGTCAGGTAATTTTGGATAATTTAGATCATGTACACATGAGATCTACTCAAGGACAATGAAAAAAAGTTAAGAGTAAATGTACCAGCCCAGAATGGAGGAACTCCACACAACAATATATAGAGAATCACCCCTGCACTCCAGATATCTATTTCTGGCCCATAATTTCTCTTGAGCACCTCTGGAGCCATATAATAAGGGCTCCCCACAATTTCAGAGAACTTTTCACCTAGATACCAAGATTAAATGAAACTTTAGAGTAGTAAAACATTTTTTAACACAATCATAAAGTATCTTAACATCATCAATGAGATACAAGAACATTTTGGGATTATAGCCATTTTGGGGCATATTTAAACATGAGCAGGATCAGAATTTATGAAAAAAGCCTTATATTACACCTCTAATACAAAATTAAGTAAGAATGCTCAAGGAATTTGTAGAAACAGAAGCATCTGTAATACACACACATTAAAGATGTTAGATAATAGCTTTATAGTCCTAATCATGGGATTCTTTGTATAAAGTGCTTCATATACATATCTCTCATAAGCATAGAATTTAAAATTCAAACGTGGTTCTACTAGATTTGGGCATCGTCATCAACCAGAGATGCAAGATCATTTCACATTCTGGCTGCCCTATACTGGAAGTGTGAGGTTAGCTCCAAATCTATTTCTCCAGGTAGCCTTTATTATGCCATAGAATAAACCATGAGAAGTAAGCTTAAGGAGTCAACCACAATCACATATGTGCATACTACTTTGTAATAATTGACTAAACAAGTATGCTACTTTCTAGTAGTTCCTACAGTGTAACACATGATCAACTCATCAAACACAATCCAAAAACAACTAAATCGTTTCGCTAACCTGGCTTGAAGAAAATCGACAAACCAAAATCAATCGCTTTAAGAGGCGAATTCTCCTTCTTATTGGCAAACAAGAAATTCTCCGGCTTCAAGTCCCTATGAATCACACCACACTTATGACACATATCCACAACCTCCATAATCGTCTTCACCACCGCAGCAGCCGCTCGTTCTGTATAATGCCCCCGCGCCACAATCCTATCGAACAATTCCCCACCCTCGCACAGCTCCATCACCAAATGCACTGCGTTCTCGTCCTCGCACGCCTCCTTCAAGCTCACAATGCTCGAATCCTTCGGCAAGTGCTTCATTATAGCCACCTCTCGCCTCACATCCTCAACATCTACGGCAGTTCGAAGCTTCCGCTTCGAAATCGACTTGCAAGCCAACAGCGCTCGCGTTTCCCGCTCAATGCATAAATAAGTTACACCAAACTCGCCGCGCCCTAGCTCGCCATCGATGACGTATTTCTCATCGATGTTTTGTTTGCTAACATCTGTTAAAACGGTTGTTGGCGCCGCTGCTGCTGCTTTCTTAATGTTGTTGGATTGCTTATCTTTCCGGCCGTGATCGTGACCGGAGAAGGTGGACACGTCTTCCCTGGCGACGGAAGCCGGAGATCTGCAGCAGTTCCCCATTGGAATTCAAGGAATTTACACGAAATTGAACGAAAATGGCAACCCTAAGTGAAGTGAAGTGAAGTAGCAGCTAGGGTACTATACATGATTTTGAGTGAGCAAATGTGTGTTCTTGGGGGGTGGGGTGGAGGTTAAGAGGGTGATTTGTGAGTGGAGGGAGGTGGGGTAAGGTAACGGTTCATATGCTTTTTATAGGGATATCTAATAAGAAATATAATCCCGACTATTTGATATTCGATTTTGAATCGTTTTATAAAAATTCGATTTCAATTTTATGATAAAAGTTCATTTAAGTTTAATTTATTTTATTTAATATAAACAAACCGATTCAATAAGTCTCAAGTCTGAATCAAGCTCGATTCACTTGTTAAAAGATGATAAACTTATATTCAATTCGAATAAAATCATTTGAGTTTGGGTCGGTTAAACTCAATTAACAATTAAATCGGTGGTAACCATTAAGTCCATCAAAATTGGATGTGTAGCTGAATCTTGTGTTCTTAATTACGAATGCGATTCATCTAATTTCCTCTAATTTGCGCATGTTTAATGGATAACTTATGTTAGTTTAACTCACCAGCATAATTTGCAAGTCATTGTACAAGATAGCCAGAACTACCCAATGATGCAGTATAAGAGTAGCGACAATAAATTTTTCTCTTCATAAAAAACAATTAAATCAAAGTCTTGTCGTATATATAAATTCAAATATTCGACAATTTTTTTAATTACAAATTACTCAACTCGACTTAATAGATCAAAGTCTTGTCGCATATATAAATTCCGAAGTTTGACAATTTTTTTAATTACAAATTACTCAACTCGATCGACCCAATAAATCAAAGTCATGTCACATATATAAATTCAAAAGTTCGACAATTTCTTTTATTACAAATTACTCCACTCGACTCAATAAATCAAAGTCTTGTCGCATATACATATATATATATATTCAGAAGTTCGACAATTCTTTTAATTACAAATTACTCAATTCGAACTCAATAAATCAAACTCTTGTCGCATATATAAATTCAAAAGTTCGACAATTTTTTTAATTACAAATTACTCAATTCGGACTCAATAAATCAAACTCTTGTCGCATATATAAATTCAGAAGTTCGACAATTTTTTTAATTACAAATTACTCAATTTGGACTCAATAAATCAAACTCTTCTCGCATAAATAAATTCAGAAGTTTGATAATTTTTTATTTTAGATTACTCAACTCGACTCGATTTATTTACTATTATAGCACAAACTCTTTTTGATTTTTTTTTTTAAGTAAAAAATTAGTAAATGCATTTATGTTGTGTGTGGATGAATACTTGTGTTTATGGCTTTTGAGGATTTTGTTTGTCGGTTAAGGTGAACGGGACGGGAATTGGAAACAGTGTGAGTTGGCGAACGGCAGCCTTTTACCAGTATCTGCGCTGGTTACGCTTTTGCTTAGACTAAAGTCGTGTTTAGCACGCCCGCTTCCTATTGGAAGACTATTCTAGTTTTAAGTGCAAGTTTATTCTTTTATTTTTAATTTTTTGGGGTATAGAAAAATGTGTGTTTTTCTTTTGATCTCAAAAGGATTAACTTCTTTTAATGTTACTTTAATTGTTGTTATCTTCTTCTTTTTGATAATTCTTTAATTATCATAATTGTTGTTTTCAATACATGGACTTGGTGGTAGAAAAAAATTCATACCAATTTTACTATATAAAAAATATCATTTTTTTAATACATTACTATGCTTTATGACTTCTAAATTTTGAGACCTGGCGTATTTAATTAAGGTTGATAACCCGTAATCAATAGGTTGTGGATTCGACTCTCAATGGAATAAATTTACAACGTAAAACCTGGTACCCGACATCATACTCGTCTCGATCTCGTCTTTAAAGCCATAAATTTGTTGCATCTGAGTCCCTACGCTAGATCTTATTGCATATGGTACAGATTGCACTGTCAGTTTTATAAATATCCCTTTATCTATAAAAGACGAGATTTTTCTATTTTAAGCGTCTGAAATTTAAAGACATCATACCGTCAAAATTACCAATTAACTTATATATCATACTTTAATCTATAAATTCTCCGATTCAATTATATTTTCAGGTTTTACTTATTCTTGTATATTATCTAGTTGCCAAAACAATAGACTATAAACTCAAATATTTAGAAAGTTGAGATGTCAACTTTAAAACATTATTTACAAAGTTAAACTAATTTACATTTATTTATTACATGGTCAAGGTCCAATGAAGTCAAAGTCACAAATTTAATAAGTTGATATCATTGGAGGTAAGTATTTAAAACTAATACATAAGGAATGAAGTTAACACAATAGCCAACATGGGGGTTCTTCATTTGGTCTTGGACCAAACACTCAAATCCCATTTCTTATTATGTCAAGCAATACTTAAATGCTATAAAAGGCAATTGACTATAGTCTAATAATAACATTTTGGCCTCATTTGCATCCACATTATTAAAATACATTTGTATTCAACTAACTACAATTCACACATTTAATTGAACCGATTTGGAGTAAAATTACTTCAATTGTTGTCTACTTTATTTGCAAACAAATCATGTGTAGTGATTATATTGTCTCATTTATTTGTTTTTGTTACTAAATTATAGAACTAATAGACAAGAACATGTCTCTTCTTGTCTTCTTTATTTATATATATATATATATATATATATATTCTTTGTTTAATTTCTTCCTCTATAATGGGTTTAATTTTTTTATTTTATTTTACAATTTTTCATAATTTTTTCCAAAAAAAAGTTGATTTACTTTAGAGTTTTGACTGACATAGTCAAATTGGAACCAATATATGTGTACTATTTTAGTGATTAGTGATGGGGAAAGATGAGAAGTGATAAATGCATATTGCACTTTGTGTGTGGTTAAATCACTGAGAAGAGCAGACAAAAGAACTACTTTTTCTTCTGTGTGTTGGTGAAAAAATAAGCATCACTTATGATCTGTTTATCTTAATGATTAATGTACTTGTGGACTTTGAGCCAATTATTTCAATGGCCCATAGTACATTTGACTGGGTTATTAATTATTATTAGTTCTTGGAATTGAAGATTTTAGATAAAAGGGTTTTTATTTCCTTTTTTTTTTTTTGAAATTTGATTAAGTATATTTTCATAATTTAATTAATCAGGATTTTATATAAGAATGATAATATAATAATATTATAATTTTGGAATGTGCAGTAAAATTTGGACTTATATCCTAATCGGTAAAGTCACTATAAATACCATCTTAATCTGGTTCATAACTAAAAATTAAAAAATACATTTAATCGAGAACTATTAAGAGATCTGATCCTATGAGAATATGTACGTAAACAATTTAAAGTGATCAAGTACAGTCCAAAAGTTATTAAAATACCATCTTATTTGTCGTGAATCGAATTAGACCTCATTTTCACGTGTAATTTACGCAACATATTTAATCTTGCATCATCTATATATATTTATTCATATCATTTACTTATGAACCACCCACCCGCCCAAAAAAAAGGAAAGAAAACGATTATTTATTTGCATTTTAATTGTTTAAAATAAATTATATAGTGGATTTAGCTAATCCCAGTGCTCAATTGTGGACTAACCCCTGTGGAATTCCATATTATTATTTTTTTTTTGGATGACGAGGGAAACCCGCAGCCGCTACCGTGAGGTGCGCACTGGGTAAACCCCGCTCTTGTGCAATAGCCTGCAAACCACACAAGAGAGATAAACCAGCCTAGGTTGCCCATAGCTGACAGGCTCACAGTAGAGAAGGCAAATAGACATTCCCTCATCAGGATTCGAACCCGTGACCTAAGCCACAAGTTCAAATGCCCTTACCAACTCTACTGGGGGTTGCCCCCGGAATTCCATATTATTGTTTCTACAAACATGAGTAAATGACATCTAGATAGATTATTAATTTATTTATAATGATTTACTTGATTATTTTATTATCAGATAAAAGATACATGTGTGTAAATATATAATACATATATATATATATATATTATAACCAAGAAACATGACATTTCGGGAATGGGCCTAAATTTAACTTAAGCCCAAAGTTGCTATTGCCATGTCCCAGGCCCAAACGTCTATTTCAAATGTTAAAACAATGCAAAATTTGGGCCTAGACTTATCGTACGCAGACTCGCCATCTACACTTGGGCCTAAAAATAAAATACGGAATAAAATATTAAATTAATTAAAAAATCTTGAACGTAAACTTTGTTAATTTAGTGATATTAATTTTCACTTTCATATGAAATGTCTCGTGTTTAATTCATGTCAAACTTAAAATCAAGTTAGAAACAAAATATAATTCTTAAAAAATAAAAAACTAACCAAATCAAAACTTAACTGAATTGAAATTAGAATTTTGAAACCATATTGTCACCAATAATCTTAAATATCTCTATTCTCTTCTTATTTTTAATTGGTTGATTATGCAACAATGATTTTCCTTAGTTGATGAGCTTGAAAAAAATAATATATATATATATAATATATATTTCTTCAATCAAAAACTGAGAAAGAATATCAGAAATTCCCACCAAAGCCATGCATGCACGCCACGTGGATAGACACTCGCACGTGGGACATGACAGAATCCCGCGTATTGGATTAGATTAGAATTAGACCAAACAAAATAATTGGACAAAGAGACAGCCCACAATTCTCTTTACTTCACTTCTCAAAGCCCATGCACAACTATTTTTTTATTTTTTATTTCAAATTATTTACTACTATTATAAAGTGAACTTCAAATAATTCAATTTCGAGTCGGCTCGATTCGATTTACATCCAAATAATTAGTCAATTTATCTGCAAAATATATACTAATGAAAATTCATAACATTTTGTGTACCATATTTTAGGAATAGGAATAATTGCACTTAGGAACTAGAAGCTTGTGGAACGAGTATATTTCACAAACTGGTCATGGAAAATAACTTGTGATGCACGGACACTTCAAAAAATCACAACGTGTCGTATCGGTCATCTGATCAGACACCACACTCTCCGACACCGTGTCCAATTTGAAAATAAATTTGTCTGCTTAAATAAAATGAAAAAAAAAATATGAATAACGTAATGGACGCAGTTAGAGGGTATGTCTACTATATATCAATTATATGGGACACTTTATGGTATTTCACTTTTTTTTTTGTGATTTTGAACACTAAATTATTTATTTTTCTTTCAAACATATATAACTTTACAAATGAAATACAAATTTATAATGTACCATAGTCATTCTTATAGTTTATTTATCTAATAAGTTATATTTAAATTAGAATGAAAAGACTAATTTATATATTTCAACGTAACTTAATGAACACATATATGCATGTGATATATATACGTTTTAATTTATTAGCAGTTTCAAGTCCGTGTCGTGCCTAATATTTTTAAAATGCTGTATTTTGTGTCCGTGTCGTGTCCCGTGCATCATAGGGAATAACTAAAAAAAGTCCCACAAGAAACAAATAAATAAAAATCAATTTCCTCTGACCTCAGCATGACGACAACAAAACGTAGTATGAACAAATGTGAATTACCCCAAAATAATTAATTTCAATTTTCAACATACATAATCTAATTATATTATAAAAGAAATACTATTACAAAAAAGTTGATTACTACTATTAATGAAGAAAAAACAAAATTCCTTATTATTTTCATTTTGACACATAATCTCAATCCAAAGAAAATCATATTAATTTTTCAGATTTTCACACCACCATTTATCATACAATAACACAACCAAACCCTTTTTCTCAAGTTTTTTTCTTTCCACCAAAATCTTCTCTTTTTCATTTTTCAATCTGAAAATCTATATATACATATATATATATATATATATATATATATATGGATCAAGGGCATCATCAATATCATCAACAATATTCTGCAGCCTTGAGTGTTGATAAGTTTCCTCAATGGAGTATTCAAGAAACTCGAGATTTCTTGATTATTCGAGCCGAGCTCGACCCGAACTTCATACAAACTAAACGTAATAAGCTTTTGTGGGAAATAATTTCGACAAGGATGAAAGAAAAAGGCTATAGCCGAAACCCTGAACAGTGCAAGTACAAATGGAAAAACCTAGTCACTAGATACAAGGTATATATATATATATATATATATATATCACATATATATGTATAGATCCAAATGTTCATTTTTTTTGTACGTAGTTTTTCATTTTTGGTTCTTAGTGTAACATACATGAGTTTAAAGAGATTGGGTTGTAACATTTATTTTAACAAGATTTTATAGGACTATATATATTTATGTTCAAATTAATTAATATTATTTTCATTTTCATTTTATAGGGATGTGAAACAATGAAGCCAGAAGGGATAATAAGGCAACAATTTCCATTCTACAACGAAATGCAAACCATATTTCTGCAAAGAATGCTTTGGCTAGAGGCTGAGGGCGGCGGCGCCGCCACAACCTCACGGAAAACGGCGGCGGCCCAATATTCCTCCGGCGAGGAAGACGAAAACGAAGGCGAAAAACTAGTAGCCAATGCTAAAAAGAAGAGAAAAACAAAGGGCAATACAGATATCAATCCTCGATCGAATAATTCGATAATAAATGAAATAAGGGATATGATGAATGAGTTCATGAGACAACAAATGCAAATGGAGATGAAATGGATGAAAGCTTATGAATCAAGGGAAGAAGAAAGGAGAGTAAAAGAGAATGAATGGAGGCAAAAAATGGAGGCTTTGGAGAATGAGAGATTAATAATGGATATGAAGTGGAGAGAATGTGAAGAACAAAGGAGAATTAGAGAAGAAGCTAGAGATGAGAAAAGGGATGCTCTTGTTAATGCTCTTTTAAACAAGATTAGAAGAGAAGATAATATGTAGAATTTGGGGTTTTGTTTGTGTAGGAAATCGGGTTCGGGTTCGGGTTCAGGTTTGGGTTTGGATTTGGGTCAGTTGTGAGGGTTGATTGTATCGATTTATTTGAAAATAGGAGGCGGGTTTTGTAAGAGAAAATTATCGCAAAATTCTCGTATATCTATCTTATTAAAAAAAAAATTGATTAAATACTAAGGAGAAAAGCATCACATTTATGTAGGGGGCAACCTGGTAGAGTTGGTAGGGCATCTGAATTTTGTGGCCTTGGCCACAGGTTCGATTCTCACGGTGGGAATGCATATTTGCCTTCTCTACTGTGAGCCTGCCAACTATGGGCAACCTAGGCTGGTTTATCTCTCTTTTGTGGTTTGTAGGCTATTGGATAAGAGTGGAGTTTACCCAGTGCGCGCCCAAAAGGGTAGCGGCTGCGGGTTTTCCCTCGTCATAAAAAAAAAACAAAATAGAAAGGTATAAAACTCATATTTTGGTTTAATTCAGCGTTGAAAATTCACTGGATTCGAAGCATTTGAATTGTGGAAAGCTTCTCATTTCTAGTGATCGAGATAAAATTCATTTTGAGCATCGAATTTATGTGGAAGTTCTGTGATACAATCATGAAAAGATTTGAAGCGTTTGATAATATATATATATATATATAAAGTGCATGTTAAGCGCTTAATTTTTCGTTAGTTTACAGTTTATAGAGAGTATGATAAAAACTACCTTGGCATGGGAGGAGGTTCGTTTTTAATTTGCTAAATGAGATTTATAGTTAATTATATGCATGTTAGAAATATTCAAGAATTTTTTTAGGCCGTATTGTGTGGTTGCTATATTTTTTACAAAATTTCACGAGTAGCATGCATATATATAAGTGCATAATTTATGAATTATGAGATCGTTTGATAAAATTACGTTTTATGTGAGAAGTCTATTTATGTTTTTCTGCATGAGAATAATCTTGCAGCTATACGATACTATTATCGATATAGGAAAATAATTCGATTTTCATAAGCGAAAAAAATAATTCTAATATTACATATCTTCCTCGACTATAGCCTCATTATCATCGCAAAATACTTTTAAACCTAATTTCCTCCATGTAAATAACGAATAAATTACCATAATATCATCTTCGAAGGGCGTTTTATATCTTCTCCGACCAATAGAATCGACATGCTCAATTGGTTTAGACCGCCATTTGTCGTATTCCTAGCTTCAAAAATCAACTTCTCGATACATAGTTTCACTTCGATTTCACATAGCTAACAAGGGTTAGGCAACCCCCGGTAGAGTTGGTAGGGCATCTGAATTTTGTGGCCTAGGTCACGGGTTCGATTCCCACTGTGGAAATGCCTATTTGCCTTCTCTACTGTGAGCATGTCAGCTATGGGCAACCTAGGCTGGTTTATCTCTCTTGTGTGGTTTGCAGGCTATTGCACAAGAGCGAGATTTACCCAGTGTGTGCTCGGGTAGCAGCTGTGGGTTCCCCCGTCATCCAAAAAAAAAATCAACTTCTCGATACATAGTTTCACTTCGATTTCACATAGCCAGCAAGTTTAGGATCAGTTTGGTAGTAAACCACATCACCTAGCACCGATTTAGCCGCCTCTGTCTGCATTAGGGGTGTAAACTGAGTCAAGCTCGAGTCGAGCATGGTAAAAACCCGAAGTTTAAAGGGTTGGTGGTGCAGATTTTTACTGAATTTGAGATGAAACCTGTTCTGGGTTTGGGGAAACACAGGAGGGAGGGGTCTGATTCCACTTTCTGATAAGACCCAACTCGCCATTGTTAGACCCGGAATATGTGTCCAATGAATTTAGACAAGATAGTGCAATTCCGGGCAGTGACGGAACCAGAAACGGAAAAAAATAAAAAATGGGTGAGGCGATAGTTATAAAATTATATAATAATTAAATAAAAAATAAAAAAATATAAATAAATTATTAATTTAATTTTTTTGGGTAGGGCGAAGGCCCCCGCGCCCCACCCTGTCTCCGCCACTAATTTCGGTCCTCCAACTAGAGAGACAAAAAGAAGGGGTATATATATATATATATATATATATATATATATATATATATAGAAGAAAACAGAAGTTTATGAGAGATGAATAAAATATCTTTGGGATGTGAATAAATTTTAATGTCACTTTTTATGAAGTTTACGAGAGGTGAATAAAATATCTTTGGATGTGAATAAATTATAATGTCACTTTTTATGAAATAGAGTCGTGAGAAAGGCATGGAAGATTTAATTTAGGGTGTGTTTGGATTGAAGGATTTGAAATCTATGGATTTCAAATTTATCGACAAATTTATTTAAGTTCGTTTGGATGGATTCATGTTACGACGATTTCAAATCACTTGTTATTCACTTTGACCTATTTTCTCCACTGTGGATTTCAAATGACTCCATTTTAAGTGTTATTTCAAATCCCTCATCCAAATCTCCTCCCCAAATTCAAATCACTCAATCCAAACACAAATAATTTTTCCTAACTAATATGTAAATGGGCCTATTTTGAAGATTTTGTGAAATAAAAATACCAATCAAATAAGACTTTATACCTCAAGAAAGGCCTCAAAATGGTCCGAAAAGATGAGCTAAAATACAAAAATACTTGGGAGAAAGGCCCAAACTTTGAAACTTCCTCATATGATTTTGGAGAATGGCTGGATTATAGTTTGTTTAAACTCGATTCGATTTATAACCAAACAAGTTTTCATACAAATTTTAAAGTTCGAGTATAAGTCAAACTAGATTCAACAACAATTCGGCCGATTCGACTCGTTTACTTATGGAAGCCATATCAATCACGTCTTTATCAGTTATCACTTAAAATCGCTATTGAAGAGACTAACAACAATCATATCGAATCCATACCAAAAACGGTTTTGGAATAGCCTAAAATCGCTATTTAATAAATCAACAATCTCACAATCACACTGCCCATTTTATTCTCTCACTAGCCCTCGAACTACAACCGGAGCTCCGGCGAAAAAAATATGGATCGGGCACAGCTTCTGTTGGTAGGTCTACCGCTCTTCTTATTCTGCTCCGATATCTTTAACCTCTTCTCTCCGCCGCCGGCAAAGCCCGCCGTTAACCACCACCACCACCATCATCAAGCCGATTCACAGCCGCTGATCCATCAACACCAGCCATCTCTCGAGTTTCCTACTGAGGTTTGACTCAGAATTAGGTCAACGAATTCATTGCTTTGGTTTCTAGGTCATGGTTAAATCTGTTCGTTTTTACGGAAAATACTTTTTTTAATTTTATGTTGAAGGGGACATTTATTTTGATTCAAGAACTTGACTTTCTTTTCCCCAATCATACTCAGCTATCTGCGTACAATTACTAAAGATTTATATATTTGATGCATGTATTTTGTTTCTACTGTAATAAGCTAGATTAGGTATTGAAATGCTTAGAAATCAATGCTTAATTGGTTCAGAAGCAAGTGCGATCAGATTAGGTTTTAATGATTTTGCGTTTATTTTCAATTCTGAAGCTAAACTCCAGTTGCAAATGCAACATTGATCTTTGAATAAAAAGCAAGACAACTTTTTTTACTAATAGTAATCTTATGTTTCTTTTTTTTACAGAAAGTTAGTGGAATTGGTTTTGGAAACACAGTTAGCATCGACTTCTGCTCATCTTGTTCTTACAAGTAATTCTTCACCAGCATTTTCTTTTCCTGCAATTTATTTTTGTTATTTAGTTAGATTGTCTATTTGTGTTTTGTTTTTTACTAAGTAACACTTGATTAGTTAATTGAATACCTATGATTACTGATCAGTATTTGCAACTGAATCTTGTTCAAATATCAAGAACTCTTGTAGGATTCGACGGATTTGGAATTTAATTTTTTTGCATTAGGCTCATGATTATAATTGTTCAAAGACATTCCAGCAATGAAGATAAATAGAAGCAAAAGATGGTATTAAATGGGATAACTAAACGTGCTCGCTTAGTACTATAACTGAATCTAGTAGTCTGCTTAGGTTTTTATGAATATTAGTATTAGTAGTTCTTATTTGTTTCCTGCAAAAGTTTGATTTTCTTTCAAATAAGTAAGCTAGAAGCCTAGTTACGAGGAGAATAGAAGGGTAAACGAGATAAAAAATGAGATAACAAACTAACGATTTATAATATCGTTAGTAATATCCATAACATAGCTTTTATCTGACTTCCATTTTGGCAGAGGAACTGCGGTGACCATGAAGAATATGTTAGAAACTCAATTTCCTGGAATCAATGTTGTTCTTGCAAATTACCCTCCTCCTCTACCGAAACGCTTGTTGAGCAAAGTGGTACCCGTGGTTCAATTTGGTGTGATTGGACTTATAATGGGCGGTGAACAAATATTCCCAAGGTTAGGTTTTGCTGCTCCACCGCAATGGTACTATTCCATGCGTGCAAATAGATTTGGTAGTATGGCAAGCACTTGGCTACTTGGAAACTTCCTTCAGTCTTTCCTGCAAGGCTCAGGCGCTTTTGAAGTCTACTGTAATGGTGAATTGGTAATGTTCTTTTATCTTTCATTACCATCTGTTGTGAAATTTTAACCCGCTCAAATATTTCCCTGATAATTTTCGTGATTTGGGCTTGTTTTCTAGCTTAATGTTGGATTGTTTAGTTTTGGTTGAAAATGGTTATGACCGTGTGGAGAAATAAAATAAGACATCAGTTGTTAAATTTTAACCAGATCTAATATTTCTCTGATAATTTCGGGATATGGGTTGTTTTCTAGCTTAATATTGGAATGTTTATTTTTGGTTGGAAAATGATATGGCCATATAGAGAAAGAAAATAAGACATTCTAATATCCTTTCAAGTTAAATAATAGCTGATAACTGAAGGGATTTTGCACTTTTTATTTGTCTTAATGCAGGTGTTCTCAAAATTAAATCAGAACCGATTCCCCGGGGAAATAGAATTGAAAGATCTCGTCAGTAGAAGGATTGCTAGTTCAAGAGTGATAGATGGCCTTAATGGAGCAAACTGGTCATAGAAGGTTAGAGTTTGAAATGAAGATTTTGTGGATTTAGTAGTGAAACCTTGCTTAGTATGAGTTATAGTTTTCTACAGAATATATACTATCACAAAATTTCATTCTTCGTCTCCCCTTGTATTGGGCAATGATCGTTAAGTTCACTTTTCACACTCTTTTATGTCGTTTTTGGTAGTATAGACCAAATAAATTCGAGGGTTCATTTGAAAGCTATGTTGTGAATGAATACAACATTCTTGAAATATGTTTGAATTATGTTTAAATCTTTATTTGGTTATTACTCAGATCGAGCTCAAACAGAGATCATTAATCGGTTTGTCTACTAATTTTCTGAAGAAAAAAGACAATGATAGCCTCTGTTATGGGCAACGGTAAGTCTCCATTGAAATTGATATACGAAATGAGTTGGGCATTTTAGTCATTTCCATATGTAACTTCAATTCATTCTGTATTTAGCTGTGATTCTATTCCAATGTTCTAAATCTGGGCTTAATATTAGCACCATTATCCAGCAATTTTTCTTCTTAATTTTCTTGTTTGCAAGATAAAGTGAACATATTTACTTGCTCCAAGGCTTAGCCTCAGTCATTAATTTACAGCCAACCTAGGCTCAATTGGTTGGCATGTCCATCTCCGAGAATTTATTTTCATGATAAAAATGAGAAATGTGGTTTGAAAGATGAGATTTTGAAGAGGAAAAAAAAGTAATGATTGTGGTCGATATGATATATTTTTTGTTGTGAGAAAATTTGTCTGGATTGATATTTAAATATAATTTTTATTAAATGTGTTTAGTCAAACTCGTTGATTTAAACGTCAAAAAATAGTCACAATGGATTTTATTTTAAACGTTGCATTATTTTGCATTAGAATATGTAATTAATTTAATTTTTAGCTTTGAAAGATAGTCGAAAAAACTCTTTTGATCGATTGAATTAACTGTCAAATCATGAATAGTAAAATTCAATTGTTGCAAGAATTTTTTCAACTTATTTGTATTTTGAGAGAATTTTTTTGTAGGATTTTTTTTGAAAAATGCTAAATAAATGAATTTTTCGTAATTTTTTTACTATGAAATAATTTTTTTTGGAGCATGAATAACCATTCAATTGAGGCCATATTCCTTTATCTTTGTAATCCATCTCATGGGATGAAGTTGATGCTAAATGCATGGTTCATCAATTTCAGTGCCAAAAATGCCAGATTTTAAATATTTTAATTAAAAAATATTAAATATAACATTAGTTGTACTATAAGATATTATAATATATATGGATATAGTCAAAATTTTTAATACGCCCATAGGCTCGGCCGAACTGAGCAGCCTAGGCCTTATATATGGATATAGTCATAAATATTAAAAATTCATATATATTAAAATAATTATTATTTTTTATTTAGGCTGCGATCCCATTTGAATAGACATTTTTGAGATTGATCTCGCCTCGTCATAAAAGTTTGTCTTGTTAGGCTCGATTCGAGCTTCAATTTTCTCGAACTTGAATCGAGTTATTTTCAAACCTGCTCGATTCACAGGTCACCCTAAATATAGTTATCAATCATATAAGAAGTGTAATACAAATATACACTTTAGATTAAAAATGTCAAAACCCTATTTATTTCTTTTGGTGCATTTTTGACTGACTGATTCTATTTTGGGTCTTAGCCAATCACATATTTATTGGTCAAATGTTGTGATAAAAAAAATATATATATAAACTAGCAGCCCTAAAAACGCGTAGAAATAATTCATGACAGCCTTTTTGTATTTTGTCAACTCAATCCATCACTCTGACAATATAAATACACCACATTTTTTCATATCGCCATGCAAGTTCAGGTATCAAAAGCTCAAGGTCTTTTGATTCTATCTCTCTATCTCTTTCATTTTTATATATGTCAAATTATGGAGTTATATATATATATAATATATATATATTAGAGAAGATTATATTATAGATTCACTTCCATGTATATTTGTGTTGGTTCAGCTTTATTTTAAGTTATATAGTTTATTTAGATACTAGTTGGTTTAATTTGATGATCAAGTTTTATAACTTTTTAATATATATATATATATATATATATCCATCATTAATAATATTATTTATGGGTTTTCTCTAATTTGATAATATGATTTTGAAACTTCAAAGTCTGGAGTTTCGTATTTGCTTAATGTTTTAAGAAGTTTCAATGAGGAAGATATAAGAATAAAATATATTATTCAAGAAGCTTTATAACTTTTGAGAAAGATATTAAACAAAAGCTTGATGTTTTTGGAGTGATATTTATCAGATTTAATGTTTATTGTTTATAATTTAATTTTATGAATCATTGTATTGAGATTTTACTTTGAATGTGATGCAGAAAATATGGATAAAGAAGCAAAGAGCAGCAATTTTGATTTACCATCCTTAGATGTTTCCATTGCATTTCCCCAAGCAACACCAGCCTCCATCTTTCCACCATGTGGTAAGATTTATATCCTTGAGGCTTTATATGACAATTTAAAATCATGTCCATTGAATTGAATTATCTAGAGAAAATTACTTAATTAATTAATAGAAAATGATATATCTCCGATTTAATATCAACAATTTTTCATGACCTCGTGATTTGAAAAGTATGAATATAATGATCTATTAAAATCGAGAAGGAGAAAAAACAGTGGTATATAAAAAGTGGTGTATAGCATCACTCAATTTTTTATATCCCAAAAAACCGTCAAAAGAATTTTTCAAGTTCAAAAACTCATTTTACAAATTCTTTTATTGAAAAAAAAATCAATAATTAGGAATAACAACTTTTTGAACTTTTTTACTCTTAATATTTAAGTTAAAAATAGATCAATAGTGTTTTTTCTTTTTCCAAAATGTTATTGTTTCGGATTTTGCATATTGATAAATTATATAGCGAATTTCATTTTTTTAATATTACACATTTAAATTTTTATATGATTTATTTTTTAATTTAACATGGTAATTATTTAAGATTAATACCTTTTTAAACTAACTGTTTTTTTCAAATAAAAAGTTGACAAAATGAGTTTTTTGGATTGGAAAATATTATGACGTGATATAGGATAACCCAATTATCTAACAAAGAATGAGACTAGCTTTTAACTATATCCCCATGCATAGCATCTAGGCATAATTTTTATATCTATATATGAAATTATGCACCTAATAAGGATTAATTAAACTCTAATCTCTTAAACGTACAGCATCAGACTATTATGAATTTGATGATCTGTTAACTCCTGAGGAGCAAGAAGTGAGAAAGAAAGTACGAGAATGCATGGAGAAAAACGTAGCTCCAATAATAGCAAAGGTTAATTTCTCATATTCTTATCTTATCTTATCCTATATCATAATAATTATTCATTATGTATATTAAACTTAACTGCATGGTGTTGTATCTATATGTTGCAGTATTGGGAGAAGGCAGAATTTCCATTTGAAGTGATCCCAAAATTTGCTGCATTGAGAATTGCTGGTGGCAATATCAAGGTAACTAGATAGATCTTGTTTAAGGTTTCGGGTTTTTTTTTCTTTCTTTTTTTTTCGATGTGGGCCCCATTTAACGGGACGTAAAAACTTCAGGGGTACGGTTGTCCAAACCTCTCGGTTACTGCGAATGCTGTTGCTATCGGAGAATTTGCAAGAGTCGATGCCAGTCTCTCTTGTCTCATTTTGGCTCATACTTTTTTGGCAATGAGGACTATTGGTAAGCTTTTGCTTTTGTTTACATACACTCAGGTCCATTTTTATTGGCCGTAGGGGTTCACGAGTCGAGCTAGATCCGAGCTGTAGGAAAATGAGCTCGAGCTCAAAAATATATTATAAAGTTTATATTTATTCATATATTATCACAATTTATCAAAAATATCATTATTTATATATATAATTAATATAGCATATTATATGTCAATAAATAAATAAATATTAATTAATTAAAAAATATATTTTTATCTAGCTCGCGAACTAGCAAACATCCACTTTTGGCTCGAGCTCAACTGGCTTAAAAGGCTCGACTCGTTAGGCTTGGCTCGAGCTTGAATTTTCTCGAGCTGAATTTTTTCGAGCTTGAATTTTCTCGAACTCGAATTGAGCTATTTTCGAGCTGGCTCAAGAACACCCCTAGTTTTAGGTGTACTTATGATCAAACATTTTTATGATTTATCGGTGTTTGCATGGATAGATCTATGCGGATCAGAAGCACAAAAGCAGAGATATTTACCATCTCTTGCAGACCTAAAGACTGTATCATGTTGGGTAAGGAAGTTTTTTCGATTCATAAAACCCGTTTTTACCCTCATTTTTCCATAAACTAAAGAATCTCTCATTAGGCCCTGACTGAACCCGATTATGGCAGTGATGCAAGTGCGTTAAAAACGACTGCTAAAAAGGTCTCGATTATGAACTTTCAACTATAACCCATCTCGATTATGAGCTTATTATGGGGTTTTATCGGTACTAAAATTGCATGCGTTTGTTTGAATTCCAATTATCAGGTCGAGGGAGGCTGGTTACTTAATGGCCAAAAACGATGGACAGGATACTGCACGTTTGCAGATGTTATAGTAATTTTCGCGAGAAACACTGATCGAAATCAGATCAATGGGTAAGTAAAGAAGATAAGATTTTTGTAATAACTTTCTTTAAGCAATTGTTGCCCATATATATTGCAAGGTATATTATCTTACAACAATCTATGTATATTGTTATCTGGTACAGATTCATAGTAAAAAAGGGCACTCCAGGTTTTCAAGTTACAAAAATAGATAACAAAGTTAGCCTGAGAATTGTTCAAAATGGAGACATTCTGTTGAGGAATGTCTTTGTCCCTGAAGAAGATAGGCTTCCTGGAGTAAATTCTTTTAAAGATACGAATGAGGTACGAAATCACGCTACTTGACAATTGATCAATGTAGGCATATCCTTAGGCTCGTTAATGGGCGGGGATTGCCCAGACCCGGACCCATTCAATAGAAAAGTTACCCAACTCGGACCCAATGATATTAGGTAGTTCAGGTGCGGATCCAATTTTTACCCGCGAGTATTTTACCCGAAAAATACCCAAACGTTACCCGAATTTTACCCGTGGGCATTTGCCCAACACGGACCCGACCCGGAACGTACCCGGCCCATCGGGTCTAGCTCTTTTTGATCCATCGAGTATGCAATCGGTTCGAGTAAAATATTTTTTTGGTGGGTATTTCGTGGTCCAGTTTGGGTCTGGGTATTCCCCGCCCATTGACAGCCCTAGGTTGAATTAGATACATGTATCTGTAGATAATAAATACTTATCTGATTAAGCTTTGCCTCGAAACACAGGTACTCGGCGTTGCACGTATAATGGTTGCCTGGCAAGCTATCGGCATATCAATGGGTGTCTATGATATGTGTCTCAGGTACCTAATCACTAAAGAGAAGATATAGCATGTTACAATTTCTATAATTTCCCATGTCCTGATCATTATCAGATTAGGGGCTGAAAATTGAACCAATCTACTCGATACTTAACTCGAGCTCCATTATAAATTTTCCAAATCAAACTTGAACAACTATTTGTACTTGATAATTTTTTAAGTTTGACTCGAGCTCGCCTTGATTGGTAAAAAATAACAAAAACATATACAAATATTCATACTACTCACGCTCGACTCGTGATCGGCTCGCTTAAAACTCGTTTGAGTTGGCTCGATGAACAATCAAACCAAGCTAATACACAATTTTCAAATCTCGACTATAATTCAAACAAACTTGTTCAACTCGACTCAACTCATTTATACCCCTAAATTGGATCATTCTCCGATAATGTTGGAAGGTACACGAAGGAGAGGAAGCAATTCGGGGCCCCATTAGCAGCATTCCAAATCACCCAACAAAAACTGGTCAAAATGTTAGGCGACATTCAAGCAATGTTTCTTACGGGTTGGCGCTTATGCAAGCTATACGAGAGTCGTAAAATGACTCTTGGACATGCTAGCCTGGCCAAGGTAGAAAATTGTCTATTGTCCTTAGTTTCTATAAGATGTTTTACAGTTTGTATTCGGTTTTTAATGGACGGGTTTTTGACGAATCCAGTCGTGGATTACATTGAGGGCAAGGGAGGTTGTTTCTCTTGGGCGGGAACTACTCGGTGGCAACGGGATTTTAACCGATTTTCACGTTGCTAAGGTATCTTAAAGAACTTCAACCTATAGTAATACATATATATATATGTGTGTGTATGTATATGTATGTATGTACAGATAAGAGTTCTAACCTTGAATGTAATGTTTTGTTTCTCAGGCATTCTGTGATATGGATGCTATATACACTCTTGAAGGTACATATGACATCAACATACTGGTAACTGGCAGAGAGATTACTGGGATTTCCAGTTTCAAGCCACCTGCATTGATCAACCAGAGCCGTCTGTAGAATCCAATACTTCAAATTTGAAGATCACAAATCAACTCCAGTATACATATTCAATAAACTACAAAAAACGGGATCTATTGAACCCATGTAATGTAGAATTACAAGCTTATATACATTCAAATGATATTACCAAGCAAAAGTACCAAAATCAAATTCCAATTGAGAAATCTATTTTATTGGTTGTGTATTGATTCATGATTAAATATGCTAATAGTATGTTCATGATATTCAGACTAAAGATAAACTGGAAAATCGAAATTTGATTTCAATTTTAAGAAACTTACAAAGATCTAAAGCAGATCACATTACTATCATCTAAACATACACAAGCAAAAGTAAACCTAAACCTAACCATGGAACCCTAACCACCAAACCCGTAGAGAGTTCGGCCTTGCCTCTTGAGAGCATAAACGACGTCCATCGCCGTGACAGTTTTCCGGCGAGCGTGCTCGGTGTAGGTAACGGCGTCACGGATGACGTTTTCGAGGAAGATCTTGAGGACGCCACGTGTCTCCTCGTAGATGAGACCACTGATACGCTTCACTCCGCCACGGCGAGCCAAACGTCTGATAGCAGGCTTCGTGATGCCTTGGATGTTGTCCCGTAACACCTTACGGTGTCGTTTTGCGCCGCCCTTGCCAAGCCCCTTGCCGCCCTTTCCCCTTCCCGACATTTTTACTGGACTGTGTGTAAAATGAAGAGATTTTATTTGACTGTGTTCTGTTGAAGAAGGTGAAGAATGGGAATTTATATAGAGAGGGGAGAATGAGTGTTGGCCGTTGGATTGGAAATGTGAATGTACGGAGATTAGAGAAGATCCATGTGGAGTGGATTAAATTATTGTGAGCCGTTGATAAAGATTGGATCGACGGTAAAGAGTGAGAGTTAGGCTCATCTGGATTGGTGGGGAGTGAATCCTTGTTCAGCTGGTTAAATGATTGTAAGCCACTGATAAAGACTTGATCGACGGTTGAGATGAAATTGAACAATAACAATTGGTACTAATTAGGGATTGGCATGAAATTACAATCTAAAAAGAAGGTTTGGCATGAAATTAATGAGTTTATACTTTATATAAACAATGTATTCAATTTCAAATGGCATTTTACATTTTAGGAATATATACAAAATTATTTTGGTTGTCGTCAAATTTGCTATAAACTAAAACTACTGGTCTTATATTTTGATAAATGCTAAAGTTCAAATTTATTAAAGATAAGATTTGATAGATTGCAATTTTTCAATTTTGCTACAAACTACTAAAATTTGTTGTATGACATATATTCAAATAATTTCTAGAAATATTTGAAACTTCGGAAAAATATGGGGAAATCATTATTTAAGTAAAAAAAATATATTTAAGTTTATTTTCAAATTTGGAAAATTTTGAATTTCAACAAACATTGAGAGAAATATCTAAAATGTGTTGTAGAATCAACTTTCAACTAATAAAGGGAAAATTAATTACTTAAGTAACATATGTTATTCCCTTATTGGCAACAACGATTTGGTATTCATTCACGGTGCGTTTGGATCGATGGATTTGGATTTGAGGAGTGGAATTGGAGGAAGGATTTCAAATGGCTCAAAATAAATGACGAGATATTTGAAATCCATCATCATCCAAACGAACTTAAATAAATTTGTCGATAAATTTGACTCGATCCAAACACACCCTCAGTAATATATATGTATGATAAAAGCAACCAAACTAAATTTCTAAACATTGGCAATAATTACTGGGTAGATGTTCTATAGTAAGTACACTTATGTTTAAAATGTAAAAGAAATACATTCTTTGGCAAGTTTACACTAATTTTACAGCTTATGGCACCAGATTCTTCAGCCTTCAATTCTGGTTAAAAACTGAAGTAATTTTTTGCTGTGCACTAAATTCATACCTAGTTAATATTTCATCTGCAACCCGACAGCAAACATCCAAACAAAATTCTTTGCTACTAGATTATTGTCAGTTTCTGCTAAAATTTCTGCCTGGTTTGCTACATACATCTCTGGAGTTATCAGCAATTTAGGCTCTCGCTGCCTGCAACTCAGAGACGAGAAGTGATAAAATAAAGAATGAGTGATTTTTTCGACATGAAACTTATTAAGCGCGCGCGATTTTAATTGTTAAAATGAAGAATGATCTTCAATCAAATCAAATTCAGGCTCTAATGATTTGATATTTATTTTATCATTACTTCTTAATGTACCAATGGAAGTTCTAGATGAGCTTTAACCAACAAAGAATAAAATTGGCTCAAGCTTGACTTGGTGTTTATAAAGAGCATTATTGAACTCAAATTCAAGTAGCTTGGTTCGTTTCTTAATCCGAACTTAAAAATAATCCAAGATGCAAGTACAAATACACAAATTACCTTTTCAATCATGATGTTTGGAGTGGAGATGACCAAAGCACGTCATGGGTCAATAAACTTGGGAAAGCTCGCGTTGCCTAAATAAACCTGTTGCATTTCCTCTCTCCATATCTATAGTAGCAATGTGCAAATGATTTGTGTGAAAATTTTTAAGTATCAGAAGGACATAGATAGTTGGGACTTTCAGGAAGGAAATCAAGAACATACCATTTCACGAAATTCCAGCCTTATATGAGGAACATTTGTCCTCTGAATGTTATTTCCATCCGGTCCTCGTTTGAAATACTCCTTGCCTATCCAGTGAGACTGCAAAAAAAAAAAGGTATCTAAATTAATCAAAAGCGAACCAAATCTATTGCTGATGCAGTAGGAGAATGACAGTGATCGGCAATTTGGGTCCAAACATATATTTGGACCCAAACTTAACTAAGTTTTCAATGGGTTGAGTCCTAATATTTTAAAATTATAGTTCCAATTTGGTTGGTTTTCAATAATATTTGGGTCCAATTGAGTTTTAAATTGGGCTCATTTTGGGTCCAATTTGGGTCCTAATATTTTAAAATTATAGTTCCATCTCACCCCTTCCAGTTAGAAGTTAGAACCTAAGTTTCTAAACTTATTTAAAATATCTTATATTCTAAATTTGGGTCCTTGTTGGTTCATGATTGGATCCTTATTGGGACCTTATTGGGTCCAATAATAATGCATGTGTTTTGTCATTGGACACCCAACTCACTTTGAACCCAATCCAAATGGACCCGACCCAATCAACCCAATTGTCACCCCTAACAGTGAATGTCTTACCAAAATTCATTATTGAGCTCTTTATAGCAATTGAACATTTGTTAACAACATCAGTAAGTATTGATATTTCCTGGAAATATTGCATACCTTTAAAGCATGTGAAAATCCGGACTGATACACAGAATTACGAGCAATCTCACATAAATCACATGAACTTAACTTCCACACCTGCATTAAAAAAAGGATTTTATGCAATCAATGAGATTTTCACCAAGTTAAGCATATATGAAATTGAGAGACACCGTTACTCACTGAAGCAGCAATACTGTATTCTTCCACCAGGGGCTCTTTAGTAAGGTGGATTTGTAAAGGGTCATCAGTTGAGAGGGAAACATTGAGGCCCCGTAGGAAAAACATGGGAAGCGGGTTTCGATGGTAATCTAAGAATAAAGAGTTGTTGCTCAAAGGAGACATAGCCAGACCAATCTGAATTTGTGAACCAGTTTAGACCATTAGAAACGATAATATAATTACGTGAATTGTTTGTTTCAACATTTTTATACTACTTGCCTGGGCTAGGTAGTACAAGTATTGAAGGACAGGCGATTTTCTCAGATTGATCCCATGTGCAATATTATGAGCTGTGAGAAATGTTGTCGCGAGATGGTCTATATCACCAGCCTAATCATGTCACGGTACTTAGTGTTGTAAATAAAGAAAAAGGATAATGATGAAAATGAAACTGAAATGCTAACCTCTCCAGAGTGGGGCCGGAACTTGATAGTCGTCATACCTTTTGACTCTCGAAGCTGAAATATCCAATTTATATTTCGTAATTATAGAAAGATTGCTAACAATTCTGTAAGGAAAAATGTTTTTCTGTTCATTATACGAACATCATCTATTTTATTCCTTAGTACAAAACAAACAGTTCTGACATCTTATTATGGTCATTTATAAGTCGATATGTAGTGATTTATAAAGCATATGGCATCCTAATTCTTTGGAGGTGCAAATTATAGAATACAAGATGCAAACCTTGTTCAAGGTGTACAAGTTAGCATAACAGTAGTATGCGTAGTACGAGAATGCCGGATTAAATATATTGGTCCATTGAGCAGGCGTAGGCATGTGTTTTGTAGGTCGTCTTTCAGGCTTGCTTTCATCATCCACGAGATCCAATCCAACAACCTGTTAAGAGATCAATGATAATGAATTAATGATAGTCTAAAATAAGTTCAATGCGAGAAGTCTGGGAATATGATACAGAAAATATTATAGATATTTGCATTTATAGATTGAATTTCAACAAAGAAACAGAAAACAGAAAACAATATTCACAGTGATTTTGAAGTGGCTCGAGTAACCAAAAAAAAAAAACTAAAAATGGGATTTTTAAGTTGCTCTTGTCAGTTGAATAATCATAATAACCTCGCAGATAACTCATATGGTTTGCATCAAAATATAATATAAGATGAGAGCACACAAACCTGCTTTAAGAAAACGTGCAACTGTGGATGTGAATCTGGATCGACAGTAACCTCAAATAAAGGCAGAAAAATGTTGTCAAGAATGTTCTGAAATGAAGTGACGATTCCCATCTCCTTGTACACGTTGTAGAGTCGTGGAAGCTAGAAGATATAATTTCCACAGAGAATTAGAACATCCACATTCTGATTTTTTGAAGTGATTATGAAAGATCTACTTTTACCTGAATCAACCATACAACATTCTCACTGTACAAGTCGTTATTTACTATCCAACTTGCCAATTGATCCCACTCGCTCATCTTTCTGCCATATATCGATATTCGATATTCAGCCATCTGTAAAAGAGTAAGCTACTACTCAGAGACTACAATTACTAGATTTAAGCAAATAAACAAATATTGTAGAATTTATAATAAATCCATTGACAAATAAATCCACCAAAGGTTATCGAAGACCCACTTGATATTTACTTGTTTCAAGATCTGAAAAAACTTGCTTAGTCACTTCAGCCAGGAAACGACCTGTTGGAAACAAGATAAATCAGCCTAAGTGAGTCAGTTTGAAACAGAATAAGAATCCCCTTTCAAATGATCTGACAACTTTTTAATATATATGTTACTAATTATGTTCCATTAATAGCTGATTTGTAATTTCGTTAGACGTGGACTAGGAAATCACATGTTTTTTCTTGGTATGATGTTCTACAGACCTGCTTGAGAGGGGAAAAAAGAAAAGAAATAGAAAGTACCCTGAATAAGATTATCTTGTTTCAGAAATATCTCTCTCAATCTACTCTGACCACAGGGATTATACTTCAGATTAAATTTGTCAAAGCGATGAAAGGTGCTTTTATCAGCATGGACGTCTAATAGGTCAACATTCAAATCATACCTGCCAAATTTTATCAAATAAGAAATCATTAAATTAGGTAAGAAATGAATGCCAATAGAAGCGATGAAGGTCAAATGATTACTACTAGAGTAATGATCAGAGGAATTAAGTAGGCAAGACATCAAAATCTTCCTAGTGCTTATTTTAACATGTCCCTTAGATCAATCCATAAAAGCTTGTATTATTACCCAGTTAGATCCAAGCTCTCAAACACCTCTTTCAATGTCAGATATGTCCCATCTCGGAATATAACAACCTGAAATGAGCCGATGAAAGCTTGTTATTTACATAAGAATTCAAACATATAGTTTATGAGTCTTCCCATCGGTATTGTTAAACCGAACTGAATTATATTCAAATTCCAACGCCCTCCAGATAAGGAAAAAAGTAACCCCCCCCCCCCCAACCCCCAAAACCATTATAATCTTAGGGTGTGCTTGGATTGAGTGATTTGGATTTGGGGAGGGGATTTGGAGGAAGGATTTGAAATGACACCTAAAAGGTGTCATTTGAAATCCACCGTGGTTATGGAGAAAATATGTTAAAATTAATGACAAGGGATTTGAAATCCATCGTAACATGAATTCATCCAAACGAACTTAAATGGATTTGTCGATGAATTTGAAATCCATGGATTTCAAATCCTTCGATCCAAACACACCCTAAGTTAGCATACTTGTTCTTGGAACAAGAAGAATGAAATAAAAGAAGCTAAATGGAAAGATTAATAAATTGAAGAAAGCATCACCTCATCTGGTTCCTTCCTCAACTTTGACTTTATAAACCTTAAAAGATGTTTTTGGTTCATGCACGCTGAGTGATGAACATGTGTGTCGACTTTCCTTACATTATAAAAATCTCGATGCGGTGCACTTTTTTGAGCCAGGAATTCTCTGTCCGCATTAAGCATTAGATGAAGGTTGAATTTCTGGGGCCATACACCATGAACTAATTAGACAAATTTGTACCTCACGATAATAGTAAAAACATACAGTTTACTGCAGAAGGATCATCAACCTGTTCCAGAAGAACTAGCCTATGGTGACATAGCGTTCGGATATTCCCAGCTGCTATAACCTTTAGGATATGATGCAGGTCAGTGAAAAATGTTGTAGCATCAGCTACGGGAAAGAGTTTCTCACTCGCTACAGGGTAAAAAAAAGGTATTATAGAGATAAAATTAGGAAATAAACTATTGTGAAAGACTAAATCGATCAAGATTTTCCGTATCTTACAATCTTCATTCGCATAAACATGAATAACTCCATCTTCCATCTGAAAATAGTGCTGCATTTAAAACATATGTCAAGTAGTAAGTAAATAGCATAACTTTGTGACTTAAAAAGAAAAAGAAAAGGCATAGAGAGGACTTTGGATAGAAACGTTCAAGCACAAAAGGCAACCAATAGAAACATCCGTATGTTAGGAGACTCACATCAGATTTCCCCTCTGGGGTATGGTCAAATGGGTTTAGGATTGGCTTTGGAGTACTAGGATCAGATATAATTTCTGTTTCCCATGGAGCAACAGCTTCTTTAAAGACGTAATTTTTCCGCATCTCAAGGCAACCTTGCAAAGTACGATAGACCTCCATTTCGTCCAGAGACGGTATCTCTAACAACAATAACATAAAACAAAAGTTAAAACCATAGTACATTTGGCCAATGCTTCACCTTGGGCACATTCATTAAATGAAAGTAAAACTCCCAAACAAATAGATGAGACAAGTGGATATAAAGCGTTGCAGAGTTAGAAATCAGTATCATAACCACACATTAACATCAGTTTATAATTAAAGACTCATCTACATATCTTGAACATTATAGGAAAATTTGACATGCGAGTACTATAATAAATTGAAAATGGGAGTAGATTATAGATGTCGAGCTGGGAAAATGAAGTCAGAAATAGGTGAATGCAAAAGTGAAGCAACTATATCAAGTAGGAAAAAGTATTTTTTGTTAATTCATCGGCTAATGAAGGTTTTCCCTTCAAATAATGTGTACGATTACCAAGAGCATGTTTGCATATCCAACTGTCAAAATGACATGCTGTAAATGAGGACTGTACCAGTGGGGGAAATTCTCAATTGCACAAAAGACTCGTGCTCCGGTTCTTTCCTCAGAATATCAGCAGCTACGGGATCAGGTTGAACACCATGCAGGTCACCAGATACACTATGAGAGCGAACCATGCTTGATGTAGCCATGGCCATTGGTTCACCATTTGCATTAGCATGGTCTGGTACAGTCTGAATTAATGTTCAGGGGTTCATACAGAAACCAACAAAATTATAGGAAACTTTTCAAAAGATGCAGAAAAAATGGCATATTTCTTGAATATTACAGATAACAAGGTAATGCGTGCATGTATCATATTTATGTATGTGAGAGAGAGAGAGAGAGAGAGAGAGAGAGAGAGAGAGAGAGAGAGAGAGAGAGAGAGAGAGTGAGTGAGAGTATTAACCGACAACGCATTTCCATTAGTATGAAGATACATAGTGTCTAGCTTATCATTCCCAATGATATCATCTTCATCATCTGAACCTTCCACACTTTCAAATGCACTTGCACTAGCAACAGGTGATTTAGGAGAAAAGGGTGGTCGAATAAGATGTCCTGAAACAAAAGAAAGTCATCAAATTTTCTAGACACGAAAGAAATTATCTCGACTAAGCAGATCAAATTCGAGGATCAGATGAATACATAACAGGGACTCTAATATATATTATCAAGCTCAATTCATTTACACCTTAAACACAACTATTCGAAACACAAACTTAAATTAAAGTTCCAGTCATCTCATCATCCACGCGAACAGTTCGGTTATGTTTGTGTATGTTATTTAAATTCATTTGCATATTACAAAATCACAAAATCCTAAAAATCACACTCAAACTATGTTCATTTATATTCAGCTTTTCTCATATTCACTTTTTCAATCTCCAATATAGCTGTCTATCTCTCAACCTACCTATCTTTTAGACATCCATTATTTCACACGATTATCAATCATTTGCTCCACTAACTTTTTTTTCCGTCATAATTTACTATCACTCAATCCATTTCACATCAACTAATCATTTATTAATTTCAATTGTTAATTTGGCACATTTTACGACTTCCAATCATTTTCACACAAATACCATACTGAGCATCTGCGCATTTAAAACCCAAGAACATAAACATTTATGCTTCAGCATCTGCATACCTTCGGATAGCGTGTGAAGCCTCGGCAGTCCAGCCGGAATAGAATCCACCCTCACCGGTCCGTTCCTCTTCTCCACCTCACCTCCGCCGCCGCCGGAAAACGCTGAAACATCCGGTAACGACGCCGAACCGTGGCGGTTGTATCCTCCACTCCCCTTCCTCCGTCGCCGCGACGGATATTTCTTCAATTGCTCCGCCGCGTCGCCGTCGCCTTCCTCCGCCGCCGCGGCGTCGGAACTGTCTCTCTCTATTTTCTTCGCAAACTCCAGCAACTGGTTTAGCGTCTTCCTGTGCATATAGTACGCCGAAACGGCGACGAACGAAGCTCCTAAGAGCGCCGCCATGGCTAAATGCAGTGTATATGCGTCCATTGAGATGTGTATGTATAGATACAACAGCCTGTATGTATAGCTATCTAGAACGGGCAATTAAGGTAGTGAAGAGAGTAATCTTGAGAGAGATGGAAGATGGAAGGGGAGAGATGGCGACGCATTTATAGGTACAGTAGAGAGTGTAATTTTGTTTGATAGTTATTATTATTTTTTTTTTAATGACAAGGAACCCGCGCGCTGTTAGGTGTGCACCGTATAAATCCCGCTCTTGTGTAATAGCCCTGCAAACCAGACAAGAGAGGTAAAGGATTCGAACTCGTGACCTAGGCCACAAGTTCAAATGCCTTTACCAACTCTACCGGGGTTGCCCCCGTTTGATAGTTATTTAAGTCCATTTAATTTATTTTTTTGATAAATATTTTTATCTTTTATTTTTTATTAATTAAACTGAATTTTTATATATTTGGCTACATTTGTATATATTTTTTAGTTAAAATTTTTTCCACCATGGAATTTTTGTAAAATCGAAATTTATTTGGTTATGTATTTTAGTAATTGGTTGAAAATTGTATAATTTAATAGATTGATGGATGATACGTATAATAACAATGTCAGTTATGCATATAATGTTATATTAAAAATTATGAAATATGAAATAAAATAAAAATAATATCATAATAAAGTTATTTTTATCGGCGAATATGTGAAAAGATGCATATATGATTAATAAGAATTTATATAAAAGATTTAAAAAGTAGAGTTGGAAAAAAATGGATTTAAAATGAGAATTTATTTTGTTATATTTATTTAAATTTTATGATCTAAATTCTAAATACTTAAAAATAAAATAAAAAAATATAAACAATTAAAGCATTCAAGCTTTAAATAAACTTTTAAGGATCGAATTTAAGCATAATATCCATTAATTTGGTTCTTTCAATCCATATGGAAAGAGCACATACTATGTTATATTCTTTTATGCATTTTGGAGTTTATTTGGCTTTCTATCTCAATTTTTTTTTTTCGATAATAATTGAAGGGTGAAAATCATAAAAATATAGTAGCAATCTTAGAATGGGACTAGACGAAATTGACTTGACAGCAATAGCTCAAAACACGTTTTTATTGGGGTTTTCAACAAAATCAAATTAAAATTCATGTATTAATATTAGCCTATTTTGACTCTTCATATTTGGATAATATATATTATTCAAAATAATATTTTCTCAAAGTTGTTTAAGAATTAGGTTTTTGTTTGGATGTGTTTTCAATAGTTATTTCAAAATTATAGAGTAAAATGACCTTATCTATTTTTGTTTGGACGGTTAATTGAGTTGGTTTTAATCAGAATTCATCAATTACTCTAGTGGATTATATTTGAGTCGAGCTTAATTATATATTTTTTTATTATTCTAATTACTACTATTGATAAAATTTGTATATTGAAATTAAAGGTCGAAATCTTTAAAAAAAAAAAACATTGAATCTAATCATGGCATAGTGTCTTCGTCTTATAGTGGACTAAGTGGAGTACTTTTTATTGTCTTTTAATAATTGTGAATCTATCATAATATGTGTCCCATAAAAAAAATTATTTGTCTGTATTGATATTATGTCTTATTACTACTTTTTTATTTTTTATATTCTATAATAACCAAATAAACACAATAATTTATATTGTATAGTTTTTTAGTTTTTAGCAATTTTATATACCAAACAAAACATTAAATTATATTTTGTCATCCTCAATGTTGGGATAATGGACTAATAGTGGACACCTTTTTAAAATGCCACAAAAAGGTGTGTATAAAAAACAATACTTTTTTTATTAGGGATTCATTGTAAATGTGAAGAGAAATTTTGACATCAAGATGTATTTATAATTAAATAAAATTTAACTAGTTATTTTAAAATTGAAAATCGAATCAAGTTATTTAGTATTTGATTCGAGTTCGATCGCTAAAGTTTGTTCAAGTTTGGTTCGTTAATTTGTCTAATCAAGATTAAACAACTTTTTGGTGTTCAATAAGTTTTGAAGCTCGCTTCGAGCTCAACTGAGTAGTAAGAAATAATAAAAATAGGTACAAAATAATTAAATTATTCGAGTCTGATTCGTGTTCGCCTTGATTAAACCTCGTTTGAGCTGAGCTCGAATAACAATCAAACCAAGTCTAAATATAATTTTTAATGCTCGACTGTAGTTCAAACAAACTTGAACAAGTATGCATGCGACTCGATTTAATTGATTTTCACCTCTAAATCTATACCAAAGAGATTTATATTAAAATTGATATCTATTTTGTCCAAAAATATAGAAATGTGATGGTTTTTTATTTTCTAGTTTTTTCTCTCCTTTCATTTTCCTCTTTTAGTTATTCTTATTTTAAAATATAGAATCTCATGCTTTGGTGTTGTTCCCCACTAATAAATTAAATTAGGTTTTAAAATTAGTTTAATGCAAACCATGAAAAGGCAATATAATGTGGTTAGTCATGTAGTCAATAGTTTACTTAATTTGAACATTTCTCGATAATGAAGGACCTTTATTGTCATAATTTTATTAGCACACTCATTAAATTTGTGGAACTTATTTCCCAAAATCTTAATCTTAGATTTTCAAAAAATAATAAGAGTAAACAAGATCTAATGATAAAGGTAATCAAAGATATATATATATATATATATATAACAAAAGAAGTGAAATTTGGTAACCCGAGTTTTTTTTAGGAGGGAAATTTCTCGTCACTATTGGGTGTAACTTGTAAGACGAGCAGATCGAGCTCGAGCTTTACTTTTCTCTTAAAAAAGCTCGCGAGCCTGATTCAAACTTTTTAGTTTTTCAATATATTATTATTATTATATTAATAAATATATTAAAAAATAAAAAATAAATAAATTTCCCCTTTTAGTTTCACAAGCCGGGGCCGGCTCTAGTTCAAACTCGAGCTCGAGCCCAAGCTCGCGAATTTGAGCCCGAACTCGAGAATATTCAGCTCGACTAGCTTGTTTAATAAGGCTCGAGCTTCGAAAAACAACAAGCTCGGCTATAACTCGCTCTTGTATAATAATTTGCAAACCACACAAGAATTGCTCATAACTAATAATCTTAGGCCAGTAGCCATTCCCTCACAGGGAATCGAATCTGTGATCAAGATCACAAGATTCAATTGTCCGTTAACTCTATCACTACAAAATATATTTAAAATACACATATTGATATATTGAAATTATCAAATCTCATATTTTTATAATTTCTAAAAAATTAGGTCAACAAAAACCATCATCTTTGTAGCATGACTTGAGAGAGACCAGAAACAGAAAATATGCAATAGTACTCCCATTTACAGTTTTGGGACCACATAACCTTTTCAAGTTATTATTTATATTTCTTGAAAAGCATCATGACCTTTTGTTAAAAGCAAAAAAAAAAGACAATAAAATCTGATCCCAATTTATCCACTAAATAATGTATAATTCATGTATGTGGAAAACAGTATATATATTTTCAATTAACCTTCATTATTTGTACAAATAATTAATTTGATTGTAATTATTATTCTTTAGGAATAATTTCAACTTTTTTTAGCATGTTGGCTTGGCATATACTTGGATTCCTACTTTGCCAATTGTTAAATTAAATATGCCCATTTATCTGCATATAACTTTTGGGATAATTTCAAGTTTTTTGGGAATTTTTTTTGTACATGTTGGCTAAGCTCAAATTGATTGGTGGTAAGGATTTTAAAATTATCATCTTATTGAAGCTTGAATTGTAAGATTGAGGATAAGCACATAATTTTCTTACATTTTTTTTGTATTGGGTGTTTTTATATTTTATTTACATGTTTACACTATTTTGAATAAAATAATAAAAATAGTAATAAACAAAATTTTAACACATATATTTTAAGCAAAACTATATAATATATTTATTGAATACTCTATTGGTATGCTAGAATGATCTAAGAATGGAATAGGCATTTTTAAGCTTATTCCAGAACTATGATGGATATAATTTCTTACCAAGATTCTCCATTCTAATGAGAATTCATATTCCCAAATGTAAGGTATTCTAAGCCCCGATTGGATGTCATATTCATTTATAAAAATTATTTTTCATGACAAAAATAAGAAAAAATATTTTTAGGAACAAAAAATATGGTGTGAGATGTGTGTTTGGATGAATATTTTTTAAGAGAAAAAATTTGTAATGATTATAGTTGATTTGATATGTATTTTATTGTGAAAAAATTGTTGGGATTGTTATTTGAATATAAGGGCCCAAATGGATGGTATATCCATCTATGAAAATTATTTTTCATAACAAAAGTAAGAAAAAAATATTTTTAGAAATAAGAAATATGGGCCCAATTGGATTGCATATCCATCTCCAAGAATTTTTTTCCAAGATAAAAATGAGAAATGTGATTTGGAAGATGAGATTTTTAAGAGAAAAAAGAAGTAATGATTGTGGTTGATGTGATATGTTTTTTATTGTGAGAAATTTATTTGAGTTGGTATTTAAATATAATTTTTATTAAATATGGTTAGTCAAACTCGTTGATTTAGACGTCCGAAAATAGTCACAATGGATCTTATTTTAAACGTTGCATTATTTTGTATTAGAATATGTAATTAAATTAATTTTTTGCTTTGAAAGATAGTCGGAAAAACTATTTTAATTTATTGTATTAACAGTCAAATCATGAATAAAATTAATTTGTTAGAAAAAAAAATCAAATTATTTATAATTTTGAGAGATTTTTTTGGAAGAATTTTTTTAAGAAATGTAAAACAAATGTATTTTTTATAGTTTTTTTCTCCAAAATTTTTTTTTGAGGGATGAGTAGGCCATCCAATTGGCCCCATAATATTGTGAGATCTTTGTTTGAAAGAAAATTTTAATAGAAAAATATGTAATGATTATGGTTGATGTGATATTTTTTTGGTGTGAAAAAATTATTGAGATTATTATTTGAATATAATTTATAATAAATCATTTAGCCAAAATCATCGATTTAGATGCCAAAAAATAGTCACAATGGATCTTACTTTAAACGTTGCATTATTTTACATTAGAATATGTGATTAATTTGATTTGGAGTCAAAAAATAGTCGGAAAAATCTTACAAGTGATTGTGTGAACTGTCAAATTATGAATAGTAAGAGTAATTTTTTCTCTTTTCTTGCAAAAATTTCTTCAAAAGTAGATTAGTTTATAATTAAAAACTCATCTACATATCTTGAACATTTTAGGAAAATCTGACTATTTTATAATCTTGAAGTAGATTATAGATGTCGAGATGGGAAAATGAAGTCAGCAAAAGTGAAGCAACTATATCAATTAGGAAAAAGTATTTTTTTTGTTAATTCAACGGTTCATTTTTAAGTACATTTTTAAGAGCTTACAAATTTAAGTATTTTTAAGTACATTTTTAAGAGTTTATAAGCTCTTAAAATATTATTTTATAAATAAATTTAATCTCTAGGAGTCAAATAGATGTTGTGATGTTTAGTAGAATAAGTGCTAAATCCGCACTGGTGTGACATGATTGCTTATTAGTTATTTCCCAAGCGCATATATTTAGCAAATTTTTTATTTTGATTATATGTATTGATTTTGTCCTTCATAAATAATTAATAGTAACATCAATTATCATTACATTTATTTGAGTAGCTCTTAGATTTTTATGGGACTCCATAAAATTAAATGTTACAAGTTTTAAAGATGAGACATTGAAACTTGGCATGGAAAGCATTGTATTCAACAAACTTTCTCATGAAATTAAAATTTCGCAACCACTAACATATCTAATTTTGGAATGACAAGTTTATGATTTATGAACTGGGGAATATTAAATAATTATTTTACATCAATAAAAATAAAGATATAAAGGATGAAAAAGTAAACAACATATGAACAAATTGTTAAACTAGAACTATTCTAATAAATTCAATCATAACACAATTGAGGGGTGAGATTAATTGAAGAAAAAAAATCATTCTTTACATTTATGAATACACGAATTAATTAACTACGTCATTCAAGTTTTGCCTCCGGTATCACACATTTCTTAGTCGTGTGGGATAATTGCATATAAACTAAACGTATTATACGAAATCTGATATGTTGTCTTTTTTATATAACGCTTCCTTATATTTTGTTAAGCTCCATGCACGAATTTCTCATACAGTTATGAAGTAACGAAAAGTGTTATATACCCATCTAAGTCAAGTTGTAGAAAGCAATTATAGTACTCTAAATAGAATCGCGTACTCAAAATAAGAAATCATAAACTTTCATTTTATTTTATTTTTGAAAATCTCTTATTCTCATTTTTAAAGTAATCCAAAATCAAATTTGTAGGCATTATAACCTCCATATTGCATATTATATATATAATGTTATTAAATTTTATCACATAAGAAAGATTTCATATAAATGAATATATCTTTATATTTACAGTACATATATATAGCATTTATATAAATATAATTATTTACATGATATATATGTGTATGAATATAAATATTGTAGGTATGTGTATTTTCCACACATAGAAGTTTCATATCTATATGATTAGGTATTGATCTATTTAAATGTATTTATATAATTTATAAATATATTTATTTACATTATATATATGTGTAAGAATATAAATAGTATTTTCCACACATACAACTTTCATATCTATATGATTAGGTATGATCTACTTAAATTTATTTATATAATTTATAAATATATTATTTACAAATATATATTTTACAGTGTTAAGCTATTAATCTTTCTACTCTATTATAGCAAGGAAGTGGTTATTTTTACTTAAATACTACTTTTTATAAAATTTTGAATTTTTTAATTACTAAAAATTGAATTAACTACTCCCACATTTTATGAATTAACTTCCATTTCAAATTTCAAGAATAATATACTACTTAATTTTTAAGTTAATTTGTTTTACATTATTCATCATAACCTATCTTCCTCATTCGAAACCCAAAAAATTATTTGCAAGTTCCTAAAGCAACAAAGTGCATACGAAAATGAAAATAAAAGATATTGATAGAGACAATGAAACATGTTGCTGGTGCTACAATAATTCATAAAAGAGGGTAAGTGAAAATTCGGCTCTAATTTTTTTGTTGCAATCATCTTTTGAAATTGCTTGCAAAAAAAATATATATTTTGAAATTGATAAATGACTTATTCTTCTTTTTCTCTTCAGCAAATCAAGCAAATATATTTTATGAGATGGAGGGAGTAGTATTTTTATTTTATCACATTTTTCATATTTTATATAATTTGAACCATAACTATTTTGTAACAAAAATGATACTACTAAATCAATTATCTTTTTATGATGTATGATGTTGTTCATTTTTTTCTAATTGTTAAAGATGAATTTAGCTCTATCTTGATTGAAATTTTTTATGATCTATTTTTTTCCCATACTACTTTTACCCCCTATTAAAACGTATTAGATTTGTGTGTGTATTAACATGAGTTTGGCTGCCAATTTCTTTAATTTTATTTTCTATTTATTTTAAGTAATCATATAATTTTTCAATACTTTTTTCCAACTTTATCGTTTTTTTAGTTTGAGTTTTAGAGCAATTATTGTTATCGAATATTGTTCATATAGTAATTATTGTGACTGTACTTTTAATATTTATCTTGATATTATGGAATTCGTTTCGTAGCCACATCTTGAGTACTATGAACATTGCCCATTTTTAAAGATTTTGTGTTAACTTCTTTGTATTATAAATGTCCATGAATATTTCTTGAAAATTACAATTCAGTTTCAGTTTTCATATATAATTTGCCTATTGTCTGAATCAATTTGAAGAATGTGGATTTGCTTCCCTATTCTAGAGTTTTGTTATATTCTTTTAATATATTAAAATTTTATCATTGTTTGATTAGATTTAAACTTTATTTGTTAATTGAAAAGTTTATTGATTACTGAATTCCAAAAGAATTTGCCTGCAAGATAAATAAAGTCTCATTAGAATCCTATTAAATGTAAAATAAGGAAAAGTGATTAAAAAATTGAGTATGCAATTTTAATAATTTTTCATTATTCGTAGAAAATAATATTTATTTATAATTTGAGTAAAAGAATAAAATATATTTTCCATATGTAACTTAGATATTTGAGATATGGAGTACGTTAAATATGTTAGTTTTATTTAATATACAAGTTTTTAGAATGATCTATGCATACACTAGTTAATAATTAAGGTAATGTAAATTTGATAACCGTCACGCCAACGGTCGATTTCCCCCCGCTCCTCTCTCTATATATACCCTCTGTTTATTATATAGTGTTATAGTTCTCTTCTCTTATTGACAAATTAGGGGTTGTACTTATTCGCTTCATAAATACTGATCTCCTCTCTGTGTCTTTGTGACAGCAAATTAGGGTTTGGAAGTTTTATTATTTTCTTTCTCGAATTTCACATATCGGGAGGGCCGATTGAAGAAATCAAGGAGAAGCTGAAAGAATTTTACTATCTCAGAATTAGATCCTGGAATTCAGCAGGTATACTCTATTCTTGTTTTCGAATGTTAGGTCTCACTTCTCTAAATTTTTCTTACGAAATTAATTCCTGCAAATCTGTAATTTAAACTTTAACATTTTGTTGTTCAACACCGATTCTTGATTTCAAATGTCATGTGAAATCAAAATTAATAAAAGGAAATTTGGGCTATCTACATTATAACTTGTGCCGTTTCTGCCAGAAAATCAGGTATATGAATGTCAATCTGTATAGTGAATTTGTCAACATTATGTTCATGTTATCTATTATGACATGCTAATTATTTATTTGCTGAATTTACACTTTGTTCACAACAGATATTGAGTCTCAGCAGATACATCAATCGTAGTCACGTGCCTCTCACATTCTTATATAGCATGCAGTTAATGGTAATGGCTGGTGTTCTCTCTCACACACATTAAAGTATACTCCATTCGAAAATCAGGTAGAACAGAGTCCTAAAAGAACAGTTTCCATGCCCAAAAATCTACTCCCAGAAACTAAGTTCTGAAGTGACAAATATTGAGTTTACTAATTAGCTATGGGCCGTAGGTAGATTAATTGAAATGCAAGACATCTTGTATCTTGATGGATTTTGATATTTGCTTCATAACAGAGTATCTTGTATTTGTTATTTTGTCAATTTATATTTTTGATCTGAATATTTTCTTGTGAAGTTACTAGCATTACTTTGCAACATTAGTGACGTTTCTTCATCACTTGGATAGCTCAGCAGAAACAAGGTATCGCTTCGCTTATTCAAAAAGTTACACTTTAGCACTCTCTACTTTAATATATGTTATTTTGAGGATGGTATGAAGCTCCACATTTTCTTGACTTTTGTATCCAGTCTATTTATATTTACCATTGTAATATCTGTTCAGTATGTGAAATGATTTTGATCAATAGGTGTGAAGACCTTGACTGGGAAGATCATCATGGAGTTGGAGAGTTCAGACACCATTGACAATATGAAGGCCAAAGTTCAGTAAAATGAGGAGGATTGTGAAGGCCATTAACAAGATGTGAGTAACAAGAACCTCAACCATTTGGAACGTCGAAACTGATGTACAAAGAGTATGCTAATGGTTGTTACATTTGCTATATTTTTAGTATGCTATGCTCTAACAAAAATTTTAATTTTGCTTTGAATTCTCGTCAACTAACATTTTGCTTGCTTATGCAGGGTGGTAAGAGTTCTCTCAATGACTGTGTTTACAAAACAAAGAGTGAAGAAACATTCTTTCAATTTTCTCTATTTTGACGGAAAAGTAAGGTTATTAGTTGTTGAATCCAAATTTAATTTATTTCATCACATGCTTATGACAGTTGTATATTCTCAGCGTGTTCTTATGTCTTGTGGTTTTCCAGAACTTGTAGAAAGCCTAAATGCAATACTGACTGCTAGCTATGACCATGCAGTATGCATATCTAGAATGAAATGTGCATAATCTGATGGAGTTCCTCACTGCAGGCTGAATTATTGCACATTAACTGTATGCATGAGCGGTCACGTGCCAAGAAAAACTTGCAGGATCATGAGTTACATTTCTCGCAAAAGAGGTCACATAATAGTAATGATCTTACAAATGCTAGGGCGTCCCGAGAAAAAATGCATGATGCTGTAAATATCTTACTACCTCATGTTAATCAAATCCTTGTAAACTGTGTAAGGGGCCAAAATGTCATGATTCCTGATAATGGAGAAGAGAAGAGTTCCGAAACTTGGTACACAAGGTGTTTCTTTTGTTTCATCACCTGAAATTCTTCCAGTTCCTACTCGATCTCCAACTAGTCCTCCATTACACCCATTCTTCTGATGATGAATTTGCAGCTGACAGCTGATGAACAACTTTCTGATGTATGGTCGAGCAATAACAGAACTAGCAAGAGAACTGTTGTTATTGCAGTTCTGTTACTTTTTCTTTCGCCGCAGTGCTCTTCTTCTGCTGCTTTGGGTCTCGATCTAGATTGCGTAAAAATGATGAGAGGCCTCTTCTCAGCTTAAGTTTAAGCGACTATTCTATAGGTACATTTATCTACTTCTTTTACTAATGTTCTAATTCTTTTTCATTTTCTTTAGCCTCTTACGACATGGGAGCATTAGTCAATGAAGAAAAGCTTGACAATCAATCAGTCAACAATAAATTGAATCATAACAAAGTAAGTGAAAGTTTCTACACAGAGACACATTCTCTGAGCAACTCAAAAAATGAGACTCCAGCTGGAACCACTGTTGCATCAGCCACCAACTCAGAGGGAACTTCTTTGCATATGCCACCTGAACGGCCTCCATTGAAGCCGCCTCCCGGAAGAACAGATCCTCCCAGACCACCTCCGGTCAATGCAGCCCCCTCACCGCCTCTCCGACCACCATCTGCCGGCTTAAAACCCCCTTCACCTGTACCTTCTGGACCACGTCATCCATGAACTTCTTCGTCAATTGAAGGGAGTGAGGCTGGTAATCCAAAAGCTAAACTAAAGCCTTTTTTCTGGGACAAGGTATTGGCCAACCCTGATCATTCAATGGTTTGGGATCAGATCAAATCCGGGTCATTCCAGTAAGTCTATTGTCCCTTTCATTGTTTCAGTCATAATTGATTCATATGCGTACCCGTGTTTCAGATACAGAATGCCATCATGAAAACAATGTACAGATCTCGTTCCACTTCCAGTGGGTAGTTTTTTACTTTCACAATTTTTGAGATGCACAGATGGGACTGCTGAAGCTTCAACAGGAAAGCCCGTATAGAGTTCATTATTCACCTACGAGCAAACATGTGGAGGTACAATAGCAGAACTCATTCCTGTATTATTAAAACTTATGTGGTAATCTACTATTTGTGGAACAACCTCTTATTTAAATTTGATTAATTTAGGAGTATATTATATTTGATCTATTGAGTCATATCACTTTTCTTAAATCTTTAATTCTTCTTTATCATTTTTATTTTGTGCATGATACTTGGAGTTTAATTTTTATCTTAGTTTGTCCTATATTCGACTTATCAGTTAAGAAGTTAATTTTTCACACTTGTCTGAATTTTGTACTCAAGAAACTGATATTATTTTTTCTTATGTTATTGATCAAAGCATGTCATACCAAAATTACATGTAGCTTCATCTCAATTTTTGGATTTTGTGATTGTGTTATCCATCTCAACTACTATACTTTTTCTTTCAGGGCCACACGGAGAGGGGTTTTAATTTTTCATCTATGGTTTTTGCGTATAAAAAAATTGGGGCGCCTGAATATGAAAAATGGAGCTCGGAGTTTACAAAACCTAAACCGAATATAGGGCTGCTTGAAAATGCCTCTGAAATGATTGAGAAAGATTTGCTTTTATATATTACTCAATATGCTTAAGTTTTCATCTTTAGGGCTTTGATTTTGTAAGATAATATTATTTTAATACTGATTTCAGGTTCCTGTAAGATAAACTTGCTCAAGCGGGCTTGAAGATCTGGCTCTTAACTGGGGATAAAAAAGAAACAGCAGTAACTATGGGGTGAGAAATGAGGATTTTTAAAGCACCAATAGTAAATCCCAAATGTTGGTTTTTTCTTCTAAATTTTGTGGATATCTATTTGTTAAAGATTTGCTTGCAGTTTACTTTGGCATGATATGGAGCAACTTCATTTGTGCTCGATAAGAATAACGAAGTAACCAGCAAATGAAGGTGAAGACCAGTTTCTGAGTTTGAAATGAGCAGTAGATAACTGTCAAGTATTCTTGGTTTAATTTTTCAGGATGTGAATGGGGAACTTCTACGTCAATTACAAAGTTATAACCAATTCATAATCAACGAAGAAAACAGAAATGATGCTCCTTTTGCTTTGGTACAGAATGGAAAATGAAAAAGGTTTAAGTATTCTAATTTTTTTTTTCAATCTTGGTTCCGCTCAAGCGAGGATGGTCTCATTGCTTATCTTTGTTACCGATTTGATGGCAGATTATATAAATTTTGCGATATTGAGATGGACAAGTTATTCACTACACAAAGGGATTTATGATGCCTTATAAGTGTAAGTTTCAAATCCATTCAAAATATCTGTCTTATTTTGAAAATGTGAATTTCTTTTTCTTCTAAAAATCAACTTTCTTTGTCTTCCGCAAAATGTCAATTTCATTTTAAAATTATTAACCTTTTTAAAATGTCAGTTTATTCTTTAGAATCTCAAATTTCTTCAAATTGTTTCATTTGACGAGGGAACCCCAGGTACGCAACGATTTCAGTTTTCGTAAGACTTGCCTATTTGTAGTAAATGCATGTTATTTGTCTTTTGCAAAATGTGATTTCTTATCTCGTCAATATATGTAGTAAACGCATGTTATTCATTTTTTGCTTGTTGAATGATACTTGGTGAGTTTTGGGAGTTCTTGGGTAATCTACACTACTCCCCATGTGTATATGCACATGAGGGCCCCATGTGTATTTACACATGAGGAGTTGGATTCCGTGACTCACCAAGTATAATCAAAAAGACGAAGATCGTCGATTTCTTCTTATTCTTTCAAGTATCAATTTTTCTTCTTCCCCAATGTATCAACTTGTTCTCTACAAAAGCCGATTTATTCTTCTATATGTCAATTTCTTCTCCGAAATGCATATATCTTCTTACATGTGAATTTGTTTTTTAATATATGGATGATTTCTGCAAAATAAATAAAAAATGTTAATTTCTTCTTCTTCCCCATCAGATCAACTTGTTCTTTACAAAATGTTGGATATCGTATTCTTCTAGATGTCAATTTCTTCTTTGACTTATGAATCTCTTCTTCAAAATATCTATTTTCCCTCTGCTTATTTTCCTTCTTCTAATCTATATATATCCTCTATATAAATGTCTAAATAACAAAATTGCTTCGTTCTATATAAAAAGACTTCTAACCCTTAAAAATTCTTTTAACGATTAGAATTAAAAACCTTTTAGCATTAGGCTACTACTCAATTTTTAAAAATAGAATCCCACTTTATCTTTTATACCTAGTAAAAGTAGGAGGCTAATAAAGCAACTTAAATAATATAACTCTAATAATATCGATTTATGTAAAATACCTAAAAAAAGTAACTTCTAATCGTACTCTAATTCTAATTCTATCACTCCTCATTTTTATTATCTTTCTCCTCTCTTTTTTTTGTGTCTCCCTCTCCTTGTTTTTCTTCTTCCCCTTCTTTTCTTTTCCTTCATCTCCTTCATATAAGAATCTTATAACAATTATTATTATTAAAGTGCCTAACTTATTCTTCTATTTCCTTCTTTTACTCCTTCGGCTTCTCTTCTCCTCACCTTTTTAGTCTCCTACTCTTTCATCTCTTCATTTACTTCTCTTTTTTCTACATCTTTGTCTTGTTATTGTCGTGAGCTCTCCTCCTTCTACTTCCTCCCTCTCTTTATTTTTTCAATTTTTCTATTTCAAGTTTCTTCTTCTAAATGTCATCCTTTCTCATTTCTTCTTCTCGTCTCTCTCTCTTTTTTCTTTTTCTTCTTCTCCTCTTTTTTTCTTTTTCTCTTTGTCACCCTCTTCCTTTTTCTTTTATCTTTGTCTCCTTCATACGTTCTTGCTTCCATTTCTTTCTTTTCTTTTCCTACTATGTATTTGTCTTATTCTCTTTGTCTCCTTCGCTTCTTCTCATTTTCTTCATCTCCTTCTCGTACTTTCTATTTTATTTCATGTCGCTTCTTCTTCGCTATCTTATTATCCTTCAAATTCTTTATATTCTTCTCCCTCTACTTTTGTTTTACTTTTTATCATTCCCCTTTTCCTCCTACTTGTTCGTCATCGTCTCATTATTTTAATTCTTATTCTACAACTCATTTGTTCCTTTTCGTCTCCCTCTCTAATCTTTTCATCCTCTCTTCTCCTCTTTGGCTCCTTACCTTTTCATTGCTCCCTTTGGTCTCCCTCTTTCTTTTCTTTTTCTCTTCATCTGTTTTTCACCTTCCTCTTCTCATCCTTTGGCTCCTTATTCTTTTCATCTTATTCTCCTTGTTTCATATATATATTTTTTTTTACTTTCCTTACTCCATTATTTCTTTTTTCCGTCTCTTTCCACCTCTTTGTCTTCCTCTTTTTTTTCCCCTTCCTTTTCTATTCATTTTTCTGATTTTTCTCCTCATTCTGTTTACATTTCTCCTCCTTGTTCTTCTTCTCCATTTCTTCATTTGCCTCCCCTCGCCTCCATCTTGACCTCTTATGTCTCATTATTCTTTTAATCTCTTTCTCCTTATTTCGTCTTTCTTTTCGTCTCTTTTCGCTTTTTTTTCTTCTCGTCTCCTTTCTTCACTATTATTTTCTTTTCCTTCTCTTTATCTTTCTCAGCATCCTTGTTCTCATTCTTCTTCTTTACTTTGTCTTTTGCTTCTTCTTTTATATTTGCTCTCCCTCTCCATATTTTTCTTCTCTTTATTTTGCTTCTTCTCCTCATTCTCTTTATCTTTATCCTTCGTAGTGCTCTTCTTTTCGTCTTCTGCTTCTTCTCCATTTTATTCTCATCATCTCTTCGTTTCTTTCTTCGTCTCCATGTCCACCGTTTTATTCTTCTTATTTACCATTATTTTTCTTCTCTTCGTTGTCTTCTCCTTGTTCTTCTTTTGTCTCTTCTTTTTCTTGTTTTTTGTCATCTGTGTGTTTCCTTCTGTTTCTCATTCTGCTCTCTTTGTTTTCTTCATTTCCATCTACTATTTGTCTTATTCTCCTTGTCTCCTTCAATTTCTTCATATCATTCTCCCTCTTCTTTTGTTCTACTTTCTATCATTCAGCTTCTCCTCCTTGTTCGTCCTCGTCTCATCATTTTAGTTCTTATTCTACAACTCCTTTGTTCCTTTTTGTCTTCCTCTCTAATCTTTTCTTCCTCTCCTCTCCTCTTTGGCTCCTTATTCTTTTCGATCTCCCTCTTTCTTTTCTTTTTCTCTTCCTCTTCTCTTCACCTTCATCTTCTTCGCATTCCCCTTCTCATCCTTTGGCTCTTTATCTTTTCATCTCCTTGTTTCATATCTCTTTATATTTTCCTTCCTCTCCTTCATTATTTCTTCTTTTCCGTCACTCCTTTGTCTTTCTCTTTTTCTTTTCCTTTCTTTTCTATTCATTTTTATGCTTCTCCTCCTCATTCTCTTTACATTTCTCCTCCTTGTTCTTCTCCATTTCCTCCTTGTCTCCTTACTCTTTTCCTCCTCTTACTCTTCGCCTCCATCTTGTCCTTTTTTGCCTCCTTATTCTTTTAATCCTTTTCTCCTTATTTCATCTTTCTTTTCTTCTCTTTTCGCTTCTTTTTCTTCTCATCTTCCTCCTTCTCTGTTATTTTCTTTTCCTTTTTATCTTTCTCCTCATTCTTGTTCTTATTCTTCTTCTTTTCTTTGTCTTTTTATTCTTCTTCTCCTCATCCCTATTCTTTATCTCTCTCTCCTCCTTGTCCTACATAATTTTTCGCATTTCTTGACGCCTCATTTGTCTCTTTACTTTTCATCTCCTTATTTCGTATCTTTCTTTTCCCGCCTCTCCTTCTCCGTCTTCTTTTCTTTTTGTCTCCTTCCACTTCTTTGTCTTTCTTTCTTCTTTTATATATTCTCTTCGTCTCCTTATTTTTTTTTTTTTCTTCTCCTTCTCTTCATCTCTCCGTTTCTCTTTTGCTGCTTTTACTTCTTTGTCTCCATATCCTTCATTATCGTTGTCTTCACCTTCCTTTTCTTCTTTATTCAAGGAGGGTCTTCTTCTTACTCAATTTCCTTCCCTTCTTCGTCTAGGTCCATCGTTTTATTCTTCTTATTTACCATTCTTTTTCTTCTCTTCGTTGTCTTCTCCTTGTTCTGCTTTTGTCTCCTCTTTTTTCTTATTTTTTGCATCTTGTGTTCCTTCCTTTGCAAAACCTTCTTTTCTCATCATGCTCTTTGTTTCCTTCAAAATTCTTTTAACGAGTAGAATTAAAAACCTTTTAGTATTAGGCTACTATTTAATTTTTAAAAATAGAATCCCTTTTATACCTAATAAAAATAGGAGGTTAATAAAGCAAAACTTAAATAATAGAACTCTAATAATATCAATTTATGTAAAATACCTAAAAAAAATTCTAATCGTACTCTAATTCTAATTCTAATGTTCATCACACTATTAATTTAAAATATCAAAATGTAAATTCTTTCATATTTTTCAAAGTCCACTTTGTCTTCTCAAATGATTATTTTCTTCCTACTATCAATTTTTTTTCTTCAAAATGTCGATTTCTTCATCATCATCTCGTTCTTCTTTTTTCGTCTCCTTTTTCTTCTTCCTCATCGTCTACTTTGTCTCCCTCTGCTTCTTCGTTTTCTAATTCTCTTCGTGTCACTTTTCTCATTTTCTTTCTCTTTCTCATTCTTTTTTTTCTCTCTGTCTCCGTTTTTCTCCTTCTTCTTCTTTGTCTCCTTCCGCTTCTTCTTCTCATTATCTTATTCTCTTCATGTATCAATCCTCCTTTTTCTTATCTTTCTCGTATCCTTTTTTTGTCTCTCCTTGTTTTCCTTTTTCCCATCCTTTTCTTATCCTTCCTCTCCTTCATATGAGAATCTGTTAGAAAATAGGCGGAGGAATTGATAAGAGATGAGGAAAGCGCGGACGGGCAACATTAGTCGACGAGCAGACGTCGAGGCCTTTGTTGGTGTGTATCGAAGGCGTCAGAAGCCCAATTGAATACGAAGTCCAATTAAATAAATTAGTTTATTATCTTTTGTTAGTTTGGTTATTATTGGTAGTTAGTTGAGTTTGTTTCCTTTTAGTAGTTGAGTTTGTTGACTCCTTTTAGGAGTCTTTTAGGTTCAGCATAATATTGTAAATACAAGGCTGATCCTGTACGTTCTCTTCACGAGATATTAATTAAGTTTCCTTATAGCTTTGGGCAAGTAATTCTGGTGTTTTACTTGATTATCGAATTAACTTTCATCAATTTGGTCCGCCGACCTGCCGGATCGTTACTTCGGAACAATGACTACTACACGTGCTAGCAATGACCAGCGATTGGAGCGCATCGAAGCCGACCAGGCAGAGATATAGGCTCTATTGATGAAATTGGCGGCGAATCAAGAAACAAAGGCGGCAGACCACCAAGCCGTACAAAATCAACAAATCCAATTTCAAGACCAACTCACCGAACTCACCCACTCCATTAAGCTCCTGTCAAACGCCGTGCTAACCATGAATCCCCAAGCCGTCCCAGCAGCCCGCAACCCACCTGCACCCGTAACTTCTGAAATCGCGGACAACGAAACAGGCAACCTGGCAAACCACGACCGATGGATTACGTCACCACTGCTTGCTTCTCTTCTTTCAGTGGCACCGATCCCGTGGGATGGTTGGCTCGAGCCAATCAGCAATTCATCATCCACCAAACTCCGCATGTTTTCTAACAAAATCTTATAATAATTATAATTATTCAAGTGTTAACTTATTCTTTTTTGTCTCATAATGTTTCTTCTTCGTCTCCCTCCACTTCTTTGTCTTCTTCTCCTTCTCACTCTCTTTCTTTGTAATCTGTAGGGTGTGACTGATTCGGTGTCAGAGAGAGATATAATTGGTTGTAGTAATTACCTTCTCCCCTCCAAGCTCATTCTTATTACATTCCTTTTCGTTTCGAACATCAAATCATTAATTATTAAGCTACAGATATTGTGGTGATGCTCCTTGCGTTAAGGAAGATGTTTCTTGATGCAAAAGCCACATCAAGGAAGTGGACTTGTGATATTTGGGCAGTCTGAAGAACGTCTCTCCATCTTTGCTGGACAGCGGTGACAGAACTCCAAATTACAGAGGTGCAAACTTAAGGCCTGTTTGGTGAAAAAATAATGAGGACTTTCTATTTCTTCAGTTTAGATGACGTGGGCCTGTTTCTTTTCCAATTTCTTTAGTCACAGAAATTCTCGATAAAAAATAAGCTCAAAAGAGTTATTAATATGCGTCTGTTAGTTGTTAATTCTATTTTGCAGACATTATCACACGCAGTAGACATATGGTGTATCTATCCAAGTTATGATCTTCATTTTAGATGACATTGGCCTGTTTCTTTTCCAATTTCTTTCGTCACAGAAATTCTCGATAAACAATAAGCTCAAAAGAGTTATTAATATGCTTCTGTTAGTTGTTAATTCTATTTTGCATTAATTGTTAATTCTATTTTGCAGACCTCATCCACACGCGGAAGACATGTGGAGTATCTATCCAAGTTATGATTACGGCCATCAAATTACTCAATAAGTCAATACTCAATTGAGGTAATGAGCATGTTTGGTGAAAAATAATGAGGACTTTCTATTTTTTTTCATTTTAGATGGCGTTGACCGGTTTCTTTTCCAATTTCTTTCGTCACAGAAATTCTCGATAAGATATAAGCTCCAAAGAGCTATTAATATGCCTCTGTTAATTGTTAATTCTATTTTGCAGGCCTCATCCACATACAATAGACATGTGGTGTATCTATTTAAGTTATGAAAACGGCCATCGAATTACTCAATAAGTGAGTACTTCATTGAGGTAATGAGCATGTAATGATCCTTACTATTATGTGCTTTACTATGTGCTATGTATTTTGCGATGATTCTAGTCTGATATGTTAAGGCCGCCTTGAATACCATATACGGGAGGAATTGAAAATAACGGCACCTCGGGCTATAGTTGTGCTAAATCCCATAAAGGCTTGTATTTTTCCAAATATATATGTGTTTTTTTATCGTTGTCAAAATGTTAACTTCTTTTTCTCTTTCTACATGTCAACTCCTTTGTCTTTCGCATAATATAAATTTTAGAGGTTGCTTGGAGATTAGCGTTTAAAGGAAATGGTAAAACCTTCAATGATATGAGCTCACATTTATCAAGGTTGTAAATGGTTGAGATGCTATATTCTTTATGTCAACTAAATTGATTATGTCTTGGCCAGTTGATCTCCACTTTTAGCATTTAATTGCACTAGGATATCCTGCATAAGAAAAGGATGCTTGTTTTAGCTTTTAACATTTTAATGTTAGTTGTGCAGAGTTTGTCTAAATTGTACAAAGTGGGAGTGGCCATCATTGTCCACTTATTTTTTTAAACAACTTGCTTATGTGTCTTACACAAATTGTAATGAGATATGTCTGAATTGCATATTATTCATTATTCCATCATGTATCCATTTATTTTTATGTATACATCTATGTTTCAGGTTGTGTTGCTTGTGTTCTTCACCGATGAACAAAATTCTACAGTTAATGCAAAACAAAATAAATGGTTGCTGAACATGTTTGGCAGAAAGGAAGCCTTAAATTTGAAACAGAGTTGTTGGTAATTAATGTATTTGCCCCTATTACATTTATTGTCTTCAAATGTGCATAATCTGCTCATGGGTTTATGTATTAAAATTATTTTTACTAAGCTTAAGGTTTAACTTGGAACTAATTGAAATTTACTGTCCAATCCTCACCTTGTATGTCTTCTGTTTATTGCCATTGATGGATTCTGCTTTTGGGTCGGTTCAAAGGTGGGCGAGCAATCATATGAGCAAAAATTGGTAAGCTATTAAATTTATTTGTTACGTTCAGATATTCCAAAAGATTGTTTATATACATCTCTTGATTCCAATAATCAGTAATTATGCAATAGATGTTTTAACTTTATGTGGTTACTTGGTGTTGAGTGTGTTTTCTCTTATTCTATATGTTGTGATATATCAAGTCCACTGTACTAACATTCTTGGCTGTTTTACAGAACAATGTACACTGCTCTAACCTCAGATCTCGTTACACTTCCATCTGGTAATTTTTTATTTTCATAATTTTTTAGATGCACAGATGGGAGGGACTGCTGAAGCTCCAACAGTAAAGCCCGTGTAAAGTTCATTATTCACCTACGAGCAAACATGTGGAGGTACAATAGCCGAACTCATACACGTGTTATTAAAAATTATGTGGTAATCTACTATTTGTTGAACAACCTCTTATTTAAATTTGATTAGCTTAGGAGTATATTATATTTGATCTATTGAGTCACATCACTTTTCTTAAATCCTTAATTCTTCTTTATCATTTTATTTTATGTATGATACTTGGAGTCTAATTTGTATCTTAGTTTGTCCTATATTCGACTTATCTGTTAAGAAGTTAATTTTTCACATTTGTCTGAATTTTGTACACAAGAAATTGATATATTTTTTTTTCTTATGTTATTGATCAAAGCATGTCATACCAAAATTACATGTAGCTTCATGTGTTATCCATCTCAACTGCTGTACTTTTTCTTTCAGGGCCACACGGAGAGGGGATTTAAAAGTTCTTTGATCAGAAAATGGACGCCTAGAGCCTGTTGACAATGGCCACAAAGTGAAAAACGTTCAAGTAATCTAATTTTTTTTCTTCCATTATGAATGTGTAAATCTTGGTTTCGTACCAATTTGATGGCAGGTTATCTCAATTTTGCGATATTGAGATGGACTGACTAGTTTCCTTGGTGTGATCAAAGACAAGTTATTCATTACACAAAGGGATTTATGTTGCCTTATAAGTGTAAGTACCACTTTTTGAATCTCGCCAATATTTTATATGTTCAAAAGGATATCAATTACTTTTTCACAATATCCCATTTTTTTCAAATTGTAGAGTTTTTATTCGTCCTCAAAATATCTTTGTCTTATTTTGAAAATGTGAATTTCTTTTTCTTCTAAAAATCACTTTCTTTGACTTCCGCAAAATGTCAATTTCATTTTTAAAGTATTGACCTTTTTAAAATGTCAATTTATTCTCTAGAATCTCAAATTTATTCAAATTAATTATTCTTCCACTCTATATCAACTTGTTTTCGATTCATTTGACGAGGGAACACCAGGTACGCAACGATTTCAGTTTTCGTAGGGCTCGCCTATTTGTAGTAGACGCATGTTATTCGTCTTTTGCAAAATGTGATTTCTTATATCGTCTTATTCTCTTCCAAATTTTTTCTTTTTCAAAATGCCATTTTTTGCTTGTTGGATCATATTTGTGAGTTTCGGGAGTTCTTGGATGATCTACACTACTCGCCATGTGTATATGCATATGAGGGCCCCATGTGTATATACACATGAGGAGTTAGATTCCGTGACTCACCAAGTATAATTCAAAAAGACGAAGAAGCGTCGATTTCTTCTTATTCGTTAAAATATCAATTTCTTCTATCAAGTATCAATTTTTCTTCTTCCCCAAAATGTTAATGCCATTCTTTTCAAAATATCAATTCCATCTTAATTTTAGAATGTCATTTTTTTCTTCTTCAAAATATCAATTTTATTGAAAATGTTAAATTTTTTCTTCTTCCCCAACGTAACAACTTGTTCTCTACAAATGTCGATTATTCTTCTATATTTCTTCTCCTAAATGCATATATCTTCTTACATATGAATTTGGTTTTTCATATATGGATGATTTCTGCAAAATAAATAAAAAATGTTAATTTCTTCTTCTTCCCATAATATTCTTCTAGATGTCAATTTCTTCTTCGGCTTATGAATCTCTTATTCAAAATATCTATTTTTCCTCTCCTTATTTTCCTTCTTCTAATCTATATCTATCCTCTATATAAATGTCTAAATAACAAAATTGCTTCGTCTTATATGAAAAGACTTCCATACCATTATTTAAAATTCTTTTAATGATTAGAATTAAAAACCTTTTAATATTATGCTACTATTTAATTTTTTAAAATAGAATTCCATTTTATTTTTTATACCTTCTAAAAGTAGGAAGCTAATAAAGCAAAACTTAAATAATATAACTCTAATAATATTAATTTATGTAAAATATCTAAAAAATATAACTTGTAATCGTACTCTAATTCTAATTCTAACGTTCATCACACTACTAATTTAATCTTAGTAGGAAAGAGGATTAAAAGAATTTTCTTATCATTTTTGTCATCAACCCATCTTCCACTAGGATTAGAAATTAAAATGTCAATTTCCTTTCAATATATTATATTAACTTCAACTATTTCTTCTTCTTCTTCTTCAAAATATCAAAATGTAAATTCTTTTATATTTTTAAAATGTCCACTTCGTCTTCTCAAATGACAATTTTCTTCCTACTATCAATTTTTTTCTCAAAATGTCGATTTCGTCTTCATCTCGTTCTTCTTTTTTCGACTCCTTCTACTTTGCCTTTTTTTCGCCTTTTTCTTCTTCCTCATCTTCTACTTTGTCTCCCTCCGCTTCTTCTTTTTCTTATTCTCTTTGTCTCTCTTTTCTCATTGTTTCCTTCTCTTCGTTTTCCTCCTATCATTCTTTTTTTTTTTGGTTTCCTTTTCCTTCTTCTACTTCGTCTTCGTTTTTTGTCTCCATCATTTCTCTTTCTTCGTCTTCTTTTTCTTCTTCTCTCCTCCTTCTCTGTGTCTCTCCCCTTTCTCATTCTATTTCTTTGTCTCCTTCGGCATCTTCTTTGTATCCCTCTACCTTTCTCCTTTTTCTTCTTCTCCTTCCGCTTCTTCTTCTCATTATCTTATTTTCTTCATCTATCACTCCTCCCTTTTCTTATCTTTCTCCTCTTTTTTTGTGTCTCCTCTCCTTGTTTTCCTTTTTCCCCTTCTTTTCTTTTCCTTCCTCTCCTTCATATGAGAATCTTATGATAATTATTTTTATTCAAGTGTCTAACTTATTCTTCTATTTCTTTCTTTTTCTCCTTCGACTTCTCTTCTTCTTCTCCTTCAGCTTCTCTTCTTCTTTTTTTTTATTTAAGTGTCAATTTCTTTTTTTATTTTTCTCTTCCCGTTCCTCGCCTTTTTGGTCTCCTACTCTTTCATCTCCTCATTTACTTCTCTTTTTTCTACTTCTTTGTGTTGTTATTTTTGTGAGCTCTCCTCTTTCTACTCCGTCCCCCTCTTTTTTTTATTCTTCTATTTCAAGTTTCTTCTTCTAGATGTCAACCTTTCTCATTTCTTCTTCTCGTCTCCCTCTCATTTTTCCCTTTTCTTCTTCAACCCCTTTTTTCTTTTTCTCTTTGTAACCCTCTTCCTTCTTTTTCTCTTTATCTCCTTCTCTATACGTTTTTGTCTCCCTTTCTTTCTTTTTCTTCTCCTATTACGTATTTGTCTTATTCTCTTTGTCTCCTTCGCTTATTCTCATTTCTTCAATTCTCTCTCCTTCAATTTCTTCATATCCTTCTCCTACTTTCTTTTTTATTTCATGTTGCTTCTTCTTTGCTATCTTATTATCCTTTAATTTCTTCATATCCTTCTCCCTCTTCTTTTGTTCTACTTTTGGTCATTCACCTTCTCCTCTCTGTTCGTCCTCGTCTCATTATTTTAATTCTTATTCTACAACTCCTTTGTTCCTTTTAGTCTCTCTCCCTTCTCCTCTTTGGCTCCTTATTCTTTTGATTGCTCCTTTTTGGTCTCCCTCTTTGTTTTCTCTTCGCCTTCCTCTTCTCTTCGCCTTTTTCTTCTTCGCCTTCCTAGTCTCATCGTTATGCTCCTTATTCTTTTCATCTCCTTGTCCTTGTTTCGTTTCTCTCTTTGTTTTCCTTCCTCTCCTTCATTATTTCTTTTTTTCGTCTCTTTCCACCATTTTCTCTACCTCTTTTTCTTTTTCTTCCTTTTCTATTCATTTTTCTGCTTCTTCTCTTCATTCTCTTTACATTTCTCCTCCTTGTTCTTCTTCTCCATTTCCTCATTTTCCTCCATCTCGCCTCCATCTTGTCCTCCTTTATCTCCTTATTCTTTCAATCTCTTTCTCATTGTTTCGTCTTTCTTTTCTTCTCTTTTCGCTTCTTTTTCTTCTCGTCTCCCTCATTCTCTGTTATTTTATTTTCCTTCTCTTTATCTTTCCTCATCCTTGTTCTCATTCTTCTTTTTTTCTCTGTCTTTTGCTTCTTCTTCTCCCCATCCCTATTCTTTGTCTCCATCTCCTTCTCCTCGTCCTAATTAATTTTTCGCCTCCCTTGTTGCCTCCATTGTCTTTTACTTTTCCTCTCCTTATTTCGTTTATCTTTCTTTTCCTGCCCTCATTCTCCATCTTCTTTTGTTTTGTCTCCTTCCACTTCTTTGTCTTTCTTTCTTCTTTCATATCTTCTCTTATCTCCCTATTTTCTTCTACTTCTCTTCTTCTTTTTTCTTATTTAAGTGTCAATTCCTTCTTTTTATCCTTCTCTTCCTCTTCCTCGTCTTTTTAGTCTCCTACTCCTTCATCTCTTCATTTACTTCTGTTTTTTCTACTTCTTTGTCTTGTTATTTTCGTGAGCTCTCCTCCTACTCCGTCCCCCTATTTTTTTTCTTCTATTTCAAGTTTCTTCTTCTAAATGTCAACCTTTACCATTTCTTCTTCTCGTCTCCCTCTACTGATTTTTTTTTTCTTCTCCTCCTTTTTTTTTCTCTTTGGCACCCCTCTTCCTTTTTTTTCTTCTCTTTGTCTCCTTCTCCATACGTTTTTGTCTCCCTTTCTTTCTTTTTCTTCTCCTACATGTACTCTTTTTCTTCTCATTTCTTCGTTTCCCTCTCCTTCAATTTCTTCATCTCTTTCTCTTACTTTCGTTTTTATTTCCCGTCGCTTCTTCTTCGCTATCTTATTATCAATATATTCATCTCCTTTTCCCTCTTCTTTTGTTCTATTTTTTATCATTCACCTTCTCTTCCTCCTTGTTCGTCCTCGTCTCATTATTTTAATTATTATTCTACAACTCCTTTGTTCCTTTTCGTCTCCCTCTCTAATCTTTTCATCTCTTCTCCTCTTTGGCTCCTTATTCTTTTCACCGGCTCCTTTTCGGTCTCCCTCTATGTTCTTTTCCTTTTCTCTTCATCTTCCTCTTCTCATCATTTGGCTCCTTATTCTTTTCATCTCTTTCTTCTTGTTTCGTATCTCTTTATTTTCTTTCCTCTCCATTACTTTCTTTTCGTCTCTTTCCACCTCTTTGTCTCCCTCTTTTTCTCCTCATTCCTTTTCTATTCATTTTTCTGCTTCTTCTTCTCATTCTCGTTACATTTCTCCTCCTTGTTCTTCTTCTCCATTTACTCATTTTCCTACTCTTGGCCTCCATCTTGTCCTCCTTTGTCTCCTTATTGTCACGGGCTGAAACTTTGATACCTCGAGGTTTCACGCCACCGTGCGGCACTAGTCCAGAATGCCCTATCCCGGCTAGTCAGCCTTGTCCTTTGATTGGCTAAGTACATGTGACTGGCTAAGTTGTGTTAGGAAGGTTAGGAGAGTTTTAGAGAGAGAATATTACAACTATAAACTCTTTATATTAAGAACTTGAAACTAGGATGATTACAAATGAAAGACTCCACACATATATACTACTACTTGATCTCAATAGATTGAGATCGACTCCATCAATGGCTAAGATCTCCTTATTTCAACTACATGCCTCTTGGCCTTTCAAGTACACGACTCTTCAACCGACCATGACTCTTCAACCGACCATGACTTTAAGCGCCCCGAGATATTCCCGAGCATGACTCTACATATACCCGAGACCTTTATTTTGACCCGACTCGAGGACTCCTCAAGTGACATGCTTATATATGTCATGTCCCTTGAGCTTACAAAGATATATATGATGAAATAATCTAAGTATAAATAGATAAAGACAGCCGACTGGCTTTAACCTCACGGAGCTCGGCTACCCGAAGGCCCGGCCGTGTCATTCTCCCCCACCAAAGCCATTGTCGCCCCGACAATGCCCCACTGTCGAAACTTCTTGAGCTTCTCCCTAATCTCCAACAACCTCTCCTTGGATGTGTGCCACTTTTCTTCGATGGTGCACTTTAACCCTTGAGTACTGCCCCTCGAATTGCTGGATTTCACTTACACTTTCATCCCAGGCTTTCTAATTTCGGGATACTCGGACGCCATGTCCCCAATCCGCAACTTTACTCCTTTGGCTTCATCGATCACCGGCGTTGCCGCATTGTCCATCGACGCCTTGATCTTTTGCTCTCCGATCTTGGCTCCCACGAACATGGACCCTTTCTTAGGCCCCTTTGCTGGCTCCACATCAGCACTCACTGCACTTAGAATTTGCACTGATCCTAACTGCTCCCTACACTCTCCATTACTGCTGGAGTCCTTGACATCGACCACCGCAACCTTTTTCCCTTTGAATGGGAATCCCTCTTAAGGTTGGTTAGTAGAATCACAGATGTAGCAAGCCTTTACCTTGGCACCGAAGTCTCCTAGAATATCGACCTTTGGGGGGTGATCTCCCCCCTTTCCCTTTGTCAACCCTCCGAGGCTTCGGCTTGTCTCCGGATGGTTTGAACTCAATCAATTGCTCGGATGCCACGTCCGACTCCACTTGCTTCGGCAATGCATGCCTAAGTGGCTCCTTTCCATTGGTCTCGAGCCCTTCGAAACCCTTCTGAACCTCCTCCCGAATCCTCAGCCACTTTGCCTCGAGTGCTTGTCTCCTTTCCTCGACCCAGCACTTGAAACTTCTAGTGCTACCCTCCGAGTTGCTAGATCCTTCTTGCACCACCTTTCTTGGCTGGCTGGATTCGGATGACTCGGACCCCAAGTCCAACATTGCTTGATTAGGCAAGGCACGCCTCGGCTGCTTCTCTCTCTCGGCTTCTAACCACTCGAACACCTTCTTGGATGCCTTACGATACTTGCCTACTCTTTGTGCAAGATTGTTGAGAACTTGCCCAACCCTTCGGCCTCTCCTTGATGTGGGATCGTTGAGAACCTGCCCATCCCCTCGTCATCTCTTTCGAGTGGAATTCTTGAGAACCTGCCCAACCCCTCGGCATCTCCTTGATTGATGAATAGTGAATTGGAATGTGGAACGATGACCGCCTTCACCTGATCGAACCACTGCGTTCCCAAGACTACCTTGTAGTCTTTCATAGGGGTGTTCACGAGTCGAGCCGGCTCGCGAGCTCGGCGAGCCGGCTCGAAAATAGCTCGACTCGAGCTCGAATTTTTTCGAGCTCGAGCTCGAGCCTATCGAGCCGAGCTTTCTATCGAGCCGAGCTCGAGCCTAAACATGTATGTTCGTTAGCTCGCGAGCCGGCTCGTGAGCCTGAATAGTAAAAAATAAAAAAATAATTTTTAATTAATATATATAAAAAATTAAATATTTATTATTAATTTTTATATAAAATGATATATTATAATAATATATTTATAAATAATAATATTTTTGACTTTAATTATAACTATATATGTAATAATATGTAAATAAATATAAAATTAATTAAATATTTTTATAAAAAAAAATTATACAAAAAATATTTTTTTTATAAAAAAAAATTATTTTATAAAAAAAATTAACTATTTGAGCTCGAGCTCGAGCTCGGCTCGACTCGGCTCGAGTCTGGCTCGAGCTCGAGCTCGAGCTCACATTCCTGAAGCTCGTCGAGCTCGAGCTCGAGCTCGAATTTTTTGGAAAGCTCGGCTCGAGCTCGACTCGTGAACACCCCTAGTCTTTCATGCCACTACCATGAACGACGATCCGCCTTGCCATCTTCCGATCCCCATCCCTACTCGCTTTGCCTTACCGGTTACCGGCATGGCATCTCCGCATGTGGTCCTGACGATACCCCTGTTTGGTTTGATCTTTAGAACCAATGCTTTAGTGCCTTGATCTTCTTGCCCTTGATCAAGACCTTGACGAATATCGACCCCTTCTTTGGTATCTTCGCCGACTTCGGATTGTCAGAAAACGAGCCTACCACTTGATCCCTATCGTGCACCATCATCATCACTCCTCGCGCCGCCGAAACCTACCAGCATCGCTTTCACCTTTTCCTTGAAAGGATAGTCTTTTCGAAGCTGACTGGTCGCATTACAATATGACATGCTAGGTGAGTGATCTCCTCCACCAAAGTCACTAACCGTCGACTCAGATGAGTACTCTCTGCCACCAATCTTGTCGACATCCCTCCGAGTATCTAAACCGCTCTCGGTCGGCCTTTCTTGAATTGCCGGCTCAAGTGAGAATCCCATTCCCCCAATCTTGCCCACTCCCTCCCTAGACGTTGCTTCGCCCTCGTTCGGTTGGATTTTGGTGCCAACGTCCCTTGCACTAGACGCCCCAAAACCTCGCTCATGAACCCTCGACTTTGGTGAGCTATCACCCTCACCATCCCCGTCGACATTCCCCCGAGTATATGCCCTGCCCTCGGTCGGCCCCGAATCCCATGAAAGTGTCCCACTTCCCCAACATTACTCGACTCCTTGAAAAGATTGGCTTAGGAACCTTTTCCCCTACCTCTAGATTCCCCCGCAGTTGTCAACACGTGTGACGTAGAACCAGCCGCCTCCGTCTCTTTACACAAGGCAATCCTTTGATTGATGCCCGCAACCCTTGCTACGATTTCTTCTTGAAATGGTGTGAACAAATACCGCATTTCATCACGCACCGCCTTAATGATCTCGCTTAGGATATCTTGGTGCACCTTGCCCTTAGTTTCAATCACTCTATCTACCAGCTCCGTCGCATCCTTCTCTACCTCGTCCGCCTACCGTGCTAGTTCCTCCAGAACGTCAAAAGAAGCAGGTTGATGGGGTATAGCGTTTTCCATGCTACCCCTCTTCACCTCCAACATGCCTTGAATCCCATTCTTGGCATGCCCCTCTCTTGACTGGTTGTTGATTGTGTAGATGATGAAGACGACGCCATCCTTGTAATGCCAACACTTAGCACACTCGAACGTGGAAGCACCAACAGAACCACTTGACGTGGCTTTGATACCACTTTTCACGGGCTGAAACTTTGATACCTCAATGTTCACGCCACCGTGCGGCACTAGTGCAGAGTGCCCGATTCTGGCTAGTCAGCCTTGCACCTGTGAATTGCTAAGTTGTGTTAGGAAGGTTAGGAGAGCTTTAGAGAGAGAATATTACAACTATACTCTTTATATTACGAACTTGAAACTAGGATGATTACAAATGAAAGACTCCACACCTATATATACTACTACTTGATCTCAATGGACGGTTGAGATCCATCAACGGCTAAGATCTGATGACTTTTAAACTATATGACCCTTAACCTTTCAACTACATACCTCTTGGCCTTTCAAGTACATGACCCTTCACTCGATCATTACTCTTCATCCGACCATTACTTTTCAAGCGCCCCGAGACATTCCCGAGCATGACTCTACATATTACCCAAGATCTTTATTTTGACCCGACTCGATGACTCCTCAAGTGACATGACATTTACCTGATTCCGGTGACATCGGGATAAAGGCTAGTGCTCTAATAGGTCCCTTGAGCTTACAAAGATAGATATGATGAAATAATCTAAGTATAAATAGATAAAGACATCCGACCGGCCTTAACCTCACGGAGCTCGGCTACCCGAAGTCTCGTCCGTGCCATTATTCTTTTAATCTGTTTCTCCTTGTTTCGTCTTTCCTTTCTTCTCTTTTCGCTTCTTTTTCTTCTCGTCTCCCTCCTTTCTCTGATATTTTCTTTTTCTTCTCTTTATCTTTCTCCTCATCCTTGTTCTCATTCGTCTTCTTTTTTTTTTTTTTGCTTCTTCTTCTCCTCATCCCTATTCTTTGTCTCCATCTCCTTTTCTCCTCCTTGTCCTACTTAATTTTTCGATTCCCTTGTCGCCTCCTTTGTCTCTTTACTTTTTATCACCTTATTTCGTTTATCTTTCTTTTCCTGCCTCTACTTCTCAATATTCTTTCCTTTTTGTCTCCTTCCACTTCTTTGTCTTTTTTTCTTCTTTTATATCTCCTCTTCGTCTCCCTATTTTTTTTTTTTTTTTGCTTCTTCTCCTCCTCCTTCTCTTTATCTTTATCCTTCATAGTGTTCTGCTTCTCCTTTTTCTTCTCCTCATCTCTGTTTCTTTTTTTGCTGCTTTTACTTCTTTGTCTCCCTATCTTTCATTATCTTTGTCTTAACCTTCTTGTTTTCTTTTTTCAAAGAGGGTCTTCTTCTTTCTCAATTTCCATTCCTTCTTCGTCTCCATGTCCATCGTTTTATTCTTCTTAATTACCATTCTTTTTCTTCTCTTCGTTATCTTCTCTTTGTTCTTCTTTTGTCTCCTATTTTTTCTTATTTTTTGTCATATGTGTTCCTTCTTTTTTCCTTCATTTCCATCTACTATTTGTTCTCTTTATCGCTTTTCTACTTTTGGTCGGCTCCTTCTTTCCTCGTTCGCCTTTTCCTTCTCTTTGTCTCCCTTTTTTCATTCTCCTTTTTTGTTTCCCTCTAAGGATTTTCCTTCTTCTAATCTATATCTATCATCTATATAAATGTTTAAATAACAAAATTGATTCGTCCTATATTAAAAGACTTCTATACCCTTATTTAAAATTCTTTTAACGATTAGAATTAAAAACTTTTTAGTATTAGGCTACTATTTAATTTTTAAAAATAGAATCCCACTTTATCTTTTATACCTAATAAAAGTAGGAAGCTAATAAAGCAAAACTTAAATAATATAATTCTAATAATATGAATTTAAGTAATTTACCTAAAAAAATAACTTCTAATCGTGCTCTAATTCTAACATTCATCACACTACTAATTTAAAACTAGTAGGAAAGGAGATTAAAAGAATTTTCTTATCATTTTTGTCATCAACCCGTCTTTGAGTAGGAATTAAAATGTCAGTTTCAAGGATGTTTGCAGCTGAGAATGGTTTAAATGGTGACCCAAGATTGAAGGCCATTTCTGATGCCATTACTGTTGTGCCCAACTTTCCCAAACCAGGTCTTTTTCTACTCTAAATATGCAATTTTCTGTAAAAAGATTCACTTTTTCTTTTCACTTTTAATTTTCTGTTTCTCCTGCCTCTGTTTGTTTTATGATCATTAGATGTTGGGTTGTGTGATTTTTTGGTAATTAATTTTTAGGACATAACAACAATTGTCTCAAATCACAAGGTTTTCAAGCATACTGTGGATATCTTTATTGACAGATAGAGATATGGGTATCTCTATTGTTGCTGGTAATTTATTATTTTGGTCTGAAATTTTTATAATTTTTTTGTGATATGAAAATGGGATGATGAAATTATGATGGGTTTAATTTAATAAGAAATTATGGATACTGCATAGTCAACTTCCTTTAGACTGGAAGCAGAAAAGTTAACTCATTTTCCCAAAGATTCTACACTTTCTAAAATTTGAACAATAAATATAAAGAACTTGAGATATAACACACTGTTCAGAAAGTTTTGGTGAAAAAAGATCATTTTTTCTAACCCTTTTTGTCATTTTCAGGTGCTGTGAATTGAATTCATTTTGAGTTCAATCAATTGTTGATTTTTTTTATATGTTTTCTTATTTTGTCACAAAATCTGTACTTGGCACCTTAACTTTTTGGTAAAAATTTAATCAGATTGATTAAGGTTGTCGATGGTTGCTCGAAGTACTTATAGCTGAATGTTGTTCTAGGAGTTGAAGCATCTTTGCTCCTCCCATTGCATTGGCAATTGGTGCTAAATTTATTCCTCTCCGTAAACCGGGAAAACTTCCAGGTAAATCTGACTTAAATATATCACATTACAACTTTTTTTGTGACATTATCTTGCTGAAAGATGACAATTTTATAGCCAATTTCAAGCCTAAAAAGTCGAGTTTATAGAAGAGGGTAGCCCTTGAACAGAAATTTTTAGTAGCAGTCCTCCCTCGAATGCCTGTAATTCTGTTTTTATATGTACAAAAATATAAGAATTATATAAGATTTTGCATCTCTAAATTTCCTTTCAATGCGATTAAAATATCCAATTTGCTCATTTATTGTACGCTTTTTGCAGTTTTTCACTCAATATAGGAGCTAAGCTGATGAATCAAGTACATTATGAAAATTATGATTTTTGTATCATCCAGGCGAGGTTATTTCTGAAGCGTATAAGCTCGAATATGGTAAATATTTTGTACTTCCATTTGAACTATAGATATATATATATATGATATATTTCTTCAAAAATCAATATGAGAATTGTGAATTTTGTTGTCTAGAACGAGTGGGTGCTGATGTTGTTGAATGTGCTTGTGTTATTGGATTGCCGGAGGTTAAGGTAAATACAAAAGTTCTAATTATTTTTTTATTGATAATCAATAAATCATCTTTGAAAGTTGTTAAGTTTGTATATTGAAGCTCATTCCATAAGTGTTATTAAATCACTGATAATTGTCGTTAATTCTTTGATATGTGTTTCGTTCTGAGCTTTGTTACTGTCTCTCTTTCACATTGTTTCTTTGTGTCATTTTGTCTATTAGAGATAAATTTTGCAAATTTCTTAATCATAGTGACTTCTTTTGACTATGGGAAATTTTATTCTGATCTTACGTCTAAAACGTATGTATGTATAATATTCAAAATATATACTGACTCACATTAATATAAATAAAATTGTAATACTAACACTAATTTATTGTTTGTTGATAAGTTCAAAAAAAAATTTGAGGGTAATTAAAAAAACTTTATCATCTATAATGTACGAATGCCATCCCATTGGTAGTAATTAATACATTTTTATCCAAAAAGAATTTAAGTGAGAAATATAAATGATAGGTTCCGGATTAAATAAAAAAAATAACATATTTGAGAAATTAAATATAAGTGGTTTTTCGCTCTTTTTTTAAAGTTTTCTTTTTTGTTTGTTTAACTTTTTAGCATATAATTAAAGTTGTCTTATTAATCACAAAATTTAGACAAAATTTGAATCATGGATTTCATCTATTAAGATATATTTAATTTAGAGAAAATTTGAACATGAAATTTGAACATCTTTCATGAAATTTGGTGAGCCGGCCCAGCCCAGCCTACTATGGCCCACGGGTTATGGGTTAATGGACCGGGCCAGCCCATTTGATATTTTTAGGTATTAGTAAAAGCTACAGATGTTATTGTAAATCTACTCGTGCTTTTTGTCTTGTCTTTGAGAAAAAGGACATTGTTAGTTACTTGTTTTTAGGATCGGGGAAGACAACAACATGTACAAAATATGCATACTACCAACCACCAGAAGAAGGGCTGGAAACCTGCTTTGGTTTGTGCAGATACATTCAGAGCTGGTGCTTTTGATCAGTTGAAGCAGAATGCCACTAAAGCTAAAATTCCTTTTTATGGAAGGTATATTATTTTCTATACATTTTGGTGTCTATTTATACATATTGAAAAGTTAGGAACTTTGGTCAAAAAAAATAAAAAATAAAATAAAAATTATTTTAAACCTAAAATTGTCATTTGAAATAAAAAATTAATTGTTTTTAAGGTTCAATACAAATGTGACATTTGTGACATGGAGGATGATTTGAGAAAGAAAAGGAGGAAGTTTTTTAAAAAATTTGTTAGCCAAAAATTTGTGAAAAACTACCTATTGGATCATTTTTTGTAGTTTTTTTTGGTAGTTTTTGGGTTCCAAAAATTACCAAATGGAGGTAGTCTAATACTTGACACCTTTTTAAGATGCCACAAAAAGGTGTGTATAAAAAATACTATTTTATTAGGGATTCATTGTAAATGTGAAGAGAAATTTTGACATAAAGATGTATTTATAATTAAATAAAATTTTTATTAGTTATTTTAGTATTGAAAATCGAATCAAGTTATTTAGTATTTGATTCGAGTTTGATTGCTAAAGTTTGTTCGAGTTCAGTTCGTTAATTTGTCTAATTAAGATTAAACCACTTTTTGGTGTTCAATAAGTTTTGAAGCTCGCTTCGAGCTCGACTGAGTAGTAAGAAATAATAAAAATAGGTACAAAATAATTAAATTATTCGAGTCTGACTCGTGTTCGGCTTGTTTGAGCTGAGCTCGAATAACAATCAAACCAAGTCTAAATATAATTTTTAACGCTCGACTGTAGTCCAAACAAATTTGAACAATTATGTATTCAACTCGATTCAATTCATTTTCACCTCTAAATCTACACCAAAGAGATTAATATTAAAATTGATATCTATTTTGTCCAAAAATATAGAAATGTGATGGTTTTTTATTTTATAGTTTTTTCTCTCCTTTTCATTTTCCTCTTTTAGTTATTCTTATTTTAAAATATAAAATCTCATGCTTTGGTGTTGTTCCCCACTAATAAATTAAATTAAGTTTTAATATGAGTTTAATGCAAACCATGTAAAGGCAATATAATGTGGTCCGTTAGTCATGTAGTCAATAGTTTACTTAATTTGGACATTTCTCGATAATAAAGGATTTTTATTGTCACAATTTTATTATCACACTCATTAAATTTGTGGAACTTATTTCCCAAAATCTCAATCTTTAATTTTCAGAAAATAAAAAGATAAAACAAGATCCAATCATAAAGGTAATCAAAGAGATATACAATTAAAAAAAATGAAACTTAGGTAACTCGATTTCCGAGTTTTTTTTACGAGAGAAATTTGCATTCGGTATTGAGGTGTAAGACGAGCCGATCGAGCTCGAGCTTTACTTTCTCTAAAAAAAAGCACGTGAGCCTGGTTCGCGAACTTTTGATATTTTAATATATTATATCTATATTAATAAATATATTAAAAAAATTATAATAAATTAAAAAATATATATTCTCGAGCCCAAGGCCAAGCTCGCAAATACGAGCCCGAACTCGAGAATATTCATCTTGACGAGCACGTTTAATAAAGCTCGAGCTTCGAATAATACCAAGCTCAGCTCGAATTTGACTACTTTTAGAGTGCAAATTAGTATAACTCGCTTTTGTATAATAGTTTTCAAATCATACAAGAATTACTCATAGTTAACAAACTCAAACCAATAGCCATTCTTTCATATGGAATCGGACATGTGACCAAAATCACAAGATTCAACTGTCCGATTAACTCTATCACCAAAAATATATTTAAAATACACATTAATATATTCAAATTATAAAATCTCATATTTTTATAATTTCTCAAAAATTAGGTCAACAAAAATCATCGGCTTTGTAGCATGACTTGAGAGAGACCAGAAATAGGGGAAATTCTATCCCGGACCCATACCAATGGGGCCGGTCCTTCTCCACCACACAATTGTGGTGGGGTGGGTGGTTTTTGTATGGATGGTGGAGGTAAAATACCACCCACCCCACCACAATTGTATGGTGGAGAATGACCGGCCCCATTAGTATGGGTTCGGGATCGAATTTCCCCTATGCAAATAGTACACCCATTTACAGTTTTGGGACCCCACAACTTTTTCAAGTTATTATTTATATTTTCTTGAAAAGCATAATGATCTTTGGTTAAAAGCAAAAAAAAAAGACAATAAAATCTGATCCCAATTTATCCACTAAATAATGTACAATTCATGTCTGCGGAAAACAGTATATATATTTTCAATTAACCTTCATTATTTGTACAAATAATTAATTTGATTGTAATTATTATTCTTTAGGAATAATTTCAACTTTTTTTAGCATGTTGGCTTGGCATATATTTGGATTCCTAATTTGCCAATTGTTAAATTAAATATGCCATTTATCTGCATATAATTTTTGGGATAATTTCAATTTTTTGGGATTCTTTTGTACATGTTGGCTATTGTATTAACTATTAATAGAAGATGGAAAGTTCAATTTGATTGGTGGATTAGGAATTTAATACTCTTGATAAGGATTTTAAAATTATCACTTATTGAAGCTTGAATTGTAAGATTGAGGATAAGCCCATAATTTTCTTACAAATAATGTTAGGATGTTTTTTTATTTCCATGTTTACACTAATTTGAGTAAAATAATAAAAATATTAATAAACAAAATTTTCACATATATTTTAAGTAAAACTATATAATAAACTTATTTAAGGCTCGATTGATATGCTTGAATAATCTAAGCATTCTTAAGCTAATTCCATAATCATGATCGGTATAATCTCTTATCCGGATTCCCCATTCCGATAAAAATCCATATTCCCGAATATAATGAATATTATAATTCCTCAACTCATTTTTATATATTCCCAATTACATGGAAATCAATTTAGATATTTATTTAACAAAATTATCTTCCTAAGTCCTAATTTAATTAAATTCGTCAGATAATTAGCCATCAACTATTCAAAATTTCAATTATTCCGAAGGACTATACTAGTAGATGGGCTTGGCCCAATATAATAACTAATTAATTATATGGACCTTTAAGAATCATAGCCCGTAATCTTCACGTTTGGGCTACATAAACATTTTTTTCCTTGTTTCCATCGCAGCCCAACCCAAAAAAGAAATTTTTGTCAAAATTCAATTTAGTCGCAATAAAATGTATTTCATAAAATAATAATAAATTGTATTCAAAATAAAATTGATTATTCACTATATGAAATTACACTTGATTTTAACGGAGTTAGGAGAGAGACTTAAAATATAAAATTCTAGTTTAAATCCAATTTAACAAAATATAAGAGACAAAATTAAATGTCAACTGACCAATGAAGGAGTGCAACGTGGCTTAAGAACATTATAGTCCGATGCACCCGTCGCACACGAACCGAGCCCCTCATCCAATCTATCTATCTATCTATCTATCTATCTATCTATTCTATTCTAAAAGTATGGGTGTTTCTTTGAATTTTTTATATACCTAAAATATCCCTACATAATTAACTTTCTAATGGTAAAAAAGTCAAATAGTAATTAATTAAAATAATTTTTATATTAAAGTGCATACTTACATTAGGACTCTTTAATAAGAAGTATAATTATATTACAACTCTATAAAGTTAATTTTCTATGATATATCTACTCATAAAACATATCTATAATAATGATCAAAACATGACCATACGTACTTATTTTAGGGCTTTTTCTTGTGGTTAATTTTTCAGGGTATTAACTTAAGGACATAAATCAAATATTAATATTATTTATGTTATACCCTTACGCTATAAATAAAATTTTCTTCTACAAACAAAATTTTCTTTTTACTCCCGTCCACATAAACACCCTTACGCTATATATTTTTTTTTTTTATTAAAATACATCACATTAGTAAAATCTTGTCTTTACTCCCATCTTATTATTTTGTTAATGGTATCATAATAAATTAAATAAAATTATAAAATCGAATAAGGGTATGTATGTCTTTTCATATAGGACGAAACAATTTTATAATTTTAATTTAATTGATAATAATAATAATCTATTTTATACATTTGATTCTTTAATTAATTTAATCATGTTTACTGTTGGTGGGATTTAATAATAATAATAATTTATTTTGTACATGTAATTTACTAATTTTAAATTTAGTACATTTTTACCACTAGCTGTAACACCCTTGCGATGTGATAAATAGTAGTTCAAGTAATTTTTATCTTCATTATTAGGTATATATCTAATATCTATCATAAAGTATCTTATAAAATTTGATTTTTAACCAAAAAGAGTCAAAAATAAGAAATCTAATTATAATAGAAGTGTACTTATATATATATATAATTACTCTAATATTTTCTTATCTTATTAAAAATATTAGTCTTATATATTCATTAAAAAAATGTTAACAAAAGCAATTTGGACCTATAACGTATCTTTTGATGTAGATTGTTGTATCATCAACATGTAAATTGGTGTTAAATAGGTGTTGAAGGATTACTGCATAAAGTAAATCTATAGTTAATTAAAAAGACAATTATTTATGGTTCTCTTAATTGTGAATGAATGGATGAAAAATTGTGTGGCTGCAAGTGAAAACCACACTAACTATTTTAATTATAGAATTAAAAGCCATATTAGTCTCTATAAATAATTAGATTTGGAAATCATAATTTTAACTCATTATTGAGTGCGTGTAACTTTAGCAATCCTTTTCAGCCACACACTATTATTATAATTATTTTTTATTTTTTAATTTATTTGTGCTTGATTTAAGAATAAACATGATTTCACTTATGATTTCATTGAGCAATTTGTTATTATTTTTGTTTCTCGGGTTAAGATAACGTCATTTTTTTTACTACTTGTGAGGAGCATTTAAGTTTGGATTTATTAAATCAATTAACATTATAAACTTTACACTCAGTTTAGAACATAACACAACACTAACTATATATTGTAGTTTAAACTTATGTTTGTAACAACTAATTTCTTTACTCTAATTGACTATGATAGACGTATATCCTTATTAATTATTCACAAACGAGTCGACAATACAGTTTATTTATTTTATTTTATACTTTTGGTGGAAATATCTCTTAATAGTATGAGAGTTGTTTTACTTATTTAGACAATTTTCTTTTACACTGATTTTATTGACATGTTAATTTTGAATAATATTTTATGAATATAATGCTGATAGGAAAAAATTGAATATATTAAAGAAAACATAAAGAAAATTTACCAATATACGTTGAAAATCTTATTTAAATATTAACAATAATAATTGTCATTTCACTGTTGTAATCCATTTTTTTATCTATTTTACTTCAGTATAACTCTGATAACTTTTTATCTTTTTAAATTTTTTATATGAAGAGTTTGGCTAACCTTATTTTTCAAATGGTTGATCCCATTTTATTCATTCAATTTACTATTATTGATAATACATCAGTTACAATATATAATATAATGCAAGCACACATTGTTAATAAATATACTTTAGAAGTGTCTTACACAAACTACATATTTTAAAACCATACATATAATATATTTTAATATATTAACATTTTGACAGATTATTGTAATGTCCATATCACACAAATCCATTAAATCTTTCATAATTAATTAAATACAAAGTTTTAATTAATTTAAGGTCATTATCATAATTCAATATAAATAAATTTAAATTAGCAAGTTGTCTATCAATTAAAAATAGAGATAAGTTATAGAATATATATAAGATTATAACAAAATAGAGAACCAAAACATATATTTTAGAAAAATAAATATTTAGAAAGTTAAGATGAAGGTACAACAGTTCGTATCCCGCAGTCAGTCGTAGGAGGTGAATTAATGTACGATCTTATTATAAGACGATGCATTTATTATACGCACAAAAAAAGCATATTGTACTTCAAGTACATTAAATAATGAGAGTAGTCAATTTGATTAATTTTTTTATATTTTATATTTTTTTTAAAAGAGAGTAATATTATCATTGTACATTTTTTTTCGTGACGCATGACTAATGACCAATAGTTAGATGGAGTCGATATAAGATTTGTAATAAAAAAATTATTGTAAGAGATGGTTATCTATCCACAGTAAGTGGACTGTAATGCAATTATATGAAATAAGAGGAGTAGTTAGTGCAATTAATCCTACTTTTTGTTATATTCAATATCTTCTTATCTTTAATGTAGTCTTATTTTTTTACAATACAAAATATATTCATTTAACTAAATGTCTAATCTGATTGTGATAATTGGAGGGTGATCGACTATGATACACGGATACCAATGTGACAAGATATGAATATAAAATGCACCATATGTTAAAGTATTACGATATGGTATATTTGGAATACGTCTATTTATAATTCATCAAACTATTTGAATTTCTTTTTCATATGTTTAACTTATATATTAAATTAAACAAAAGAAAGCAACTATTATCTTTTTTCATATTTTAGCCGAAAAGTATTATATCATGATGCAAGTGTTCAGATAAGATATTCAATTTGTTTGCCCACATAAAAATTAAGTTTATTAATAAGACCACTGCCCTAAAAGATGCATATGCACATATTTCTTTCAATCTCTTGTGCTAATCTTCAACAATACACATATATATCATACAAGTAGCAATCAGATTATCGGTCAAGCATGTTACAATTATAAAAAACTACTATTATTTAAAGTTTCTGAATCATGATTATCAATAAAAAAAAAACTTGACTTGAGTGGTACAAATGGATTATGTAGGTTTATGTACACTTCTCACGAAACACATTAAATGATCTTAAGGGTGTGTTTGGATCGAGTGATTTGAAATCCATGGATTTCAAATTCATCGACAAATCCATTTAAGTTCGTATGGATGATGATGGATTTCGAATCCCTCGCCATTCATTTTAAGCTCTTTTCTTCACAACTACGGTGGATTTCAAATGACACCATTTTAGGTGTCATTTGAAATCCTTCCTCCAAATCCACTCCTCAAATCCAAATTCAACGATCCAAATGCACCATAAGAGAAATATACTACTGTATTTTGAATTAAATGAAATAATAAAAAAAACAAGAAGACTACGTAAATATCCAGATTTTAAGCCATAATGAAAAGACTTGTCAATATAAAAAGAACTCAATGAAACCAATGAAGAATATAAATTTTTGATCCATCAAAGACGAAGATATTCACAAAATAACATAAGAATTTATTTAGTTATATTAATTTAATTTCTTTAATGTTGATTTAACATTTCAGTCAATAAAAAATTAATCTTTTAATAATAATAAACCGCTAATGAATTGTTTCTTTAGTTAAGTTATTAGTAAATATTTGAAGTATAAAAAAATATCAAGTTGAATAATATTTTTTGTATGAATTATTTAAACGAGATTATACTATTCACGTGCAACGCACGTGTGGTTTACTAGTGTAATTAAAATATACAGTTGGCAAAGTGGTTGAATTGAATAAGGTCTGTCAAAACTCATAAACAAGGCATAAATCGGAAACTAGCAAAGCTCTGAAACTCCATTTGAGCTATGGCATCTCTACTCAACACAGTCTACTCAGTAAGATTATCTTCCAATGCTAATACACTTCGAAGCCCACAGCTCGTTTCGAAACCAAGTTGTATTTCTTTCAACAGTAAGCTAATTACTTCTCGATAGCTTCAAGGAATTTGAAGTACTATTTCGATATGCTCGTTTGTTAGTTGTATAATTATGTTTGTGGGAACTAATTGGGATGCACTGATTTTGTCTTAGGAAGGAGATTTGTAGTGAGGGCCACTGAAACTGATACCAATGAAGGTATGGTGGATATTTTTTTATCTCCTTTTCTGGGTCTTTGAACAGTGTGTTAATTTGCTTATCTGGAACAAGATTTTGAGTTTTTGAAGTGGGGTGAGAAATTTGGGTTTGATTTGTGTTTGTGGGATATTTTGTATGGCAGTTAGAGCTAAGGCACCAGATAAGGCTCCAGCTGAGAGTGGTTCAGGGCTTAATCAGATTCTTGGTATCAAAGGAGCCAAAGCAGAAACTGTGAGTCATTTCTTGTGATATATATGAATTTATGTAAATTAACTTACAATTGAGATATATTATGTGGGTTGTGTGTTCTTTGTTCGTTTCTCTTAGTTTTCTCATACTGTGAGGTTTATGTTGGATAAATCATTTGTCGTTAGAAATTTACATTGCGAAAGAACAACATGCACAAATTTTTAAGCATTATGAATCGAATACGTTGGTTGGCCTATGGGAGAGAATAGAGTGTTTGTTGTTTCTCTATGTGAGTATTCATATTGCCTTTAGTAATTATAACAGAACTTGTCCGAGACTAGTGAAGTAGATACTAAAATTCTTTAATATAAAAGGTGGGACAATAATGTAGTTTTTACCAATATTTTCGGATATGTATGTATCTATCCTAAATGTTAATTTGCAAAGTCCACAAAATAGCTGATAAAATTTCTTTCTATCAAATGAACCTTAACATTCTCTAGTTTTTTTTTGGATTTAGCAACTTTTTAGAACCGGTTTATTTAATTGACCTTTATGTTTCTGCAGAATAAGTGGAAAATACGAGTTCAACTGACTAAGCCTGTCACATGGCCACCTCTTGTTTGGGGTGTCGTCTGTGGAGCTGCTGCATCGGGTACTTTCTTACTCGTTTTCACTATTATACACTTGCTATTTGTGAAGCTATATCGTCATGTATAGGTGTATTTCCTCGTCTATCATCACCATTATGTACTATCATTAGTTAGTCATATTATGGTATAAAGTCGCTAAAACTTGTGTTATAAGCTTATTTTGTGACTGAAACATCGACTTTATAGTCCACAAATGATTTTGAATATTTTTTCTTGAATAATCAAAAGTAATATGTTTTTCTAAACTTTTTTTAAGTCCTTTACCTATTGTTTGACTTTACACAGGAAACTTCCACTGGACTGTGGAAGATGTAGCTAAATCGATTGTCTGTATGATGATGTCCGGCCCTTTTCTAACTGGCTACACTCAGGTATCTTGCATTAAACATAGAGAGTTTTTGGCGAGCTTATTAGAACAAAATAGTTTACAATTTTATACTTTATAAACTCTTACAAAGAGTTTGGTAATTTTTTTGAGCTCTCAAAATAAGTTGTCATGAGCTTATAAGCTCTTAAACAATAAGTGAGGAAACCTTAAAACCTCAACTTATTTTCAATAGCTTCTAAGATGATAATTGATAAGCCTATATGTTCCAAAAAAGCTATTTATTTAAGTTTACTAGTTTGGGATCATGAATGTGTTTCTTAATCACACCTAATTTCTTGTTAATCCTCTTGTAGACAATAAATGATTGGTATGATAGAGAGATTGATGCCATTAACGAACCTTATCGCCCGATTCCTTCAGGAGCAATATCTGAGCAAGAGGTATCTAATATTTAAAATTAAATTTTTATGATCAAATATGGGCTATTATTCTCCAATATTAAGACAAATATCATCAGGTTATTACACAAATATGGGTGCTTCTACTTGGAGGCCTTGGTTTGGCTGGTCTATTAGACGTGTGGGTATGTCTTCAAATTTGGTGCCTCTTTTCATATATGATATATATTTGTATCTAATAGATATTACTTTATAGGCAGGGCATAATTTTCCAACGATATTTTACCTTGCCCTTGGTGGATCCTTGCTATCGTATATATATTCAGCTCCACCGTTAAAGGTATTTCCCACATCATACACTTTGATATTAGTTTGTAATTTCAGTCTTTGAGAAAGTGTTAGCTAAATAGTGAATCCATTTCACATAATTGCAGCTCAAACAAAATGGATGGATCGGCAATTTCGCCCTAGGAGCTAGCTATATAAGTTTGCCTTGGTATTTTATTTTGTTTCATCTTCAAATTCTTCATGATTTATGTTCAAGATTGAACTTAATGTTGGTTTAATTTATGTTCATAATTTATATTGAATTACCTTTAGTATCACCTTGGTGTTTTCTGCACTTTGATGCTCTAGGCTTGTCAATGGGTGGGGATTGCCTAGACCTGTACCTGCTCAATAGAAAATTCACCTGACCCATATGCTCTGAAACCCGGACCCAAAGCGGACTCGATGACACTAGGTAGTTCGGGTCCGGGTCGGGTCGGGTCCAATTTTTACCCATGGGTATCCCAAAAAATACCTGAAATTTACCCTTTCAGAATACCCGCGCGTCTATACCCTTTGAGAATACCCGCGGGTCTATACCCCAATCAATACCCAAAGTTTACCCGTGGGCATTTGCGTGATACCGACCCGACCCGGCCTGTCGGGTCTAACTTTTTCTGGACCCATAGGGTATCCGTCGGGTCCGGGTAAAATATTTTTTGTGGGTATTCTGTGGGTCCGGTTTGAGCCTTGGTATTCCCCGCCCATTGACAATTCTACTCCAAAGACCAAAGACCCGTGTTTTATGAACCTAACTTCAACCCACTTGAGATTGCTAGTAGAATAAATCATACTTAAGTGTAATTTGGTTAATTTTGTTGGATTATCTTGATATGAAGTTGATAATAGTATGTAATATTTGACAAATGCCTTACTTTGATGCTGCATAACACTTTCTTTTTATTTCCAAAATTATAGGTGGGCTGGCCAAGCATTATTTGGGAACCTTACACCTGACATCATTGTTCTAACAATTTTGTACAGTATAGCTGGTGTATGTGATACCTCTTGCATCATCATAACGCTATTTTTTACGATCCATATAGATAAATTTTCACATTTTTTTTTTGAAATGTTTTTTTTTAGCTCGGCATAGCAATTGTAAATGATTTCAAGAGTATTGAAGGAGATCGAAAAATGGGATTACAGGTACCATCTAGAACGAATTTTGATTTGATAAACACTTTATACATACGAGAAAATTATGTATTCTTACACAGATATATGTTCTTACAGTCACTTCCTGTGGCATTTGGCTCTGAGACTGCAAAGTGGATCTGTGTTGGAGCTATTGACATTACTCAGATATCTGTGGCAGGTAACTTTAATGATCGACTAAATGACTCAAAATCTAAAATTATTAGGCCTTGGTTGTTTATGTTTTCAAGTTTCATTTTCAAGTTTTTAAATTACAAAATTCAAAAATAAATTTAACACACTAAATTTTCATCCAAATTTTCCATGTTTCAACTTTACTTTTTCAATCCCCTGTATAACTTCTTTTCATCATATATATACATTTTACACATTTACCAATCAAATCATTTATATAATCATTATTTAACTTTCTTTTTCATACTTTACAATTTTTTATTTATATTTTTTTATTCATATAATCATTATATACACAACTAATACAATCATTCTATTGTCCATCAACATATCACTATTAATTTGACATACAACTTTCAACCTATTTTCAAAAACATAATCAAACACGAATTTCGTACGCAATTCCCGAGAAAAGTTAAAATTTTAGCCAAAAACATAAACAAACAAAGCCTTATTTAGCTTGTGTGAGTGATTTGTTTCGAGTTTGTTTTTGGCATAAACTTCCTTACAAAGTCATATTCTTGTTGCAGGCTATCTTCTTGGTTCTGGTAAACAGTTGTATGCTTTAGCACTTCTCGGCTTAATCGTCCCACAAGTCTTTTTCCAGGTAAAAATAGGAAGCGCATTGAATTTTCGAGAGACATTCAAATGTTTTCTAATAAATAAATATTCTCAAATTCAAAATTCAAAATTCAATATTCGGGAAACTCAATTCTTTTTCTTGCATTTGATGGCATCACTTTATTGCAGTTCAAATACTTCCTCAAAGATCCTGTGAAATATGACGTCAAGTATCAGGTACATCGTCTTTCCTTTTACAGCATCAAATGAAAATCATACTCGAAACTAGGGGGTGTAAACGAGCCGATGTCTAGGCTGGTGAAATTTTTATGTTCAAGCTCGAACAGGACTAGCCTAATTCCCAATGTTCAAGTTCAAGCTCGCTAAAAACCAGTCGAACTTGAAAAAAAATTATTTAGTTGCTTTTAAATTTTTTTTTTATCTAACTTATATTAATTAGATATATATTATCTAATATATGTCACGAAAATATAACTTAATTAAACCAGTTTGTAGTAACACATATCACAACATACATAAATAGAAATTATAATTTATTATTATACATTTTGCATGACATACAAAAATGCTCGGCTCAAGCTCGCGAGCCGGTTTGTGAGCTTATGAACAACTACAAGTAAGCTCACAGCTCAAAATGCTCGGCTCAAGCTCGTGATATCTTGAGCTCGAGTTGAGCCCGGCTCATCAAACTCATGAACCGGCTCGACTCATCTTACACCCTTACTCGTGAAACAGACTTCAATATTATTCATGCATGTACAAAAATACATGAAATTTTAGATTTTTGATCTATATATATATATATGTATTTTGTTTGTATGTATTATTATATACTGCTAAATGTATTTTCATCCGTTTTCCCTTTCAGGCTAGTGCGCAACCGTTTCTTATACTTGGCTTATTAGTTACGGCTTTGGCAACTAGCCATTGATCTGCTCAAATGTTAGAAGACAGCAAAAAAAAAAAAAATCAAAAAATTGAATGTTTCATGAATTGGCATGTATCTCTGCTACTCTTAACTTTCAGAATATAATAGTATTTAAATTTTCCCAAATTTTATTCGCTAATAATATAAAATTCTATTTAGTTTTTTCGATTTTTCACGTTTGTTTCTTTATTTGGACTTCATGTTTTACAAAACATGCCTTCTGAAGTCATGAAGAGTACAAACTCATGAATAAGGCAATATTAATTTTTAATGTCTATTTTTATAATTATGGTATGAGTAGGTTTTTTGACATTTCCTATATAGCTAAAATATTCCTATTATACGATAAAATTTAGTTGAATCAGAGTATCTCATTTACGTGATTTTAGGATTTGTGTTCATGCATCTATTCTAATAATACAAGATTCGTCAAACTTGGAGATTCTTATAAAATCATGGTGAAGTAATTACGTAAATGCATGGGAGAATCTAAAGTCGTCATTCACTTATATATATATATATGTATAATGAAGTAAGAATCTAAAGTCGTCATTGACTTATATATTGTACAATTAAACTTGGAAAAGTAAACTCTATGCCCACCAAGACAAATCAAATTTCATAGGAATTTGCAAAGGTTTATGACCCATTCAAAGGATCCAAAATTTGCTCATTTTAGTCTTTTATTACAAGACAAAATGTCAAAAGATTCTTATTCTAAAATAGCTGCAATACAAGTTGATATTTGTTAAGGAGCCACATCTAATTTTTAACTATATATGTAACATGTGGTTGGTTTGTAATGTATCTAACGACTTGCATAATTAAGGCTCCATTTTTTGGTTGGTATATTTATTCTTAAAAAAATGTGTAAAATTTAAAAATTAAAATTTATTAAATATGTCTTAAAAATTTAAAGAAATTCTCTTCTTGTAGATAGTTTTGAATAAATTCTAGGAAAAAACAAAAAAAAAGATGGTTATTATTATTTTATTATTTGACTGTTAACACAATTGATTGAAAATATTTTTTTCGGCTATATTTCAACACCAAAAGATAAATTAATCACACATTCTAATGCAAAATACTACGTGTATGTAAGATCAATTTTGACTATTTTTTCACGTTTAAATTAATGAGTTTGACTAAAAATATTTAACAGAAATTATATATATCTTAACATCAACCTATTCAAATTTCTCCCAATAAAAAATGTATCATATCAATAATCAGATTTTTCTCATTCAAATTTTATATTTTACACTACATTTTTAATTCTTCAATTTTTTCTCACTTTTATAATGAATTATTTTGAAGATGGATATCAAAATAAAAAAAAAAGTACTTGCCCTTAGCACGGGACAAGCTGATAAATTAAGGAATGAGAGTCATAATTTTTATGTTCAATATCTTCATTTACACTAAAACAATGCAATTTAATATAAGTTATCCTGCATAATACATATATGAAATCGAAACAATGTTCATGGCCTAACTATTAATATTCTTCTTATAGTAAACAAAACCAAGACCAAAAAGTAATATAAATTGAGTCCAATTATTACAATTTTTTTCTAAAATAAATTGTGGTAGACCGTAGATGTGACGTGTAAAAAAACAATTTTTTTGTTGCCTAAATGAGCCAATGAAAAGGAAATATTGATTGGAAAATAAGCAAATTTCCGAATAAATACAAAAGATATATATATATATATATACTTCTGGTTTTGTGGGATATTGTGCTCCCAAGTCAAGTCAACTTGTACAGTTCATATTGAAATTACGGTATGATTCGCACGTCGGCCCTACCCCAGAGTCAACCCTTCACCAATTATATTTAATTACTTGATTAATTAATTAGTTATCCAAAATAATTCTATCTAACAACATTCTCATAGATATTATACTAGATCAAATATTTGCATTATCTTATATTTAATTTTAATTTCAGAGCTGTCAAATTAGTGGGTTGTGTTGAATTTAATTCAATTTTAAATAAAATAATTTATAAATTAGCTTGATTTTTCATGAAATCGAAATTAATTCAGAAGAGAACTATATGTAATTATTAAAAAAAATAATTTTATATAATACTTTTATATACAACCTAAATTTGGCCTCAGATAAAATTATTTATAATTAATTAATTTTAATAACTTAATTACTTACATTCTTTTTCAATTAAAAAAACTTTAAAAAAGATATTAAAATATTGGTATAATAGTGTCAAATAAAGCAAACTTCTAAACTATATTCATCACTAATATTTTTAGGGCCCTAAACATGCAGGCAAACATGCTGCTTCAACTCACCTCCATTTTCCTCATCCTCACCGCCGCCACCGCCACCGCCGCCACCACCACCACCACCACCACCACCGTCGACACATTCAACATCCTAAACGCCGCCACCATCACCAAACCCAACTGCCCTTCCAAATGCGGCGACCTGACCGTCCCTTACCCCTTCGGCATCGGCCGCAACAGCGGCTGCGGCATCGGCGAGTGGTTCGAGCTCAACTGCAGCACCGCCTTCGATCCCCCACGCGCCTTCATCGGCACGATCCAAGTCTACGAAATCTCCGACAACCAGATGCGCATCTCAAACGTCATGGCCCGGCGGTGCTACGACCGCGCCGGCGCAATAGTCCAGCAAAACTACGCCTCATCGGACATCTCCACGACGCCGTTCAGCTACTCCGAGCTCAACAAATTCACCGTCGTCGGATGCGACGACCTGGCCCTCGTCTCCGGCGGCGGCGATTTGGACTTCACGAGCGGCTGCGTTTCGCTTTGCTCGACGGCCGGAGATGTGATCGGCGGTTACTGCTCCGGCATCGGCTGTTGCCAAACTTCATTGCCAAAGGGTTTGAAATTTTACTTAACCGATTTGAGTAGTTTGAGAAATCATACAATGGTTTCATCTTTCAATCCGTGTAGCTATGCCTTTTTTGGGGAGGAGGATAGATTCGTCTTTCGTGGGGTCGAGGATTTATCCGACCCGAATTTCATGGAGCGGGTCAGATCGACGGTCCCGATCGTGTTGGATTGGGCGATCGGGAATTCGACTTGTGCAGAAGTTGAAAACTCAGATGATTTTGCGTGCAAGGCTAATAGTTATTGTGTTGATTCGGATACCGGTTTGGGTGGGTACCGGTGTAATTGCACGGCCGGGTTTGAGGGCAACCCGTATTTGGATCCGGGATGTACTGGTAATAATTTTTAACTAAATCATTTATTAGGGCAATCCCTGACCCAATGGTACTACTAAGTTGGGTTTAGATTGGGTTCTAGTTCAATAATTAACACACGTCTTTATTCGAACAAAACCAAAGTTTACTTTGAGTTTAACCTCTTAATTATAAAATTATAACCATTTAAGGGTAAAAAACACCCGAATTTTAAATATATAAAATTCAAATTTTACTCCTTCAAATATTTGAGAAATCTTTATCCAAATAAGACCAGAGTTTACCATGAGTCTTTTACCATAGTCGAACCGACCCAAAATGCATTGGACCCATAGGGTTCAACTATTTTTGACTTTGTCTAATATGTGACCACGAATTGGTGCTGTGATCAAGGTCACAAGTTCGATTCTCACCTCCTTGGCCATTTAGGTCGTTTGTTTAGGAAAAAAAAATATAAACACTTTCATTATTATTCATTCTTAATAAACGTAAATTTTTATTAATTCTTTTTTAACACCATTTGCCTCATAGAGATATTGAATATAAAGGGGTATTCTGGCTGCTACTTTTGAAAATTAACGTTTAAATGCCCCTCAAAAGTCTCAGTAGATAGATCCGAAACATATAAAATGCGGTTTATGTCTGTCAACTATGAGCAACCTATACGGGTATAACTCTCTTTGTGTCTTTTGCGAGCTATTATACAAAATCAAGTTTTACCCATTACGCATCCTAAGAGTAGCGATTGCAGATCGCCTCGTAAAAACATAACCCTATTGATAGTGTTATTTAATTGATTGATTAAGTTTGTTAATTTGTTATATGATAGTGTAATTTAATTGATTGATAAAGTTTGTTAATTTGTATGATGATTTTGTAGATGTGGATGAATGTTTGGATCCAAGCAGACACAATTGTGAACGTACATGTGTTAATACTGTCGGGAGTTTCAATTGCACTTGTCCGGAAGGACAATCTGGGGATGGGAGAAGAGGTGGTCTAGGCTGCAATGTTTCTACTTCTCAGTTTCCTGTTCTAAATGTTTCTTTAGGTAATTCATTTTTTCCTTTTATCTCCATTAATATTGCTACTTTATTTTCTTGAAAATATAATACATAATCAATATCTGAGATATTTTTAGCCAAAACTAGGGTTGTAAATTAAATTTGAGAAAGGACAAACCAGGCCCGGATCAACAATTCCATAAAAAAAATCTGTTTTTTTTTATAACTTACGAGTTACGAGCGTTCACTAATTGCACTATTGAAGTTCTAGATTGACTCGGTTTTGGTAAAAATTTGCTCGTGAGTTGATGTGTATTGTGATTTGTGAAGAGAATGATCGATCCTAACATAAGTATCATGTTGTTATGTTATTAGTTCTTTTTGTCAAAAATAAGTTTACACGTTTATAATCGTGATTTTCACGAAAAAAATTGTTTGGATTTCGAAATATTCTTGTTAATGGCATGCTTATTAAGCTTAAAGATGTCGATGTAAAGCATTACAATTTTATTTAGTGTCTCAAATCAGCATTTGTAGATCACAACGACATGATACATGATAACCTAACCACAAAAATTTGTTTAAACCACACTATTAACCAAAAAGTTTCCATTTTCACAATATATTGTATAGATTATCTCAAATTCACTTATTAATCATCATGATGATTTTAATTTTTAATTAACCATCATCACCTAACAATCATATCTCCATTTTAATTTGTAATGCAGGTATAGGATTCGGGCTTTTAGCCCTCGTTATAGCCATAACATGGCTATACTTCAGCCTCAAGAAAAAAAAAATCGTAAAGCTCCGCGAGAAATTCTTTCAACAAAACGGCGGTTTATTACTAAAACAACAAATCTCTTCGAACGAAGGTCCAATGGACTCGACCAAAATATTCACTGCAGAAGAGTTGGAGATAGCCACTGATAAGTATGCAGACGAGAGGATCCTTGGCAAAGGCGGATACGGTATCGTCTACAAAGGGATCCTACCCGATAAACGCATAGTCGCCATTAAGAAATCGAGAGAAATGGACGAGACCCAAATCGAACAATTCATAAACGAAGTCGTTATTCTTACACAAGTTAGCCATAGAAACGTCGTTAAACTTCTAGGTTGTTGTCTCGAGTCCGAGGTTCCGTTATTAGTGTACGAATACGTCTCGAACGGGACCCTCTACGAGCACATTCACGGTAAAGGCGCGTTAACTTGGTTATCGTGGGGAAATCGTTTGCGGATCGCCTCGGAGGCGGCCGGGGCCCTATCGTATCTGCATTCGGCCGCCTCAATCCCGGTTATTCATAGAGACGTGAAATCCGCTAATATATTATTAGACGAATCGTACATTGCCAAAATATCGGATTTTGGTGCCTCGAGGCTCGTCTCGTTGGACCAGACCGAAGTGACGACTCTGGTACAAGGGACTCTAGGGTACTTGGACCCTGAATATTTTCGTACCAGTTTGCTGACTGAAAAGAGCGATGTTTACAGTTTTGGGGTCGTACTGGCCGAGCTTCTTACAGGGAAAAAACCTATCGATATGGAACGAAGCCAAGAGCAACGTAACCTTACGACGTATTTCATTATGGCGATCAAGGAGAATCGATTGTTTCAAATTCTCGACCCTCGGGTCGTGAGAGAGGGTTCGTTGGAACAACTCCAAGCTATCGGTGAACTTGTGAAGAGATGTTTATGTTTGAATAGCGAAGATAGGCCGACGATGAAGGAAGTGGCTATGGAGCTTGAAGGCTTTCGGAAGTTTACTCAGCATCCTTGGATTCGTGAGTCTGTAAATGAAGAATCTGTGGGATTAATGAACGATGAGACTGATCTTTATACGGCCCAGATTACATCGAACGATCTCTACACTGTCGAAATGACGCGTGGAGATCGGTTTTCGGGGCAGTATAGTGTGAATAGTAGTACAACTCAAATGATTTTCCCTCATGAGAATAGCCCTCGGTGATGAAAATGTACTTGTAGTTTTGATTTTTGGGGTTTATTTTATGTATTTTACTTTTGCCGCTTCTTTTGTATTTGAATAAACCGATGTGGTTTTTATAATTGTATTTTATCTTCTATTTCAGACTAATATATAATGATTGTATAAAATATTTATTAGTACACATTTGATTGTAAACACGAAACAAATCAATGATCTGAACTCTGAAGCAACTCCATTGGGAACGAAAGGCAATCGTCCCACATAGAGGTGCACACGGTTCAATTGGTTACCGTATTTGTATAAAATTTGTATCATACTAATAATTGTAATTTTAGAATAATTATACCAAATATAGACTTTTTGAAATAGTACCGTATTATTATGGTAAAATATCATTCACATGTTATTTTGTAACTACAGTAAAACATCTATATATTAATAATGTTGGGACCGGAGAATTTTATTAATTTATAGAGATATTATTATATCGATAAATTAATAATTTATTAATTTAAAGAGGTTTTAACGTATATGCACAGTTGACCTTCAAAGTTCCAAATTTTTTGAATAACTTTAAGTATACATGCATAATTATTGATGAAAATTAAGTTAAAATACAAATGTACTAGTAGAAGAGATAGTGGCCGATGTCACGAAGTTCAGAGTCTAGAAGAGATAGTGGCCGATGTCATTCATAATCCGGAAGATGATGAAGCAGAGGATGATTCAATAGCTTTGCAACCGGTCACTCTAAAAGAAGCATTGCAAGCATCAACAACTCTTCATAACTTTTTGTTGCAGTACGAGAAGACAACACCACAACTATTGGGTGCAGTAAGGAGATTTAAAGATGAGATCAACATAGATTTGAAGTTCAAGAAAAAGCAAGTTAGAGTAGATTCTTATTTTACTAAGTTGTCTTAAGAATATTCAAGTGCATCATATATATATATATATGGATTATTTTTAATAATTGTTAATTTATAGTTTCGTCGGGACCAATATATATACACTGGGATCTCAAAAAAATTATTATCTTATAATTTTATTGATTGGGTCCCAAATTTGTACTGGTCCCAACTTGGAACCGGATAAATTATTAGTTTTAGCGAGGTTAGTAATTTATCGAGTATTAATTTAACGAGGTTTTACTGTATAAGTTCAGGATTATCAGGTTAGCATTCTATTTTGGGATATAATCTTTTATTTTCTGAAATAATTTGTGGTAGATATGACGTGTAAAAAAACATATTTTTTTTTTTGCCTAAATGAGCCATCGAAAAGGAAATATTGATGGGGAAATAAGCAAATTTCCAGATAAATACAAAAGGAAATGATTTTGGTTTTGTGGGATAATTATGCTCCAAGTCAACTTGTACAGTTCATATGAAATTACGGTATGACTCGCACGTCGGGCCCTACCCCAGAGTCAACCCTTCACCAATTATATTTAATTACTTGGTCAATTAATTAGTTATCCAAAATAATTCTTTCTAACATTCTCATAGATATTATACTAGATCAAACATTTGCATTATGTTCAAAGTAGTGGGTTGTGTTAAATTTAGGTTAGTTTCAAATAAAATGATTTATAAATGGGTTAGATTTTTTATGAAATCGAATTTAATCCAGGAGAGAACTATGTGTAGCTATTTAAAAAAAAGGTAATTTTATATATCACTTTTATATACAACCTAAATTTGGCCTCTCATTTATAATTTATTAATTTTAGTAGCTTAATTACGTCCATAGATTTTAAATAAAAACACTTTAAAAATGCGAACATAATTTTCTACTCCAAAAAGCTATTGCATCTTCTACTCCATTGTGTGGATGTTTTACACATGGAAGATGCATTAAATACATACTAATCCTTGTTTGTCTTTTACCTATACTTATTTTTTGAAAACAAAGCGTTGAATAAGGAAACATAAATAACATAATTAACATTACAGATCTGTTAAGAAATAAAATAAATCACAAGTATGATTGCAAATTCGTAGTCTATAACTTTTTGGTTAGCTCTTATAAAATCCATAACTTTTGGTGAGTTCTTACAAATTATAATCACTCAATTCACTTTATCAAATTTTGTTTTTAAATCAAAAACATCAAACACTTGCTTACAGTTTCTTATTATATTACATAATTAAAAATAGGATATCTTAAGTATATCCAAGAATTTAATTCTTTTTTTCAAAATCAAATTCAATCAAAGAGAATCTGAGGCATTACAAACCCCATAACAAAATACCAAATATTGAATTCATCATCTACGGTAAATTCTCCACAGAATGTTTACCATGGAGTTGATAAATAAAATTAGGGAGATTTGTCAGATCTTGCAAAGCTAAAGCCTTTGATAATGCAGATTAAACAACTATAAGATTCTGAATTCAAATGACGGAACAAAGATTGAGCATAATCTCTTAAAAAACTGAAATTTTAAGTGGTTTGCATTATGATGATTTTGTCTAACTACACATAATTTATTTATTTTGGATTGTTATAATTAGATTTGTAAATTCTGCGTTTCAAGAAAAGATTTAACAATCAATATATGTTACAACTAGATTTGCAAGGTCCTATCCTACAATTATGAGTTTCCCAAAATTATTTGATTGTGTTATCTTATTTTGTGTTTCCTTATTTACTTATTTTTAAATTTTGATTAAGTAAACAAACAAGGATTAATTTATATTTAATGCATATTACACATGTCATTCATCCATTACATCATTACATGTAATAGAAGATGGAATACCATATTGGAATAGACGATCCTATTCGAAACACGCAGGCAAACATGCTGCTTCAACTCACCTCCATTTTCCTCATCCTCACAACCACCGCCGCCGCCGTCGACACATCCAACATCCTAAACACCACCACCATCACCAAACCCAACTGCCCTTCCAAAATCCAAATGCGGCGACCTCACCGTCCCTTACCCCTTCGGCATCGGCCTCGACAGCGGCTGCGGCATCCGCGAATGGTTCGAGCTCAACTGCAGCACCGCCTTCGATCCCCCACGTGCTTTCATCGGCGAGATCCAGGTCTACGAAATCTCCGACAACCAGATGCGCATCTCAAACTTCATAGCCCGGCGGTGCTACGATCGCGCCGGCGCAACAGTCCAGGACATTGGCGCCTTTGTGGTCCTCACCACGTCGCCATTCAGCTACTCCGAGCTCAACAAATTCACCGTCGTCGGATGCGACGACTTTGGCTTCATCTCTGGCGGCAGCGATTTTGACTTCACGAGCGACTGCATTTCGATTTGCTCGAATGCCGAAGATGTGATCGGCGGTTACTGTTCCGGGACCGGTTGTTGCCAAATTTCATTGCCAAAGGGTCTGCAAACTTATTTGATTCGTTTTAGTGGCTTGACAAATAACACAATGGTTTCATCTTTCAATCCGTGTAGCTACGCCTTTTTTGGGGAGGATGATCGATTCGTCTTTCGTGGAGTCGAGGATTTTTCCGACCCGAATTTTGTGGAGCAGGTCAGATCGACGGTCCCGATCATGCTCGATTGGGCGATTGGGAATTTGACTTGTGCGGAAGTTGAAAACTCGGATGATTTTGCGTGCAAGGCTAATAGTTATTGTGTTGATTCGGATACCGGTTTGGGCGGGTACCGCTGTAATTGCACGGCCAGGTTTGAGGGCAACCCGTATTTGGATCCGGGATGTACTGGTAATATTTTTATCTAAATCTTTTATTAGGGCAACCCCACCAGAAATGATGTTGTGATCAAAGTCACGAATTCGATTCTCGACTTCTGTGCCCTGATAGGTCGTCGTTTCTTAAAAAAAAAAAGACTCTCATTATTATTCATTCTTAATAAACACAAATTTTTATTAGATCTTTTTGAAAACCCTTTACCCCATAGAGATATTAAATATGAAGGGCTATTTTGGCTACAAGTACTTTTGAAAATTAACGTTTAAATACCCCTCAAAAGTTTGAAACATATAAAATACGGCTAATTACCTGTCAACTATGACCAACTTAAGTAGAGTATAACTCTCTTTGTGTCATTTGTGGGCTTATACAAGAGCGGGTTTTACATAATAGGCATCTTAAAGGTAGCTGGCGCTGCAGGTTACCGCATAAAAAAAAAAATCTATTATTGTTATTTTATTGATTAACTTTGTTAATTTATTTGATAATTTTATAGATATGGATGAATGTGTGGATCCAAACAAACATAATTGTGAACATACATGTGTTAATACTATCGGGAGTTTCAATTGCACTTGTCCGGAAGGACAGTCTGGGGACGGGAGAAGAGGTGGTCAAGGCTGCAATGTTTCTACTTCTCGGTTTCCTGTGCTCGATGTTTCTTTAGGTAATTCATTTTTTCCCCTTTTATCTCCATTAATATTGCAATTTAATTTTCTTGAAAATATAAAGCATAACCAATATCCGAAATATTTTTAGCCGAAACCAGGGTCATATAGCAATTGTAATTCACTCTCTTTGTGAAATAGATTTAGGATCAAATAAACTTTTTTTTTGAACTTATGAGCATTCACTAAGTTCTAGCTTGAGTCGGTTTTGGCAAAGTTTTGCTCGTGATTTATATGTATTTTGATCGATCATAAGATAAGTATTATTTTGTTATGTTATTAGTTATTTCTGTTAAAAAAAATATGGTTCGAGCTAAGAATTCTGGTCAAAACGACTTGATACACGATAATTTAACCACATAAATTTGTTTGAACTACATAATTAGCCAAAAAATCCCATTTACATAATTAATCATCATCACCGAACATTCAAAGCTCCATTTTAATGTGTAATGCAGGCATAGGATTCGGGCTTTTAGCCCTCCTTATAGTCATAACCTGGCTATACTTCAGTCTCAAGAAACGAAAAAACGTAAAACTCCGCGAGAAATTCTTTCAACAAAACGGCGGTTTATTACTAAAACAACAAATCTCTTCGAACGAAGGTCCAATGGACTCGACCAAAATATTCACAGCAGAAGAGTTGGAGATAGCCACTGATAAGTATGCAGACGAGAGAATCCTCGGCAAAGGCGGATACGGTATCGTCTACAAAGGGATCCTACCCGATAAACGCATAGTCGCCATTAAGAAATCGAGAGAAATGGACGAGACCCAAATCGAACAATTCATAAACGAAGTCGTAATTCTTACACAAGTTAGCCACCGAAACGTCGTCAAGCTCTTAGGTTGTTGCCTTGAGTCCGAGGTTCCGTTATTAGTGTACGAATACGTCTCGAACGGGACCCTCTACGAGCATATTCACGGTAAAGGCGCGTTAACTTGGTTATCGTGGGGAAATCGTCTGAGAATCGCCTCGGAGGCGGCCGGGGCACTGGCGTATCTGCATTCGGCCGCCTCTATCCCGGTTATCCATAGAGACGTTAAATCGGCCAATATATTATTAGACGAATCGTACATTGCCAAAATATCGGATTTTGGTGCCTCGAGGCTCGTCTCGTTGGACCAGACCGAAGTGACGACTCTGGTACAAGGGACTCTAGGGTACCTGGACCCTGAATATTTTCGTACCAGTTTACTGACCGAAAAGAGCGATGTTTACAGTTTTGGGGTCGTCCTGGCCGAGCTTCTTACAGGGAAAAAACCGATCGATATGGAACGAAGCCAAGAGCAACGAAACCTTACGACGTATTTCATAATGGCCATCAAAGAGAATCGATTGTTTCAAATTCTCGACCCTCGGGTCGTGAGAGAGGGTTCGTTGGAACAACTCCAAGCTATCGGTGAGCTTGTGAAGAGATGTTTGTGTTTGAATAGCGAAGATAGGCCGAGTATGAAGGAAGTGGCTATGGAGCTTGAAGGCTTTCGGAAGTTTACTCAGCATCCTTGGATTCGTCAGTCTGTAAATTAACAATGAATCTGTGAGACTAATGAACGATGAGTCTCTATATTGTCGAAATGACGGCTAGAGATCGATTCTCTGGGCAGTATAGTGTGAATAGTAGTACAACTCAAATAATTTTTACTCATGTGAATATCTCTCGATGATGAAGATGTACTTGTAGTTTTGATTTTTTGGGTTTATTTTATGTACTTTACTTTTCCCGCTTCTTTTGTATTTGAATAAACCTATATGGTTCGTATAATTGTTCTCTACGTTAATTTGATATTTTATATCTTTAATTTTTGACTAATATATAATGATTGTGGAAAATGTAATACCTATGCAGTTTTTATCGTAAACATAAAACAAATCAATGAGCGCCTCCATTAGGAATGAAAGGTAATTGTCCCATATAAGGGTACGCACGGTTAAATTGGGTACAATATTGTATAAAATATGTATCAATGTTTTGAAACTCAGCTCGGACCGACCGATTCAACCGCTTTGACCCGGAACTGGTCCTTAAAACGAGCCGGTCAAACCCACAAAACCATTTTTAGCTCAAAACCGGTCAATTTGGCACAAAACCGTTCGACCCACCGGTCGGATCGGTGACCCGGTAAAACCGATCCTGGGTCAATCGAACCGTTCGATTTTTATAAATTTCAAAATTCAAGCTTAAAACTTAATTTTTTTCCCAAAAAATCACAAACCCTCACAAATCTCATTCTATTATTTTGCTCCTCCAACATGAAGTTCTCAAAAAATTTTCTTTCGAACAAATCAAATCAAAATATATTATTATTGGTAAAATATCAAGTCTTTTCATTTTAGTTTTTGTTAGTTTGCAAATTATTAGAGTTTTTTTAAGTTATTATTTTTAAAATTGTTGGCTTTTATTATACAATGATAAATCAATTATGTCATTTGTAATGTGTATATATATATATATATATATATATATATGATGTTTTGTTCCATGAATTTAGAAATTATATCACTTGAACATAATTTTACTTGTTTACTAAAAAAAATAATTCAATTTTTTAAATCATTTTAGCATAAATATATGTACTAAAAATAATTTTGAATATAGGAAAATACCTATTTTTTATGTTTAAAATTTTATAATAAATTTTAGTATTTTATTTAATATATATTTCATAATTATGACATCGCTGGTTCGACCGGTGTTGACCCGACAGTTGAACCAGTGACCCGTGACCCGGTCAATTTTTCGGTTCGATGACTGGGTTGGGTTTTAAAACATTCATCTGTCATACTGATAATTGTAATTTTAGAATAATTGATACCAAATGTAGACCTTTTGAATATTCAATAAAAAAATTATCATCAATTTTTTTTTTCATAAAATATAAACAATGGACTCTATATATTTTATTATTTTAAGTTAATTCCACTTTAGAGATTTAGAAAATCCCACTTATTTATTATAACACAATATTTCAGTCAAACTTTTATTTGGGTTGCGTGGACCGGGACCAGGGCTAAGGGGTGCGCACGCCAAAACCCTACGCACCATAGTGATACGAGAATATCACACACTATATAAAGCACACGCCGGCCTCAAACCCTAACGTTACTCTTCATCATCTCTTTCACTTTGCTAAGCACACTGATTCTGTTCTATACAAACTTCTGAAAATTTTAATTGGTACTTTTTCTATCCAATTTTCATGTTCTAATCGTTTTTTATGTTTTTTTTAATCTGCAAACGTTTTGTATGTTGTTTTTTTAATTTGTAAATGTTTGATTATTTTTGTTGTTATTGAAGGCTGATACGATGTCGGATGAGGAAAGAGAAGAGAAGGAGCTCGATCTTACCTCTCCTGAAGTCGTGACAAAATATAAAGCCGCTGCGGAGATTGTTAACAGTTAGTTTTTATTCATTCGTTTGTTTGTTTAATTTTTGCTGCGGTGTGTGTTTATTTGTTATGGAATTAGTATATTTGTCTCTAAGGTGGTAGGTGATAGTGAAAGATTGTTGTTTGGTTTTCTTGTTCTTATGTTTATCTTAAAGTCTAGGTGAAATAGGAGTTTGAATTGAGGAATGAGTGAATTATGTGTATAAATTGCTGTCATTTTAAGATTTTCAGTGGGATTTTGATGTGAGCTGGTATTTATATAATCGCAAAAAATGTAGAAAATAATGAATTGTCGGGGATTAGGGAATAATGGAGGCGCAATAAATGCTAGCTTTACGTTCGCCTTTTTATCAACGGCAATATTGCAATTTGCAACTGTAAAGATATATAGATCAAAACTACATTATTTAAATTGAAATAATTGCATATGCTTCCAAAAGTACCCTCAGACCAAATTTGATCGTATCAATTCTAAGGGACCACTGTTGTCGAAATGAACCTATGAGTACAATCTATTCAAATAGGCGGTATTTGTTATCAAAATTATATGATATGAATGCTAACCAATCATTTTTATCTCCTTTTTTAAATATTGATGTTTAAATGAATATATGCTAATTCTTATTCCAATTTACGCAGAGGCACTGCAACTAGTTTTGTCTGAGTGCAAACCAAAGGCTAAGATTGTCGACCTTTGCGAGAAAGGAGATGCTTTTATCAGAGAGTGAGTAATCTCAGTTTCTCGGCTTACCTTTCTATTAAGGAAAAATATAGAATTTTTAGCGATATTTTTTGAAGTATCTAAAATTGTTTATGCTATAACAGACAAACAGGGAACATGTACAAGAATGTGAAAAAGAAGATAGAAAGGGGTGTTGCATTCCCAACTTGCATCTCAGTGAACAATACAGTCTGCCATTTTTCTCCATTGGCCAGTGATGAGTCCGTGTTGGAAGCTGGAGATATTTTGAAAATGTAAACTTTTCTCAAGCTTTTACGCATTTGTTTAACACCATTTATTGTATGTTAATGGTTGACATAGTTTTTGAAATTTGCGATGATGGGTTTTATCTGCAGTGATATGGGGTGTCATATAGATGGCTTTATTGCTGTGGTTGCTCACACCCATGTACTTCAGCAAGGACCAGTCACTGGTCGAGCAGCTGATGTTATTGCTGCTGCAAACACTGCCGCTGAGGTTGCTTTAAGACTCGTGAGACCAGGGAAAAAGGTATTTTCTACTAGATTTTCTGTGCTTAATAATTTCAACCTTTGTTTGATTTTTATGTTGTTGGTGATTGGTGAGGGTGCAAACCATTTTCTCTGTTTTCTGATTCGCAATGTTTTTCTACATTTAGCTTAAGAAGTTAAGTACGACCACTATTAGAATATTGATACATCCTTTGAATTTAAGTAAATTCTTGTCCACCTTGTATAGCTTCATTATATTTGTTTACGTCTAAATTCCTCAAGTTAGTTTCCATTATATGCCTATTCGATCGTGTTTGTAAGCATGAAGTTTACATGAAAAATCACCATATTTTATGTTGTGAGTCACAGTGCTTGTAAATTTCGTGCTTGTAGTTTTGTTTTACTACCTACGTCGAATATGTGAAACAGATTGGGAATATGAATCTCTTTTGCAGTGGGTTATCTTATTTTTAACATGTGTCTCAGTTTTAGTGCATTATTCCTGCCTCCCCTAAACGATGAACACTTTTTATGAGCTATGGACTAAAATCCAGATGATGCTATAGTCATAGTTACTCTGATAGGGGACTTTTTCAATTACTAATTGGTAATTCAGTTCAGCATACTATTGGTACAGGCAGCTTCTTTATCTGTCACTTTATTAGATAGTTCTAAATAAATGTGAATTTTTTATTAGAGACTATGAGGAAACTAAAAGAAATATATCTTCCTTGGATTTTTTTGTTTTTGAAGTTAATTTTAGCTAATTGTGGAGTAAGTTGTTTACCGACTTTGGGTTTCACCTTCCTATTTTATGCTTCCAAGATTTTTTGACAGAGTCTCTTTTGAAGGGTAGACGTGATTCTTTGTAGTCATAGTTACACTGATAGAGATCACTTTTTTTTCCAAATTCTTTAGCGGCTTTTTGGATTCAAATAATGTGATTTGAGATAAATCACAAGTATACAGTTCAACGTATTCTAATTCAAAATTTCACGTAGTTTTCATGTGTGATTTTCATTCATTTTCTCATGTTTTTTTATGCTAACAAAAACTTATTATTTTAATTTTGATAGAATAAAGATGTGACGGAGGCAATTCAGAAAGTTGCCGCTGCTTATGACTGCAAGATTGTCGAAGGTGTTCTAAGTCATCAAATGAAACAATTTGTTATCGATGGAAACAAGGTGGTCCTAAGTGTATCAAACCCTGATACAAGAGTTGATGATGCTGAATTCGAGGAAAACGAGGTGTATTCCGTTGACATTGTTACAAGTACTGGTGAAGGCAAGGTAGTTATTTATATATATTTATATATATATGGCAAATGTCAGTAAATAATCAATTTTTTTGCTTTAATTTTTTTATCGAACATTTTTATGGAATTTGCAGCCAAAATTGTTGGATGAGAAGCAAACAACTATATATAAACGAGCTGTTGATAGGAATTATCATCTTAAGATGAAAGCATCTCGGTTCATATTCAGTGAGATAAACCAGAAATTCCCAATCATGCCTTTTTCTGCTAGGTTTGTTTTTTTTTTTTTTTTTTTTCTTTTTTCATTTTATTGCAATCTTCAGCTCTCTATAACAAATGGTCATTTCAGTGACCTTTTTAAGATAAGATAACGAGCTTTGTGAATGTATTACAGGGCTTTGGAAGAAAAACGAGCTCGGTTGGGCCTAGTAGAATGTGTGAATCATGATCTTCTACAGCCTTACCCTGTACTTCACGAGAAGCCTGGTATGAAATAAAGAGTCTTGAGTTCTTTTTTCTTGGGATAATTACATTTACACCCCTGACATTTCGCAAAATTACTTACGACACCTTGTCAAATACTAAGGCCTTGTTTGTTTATATTTTCAAACTCTATTTTCAAATTTTTAAATAACAAATTTTAAATAAACATAACACACCAAATTCTCATCCAAACTCTCTTTTTTCAACTCTACTTTTTCAATCTTCTATATAACTACCTATCAACCATATATACATCATTTAACACACTTACCAATCAAATCATTTATTATAATCACTTTTTTCACTTTCTCTTTCATACTTTACAATTTTTTATCTATATATATTTTTTTATATACATAACCATTATATACACCACTAGCACAATTATTTTACACATCATCCATCAACCTATCACTATTGATTTGACATGTCTTACAACTTTTAACCTATTTCTAAAAACATAAACAAACACCTACCATTTTCACACGAATTTTCATAAGACACAATTTTCGAGAAAATTTCAAAATTTTATCTCAAAAACATAAACAAATAAAGCCAACAATTTGCAAAATATGGGGTGAAATTGTAGTTTGCTTTCATGAATTTATGACAATTTCTCAGACTTGAGGAGTTTCAATAGCATCTAAATAATTTATCCTTTTTTCTGGTGATGGTTTTTTGGGTTATCAAGGGTCCTCTATGATTTATTTTTTCTACACATATGAAAGTATATATATGCCTGTATTACACAGGGGACCTGGTTGCACACATCAAGTTTACGGTTCTGCTAATGCCCAACGGTTCAGATCGAGTCACATCTCATTCTCTACAAGAGCTGCAACCCACAAAAACTGTAGATGATCCCGAGATCAAAGCCTGGTTAGCATTGGCTACAAAGACAAAGAAAAAGGGTGGAGGGAAAAAGAAGAAAGGTATACATATACATATACATATACATATACACATATACATATACATATACATATACATATACATATACATATACATATACATATACATATACATATACATATACATATACATATACATATACATATACATATACATATACATATACATATACATATACATATACATATTCCCTAAAGTTTGTTTTTCACTCTCCTTCAATCTGTAAACATATTTGCAAAATGTGGTTTCATAGGTAAGAAAGGGGATAAAGCGGAGGATGCAGCTGATGCTGAGCCTATGGATGCAGTTGAACCAAACGGCGCAGGTTCAAAAGAATGAAAATTTCGTTTTGTTTCGTTTGTATTTTCTCTATGAAATTTTGGCCGCCCCATTGTATTTGGGGTCTTTGAGTAGTGAAATATCGATTCTAACTTAAATACCTTTGTTTTTATGTTGTCTTGTGTAAACTCCTTTGTTTGGCCTCTTTGGTGTCCTTTTTTCTTGGTTGATAGAAATAGATATTACAATAATTTAAAGGAAATTTCACTAGTGTATGTCAAAATATATTACCAATCTTTATGTGCTTATTTCGTAGTGATTGGGTTCTGTCCAGCACATACTACACATTCTTCATTTTTTTTTTTTTCACATGAATGGGGAAAAAATCACCACAAAAAAGGATAAGATTTTTTTATTTTAAATAGGGTCTCTAACTTCTATATGTTTGACTCGTATCAAAATTCTGTGTTTGTTTTTAATTGTATTTATTGAATACAATTTTTACTATATTTTGAATAAATAATGAACTATAACTTTTGGTATATAGCATCACCCTTTTAATCTTTAATTGATATGAAGTCTGACTTATTTTTGGAACTTGGAAAATTACTTAACCATTTGCATTACATAGCCTTTAATTCTGATAACTTCAATAAATTTAGTTAATTTTCTACTGCTGTAACTACATTAAATTAGATAGTAACTACATTAAATTGGATAGTAACTACATTAAATTGAGTAATAGTTAGTGTAATTTATGGAATCCAATATCAAGTTTCCAGTGTCTCGTTAAACAAACAAAGCAAGTGGTTTTCTTGTTTATTACCGCCCCACAGAAAAGACCTAGTTCCGAACATGTTGGAATGGAGCACAGCCGTTGGATCAAGTTTGAGATGGCATCTCAAGTTGTTGGGTTTTGAAAGCAGTTTACAATTTCCATTTGCCTTTGAATTTTATTTGTTGGTATTACTAATTAGAGTAAGCCAATTGAGTTGATCAATTGACAGCTGGTCTCTGTGTATTTTCATCCATCTTTCCCCTTATCCCACGATTAAATTTTCAAATATGAGTATCTTTTATTACAAATTAATATTGTATTTGTACTGTAATAATGTATTTGATAAATTTGATGCGAGATTAAATGTGTACCATATTGAATAACACATGTGAATATGATTTGATCAGGCCCATGACATAATAATTAGTGGTTTAGATTAGCTTTTTTGAAAAGATCAAATATTTTCGTAATTCTAAGATATGGTAACTTCTTGATCTTGGAGAAATAATATTTAATCGATTTATATAGTTTTTAGAGTGTAAAGCAGATAATGATATTATAAATTGGTATTTATACTACTTTTATTGGGTCGTCGGATCGCTTTATTGCGCAGTGTCCAAGCCTCACTACACAGTCCAAGATGATGATATATTAATTTTGTATGGTACGTATATTAAGTTTATTTTATTAAATTACGAGAATATAGTAGCAAAAAATCTCACATATGAATTTTATCAATTAAATATCATTGCAATATGAATCGAAATAAAATTTTGCAATTAAAAGATCATATATGAAATTTCCTTAACTTGTTTTGACAAATTAATACTCCTATGACTTATGAAAGATCCAATTTGTGTTTTGTCACACTGATCAAGGAAAATACTTTAGAAAAATTTAATATCACGTTTTTCTCGAGTTATGACTGACTATAGTATACTTTTCTTAAATTGAACTTCTCAATCACTTAATATTAGTACATATTAAGTGAAATCATTTAATTTGAATTTTCTACACAATTAGTAAAGGAGAAATTAAAATTGCTATGTGCTCCTCGTCGTGCATTGTTTTGATATAATTCAGTTACATAATATCAATGTGATGTTTAGTCAATTAAAAGCTCCAATGTTCTTGGAAGTATCTGCAACACACCAAACAAAATCTTTGTATTAAATTGATTGTACTCCATTAATAACTAAGACTATTCAACTATTATGTATAATCTACATTACTAATGCTTAACACACACAATAAAATTCAAATATATCAATTAAGTAATTATGGTTAAAAAGGTGATCAATTCAATTATATTTATTACAACTCCTAATTTTAAGTATGATTCGACAAGATTAACTCATTATATATAGTAACTCTGGTTCTTAATTATTCTTTGCATCTATTTACAACATAGTCAAGTATAATTTCCCATAGATGGTTTGGATAATTCAAAATGAAGTATAAATTATTCTAGATTTTTCAATTGGTTATGCAACTTTATATAAAATAGCGACTAAATAACCAAAAATTTAATCATGAGATATTACCTTCGTTTATAATTGCAACCAAATATTTTTTTACTAATGTATTTCTTCATTTCTCTCATAACCATTGACCATAATTTCAATTATACTCAATCGCATAAAACAATTAAACAAGATCTAAATATAATCCATATTCTGATCAAATATACTTAAATTCGATCAAATAAAATATTTACACAAAATTCTCATTATTGCAAATGAAAACCAGTTACCAAACAAAATGATTCTAGCTCCTTCTCAATTCCCCTAACAAACAAACAACACTAAACCGCCCCTTGTTTACAAATCTCTTTACATCCACTGACTATAAATACTCTCACCCCTCCAATCTCTATAAATTCACTCAAAAACAAAAATCTGATCACAAAAAAAAAAAATAATAATAATAACACTTCAAAAATTTCCTCTCATTTCACAATGGACGTCAAAATCGCCTCGCTGGACTCATGTAAGTCCGCCACGTGTACCGACATCGGTTCTCTCCCTTCCAACGGCGTCGTTTCCACCATTCAAGCCTCCGCCGTGCCGTTCAACTCCGCCGAGGCAACCCTAGGTCGCCACCTGGCGCGCCGCCTCGTACAGATTGGCGTGAACGACGTGTTCTCAGTTCCAGGTGACTTCAATCTCACGCTGCTCGACCATCTCATAGCTGAGCCAGGACTCAATTTAGTTGGCTGCTGCAATGAGCTCAACGCCGGCTACGCCGCAGACGGTTACGCTAGGGCTCGCGGCGTCGGAGCATGCGTCGTCACGTTCACTGTTGGTGGATTGAGCGTTCTGAACGCGATCGCCGGTGCGTACAGTGAAAACCTACCGTTGATTTGTATCGTCGGTGGACCGAACTCGAACGATTACGGTACGAACCGGATCCTGCATCACACTATCGGATTGCCGGATTTTAGCCAGGAGTTGCGTTGCTTCCAGACAGTTACTTGCTATCAGGTAAAAAAATAAACCTATAATTACTCTCGTAGTCTCGTGACACGTCGCAGTGTATATTTATTTATTTATTTTGCGTGTGGAGTTTAGGCGGTGGTGAATAATTTGGAGGATGCACATGAGTTGATAGACACAGCAATATCGACGGCGTTAAAGGAGAGTAAGCCGGTGTATATAAGCGTGAGCTGTAATTTGCCGGCAATTCCACATCCGACGTTTAGTCGTGAGCCTGTTCCGTTTTCGATCTCGCCAAGGTGAGCTTTAAATTCGTATTTTGTGTGTTCAAGTTGGGGTGATTGTTATCTGTTTGGTCCAGCTGATCTTTTTCAAAGTGTTTTAGCATTCCAGTTTGAAATCTTAGAACTGTTCTGAGGTCAATGAACTCTGCTATTAGACTGTGTAATGTTCAAGTGCTGAATGATCTGCATGTTTTGGAACCTGATCCTTTAGAAAAAATAATTGTTGCTCTGTTTGTAGACTGAGTAATAAAATGGGCCTGGAAGCTGCAGTTGAAGCAACAGTTGAGTTTTTGAACAAGGCGGTGAAGCCAGTGATGGTGGGAGGACCAAAACTCCGTGTTGCAAAAGCGTGTAACGCTTTTGTTGAATTGGCGGATGCTTGTGGCTATGCGCTTGCTGTTATGCCATCGGCCAAAGGGCTAGTCCCAGAGCACCACCCCCATTTCATCGGTACCTATTGGGGTGCCGTTAGCACTGCCTTCTGTGCTGAAATCGTGGAGTCTGCTGATGCTTACTTGTTTGCTGGACCGATATTCAACGACTACAGTTCAGTAGGGTATTCTCTTCTTCTTAAGAAAGAGAAGGCAATTATTGTGCAGCCTGATCGTGTGGTTGTCGGTGATGGGCCTGCATTTGGTTGTGTTCTGATGAAGGATTTCTTTGTTGCCCTTGCAAAACGGCTCAAGCCCAATACAACTGCGTATGAGAATTACCATAGAATCTATGTTCCTGAAGGGTGTCCCCTCAAATGTGAGCCAAAAGAGGCGTTGAGGGTTAATGTTCTGTTTCAACACATTCAGAAGATGTTGTCTGGGGATACGGCTGTCATTGCCGAGACAGGGGACTCTTGGTTTAACTGCCAGAAACTGAAATTACCACAGGGTTGCGGGTAAGAACTAAGAAAAACGTATAGCGCAGTTCTTTACATTCTGCACTTTACTTAGATTGGATCTATTCACCTTGTTTTTGGATTGAATTTTGTTTTGAAGGTATGAATTCCAGATGCAATATGGATCTATTGGTTGGTCAGTTGGTGCTACTCTCGGTTATGCACAGGGTGTTCCACAGAAGCGAGTGATTGCTTGCATTGGCGATGGTAGCTTTCAGGTATATCTCATATCTGCATTTCATTCACCAAATGCTATTTTCTATCGCCTTGTTTTGTTCTCTCTTGTAATTAATTTTCATTACACTTAGGTTTGCTAAATCCTTTTTGTGTATATAGTGTCTCGTGTTTGTATTTGGCTCTATCTATGAGGATCACTCTATAGCAGGGGAACATTTTTCCACCTAATTTGAGAATGGCTGCTGCAGGTGACAGCACAGGATGTGTCAACAATGATAAGATCCGGGCAAAATACCATCATCTTCCTGATAAACAATGGTGGTTACACCATTGAAGTAGAAATCCATGATGGGCCTTACAATGTGATCAAGAACTGGAATTACACTGCCTTAGTCGACGCTATCCATAATGGTGAAGGCAAATGCTGGACAACTAAGGTGACTCAAATTTTTCAACTTCTTTGAATTCACATTAGATGGATTCATCCCAATTAACTCAATTCTATGTTTGTTCACTAAGGTCTTTCACGAGGAAGAGCTTATTGAAGCAATTCATACTGCTACTGAAGTCAAGAAAGATTCTTTGTGTTTCATAGAAGTAATTGTTCACAAAGACGACACAAGCAAAGAACTTCTTGAATGGGGTTCGAGGGTTTCTGCAGCTAACAGCCGCCCACCAAATCCACAGTAAACTCTGCTAAACGTATCAAATTACGGTCTGCTGTAGTTTCGATTTTGTTCATGTTTATCATCACGAATGTTGTTAGTAAAATAGTTTGTATATTGGACCTTGTTTGGTTTATAATTTTCTTTCAGTTGAGTATTATTTTTCATGTTTGGCCAATGTAGTAATTGGTTATGAATATTATGAGACAGTAGTACATGTCTCACGTTATATTTGAAAAAGTTGCTGTAGAAAGTTGATAGCTGTTATGTTTGTGGGGTTTGAAATTGAGAGTGAGATGCATGTGGATGGTCTTTTCCTCATGCCTAGGAGAATCCCGACCTTTCACTTGAATGTTACGTATATATATTATATATTTCATTTTATGATTCACAAGTTTGCACAATCCATATTACCCTAAAATTTTTGTCATTTCACTCTAGTTGTGAGAAATTCTACGGCACACCGCACACACACCATACACCTTTAGATACAAAGATAAGATAGTAAAATAAAAATTAGTCCTTTGAATTCGGTGTACCATAGTATCACCCAAGTCCCATTGATGACAATATGAATATTCTCAATGAGATTATGACGGGCTAGGTTTTATAAGTCGAATGCCAGCTATCACGTGAATTGCATATTCTGTAAAACAATAATAAAAAAAATATCATACAAGACTTACTATGTTTACAAAAAGGACCAAGATTGTAATATGCTTAAAATATTAGGATATTTTATAAAAGCATGTAAAATTAGAGTAGATGTATTCCACGAGACTAGAATTGAAATTTTGTCGAAAAGTTTTAGAGAGAAAGAGAAGTTGGACCCCATTATGGGCCAGACACAATTTTGAAGATCCCAAAACTTCGTAGGCCCATTGAGTTAACAGGCCTTATCCATTTCAAAGATGGGCCTAAGAAGTTTGGGGCCTTTGGGCTTTTCAAATTAGCTATTATATATACCTTAGCGAGCTCTAGGTTATATTTTTTCATCTAGGGTTCTTAAGGAGAGGCTGCATCTCAGTTATCTTTCACCATGAGAGCCAAGGTAAGATCTCTTTATTCATCAATCATTCATGAATTGTTCATTGCACAAGTTTACAGTTTCTGAATTTGTTTTTTTTCTTTCATGAATAACAACAGTGGAAGAAGAAGCGTATGAGGAGGTTGAAGAGGAAGCGCCGAAAGATGAGGCAGAGATCTAAGTAGAGTTATGGATCAGAGATTTTAGCTATTGTCGTTTCTCAGTTTCGTGATTTTCAGTATGTAATTTTGCGTTGTTTAATCCTTCTGACGCATGAACTATTTAATCAATTTTGATTTTGTTCGTTATTGCCATGGTTTTTTGCTCTGATTTGTTGTTTTATCTGCTTTATTATCGTGCTTTTTTTGTGAACATCTTAGATTAATATAGTTGGTTAATTATTATTAGATCTCCAGCGAATTTGTTTTAAGAGGATGAAAAATTCCTTAATTGCATGTTTCGTGAAGATCTTAATCTTTTTCACAATAATAGATTTACACTTGTAGATCTCAAGTCACTATATCTTGTTATCTCATATTGACCGTACATGTGCTATCCCTTCGTCAATTGGCAGGTTCATTGGACTTATTAGTGATCCACATAACCGGAAATTATCCCAGTTAAGCTTGACAGTCTTAATTTTTCCCTCATACCAATACTGGTCGGATTGTAGAAAAAACGTAATAATAATAATTCAAATATTAAAAACTCTATTCAGAGTAATTCTAATTGTTTTAATAATTTAATTGTATTTTGTTTGTCTAATTTATTTTGGAGTCCTGGAAAATACAACATTTTTGTCACTTGACCAATTTAGCGCCTGCTCGACAACGGGCATAATGGGCCGACCCTTAAGCATCATAGGCTAAATCCTCTTATGTCTTAAAAATCTTTCTTTATAAATTTAAAAAAATATCTATTTTTTTTTTAAAAAAAATCAAAACTAAAAAGAGCCACAGTGAAGCCAATTTTTTAAGGAACCAGATTTTCTATTCCAAATTCGTGTTTCATCTTCTATTTTTTAAAGAATCAGATTTTATATCATATGTTTGACGCAGTGTAAAAAAATTTACACATGTTAAACATTCTTAATAAATGTATTTGTAAAATACACTTGTCAAATAACTAACTACATAAAATAAGAGATATAACCTAGATTTGAAATAGAAAAATTTATCCCATTTTTAATACCTAAAGGGGCCGACTTGGGCCTTTATGCCCCACTAATAATCTTACATGATCCCTTAAGATAATGGGATACTCGAGGAGATCTGGCATAAATTTTCGTCGGATAATGGGCCTTTTATTATGGGTGTCCAAATCAGCACATGTTGTGTGTGTAATACGTGCGCGTGCAATTATTGATAGAATAAAACAGAAGTCACTTCAAAGTTTGTTCAGGCACACATAATAAGTAATAATGATATAATATATAGTGTGAAAATGAAGTGCCCCACTGCCCGACAAGTGTCTTATCAGTCTAATCATTATATTTTATTCTTTAAGCCCACGTATATTCCGCTGACCGCGGGCAACACGCCCCCATATAAATATACTATCATATCATATGATCATTCTAAAACAAACATTAATATCTTATACTCTTTCACAATCTATGCAAAATCTCATTTTTTTTCCTCACTAAAAATGGAAGTTCATATGTTTTCAAGTAGTTTATTCATCCTTCTGTTCTTATCAGCCTCCATTTTTTCTGTTAATTTCACATTTGCATCAGGCCAGTGTCTTCAGGATCAGAAACAATTGCTTGTTGAGTTGAAAAACAATCTCACATATGATGCTTCAGTTTCTACTAAGCTTGTGAAGTGGGATGAATCTACAGACTGCTGTAAATGGCCTGGTGTGAAATGCGACTCTAAGAGTCGCGTTTATGGTCTTGATCTCAACTCTGAATCTATCTCCGGCGGGATTAATGACGCTTTATTCAGGCTTGTGTCTCTCCGGAGCTTGAATTTAGCTTATAATACTTTAGATTCAGTTCAAATGCCATTAGGGTTTGGGAAACTTACACATTTGAGTTATCTGAATCTGAGTAATTCGGGTTTTTCTGGTCAGATTCCTTTTGATTTATCTAATTTAACTGGGTTAGTTGTTCTAGATCTATCTTCTCAATATTCATCGCCTTATCTTGAGAACCCAGATTTGAGTTCATTGATTCGTAACTTTGTAAAGCTGAGAGAGCTTTATCTTGATGGTGTTAATGTTTCTGCAAATGGGTTTAATTGGTGTAATGCTATATCATCTTCTTTACCTAATTTGAGAGTTTTGAGCATGTCAAATGCTTATCTTACAGGCCCTTTTGATGCTTCATTGCTAAAACTTCAATATCTTTCGATTATACGTCTCGATGGCAACGCTTTTTCGACCCCAATACCAGATTTCTTCGCGGGTTTTTCGAATTTGAGGGTTTTAACTATGAGTAGCTGTGATATTTCTGGTGTAACCCCTGGAAAATTATTCCAAATACCGAGTTTAGAGACTATCGATTTAGGTAATAACAGAGATCTTCATGGATCTTTTCTTGAATTTCCTCTGAATGGATCACTTAAGGATATTGAACTTGGATACACACAGTTCTCAGGAAGTTTACCAGAGTCTATAGGCAATCTTAGAATGTTGTCAAATGTTGATCTTCGAAATTGCAATTTTTCTGGGCCAATTCCAAGATCAATCAAGAATTTAACTCATCTTTCATCTTTGAACCTTGCTGTAAATCAGTTTAATGGCTCTGTTCCATCATTTGCTTTTCTGAAGAACATAAATTCGATAAATCTCGAACGAAACGGTTTAACAGGTCAAATTCCTGATTCCCTTTGGGAAGGCCTTGAAAGTCTCACTTACCTTAGCTTGAATGATAATTCACTAGAAGGAGAAATCCCAATGTCTCTGTTCCTATTGCCATCACTTGGGATCTTAAGTTTATCGAATAACCGATTTCATGGTTCCATTAGAGAGTTGAAAACTGGTTTTTTGCCACCTTTAGAATCCCTGGAATTGGGAATGAACAGTTTAGAAGGTCCAATTCCTCGGTTTTTTTTCGAGCTCAAAAATCTTTCGAACCTCAAACTTGCTTCAAATAAGTTCAACGGCTCTGTGGGGCTAAGCGATTTTCGAAAACTAACCGATCTTGCGAGTCTTGATCTTTCTTACAACAATCTGTCAGTACATGTCAGTCGAAATGTCTCTGTTTCTTCGTTGTTTCCTAGGTTAGGAAGTCTAATGTTGGCATCTTGTAAACTTCAAAATCTACCCCTTCTTGATAATGATACATCTTTAATGATGCTCGATCTTTCGAAAAATCAAATACACGGTGAAATCCCGAACTGGATATGGGCTGGATTTCTTCGTTTTCTAAATCTTTCGAGTAATCAATTCACCACTCTACAAGAGCCTTACGATTTACGCAGGCTAGAATTTCTCGATCTGCATAACAATTTACTTAGCGGGCCGATCCCAATTCCACCACCCTCAGCTGGTTTTATCGACTTCTCAAACAATAACTTCTCATCTTCTATCCATGCAGAAGGTCGAAATTTTTTCACACGGTTATCTTTTTTCTCGATAGCGAATAATAAAGTCAACGGGACTATCCCTGTTTCGTTCTGCAACACAAATCGACTCCAAGTACTCGATTTGTCGAACAATAGCTTACATGGAAATATTCCCTCGTGTTTAAATCAGACTTCTCTTACAGTGCTGAATTTAAGACGAAACAATCTAAGTGGTAATATACCCAATACATTCCCGATTGGTTGTGATTTGGAGAGCCTCGATTTGAGTTTCAACGTTTTACGAGGTGGGGTCCCCTTGTCTCTGGGAAAATGCACCGAGATGGAGGTTTTAAACCTCGGGAACAACGAATTGAGTGGCGAATTTCCCTGTTGGCTCAAGAACTTGACTAAACTGCACGTTATTGTTCTACGTTCGAATAAGTTTCTTGGCAACATTAGCTGTTTGGACAGCTTTAGCTTGTCCGAACTTCAGATTATCGATGTGGGCTGTAATAATTTCAACGGTTTATTACCTGCAAATCTGTTTCGAAACCTGAAAGGTATGGTGGTTGATAAGGCTGATCACCTTGATCACTTGAGTTTTAACTCCATAGCAAGCAATGTGTATTATCAGTACTCTGTGACAGTTACAGCCAAGGGAATGGACATTGAGCTAGGAAAAATACTCACCATTTTTACATCGCTCGATTTTTCGAACAACCATTTCGAAGGGTTTATACCCGAAACAATTGGAGATTTGAGATCCCTTTATGCACTTAACTTGTCTGAAAACGCTCTATCGGGTCAAATCCTGGGCTCACTTGGAAATTTACAGAGTCTAGAATCGTTAGACCTGTCGTTTAACAATCTGGGCCCGAAAATTCCCGAGGAAATAGCAAAACTTACGTTTCTTTCATTCTTGAATTTGTCGCATAACAGGCTAGTTGGAAGGGTTCCAACAGGCAACCAAATGCATACATTTTTAGCCAGTTCATATATAGGGAATGAAGGGCTTTGTGGATTCCCATTGAGCAAATCTTGCAGTGATGAGAATACACCAGCATATACACAGCACAAAACAGGGGATGGGAAAATGTTTGATGCTGAGATATATGTAAGTGGTGCATTGGGATTTTTTGTTGGTGTAATTTTCATTTTTGGGCCAATTTTGTTTTGTAAAAGATGGAGAAGGTGTTATAACAAGAATCTCAATGAATTTATCTCATTGGTTTTGCATCAGCAGGGCCATCGAGCGAAAAACGAGGACTGGTGATAGAGTTTCAAAGGAACGAAGGTGGGCCCCACACGGTTGTAACTATCTCGAGAGCTGCTAAGAACTAAGAATAATAATAATACGGACTTTATTTCAAGTGAGGAAAATGATTTCGGTTTCTAGTTTTTTGAACTTGTAAAGTGTTGTGCGTTTGTAAACTGGACTGGTAAAGATTTAAGTCCAAGTTGTCACGGGCTGAAACTTCGTTTGCTGAGGATGTCTGATCCTGTGTGGCACTAGACAAAGTGGAGGCCTTAAGAGAGTTAAAGTAAGAGGATTGAGTCTTTTATTCGTGTATATATTTTCATGTTGTCTATAAGTTTCGAGAGGAGAAGAAAGGAGCTCTGTATGCCTATCTATTATACTTATTGAGGCAAACTTATTAAGCTCTGTTTGACGCGTGTAATTCACATATATATATTTATTAAAAATATTTAATATATTTAAATATTTTGACACGTATTAGATATATATATATATACATAAGGGTAGAAAATGGAATAAAAATTTAAAATAAAAAATTCCTATTTTGATATTTTTTTACATGTATAAATATTTTAATACGTTCCAAAGATAAAAACAGATTACAAGATTAAATATGATTTAAAATAAAAAATATTTTGTGTAGTTCAAAACACTCTTCAATACATAACACGTGCACTCCACGTGTCACCACCCCCAAGCACCACTACCACTTCTCTTACACCTCAACCTTCCATCACAACCCACTTGTCACCATAAATAAACAAACACCAAAACCCAACTCAAATCTCAACTTAAAAAAAAAAACCCAAAAATGGGAGATGAATTCAGGCTAGCGTCATCCCACATAGACCACGACGGCAAGCTTCCACGGCAGTACACCGGCGACGGCCAAGGCGCCAAGAGGAACATATCTCCGCCGCTCGAGTGGTACAACCTGCCGGAGGGCACCAAAAGCCTGGCCCTAATCGTACACGACATCGACGCCCCAGAACTCGCCGGAGCGACGGTGCCGTTCACTATATGGGTGGTCGTCAACATTCCTCCAACGGTGAAGGGCCTGCCGGAGGGATTTTCGCTTAAAGAAGAGGAAATGGGAGGAGATTACAGTGGGATTAAAGAAGGGACTAATGATATGAAGAAGATAGGATGGCAAGCCCCTAAAATGCCTGAATCTGGACATAGGATTGAGTTCAAGTTGTTTGCTTTGGATGATGAATTGCATCTTGGACATAAGGTGATAAAAAGTTATGTTTTGAGTTATTTAATTGGTTTGGATTTGATTTGTGATTAGAATGTGTGTTTTGTGATTTTGCAGGTGACGAAGGATAAGGTTTTGGAAGCCATTGAAGGGCATGTTCTTGGGGAGGCAGTTTTGATAGCTACGGTTTAAATAATTGTTGTGTATTTTGTGTCTCTTTGTTCTTCTTAGTTGTTCGTTTTGTTATGGTGAAATGAGGGTTTGATTGTAAATGTAATAATCAGATCGTTACATATGATTTGTTTTTTTTGGTGTTTTTTTTAGGGTGCGTTTGGATCGATGGATTTCAAATTCATCGATAAATCCATTTAAGTTCATTTGGATGATGATGGATTTTAAATCCCTCGCTACTCATTTCAAAATTCACTCCTTAAATCTAAATCCATCGATCCAAACGTAAACTTTATCAGACTTTTGGGAGTAGGCGATGAGGTGTTTAAATAAACATAAAATTGTTTCTTCCACTTCCACATCCCTAAACCTAAACCGTAAAATTCCACATTCTCAACTCTTAACGTTACATTATTGTTTTTTTTAATTAATTTAAAATCTTGAAAAGTTGTGATGTTTAGCTTGAAAATTGTCGATTTCAGAACTGAAATTTTGCAATTTTTGGAGAAAATTATTGATCAAATTGTCATTAAGAATTTTTAATTTTTTTAGGGTGTGTTTGGATTGGGTGATTTGGATTTGGATAGGGGATTTGAATGAAGGATTTAAAATGACATATAGTCATTTGGTGGATGAAAGAAATTTAGCGTAGTTATGAAGAAAATAGCTCAATTTTAAGGGATTTGAAATCTATCATAACATGAATTCGTCCAAATAAATTTAAATGGATTTATGGATGAATTTGAAATTCATAGTTTTCAAATCTTTCAATTCAAACACAAATTTAAATGGATTTATATAATATTAGTTCGTGAGAGAAAATCTTCAATTTTATTTTTTTAGATTTCGGATGGTTTGTCGGATCTTTGAAATGAATCATCTTTTTAACTTATTAATAAATTTATAGTGGGAGAATTATCAATTTTAATAAATTAATATGAAAGACTAAAACTGTCTATCTATCGACGGTAGTAATGGCAATAATTGTTTCCAAGTAATGATGGAAATAATTGTCTACAACTAGATATTATTTTTGATGAGTAATATAATTTATATTTTATTTATCAGTTACTAATAAATTTAAATAAGAAACAAAAGGAGTTAGGTCCAAAACATCAATGAGGTAGGCTTCAAAAGTTTGAAGTGTGTGGCCCACCATTATATTGGGCCAAAACATATGACTGTAGATGACTAGGTTAACGGCCCATTAAAAAGTTGAGTGTTCTCCATCCTATGAGGTGAAATGTCACAAACACTAGAATGGATGATCCATCACGATTTTAATCCAAAACCCGCAAGAGTAATCAACACGAGAAACATCGTGAGTTAAACTCAACCAAACTTAATGGCTAATGAATGGGATTTATACTAGACTCAAACTCGTTTAAATTTGTTTGACTCTGACTCGAACATGACTCCTAAGTAGAGGTGGCAATCGGGTGGGTCGGGTTGGGTTTGGGTTGGTTCCAACAGTTCGGTTCTTAAATGGGTTGGGTTTTTAAATGGTTTTAAGGCGGAAATAACTCAACCCAAAATGGAACCGAAGTCAACCCGAAAAGGAACCAAGTCCAACCCGACTCAATACCTTACATTTTGTTCTTTATAATGTAGATTATTGGCAAGCGATTTGGGCCTAACTTGAAATTAGTTGGACCCAATTTGGAACCAAGTTGGAACCAATTAGGAACCAAAAATAATTTATTAGGAACCAACTCAACCCAACCCAAACCAATTTAATTGGGTTGGAACCACGGTTCCGGAACCATTTTGCCACCCCTACTCCTAAGTGTGAGTTCTCGACCAGAACCTGACTCGTAGGCGTCAGATCTAAACCCGGCCCTGACCAATAGAATCATGGGATACGTTTCTCTATTCTAAATTAGTGTTTTATCCTTTATTTCATATGTTTAGAGGTTGACACATGTTAAAATATTTATACATGTTAATTATTCCTTAATAAATGTATTAACTGTTAACTCTAAATATGGAATAGAGGATGGAACATCATTTTGAAATAAAATATTTTATTCCTCGTGAGATCCAAACCTAACCCGACACTTTCCACTAATATTTTACTATTCCAAGTTTGGGTATTTTTTGCCAATTAACAACTCTAGAGACCGCCTTAGAGAACGATATAAGATCAAGTTGCATAAAATCCCTCGCCAAAAAAAAAAAAAAAAGCAAACAAACAAACAGACGCAATTCATTGTCATACTCTGCAAAACCCTCTTCTTCTTCTCGCAAAATTCCTTGTGAGCTCGGCCATTGATGGGTTCAAATTCGAGTCCTGTCAATGGCAACCAAACAACCGGCCCAGCTACTTTGAACATCAAGGTCTCGCTACTATCGCATGGGTCTAATCAACATCAAGTTGTCGTCCCTTCTAATTCTACATTTGGTATTTTGCGTTTATCTATTTATAGTAATGGAAATGGCGTAATTTAATCATTTCGTGGTTTTAATTCCATTTTCTTGGATTGATTGTTTTATTCCTCTGATGCTGGATGACTGGATGTTATTAATTTTGTGGTGTTTTTATTTAATTAGACATCTTACTGTAAGATTGTATAGATTTTTATTTCTGTAAAATTTTGATCAAACGTCAGTGTAAATATTTTCAGTTTTATTAGCTAGGGAGATCAATGGATAGGCTATTCTAACACTAAGGCAAGATGTGGGAATGATTGGTCATCTAATTTCCTGGTTTTATCATGCCTTATTGTGACTGAATTGAATTGATGAATTAAACCCGAGTTCTTGTTTCCCTTTTTGGTGTTATTTGCTCTCATTTTGCTTTCTGTTAGTATTTATTCCTGATTACAGTATGTCATGTTACTATATGCATACGTCTGTAAAAGTCATCTTAAATAGCTCAATTCAGAGCTTTTCTGCTGCTTATCCGATTATTTGGTTCTACGTGTTTATGATACTTTCCCGATTCTTATTTTCCCTGTTTATAACTATAATATGCAGAGCTATTTGTATGTTCGAATCTAGATTCTGACAGTGACATAATATTAACATCATGAAACATTATTAGTCCGCAATATTAATGCGCAGGCGATCTGAAATCAGTTATTACTAGAAAAATTGGCGTGAACCCTGAGACGCATAAACTCTTATTCAGAGGTAAAGAAAAAGAAGATGACGAAGATCTTCAGACAGCAGGCATTAAGGACAACTCGAAGGTGTTGCTCATGGAGGATATTAAGCCCAAGCAAAAAATACCCGAAAAAGTTAATATTAAGCCCAATGAAAAAATACCCGAAAAAGTTAAGGAAACCAGTGTTATTTCCCGAGGATGTGCTGCTGTTGCAGAAGTTAGAGACGAGGTTGATAAGCTCTCTGAACAGGTTGAGTTCTTATCCTTAATGGTGTGTTTGGATTGAAGGATTTGAAAACTATATGGATTTCAAATTCATCGACAAATCCATTTAAGTTTGTTTGGATGAATTCATGCTATGATGGATTTCAAATCCATTGGTATTCATTTTGAGCTATTTTTTTTCACAACTATGGTGGATTTCAAATTACTCCCATTTTAGGTGTCATTTCAAATACTTCCTCCAAATCCCCTCCACAAATCCAAATCGTTCGATCCAAACACACCCTAAGTGTACTTTTCTTCCTTTTCTGTTTATATTTTTGCCACCTTTTAGTTATATATTGCCATGTCGATGTGGTCTTCTGTTATTCAATAATAGGTTTCTGCATTGCAAGCTGTTATTGATAGTGGAACAAGAGTTGATGATAAAGATATTATGTATGTGACTGAGATGCTTATGCGGCAATTGCTCAAATTGGACGGCATTGAAGCTGAAGGAGAAGGGAAAGTGCAGAGAAAGATGGAGGTTAGTGTTTTTGTCTTTATAAACTTTACCCTTTTTCCTGGACGATACCCATAAAAAACGTGTAATTAAGTGAATTAGTATATTATGTTACGTAATAATACAATTTTAATTTACAACGATTGTGTATCTAATGAATAATGACCCATTTTATGTTTTGACTTTACATACAATGCTGTAGATATATGATATAGTACCCTTTATTGAATATTTTCTCATTTCAGTCGGTTAGCATAGGCCGAGCAACGTCCAAATGTTCTTAGGAAGCAAAACTGTTTTTTTTTTTGGTCTATTTGCATTTAAGTTTTTCAGAAAAGTTCTATTTTAATTCGAAACGTGACCACTCATTTCCCCTGTTTGATGCACATGCTTCGACAATGGTCTATATCAACTAAATTTGGATATTCAATTTGCAGTATTATTGCTTTTGTATCCATTTTTTTGACATATGTGTATCACAAACTGGATTGCATTAACATGTTATCTGCTCAGGTTCGTCGGGTCCAGAGCTTTGTAGATACAATGGACATTCTTAAGTCAAAAAACTCGAATCCATTCAACAATGTTAATGATATTGTATCAGTAACTACTCAATGGGAAACCTTTGAGCCCACTATTTTGCCGCCTTCTAATGCTGCCCCTCCACCACCTTCTAATGCTGCTCCTCCACCACCTCCACCGCCTTCTATGCCATCTTCAACAAAGGTAACTGAGGATTGGGAACAATTTGAATAGTCCATAAATGGATATTACATTATCATTAAATTCTATATACAAATGTGTATTGAGAATTCTTTTTGCGATAGTAGTTGAACGTTCAAACAGTTTCAGTTTACCTATATTTGGTGAGAAAATTTTGTTGTATCTGGAGAACATGTTTTAGTTACTTGAATTGTTTTTGTCGCCTTTCAACGATATATATAATGTCCATATATGCTACTTGCTTGTAATATTCTTGACTTTCTGTTTATCTAACAGTGAATTGCTTCTCATTCAATTGCAACTAAAAACCCGTATTCACGTATGCAATGAGAATACAATATAGCAAAAAAAAAAACATACTTTTACGAGCTTCAAATCTATGTAAAGACTGCTTTTTTTCTCCAGTTATATCCTAGCCCTCAACTTATGTAACAGTATAAACATAATTATTCATGCATAATGATCTTTATATAGGTCCCATTACACAAAATATTGTGATTGTCTCGAGATTTCGAATAAAATGGCCTGTAACTTTACAAATTTAAGATCATAATACTTGAATGAACCTGGGAAATGGGCTATTCTTTTGCAGAATTTAAATACCATTGCAATTGACTAAAATCCCGAAGATTTTGATCGAACGATGGAGACCGTTGATAAACGAGAGAAGCCGTTTGTATAAGAATGCTTGCAGTTAATCCTCCAACGACGAAATTCCCTTGCTCCGTCTCGAGATCAAAAACATGGCATGCATATTTCCAACCTTCCCATTCCTTCTCTAAACACTTGTGTAGACCTTCATCCTGCAATTTGTGAAAAAAATCAAGAAGAATATTTTACATGCTATTTTTTTCACTTTGTTTGCTTGAGACTTGGTATATTTATTCTATATTAATGTGTTCGATATTCTATTTCTTTTTTTTAACTGATGATCTAAATTGATGGGTCTCCATTTATGAATAAGGGTATTTTCGTAATTTAATAAATAAGGGTATTTTCGTAATTTAATAAGATAAGTTATATAAGAGCAACACTAATATGGTACGAGCTGACGGCCCAATAAGACGAGCCCATGACCCAACTATACTTGCTATAAATAACATTTTAATATGGTACTTTGTTTGTTTATGTTTTCAAATCCCATTTTCAACTTTTTAAATCCCAAAATTCAAAATAAACTTAACACACCAAATTTTCATCCAAATTTATTCTTTTTTTATCCATATAATCATTATATACACAATCAAAATAATCATTTTACACATCATCCATCAACCTATCAATATTGATTTGACACATTTCACAACTTTCAACCTATTTTTAAAAACATAAACAAACAACTACCATTTTCACACGAATTTTGGTGGTACACAATTCCCGAGAAACACTAGAAGTTTGTTTATGTTTTCAAAATCCATCAGCCTTGTTTGTTTATGTTTTCAAAATTCATTTTCATGATTTTAAATCACAAAATTCAAAATAAACTTAACCCACCAAATTTTCATCTCAATTCCCCTTTTTTCAAGCCTACTTTTTCAATCTCCTATATAACTAACTATCACTCATATACACATCACTTCACACATTTACCAATCAAATCATTTATTATAAATCATTTTTTCACTTTCTCTTTCATACTTTACAATTTTTTATCCATATATTTTTTATTTTTTATTTACATAATCATTATATACAACATTAACATAATTATTCTACACATCATCCATCAACCTATCACTATTGATTTGACATTTCTTACAACTTTCAATCTAATTTTAAAAACATAAACAAACACCTACAATTTTCACACCAATTTCTATAATACGCTATTCTCGAGAAAAATTTAAAATTTCATCCCAAAAATATAAACAAACATAGTCATTGTAATTTCGAAACTACTTAATAATTTCTTTTCGCTTAGTTAAAAAATGGAAACTAATCAAACTTTTCAATTGAAAATAAGGAAAATCAGAACCATACATATAATCATATACAATACACGAATCCTCCAAATAACGCTTAATTCGCAACGGGTGAAAAATTAACAAATCAAAATTTTCGAATCTAAGGTAAATATGCAGGAATAATCATACAAATCATACAATTATTACAGAAGATTAATGAAACTTACTCATTAATCAATGTTTAAAGTTTCGTTTCTAACATAAGTTTCGGGTTGTTAAATATTGGAAACGTCTTTGGAATCGTTTCGAAAAAGTAGGAGAAAACTTTCAAAAATGACGAAAATAATGTGAAAGAAAGTAAACAACTATCTTTATTCATTTTTAAAAATCAATATTTTGTTTCAGAATTTATACAATTATACCAATAATTGATAAAAACTTCACCAACTAATTGATAATATTGGATTCAAATTTAACGCTCTTAGAAAAATGAATTTTTATCTTCTATTTATTCAACTCCCCTTCCTCAATGTAGGATGGTGATCAACTTGATTTAACAATTGTAATTAATTATGTAGAACATTTCTTTCTCTATTTACAAAGACTATATTCTAAACATCCTTTAAAATTCTTTTAAACATCTTTACTCATTTTTAAAAATCAATATTTTATTTCAAAATTTATACAAGTATACCAATAGTTGATATAGTTTTCAGTAACAAACTAAATGATAATATTGGATTAAAATTTAACGTTCTTACAATATATAATCGACAAAGTTCAAGCAACTTAACATATAAAATACAAAATTGTAAAAGCGTTATAGTATATATTTTTAAATTATTAAAAGATAAAAATTGCTCATATAAGTATGTATTACATTGCAGTATAAATAATGTTGAAATCCTGTTTGGTTGACTATTTTGGAAGAAAAAAAAATCGGAACACTTAGCAAGGAGGAGTGAAATGAGGAAAGATAAAAGATATTTTTTTTCAATGAGGGGTTTAAGTGTCGTGTTTTTTTAGTTTGGAGTGTAAAAGTGTTTTGTAAAACTTAAAAACACTTAAAACTTGTTCTGCAAAATAGCAGATTTTGGAGTTTTATTCTTCAAACAAAGAAAGTGGGAACAAGCCCAACCAAACGCTTTTTTCATATTTTTATTTTGCAAAAACAAAAACACACTTTAAAAACAGTCATCCAAACAGGTCGTAATATCTTAACTTTTTGTGTTTTCTTACGTGCATATTTAAATATAACCAAAATTGTCTATGATTTCATTGATAATATTATTTAGAACTTATTTGATTATATTTGGACTTAATATTTGTCTTTTTAATTCTATTCACTATTATACTCTATCCCGAAAAGAATTAAGAAACTTCTAGTGTTTCGTGAAAACTATGAAAAATTTAGAAATTTTACTCAAAAACATAAACAAAAGGCTTGATCCTATATCAAAATAAGTACGTAGGCAGCTCGGAGTTACTGAACACAACCCCAATCCATTAAAACACTAATAAATTTGTCGTGGTTCGTATCAGATTTCATCCTCACGTGTTATTCACGTGATTTATATTTGATTCTGCATTATAATTCAATAGAATCATCATATCCTCTCATTAAATTCAATTGATCCTTCTCAGCATGTCGATTAATCTATCTAGTTTACTGATAAAAACAAAAAAGTGAAACGGGCTTCGACATACGACATGATTATAGAACAAAAAAGGCGAAAAGTTGAATCTTAAACCTCGAGAAACATCGCCAACGGGGCATCAAATATAGCATCGACTTCATCTACATTAAGAACCGGCTTGAAGTTTTCCACGTTCGACAGTAAGCCTATCACTGGCACCACTGTGAGTAAATTCTGAAAATTTGCACCAAATCATTATCTCTAACATCAAACATTTTTAACATATGTAGTTAAACGAGAATTGAATCTTGTATTTACCGATGAAATGAACGGCTCTAGATTGGCCACAACATGAACAAGATTCGGGTCCAGGCCAATCTCCTCCATTGATTCCCTTAGAGCAGTAGCAGAATCATCCACGTCACCCTCATCCATTTTTCCACCTGGTAATGCTACATCCCCTACAGTGTTTAATCTGCAGAAATTAGAATCTTTTTCGATGAGTAGAATCATAGAGAAGAATCTTCTTACCAGGATGAGATGATAGATTCATGGATCTTCTTGTAAGAATAACACGAAGCTCGCCATTTTGGCCACGAAAAATGCATATAAGAACTGCAGCTCTCTTATTTCTGGATAAAAGAGACACCTTTTTGTCCATGCAAACTGGGATGAGAGGATTTGAAGTGATGAAGTTGTGATTTTTATTACAGTTTGTGTTGTCAACTTTGAGAATCATAAGCTTATCCTTGAGATTATGGAGTATATGATCATATTCACTTTCATAGTTTTCCATAATGAGAATCTCTCTCTCTCTCTCCTTCTCTCTCTCTCTCTCTCTCTCTCTCTCTATATATATATATATATAGTTTCTTGGACTTTATATCGACACGAAATGAAGAATAGGGTCCTTTGATTTTACAAGAAGCTGGAAACTAGTGAAAATAACGGGGGTTTCTTTATGTTTTTGAGTTAATTCTTTTTTTTTTTTCGGGGAATTCTGTATGAATAAAATTCGTGTGAAAATAATAGGTGTTTATTTATGTTTTTTAAAATAAGTTGAAAAATGTAAAATATGTCAAATCAATTGTGATATGTTGATGGGTGATGTGTAGAATTATTGTGTTAGTTGTTTATATAATGATATGTGAATTAAAAATAATAAAATATTAATAAAAATTTGTAAAGTATGAAAGAGAAAACGAAATTAATGATTATAATAAATAATTTTGATTAGTTCATATGTGAAATGATGTATATATGATTGATATGTGATTATATACGGAATTGAAAAGGTAGAGTTGAGAAATGGTAAATTTGGATGAAATTTAGTTAAAAACTTGAAAATGAATTTTCAAAACATAAACAAACAAAGCCTAAAAGAACCTGATTCTCTTTTTTGTTTTGTTTTTTTCGTTGAAAACGGATATAAAGGAGGACGATATTTAGCCGCCCTTCTTGATAACGACCATCACATCGTTGTGAAATATTAGGGTTGAGCTATAATCACTATTATAAGATATGAATCCGTCTTTTATCTTCACTAAAATATGAGACAAATTGAAATACTTCGACAAAAATGTAATTTCTTTGTAAATTACTGTCGATTTAAGCCATTTTCATTAACTATCGTCTTTTTAATGAACAAGAATATGGGAGTTTATGACATTTTATCGCGCAAATTTTTTCTAACATTCACTTTTGAGTTTTTTTTTTTTCTTTTTGAGTATTTTGTTCTTAGTAAAACTTTTGAAACGACATTTAAAATTTCTCGGACATCTTTTAGTATAGAGTAAAATGTTTACTCTAAAATGATCCTTATGATAGTATATATACTAAATCAATTACTTCTGAATTTCAACAAATCATATCTTATTTTATCAAAGTAAATATTGTTTTTTTTTTGTGCTAAATTAGACGTAAAATAATAATAGCAATTTCGTGTTATGTTCACAATAAAATATTAGCCAACTATAAAGTATTCTAGAGTTGGTAATAGATTTCCAGCCCCATAATTAAATGTGACTACGAGTTGACTATGAATCCATAACCTATGCTTAGCCATAATTTACAGTAATATCAGACCAATAATGGTGGTGATAATTAAATAAAACTGGTACACAATATAATATATATAGATTATCTAAGAGTGGGATATAAATAAATATATTCGTGAATTATTGTTGTTATTTATTAATGCTATGGCTACTATATTAATATGGAAAGCAAAATTGCAACTTGTAAGAGCTAGCTAGCAATCCTGGACCAAGAATATATTTTTTAAATTAAAAAAACTTAAAATAAGAAATTTTTTTCCTTTTCGTTTATTCTATTGTTCCTTTTTTTTTTTCTTTTACCTTAAATATTCTTTCTGTTTTTTATTTTTTATTAATTGTAATCCTATGATACGATCTTTTTCCTATATAAGTCGAGTATACAATATAATTTCAAGTTTAATAAATAGTTTTAGTTTTATCTTTTTCAATATTCAACTATGAAATCGTATAAATGAAAAGATATTCATGAGATGAGTTGTTGTTTTTTTCTTTTTGTGGGTAATATGACATGAGTTATAACTTGATTGATGATTATTCGTATTATAATTACTGCTTTTCTTGTATGGCCATATCTTCCTCAGTTACTAACTAGGTTATTAGTTACTTATTTAAAAGATTTTGAACTCGACTGGTATAATTGAATGGAATAATGATGGAAACAAAATGATATTTAATATAGTATTCATATGTTAAGAAATGAAATTACTCTCGTTAGTTTATTCCAATCCATGAATCTTGGTAATTAATACTTCATGTGATGAATGTTATATTACGAATGTACGATTTTATCATGTCAATTTGATGCGTTAATATCTCACCGAGACAGCTTCTAATTAATTCCTTTATACAAGTAAGAGTATCACTCTAAGAAACGAAGATTATGTAATTGAAGAAATCCTTGAAACCTTTTTTTTTTTCAATTTCGTATTGAAAATGTGAAATAATATGTGCATGATATTCTTCAAAACGTATGTCATAATTCATAATTGAGTCATATTAATATAATTACTTGACTAAGCTACGTAATATAGTATCTTTTCTGTCGATTTTGTTTGTTTATTTTTAAGTTTACGTCTCTTAATACAACCCGTTACATTTTGCTTTGGTAGGATTTTATTTAATTTTCTGAAAATACGATATTAGAGTAAAAACTTGCTCAAAGTTCCCACTTCCCAGTAGCGTGAGAGTCGTGTATTGAAAAAGAGGGGAATAGCCCTTTTTTCATTAGTATTCAAATGACTATATCTCTTTTTTTTTTTTTTTTTCTCTTCAATTCAGAAAATTATTATTAAACTTCAAAAACCCAGTATATCTAATGAATCCTTCTATATTTCTTTATAAACAAATAAAAAAAATATGATACGTTATAGCAATCGTCTAAATCCGTTGTGTTTACTTCGTATTTTATGATAAACGATTGCCTAAACTCTCGACTTTGACTTCCAAATTATTTGGAGCTTTTGGTGAGAAAGATTGGACTTTGACAAGATTGGGACCCCCCAAACGAACCCTATAAGATCGAGAACAAACGACCCTATTGGACCCAGTGCGAGCTTACAAAATTATATTTTCATTTATACCTTAAAATTTCCCCAAAAAAAAAAAATTAAATTAAAAAAGGGTATCAAGATTTGGAAACTATATGTGCATATAAAAACTCGTTCCAAGTATCGGGTACTCCAGGTAGACACCAGTGCAAACAGTCAGCAAATCGATCAGGATCAGCCTTTTCCTCTTTTGTCAAGAGTTTGCCTTGACGAATAGTGTAAACTGACGTATGCCCATCTTTTCTGTACTCTGATAGTGTGGTTATGTCAATTAGGGTCACACTGATTCTTGTGCCCTTGATCACTTTCTTTGTAACTTCTAGGAGCCGTCGATCTGTGCCCATGTCTAGTGGCATTGATGTGTTTAGGATTGGGGTCGTTTCTTTAGCACATGCGGCGCCATTTGGGTTGTTCCAGTTTGAGCTCCTACGGGTATAGTTCACGATGTGTATGAGAAACGAAAAAGAAATTAATGATGTGAAAATTGTAGAACTAGTCGTTTATAGGGTAGTTTCATGATCGGTCGATGTTTATAAACTTTTAGAGTTAGACTCATATTTTTTTTGGTATTTTTGGTCATAATCGTTAAAAGATAAAACGGAACCATTAATCTAGTCGTCTAATTTAATGGTTCCTTCCATCTTTTGATGATTTGGACCAAAAATTCATCATATAAACTAACTCTGCAAACTTATAAACAATGAGACTAGAATTACAAACAATTTATAGGAAAATATGCATTTTTTGTACACTAATGTGGCTTACACGTTTTTTGTATACTAATATAGGGGATAATTTGAGTACAAAAATCATGTGTCGAGCACATGGCTTTTAATTTGGGGATTTTGACGAAATTGAACATTTAAAGGTCATGTGCCGACACATACTTTTTCCGGCCAAAATCAGATTTTTCGACGATTTTTGTATCAACTTATCAGACATACCCATATTAATGTACTCAAATTGCCACCCTCCATATCAGTATACAAAGGAAACGTACAAGCTACATTATTGTACCGAAAATGAATATTTCCCTCATATGAGACCAAGATCGCAATTTTTTCAAAATTATTAGTTTGATAGAAATTACTGTTGATGAACCGGAGACATGGTGATGAAGAAGGACGATGTACGGCTATGATTAACATTGTGCGTTATCCAATTAGCCCACGTAGTCAAAACTCGTTCATAGGCTATAGGACGTTCAACCTCATCATATTCGACCGATCCTCGTCTGTTTCATCAAACCATCACCGATCAATATAAATATACGGATCTTTTTACCTATACATGTGTATATAGGTTGTAAGTGTACTTACAAGACTTTAATAGTACGACTATTCATCCACCATATATATGTATTGAAGACGAGAAAATCAGCCGTCTTCCAATGGATCCCGTGCTTGGATATGGATTCGGGCATTATTATTCGTTGTGAAATACTGTGGTTTCTTGGATCGTCTGAATTTGACTCGACTAGAAATGGTGCCCAATAAAACTCAATTGTCGCATTATAATCCTGCAATCATCATATAAATATTATGCTCAAACATGAATTTTTGTATTTCTTATGCAAAATGTATTAGTAAATATTACTTTTTTTAATGTATTTGTTAATATATTATCTTTTAAATAGCTTTCACCATCACTCTTAAATAAAGTTATTAGTGGTGGGCCCATTAAAAGCCCAGAATACAGCATGTCTTGGGCCCATAATCTAAAATCTTAATTTATGCACTATTCATAAAATCTGTCCACCGACATAAATTTCTGAACCACACGTGAAAACCAGCTACAAATATGAGCTTGGAACTTATTAGTTAAAAATAAAATTAATAATTATGATTTAAATAAATAATACTCATAATTATAAGTTAAAATTTAATTCAAATAGTTGAAGCATCTCATATTATATTTGATAAATAATACTCTATATTTTACAAAAAAAAAAAAGTTTAGTTTTAATATTTTTTTGAAATTATTATGATCATTAATTGAATATTACAAATACCTCATGTTTAATTTCATAATATAAACACAAGACAAATGCAAACAATATACTATACAGAATAACATAAACGCAAGCCGTAATTTTACTCCTAAATAATTCATTAATATTCATGTTTTACTTGCATTAATCCGCCACCATTTCCACTTCTTTATTAATTTCTAATATAATCGAATTTTAAAAAGAAAATTAAATAATAATAGTTGCAATAAATAAACCTGAACAGTAAAAACGGAAAGTGGGGCCCCCATCTTCCAAGTTGCTCTGCCAGGAGTAATAACGGAGTGGAGCAAGCAAATCATCGACTCCCATTGATTACGGTTCACTGAATCTCCAACGAACAAAAGCCTTTTTCCCCTTAATTTCTCCAGCAGTAATCTTGCTTCAAATCTCATTCAAACAACACATTACTAAATTAAGCTTTGATATAAATATATATCAAATTATTCAAATAACCCATCAATTTTAGCACAAAATTACATGAAATTTATATATATAGAAAGAGAATTTTGAGGTACCTGGGTAAAGAGCAGTGATTTGGCTGCCATTTCCAATTCTGATACAGAGTATCTTCTCTTCCATTTTTAACACAAGTCACTTGAGCTGTTAAGAACCCACATTCTTCTTCTTTGTATAATGGCCTATTCACTTCATCAAAAACCCATTTTCCATTTGACAAATCACACTCTTTTAGTGGCAATTTGAACCCATTATTTTCTTCAGTTTCTCTTGTAAGAATTTCAGGCCACCGGAAAGTAACTCCGGCGATCAGAGTTAAATCAGTTGTGAACACTAAGAACCCGAAAAGAGAGAGTGAAATCATTGTAATTATCAAAGGGGATGTGTTTTTGCATTTTGTTTGGTGATCTTTTTTATAAATCATTGTGATTTGTGGTTTTTGAGTTAGAGAGGAAATGAGAGGAAGAGGTGAATAGCACTTATTGATATTATAAATGAGACTTGTTAGTTCAACTTATTTATTGATAGCACTTGTGTATGGGTGTAAAATTCAATTGAAAAAGATCAAATTTTCATATTTCAATATGTTTTGAAACTTAACTCGATTCGGCTAGTTAAATTTACAAAATCGTAAATCAACCTTTAAATGGTTCAAAGGGTATAAAAATCGATCGTTGTTTTGAAACTTAACTCGATTCAGCCGGTTAAATTGATAAAATGATAAACCGGCCTTTAAGTGGTTCTAAGGCCAACTCCAATGGAGCGGCATTTTGGCGTTGGTGGGTCAAAATGCCGCTCCAATGGAACGGCAAAAGGGGGGGGGCCCACGGCAAATTTGCCGTGGGATTTTCTATTTTTTTAATTTGTTTTTGTTTTTTTTTGTTTTAATTTAGTATATATATTTATGATTTAGTACAATTTGGTCCATTTACAATTAAGCCCCTAAATTTTATAACTGTTACGATTAGATATATGTTATTTTTTTTATATTTGATTATACAATAATAAATATAAATTAAAATATATAAAAATATTTGATTACGTACAATTTTAATTTCATTGATATTTAATTTCGTCGATAAAATATTAAAAATATATATACTACGTATTATTATTATTATGAAATAATCATTGTATAATTTTATAAGTTTATAAAATATAAAAAAATATTAACTTGGATGAATATGTAATAAAGAATTAAATGTAGGGTGTTATTTGTAAAATATAAGAAATAATAGTAAATGAGGTTAAAAAGGAATATTCTGTGGAATATACTTTTAGAGTGAGATATAGTGATATACATTGGAGTAGATTACTGTAGCAATCACTAAAATGGTGAAAAAGTTACACCATTTTAGTGATATACATTGGAGATGCTCTAACAGGAATAAAATCGGTAGTTGTAAAAAACTGTCAAACTTGTGGGACCCATTAGTTCGACCGGCGTACTGTTCAAATATTGGGTCAAACAAACCGATTAGGTCGAGAAGATATAAATTAAGGTTAAATAATATTTTTTTTATTCCTCAGGTTTCACGTCTTTAGTCCAAAAAATTTGTTGCTCTCAACTACCAACTTTATTATCTATACTATTATAAAAAAAAAGTCTGTTTGTCTCACAAATGGAAATTATTTCTATCATTTTTATCATTTTGTCCTTTGTTTTCTTTTTAAATTGAAAATATAACTATAATTTTGAGGGTAAAATAGGAATTTCATCATAATTTAGATAGTTGTCACACTAATTTTTCAATTGTCCAAATATACCCTTCAGACTAATAAACACAAGTGGTTGAAAATATGGTTAAATTTGTCATTTACATGTACAACTTAAAATACACGTTCTCCACCTACTATCCCACTATTTCAAATCCCAATTTTTTTCTCAAGGAAATTATAATATTTTTTTAAATTAATATTACTTATATTTTTTAATTACACCAAATAATGATTATGCACGCGAGCACCGCGTGCAGAGTCGCTAGTTACTACATATATAAACATAATATTATTTATAGTATTGACATATATGTGGTGGATTTAAAGAAACTTAAAATATATGAAATATTATTTTTATAAATTTATATTTTAAAATGTTAATTTATATATTAATTATTATTTATTACAAGATATAGATATTATTGGTTCGATAGTGTTCAATTTGATGGTGGAACCAGTAAATCGTGGCCCCATAAATTTTCTAATTCGATATCTGAGTTGGGTTTCAAAATATTAATTTTCATGCCTCTCATGAAAGGGATATATAGGCACGAGCCCATGGAGTTATCCACAAAGTGTAGGCCCAATCAAACTGCTGTTTTACTTAATGGGCCGTGTACCTTATGGGGCTGGATACTTCTAATCTAGGCCCATACAGGGCCTCGAAGTACGAGGACCTACAACTGGATTATAGTTTTGGGCTCCATGACACAGAGTTTGGAGATTCAGCCCAATTGGATCCAACATAGTAATTTTATAAATAAACTGAATTTTTATATATTTTTTGTGCTGATATTCATATTATTTTGTCTGTCATTTAACTTTGCGTATATTTACTAACATATTTTATTCAATGGCAATATAAACAATTTTCCTACAACCATTGAAGCTAATAGAACCTATAATATACAAATGAATTTTTTTGTATAAAATAAGAAACAATGTCTTCTTTTTCACCCCTTTAAACCATTGAATGAAATGTTTTACAGCTAGGGAAAATCTTTGGGGCCATGTTTTTTTGGTTGTATTTTAAAAAATATCAACACTAAAACATATTTTATCCATTAAATACAAATTCTCATTTTCTAATTGCATATTTTTCTAATAAAAACATTATTCTTATATATTTTCAATCACTTCATTCTCTCCTATCATAAATTACTTTATTTTAACTATCAAATTTATTCCGGTATTTAGCACATATTATATATCCACATACATAAAAAAAAAAAAAAAAAAAAGGTTAAATTGTTGACCATTTGGAATTTTGGAGACCAAATAAGTTTTAGAAGGTGAAATCTGTAAAATTGATAAAATATGAGGACTGAAATATAAAAACCCACATTTTCCTCCTACTTTTCCCTCCCTCCTGCAAATCTGCAATCTGCTACGAAAACACACACATTCAAAAACCCTTCTTCAGATCCACGAAAAATCGCTTTAATTTACTAAAAACCCACGAAATTCACGACAAAGAAATATGGATATGAAAGAGCTAATGAATTACAGCAACAATTTGATTGAATTCTTGAAAGAAGAGAAAGATGCTGTTGGTCTCAAGCATTTGGTACGCCACTCCAAAGCCCTTCAGTCCCAATGTGCCAAAGATTTTCGTGAACTTCAAAATTCAATTCAAGGTTCTGTTTTTTATGTTTATTTGTGTTTTGCTCCACTTAAATTTGCTTTTGAAAGGTCACAATTTTTGGCCCTGTTAGTTTTTTGTCGAATCTATTTACATTTATATTATTAAACCATTGTAATGCTAGAAGGGTTGGTGTTAATTGAGTTATGGACTCATATGGGTTCGAGTTAAGTGGTGTAAATCATTGATATATTTGTTTCTATGAGTAAGCTATTTGGTTTCTGCAATTTCTGCCTTCAATGTTAAGAGTTATTGATGAAGATTAAGTATACAAACTTAACAGTCTAAGCAAAATATACTTACATCTTCAATCAAATTTCGTAAGATCTTTCTTCAAATGGATGTGAAGTTTTTTCCTCTGTTACTATGTTATGAAATCTCTTAAACATTCGTACAAGCCCCTTGAATTCTTCAAATCGTTTGTCGTTTAGCTTATCACGAGGATGAAATTTCTGAAATTTTTAACGTCATTGTTGCTCGTTTTAGCTTATCCCCGCGGACCCACCAGACCAATGGCTTTGATTTCGCTACTGATAGTTTATACCTGTCACAGATTATGAGAAGAAGATTGATGAATGCAAGCAGAAAACAGCTGAAGCGGCATCCGAGAGTGTTGCAGATGAAGAATTAGATTCACTACAGAAAGAGTTGGAAGAGGAACAACGACTAGAACGAAAGCTCAAAGAGGAGCTTAGATGAGTGTTTGATTTATCATACTTTCTGATTCTTGATTTTGTTTCACGAGCATTGGTTAACATCTTTTTGTTATGACAAAACACAGTGATTATCGATGAAATGGATGATCTAGACCGTCAAAGGGTGTTTGTTGAAGAAGAAAGGCAATCCGTCAAGAAATGGGAGAAAGATGAATTGAGAGCTCAGTAAGCCGTGTGAAAACTAGTTAATTCAAATCTGTGTTAATATTAATTCACATTAATCGTACATGTGAAATTATCACGCGGAATAGGGTACTGCAAGGCATAAAGGGTGTTTGGCTAAGCTTTTTTAAAACATCTTATAAGCTTTTTGATCTTATAAGATACTGAAGATAAGTTGGGCTAGGCTAACTTATCCGCAACCATCTTATTTTAGGGTGTGTTTGGATTGAGTGATTTTGATTTGAGGAGGGGATTTGGAGAATTTCAAATGACTCTAAAATGGAGTTATTTTAAATCTACTATAATTGTGGAGAAAATAGTTCAAAATGAATGCCAAAGGATTTGAAATCCATTATAATTTGAATTCATCCAAACAAATTTTAATGGGATTTGTAGATGAATTTGAAATCCATAGCTTTCAAATGCTTAAATCCAAACACACCATTAGGGTCTTATAAGCGGTTTTCAGAGAAAAAAATTATCCAAACAGCTTTATAGAGCTTATAAGGTCCCAAACATCTTATAAGACGTTTAAAGAAGCTTATAAGCTCATTTTATTTCTTTGCAATTATTATTTTTCCACCGGAAAACTGTGTCACTTAGAATAACCATGTCACAGATTGACTATAGCGTTTGATTATCTACTTTATAGTGCGATTTCTAATGCTTTTCTATATAATATTCTTCGATTTTGTAGGATGAAGCTTTCGATGTATGCTTCTGTCACAAATATAATCCCATACTTGGACGATCCATCCAAAATATCAGGCCGTATCCTTTTTAGTAGCTAACATTTAGTTTAATGTTTACTTCTTATTGGTTGGTTTTACTATATATTGATTTTCGTTTTAACTCACATATCCTAGATATTGTGGACAAAGAAAAGAAAGTGGTCGAAAAGTTCGAGTTTGATCCATCAGAGGTTACTCCCTTTGATACTTGTAACCATGTTTGGAGGATGTTGAGCTAGTGATAGATCTAAGTTATGCTTTGTTTATGGGCTCGCCTATAACTCGTGAGCAGATATGTCGTATTCTTATTGTATGTGGAATTTTACTGAAATACTCGTGTGAATTTTGATGTTATTTATTGGAATATATGCTTTAATATAGGAAATACATACAAATTCACTGCATTTATGTTTATTATCATGGCATGAATCTGTCTGTATCGATTGGGTTGGCTTTTAAAAATATTTGGGTCTAATTAGGTTTCAAATTGAGCCCAATTTGGGTCAAACCTATTTTTCACTTTGGGTCAAATTGAGCGCACTTTGGGTTCAACTATAATGCATATCTTTTTATATTGGACCCAATTGAACCCAACCCATTTTAAGCCCAATTCAAATGGGCTTAAACCAAACCCAATCCATTTAACCCAATTACCACCCCTAGGCCGCTCTAGGTAATGTGGGATATTCTGATCCAGTAAACTCAAATTTGGATATTTGATCCAATAAACTTGAATTGATATTTTTTTTGATTTTGGATCGTTCAATTTTGTAATACTCCAAATTAAGAGAGAAAAGTGTTAATGCATGACCTCAACTATAAAAGTGAAAACTACACGTGAATAACAAACCTTGAGTTAATATTTTATTTTTCTTAAAAAAATTTTATTTTTTAGTTTAATTTAGGATGACAAAATGGGCCGTCAGGCCCGTTACTTAAATGTAGGCCCATTATACATATCTGAATAAATGGCTACCAAAAGCTTTCTGGGCCCAGGATGACTACACATTCACAGTGATATAAGCCCAACCCAAACTTAATCCTGAACTTCCGAAACTACCCTTCATCATAAAACTTCAGTGATATATATAACTGGGCTTTAGGGTTTACATTTTGTTTCATTATTCAGTACAACACTAAGGAGGAGCGCCGCCGCAGTTCTCCCAACCACCGTCAACATGGTCAGTTCCACTTCTTATCCTTGTTTTGTTTGTTGATTTACGTTCGTAAATTGTTGTTTTAGAATTGTTTTTGATGAACACATTAAGAATTGTCCTTTTGGTTTCAGTTTATTCCGTGAAATTTGCATTCAGTATAGCTTCCGATCGTTTCATCTGCTCTGTTAAATTGATGACGATACGTTTACCGTTTATATTGTATTCTAGATCGTGATGTTTCTTTCTGATTTGCGATCTGATGTTTAGTTGCAAAGCACAGATCAGCTGAGGAGCTTAGAAAACGAGAAATTCCAGTTTAATATTTAGAAAAGAACACGTGGAATCTGAACAAGTACTGAACAAGGACCAGGCTAAGCTTTTATGTTTGGATGAATAATTAGCATTCTCAAATGAATTCATAAAATGCTCTGGTTAGGCTTGTAAGTGATTAATTAAGTAGAGGTTTCGAGAATAGTATGTTGGTGGTATTATTTGGCATTTGATTTCTGGATGTGGTGTAATTGAGGCTGGCACACAAGGATAGATATGGGGCGACGATTAGTGTGAGCCTGGCCGGTGTGTATCTGTAACATTTTCACTGCACTTCTTGTTAGAAAATGCAAAGATTCTGGTACACTTGTATGATGATGCAAAAATGGATTTGGGCTGTATGAATTTTGTCCTCTATTTGATGAGATAAAGTGATCTCTTTGTTATCTAAAATGGACTTACAATCATGGAGTAAAATGCAGCGAATCTGTAATTTTCTCTATTTTTTGTTGCGAGTTATATAAGACTTGTGTTTTTAAGGAATTGTTCATGAAGATATTTAATATTTACATATATTGCTTTTGTTTCAGATATAAGTTTTGTTAATAATTTCGTCTTTTGATTGCTTTATTAAAAACAGGCTAGAGGATTGAAGAAACACTTGAAGAGGCTCAATGCCCCAAAGCATTGGATGTTGGACAAACTTGGTGGTGCTTTTGTAAGTAAATTTTCCTGATTTTTTACTCCATAAATCATAATATTATTTCATTTCTTTTCCCGTCTCTAGTATTCCATAGTGGTGCCAGCTGCACCTTGATGGTTTTAATCTCTCGATAAATGAGCCTTAGATTCTTATTGAGAATTCAATATGGTGTCTTTATGCAGGCCCCCAAACCATCATCTGGACCCCACAAATCCAGGGAGTGCCTGCCTTTAATTCTTATTCTGCGAAATAGGCTGAAGTATGCTCTAACTTACCGTGAAGTCCAATCCATTCTGATGCAACGTCATATCCTTGTTGATGGGAAGGTCAGGACAGACAAGACTTATCCTGCTGGTTTCATGGGTATGCACTCCTCATTCGACTTCTATTACCTTTGAAGGTCAAATCATTTACATGATAGTTCATCTAGACTGAGCTGATGTGCGGATGCTCTAGAAATTTATATTTCACAAACGCTTAACTTGGAAGTATTAGTGTGTCATTATATAGAAAATTGTCTTTATACAATGGGTTTTAAACATATTGGCTGAACTGGTGGTTATGGACTTTCATTTTTTTTCCTGAAGTTTTGCTTAGCTGACATGGTGTTTTTCCCCTCCATCTAGATGTTGTTTCTATTCCAAAAACCAATGAGAATTTCCGACTTCTGTATGACACCAAGGGACGATTCCGTCTTCACTCAATCAGGGATGAGGAGGCCAAGGTTTGTTTTTCCTTTTTCTGACTTAGTTTGTTTTTTTTAACTGCCCACTCCCTCCTCTTTCTCCCGTTTTTTGGTGTCCAGATGATGCCTGTTAATCTATCTACACTTTATCTTACAGGCTTCTTGCTTTAATTTCGATATATACATATTTTCATCCAAATCTTAGTCCATTATGAATTGGGTAAATGTTTGTTTGTTGTGGAAGGGAACAAGAATGATTCCCTGTTATCAACTCTAGTTTAATTGTAGTCAAATGAGCTTTTCAATTGTTCATACTGATCTTACATAGAATCCTCCATCTGGATTAGCTTAGTTTTGCTGCCATTTATTATATCATGATAAATTACCTTTACACATTTTAATATGTCCCTGCAGTTTAAGCTATGCAAAGTCCGTTCAGTTCAGTTTGGCAAGAAGGGTATCCCCTACATCAACACTTACGATGGACGTACAATCCGCTACCCTGACCCCTTGATCAAAGCCAACGACACCATCAAATTTGACTTGGATAGCAACAAAATTGTCGATTTCATCAAATTCGACGTTGGGAATGTTGTGATGGTGACTGGTGGTAGGAACAGGGGCCGTGTTGGTGTGATCAAGAACCGTGAGAAGCATAAGGGAAGTTTCGAGACTATTCACGTCCAGGATTCTACTGGCCACGAGTTTGCGACTCGTTTGGGCAATGTGTTCACTCTTGGAAAGGGTACTAAGCCATGGGTTTCTCTTCCAAAGGGCAAAGGTATTAAGTTATCTATCATTGAGGAGGCTAGGAAGAGGCTTGCGGCCCAATCTGCTACAGCTTAGAATGGTTTTCCTTGTGGATTATGTCTTTGCGCCATTGTAGGATCTTTGTTTGAGATTGTTTCCTTTTAATCAGAAGTTTTGACAGTTCAAATTAAGTTTTATGTTTGGCTATTTTGGCGCAAGTTTGAATGTTCAGATCCTATGCTTGAAGTCCGTTTTTTAGAACGTCATAATTTAGGTGTTTGTTCTGTTGGACTTAACAAGGTTAATTACTTTTGGTATTTCGAATTTTACATTGCATGTTGCAGTTTTATGGTACATGATTTACCAGCCTTTGTGAAAGCTAAAATCTTTACAGGTTTGCTCCAAATTTTTGGCAAAATTTCTATGACACCATATTTGTCACTCTTGCCAAAACTGGTTGAGAGTACATTCATTACTCAAATTGTTGCCTTCCCGTTAGGGTTGAAAATTGAACCAAGCTACTTGATTCTCGACTCGAGTTCGATCGTTAAAAGCTCAGTTCAGGCTCCATTCAATAATTTACCAAACCAATCTTGAAAAACTTTTTGTGTTCGATAAATTTAGAAATTCGACTCGAGCTCGGTTCGATTAACAAAAAATAACAAAAATATGTACAAAATATTCAAACTATTCGAGCTTCATTCGTGATCGGCTCGATTAATGCTCGTTTGAGCTCGGCTACATGAACAATCAAACCAAGCTCAAACACAATTTTTAAAGCTCGATTATAATTCAAACAAGCTTGAACACCTATGTATTCGGCTCGACTCGACTCATTTACAGCCCCATTTCTCGACTTATTGTTTCAAAAGTCCATTAGATAGGCATCTAATGACTGGAATGACCGATTTGATGGAGTGGGTGCTGGAGAATTAAATGAAAAAACAATGAAAAAATGTTCAATATTTTCAGTGTATTTTTCATGCCATCCTTTATCTAACAAGATTACACAGTGATTTTGTGTATACTTGTATAGGGTATCTTATCTCACAAATTTGGGAAGACAAATAGACAAAGTAGAATGTTAATATGTATCGTTTTTATTGTGCCAATTTCTCTCATATAAGTCGGGTGTAGTTCATTTAACGTATCTATCTACCTGTTTCATTCATGTCTACTGCCTTCGAAAGCTAGGCAGTCTCGTATAGCATAAAAAGAGAGGGGAACTTCAACAAAATCTCTTGATTCAACCATACGCAAGACCAGCAAGTCTTGTTATTTATTACATACTGAAAGGGGTAATATCCAACCTAGCTAATACATTCTCAAGTCTATGCTACCTTCATAAGATAACAACATACAAGTTCTCTACTCTAACACAAGCCAACTCCCATACATTCTTATTACGCCCCATTTCATTCACGGAGGAGCATCTGGTCGAAGTGCCAAACACCTGTATGTGCACAAAATTTTTTTTTTTTTTTGGTTAATTTTTCAAGTAGATAGGTAAAAAGAAACGAAGACAAGTGAATCGAATAGGGTGGACTAGAGAACAGTGGATCATACCGTGTCCTTTTCCGACCCTTCTCAACTGAGCAACATACTCTGAAATCTTCTTAATGGCTTCAACCTGGATAAGTTGACAAGAAGAACAATGAGCAAAAACGAGAGTAATGTCTTGTTTTTCTACTGCAGAGAAAAATATTCTTGTAAGATTTAACAAAATTCAGTTCACATTTGTTCATTATGTGATCCTATGGACTTGTATATTATTCTTCTTGTTCAATAAGAAGAAAATTCTTTTTTGCTTTAGCTTTAGCAAAATCTTCAAAACATTTCTAATATCATGAATTGTGAAATCCATGAACTTGAAGTAATCATATGCATTCAGTTACCTGCTCCTCCAAGAATTCACTCTCTATAAAATCAGCCAGCTGAGCATCATTGTTATCATCCGCAATCTGTTACATCGAAAAACAGAGGTAAGTCTCACTAACCCCATTATGCGATTTAATAACTTAGGTCGAAATTCGTTTACGAACAGCGTATAAATAAGGCATGGGACATCTTACACGGTGAAGTTCCAAAAGTTTCCCATTGACTGCCTTCTCCAAGGACAAGGCTAGTTCCATTGCTGAATCAAGAGATAGAAGATAGTTAGAGCTATCTAGTATTGGATCACAATAAGAAGACATCGACATTAGATTTTCTTGAAGAAAAATAAAAAAGTCCTTGATCGAAGATGTTACCATAAGACAAAAGGGATAAAGACAAACTTACCATACAATGCATCACCCTTTTCAACATGATCAAACTCTACTGGCATATTATCTACGCGGTATAACTCCACTCTTCCTCCTCGCTTGTTCTACATTGACAAAAAATTGAAAGAAAAACATGTAATACTTGTATGAAGAACGAAAAATGAAATGGAATAACATCAAAGTTTGTTGACAACGTTTTTGTCCACTGTTTTAGCTCACCATCATAGACTAATTACCTGATATTCAATTAGTTTCTCTGCGTGGTCTCTTTCTTCTTCGCTCGACTCCTTAAAAAATCTGGACACATTACCATAAACATGCTTAAGATTATAGTAAGACAAGCAAAGATTAAAGATACAGAAAATATCTGAGTCTTATTATACTTACTTTGCAAGGCCTTTTAGAGCAACATTATCTCTGTCAAAATAAGCATAAAGGGAATGGTATACATATGATACAGAATACTCCACACTGAGACAAAAGGTAGACAAGTGTTAACACCGTAGATACAATCATAATTACAAACAAAACAAATTTATTATGTAATACAAAAACTAGACGTATTTGACTCAAATAAACACTTGAATCCTAATATTTATGTAAGAGTGCAAACGAGTCAACTCATTGTTCAAGTTTCTTTGAGCTTGTTGATTGTTATTTATTAGTCGAGCTCGAGTAGTTTGAATTCTTTAACATGTTTATATTATTTTTTACTAATCGAGTGGAGCTTTAAAACTTATGAAACATAAATAGTTCTTTCAAGTTTGATTTGATATGTTAATGTATGCTATCATAAGAAGCTAGAAAGTCACAAATGATGAGCACATTGTAAATCATAATTACAAACACCACAGAATTATTTTGTAAACAAAAACTAGAAATTTTAGTTTCAAACTCACTCTTGAATCCTGATAGGTATGCAACCATAAGATGCTCAAATTTCACAAACGATAAGCAAATCGTAACCTAAATATGAAGTTATCAAACATTTTAAATCTTATCTGATAAATCTTATTATGAACTCTATACTCATAGATCCACATAACACACACACAAACAATTTATGCAAGAAACAGAGATAAAAATAAGATGAAAATGGCGAAGAAACCTCACTTAATCTGTTCATTAATCTCCCTCTCGCACTCCGGCGAGAACCTCTGGCGAGCAAGCGAAGCCTGCGGAGCCATTGAGACCATAAACTCATCCTTCTTAACCTCTTCAAACGGCTGAAACACCATACCTGTGAGCACTTCACTCACAGCCTCGTTCGACGCACCAGTTGCGAAGCCATTATCGCGCCTTTTCGCCAACACAACACCAGAAAATGAAGAAGAACCAGAAAACGATTTCAACGGCAGTGAATTCGATAAATTTGAGATCGGTCCAATGCTTGCAGATCCTTGAACAGAAGGTAAAGATACAGCTGAAATAGCCTCGAGAAACATTTTCGTTTGAATGATTGAATATGAAACTATCAATGGAGTTTGAGAAGATTGGGGATGGATTTCTGGAATGTTGTATGGTTAAAGGGGATATATAGAAATATGGCAGAAATTGGGGGCTAATGAGAATGTGACACGTGGAGAGGAAAAAGGGGTCCATCTGGACAAGGCGTGTGGCGAGCCCGTGGCCTTATCTAGAGATGAAATATTCCAAACACGTCACTATCATAGATACATATTCAAATGGTATCTTGGCTCCTACTAATGCGTTCACACTACGTGGAGGTTTCAATATTTGTCTTTATTCATATATATCAAATACAATCATAATTAATGTCAAAAATATTATTATTTATATATATATATATATTATTATTATAATCTATAATATTATATATAAATAAATATATGAAAAAGTATTTATTTTTAAATATATTAATTAAAAGTATTCTTTTTATTCCGAAAAACAAATATTTTTGAGCTCGAACTCGGCTCGCTTGAAAAACTGGACTCATTTACTGAGATCGAACCAAATGTTCGAATTGCTGCCCTCGAATTTTATACCTTGATTACCTTTTTAATGAAATAAAATTATTATTATATATAATTATAATATATTAATAATGTTATTGCAAATCAAATGATGTTTAGATAAAGTACGGGCCAAATCGACCCAAGAGTCAAAATAGATTGATCCAATTTGGTCCACCAACCTAAAGGGCCAAACCTTTTAAACTTAATAAGTAGGCCTATTACATGTTTGGTCCTTTTATACTATCATATTCACGAAGACTTCAAACAATATCAAAAGGCCATTTTAGCTCAAAACTAATTATAGACTAAAAAAAATTGATGGAGATCCTAGAACTTCTTGCAACTAACAATTTACTTGGATCTATTTTGAACATGTACTAGAAATATTATATTGGGTTTAATAAATTTATAATGATATTTATTACTTATTTTGAACGAAGTGAGCCACACCTAAAATATATTATTGTTAATATACTGAATATGTTAAAATCGATTAGTTGTAGACTTCTTACCCGTCCAATGCTAAGGTTGTCTAATTACTATCTTCCAATTGCGCTACTGGATCATTTTTTAGGAATAAGATTTTTCATTTCAAATGGTATTTTATCTTCTATTCTATATTATATTAGATGTTTGACACGTGTTAAAATATTTACACATATTAAAAATCTAAATATTATTTGTGAATTTCACATATTAAAAATCTAAATATATAATTACATAGAAATTTAAAATAAAAAATCATATCCTTTTTAATTGCCCTAGTATATATTGAATCTTCATATGACTCTCTCCCTCTTAGACAATCCAACTATCCTTCTCTCTCATGCACAATTGTACGTATATCGGTATATATATATACCAATTTTTAACACAAATCCATAAAGTACAACCCATCCTTCCCCTATAAGCACCTCAAATCAAGATCCATCCATCTAGAAAGATCAAAACAAAATCATAACCCTACATGAAAATGACTTCGAATCTTCCAAAATCATCCCTTATACTCCAACGGATCACCGCCGGAACACCCACCACCACCACCGCCTGTAAACAACAACCCTACCTCCACCCCGCCGTAGTCCCCGACCACGTGGCCCGCTACCACGCCCACGCCGTCGGCCCCAACCAGTGCTGCTCCGCCGTCACCACCCACATCTCCGCCCCCGTCTCCACCGTATGGTCCGTCGTCCGCCGCTTCGACAACCCACAAGCGTACAAGCACTTCGTCAAGAGCTGCCACGTGGTCCTCGGCGACGGCGACGTCGGGACCCTGAGGGAGGTCCACGTCATCTCCGGCCTGCCGGCCGTCAGTAGCACCGAGCGGTTAGAGATACTGGACGACGAGCGCCACGTCATCAGCTTCAGCGTCGTTGGTGGGGACCACCGACTGGCGAACTACCGATCGGTCACCACCCTTCACGCGGCGGCGAACGGCGGAGGAGGGACGGTGGTGGTGGAGTCGTACGTTGTTGACGTGCCACCAGGTAACACTAAAGAAGAGACGTGCGTATTTGTTGATACCATTGTCAAATGTAATCTTCAGTCTTTAGCTCGGATCGCTGATAATTTAGCCAGACGAAACCCTTCTAAATAAATATTTACTGTAAAATAAAAATCACAATAATTCTAGTTGTGCAGAGAAAATAATTCATGTAACAATCATAAATTTGTAATATGTGTACGTAGAATTTGTAGATACATTTAGTTATAACTAGGAGAAATAAATTTTAGATTTTCTTATAATTCAAGTTTTTCTCTTTTCAAATTATATATATTTATGCATGTTATACTAAGTATTACACGAAAATGTATATCGTGGATACATCCGTTATATAATAGTCTGGTCGCATGTAAATGAGAAGTAAAATTTTGTTGTTTATAAGCTAGCTAAAATGGAGAAAATATATATATATATATATATTATATAGATAAACCTAGATATTTATATAGATGAAATTTATTAGTTGTAATTATGCGTGAAATGGCCGACCTTTGGATGAAGAATTAAGGCGTTTGATAATGGTGGTGCGATTCTATTATCTTATAATTATATTTAAATGATTATTATAATTAATTAAGATAATCACTCCAGTACTGTTCCATTGTCAGCCAATAAATATAGATATTGTTGCTGTTTTTTTTAGTACAATTTGTGTGGGCATTGATATTTGCGAGTATTAATCCATTTGTTTAATTGGTTTAAGACTTTTATTAAGTAATAATACTTAATTTAATTGCAGCCTGGCAGCAAAAAACCTCGTATATAATGGCAGTGGATTAGGATTTTTATGATATTTCACTTAATTAGTATCTCAAGCCCTATTTTCTTGTCTTATATATATGCAGTAAATAAACACAAGAAGCCAACACATGTTGGCTCAGTTGGTAAGGACGGGCCACTTCCCCTCAGAAGGCCACTTCCCCTCAGAAGGTTGTGTGTTCGATTCCCGCTGCCGACGTGAGGGCTGTGTTGGTGGGTGATCTGTAAGTACCTCTATAAGTGGCCTTTGGTCCCGGAGGCATGCCCTGACCCTGGTAGGCGACCGGAGCCGACCCCTACCTAAACTTTCTGTAACCAAAAAAATAAAAAATAAATAAATAAACACAAGAAAACTAATTAATTGAATTAAAAGAACACATTGTGATCAATATATATTCTCTAATAGATCAGTAATCTTTAAGTAATTGTAACTGAATGAATCTGTACTACTTTACCAAAAACAAAATTATCAATACTAGTTAATTAATGTTTTTTTTTTCTCCAATAGTTTGGCCATTGTGGAATGTTGATCTGCATATATATATATAGGTGTGTAAATGATAAAAGTCAATAAAAAATACTAATCCCACAGAAAATTCAAATGGGAGTGATCAATTAAACAAGTAAACATCTTATTTATTAATCATATATAATTCACATAATGAACATACATTAATGAAAAATGCAACCGCAATTGAATATATGTATCATATATTGTCGTTTAGTCCCCTAAAAAATTTAAAGCAAACAAATGGAAAAAAATATTATTAATTAGGACTGCAAGTTGATGAGTGTTAAATGAAAAGAAAATACTAGTACGTACGTTATATAGCAAGTTGCAATTTGTTTCCCACTTTTCTATTTATTCTCTTTGTTTATAATAAAATATCCATGCAAGTTGATTTTTTTATTATTAGGGTTTGTTTGTTTTTTAGTGCTTTGGGGAAAAATGAAAATAAAATATATATTAATATATATATATATATATATGAACACAAAATAAAAATTGACGTTGCCATTTTTTTCACAACTTTGGGAAATTACTTTTGTTGATATAGGAATACAATACGACAATCGGGTTTTATTGGTCGCCATTTTTGGTGGAATCGAACTGTGACGATGAATGGCATTTTATGATGAAAGATCGAGTCATTAAAGTTAACTCCATCGAGAAGCATGCACGACAATGGAATGACGCGGATATACTTATTTTCGACACCTAGGCTTGGTGGTGGACAACCTCGTACGTATAATCTCTTGCAATTTAAGGGTATTTTTTTGTTCTTTTATTTATATCTATCACTTTCCTCGTTTAATTTTATATATAAATAATTTTGTGATACGATTTATATTTAATCAGAAAGGCATCATTTGGGAGCTTTGATTCAACCTACGAACTTACGCCGGAAATGAGGCAACGTCGATATGAAATGGCTTTGAACACTTGGTCGGATTGGTTGGAAATCAATGTCAATAGAACGAAAACTAAGTTGTTCTTTATGGGCGCATCACCTTTTAAAAGGTAAATGTACTACCACCCTTTATGAGCACACTTGTTATTAAGTGGACCTCATATATATATATATATATATATATATATATTACACGGGTAATTGTGATTGTCGAGTGATATATTGTGTTAAAATTTAAAACTCTTAAGAATCATATTCACTTAATAAAGTGGTTCTTAAAGGATTCAGAAACTCTATAATCTTCTAAAACCAATCCCACAAGTATTTTAAACTGTATCATATATTTTATCATTATCTTGTATTTATTTAACAGTAATAAATTTCGTACCAGTACTACTTAGTGCCTAGTATTTTCAACTCTCAACTATTCATAAACTAACGAAATTTAATGTGCCATGTAGAGGTGATGTTGCGGGACAATGCTTTAACAAAACCGAGCCAATTCCAAAAGACGGGTACCCTTTTAATGCTTCATATCAAGACATGACTCTTATACCGAAATCAATAATACATAGATTGGAGACAAGAGGGTTAAAAGTGGAATATCTACGTATATCAGAAATGTCTGAATTGAGGATAGATGCTCATCCCTCAATTTATAGGTCATTCGATACTCATATAACCGAAGAGCACAAAAAAGATCCAAATAGTTATGCGGATTGTTGGCATTGGTGTCTTCCAGGAGTACCCGATACTTGGAACCAGATCATGTATGCATGCATCATGAACTCTTGATTGTTATATACGGCATAACGACAATTTATTATTGAGTTAATAATTATTGTACATCGAATTTAATTAGATTGATCGAATCATTCGTTTTCAATTTGTGTTTCAATTATTCCGATTCAACATATGCAATTATTGGGATATTCTAGAAATATTCAAAATATTCTAGAACTTCAAGAATATTCTAGGAATGTGCTAGAGATTATTTACATGATGTGGCTAAGATGGGCCTAAATCTCATTTTGGGTTGGATTTAAAATGATGGGCCTGTGACACAAGTCAAACTTATAAATGGGCTTAACCATTTGAAAAGTTGAATTCATGGTTTTACAACTTTGGAAGCAAAAGTCTCTAGCTCATATCTTATTGGGCCACTTAGCCCAACACTCCAAATTCAATAAACCTTAAAGTTGGCCCAATTTTAATAGAATAATGCTAAAAAGAATATTGTCATAACACTTATATAACCTTTGTCTAAATTAACAAATAATCCAAATTTGTATATGAATTTGGTTTGTTATATTCATTTAATAACTTTTTTCCTTAACAAGACATAATAAAACACACTCACAAAATAAAAAATGAACATATTGTCCCGAAAATACACAACTCTTAATAAATTATTTCACCAAATATTATCACCAAAATCAAGAAATCATTACTTTTCAATACTTAGAGATAAACAAAAAGTTGTTTTTTACAATTATATGTTACCAATGATTGACTTTACCGTTAGATTATCTACTTTATAGTGCGACTTTCTAATGCTTTTCTATATAATATTCTTCAATTTTGTAACCATGTTTGGATATGTCGCATTCTAATTGTACGTGGAATTTTACTGAAATACTCGTGTGAATTTTGATGTTATTTATTGGAATATATGCTTTAATATAGGAAATACACACAAATTCATTGCATTTATGTTTATTATCATGGCACGAATCTATGTTGAGGATTGAGATTACTGGTTCAATCGGCATTTGCTAGCTTAAGCTGGCTTTTGGATTTTCAAATATCAGCAAAAAATTCATGATTACATAACCAAAAAAGAGAAAAAGAAAAGTTTGAAAATTTCAAGAGTCCAAAAATGCTTGATGAACAAAGCTAAGATCTTGTTTAAAGTTTTCATGTAAAATATGAATCTTTTTGACTAACTAGACATGTGATCTCATTTTCTTGACAATTTCAATGGGTCCAACCCGTTCTAACTAAATGAAGGGGATATCGTTACCCAATAAACTCGTTTTTAACGGGCTTGTCAATTTGAGTAATTTGGGCCAATAAACTCGAATTTGGATATATTGATCCAGAAAACTCGAATTTGAATATACTGATCCAGAATCAATAGAATTTTTGAACTTTGGATCGTTCAACCTTGTAAGACTCCAAATTAGGAGAAAAAAGTATTGAACCCATGACCTCAACTATAAAAGTGAAAATTACACGTGAATAACAAACCTTGAGTTAATAATTTATTTTTCATAAAAAAAAATTGATTTTTTAGTTTAATTTAGGATGGCAAAATGGGCCGTCAGGCCCGTTACTTAAATTTAGGCCCATTATATATCTGAATAAATGTCTACCAAAAGCTTTTTGGGCCCAGGATGACACTTATTGGGTATATAAGCCCAACCCAAACTTAATCCTGAACTTCCGAAGCTACCCTTCATCATAAAACTTCAGTGATATATATAACTGGGCTTTAGGGTTTACATTTTGTTTCATTATTCAGTACAACACTCAGGAGGAGCGCCGCCGCAGTTCTCCCAACCACCGTCAACATGGTCAGTTCCACTCCTTATCCTTGTTTTATTTGTTGATTTACGTTCCTAAATTGTTGTTTTTGAATTGTTTTTGATGAACATATTAACAATTGTTTTTTTGGTTTCAGTTATTCCGTGAAATTTGCATTCATTATACCTTACGATCGTTTTATCTGCTCTGTTAAATTGATGACGATATGTTTACCGTTTTTGTTCTATTCTAGATCTTAATGGTCCTTTCTGATTTGCGATCTGATGTTTAGTTGCAAAGCACAATCAGCTGAAGAGTTTAGAAAGCGAGAAATTCCAGTTTATTTTAGAAAAAGATCACACTTGGAATCTGAATAAGTACTAACAGGGATTAGGCCAAGCTTTTATGATTGTATTATATGTCATCTGTAGGAAGGGTATATTGGATGAATAAATTAGCAATCTCAAATGAATTCATAAAATGCTGTGGTTAGGCTTATAAGTGATTAATTAAGTCAAGGTTTCGAGAACAGTATGTTGGTGGTATTATTTATCATTTGATTTCTGGATGTGGTGTAATTGAGGGTGGCACACACGGAGAGACATGGAACGACGATTAGTGTGAGCCTGGCCGGTGTGTATCTTTAACATGTTCACTGAACTTCTTGTTAGAAGATGTAAAGATTCTTACACACTTGTATGATGATGCAAAAATGAATTTGTGCTGTATAAATTTTGTCCTCCATTTGATGAGATAAAGTAATCTCTTTGTTATCTAAAACGGACTTACAATCATGCAGTTAAATGCAGTGAATCTGTAATTTTCTCTATTTTTTGTTGCGAGTTATATGAAACTTATGTTTTTAAGGAATGGTTCATGAAAATATTTAACATGTTTGACATATATTGCATTTATTTCTGATATTAGATTTGTTAATAATTTGGTTTTTTTGATTGCTTTATTAAAAACAGGCTAGAGGATTGAAGAAACACTTGAAGAGGCTCAATGCCCCGAAGCATTGGATGTTGGACAAACTCGGTGGTGCTTTTGTAAGTAATCTTCCTGATTTGTTACTCAATAAATCATAATTTATTATTTCATTTCTTTTCCCGTCTCTAGTATTCCATAGTGGTGCCAGCTGCACCTTGATGGTTTTAATTTCTCGAGAAGTGAGCCTTAGATTCATATTGAGAATTCGATATGGTGTCTTTATGCAGGCCCCCAAACCATCATCTGGACCCCACAAATCCAGGGAGTGCCTGCCTTTAATTCTTATTCTGCGAAATAGGCTGAAATATGCGCTAACTTACCGTGAAGTCCAATCCATTCTGATGCAACGTCATATCCTTGTTGATGGGAAGGTCAGGACAGACAAGACTTATCCTGTTGGTTTCATGGGTATGCACTCCTCATTCGACTTTTATTAACTTTGAAGGTCAAATCATTTACATGATAGGCCATCTGGATTGAGCTGATGTGCGGATGCAGGATTTCTCTAGAAATTTATATTTCACAAACGCTTAACTTGGAAGTATTTGTGTGTCTTTCTATTTTGTTCACTTTTCTAGCATAGAAAATTGTCTTTATACCATGGAATTTAAATATATTTGCTGAACTGGTGGTTTTTCATTTTTTTTTCTGAATTTTTGCTTAGCTGACTTGGTGTTTTTCCCCTCCATCTAGATGTTGTTTCCATTCCAAAGACCAATGAGAATTTCCGACTTCTGTATGACACCAAGGGACGATTCCGTCTACACTCAATCAGGGATGAGGAGGCCAAGGTTTGTTTTTCCCTTTTTCTGGCTTAGTTTGTTTTTTTAACTGCCCACTTCCTCCTCTTTCTCCTTTTTTTGGTGTCCAAATGATGCCTGTTAATCTATGTACTCTTTGTTCCTTATCTTACAGGCTTCTTGCTTTAATTTCGATATATACACATCTTCACCCAAATCTTAATCCATTATGAATTGGGTAAATTTTGGTTTGTGGTGGAATCGACAAGAATGATTCCATGTTATCAACTCTAGTTTAATTGTAGTCAAATGAACTATTCAATTGTGCATACTGATCTAACATAGAATCCTCAATCTGGAATTGCTTAGTTATGCTGCCATTTATTATATCATGATAACTTACCTTTACACATTTTATTATGTCCCCACAGTTTAAGCTATGCAAAGTCCGTTCAGTTCAGTTTGGCAAGAAGGGTATCCCCTACATCAACACTTACGATGGACGTACAATCCGCTACCCTGACCCTTTGATCAAAGCCAACGACACCATCAAATTTGACTTGGATAGCAACAAAATTGTCGATTTCATCAAATTCGACGTTGGGAATGTTGTGATGGTGACTGGTGGTAGGAACAGGGGACGTGTTGGAGTCATCAAGAACCGTGAGAAGCATAAGGGAAGTTTCGAGACTATTCACGTCCAGGATTCTACTGGCCACGAGTTTGCCACCCGTTTGGGCAATGTGTTCACTCTTGGAAAGGGTACTAAGCCGTGGGTTTCTCTTCCAAAGGGCAAAGGTATTAAGTTATCCATCATTGAGGAGGCCAGGAAGAGGCTTGCGGCCCAATCTGCTACTGCTTAGAATGGTTTTCGTTGTGGATTATGTCTTTGCGCCATTGTAGGGATCTTTCTTTGAGATTGTTTCCTTTTTATCAGAAGTTTTGACGGTTCAAATTAAGTTTTATGTTTGTCTATGTTGGTGCAAATTGAATGTTCAGATCCTATGAGTGAAGTGCAGTTTTAGAACGTCATAATTTAGGTGTTTGTTCTGTTGGACTAGTACAACGTCATAATATCTGTCACTCTTGCCAAAACTTGTTGAGAGTACATTATCCAAATTGCTGCCTTCCCATCCTACTTTTCAATCAGAAAAATTGCAGCAACCAAACAATGGATTATTGCTTATTATTTCAAAATTCCATTTGATAGTCATCTAATGACCAATTTGATGAAGTTGGTACTGAGATTCTATAAAATACCAACAAAAAAGTGTTCAATATTTTCAGTTTATTTTCATGCCATTGTTTATCTAGCAAGATTACAGTGATGTTATGCCTGTACTTGTATGTATTGTGCCCATTTCTCTCATATGTTGGGTGTAGTTTATTTTACGTATCTATCTGTTTCATTCAATTCTACTGTCTACGAAAGCTAGGCAGTTTCATATAGCATAAAAAAGAGGGTGAATACTTCAACAAAATCTCTTGATTAAACCATACTCAGAACCAGCAAAGACTATTGTCTACTACATTGGCCTCTTATTACATACTGAAAGGGGCAATATCCATCCTAGCTAATACATTCTCAAGTCTATGCTACCTTCATAAGATAACAACATATTTCGACTATTATAAGTGGCGACATAAGTTCTCTAATATATCACAAACCAACTGCCGTACATTCTTATTACGCCCCATTTCCTTCACGGAGGAGCATCTGGTCAAAGTGCCAAACTCCTGCATGTGCACAAAAAAAGAATTTTTTGGTTAATATTTCAAGGAGAGAGGTAGAAATGAATGAATCGACTAGGGTGAACTAGAGAACAGTAGATCATACCGTGTCCTTTTCCGACCCTTCTCAACTGAGCAACATACTCTGAAATCTTCTTAATTGCTTCAACCTGGAAAAGTTGAGAAGAAGAACAATGAGCAAAACAGAGAGTAATCAGCACAGAAAAGTATTCATGCAAGATTTAACAAAATTCAGTTCACATTGGTTCATTATGTGATCCTATAGACTTGTATAATATTCTTCTTGTTCAATCAGATGAAAATTCTTTTTTGCTATAGCTTTAGCAAAATCTTCAAAACATTTCTAATATCATGAATTGTGAACTCCATAATATTGAAGTAATCATATGCATTCAGTTACCTGCTCTGCCAAGAATTCACTCTCTATAAAATCCGCCAGCTGAGCATCATTGTTATCATCAGCAATCTGATACATCGAAAAACAGAGGTAAGTCTCACCAACCACATTATGCTATTTAATGACTTGGGTCGAAATTCATTTACGCTAGAAATAATCAGAAAGATAACAGCGTATAAATAATGCATGGGCATCTTACACGGTGAAGTTCCAAAAGTTTTCCATTGACCGCCTTCTCCAAGGACAAGGCTAGTTCCATTGCTGAATCAAGAGGTAGAAGATAGTTAGAGCTAGCTAGTATTAGATCATAATAAGAAGACATTTAAGGTATTTTAGGTGAAGAATACTAAGCAAGTCCTTGATCGAAGCTGGATCCAGGATAAAGATACCATATGACAAACGGGATGAAGACGAACTTACCATACAGTGCATCACCCTTTTCAACATGATCAAACTCTACTGGCATATTATCTATGCGGTATAACTCCACTCTTCCTCCTCGCTTGTTCTATATTGACAAAAAATTGAAAGAAAAACATGTGATACTTGTATGAAAAACGAAAAATGAAATGGAATAACATCAAAGTTTGTTGACAATGTTTTTTGTCCGCTGTTTTAGCTCACCATCATAGACTAATTACCTGATATTCAATTAGTTTTTCTGCATGGTCTCTTTCTTCTTGGCTCGACTCCTTAAAAAATCTGGACACGTTATCATAGACACACTTAAGAACAGAGTGAGATAAGCAAAGACTAAAAATTAAGAAAGTATCTGAGTCTTTTATACTTACTTTGCAAAGCCTTTTAGAGCAACATTATCCCTGTCAAAATAAGCATAAAGGGAATGGTATACATATGATACAGAATACTCCACACTGAAACAAAAGGTAGACAGGTGTTAACGCCACAGATTAAACCATAATTAAAAAGAAAGAAAATTATTTTGTAATACAAAACTAGACAGATTTGACTTTAATAACACTTGAGTCCTAATATGTATGTAAGAGTGCAAACAAGTCGACTCGTTGTTCAAGTTTGTTTGAATTACCATCAAACTTCAAAATTTGTGTTTGAGCTTGTTGATTGTGAGTCGAGCCAATCGTGAGTCGAATAGTTTGAGTCTTTTTCATATGTTTCTATTATTGTACTAATCGAGCGGAAGTTCAAACTTATCAAACATAAAAAGTTGTTAAAACTTGGTTTGATATGTTATTGTATGTCACACAAGAAGCTAGAAAGTCAAAAATGACGAGAACATTGTAAATCATAATAATTTTGTAATACGAAAACTAGACATATTTGATTCTTACAAACTCTTGAATCCTGATTCGTTTGCTACCATAAGATGCTCAAATTTCACAAACGATAAGCACATCGTAACCTAATTATGAAGTTATCAAACATTTCGAATCTTATCCTGATAATATTATGAACTCTATACTCGTAGATCCACAAAAGACACACACACACAAACAATTTATGCAAGAAACAGAGATAAAACTAAGATAAAAATGGCAAAGAAACCTCACTTAATCTGTTCATTAATCGCCACCTCGCACTCCGGCGAGAACCTCTGGCGAGCAAGCGAAGCCTGAGGAGCCATTGAGACCATAAACTCATCCTTCTTAACCTCTTCAAACGGCTGAAAAACCATACCTGTGAGCAGTTCACTCACAGCCTCGTTCAACGCACCAGTTGCGAAGCCATCATCGCGCTTTTTCGCAAACACAACACCAGAAAATGAAGAAGAACCAGAAAATGATTTCAACGCCAGTGAATTTGACAAATTTGTAATCGGTCCAACGCTTGCAGATCCTTGAACAGAAGGTAGAGATACAGTTGAAATTGCCTCGAGAAACATTTTCGTTTGAATGATTGAATCTGAAACTATCAATGGAGTTTGAGAAGATTGGGGTTGGATTCTGGAATGTTGTATGGTTAAAGGGGATATATAGAAATATGGCAGAAATTGGTGGCTAATGAGAATGTGACACGTGGAGAGTGAAAAGGGGTCCATCTGGACAAGGCGTGTGGCGAGCCCGTGGCCTTATCTAGAGATGAAATATTCCAAACACGTCACTATCATAGATCTATATTCAAGTGGTATCTTGACTCCTACTAATGCGTTCACACTACGTGGAGGTTTCAATATTTGTCTTTTTCTTTTCTTTTACTATAGTATTTTAGGTATTCATCGCGTTCATGAGTCGAGTTCGAGTTGAATTGGGCTCGAAATTCGAGCTCGAGCTCGACAAGTAGAAAGAAAATGAGGTCGAGCTCAAGCTCGTTCAAACTCGAAACTAAGTCGAGCCGAGCCGAACTCGAACTCAAAAAATAATGTTTTTTTTAAATAATAATTTTTTATAAGAATATATTATTCGATTTATATTTATTCATATATATTAAATACAATCATAATTAATGTCAAAAATATCATTATTTATACATATTATATTATATATAAATATATATATATATATGAATTTTTTTTAAATATATTAATTAAAAATGTTTATTTTATTTCGGCTCGCGAGCCCGTGAATAAGTATTTTCGGGCTCGAGCTCGGCTCGTTTGAAAAGTTCGGCTCACTAGACTCGAATTGTAAACACCTCTAAATCATTTACTAAGATCAAAAAATATTTTCAGAAGCAAATGTTCGAACTGCTGCCCTCGAATTTTATACCTTGATTACTACCCTTTTTAATGAAATAAAATTATATTATATATAATTATAATAATATTATTGAAAAATAATCAAATGATGTCATATAAAGTATGGGCCAAATTGACCCATGAGTCAAAATAGATCGGTCCAATTTGGCCCACCAACCTCAAGGACCAAACCTTTTAAACTTAATAAGTAGGCCTATCACATGTTTGGCCCTTTTATACTAGCATTGACAGTGGGTGTTGGCTTTGTCGATTTATTAAAAATTTTGTGGGAGTCTTTTTGACCTTTTTCTTTTATGAGAAATAATTTTGTGAATTTTTTTTTGGCAATAGAGAACTTAGAAATGTGTAGCATGAGAAACATCTCAAAACCAAATTTAAAAAAGAGATGAAAGTGTACTATATAATTAGGAAAATTATAGTGACCCAAATTATTGAAATAATCGATTCACAATGAATAATAAAGTATCCATTGCCTCGCTCTAGTCTAATAGTCTTGTATGGACCTACTCGCGGATAACCATAGAATGGTCCATGGATCATCTCGGGCCACGACCACTTAGGGCTGGTAATAGGTGGATCGCAGCCGAACCCTGACCCAAAGTTTGGGTGACTCATGTCTCGCAATTGGGTCCGTCATAGACACAATCATGTGGGTTTGGGTCCAGTCTTGTCCCTTATAATTGCCCTCATATATATGAACCTAGGGGTGTAAATGAGCTGAGCTCAAGTCGAGCCCTGAAAATTTCACAGGCTCGGGCTCGTTCTAAAATTTTTGAGCTCGAGCTCGAACTCATCCAACCTACTTTTTGGAGTTCGAACTCGAGCTTGAGGCAAATGAGTAAGGCTCGAGCTCGGCTCATCTGCTAGTTCGAGCTCAAACTCGGCTCGTTTGTTCATCCAAGTTCGAGCTTGCGTGTTTGTTTGTTTGGATGTATTTTATGGTTTTGAATACATAATCTTTTAGGATAATAAAAAAATATGGATAAATTCTTGCTACGTAATATTGTTCATAAAATATGTAAATAATTAATGAACAAAAATCGCACTTATTTCATTAATATAACATTTCCATAAAATAATATCAAGAGTTATGAGAATTATATATTATATAGTAAATTGGTAACATAATACTCATTTATTTAAAAATTAGTTTATATATAATGTCTATGTCCAAATAATCTTTTGATCTTATTAAAATAGGTATAACGAGAATAGATAACTATGTATCAAAAAATCTTATATCATAATTACCAATGAATTCTGAAATATTTACTCAATATTAATTTTCATTAAAAATTAATATATCAAATATTCTTAAAACTAAATTATATAAGCACAAATTTGCTATATATGTAATCATATACAAACACAAACATATATACATATATAAATATATAATAGTAAGCTCATGAGCCGGCTCGTGAGCTTATGAACACCTAAAGTTCGAGTTCGATTCATCAAATTCTAACTCGTGAAGTTCCGCTCGGGCTCACAACAGTCACTACTAGAAAACAGAGCAAACGCGACGGCCGATACCGTCGCTAAACCGTCGCCAAATCGCTTTTTGCGACGGGTTTGCGACGGTATCGACCCGTCGCAATTTTGGCGTCGCTAAAATACAACCCGTCGCCATCCCGTCGCAAACTACCTAAACACTTGACCCGATTTTGGCCGGGTATTGACCGTCGCAAACCCGTCGCCATATTTTTAAAATATATTTATATTAAATTAATAATTATATATATTTTATTATATACCGTCGCAATCCCGTCGCCAACTAATAATAATTATTTCTTGAAGCCCGTCGCAAACCCGTCGCCATATTTTTAAAATATATTTATATTAAATTAATAATTATATATATTTTATTATATACCGTCGCCATCCCGTCGCCAAATAATAATAATTATTTCTTGAAGCCCGTCGCAAACCCGTCGCCATATTTTTAAAATATATTTATATTAAATTAATAATTATAAAAAATTTAGTATATACCGTCGCCAACCCGTCGCAATCCCGTCGCGTTTCTAGTAAATTTTGTAACTAATAATTTAGCGACGGGATGGCGACGGTCTTCAAACATTTGAAAACCGTCGCAATCCCGTCGCATTTCTGGTAAATTTTGTAAAAAAATATGCAGCCGGGTTGCTGCAACTTATCGAGCAACCGGCTGCAATTTCATCAATAATTTCATCAAATGTATCAAACATTAAAAGATTAAACATCAAAAATAATAAATCAACATAAACACTAATAATTTATCTACTTCAACATAAACATCAAGAATATAGCAAAATATATCAAGAATAAAAAGAATTGGAATTGATAATAAACATTAAGCCTTAAAAACGAATTAAAAAATATAATACATACCTTTTCTTTTCTCTTTATTTGTATTTAACAATTATTCCTATAAAAAATATAAAAAAATTAGGATTCATAATAGAAAGTGTAAGAATATTAATACATAGAATTCATATCACAATGAATAATTAAAAAACAAAATTGAATTGTAAGGAATTGATTCGTAATTACCCTTTTTAATTGTCCTACACAATTAAACAAAACAACAAGATATTAGTGCACATTAAAATCAAAATATAACAAAATATAAATAAAAATATTAGATGATACATTTAATGAAAAATGGAAGAAGAGATTGAAGATTTGGATTAGGAAGTTGTGAATATGAGGCTTTATATAGAGTAACAATTTGTAAAATTTTCGAAAGTTTAGCGGGAGTGTGAAAATGTTCGAAAATTTAGCGGGAGTGTGAAAATTTTCGAAAATTTAAAACCCGTCGCCAACCCGACGCTATCCCGTCGCCACTATTTGTGAAAAAAATTGAATATGACGCCTAATAAGATTTAGCGGGAGTGTAAAAATTTTCAAAAATTTAAATCCCGTCGCCATCCCGTCGCTATCCCGTCGCCACTTTTTAGCGGGAGTGTGAAAATTTTCAAAAATTTAAATTCCGTCGCCATCCCGTCGCTATCCCGTCGCCACCTTTTAGCGAGAGTATGAAAATTTTCAAAAATTTAAATCCCGTCGCCATCCCGTCGCTATCCCGTCGCCATCCCGTCGCTATCCCGTCGCCACTATTTAGCGGGAGTGTGAAAATTTTTAAAAATTTATATCCCGACGCTATCCCGTCGCTACTATTTAGCGGGAGTGTGAAAATTTTCAAAAATTTAAATCTCGTCGCCATCCCGACGCTATCCCGTCATGGACCAATTGCTAACTTAATCTCCTTGTAACCATAAGTATACAATTAATATTAACTATAAAATTTTCACCATAGATATCAATGTAGGTATAAAATAATAATTTTTAGCTCAAACCAAATAAAGATCAAGAAAAAAAATAAGAAATTCTTATTTGCGCATAATCTTCATTAGTTTCATTCATATTATTATCGTATAATACATATGCCATATGTATTTTTACTACTGAATAATTTATTTTATGAAAATAACATATTCATAAATCTTTAGCCTAAAGTTTTACAATAATTTTTTAATAAAGATCCATAACATATTTGAACGTATTAAATACCAATATTAAAGTTAGATATTGTTTCAAGTGATCGATCTCATAGTATACTAATTGAATGAATATAAGAATATGAGTACATGAACCAAATAGGAAAAATTACATCGTTAATTTGTAAACTAATTTTATTTTCAAAATTTAGCTTTTTTTTTTCTTCAATTCAAGGTAAATTCGTTTTATTCTCTAATATTCTTTCTCTTCCACTCAATTGCATGGAATTAGATTGTTAAAACAATATTTAACAAGAAAATAAAGATTGATAGAGTACTTTTTTTTTCAAATAATCATAATTTGGTATTTTAAATATTGTTAATATTAGCAATCAATGTATGTAAATTGTTGACGGTATAGCGACGGTATAAAATAACTAATAATATACATTTATATTTTATCCTAAAATATATCAATAATAATATTTAATTTATTTTAAAAATAAAAATAGCGTCGGTGTGGCGTCGGTAAGTCAAGAAATGGTTTAAAAATAAAATTTTAAATTATTTATTTATCGTACCGTCGCCATCCCGTCGCCATATTTTTAAAATATATTTATATTAAATTAATAATTATATATATTTTATTATATACCGTCGCCATCCCGTCGCCAAATAATAACAATTATTTCTTGAAACCCGTCGCCATATGTTTAAAATATATTTATATTAAATTAATAATTGTTTAAAAATATTTTAGTATATACCGTCGCCATCCCGTCGCCAAATAATAATAATTATTTCTTGAAGCCCGTCGCAAACCCGTCGCCATATTTTTAAAATATATTTATATTAAATTAATAATTGTTTAAAAATATTTTAGTATATACCGTCGCCATCCCGTCGCCAAATAATAATAATTATTTCTTGAATCCCATCGCAAACCCGTCGCCATATTTTTAAAATATATTTATATTAAATTAATAATTGTTTAAAAATATTTTAGTATATACCGTCGCCATCCCGTCGCTAAACAATAATAATTATTTCTTGAAGCCCGTCGCAAACCCGTCGCCATATTTTTAAAATATATTTACATTAAATTAATAATTGTTTAAAAATATTTTAGTATAAACCGTCGCCATCCCGTCGCCAAACAATAATAATTATTTCTTGAAGCCCGTCGCAAACCCGTCGCCATATTTTTTAAATATATTTATATTAAATTAATAATTGTTTAAAAATATTTTAGTATATACCGTCGCCATCCCGTCGCTAAACAATAATAATTATTTCTTGAAGCCCGTCGCAAACCCGTCGCCATATTTTTAAAATATATTTATATTAAATTAATTATTGTTTAAAAATATTTTATTATATACCGTCGCCATCCCGTCGCCAAATAATAATAATTATTTCTTGTAAAATATATTTATATTAAATTAATAATTGTTTAAAAATATTTTAGTATATACCGTCGCCATCCCGTCGCCAATGGTTTAAAAATAAAATTTTAAATTATTTAATTACCGTACCGTCGTCATCCCGTCGCCATACCGTCGCATTATTTTTAACCCATTTAAGAAAACGGGTTGGAATTTCACCGACGCCATACCGTCGCAATACCGTCGCAAAACTTAAAAAAAATGGCGACGGGCAAAACTCCCGTCGCATTTGCTCTGTTTTCTAGTGGTGAGTTCGAGCCTAAGCTGAGCTTTAAATGAACCGATTCACTAAGCTCGTGAGCGGACTCGACTCACTTTTAACTATTATATGAATTCATATGACTCTCTCTCTCTCTAACATGTACATATATATATATACCAATTTTTAACACAAATCCATAGAGTGCACCTCAAATCAAGATCCATCCATCTAGAAAGTTCACACAAAACCAGAAAAACAAAATCAAAACCCTCCATGAAAATGACTTCGAATCTTCCAAAATCATCCCTTCTACTCCAACGGATCACCGGAAAACCCACCACCACCGCCTGTAAACAACAACCCTACCTCCACCCCGCCGTAGTCCCCGACCACGTGGCCCGCTACCACGCCCACGCCGTGGGCCCCAACCAGTGCTGCTCCGCCGTCACCACCCACATCTCCGCCCCCGTCTCCACCGTGTGGTCCGTCGTCCGCCGCTTCGACAACCCACAAGCGTACAAACACTTCGTCAAGAGCTGCCACGTGGTCGTCGGCGACGGCGACGTCGGGACCCTGAGGGAGGTCCGCGTCATCTCCGGGCTGCCCGCCGTCAGCAGCACCGAACGGTTAGAGATCCTGGACGATGAGCGCCACGTCATCAGCTTCAGCGTCGTTGGTGGGGACCACCGACTGTCGAACTACAGATCGGTCACCACCCTTCACGCGGCGGCGAACGGCGGAGGAGGGACGGTGGTGGTGGAGTCGTACGTTGTTGACGTGCCGCAAGGTAATACTAAAGAAGAGACGTGCGTATTTGTTGATACCATTGTCAAATGTAATCTTCAGTCTTTAGCTCGGATAGCTGATAATTTAGCCAGATGAAATTAAACCCTTCTAAATAAATATTTACTGTAAAATAAAAATTACAACAATTATAGTCATGCAGAGAAAATAATTCATGCAACTCATAAATCTGCAATAAGTGTGTATATTTATGCATGTAGTTATATCTAGGAGAGAAAAAATTTAGATTATTTTTCTCACTTTTTTTGAAGGTTAGTGAATTCTGATCATTCCAAAAAAAAAAAAAAAAAAATCTTCTCTTATGTCAATTTCCTAATATTTTCTCTAATTAAAGTATTCATTTTATGCTCTTCTAATTTGTTGAATGATCGATGTATATATATCGTCAATACATCCGTTCACATAGCTAGTTTGGTCGCATGTAAATGAGTAAAAGCCCAGAATTTTGTTGTTTATAAGCTAGCTAAAGTGGAAAAAGGAAAAAAAAATATATATATATATATAATATATATATATTATAGATAAACCTAGATATTTTATATAGATTTATTAGTTGTAATTATGCGTGAAATGGCCGACCTTTGGATGAAGAATTATAATGGTGGTGCGATGCTATTATCTTATAATTATCTTTTAAATGATTATTATAATTAATTAAGATAATCACTCCAGTACTGTTCCATTGTCAGGTAATAAAAGTATATATATTATTGCTGTTTTTTAGTACAATGTGGGCATTGATATTTGCGAGTATTAATCCATTTGTTTAATTGGTTTAAAACTCTTATTAAGTACTACTTAATTTAAGTTATAGCCTGGCAGCAAAAAACCTCGTATATAATCGCAGTGGATTAGGGTTTTTATGATATTTCACCTAATTAATAAACCTATTTTCTTGTCTTATATATATGCACTAATAAACACAAAAAACTAATTAATTGAATTAAAAGAACACATTGTAATCAATTTATATTCTCCAATATATCAGTAATCTTTAAGTAATTGTAACTGAATGAATCTGTACTAATTTACCAAAAACAAAATTATCAATACTAGTTAATTAATGTTTTTTTCTCCAATAGTTTGGCCATTGTGGAATATTGATCTGCATATATATATATATATATATATATATATATATATATATATATATATATATATATATATATGTCTAGGTGTGTAAATGATGAAAAACAATAAAAAACACTAATCCCACATAAAATTCAAATGGGAGTGATCAATTAAAAAAATAAACATCTTATCTATTAATCATATATATTTCACATAATGAAAAACATAATTGAAAAATGCACCCGCAATTGAATATATGTCTCATATATTATCGTTTTCTCTCCTAAAAAAAATAAAAGCAAACAAATGAAAAAAAATATATGTTATTAATTAAGATGTGAAGGGAATAAACAGCTAGATAAGCCTGCAAGTTGATGATGAGTGTTAAATGAAAAGAAAATACTATAGTACGTACGTTATATAGCAAGTTGCAATTTGTTTCCCACTTTTCTATTTATTCTCTTTTTTTATAATGAAATATTCATGCAAGTTGGTCTTTTATTATTAGGGTTTGTTTGTTTTTTAGTGCTTTGGGAAAAATTAAAAATATATACAAAATAAAAGTGCAAGTTGTAATACAAGTGGCACAATCGGCCTTTAATAATATCATGGCTTCTTTGTCTACTTATGTTCAATGTTTTCACGCCATCCTATTCCCAATTTATTCATAAAAAATATCCCAATTTCCCTCCTTTTCTTTGCTTTATTTTTGTAAAAACATATAGAGGTTGGCACTTTTATTTTAGTTAGTATTATACGTTACATATGTATATATATATACATGCACTAAGTAATTAAATATATAATATTTTTAAGTATAAATATAAATTGATATATACACCTAACATGTACTTAAATACAATATTCTGAAATAAAAGATATATTTAATGTGTCTTGTTAGATAGAAAGACTAATGATATAACGAGTTTACCATAAATTCTCGATTCATACAAGAATTAGATTGTATAATTAGTTCGAGAATAAAATATCCTTCTCACCTCTGTTTCATGTTTGCATATATGTTACTTTATCGATGATTTTGAATTTTTCCCTTTTGTTGTAAGGTAAAATTTGAAGTTATGACGATTAATTTTCACACCAAACTTTAATTTAACGAAACATGTGAGTGATACTTGTATTTTTTTTTTTTGTCAAAAATATAATAGAATTAGGGTATGCGACTAATATTGCAATCAAAGTCTTATAAGGAACACAAATCTTTCTTCTCATGCAAAAACCAATAGGAATTAATAGGAATCCTATTAATTTATCCAATCCCTCTTTCTAATTATGCTATAATTAATTCATAATCCATGTGAGAAAAGCACAATCATGTTTTAGACCATATTTAATTCATTCTTTTATAATTGAGTATAAAAACAAATTTCATTGTTTCATTTCAGGAAAATGCAGATCCTAACTGAAGGAAAAAAGCGAGTGCTTAATTCTGAAGAAGAAAATAATTAAATTAGATCAAAGCAAATAAAGAATCATATTAAAGATTATAATTGTTAAAAAATTGTCCTGATTAAAGAAGGTAAAAAATCAAACAACTTCAATAAGATACCATTTACTATAATACTCTATTCATCATAACGTTTTTCTTATGCAATAATTCATATATACCACATGGATGATTAAATATATGCAAGATTTAAATAGTACACATTTAATTCCTCCATCATCCCTATAATATATTGAGATAAATTAACATAAATTTTATTATCAAAATCACACGAAAATGGTTCAAAAAACATGGGAATTTGTGTTCAATTTACACAATTTTGTATGCATTTTTCTCTTAACTTTGTTCACTGCTGCAGTTTATCTAAGGAGGGATATTAATTTGAATATTGTTAAAGATCAGATTACAATCAAACAAGAACAAATTGCAGATTGCGATTATTTTTCAGGGAAATGGGTATACGACGACGTATCGTACCCTCTTTACAAAGAGATACAATGTCCATTTGTAGATGATAGAATTGCTTGTGAGAAGTATGGGAGAAAGGACTCAAAATATCAACATTGGAGATGGCAACCTAATCATTGTGACATTCCAAGGTTCTTTTTAATTATTACATTTTTACACATATATATTATTATATATATATATAAAAGAATTGATTGTCATGTTATATATGTTTGTATTTTAATTGGGGATAAGATTTTTTTATTCTAAATGGGTTTTCATCTTCTACTTCATATATTTTTCATGTATTAGATATTTGACACGTGTCAAAATATTTAATTACACATATTAAACATCCCTTAATACGTGTATTTATGAATTGCACATGTCAAAAATCTAAATATATAGAATCGGAGATGGAATAAGGATTTGGAATAGAAAATTCTATCTCTGTTTGTTGAAGAACGGAGAGAAAATTGTTGGTTTTATGGTTTATCTTGCAAGTTATCAGTAATAAAATTGTTGGTTTTGTGGTTTAGCTTGTAAACAATGCAACTAATATTGCAACAACCGATAAATGTTATCATATGGAACTAACGTTACAAATTTATGGTGTGACGTGCAGAATTGGTTTTATAGGATATATCTTTTCACATTTTCAATCCCAGTTGTTAAAACACAGAGAGAAAGTTGTTAATTTTGTGGCGTATCTTGCACATAATCAGTAATAAAATTAACCCAAAACACATGAATTTTATTCAATTCTTTAGTAGGTTGTGACCCAAAATTGCAAAACAAGAAAATTACATCTTATAGAAATAATTTTATACGTTTGTAAAATATCCTGTTAATAGAAGTAACGTTACAAATTTATGGTGTGATAGGTTTAATGGGACAGCATTGTTGGAGAAACTAAGGGGAAAGAAGCTATATTTTGTAGGGGATTCAGTGAATAGAAACCAATGGATGTCAATGCTTTGTCTAATTTACACATCTCTTCCTTCATCTTCAAAGAAGTCAATTACCTTGACAGGCAACTGGCACATTTTTCAACAGAAAGTAAGACATTTTTTTTATCTTTTATTTTCATTTTTCTTTAGATTTTGATCTAGTACAATTTGGGACCAATTTACCCCAATATTTTTTTTGAAATTTATAAATCGTTTCAATATTGACTAATAAAATCTTAAAATAATACACATTAAATTATAATCGAAAATCAAAGAAATAAATAATAGGGAAAAAATAGGGGGAAATTAAAATAATAAAAAAAATCCGTAAACTTCAAGAGGGGAGCGAGTGAGTGATTCCACTATCGCCACATCGAGCTTTTACGTTAGGGTTTAATGTAACAAATCCCCTTGTGTTGTATTAAAATTGGAAAAAAAAATTCTGTTAGTGAAATATGTTAATCGTCTATCTCTGTTATTATAAAGTTTATGTGATATTTCAATTTCGTTCAAAACGAGCATGTTTTTCATATTTTTCACATTTATCGATATGTTCGTTTGACATTTATATTCTTTTATCACAGCTATTAGAATTCCAATTTTGTTAGAAATGAGCGTGTTAATAACCCAAAAAATAAATATATTTCTCTATCTATATTTCACGCAACTTTTCAATAATATGGAGAGTGTCTAGCCTATTTCATTAACACATGAATTCTTTTACACTTTCGAGATAACTCAGAGAAAATATATACATTTTACACTTTATCTTATCTTATGTGAGATTAAAATCTCAACTTTATAAACAATAACGGAAATTTTATAACACATTGGGTCTAATAAATTCAGTGTATTATAAATCACACGTTTGGAGAAATGAGTGGTGAAAACTATACACTCACACCAAATATAATGTATACTATATCGGGCTTATTAAACTCGATGTCGCATAGAATTACCTAAAAAAGAGGGCTAATTTTCATTTTCTTTCTCTTTTACCTTTTAATTGAGCCCATTTAACTAGTTAACAATATTTGGGCAACCCTCGAAATTTCAAATAACAATCTTACCTTTTCTTGAAAAGTTAATTTGATACGGGCTAATAGTCCACTTATTTAATAATAAGTTAACAAGGAAAATGAGGTAGGTTAATTTCATTATCCTTAATGATTTATTTTAATTTGACGATACAATTTTTTTCACAACTTTTGGAAATTAATTTTGTTGACGTAGGAATACAATACGACAATCGGGTTTTATTGGTCGCCATTTTTGGTGGAATCGAACTGTGACGATGAGTGGCATTTTATGATGAAAGATCGAGTTATTAAAGTTAACTCCATCGAGAAGCATGCACGACACTGGAATGATGCGGATATACTTATTTTCGACACCTATGCTTGGTGGTGGACAACCTCGTACGTATAAATCTCTTGCAATTTTAAGGGTATTTTTTATTCTTTTATTTATATGTTTCACTTTCCTCGTTTAATTTTACATATAAATAATGTTGTAATACGATTTATATTTAATCAGAAAGGCATCATTTGGGAGCTTTGATTCAACCTACGAACTTACGCCCGAAATGAGGCAACGTCGATATGAAATGGCTTTGAACACTTGGTCAGATTGGTTGGAAATCAATGTCAATCGAACGAAAACTAAGTTGTTCTTTATGGGCGCATCACCTTTCAAAAGGTAAATGTAGTACACACCCTTTATGATCATACTATTACGTGGTGGATCTCATATATATATATAAATATCTGAAATACATATTACATGAATAATTGTGATTGTTCAGTGATTTGTTGTATTAGAATTTAAAATTCTAAAGAATCATATTCAATTATCAAGTGTTTTTTTTAAAGGATTCAGAAACTCTATAACCTTCTAAAACCAATCCCACAAATACTGTAATTCTTGTATTTTAAACTGTATCATATATTTTATCATTATTAATTTCGTACAAGTGCTACCTAAAGCATAGTACTCTCAAGTCTCAACTATTCATGAGCTAACGAAATTTTAATGTGCCATGTAGAGGTGATGTTGCGGGACAATGCTTTAACAAAACCGAGCCAATTCCAAAAAATGGGTACTCTTTTAATGCTTCATATCAAGACATGACTCGTATACCGGAATCAATAATACATAGATTGGAGACGAGGGGGTTAAAAGTGGAATATCTGCGTATATCAAAAATGTCTGAATTGAGGATAGATGCTCATCCCTCAATTTATAGGTTATTCGATCGTCCTATAACCGAAGAGAACAAAAAAGATCCAAATATGTATGCGGATTGTTGGCATTGGTGTCTTCCTGGAGTACCCGATACTTGGAATCAGATCATATATGCATACATCATGAACTCTTGATTGTTATATACGTCACAACGACAATTTTGTGACAATTTATTATTGAGTTAATAATTATTGTACCTCGAATTTAATTAGATTGATTGAATCATTCGGTTTCAATTTGTGTTTCAATTATTCCGATTCAACATATGTAATTATTGGAATATTCTAGGACTATTCTAGAACTACAAGAATATTGTAGAGATTATTTACATAAAGTGGCTAAGATGGGCCTAAATCTCATTTTGGGTTGGATCCAAAATGATGGGCCGTAACACAAATCAATCTTATAAATGGGCTTAACCATTTGAAAAGTTGAATTCATGGGCTTACAACTTTGGAAGCAAAACTATCTAGTCATAATCTTATTGGGCCACGTAGTCCAATACTCCAAATTCGATCCACTTAAAGTTGGCCCAATTTTAAGAGAATAATGCTAAGGAGAATATTGTCATAACACTTATTCTTCGTCTAAATTAACAAATAATCCAAATTTATATATGAATTTGTTGGCCAACTTTAACAAATAATACAAATAATCCAATAGGTAGTTTTTGAGGAAGTATTTGGCCAAAAAGCTACCAACTAACCTCCAATAGTTAGTTTTTGAGGAAGTATTTGGCCAACAAATTTTTTTTTTTCACTTCCTCCTTTTCTTTCACTTTTCTACCTCCAAGTGACAAATGTCACATTTCTATTGGACCTTAAAAATAATTAATTTTTTATTTTAAAATGACAATTTTAGGTTTAAAATAATTTTTTTTACCAAAGTTCCTAACTTTTCAATATCTATAAATAGACACCAATATTGATACACTTCACCACAAAAAAAAAATCTCTTATCTTTTCTTCCATATTGTACGCTTCCTTTACCTTTTTTTTAATAAAATCATGTGTTGTTCTATTTTTATTATTACATAATGTATTAAATAATTTATGTAAATTCTTTTACCTTTTTTTAATAAAACATGTGTTATATCTTTATTATTACATCAATATATAAACTAATTATTTAAACATTTTTTTCTTTTTATTTAAACTAATTTAAATTAATTATAACTAAACTAATTATAATAAATTATTATAAAAATATTTTCATTATGTATGAACAATTTAATTTTAAACATTTGTAAAATTGAAAGGAGAGAGAATGAATATATAAAGTGGGGTATATGTTATTGATGTTGATGAAAGAGAAAATTGAATTATTTTTTGAAAAACTAGCTATTGGAAAGTGTGATAGTTTTTTAAGATATTTGATGATGTGGAAGGGTATTGGTAGTTTTTGAAAAACTTGCTATTGGATGTAGTTTAATAAAATACACTCACAAAATAAAAACCGAACACATTGTCCCGAAAATAAACAACTCTAAATAAATTATTTCACCAAATATTATCACCAAAATCAAGTGACATCATTACTTTTCAATACTTAGAGATAAAAGAAAAGTTTTTTTCATAATGATATTTTACCAGTATTTAGAGATTGATTTTAATAATTTTGATTTTCACAAAATTGAGCTATAGTTCCTGCCTTTGTTGCTTCTTAAAATTGATAAAATTATTACACTAGCAATAAAAATTGTTAATATGTTATAAAAGAAATTATTTTACTATTTATTGATAAAATAAATTAAACAATATTAAAAATTATTCATTTATGTGAATCCCAATAAGGGACACAAGCATGAAACAAATCTCTTGGGGGCCCACCCACCATTAAAGCTCATGAATCAACCTCAACTGACGTATTAACTTCTTTTTCACCTGTCACAGCTCATATTCCTAATTAAGTTAATTAATTCATTAATTAATTAACCTTTTTGTTTTAATGCCATTAAAAGAAGTACCAAGAACTAATAACTAATCATTATATCTTAAACAATGACATAATTAAAGATTAACAAACCCTTGTAAGCAAGAGAATAAATGTTTTTACTTGTAAAATAATGTATTAAATCCCATTGTCGGCTGACCAAATATCTTGAAATTGTAAAAAAAAGCAAAAATCATAACAAAAATGCAGAGATGGCAAAAGAGAAAAAGGAATTTCCCCACAATTACCCTTATCTTTCTTGTGTTCATAGCTTTAACAATCCTCTATTATGAGTCTAATATTCGAGGGATTTATCAAGAACAGTCTCAAATTGATGATAATAATTATGGTGACCAGCAAAAATCTATTGTTTCAAATGGGTTTTTGCCCAATTCTACACATGCCCATTACCTTAATCCTTCAAAGCAAGCTCCAGGTTAACTTCTCTTCACTTGGGTACAATCAAAATCTTATCTTTCTTGCATATTCTGTTCATAATTGTGATGAATTTGTACTATTGTTTTTGGGTGTTTTGGGGGTTTTTTGACAACTGATTTAGGAAACAATTTTTTTGATTAAGCTTCTATTGTTTTAGCTATTGTGGATTTGGAATCAAGCAAATGTGAGGCTCTGGCTTAAATGTCAACAAAATCTTGAGTTTAGTGCTTAGATTTTCATGCTAATGATGGATTAAGTGAACTTTATTTCACTAATTATTGGCTTTGATTTATTTGAATATTTCAGTTGTTTTTTGCACTTTATTTGAACTAAGAAAATGGGTAAAGTCTCTCTGGATGAAATCTCATCAAAAATCATAACTTCACTGCATAAATTTCATAATGATGATGAATATTATTGGTTATTTTTGCTAGGATTTTGGGAATACTCTGTTGGCTCTAGATTTCCTTGTGTATGATTTAATTCATGTTTCTAAAATGTGTTCTTTTGATTTAAACTTTGTTTTCTTTTTTTTGATTTATAGCCAGTTTAGATAAATTTACTACATGTAATTCGACGGTGAAGTATAGTGGTCGAAGAGCTGTTTCACCTGTTCTCCGGCCAGTCTCCGGTCAGTCTCCGGTGGTGGAACAATGTGACTTATTTTCCGGCAAATGGATTTTCGACAACAAATCGTATCCTTTGTATAACGAATCTGATTGTCCATTCATGTCTGATCAATTGGCTTGTCACAAACATGGGAGGCTTGATTTAGATTACCAGTTTTGGAGATGGCAACCCAAAAACTGCAATTTAAAGAGGTTTTTTTATATTGTTTTCTTAAATTAAGCAATGATTATTTAAGCATATTTTGAATGATTTATAATTTTCGAAAGTGTATTTTGAAGTGAAGGTGGAATGCTGTAGAAATATGGGAAAAATTGAGGGGAAAGAGATTAATGTTTGTCGGGGATTCACTTAATCGAGGCCAATGGATTTCGATATTGTGTTTGTTGCAATCCGTGATCCCGAAAGATAAACAATCCATTACACCAAACGACGAACTCACAATTTTTAAAGCCGAGGTAAATTGCATTTGTGATTCAAAATCCTCGAGTATTTTCGTATTTTGCGTAATAGTATTGGCTATATTTTATTGCACAATATAAGGGTGTTATTATGTGGTCCGGGTCCAGACCCATAGACCATATACTCAATGATATTTTTGAAAGTAAAATTGATATTTTTTATAATATTTATTTTCTAATTTTTTTGGTTACACCAATTTATTTTATTTTGTACTTTTGTGAATTAATACTTAATGTTTGTTTTTTTGACAAATTCTGGATTCAATTATGGGTTTCAAATAAATTATTAACGCACTATTAATATAGTAAATATTTTATTGAATGCAATATAAACTCATTTGATTTTCGAATATATAATTTTACAACTAAGAATGTCATGTGCAAATATAACTTTTATATTTTTCAAAGCATGGAATAATATAAATTTGATAAAAAAAAACACACACAAAAAAAAGAATTAGGTCTGTACCCAATCGCGAGACCCACGGTCCAAGTTTAGACCCAAACCATAAATTGTGGGTTCGGTTTTGGGTCCAACCCGCCCAATGTCACCCAGGACCTAGACCCAAACCCATAAATTTTGGATCCGGGTCTGGGTCCAACCCGCCCAATGTCACCCCTATAGAAACATCAATTTTATAGTGAATTTAAAAAAAAATAGGCCTTGTGAATTCTTAAGTTGTTAGTATTTTATGCAGAATTATAACGCCACCTTGGAGTTTCTATGGGCACCTCTTCTTGTCGAATCTAATAGCGACAATCCCGTTGATCATCGACTCAAAGAACGAATTATACGTCCAAATGCAATTCTTAGGCACTCGTCAAAATGGGAACTTGCGGATATTCTTGTTTTTAATTCTTATTTATGGTGGAGACAAGGACCCGTTAAGATCTTGTGAGTATTCTTACAACAAATCTTATGATGATAAAATTGCTTCGACAAATATTTGTAATAAACCATGTATTTGAAATCATTTTTATTGTAGATGGGGCGATGAAGAAAATGGAGTTTGTGAAGAAATTAGTGGAATTGGAGGTATGGAGTTGGCTATGGAGTCATGGGCGAATTGGGTGGCCTTAAACGTTGATCCCTTGAAAAAGAAGGTTTTTTTCGTCACCATGTCGCCTACGCATCAATTGTAAGCCCGTTTTTTCTTACTCAAATGCATTTTTTGTTATAAAATTTTCTAAATTGACGATTTCTCTAAACGTTCTTCCGTTGAAGTATTTTAATGTGAAAACGAAAAATGGTTTTGAAATTGAAAACTAAATCAAAGAAATATGATCTCAAACGCATTTGGTTGCTAATTATGAGTGGAATGTGGAGAAATTAGAACCGAATCACTTTTCTCCACGATTCATATTGGCTTTATTTGTTTATATATTCAAATATCATTTTTGAGTTTTTAAATCACGAAATTCAAAATAAACTTAAGACAATGCATTCTTTCTCATCCAAGTTTACGTTTTCTCAACTCTACTTTTTCTATCCCCTGTATACATCATATCACACAGTTACCTATCAAATCATTTATCATAATCATTAAATCTCCTTTTCTTTCATATTCTACAATTTCTTTATTTTTATTTTATCATTTTTAATTCACATAATCATTATATAAACAACTAACACAATAATTTACACATCATCCATTTACCTATCACTATAATGGATTTGACACATTTTACAACATTCAACCTATTTTTAAAAAATATAAACAAACACCTCCCATTATCACGCAAATTTCGAAAGTACGCAATTCCTGATAAATTTTCAAAATTTTAACTCAAAAACATAAACACAATAAAGCCTATCCCCTATTTTCCTTTCTCTTCGTCTTTCGAGTCTCTCTTCTTATACATTGTGTAGCTAATTCTCATCTACAAATACCGTTAACCAAACAGGAAAAACGAGTGGGAATCAGGAAGTGAAGGCAATTGTTATAATGAGAAACTGCCTATACGAAACGAAAGATACTGGGGAAGTGGATCCGATTTGTCCACAATGCGAATGGTCGAAAAAATATTAAGTAAATTGGGTTCTAAAGTTATCGTTCTAAACATAACTCAGCTCTCAGAGTATAGAAAAGATGGGCACCCCACAATTTATCGAAAGTTTTGGGAACCGTTGAGCCCTGAGATATTGTCAAATCCGTCGGGTTATTCAGATTGTATACATTGGTGCTTGCCCGGGGTACCCGATGTATGGAATGAATTACTATTCCAATTTTTGTAAAAAAAATTTGCGTTTTATTTGAATTTTCGAGTCTCGGGATAATTATAATTATCGATGTGATGGGAATGAATTATATTTGTAAAAGATGGATCTTTATTAGTTGTTTAATGATCCAACCTCATGTTTGTTTAGTAGGATTTTTGAGAAGTGAGATTGAATTGTTTATAGAATGGTTATTTGCACTTAGTGAGAACAATTGGAAGTTATAATTATAATGTATGATGTTTTTTTATATCTAAAGTTTCCTAATAAAAAACACACAAATATAATATAAGTATTAAACCAAGTAAGCAAATTGATCGTGTAGAGAAAGGTGATTTATTATAAAATCAATTGAGATCAAATTTAGCTTGTGATTGACAAAACTCTTATCTTAGATAACATATAATATAAACTTAATTTTTTGCATGCATATATAACATCATTGTCCAAATTCATTGCAAAATTTTTAAATAGAATGGATAATATATATTATATATATTAATAATTTTTAAGAATGCTTGATGTTTATCTATTATTGACCTCATACTTAGAATAAACAACAACTTAACTTTCGTTGTTTTTAATTTAAACAATATATTATCTGAAATGATTGACTTGTAGAAAAGTACCACAACAAAACAAGTGATTTGATTACCAGGCTTATAAAACATGTTTAAAACATGAAAATTTATGTATTCTTTCTATTCAAGAGATCATAAAAAAAATATGACAATTTACAATATCAGAACAACATAAGATATCTTAGTTTTAGTTATGATACAATATTCTTGACATTTCTTGAGTAAAATGATGCTTTTAATTTAATTGCTCTAATTTTCTCTAATTTAAGTTATCAAACATCACTTCTCTCATTATCAGAGTAATACAATAATCATATTGAGTTAGAGATATCATTTGATAAAATTAGCATCTAAAGTGAACAGAACAACTAACACCATATTACATGTAATGTCTAACGCAACAACTACATATAATCTAAGCCAAATACCATTTTTATAATCCTTTTTTTAGTATAAAATTGGTTTTAATTTCTAAATAAGATTGAGTGAGAGTGCAAGGGTCGTATCCGGTACTCCTCGTTTCGGGTCACATTCACAAAATCCTTCATCAGCGTCGACCAAGCTTGCCATTTTCGAGACCGGATTCTATCAAGACCAAAAACACAAAACATTTATCAAATCCCTTAATAAATTTCTAAACCAAACAATTTAATAGAAAAAAATATACAAGACAAAAAAACCTATCTTTTTTTACTTGCACATCATTTCAGTTTCACATTTCACAAAAATACCAAACCTTCATATATAAATCATTTTTTCCCATAACTCAAAATACTATTAACAAAACAATGAAATACGATATATATATATATATATATATATATATATATATATATATATATATATATATATATATATATATATATATATATTACCTTCTTGTAAATCGTCCCGTCCTCTTCAACCCGCCACCCGGCTTCCTCACAAAGCGCCTTTAGAAGATCGTTCGAGTCTGCATGTTTAGGAAGATTGTAATTTCCATAAGTTCGTAAACCCGCAAATATTTTGCGGGCCACGGACCTTCGTTCTCGTTCCCTTTGCTTATTATTTTGTCGCTCCCTTTCAGAAGGAAATCGATATTTGGTCACTATGCCCCCGTTTTTTGTGGCTCGATGAACGAGCCACGGGCCTTTGCTAGTCTTGATACAACCTCGAAGTGTATTGTTTTTTTGTTCTTCCATTAAAAAGACTCTTATTTTTGGCACCTTAAAGAGTTTTTGTTTTCATATACATAAACACTATTATATAGAGGATGATGGGAATGAGATAGAACAAAAAGGATGTATGTACTATGATATTCCCTTTTAACTTTATTCTCTGGTATGTTTGGTGTGTTGTATATAATTTGTATTTTTTTTTTTTTTTGGGAGATTGACCAATTTGTTATCTGGTTTTGGTATAAACAGTGATATGTAGTGATATATCTCGAGATGCACAAGACAAAATCTTCCTATAATTTGTAAGTGTTGATATGGTGACTACGTTGTTATCATACTTTGTGCTACAAGAAATTAAAACAATGCTGGTACAAAAGGGGTATAAAGTTTCACTTTTTGTATTCTATGATACAGAAAATCAAAATTTTCTAGCAGAAGTGAGAGTACGAATTCACCTCCTTTAGCCACTTGTCAAACAAATGGTGCTCCAGTTCTGTACAGACCAATAGTATTGATGTTCTTTTTCTAAAACATCTGAAGAATGATCAGTGATGATCATTATATTTTTTTATTTATTTTGCACAATTTTGTAAAATAAATCTCTTAATCGAATTTTTTCAAATTAAATTTTGGCTTAATGCATCACACAATGTCGCCAATATTAATATACAATGCCCATACACACAATACAAACATCATTATATTTTGCCCTAAAATAAATTAACAAGCTTACTGTGGAAGTATAGAACATTTCTTCACGCTAGCCTCGTATAACCGTCTTGCATGTATTTTTTTCAAGAAATTTTACACCACATGAGACACAATTATCATGTCTTTGAAGAAAATATCGAATTTTCCTGAAAGAATTTCCTAATCCATCAAAGCTCAATAAAAAACATAAATAATAATTGGCAGCTAAAAATACCATACAATGACAACATTTGCGAAAATACTCTTCATTTGTTGGAAAACAATTTCCTTGCCTGATAGAGTACTAGATTCAGATTATATATTTATCGATATTTACAGAATAAGAGTACCTATTCTCCCGATTTAAAGAAAAAAACTATACACCAAAAACAACTACGAATAACCCATTTAACATAGCCAAATGAATCTACCAACTCATCAGGCTCAAAATATCAACAATACGTATCTGAAAAAATTTACACGATTTAGGCCTTGGTCATTTTAAGATATCGTGATACAAAATGAGACTCACACGATAATGTGCTTAAATAGGTTCTTCAGCATCCATCTGAATTTCTGATAATAGAAAGAACATTTTCCTTGAGCTTCTGTGTTATCTGCACCACCAAGTTAATAGTAATAATGTATCTATTCACAAGGCTGGAAAATTAGATGGCATGTCTTAATCTGATAAAACATACCGAGTTTGATGTTTTGGCCCATTTTAAGACTGAAGTAGCAGCATCTTTTAAATGGCTTCGACGTACGTGATCATAACTTAGAAAATAATCCGAATTTTCTGTTGCTTCAGCCACCCACAGGCCATTTACTTTATCTCTTGATCTCTTGATAAGGTTACAAAAGCCAACCTGCAAAGAAGATTGTACAAAACTAAATTCAGGCTGGAAACCAGTTATAAGAGTGAGAGTTATAATCTCCAGGGATTGTAGAACATACTCGTGAACGTATTCACTTCATATTCTTGAATTTAATGGCAAAAAACATCACAATATTCAATGTATAAACAAAATATTAGAAAATAATGGAATCTGTGAAATGAAACAGAAAAGTTAATGTAAAGGCAGAGAATGTTAGAGAAGGAAAAAAGGATGCAGTCAAATTAAAACAGTATACGGCTCATAAAATAAGATGAACTGAATGCTCCCAATAAATCTTTCTAAAATCGGGAGATGCACACTCCAAAATAGAAAAACAAGCTATGACAAAAGTAATATACGGAGAAATAAATTCAGATATGTCCTGGCCAGCAATTCTGATACCATGTTCTTTGGACAAATTAGACAACTGATTTGAACCGATATCAACATCAAGGACTAAGTGCACAGTCCATAACGAGACTTTTAATGAAAATTCTGAAGTACTTACCACAGATCCTTCAATATTGGAGTTTACTGGCGAAAATGAATCAAGACCGGTGTAAGGCAAGCAGAAGGTAATGGCTAGTAATGCATCTGATGATTCCTTTGAACAAAATTCAGGATTGGATCCATCAGTTACAAACACCCATTGCTTTTGTTGATGGCCTTGTACATACACCTCTCCCACATAAACAACCAAAGCTGCAATATCAAACTCACTGTGCAAAACCATGCAACCAAAATATCGGGTAAACAGAATCTTCATGCAGTATAAATAGCAGTAGAAATCCCAGGACAATGCCGTAAGACCTACCTGGATAGAGGAACTGCACCCAAACTTGATATTGTAACTGATGAACGAGGAGTGAAGAAAGGCCTGAATGAATCGCCCATTGATCATCAAATAATTTAATGTTTTTCTCACCAAATCACCAACAAGTTGAAAGAAATATATATATATATATATATATAATCCTGCAGCCACGTACTCAAATTTTTCCACTGTCGAAGTGGACAGAGGTAGCCATTTGCTTGTTGATCCTCTTGCTTGTAAATAAAGGGTACCTGAATCAGAGCTCGATGGTACAAGGTCTCCAACAGCATATGCTTTCCCTTCAGAGAGCTGTAGTATCTAAGAAGAAATAAAAATCACACACATAAATCACTAAGCTTATAACCAGAAACGAATACTTGAATATCGAGAAACATGGTATCTTTGGCATGGACCACATGTAAACTCACCTGTTTCTGAGTTGGATTCCATATTGTTATCAAGCCTTTGTGTGGACAACAGTTTTGCGGATAACATTTTTTCGTCAATCCAACAACTCTGACTCGCAAAAATGGAGTCACGTCCCTCTCGGTAAACCCAGCAGCCTCGAGAGCTTTCTCAATGGATTTTTGCATATCTGACTGCCTCATTGCCTATCATCATAGACATATTATAAAAGAATTCCTGGTTGTAGATGGTACTTGAAGAAATACATCTTGGCATACCTCCAGCTTAGCTTTATAAGCAGCAAATGAAGTTAGTTGTTTCGAGCTCATCCCCGCCATTAAAACTTCAGGCTCAGCAGCTGTTTCCAGTAACTTCATAAGTTTGGCCCCTTCTTCACCATCAAGATCATAACTAACATCACCTTCTGTTTCCCGTTGGAATGCAGATATAACTCCCTCCGCAACAACATCTCGTCTGGATTCAGATAGGAACTCAGTAATCAGATAGCAATTCTTCATTATGTTACTCATACTTTTTCAGGAACGTAAAATCAAGAGAAATTATGTCAAGATGGCAACATATATCAAACAGAATTGAGGCATCAAAGTAGGAATTTTTTTGAAAGAAGATAAAAATACCAACTCATAGTCTCATATCAGGCTCAAAATACATATCAATAATGCTTATTACCAAAATTCTCTGATTTAGGCCTTTGTCAACTTTCTACAATTATGCTCTCAAAATTAGTTTTCTGTAAGGTCACTGAGCATATCATTAGGTTACACGATTTCGTAATCTAGACTGCAATTTAGTCATTCCCCAGTGCCAGAGATAGCAGAATAATTGGCCTTTTTTTAGATTAGTAATCTTAGAATGAGATTTGTACGGATGTACCCTTACAACCCCTGTAGCTTCATAAAAATCAATGACAGCTAGTGCAATAGCTCCACTCTATTGCCTTAATAATTTACGGGTTTGCATCATCTCATACAAAACACATGATTACTTCAAAAGCAAAAGTTGGGAAGTATTGATGGACATAAATAGTTTATTATCATAAAGTAATCTACAATCAGTTTAAATCCCAAAGAGAGAATCACCTTTGGTTGTACAATTGCAGCACTTTAGCTTCAACCCTCTCAGGCCTCACAATGAAACTCCCGTTATTTAACCTGGACAATACATTATTGCTGTCAAAATAAATTTGGAAGTAATACCTTTTGTTACAGACAGGGTACCTTTCTCTGTACAGAACTGGATATATCCTTGTAATTCCAACCAAAGTGCTGGGGACTGTCCCTCCACTACCCTTGATGCATCTGAATGCCAGCGGATCACCAGCACTTTTACCTACGTTCAGAGAAATCCAATCATGAGACTTGAGGAAACCACAAACATGCTGTAGAAAGTGTTATAGCAAATACAAAATGAAACACCAATAATGAGGCAAGTGCTTACAGAATCCCAATCGTTCAGCCCAATGACATCTATATGTGCCGTTTATATGTAATAACAGACTAGTTGTCTGCGATGCCTGAAACCAAATTGAGCACTATTTAGGAAACAAATAAAGAATGAAACATACACCAAACATTGTGAGCTAAAGTTGTTATCAGGCACTAACCTCAAGGGGTGAAATGGGCGCAACCCATCCACAAAGTTTGGCTCCCCAGATCTTCAGATGACAATACAAACTGTGAGCAACATGAGATATTGACAAACAGCCTAAAATAAAAAGGATGTATTATGAAGATGGAGACAAGCTATTGTACCCTGAGTTTCTGACCCAGAAACAACTTTTTTGAAGCAAGCTTTTGAGATAGCAGTTCATCCAACCGAGCTTTCACACAATACCTATTTCATTTATGAATCACTCAGTTGTAAATGAACCTTATAGGAAAAGCATTAATGTAAAGGCTTCCTCACCACCCATCAGTTAGTTCTATTTCTGAAGTTCTATCATTCACATCCCCCTCCAATGAAACAGAGTGAGGTCCAACTTTGCTTTCATGCTTTTGACCAACAGAGGAAATGCACAGTACCATCATTGAAGAAGGTGGTGCATCTCCATCTAAAATTTTCTTGATTGCAGATCGGCTACCATGATTTACTTCTCTCTCATATCTATGCTGAAAAGGAAAAAATTAGACTCCTGAATGCCCTAGCTAAAAGAGATAACAATATGAAGCTTACAGACCTGTATTTTAATTCTTCAAGCACACTAGACACAGTCAATAGCTTTCCAGAAAATTTGGCAGGATAGCACCTCTCATAAGATGCAAGTTTCCAGACAATCCACTTATAGTGATTTGAAACCCACCTTTTTAAGATGGATAAATTAGAAATAATGGAACGAAAATAAAGGTACAAAATGCACAACATCACAGAAATCATTTTATAATCTTCAAATAACCAAAAAATTAGCATTGATAAAGTTCAAATAGCAAGAGGAAAATGTTACTCTTCAGTCAAGTATTGGATGGAAGCTCCAGACTGGGACAACATCCGGTAAAACGCCGCTGGTCCAATGCAATCTGAAGTTTCGTTTTGAAATTTGTAACTCTCAGCAGCAACAGGGTCCATATTTCTTACATATTGTGGCAAACTCTCCAACTAGTTTCAGAACAGTAAGTGTCAGCTAAAGGAAAAGCAGTTAGTAAAGATGAACATGCAGACGTATATTATACCTTTGTTTGGATGGATGAAGGCTGTAACATATATTCTCTGAGATATACACGTGGAACCTGAAGCGGGTATCTCACTGAAACCCTCTCTTTGCAGCAGGGCTCTTTTGGTGCTAGCCTAGACAAAGCTGGAGAAACGTATGCATCAGAACCACAAAAGAAAGATTTTATGAAGCACAAAGGTTGTACTGAAAATTTTATATTTTACCATTAATAGCTGAAGAATTATTTTTGTTCAAAGGGGTGATGAATGAACTCCGGGGCTTCTTGAAGGGAGAAACAGAGTTGACTCCTCGCAGTCTTCTCTTCTCAGCTACATACTGTTTCTTGTCTAACTGATCTACATTCATGGTGTTTGAGATATCTGCCAGTGCCCCATTAGATGATCTCTTAGAGGAATCAATTTTTGGTCGAACTCCATTTTCCGAACAATCCACTTTTTCTGAAGTGGGACTAGTTTTCAGGGGCTCTATGTCGCAATTATTGCCATTAAAAGGCCTCCTAGAACTAGTAATTGTTGCCTCCGCATCGAACTTTGTAATCAAATTATTTCCTGGTCGTAGTTTCTCAGATTTACCAGAAGTCTGTTTTTGGTATGATTTTGATCTAAAAGGCGATGTAAAATTCCTGGTGCAATTTTCACCATTTTCTGTCCCCTTTTGCAAAAATGGTGTACTAAATCCATTTTTTTGGTCTGAAGAACTAATGGGTTTTCCATCACCGATTACAGAAAACAATGGATCAGCTGTACTTGCTTCATCAAAAAAGGAATCAAACTCAGGATTTCCAAGCAGGCTCCTTGCTCGTTGCAGGGCATCATTTGAAACTGATATGGATCTTCCTCCAGCAGTTTGAAATTTGACAGGAGGTGGCTCGGAAGCTTTGCTCATGAAAGCTGGAAACTCCTTCGCTTCACTTCTGCAGGAATCGGACTTAACATTGGAACATGTCAAAACTGTGGTTGAACTACTACAGCTTAACTTAGTTAGGTTCTTAGTCTCTAAATAATAATCTCTTTCGCAAGCAAGGAGCTCTGTGGAAGCTGACTGTTTATGTGTTTGCGTAGATCCATGTAAAGACTCTCGATCATTATTTTCATCTAGACCTAGCAAAGTTTTTGCTCTAAGTAGGCCAGCCGAAGATATGTTAACTGTTTTACCAGAGCCCGTCTGGAACATGGAATTTGACATATTAACTGTGTTTATTGATCCATTCTCCCATCCCGATTTCAATGTGACAGTTGCTTTCAGCGAGTCCATCTCAAAAGTTGGTTTGGAGAAAGCATATCCATTTTCTCGCAGGTCCAGTTGACCTGTGTTGTTCAAAAGAAAGAGATGCATCATTATAAGGTTTCATCTTTTGCTTGGTAGTAGCCACAAAGTTTCCTAAACAGCTGAACTTATAAGGTCAAAATTTTAGCTTTATTCAGACAATTAGAAACTAAACTGGCTAGAGGCATTGGGATGTTGATAACAACATTACTCATTAGAAATTTAAATGAATACAATTAGAAAAACACATTTGCTATTGGAAATAATACAGCACTAGTTTCCAATATACATATCAAAAGGACAGCCGCCATAGCTATGAACCCAAAGTTTTCATTAACAATATAATATAAAAGTTAGAATATTTAAGTTCTAAATATACTCCACTCCAGCTCAAAAAGCATGAACTCAGCTGCCTACTCACTAATGCTGCCTAAATAACAGCACGTACCGGAGGCAATAAACATATTCCCATAGTAAGTCTATCAAACCAAAAAATATTTGTCCCCAATTGAAACTTAGCAAAATAACCAAACAAAAAAAGACAGAGATCCATAAAAATCTAGATTTGTATCAGTTAACATGTCATCTACATTATGATGAATCCATAACAATATAAAATTTAGAACATTTAAGTAATTAAGTTCTGAATGAACTCAAAAGCTCACATTGAGCTGCCTAGTCACTAATGCCGCCTAATATAACTGCAAATAAATTATCATATTTTCATGTTAAGTTCATTAACTAGATCAACAGCCTTTTATCCCCAATCGGAAGGTAGCACAGCGACCAAAAAAAACACAGAGAATCACTAAAAAAACCAGACCTGTATCAGTTAATGTGCCGTCTACATCACCAAGAACCGAACGTGCTCTCGCTATCGAAGACTGCTTCACTGCAACAGATTTTCCCGATCCAGTTCGGAACATAGGCGCACTCTCCAAATTGCTCTTACCATTATCAAGTAACTTAGAACAACCTAAATTTTCAAGAGCAGAAAAATTAAATGCTAAATTGTATACAAACCATTATAACCTACACTTAAATTGGTAATTAAATAGAGATGTTGATTCATTTGCCTTGACGCAATAGATCGGCCATGGAAGGGAGACGAAGAGGAACGATATGGTGCTGAGATACGGCGTCGCATTGCTGTGGATGTTCTTCGGAGGTTTCCCACCGGAAATTGTTTCCGACGTCGGAGAATATCTGCCACGTCGACATTTCTCGGCCGAGACCTAGGGTTTAGCTTTCTTCTATGTGAATTTTGAGATGAGCAAAAGATAAAAATAATTGGAATTTAGATATTTGGCGTTAATAAAGCGGGAAATGTTTTGAAACCAGTTGCGCCATTTTGTACTTAACTGTTGGGCTCTTAACTTATGGGCCTCCAAAATTGTTTGGGCCTAAAAATCATTTGGGCCTATAATATATTTGGGGCTTTGAATTGTCTAGAGGCTAGCTTGACGATAAATAAAGTACCGAAAGGATGGGTCCATTCAAAATTGGGCCTCACGGCCCTATCTTATGAGTCCATGATAATTGATGAATAATACTGGGAATTGATATTGGCACTCCTAAATTTGATAATGGCAGTCCAATCTCTTTTTCGTATCTATCAATTCATAAAATTGTTCTTATAGTTTTTAACGTAATTTGTATTAATTGAGTGGAAAAAAATAACGATATGATATTTCTTTTACATAAGTTGAAAAATACTGCAGTTTCGAAGCTATTTCATAATTTTTTTTGTAAATTGAAGAAAAAAAAAACTTTTCGATGGATAAGAAATAAAATTAGAGCCATGATTCTTCTATTTTCGATGGATAAGAAATTGATTTTTACATTATAAATTATTGCAAGGGTTCTAATTTTCAACTTTTTTATTTGTCCAAAATTATACATAATTGATTCTTGCAAAATTAATCATAGTAAAAGCTAGGATTTCCAGCTTTTTCAATAATTAATGAGATCATTAATTATTAAAATTAATAATGATCAAATCTAGCATTTTCAACTTTTTATAAACTTAATTTTATAACGTAAACATGTTAGAATAGCATAATATAAAGGAGACTAAACACACACAAACAAAAAAAAATATTGTGCCAAATGGCCTCCAATTATGAAATGATTATTTTAATTTTTAAGCTCCATTTGTAGATAATATGATTTGTATTAACCCAAAAGTCACATCCCAATTGAAATAAATCCAACATTTTATTCAAATTGTTATTTGAAAAAGTAATATTATATTTAATTTGGCAGAGAAATTAAATAAATTACAGATGGATAGGGACCGTGCATATGGTGTTAAATGATGAGAAGTAGAAAGGAAAATTCTATGACAGTCCCACCCCAATGCAGCCGGTCATTCTGGACCACACATTTGGGGTGGGGTTGGTGGTTTTTGTATGGGTGGTGGAGTAAAAAACCACCCAGCTCCGCCCCAAATGTATGGTCCAGAATGACCGGCTGCATTGGGGTGGGACTGTGATAGAATTACCCAGAAGTAGAAACCTGAACTCTGGCATTTGGTGCATTACTTTATAACCCGACAAAATCCTTAATTAAACTTAATTATACCACCTATCTATTTAATGTGTGTTTTTAATTTGGACCCTACTTCTGTCATAAACTAATTATCATTGCATTTAAATTCATTTATTCACTTATTACTTACACACCAAGGAGGGAGGGACCATTAATAAACACTCTCTATAATTCAAATTAATATTTATGTGTTTAATATTACAAACTCACAAATTTTCAAAGTAATACAATATTATATTATGTATTTTAGATTTTTGATAGGGGATTAAATATGTATCAGACGAATTATATAAATGAGTCTGATCCAACCCCGAAAAGAGTATATTTGGTCATTTTGTACTTATTTTGATAATATTAAGTCACTTCGTAGTTTTTTAATTATTGTACTTTTTGATTTTGGAAGACTTAAGGAGCATTTAATTGCTTTTTGTAGCCTTTTAAAACAAAACTTAGATAATAATCAGTCATTCCGAATTACGAGATATTTATAATATATTTATTATTGGGCCTTGGGCAAAAGGTTTATCAAGCAATCAACTTAACCCATAACATAATACATTAATATCGAATTTATAAAAAAATTACTTAATTAAATTATAACTATATCCTCACTATTAGTATGGACACATCAATTTTAATAATATATATATGTAAATATAAATATAAATTAGTCCGACTTGAACAATTTTTTATCTTACAAGCTCGAAGTCAGCATATTTTAATAAAGCTCAAACTCGAACCTGAAATTCATATTAATGTTTTCTATGCACCCGTAATGAGTATTGAGTATTCAACGAGTTTCTAACTGATTTGTTTGATTACTAAATACTTCAATATTCCAACGATAATTCAATCTATTTACTATCTCTTCATACGAGTAAAAAAAATCTTACTTTTAAAATAATTCATCCCTTCATAATTAATGGAGAAATGAAAAAGTAACCTTTAAAAAATTCTGCATCAAAGACAAAAATTCGTGTTGACTTTTTAAACCCTCTAATTAATTTCCAAAATATTTTTAATCGTCATTATTAAAACAGACTTTATTAATTGGATTAGGAATTAATTAATTTTTAAATTATGTTAAGCATACATAATTAGTTGCTGCATTGCTTCCACGTGGCAAGTTGATAGCTAATGAATGGCCCTGATTAAATTAGCCACCAACATTCGGTCAATCCACCCCATTGGCTGGGCTTGCCGGACTTAATTCAATAATTATTAATTATTTTATTTAATTAATTCGTATATGAAGTCACCCTTTTTTACTGATTTTTTTGTAAAATTATTAAAATTAAAGAAGAAGATAATAAAAAGTTTTTCCTCTAAAATTTGTTAAATAAGAGATGAAAAATAAGTACTATATTATATAAAATATATATAAATATAGTTCTTGCTATAGTATTACAAATGGGTATATTAAATTTTCGGGTAACATATCATATTTGCTTGTTAAATTCATTTCGTATAGTCAATTTTCATAACATATTTTCTAGTGACCATTCTCTCTGACAGAGAAGGAATATAAGCATTTTATATTAATTAATACACGTGAATTATGCATCATACTTTTTTCTATTTTTGAATACTTTCAAATTATAAAAGATTAAGGCGTGTTATAAATTTTTCTGATTCTCAATGATCATAAAAATATTTATAAGAAAATGTCACATATATTGTAGCTACCTCCATATATTTGACAAGAAATGGGCAATTTTAAGGTTATAAGATATTGTCATGTTATTGATTCAAATGTTTAATTCGAACCAATAAAATATGTTTTATTTACATTATTAACTAAAATGACAAGATATTTAATTCCTTGTGAACTATTAATTTGATATTTACTAATTAACCAGAACAAATTAAATATTTATAAGCCAACATTTTAACTCAAAATGTCTTGAAATTATCTACTATTAAAAAAATATATATATTCAAAATCATACAATTTATTTCGTATCACATCCACTGATAGATTGTAAAATTGTTTGAAATTCGACGATATTTGGTGATTTTTTTGAATTAAATCTTGAGATTTTGACCACATACTTTATACAAATATGTTATAAAATATTAAATAAAATTTATATATGTATAAATTTTGTGAATATAAAGTATAATCCTTGGAATTTAATATCTTTGTTCTTGGGCTCTTTCATTTTCCAACTTACAATAATTTAATTCCTCGAATTCAATTATCTCTGTGAGAGTCAGAACATACTGCAATTTCCAATGCCTTCCTCTTAGTCAGTGTATTATGATGGAATGTGGGATTTTCCCATAAATGTTCTTATTCTCAATTTTCAACCCCCTTACTCTCCAATATTACATAAATGGCCCTCACATAAATGCATATGTGAGCATCACAAATGATAGATACTAAAATTATCAAACAACAAAAGATTTATGATGTGATTTGGTATTTTATACTTAGCACTCGTTTTGTATGAAAGACGAGATAAAATTGATAATATTGAGAAGCTCTAAAATTACTATTCACTATCAGATAAAATTATCAATATTTTGTTTGGTATGTTAGACACCTTTTTAATAATCCCACAATCTATTCCCAAAAAAATATATAATTACTTCTTTGTCCTTCAAATATTAAAGTTCCCCAAAATTAAGGTACAATTTGATGGATATTTTTGTCAATGATCACTTTAACTTTCTCATTATAATTTATCTCACCTTTTTGGGAAGTTAAATTATCATTCAAAAGCAAGATAAAATACGGGCCTATTATCAATAGCGGGCCAATATAACAAGAACCAAACACTTGATAATGTTGGATAAATTAATCAATAGGGGCTTATCTAATGAACAAAACAAAAGTTCAATTATATAGATCACATATGTTTATTTTGAATGCTAAAACGAAATTTTTTTTTATGTTTTGTACATTATATTTGGGGCAGTGCTAATCTCACATAAATCTGTGAGATTAGCCCGACAGCCCACGTTTACTCATAGAAAAAATAAAATCTATTTTTGACAAAATCTCATCTAATTTTTTTTTTTTGTGTTAATTCATTCCTATTAAATAATTTGTTAAAATTTCCTTATCAAGTTGGTTGATTTATTTATACATTTTTTATATACTTTTGTATATTCATAACTATTAATAAATATATAACAATAAAAGTTAAATTAAATATATTATATATGTTTTAATGTATCTTTTAATTCTTATTTCATTGTTTGGATGTTATGCCAAGAGGAGGAATAAATTCAAATCAATTAAGCCTTCAACATGGTACGTTTTCGATCGAGAGTTCTAGCTTAGCAGAATATATAAGTACACAATATATAATTTTGAATTTTGATCACTACTTGTTAGACATATTCATTTTTAAAAAAAAAAATTACTTCTTAGCCATTTATACTCAAGCAAGCAATTTTTAAGCACAAAGTTAAATTATCATACTTTACGTGATACTAATACTGAATTATAATTTTTTAGAGTTTATATTGTTAAATGATAAAATTAAAATACTAATTTGATGAAAATATTTTCCACATAATATTTATTGATATAACCCATAATAATACTAATTTGTACACATGATACCTATTTATCTCAGCCACAATTTGTGGCTGAGATTGTCTGTAAGATTTGAAAATCTTACGGACTGTAAGGAAATCATTTTCCTTATATATGATATTGTTTGTTAGAGGTCTAAACCAGATATTTGGCATGGTTCAATTCTAAACCCTCCTCGTTGTGTACCTCTCTAACTTTGTCTAGTCGTTTACCCAATTGTATATAGCTCGGGCCCTTTATATTCTCGTGTATATATTTTATACTTAGTTCTAATATCATGATCGAATCATGTAATTTTTATTATGCGTGAATCACTTTGTGTACAAAGCTATATACACGAAAACATAAAAGATTCGGGCTATATATATACAATTGGATCGAACTATATGAATGATTTAGATCGTAGAACGAGGTTTCAAGTTGTTTGTTGGGTCATATTTGAGATATTTTAGCTCGGTTTATATTATATGTGGAATCGTACTATCCAGATCTACTTGAAGCCGTAAAATGTAAGACGAGTAATTAATATCTCTATCTTTTATGTTCATAATGAATTCTATATATAAGAGTGACATGGTGTACGCATGGAAGAATGACATGTGAAGTACTGATTGTTCGGGTGTATATTTGACCTGATTATTAGATAACATACCGGTTTAGTAGTGTTTTGCAAATAAATACTTCTAAATCATGATCTGTTGTGTAAATATAGATAATCTTAAAAGGTGAAATATAACTATACATACACTAACAATTTCTACCAGCTCCATGAAAAGCTGGGAATATAAAATACTCGAAATTGACAAAAATAATAGTAATATCTAGATTTAATTTCCATAAAGTCAGGATCTAGCAAAGATAAAGAGTTAACAAGATGGTCAATTTTAGCCCATCATTAACCCAAAGATCATTGCAAAAATAAGGGTTAAGTAATGATGAAGCAAAGGAAATAATTGTACCTTTAGTGCAATTCAAAGGACAAATTCTAGGACATTAATTGTTGTAATTAATTCTGAAAATATATGTAATCTTTTTCAAGCTAAAAAAAACACCATGGAAACCAGACGTACATGTTTCAATTATCAAGAGAGCAAGAAAAGTAACGTAGTCGGCAGGTTATTTAAGATTAGGAAAAAATTACTTTTTTTTCATCCCATAATTTAGTCTAAATTAAATTTGAATCCCATTTATTATGAATCTTTTATTTATTTTTATAATTTTTAAAATATCTCATATTTAGTTTCAGTGTACAAAAATTTGGTCGGACCAAACTTTATCGCTATATTTTGTACATAAAAAACAAATAATATTCAGTAGAAATCGTGTAATATTGAGTATAATCTGGGTGTATTTATTTATGCATGAATTCTTCTTAACAAAATTGATTAGAATATTGATTAAAAGAGTTGACTAACAAATTTTGAACGATAAAAAATATGTCAAATATTATACATTATAGGATTAAATATGAAAAATATGTAACAATATATATAATTAAATATAAGCTCGAACAAAATCACATGATGAAAAATGCAATTTTCCATTAAGATTATTAAAATACAATAACACATATTTTTTTTTCTTTTAATTTAAAAAAGTGGCCACAAAAAAAACATAAAATAAAAAGTCCTTAGTCCTTCAATACTTGATAAAATATTTAGTCAAAGATTTCTCATAGGACCCCCATCCCCTCATTCTTTGTTTGGCATTCCCCATGTTAGTTTGCTCCTATAAATACACACCATTTTCATTCATTTTTCCCTCACCATTCATCATACCCTTCTCTTTTCTTCTTTTTCTATCTCTTTCACACAATATGTATTTATATGAGATAATTATATAATAATATACATATGTGAGATAATTATATAATATATATATATATGCGTGTCAAAAAGTATGAAAAATCCGTAAAGCTCAGGAGGGATAGCGCCATGGATGTTCTTAATTACATTACTTATTATATAGATCTCTATTGCGCTATCCATCCTGAGTTTCATGATTTTTTTGTGCTCCCAAGTTGTTTTAATAATTTAAGGCTATTATTATTATTGAATTTTTTTTATAACATGTCAGGTTTAATGCAGTCGATTTGTTATGGTTAAATGATAAGTTCTGTTGATATTCATTGTATTCGATCCGTTATAAAATTATCGGTCAATTAGTATCGAAATGGGTATGTGCCCGCATAATATGTACATTCATCCTAGTGGGTCGTTGTATGTTACTCATGAGTCATGATCAGATATATTAAATTTATTATTTATTATTTTTTTTCTTGTGGTCTTAACGCAAGTGTACACTATATAGAGTATAGAATTTGTAATAATTCTTTGCTAATTTTATTTATGATTCATCTAAGTTTTGTGCATATCAATAATTCGTCCAATAATAGCAATGTAAAGCACAATGTCACCTTGTTTAATTTCATATAAAATATTGAATACAAATAAAGAGAATACAAATGAAAGTACTTTTCTAAGTAACCCTTTTTGAAATTATATGAACTTGTGTATGAATTTTAATTTCGTTTTCAATATTCACAAAAGTTTCAAAAAGTATTGATAAGCATGAAATGCTAGTTACTAGAGAAAAATTAAAGAATAACGATGACAAAGAAAGTATATATATATATATATATATATATATATATATATATATATATATATATATATATATATATATATATATATATATATATAGGCGGAGACAGGGGGTTTTGGGGGGGGCGGCCGCCCCCCCCCCGAATTTTTAAAATTTTTAACATACGTAATTTTAACATGTATATTTTAAAAATTTTAACATTATCGCCCCCCCAAATTTTAAAAATTTCAATTCCTGGCTCCGCCATTGTGTATATATATATATATATATATATATATATATATATATATATATATATATATATATATATATATATATATATATATATATATATATATATATATATATATATATATATATATATATATATGACTATTAGGGGTGTACATAAACCCACTCAAATCCCTCGAACCGTTCAATCCGACCCAACTCGTCCGCAAACCGTCGGTTTTAAACTTTTAAATAATAGTGGCGGTTTAATATTCTTGTCACCCGCCATTTTTGGGTCGGATGGTGGTTTTAAAATTTGCAAACCGCCTAAACCGCAACCCGACCGCTAGTTATATATAATGCACACAAATGATATTATAAAGATTAATAACAAGCCTTCTAAAATAATACATAGGTATATATTTTCTAACAACGATAATTTTATTCATATTTATATTACATATTTTACTTTTATTTGGTGAAATAAATTGAATATCTTGTTTGATCACTTATTTTTATTATACTTCAACAAAGTTTTATTTTCGAAGCTAATAAAATAGGCTATATGTATTTATGATTAAATTTTTGTTTTAGTTTTACTAATATTAGAGTTTTTACTCATTATAAATTAATGATTATATGAATTTTATTTATAATACCATTTGATTTTCTATATCCACCAACTCAATTTTCAAATTAAATCTACAATTTTTTTTTTTAACGAACTAATAACTAGTAAACAACAAAAAAAAATAGAAAAAACTAAAACCGCTAACCCACCGGCCAAATTCATTAACCCGATCGAACCGAACTGCGAGGTTTTAAAAGATAATTGTGTGACTTTGGGTTGTCAGTTGGGTTGATTTTTTCCTTTAAAACCGCCCGAACACGACTGCGTACACCCCCTAGTGACTATATATATAATATTGTAATTTTTTCATTTAATAAATTTATTTAGGCATGTAAAAACTACATAAATTTCTGCATTTTTCGTATATTTGATTTGTGGGCAGATACAAGGAATCTGCTTTATTCACGAAAACCCACAAAGCTGACAAACAAAAATTCATCAATATTTTCTTGCTAGGTTTCCTTATCCAAGCTATATTAGGTCTTATTTTTATACTCAACTTTATGTTTATTATTGAATTATTTCCCCTTTTTCATGTATATATAATTGAAATCTTCACAAAATCTGTGAGATAATGTAAAGAAGGAAGAGTAGTAAAAGGAAAAAAGGACTTGAAAAAAATATATATGTGCTTCATATATATATATATATTTTCCTTCTATATTTTAATACAAAGATAGAACTTTTTCTTACTTTTTTATTCGGGTACTGATTCCGAGCATAGCTTTATTGCACGAGTTACATATAATTGCTCATAACTTTAGTGAAAGTTAATTTACCATTCGTATGCATGTTAATTTACTCTAGCTCACATGATCGAGAATAGTTGTTGTGGGTAATAAAAAAAAAATCAAGAATATCTAATAAATTATTTTTCTTTTTTATGAATGGATTAAAAATTTGTTGGAGTTAAAAAAATAAAGACATGTGCCTGAAAGATCAGCTCAACTTGATTCGAGTTTGACTCGATTATAGCTTACTTAAATTCAATTTAATTAATAATGAATATAACTCAAAACAAGTTTTTTAAATCTCATTTGAATAACAAATTTAAATACCATCTAATACAAGGGTCGATCTTTAATTAAAATTACTTTTCCTAAGTGACAAGTGTAAACTAGATCACATTGACATCCTTAAAAGTAATTAATATTTTTAATAGATATTAATATTAAATTGATACTAATTTTTTTTTTTAATTTTAGATGATGGAATACCCTTAATATTTAGAATCTTGTTAATTTTGTAGCTTCGAGTTTTTGATTTACTAGGAATTCTCTTCAATAAATACTCATTAGTTTGGATCAAAATATACGAAGAAAATATTCACCTTTATCAATGGTTATTACCACATAGTAATCATCATTATGTTAATAATTAATATATACAATGAAAAAGAAATCGCAGCAGTAGTATGAATAAGAACTAAAGAAAAGCACACAAAAAATGGGCCGGCCCTTTAAACCGGCCCGTGATGGGCCAACCCCTTTAAGGCCTGGCCTGACCCATCATATGCGAGAATAAATGGGTTGTGGGTCGGGTCATGAGGCCCTTAAGATCAATGGGCCGTATCTGTCTGGCCAGTTGAGGCCCGCAACTCGATCCAACATGATTATCTTTTTTTTATTATAATTTAAAATATATAACATTATATATTACAAATTATGAAATAATATATATTTTTAATTATAACCATGGATATCTGACCCGATAAACTCGGGGCGATTTGTCTTGGAAGATTCCAAACAAGAACATGAAAGTCACAACTTGTGACAGATTGAACTCGAACCACAAAAATAAAAGTTGATACCATTATATTTTATCTAGTTCGTAATTTTACGAGCTAAATCAAGCTGGGTTGCGCCAATGTGACCCTAAGGGGCTGAAAGACAAATTATAGACTGTATATGGGATTCACCCAAATTGCCTATGTACCTTTCTTTATGATCAAGTCTAAATTTAATTCAACAGATAATTTAAGGTCGCAATAGAGCCTAAGCAAGCTCTGTAATAGAGTATGAGTTCGCACTGTTCGATCTGTCTCAATCCGGTCCCTTTTTTGGTTGAGGAATGAGTCATTTATAATAAGGACATGTTGTATGGATGTTAGGGACACGTTTGACCCATTCGTTAATATAACACGCGGATCTTGTAGTGTTCTGCAATTTCATAATCTAGGAGGACTTATGAGCTAATAAGCATATATATGACCCTAAAATACGGGGCTAGGCCCTATGGATGACGACCCTATGGTTTACGACCCACATTCATATTAGGCCCTATATATATATTAGGCTAAAATCCCTTTTAGCCCTTAAAAAGGATCGTTTGGCTGCCCCGTTAATGTATTTTAGCCTTTTAATACCTTTAAGATAGTGTTTGGATTGAAGGATTTGAAAACTATGGATTTCAAATTCATCGACAAATCCATTTAAGTTTGTTTGGATGAATTCACACGATGAATTTCAAATCGTTTGGCATTCATTTTAAGTTATTTTCTCCACAACTACGGTGAATTTCAAATTACTTCATTTTAGAGTCATTTGAAATCATTTTCATATCCAAATCACTGATCCAAACACACCGTTAGTGATTTTTTTTTTTTTTTCGTTTCACTTACTCAAAAAGGCATATGATAAATTTCAGGGTGCCACATAATTGAATGCTGAAATATTATGTGTTTTTTGGTGGTTGGGAGGTGTGTGTACTACTTGTGATCTCATTTAGTAATATGACTGCGTAATTTATGAGATATATTTAGTATATTTATTACTCTCACAAAAAAATATACAAAATAAATAAATATGTATGTATTAAACGGGGTTATAATGTTATGCGACATGGTATGGCCCCCAAGACGGCGCTGCTCTCTCCGTCTTGTACTTTGATGCTACAATTAATCATTTTTGAATTTCCACTACTTTACTGCCTATATATTTATATATGTATATTTATTATGTGTAACGGCTCAATATTTCCACAAGTAGCCTTTTCTAAGGACCTCCTAGGGCTACATACTATTGGAACAATTCAATTCAATTCACTTATTCATCTTATTATAGTTAGGAATTGTGACTTATAAATATTTTCAATTTTTGTGTCTGAATATTAAATGCCATGCATAAATTTATTTGTTATCTTCAAACTATAGGACCCTTTTTGAGTTTCATGAATTTGTTTTACTATCATTACTAATTTAATTCTATGTATAGAACTATAGCTAGATGTTGTAGATTTAATGTTGTATAAAAGACTTCTTATTTAATCTTGCTTGAATTATTATTGAGTTGTAAAGTTTGCATTTGATTATTAATCAAATTGAATTTTAATCGAGACGAATAAGAGTCTAATTTCAGTATCGTGATTTTACTGTACTCAACATAATTTTATTGAACATAGAAGATTATTCAAATTAATTTAATTTATTAACGAACCAAACTCAAACAAGCTTATAGTAATTAATTTTTTTTTAAAATAGAGTCGTTATTCGAGTTATAATTATGTTTTTTTTTTTGGCGTGTTCATACATTAAGAGATTAATTTTAGGTTTTGGGTTGTAAACCACTTAAAAAAATCAAAAAATATTATGTTTGTTTATGTTTTTGAAATTCAATTTCAAGATTTCAAATCACAAAATTTTAAATCTACTTAACACACCAAATTTCAATTTCCTTTTTTCAACTCTACTTTTTCAATCTCCAATACTAACTACCTATCAATCAACACATCAATCATTTTACACATTCATTAATTACAATTAATATATACATTATTTTACACACACATATATATTTATTTATTTAAATAATTATTACAAAAATAATTAATTCAATCATTAAACATCAACCAATCATCATTGATTTGACACATTACAATTTTCAACATAATTCTAAAAACATAAACAAACATCTACCATTTTCACACGAATTTCGATGGTACGCCATTCTCGAGAAATTTTTAAAATTCTAACTTAAAAATATAAACAAACATAGCCTTACAAGATGACGTATATGTTTGCAACGAAAGTTAGACTTATAGTTTGAAATTGAAACCTGCAAAATTAAGGTGTGCCATAAATTTCATACAACTTCCCCTTTATTACTATGCAAACTTATTGGGGCTATTATTTATTGATTTATCTATATATGGTACTATACGACTTTCCTTCGAATTAATGCTTTCACTTAAAAGTTTTTAAATATTTCCCTTCAATCATTGTAAAATCTTTTTAAAATTGCGGAAATTACTATAGTGAATTGTTAAAAAAAAATTATTTACAAAAAAATAAAGTTTCTAGATATGGATATTTGATAAACATTATATTAAAAAAATTCGAATGGCAAGAATTAGTAATTGGGATTGTTAAAGCATTCATTTTTTGTTATTAGTTATTACCACTCTAACTTTTATTTTATTTTATTTTATTAAAAGGGTGAGAAAAGGTTCTTCATTATGTAGGAGAAAATTATTAAAGGCAATTTACTCATATTAAATACATTTAGTGTAAACATATAAAATAAATTCTATTTAGAAACATTAATTGAGATTATAATTTGTAAATAATGTTATTGACATTTATATATTGATCCAAAACTTCATCCTACAATACCGAGAATGATATTAAGTCTCCAATTTGATGTAACGATATTTTCTATCTCTCATTTTTCTCAAAAAAATAAGTAGAGAGGTTTTATTTTAAAAGAGTAGTGATGGATGGTAAAAATATGTTTAGATAAGTTTTTTAGAAAAAAATGTGTATAATAATTATATGATGTGATTATAATTTCTTTTAAGAAAAATCGTTTCTTTGTGAGAAATAGTGGATGGATTTCCATTCTATAAGAAACTATGGATAAATTTGAGTTAAACCTCATGGCATCTCAAAATATATAAAATATATCTTCTTTCACATATTATGATATCTCCATTAAAAATATGGAATTATTTAATTCAATATGCTAGGATTTGGTGGATATAAACCTTTTAAATTATTGTGCAATCAGTCAAATCATAAATAATAAAATTTAATTTTTATACTTTTATTTGGGGAAAGTAAACTTAAATTTATTTTTCAAGAAAATTTGATATTTTTAAGGGTGTAATAGTGGAATATTTTATTAAATGTCAAACATATGTATTTTTGGTAAAACAAACATCTATGAGAAATTGAAAAATGGGAAAAGCAATGCCATAATATGAGGACTAAATATATGTTTAATGATCTAAATATCTTCGATCCTCACTTTGCATATAATTTTTTCATGTATTTATCGCACAATTATCATCTAATAGGAATTTGATTATTGATTAATTAACATCAATATTAAAGCAATGACAACATACATAATTTTGGAGGGTTGATTAAAATGTGTCTTGGTGTATACCTATTAGATAGGATGTTTAAGTTTTATTACACCAATATAAAGTAGATGTTATTAAAGTTGAACAACTCACTTTCTCAAACTACCAACACCTTTTGTTTTCTTTGACTTGATTGTGGATTATATCCTTGCAAAAATAAGTAAAGGGAGAATAATTGATTAGCAATAAAATAAGAAGAATAAAAAATGAAAGGGCTAAATTGTGAATGGTGTTATTCATATAAGATATATTTGAAATTTATTTATGAAATTTATAAGAATTATATTTTATTCATTAATGAGCATTCTTGTTGATTTAATAAAATAAAAAGGAATACTATGTGCTTTTATCAAAATGTTAAGTGTCAATATCAGCTCCCAATTATATATTTGAATATGTTCATATTTAAAAAGTGAGATAATTCATTTTTTTTAATTTTAAAAATATCTAAACAAATAACGTAGTATAGAAATTCGCAGAGAGTTTTGAATGTTTGTTTATGTTTTTAAAATATTGAAAATTATAAAGCATGTCAAATTAATAGTGATATGTTGATAGCTGGCGTGTTGAGTGATTAAGTTAATTATGTATGTTTATTTAAAAAATAAAATATAAATTAAAATTAAAAAGATATGGAAAAGGAGGAAATAATGATTATTATACTGAATTTTGCTCGGTGAATGTGTGAATCAATGATATGTAGTTATGTAGAAGATTAGAAAAATGCAGTTGTAAAATGTGTATTTAGATAAAAATTAATTTATGTTAAATTTATTTAAAATATTATTATCCAAAATTTTGAAAATTGAATTAAAAAACATGAAAAAACGACCCAAAGATCATTAAATAAATTTACAACCAAATTAAACCAAATTTTTTTTAAAAAAAAAATAGAGAAGGATTGGATTCTTTGAGAATGTACTATGAGAGTCAACTTGAGGTAGTTGTACGATGAGACGTCTCTTCTCCAATTTGAACTAGGGATCGGCGCCTAATGCATATGCCTACTCCTATTATCCTATTCTATCTACCTATTTGTTTTTGTCTCACTATTAATTAGAATTTGAACTACAAAATTATCAAATTTGATTGAATTAAAGTTAATGATAAGATAATTTAATTAAACATATATTGCTATATAGCTAGTTTATGTGTTCAAAACTAATTCACTAGAATCGACTTAACTCAAATTGATTTTAAAAAATAAAAATAACGTAGCCTAATTATCGGAGTTCTTTGTTAGAGACACAATTTTTTCTTCATTTCAATCTGTAATATGAAATTAACAAAACATTATATCATGACCAACCATATTGTAGTTATAGTAATATGGTTATAAGTATAATATTTAGGGTTAATTATGAGATTTAACACCCTTAAAGTTACGTGTTTATTTGCAATATATATGTATATATATATATATTTAAATATGATATATTTGGTTTACTATTTCTTCTTTAATGTCTAGAAAATTGAAAAACAAGAAGAACTCATGAAGTTTATTCATTGACAAAAAACCCGTAAACCCGTATTTAATTTTGTGATCACGTTTTCTTATCTTTTTTTGATTGATAGTTACTTGTCATCTAATTTTTTTTTTTTTTTTTGGATCATGAATTTATAGACCCGACCCATGTCATTAATTAAATGCAGTTGCAGTTATAGGGGAAAAAAATACGATGTGTAAAATTAAGAAGATAGAATTACGTTGATATATTTCAGTTTTGCCCATGCATGGCAGATGGATCAGATTAGATTAACCAAGACAATTTTATTTACCTACTGATCATAGTCTGAATATACGTACACAAACAGAAGCCAATTAACTCCCATCTCTCCTACAAATTAACATATATATATATATATATATATATATTATTGTATATAAAATAAATAAATGATATGTATTGTGAGAGTATGAATTGATTGCATTATTTTATGATGAAGAATGTGTTCTTTCATAGAGATGTATATCTCTACAAATTGTAGACTATATATAATGAAGACATCATTTGGTGGCATCTTTTGGAAGTAATAAATATTTCATGATTTGATCAATTTTAATTCACTTAAAACTACACCAATTACTTTTAGTTTTCTTATTTATTTATTTTCGGTGACGATTTGTTACTTGGTCAAGTATTGATCTAAGAGATTTGAAATGTGTATAGTCCTTGGATATATAATTTTTTGGCTATTATATTCAGCTTATTCCTGAAGTAAGTAATTAAATATATATGAACTCTCTTCAATCTTTACCAACTTAATATATTATCAAAATTAAAACAGAAAACAAAAACAAAATTAAATTACAATAATACAATATTCATATATATGTGTATATTTATAAATATTGCATAAGTACAAAGGGTTAAATTGAAGGAAGGAAAGAGGAGGCGTGAGAAACTGGAAGGCGATATTGTCGGTGTGTATAGGGAAGGGTTTGAATTTTGAAGGGGACCAGATGGAGACCTTAGATTCCTATTTTTTAATCCAACTATAGCTTGTGATATTGGTAATTTAAGTATATATATATATATTCATAATTTATGGACAATTTTTGTAAAAATAAATCAATATTTTTTTTTTCAAATAATTGCATATTAATTAAGGCGATGTGGCTATTAAATGTGTGAATTTTATAAATTTTGAGGCAAAATAATACATGTTGTACATACAAGATTTTATTTTTGCAGTTTAACATAGGACAAAAATCACAATTTTGGTTTAAGTAATTATGATAAGTAATATTATTAGTCGTTCATGAATTTTTTTTCCCTCTAAAAGTGAAATTTTGCACCTATCACCTGTGTAAATTTTCGACCAACTTTTCAGTTTTCATTAGAATTTGTCATCCATCTCCAAATTTGTGTACTTTTTATTTAATTTATAAACTATTAGTGTTATAATTAACAAAACAGATTAATTTTGCTATTGTTTGTCGTCTTACATATCATTGATATCCACGACCTTTCTTGAATTCCCTTTTCTTTTCTACTTTAATAAATCTATTTATGAAAGAAAATTTTTTATAACAGATCGGATCTAATAGACTTGGTACGAGGGTGTTTTGATAAAATACACTTTTTTTTTTTACCACATTCAATAAACTAAAAAAAACGATTCTAGTGGACCAAATATGTTATAATTTACAGAGTTATTTTTCCAATTTTTTGTCGTGTCCTACATATCAACAACCTTTCTTAAATTCCCTTTTCTTTTCTATTTTAATAAATCTATTTATGAGAGTAAATTCTATAACATATCGGATCTAATAGAGTCGGTACCTTTTCTGTCACGTCCAATAAACTATAAAAAACCGACTCTATTGAACCAGATATATTATAATTTACGGAGCTATTTTTGCAAATTTCGTGTCCTACATATCAACAACCTTTCTTAAATTCTTCTTAAATTCTCTTTTCTTTTCTATTTGTTGTATATTTACATATTTATATATTATTTATTTTTAAGAAAGAAAGAAAGAAATAAATATTGATATATGGCGGGTCGGTTATGAACGGTTGCTTCCTTTATTGAAAGGTTCCGAACCGTGAAATTGTGTGTTTCACATTATTTCGGTCCATTGGTCATGTTGTTTGACCGAAGAGTTGTCTCTTAATTGCAGATACCATTTCGGGTGGAAAATGTGCATATTCGTGGCATCTATTGGAAGTCTATAAATACTTTGACCACGAAAATGATTCAAATATTTCTTTCTTTCTCTCTATATTTGTGAGTCTCTCTTGGTCGGGTTTTGCTCTAAAGAGGTTTCAAAAGAGTGTAGCTTTTGAAACGCAGTTGTAGGCTTTGTATCCTAGAAGGTGTATTTCTCGAAACCATCTACATCGGTGTGGGAGAAATATATACCTTTAAAAAAAATTGTTGTATTAAAAATGCTATCTTTAAAAGGTATTCTAGAAGGTGTATTTCTCGAAACCATCTACATCGGTGTGGGAGAAATATATACCTTTAAAGATAGCATTTTGTAAAGTGTGCCTAGCCTATCATAAAAGAATCGATTTCAACCCACATAATACAACACTATTTTAATGGGAAATCGTATAACAGATCGAGTCTAAGAGTCAGTATAAAGTGTGTTTTTGCCATATCCAATGAACTAAAATCGATTCTATTATACCCGATATATTATAAAATTACCCGAAATAAATGAAGTTAATAGTACTGGTGTAATGTAATGGCAGTGACAGTATTTATTAGTTGCATCCAAAGTTAGGGGCAGATAAGCCTTACAAAAAGGGTTGCCCCCTTTCTATTTCCATAGTGGACAATCTTTGTAACTGGTTTTCACCCTTAATAAGATATTCACTCTTCTCTTCTCACATTCACTTTCTTGCTTCAAAAGGGTACTAACAAATAGCCTTTGTCGTCCATTTTATCTTTCTTCTTATATATAATATATATATATATATAATATTTAGATATAGATTTTGGGCTGATATATATATATACTACAAAATTCATCCAAAAAGAGAAAGAAAATCTATGATGGATTGGAATGGTAACCTAAGACTTCCTTTTGTTTCTCGACCTGAGAATTCTTTGAGCTATATGTACAACTATAACTATGATCAGTTTTCAGGTATGTTTTTAATGTTATTTTCATGCTTCGTGAGGTGGGCTGAAGTTGAGTCGAGTCGAATGAACAAATTGTTGTTCAAACTATAAGTTTATTTGAATTTTTATTGAGTTTTAAAACTTGGGTTTTTTTTGTACATGGTTAGATTGTTAATAAGAGTCGAGCTTTAATTGTGTAGTGCTCAAATAATTTGATTATTTAGTTTTTTATACGAGTTCACAAATGAAAAAAAAAAAAAAACTAAGCTGAAACGAACTTCTAGCCATCTCTTTTCGGTCTAATATAGTTTTCAGGTATGTTTTAATGTTATTTTCATGCTTAGTGAGGTGGGCTGAAGTTGAGTCGAGTTGAGTGAACAAATTGTTGTTCAAAATTTGAATTATTATTGATTTTCAAAAGTTGGGTATTTTTTTTCAATTGTTAATAAGAGTCGAGCTTTAATTGAGTAATACTCGAATAATTTAATTATTTAATTTTTTTTACTAATTACTCGAGTTCGTAACCCGAACCAAGCTGAAACCAACTTCTAACCATCTTTTTTTTTGCAATATAGTTTGGTTCGTCTTTCAGTCTCGCATGGATATGCATGTAGGGTACATTTTACAAAGAAAAAATCGAAATCTCATGCAATTTAAAACAAGGGTTTTCAAGAACTCCATGTTCATATATATATATATATATATATATATATCATTTTTTCACTTTTTTTTTTTCTTTTTCAGGATTGGAGATGAAACAAGCTACAATGCTGCCAACTTTAATGGAGAAAAACAATTCAAGTATGAATATTTACGGGCAAGATCCAAAAAAGAAAAGATTGAGCTGTGAGCAATTAGAGTCACTGGAAAACAGTTTTCAGGAGGAGATAAAGCTGGACCCTGACCGGAAAATTAAGCTGGCTAAGGAACTAGGGCTGCAGCCACGTCAGATCGCCGTCTGGTTTCAGAACCGGCGGGCTCGGTGGAAGACTAAGCAGCTCGAGCGCTTGTACGATGCGCTTAAACAGGAGTACGATGCTATTAACAGGGACAAGCACAAGCTCCAACAAGAGGTATATATATATATATATATATATATATATATATATATATATATATATGTGTGTGTGTGTGTCATTTATTCATAATTTCTTACATGCAAATCATAAAATTTTCCCCTTTTTTTAAAAGAAAAGAATAGTTTCTTTTTATTAGTGATAAATTGGTGGTTAATACAAAAATAAGAGGTATATATATATATATCATTTATTCATAATTTCTTACATGCAAATCATAAAATTTTGCGCTTTTTCAAAAAAAAAAAAATAGTTTTTTTTAGTGATAAATTGGTGGTTTAATACGAAAATAAAAGTATAAATTGGACCTTAATATCTAGATTTAGGCTGTATTAAACTTTTCTTTTGTCGTATTAAAGATGTTTTTAGCAAGCCACCTATTATTAATGATAAATTTCTTTTCATTTATGGGAAAGACATACATTATTAAAGTGTATATTAAATATTGATGGATCATATATTGATTGTTAGATATATATGTAAGTACAAAGCTATTTATGAAAGTCCCTCACATATTTATCACTTGGGAGTATCTTAACGTTTCGTTGTGGCCCTAATTTACATTTATTTTATGTGCCAGTTCTAAAATAAATTTGAAGTCACATGTTGAATTAATAGCAATAGACATAAAGAATAATTTATAAAATATATAGAAGCTTATTAAATCCTCCAAATAAGTTTAGGCAAAGATTAAAGTATTATTTCATTAAAAAAAAATTGAAATCTTTAAATATATTTGTTTACATGATAAAATATATATCTTATGGTCACTTATTTGTATGTATATATTATGCATGTAAGTGTATAACTGTAAAATTATATATAATCATATAATTTAATTTATGCTTACATTAATATATATTTTTATAATAATACATTATTTTGTATTATATATATTATGCATGTAAGTGTATATCTGTATTATTATCTATAATCAGACATTTTAATTTATTTTCATAGTATACATACTTACGTTAATATATATTATTATAATAATATACTATTTTTACTTGATATATATTTTAGAGGTGTCTTGAACTCCTTAATTATTTTGATATGCCATAATTAATTTGATTTATTATTTTAATAGCTAGTGTTTAAAATATTAGCTATAAAATTATATTTCGCACACTGGCACACATATATACATATATATTATATATATAAATTTGTTAGTACAACATTTCACAAGCTAGGGTAATACAACTTATATAAATAACCTAATTAAAAAAAATTGAATTTAATGACAATTTTTAACTGTGAATTTCATTTCTTGCTAGATGCAATGAACTAAGTATCCTTAGTTGAATTAAACACTATTATAAAATCGAAAAATTAAAAGATTAATTCCCAATTTAAATTATATTACATTCTTTAACAAACAAACGAAAACTCAGTATATTATTGACAATATCTTTTTTTTTTTTTTTCTTTCCAAACTTCAAGGTTTTGGCTTTAAGGGCAATACTGAAGGATCAAGTGGGCAAGAAGCAAGTCTATACAGAAGCCTCTGGTGACGAAACAGTAGAAAACGTATCGATTCCAAGCTCCGAAAATCGTCCTATTTCGAAGAATCAAATTGCAGAATGCAGCTATGTGATGAATGTTGATGACTATAATCCAATGATGATATCTCCTAATTACAATAATTGGGCTTAAAATTTAATTAACTAAATTGATTATTCTGATGTTTATATGTCTTTTTTCTTATGCATGCAAACTCAGAATTTTTCTAGGTCTAATTAGCAGATGCTTTTCAGGAGAGGTATTGATCATTAGAGGAGTTTATTTGGTTTATAGCTTAACTAGAGAAAGACTTAATTTGTGACTTAAATTGTTGTTGTTTTTAACTAGATTCAAGAAATTCTAGTAATTTATAGTCTATGTTTTGATGATGTTTGTTTTCTATGTTATGAATTTATTTAAAGCTTTTATATGGAAATTAATGTCCTTTTATTTTGGTGGTAGCTAAATTGGTATTTACATATGTGGAAACTACTATTGGCACTCCATATTTTGTGTTATAGTTTTAGCTATAGTAAATTAAATACTTAAAAGTAAAGAGTGGTGCTATATATTACTTTTTATATACAATATTTTTTCAATTTTTTAATTTCGGTAAGAAATCACTTGCAATTAATTGATTTCAATGAATTTATTACATCTAAAATTTCTAAATCAATAGATGGTGAAAAATCAGTGATGTTAATTAAAATGGTAGTATATAATATTTTTCCAACAGTAAAATTCTACTATTTTTTTTACGAGTAGAATCCACTAACGCTACTCTTAGTGTGCGAATTGAGTAAACATCGTTCTTGTGTAATAGCTTACATACCACAAAATAGAGTTAAACCATCTTAAGTTATTTATAGCTGACAGACTCAACATAAAGTATGCTTAATAAGCATTCAGGATAATCAAACTCGTCACAAAAATCACAAAATTTGAACAATTCTACTACACAAATAAATTAGATTATATAACTACCACAATAAGTTCAAATTGTGGAGTGATGATAATTTATACAAATACTTCTATAATGGGTTCTTTTTATAAAAGACAAAGTAGCTTTGTGATAGATTTTGATTTTTGAAGATAAGATAAGTTGGTCTGCAATTATTATTGTTCAATCATTATTGAAGCCTCCATAATTAATGTGTGTTAGTTGTGTATTGATAATTACAATGATTTTATCTTTCTCATGACACCATAGCTAGTAGTTTTCTTATCCCAAATTTTCCTTTAGTTTGAATAAAACTAATTAGAGAATTGCTAGAATATTCATTCATATTCTTCATTTCAAGTCATTAATTACGTGGAAGTGGAGTGATCTATTTAAAAACAAGTAATGAATACTAGGCGCAATTTTGAAAATGCTATATAGTATATATATATATATATAAGGTAATTTTTTCAATTAAATATGAATATTGACATTTAAAATTCATATAATATGTTATTACGTATCAAAATACTAATTTCCCTTCATTCCATACTAATTAATTAGCCTCTTACTTCTAATTGTTTTCCCCCCTTGTCAGTTCATATAATATACACAATTATTACCACTACAATAAAGCATAAAAAATTAATAAAAACACAAGTAACAATTTTATTTTATAGATGACACAAACTGCATAAGCGCTAGCATATATATTTATGAAAGCCCTTTTGGGCAACACACAAAATATGACTCGTTGTTGGTCAATTAGGCATTGACCAACCCCCCTATTAAACAAATTTTACAATTTATGAAGAATGAGTAAAGAGCCTGGTCAATTAGGCATTGACCAAAACCACTAGTACTCGTCTAAATACATGCATTTTTACACCAAATCGAGTCCAATTGAACCAGTATTTTGCAGCTCATTGGACGTGCCAACAAAGGTGCTTTAACAACACACCCATTCATCCAACGGTGTATAACAGGCCGCCAGACAGATCCAGCCTGTCATAAAATTTCCCATCAAATACCCCTATTTATAATCTAAATAAATAAAACCACAATATTTTGCAAACACTTCTATTTCCCCCCTAAAATATCTCAAAATCATTGGCTTTTGCAGAAATTCAAGAATCCCATGAACTCATGGTTATGTATCATCTTTATACTCTTCTCTATTCCAATAACACCTGCCAAAGACATGTTAATTTACTATCAAAAACTTCCATTAGAAACATATAACAATGTGACAAAATAAAAATATTTTATGACACAAATTTTACGAAATTCGTAAATTACCCATTGTGATAGCGCTGGCGAAGATTACACCGGAGAGGATAAACACGATGAGTGATGCTCTTCTCAGGATTGCGATCATCTTTCTTACGAAAAATTGGCCCCAAAAACCCGCTAAAATCGAAATCGACATGAGGTATAAAGCTGCAAAAATACATTTTGTTTGGGTTTATTACTTAGATAGTTATATATGTGCTAATAAATTCATGGTTTGTAGGCAAAAATAGGGAAAGGAAAAATGATAAATATGTTAAAAGGGAAGAATTGGATGAATGACGTACCGTAGGGCATTGGGAATCTCTTGAGGAGATAAAACTCGACCACGGATAGAGATGAGGAGAACAGCATCACAAAGGTTGCGGTTGTGCTAGCGACCTGAAATATACCGGGCTCGTGTTTCTTAATAAAAATAGTGACATTTTGATTTATAGGAAAAATAGCAGTAATGATTAGGGTGTTAATGAGTCGAGCCAGCTCACGAACTCGGCAAGCTGGCTCGAAAATAGCTCGATTCGAGTCGAGCTTTTCAAGCGAGCCGAGCTCAAACCCATGTTCCGCAATAAATTTTTTTTAATTAATATATATAAAAATAAAATATTTATTCATATGTTTATCTATTTATATATAATATAATATATAATAATAATATATGTATAAAAAATAATATTTTTGATATTAGTTATGATTATATTTAATAATATATAAATAAATATAAAATTAATAATATATTTTTATAAAGAGAATATTATTTATTGAGCTCGAGCTCGGCTCGGCTCGGCTCGGCTCGACTCGAGCTTGAGTTTGAACGAGCTCGAGCTCATTTTCTTTCAGCACGTCGAGCTCGAGCCAAGATTTTTGGCTCAGTTGGACTCGTGAACACTCCACTAATGATCTCACTAGGATAGAATGTACTACAACTTTAGTTGCATCATTTACAAACTCGTAAAATTAGTACCACAAAATCCTTTTCACCAATATTAACTTGAACGGTACAAGAAGCAAAAACGTGTACCTGAGGGATTACACCGATTTCGAGCAAGAGAGGTCCGAGAATGAAACCACCACCGGAACCTAACAAGCCACCAACCGTACCTCCTAAGATGCCACAAACGGCGCAAAACGCAAGATTTGTAGCGGTCCACTGTATTTGTGCTTCACATATCAATTCTGGATTTCCCACCATCCTTCTTTTCTTGCTCTCCTTGTATAGTTTAACACATTCGTACCCGAAAACCACAAGAGCCACCGGGAACTGAGAATAAGAAAACAGAAAATTTAACAACTACTCTAGTAACAAATCCATCACCATAGGCATATCTTCTTATAACCCCTAAGGTCGAAAGGTCATGCGCACGATCTGATTTGTAATCCCAATCAGTGACTATGATTAGTAGTCTCAATCATTGACTACTTGATTGAATCACGGCGAGTCGTGTTCAGCTATATGAACCTATCGATTATAACTACGCCACAACCCGCTAACTAGGGGTGGCAAATTGGCGGATTGGGTTGGGTTTGAGTTGGTCTTAAATGGGTTGGGTTCATCATGGTTTTAAGGTGGAATTTAGCTCAACCCAAAAGAGAATCGAACTCAACCAGAAACCAAACCCAACCCAACTCAAGATCTTATATATTGCTCCTTATAATTAACATTATTGACAAGTAATTTAGGCCTAACTTAAAATTAAGTTGGGCCCAACTTGGAACCAAATAATCTTAGGAACCAACTCAAACCCGGAACCAATTAGGAATCAAATAAAATTCCTTAGGAACCAACCCAACCCAAACTAATTTAAATGGGTTGAACCATGGTTTTTGACCCATTTTCCCACCCCTACCGCCAACCCATAGAATCAACACTCAGAATTGATTGTACAAACAAGCTAAGAAATTCATTCTAAGAAGGGTACTTTACGAACCTGTAACAAGTTAAGCACCCAATACAATGTACTACACGCCTTCGTGTCATTCTGCAATAAAAAAAAACAATATTACGATATTGAAAAGGCGTAATCACTTGGTTCATAGAACAAAAAATAGTGTGATTTTCACTTGCCTTGATTATTTGAAGCATCAAAAAGCAAAGCCACACAAGTAGAAGCACCAACATTCTCTTAACATTAAGATTGCCCTTCATGATTTGCTGAAAAACATCAAACCATATCAATTTCCAAGTCAATAATACACTAAAAAACGACACTAAAAGGCAATATTAAGTCATAATATGCTCACCAATGCCATCTTCTCCTCTTTTGGAATCAACGGTTCATATTTAGTATCAATCAACACTGATCAATCAAAAAGATTAAGATCCAACGGGTCAGCTTTTTTTCGTCTAAATTAGAATCAATTTTTTTTTCATTTCTAATATTGCATCTAAATACTTACGTTCTCCGCGAGAATTGACAATTGTCTTTTTATCTTCCATAGCTTTCTGCAATTGTCGAAGACAAAGGAGAAAAAAACTATCAAAAGACATATCTAATAGAAGTGCTTATATCAGTCTTTTACGTACTTATGATCGTTTTTATAGTTAATTAACTTATATCTTGGTCCAAATATTTGTGACACCATATATAAAAATTTTAAAAAATCTACGCTATAATGTCATCTATACTCGTAAAAATTTTGTGCCTTAAGCATTCATATTGTTTGATATTGGGCTTCTTTATAAATAAAAATTATCACGTTTAACAATTAAGAAGACATAACATTGCAATTAACTAAATAATAAGAAAAATCTATGCTTTGTAAATTGCCAACCTTCAGAACAGTTTCCTCCTTCCACATCTCAATGGCCTTGGCAAAGGACCTAGCAGAAGTCCCTGTTAATAACAGTGAAAATATTTTTAAAAAACAATTAGCTGATATTAAATTAATCATAATCATTGAATAATTTAACACATTAATCACTTATTTAAATCATTTCTGTCATAATCAATCACTAATTACATCATAATTAACTGCTTACCCATGAACAAGATTATGATTAAGACAGTGATTAGCCAGTAGGGGAAAACAACACTCAAAGACACACCAATAGTGATCCCAAGCATGAGCATAGGCTGGAACAAAAGAGCCAATTCGTAGTCGATTATCGGGACTTCTCTGCATGGATGTGGAACCCTTAAGTTGTACCAAACTGATGAGGCTGATGCCCCCATTATCATGCCTGCAGAAAATATTTACATTAAAAAAAAAAAATAGATTGAACTTAAAAATACAATCTTTCAATAAAAAAAAATGAATCATATACAAGATTGAATCTTTTTATTTGAAAAATTTTCACGGATGTTCCTTTTGATAGTTCAATTCGGTCATAACATGTTAAACGGAAAATCATAATATTCGTCCCACACTCCATATTTTAAGGATTTTAGAAAATGTCTCAATATTTCAAACTAGTTGCGATATTAGTATTTTTATAATAATATTAGCCCCATGCTTTATTTTTGTTATTATGAATTGCATTTTGCCTCCTCAACTAAACAACATATATGAAACAACCCTTTAAACAAATACGATTTTTGTTTCTTACCACTGAAATGTAATTAAAAAATTAAAAAGAAGAACATGTAGGTTTAGCCCGAAAGTTCATAACATGCCCAATCATTGTCTTCCTCAACAATACCTTATTTTCTTCTAGTTTTTCTCGAGGTAAGTAACAATGATATTTGTTTAAAATGTATCTGAAACATTTTATATAGTTTATGGGGGCAAAATGCAATTTTAAATGACAAAAATAGACGTTGCAACCTTTTCACTTTTTGTAAAATTTCATAAAATGTGAGACCAGAGACTGAATTTAAGATTTTCCGACCATAAACTATAAGTTTTAATATATTGTACCACAGTAAAATTGTTTAATAAACAAATATAAGTATAAATAAGAGAGATTAATTTAGTTCTTACACTTGGAAATAGCAGCAGCAGATTTAGTGTCAAATCCAACAATCAGAGTTAACATAGGGACAAAAATGCCACCCCCACCAACCCCACCCACAGTACCACAAGCTGAGCCCAAAAATCCTATCACAGTGGCCAAAACAACTCTCCAACTAAACTTCAATTCCTGCAACACAGAATAAAAAACCAAACAAAAAGGTGTTAAAAATCCAATCTTTAGCATCTAAAACAAAAACCCATATCAATTATCCAACATAAACATTCATGCATTTGAAAAAATTGAAGTTATAAACATGCAAATCGACCCAGAAAAAACGAAAAACCCACAACTTACAGGCCAATTTTTTGCTTCAGATCCATAGTTTTGTCCCAATGGGTTCGAATTAGACGATAAAAGGGGCTTTAAATCACCATTCCGTGCATGATTATTGATGAAATAAACAGATAAAATAGCTATAGAGAAGCCTGTTAACAGGTATACCACAATCCCTTTTGTAGCCATAACAAAAATTCAATTTTTTTTAACAAAAAAATCAACTTTTTCAGTGATCAAACTCTAAAACCCTTTTGTTTACAACACCGATGAAAGATTCTGAATCTCACTGTTCTTGGGTTTGGCCTACTGAATAAAATCGAACAGTATAGAGTATATAGAATCTCACCAAATGGGGACTTTTTTATAGAGAAAAATTGGGGGATTAAAGGGGGAATATTTGCCATGTGAGATAAGAAGAGACCCACATAATGTAACATGTCAGATTAGCCAGCAAAGCAATAGTGTCCATAATACACGTGGCACATTCCGATTTGTCGGATTTCAATAATTGATTTTTATAAGTTCAAATTTATTAGAGAAAAATATTTTTAGGACCCTTATGTTAATTTCTAAAACCTTCTCTTTTCACTATGATTTTCATATAATCTCGAGATTTTCTAATTAAAAAATTCCAATTGTAGAATATGGAAAAAAAAGGTAGGCCGAGATTCAATTTGATTATAATCATTATTAACGATTTATTTTGTGAATCATATATATATATATTTGAATTTGGTCAAATTAAATGACTGGATTTTTTCAATATATTTAACTATTATGCGTGATGGGCGTGACCATGGAGCAGTGTTTTATTCACCAATTTTGTTATATTGCAAAAATCCAAAAAAATAAATTACTATATTTTTTTTTTTTCAATTTGATTGTAAATTTTGTTTTTGAGTGATGCATCAGCAGATAACACCTACAAAATGTTTGTTCTATAGAGAAAAGAAATTTTGATTGGTGCCATTTGTGACCACCCTAATGCTTATTCAGTTAAAATTGTGCACGTTATTGTGATAATGAACATTTGATTTGATATGATTATCTTTACAACATTATTATATTTCACTTTTTCTTTAAATGGTAATAAGTTACAGTAATAAATCAGACGTGTTTGATTGGATTTTTTGTAATTTAATTTTACCATAATAAATATTTTTTTATCATACCAAGGGTTGATAAAATTTGTTGAATGAAAAAAAATAATTAAAAGTATATAATTCAGTTATTGAACATGGAATCATCAAAAGGTGATTTATTTGACGTAACTCTAAACAGAAAATTAGGTGTTTGCTTCTTATTCTATGAACATATAACTAGTCAGTTGACATAATTAAGTATGTTGTGTATTTGAATTTTTTTCTCTTGAAAATGATATTTATATTTTTTAGAATGTGGTGATATGGATCGTTCGAGATAATTATCAAAGTATTTGGTGAGGAAAATGGTAAAAAATAAAGAAATTTATTTGAATAATAATTGAAAATTATATTTATCCAAATCTAATAAAAATAAATAGCTAGTTATTTTATGTGTGAATTAAATGAGGTTATCTATATGCAATATATATACTTGCACATTCTCTACTTAATGTACTTGGCTAATACAACTTATTATAAGAAAATCAAACAAATGTTATTGATGAGAAAATATTAAATCATTTTTGAATAGCTTATTGATTCTAAAATATAATTTTGATTGATTAAATTAATTAAGTATTAATAGTGTATATATCATTATAATCCGATAATAGAGAAATTATAAGATAAATTAAAAATAATAAACTCGATTTATTATAAAATTATTAATTAAAATCTCAAACATGGGTGGGGTAGGATGTTATTTTGTACATTTTTGTCGATATGGTGAGATCCATCCCACCATTAAATGATTTTGTTCTGTGGCTGCCTCAAGTCTATGTCATCCCCTGCATAATCAAATCACAATCATTTTCTTACACTAATTTTAGGAAGCTTCATACTCTTGCAAAATAAAATTTTATATTACATATTAATTTGATATGAATTTTAACTTTTTCATGATATATAATATATATACATATAAAATGAACACTATTTTTAGAATAATAGATTAGGGCTGATATTGTTTTCTTTTGTAACTAGTGTGAATTTTACTTGTGATAATTTATAATCAAATAATAACAAGGTTTGTTAATGGGCGGGAATTACCTACATTCGGATCCGTTTTATAAAAAACTTACTCGATTTGGACCCGGCCCGTAGTGTTTGAGACCCGAACCCAATGATACTAGATATTGTGGGTCTGGGTCCGTGCAATTTTTACCCGCGGGTCTATACCCGAACAATACCCATGGGTATTTGCGCAACATGGACCCAACCCGTTCGAAATGTATCTGGCTCGTCGGGTCTAACTATTTTTGGACCCGTTGAGTATGTGATTGAGTTCGGGTTGAATCTGGATAAAATATTTTTTCGTGAATATTTCGTATATTCGGTTTGAGTCCTAGTATTCCACGTCCGACAGTCCTAATAACAATTATAGAAAGAAAACAAATATAGAACTAGACCTCATTGAGTTTAATATTTAGATCAACAATTCTTAAGGCTTCAACACATTACTTATAATTGGTGAGTAACTTGTATGTTTAGAGAACTTAAGGTAAGAACTCAACAAAAAATTGAATTATAGTAAATGAACAAGTATTTTGAATCATCCATTAATTTAATGTTCTATATGTATTTCTTTATTATATATATTGTTCAAATAGAAAAAAAAAAGAAAAAAAAGAAAAATAAGAGGCACATTAATGCATGTGACTCCCGTTACACGACATATATAAAGCAACGTTTATTACATTTGGCATCATAACATTATGTGATAATTCAAATAGAGTTGTCAATAGGTGAGAATTATCTGGACCTAGACCCCCTCGATTTAAATTTTATCTGACCTAGTACCCAATCAAAAGGGTCTCAAAACCCAATCCCAACTGAGCCTGAACCCAAATCCAATAATATTAGGTAGTTCAGGTTTAGATTGGGTTCGACTATTTTGGATCTATTGGATATGTGGACATATCCATATCCGAGAAAATCTTTTTAAAATTTTCAAATCTGGGTCCGAATATTCTCAGCCTTAAATCCAAAGTTGATAAATGAGAGATGTTGAAAGTTGAAACAAGTTTAAGCTCAAATCATCTACTACTTGACCTAAGGATAGATAAGGCACTTAAGATTCAAAGTCTTTTTCTCTTTGAATACAAAAAAGGAAGGAAAAGTGAATACGAGCGCGTGGTATATTCACTTGATGAATCATTTTTTCAATCCAAAATCGACATATGAATCTTTACTATTGTATATTCGAAGAGGCGTAAAAATCCACCTACACTATCAAATAGCTTGGTTCAATTTTCAGCCCTAGCACTAGGAGTGTTCACGAGTTGAGCCGGCTCTCGAGTTCGGCGAGCCGGTTTGAAAAAAGCTCGATTCGAGCTCGAATTCCGAGCCTATCGAGCCGAGTTTTTCAATCTAGCCGAGCTCGAGCCCAAAAATGCATGTTCGCGAGCTGGAATAAAAAAATAATTTTTAATTAATATATATAAAAAATAAATATTTATTCATATATTCTTATATAATATGATATATTATAATAATATATGTATAAATGATAATATTATTGACATTAATTATGACTATTTAATAATATATGACTAAATATAAAATTAATAATATATTTTTACAAAAAAAATTATAAAAAAATTATTATTTTATTAAAAAATTATTTTTTATTTAAAAAAATTATTTTTTTGAGCTCGAGCTCGAGCTTACTTTCCTACAGCTCGTGAGCTCGAGCTCGAGCTCGAAAATTGTGGCTCGAGCTCGAATTTTTGGCTCAGCTCTGTTCGAGCTCGACTCGTGAACACCCCTACCTAGCACTCTATCACACCTTCAATATATGAAGAAAAAGATTTATATATTTTTTTAGTGTGCTAAAAATGCAATTTAATATCTGTTGTTTGGTGTTTTTCTAGTGATAGTAGTTTTCTAGCTATGTGTACCAATTTGGTTGGGCTAGGAGAAAAGATAACCAACCATATTTGATGTTTCTAATTGCTTTATTGTACTTCTCTAGTACCACCAGCCCATGACCTATTGTTCTCTATAATAGCCCATAATAATCCCATAATTCATAGTGTATTGAATTCTATTTGAAGCCCATCATAAGTTTGGTTGGTAAATAAATTGTTTGATTTGATTTAGGATAAAGTACTTACAACTCATACATTTTTCCCATACCTTTGGATTGCGGGGGCTTTTCTATTTTTTATTTTGTGAATCATTATTATTTATATATATATTCATTAGTATATAATATATTTTATTGTAAATATTACTTATGGTATACTAGACATTTACTCTCGTAATTTTTAAAATGTCTCTCATTTAATCACAAATTTTAAGATTTAACGGTCAACTATGTTAATCAACACTGATCACTTTTTTTAGGAAAGAATCCGCGCATGAATGTACTCTCACATGCACACAAATTATATTCAGTATTACGAAATTTCTATTCATAATTACGTGTCTTTTATGCATGAAATCTTTTCCAGAAAGTCTGGTCAAAATGTTGAATAATGAAGTTAACAGTTAGATTTTAAATAATTAAACTAAATATGAAAATTTCATAATTAATAAGACCAAAATTAAATTTCAACTATGTTACAATCAAAAATAAATTTTTTCCAATATAGTTAATTTCTTTGTCAGCTATAATTAATAAATTAAACTCAATCAAATCAAATATTAATTTGAACTCAATCAAATCATTTTTTGTATCCTCCTCATTGCACTAGTCTACGAAATAGTAGTTCATTTTTTTTTCTTTTCAATTTCTATAGTAACACGATAAATAAGCTATTCATTCTTAATTATATTCTCCATTTCACCAAGTCCTTAAGTTTAGCATATTATTTTTTTAATTTTGTTTCTTGTTCTCTCAACAATAAAAATAAAACATAAAAGGGTTGACTAATTAACATGTGAATTGCAATTTGCACCTAGGGATAATGCACAAACAAATATAATATAAACAATGCCGGTCCGTACACGTAACGACTATTTATATTATTTTATATTTATTCACTAACAAATATGAATGTGATCTTAATTGCGTATAAATGAAATGAATGTTTTGATCATTGTATTAATAATATTGGTTGACAACCTAAGCTGGTTTACCTCTCTTGTGTGGTTTGCAGGCTATTGCACAAGAGCGGGTTTTACCCAGTGCGCACCTAATGGTAGCGGCTGCGGGTTCTCTTGTCATAAAAAAAAAAAATAATATTGGTTGACTAAAAAGTTCCTAACTAATTTTATTTAACATCTAAAATTTGATCGTAATTATAAAAAAGGGTAAAAAATTATTTCATTTGATGACCAAAAAAAGTTACACTATCCGATAAAATCTTAATATATAAGTGAATTATACGTATTAAACATTTAAATATTTAAAATAAAAAATGACCATCTTGTAAAATTTAAGTCATCATTGTACTTTATTTATGATAAAATGATTTTACCATGCCAATTTGATATAAGTTGAAACTTTTGGACCAACCCAAAATATTATTATACTAATTATTAATGTTTAAAAAAGAAGACATGTATCGAAAAGGAAAAATGTATCGTTAAGTTGAGTTTAAATTAATTTATTAAAAATTAAATTATATCTAAATATCGTTATTGTACAACATATATTATGTAGCTATCTTAAGATTATTTGAATATAGTTAAATACCATATGAAAAATACTTACACACATAGAAATAGAAGTAGTAACGTAAGTCACGGGGACAACACCTAGTAGAGTTAGTCGAGTAGTTGAATTTTTTATTCTATCTCGTATAGTTTACAAGCTGTAACACAAGAATAAATTGCACTCCATAAAATTAGCGGACGCGGATTTTTCTCGTCATCCAAAAAGAAAAGTTTAAGTCATTTACAATAATTTTCCATAGTAACAAAATGATAATCCAAAATATAATTCAATTAAAATTTTGCAAATATTCAACTTGTAATCCCAATATTAACTAATTAACTATTAGTAAAGAATGATTTATAAAGAATATATTTACCATTGACACAAGAATATATTTAACAGGTTTACCTCTCTTGTGTGGTTTGCAGGCTATTGCACAAGAGCGGGGTTTACCCAGTGCGCACCCGAAAGGGTAGCGGCTGCGGGTTTCCCTCGTCATCCAAAAAAAAAAAAAAAAAAGAATATATTTAACAGGGGGCAACCCCTGGTAGAGTTGGTAAGGGCATTTGAACTTGTGGCTTTGGTCACGGGTTCGAATCCCATTGTGGGAATGCTTAATTGCCTTCTCTACAATGAGCCTGTCAGCTATGGGCAACCTAGGCTGGTTTACCTCTCTTGTGTGGTTTGCAGGCTATTGCACAAGAGCGGGGTTTACCCAGTGCGCACCTAACGGTAGGTGCTGCGGGTTCCCTTGTCATAAAAAAAAAAAGAATATATTTAACAACTTTGACTAATAACTTTCTCTACATGACCACATTTACCACCTTAAAATTCCATGCAATAAATACCATTTAACTTTTTTCCTAATCCAATCTCTTTGTAAATAATGGTAATTATATTCTTTATCATAAACAATTTTTATTGCCCAATTGCAAATAAACAATGGGCTTTTTCTTGATGATCACATGAGAATTTTATTTGATGGGCAATTGCCAGATATTGAGCTCCATTTTTTACAAAAATCACTTAAATCGAGGAAAATTAGCATGTTCATGCACTTTTTAGGCTCAATTTTGGAATGTTATTTATAAAATAGAGAGACAAAATTACGGAAAATCTTGGGTTGAAATTCAAGAAAAAATTAACATGCCAGTTTCATCATCGTCTTCTTCAAAGCTTCTGTATTTTATTGTAATTCCATTGATTTTGTTATCTGGGCTTGTGGTTATACTGAACCAGAAGCCTTCAAGCTCTGATTATCCATGGCCAACTTTTCATTTTCCGATTAATTCCCGTTATGGCCGCCGTCATTCCGCCGCGGCACCGCCGTCTCCCGCCGCCGTAAAACCGACGGACCAGTTTCCGGTAGGGCCAACACGAAAATTTTGGATTTCAGAAGCATTATTTTGTCAAATTCCTGGAAAATAACACATTTAAAAACGCAATCTTGTTGTTTTTTTGTGAATTAAAACAGGTTTTGGAGAATGATGAGACAAAAACTGCTGCTAAATTTCGAAAAAAATACAGCAATTTGGAAATTATCGAGTCTCATTTAACTCGAGCTCGAGCAAATATACACGAAACTGCCCACAACAACGAATCATCATTCGACCCAGATTACATACCCGACGGCCCGATATACAGAAATCCCAATACTTTCCACAGGTAATAAATTGCAAGGGAAAATCTTAATTTTAGTATCAGAGTATATCGTCATTCTAATGTTAGTCCTACGTTTTATGAAATTTTAGAAAACTTCTCAATATTTTACACTAGTTGCAATATTAGTCATTTTTTATAATAATGTTAGTCTCATACTTTATTTTTGTTATTTAAATTGCATTTTTCCCCTTCAATTAGACAAGATGTATAAGCAACCCCTAACCAAATATTATTTACCTCTTACCCCCTAAAAAATAATTTAAAAATTAAAAAGAAAAACATATATGTTTAGCCGGGACATTCATAACATGGACCAATCATCATTTTCCTCAATCATTTTTTATTTTCTTCTAAATTTTGTGGCGGTTAAGTGGCAATAATAGTTGTTCAAGGGCGTGTTTGATACATTTTATATACTTTAAGGGGTAAAATGCAATTCTAAATAATAAAAATAAAGTATAGGACTAACATTGATTAAAAAAAGGACTAACATTACAATTTTATCATATCAGATTATTGGGACTGTTTTTAAATTTTCACAAAATGTGGGACGAAAACCAGAATCGTGATATCCAGGGACTAAATTTACAAACTACCCTTAATTGCAATAACGAATTCTAAACCATTTTTCAAAAAATTTATTAAGACAATAAAAAGAACAAGAAATAAGGTTGTTTAATTATTCTAGGAGCTACTTGGAAATGGAGAATCTGTTCAAGATATACGTGTACGAAGATGGAGATCCTCCAGTATTTCATTACAGCAAAAGCCTCGGGATTCTTGGGATCGAGGGTATTTTGATTCATCAGATCGAGATTAGTAAATTTCGAACGAAAGATCCACGAAAAGCGCACGTTTATTTCGTCCCGATAAGTGTACAATCGATAGCAACTTATGCTTATGTGAAGCACAATAGGGCATGGACTCCATTGCAAGATATAGCAAGAGATTATGTGAAGCTTATTTCGACAAAGTATCCTTATTGGAATCGAACTCAAGGGCGAGATCATTTCATCCTTGGTTGTCATGACTGGGTAAGATTTTTCTTGTTTTGTGCTACTCTTTGCTCATATGTTAAGTTAGGGGGAAATGTAGTTAAGCCTTCCATCTTGTGTTTGATAGAACTTTGGATATGATATTTATCTTAAAAAGGGTATTTTGGTCATTTTATAATATCAGTCCGCTCAAGAACTGATGTTATACAAAAGCGGAAAAAAGGGAGTTTAACTCGTGGATACAACTTTTTTCGAAGGGCAACTTAGTCATTTTACTGTAGTAGTCGGTGTAGCTCTGTGCTCCCAACTATAAATAGATTCAACATGTTTTATGTAAGGGAAAATTATAATTTTAGTCCAATAAGATATCGCGATTCTAACTTTAGTCATATACTTTACGGAATTTTAGAAAACGTCCTAATATTATAAAAATAGTAGTATTTTTAATAATAATGTTAGTCCCATATTTTTTATTATTATTATTATAGATTGCATTTTGCCCCTTCAACTAAACAAGATGTATTACAACCTTAAATAAATATTATTCATCTCTTGCCCCCTGAAAAAAATTTAAAACTTAAAAGAAGAACTTATAATTGTAGTCGGACGTTCATAATATAGTCAAAGTATTATCTTTCTCAACTATTTTTTATTTTCTTCTATTTTCTATTTTTTATTTTCTTCTATTTTCTAGAGGTAAGTCACAACAATATGTATTTCAATAGGTGTTTGATACATTTTGTATAGTTTAAGGGGCAAAATGAAATTTTAACGAATAAAAATAAAGTATATGACTAACATTGTTAAAGAAAAGGACTACAATATTAAGATTATTTTCAAAAATTCGTAAAGGATCAAGCTAAAACTAGAATTGTGATATCATGATATTAAATTTGCAAATTTTCCTTTTATGTAATCTCTAAATATAGCACCAAAAATTTATAGAGCACCTATGAATCTTGTACTTTTCATATACAAATTTGCATGGTTTTCATGTTCCATGCCAATCTTTCTTGCATACCAAATCCAAAACATGTCAAAAACACAACTCACACTACCAAGTTCATATTTTCCCCTTCGCATAATACTACAAATTCATCTACTAACTCTTGTCACTAAACTCCGATTTTCTAAGACGCCAACCATTTCCCACGGCGTCCCCCTCCTATACAAGAACGCGATAAGAGTCCTTTGCAATGCCAACACCTCCGAAGGATTCAAACCCTCCACGGACGTATCCATGCCCGAGATATACCTCCCGGACGGCACAATGGACGGCTTGATTGGTGGGCCCCCTCCCTCAGAGCGGCCCGTTTTAGTTTTCTACGCGGGTGGGGTCCACGGCTACATAAGACAAGTCCTAATGGAACAGTGGAAGAACAAGAACAACAACGATCCTGCAGTTCAGATCCACGAGTACCTTCCTAAAGACATGTCGTATTACGACATGTTTAGGAAGAGCAAGTATTGTATTTGTCCTAGCGGATGGGAAGTGGCTAGCCCGAGAATGGTCGAGGCCATTTACATGGGGTGCGTCCCGGTTCTACTCAAGGACCATTATGCTAAACCGTTCGATGATGTCTTGGATTGGAGTACGTTTTCGGTCGATATTGGCGTTAAGGAGATTCCCGATTTGAAGGATATTTTGATGGCTATACCTCAAGAACGATACTTAGAGATGCAAAAGATGGGCGTTCGAGTTAGGAGACATTTCGAGGTTAATTTTCCTCCTAAACGATACGACGTTTTCCACATGATTCTTCATTCGATATGGCTTAGGAGGATAGATATTCAACTTAGAGAGACAAGTGAAAGATGATATAGATAGTTGATTGTATGGTTAATGTAGGGATTTTTAGTGATTGTATTAAATGTATTCTCATTGTAAGATGATGTGAGTGTTGAGGAGAGTTGTAAGAAATTGGCCACAAAGGTGCATAACAAATTTTATTCATGAGATTGTTTGTACAAGGATTAAATCTAACACACTTCAGAATTACAGGCTATGTTTGGTTTCATTTTGAGCCAGTTTTTGGCCAAAATTTTGACCAAATTGTATTTGGCCTTCACAATTCTCATCAACAAAAAATCCTAATTTTTTATCCAAATTTTGTATTCCTATTTTGAAATTTAACACACTTTCATGGCCCACTTTTCTTTTTATACATATGTACATATATATATATATGTATATCACCTTCTATTACACACATATATAACAATCATTACAATTTTAATATTTTAATATAATTTTCAATCACTAATTAATTACTAAAAGACAAAAACTTACATGAATTGACAGCTACAAATAATTTTTGTTCCCTTTGAAAATAAAAACAAACACTATCTCACCCAAAAATTAACAATCAACATAAAACCAAACACAATCTCACCAAATATGCACGTGTCCCCAAAAAATTTCTCACCAACAATTCTCACCAAATTAAATACCCAACCAAAACAAAATCAAACATAGCCACAAAATTTTCGAGATCGTAAAATTTTAACCTGTATCCGGATTTGTTGAAGCCAGTGTGTAAAAGATGCTAATAATCGTCATTGGCTCTATGCTTATTCTAATTCTTTTTTGTTTTTTGATTATTTTGTCACCCTTTTCTATAGGGTTAAATATACTTAGCAACCCTGAATTATTTGCCTAAATCAAATACCCTATTAATAAAAGGGCACACTGAAGTTTATATAGTTAAAAAAAAATGTCTAATATTATTAGTAACATGATACAACCTAAAGCTATGGGGTGAAAGAAACTAGAAATTTCTGATCGAGGCGTTGAATCGATGCAGGAGAAGAATTTCTACATACAATACAAATTGAGATAAATAAGAGGGAAACACATATTCTCCAAGACAAAATTGTGTATTGGAGGCTAGAAAAATTGCTAAACTAACATCAATAACTTTGCTAACAAGAAACTAACACTAATCCTATCTTAACTAAAAAAACATGAATAACGGCTAAACTAACCAAATACCGAAAGCAAGAAAAATCTATATTCACCCATACAAGTGTTTATTTCAACAAAATATAAAACGACATCGTTTCTCAATACTCGAGTTATCATCACTTATAAAAGGCGCGCTATACTTTCACCCCATATATACTTTGACCAAAAAAAATAAATGTTCATTCAACAATTAACAAATTACTCTACAACACCGATAGAGTCTCTATCGCTCCTCATGAATGCTCAACATCGTGTAGTCGAATATTAAGTCTCCTAAGCCATATCGAATGAAGTGTCATATGAAACACATCATACCTTTTCGGAGGCAAATTCACCTCGAAATGCCTTCTTACAAGCACACCCCTCCGTTGCATCCTTATATACTGTCTCGTCGATATTCCCATCAGAATATTCTTCAGATTCGGAATCTCCTCCACCGGAATCTCAACCGAAAACGACTTCCAATTCAAAACATCACCAAAAGGCGGCACATAGTGATCTTTAATAAGCACGGGAACACAACCCGTGTAAAGAGCTTCCACCATCCTCGGGCTCGCCACTTCGTACCCACTAGGACAAATGCAAAACCGACTATTTCTCATCATGGCCGAATAGGAAACTCCTTTGGGTAGATACTTGTGAATTTGCACATCTTCGTCTTTGTTCTCCCAATGCTCGAGAAGAATGGGCCTAATCGGGCCGTGGAGCCCGCCCGCAAAGAAAACGAGAATGGGCCGTTTCGAGGGGGATGGCCCACCAATCAAGCCGTTTGTTCGGCCACCGGGGAGATTTATCTCCGGGATGGATATATCTTTCGAGGGTTTGAATCCCTCCGAGGTATTTGCATTGCACAAAGCCCGAATCGAGTTTTCGTATAGCTCATTGACGGATTTAGAAAGCTCGGGCCCCTAAATCAAGCAATTAGTCCACAATTAGATATCAAATATTAGGAAAATTCTAGCTCGGACCTGACTTGACTGAATGACATTTACAAAAAATATTAAAATATATTATATTGAACATAAGATTTTCAATTAAGACAATAAGTATTATTACCCAATCATGGCAAGAAAGCATGAAATGATCGGTTCCTAGGCTCCGGTTCCAATAGGGATATTTTCCGGCAACAAGATCGACATAGTCTTTTACCGTCCGTTTCATCGGTAGCCATTGATCACGAGAACTTTTGTCGTATATAAAGTGGACGATCGATGCTACACTAAAGGGAAGGAAGAAAACGTGGGCATTTTCGGGATTCCTAGTTCGAAAAGTCGAAGTTTCCAACTTGTAGATGAAATTTCCCTCCATAGAGTAAATGCTACCACAAGGGCCATTGTGAAATATTGGTTGTTCACCTTCTTCATAGACGAATACTTTAAACTGCTTCTCCATTTCCAGATAGCTCCTGAAATGGCGACAAAAATTACTTCAAGGGAAGTGATTTTGATTTATGAGGTGGATTTAATTGTGTTTCAAGTAAGGTGGCTAAATCGGAAAATTGTTCACTTAATTACTCCTAATCCCATTTTGATCCCCTTTAAACTCAAATAGTTAACAAATATTTTAAGATCGAGCCAATTACTTGATTTTATTGGAGCAAAATTTTAGGTACAAGAACATGATATGTATATATAGGTCCAATATGTAGTATACTTCGGAGGCAACTTACAACAAAATTTCAGAACAAATTTTCTACCTCACAATAATGTACCACAATGATATCTAATGGTATCTAATCATTGTAAGATTGACAAATATCTATTTGTTTGAAATATTTTTTCGGAAGTATTTTAAATAGACACTTGCTAATCGATGATATGACATCATTGTGAGGCAGAAAATCAGCTCCAAGAAAGTCTCCCCAAATTTATAACAATGACCTTTTTCCCTCCAATGTCATCCCAAATTACCCACTAAATTGAGATTGAAAAGAAAAGTCCAAATCAACCAATTGAGATTGAATGAGATAGGAAGTATGTTACCAGATTAATTTGGCACATTTGCCTTTCAAGTAACTAAATAACACACGATAATATTCATTTTTCTCGTGACAAAAACTATAATTGATGCGACTTATTCTAAATTTGACTTGCTTTAAACACATACGAAAAAATCTTAATTATTTATATTTAATCACACAACCAAGAATCCAACGGTTATACCTGTGAAAAGTCGATGGATTCCAATAGATAGGACCAGTCCGGATGTAGTCGGGGTCATATTCTCTGTTTACACTTTGTGAATCTCTAATTGCAGACCGAGCACGCTGCAATTTCGCCTCGAGAAATTCTAAGTTGCTAAATGTTTTATTTATTTTTGGACGTGATGGAAGCAATTGAGCATCATCCTGTGGAGGGAAAATATTTTATTTATTTGCTGATATTATAAGATCATCATTCTTTAATTCTACCTAGTAAATGCATTAAGTATTATTGTAAGAATATGTATATAAAACCACTAATTAGATAATTATACAAACTGAATAATCAAATCAATTTAGATATCTTTAGCTATGAAGAAAATCACAATTAAGGAAGATATTCTTTTTTTCCAGTGAAAAAAACAAATACCATGTTAATATCAAATGGTGAACATACAGAAACATATATATACACATAAATATATCCATATATATATGTATATATGTTCTTCTGCTCGGGCATAATTTAATTTTATATCCCTTCTGAAGTCACTTTATTGCTATCATTTATGCATACATACTTTCATATCATTTTGGAAAATAACGGCATATTTGAAAATTAAAGCAAATAACATTTAAAAGGATCGTTATTTATGTAGAAGAAAAATAAAAGCATCTTATAATCTGGAAGAACCAATTTAACATTTTTAACTGATTTATATAATATCATTAATTTCTCAGCTAAGCCTTTTGAAATTATGCTTCCTTTGAATTTAAACCATAAAGAAATTTTATAAATATTAAAATTCAAGAAAAATGAAACAAATAAATAAAAATAAGTTAAAAAAATCAAAACTATTTCCTCGAGAAAAATAAATAAATAATAATTAACAGTGCAAGCGTTCTTACAGGTGGTTCCGCCACACTAACTTCAACGCCAGCCGGTGGCGCGGCGGAGCGGTTAACATAATAATCAGCCGACAGCGCCTCCTCTCTATCTCCCCCGCCGCCCACCCTCCGCCGCAACTCCAAACCCTCTCCGCCGTCTCTGGCCGCCGGAACAAAACCCTTATAACTGCCCGAATAATTCCCATGACCGGAATAAGAGCCACCTGAAGAAACAGAAGTAGTGCTCCAAGACCATTGATAGTAATTAGAACCAAAAACCCAATTCGGTGGCTTTGAGTTTGAACCTGATAAAACTATCAACACTGAAACCGCCATTAACGGCACCATAAACCCTAAAACCCTAGTGAAAAACGGCGACGTTTTACACCATGAACACCACCCCTCCATGAGTACTGAAATTAAGAACCCAACACCGAACTTATATACATAAAATCTTCATTTATGTATAAATTCTACAGAATAATGAAAGATCATATCGTTTCTTGATTCTCTCTTTACTCACTTTCTCATTTAAGTTTTCATGAAAATATATATATATATATATATATATATGTATATGTACTGTATAGATAGATACAAATAGTGTGTGTAGATTTGTTTCTTGGGAAAGTGAAGTCAAGAATGGGAAAAAAATAAAAACACGTCAATTGGTGAGAGCTGGTTGCAATATACAGCTCAAGCTCGCCAAGCGTCTGCTAGTTATATTCTTGTTTTTCATGCAATATTACGTCTTTTTTCTTATTTACCGATTTGCCCCTTAACTTAATTTTCAATTGTCATCCTACTTTCCTGAAGTCCAATGTATCACACGCGCTGTTCTGAGTCTGACACGTGGCTGTTTATTTGAGGTGGCTCTGTTGTGGCGCGAGTGGGTAATAAGAGGAGCGTGTGTTGGGTTAATATGGGGGCTTTTGAGTTTTAAAAAACTTTTAAATTTCAAATGAGAAGTAAATAATTTTTATTTCAAATTTTTGTTTTAATTGTTGTTTATTTTTAAATGTTTGAGAAGTGTAATTCATAAATGTATTTATTAAAAATATTTCAAATATGCATATATTTTAGCATAGCACGTATATAATATATAAAATAGAAAATAAAATAAAATTTGAAATAAAAAATCTTATCTCATATTAAGTAGTTATTTAGAATTGAGAATTTGAGATTTGTAGCTAATTAATGGTATTAAATATGGTGTGCTGTTATACCGCTTTGTTTTGTCTAACATTTTTCCTTGTGATTTCCACTTAGTAGATTTTATGACAATTTAATGTTTCATTTCACATATTAACTCATATATATGCATGTGAAAAATATATATACGTAAAGTTGGTGTATACACATATATAATGTTTGTGAGATATATATATAGGATTGTGTGTGAACCGAAAATATGATAGAACACCATATTATAGTAAAACAAAAAGACTTAAAACAATATTCAAGGTTGTATACTATTTGAATTGTACTAAAAATAATGTCATATTTAGTTTTGATCGAAATTTCAACTATTTTGTGCTTGAATTTGTTTTAGACTAGTTGAATTAAAACCATGTTAACTTAATTATGAACGTATTAAATCAAAGTTTCATAAGTTATTAGAAGGAAAAACAGCGCAAATTGAATTTTACTATAATTATAATTTGTTTGGTGCTAGAATTACGAGTAGTAGAAAATAAGGAAGAAAAAATTAAGTATGGTTTGATTTTTTAGGAAGATAAGGATAAGAAAAACTCTTTTTTCTAAAGAAGGAGAAAGGAAAATGAGAGAAAAGTTTGAGCAAAAGTAGTATATTCTCCTCAATCCATGCATTAATATAAGCATTATCTCTTCCTTTCTATTACATTTTTTATTTTTTTTATTTAATTAAACAACAAAAAATATTTCTATTACATATTTTATTATATTACTTAAACACCAAACCAAAGTATTTTTCTTACATACTATTTTCTTTTCTTCAAAAATCATAGAATTAAACAAAATTGCCAATTTATTTTAATATTTAGAGTTGTTTTAAAATTGTTATTCACTTAAATTTATACTTATAATTATGGGTTAGTTTATATTTAAGTAGTGGATAGTTATCTTTTTAAATTTATTTTTGTCGTTTATATTGATTTAATGTTCTTTTATTTATTTTGAATGTTTTTGTTATGATAAATAAATAAAATTAAAATTATTATTTTACCATGTCTATCTGTTAGGACTTGTACTAGCCAAAAACCCGTCGGATCTTAGATGGGTCCGAGTATTAATATTTATAAACATAACGAAATCGAGTTTTAATATTTATAAATATAATGAATCTCGAATCTTGCATTGCCATATTGCGTTGTGTGTTTTTCTCCATATCACATTATATGTTTTTCTCCATATAATTAGCAACTTTAATTCTCTTTCAATCTCAAAGCCAAAAAGGACAACATATAAAGTTATTTTCTGCATTAAATAATGGTACAAAAACATAACTTTGAGTTGTTGTAATTGTTGAGGCACATGATATATGCATCATCATTTTAGTTAAAGAAGTAGAAATGGGATAGATATGGAGATTAAATTCATCGGACATGTCATGTTTTATGTTGTCTTTTTAAATACTTTTTCAGTACCATAAAAAATCCCTATATTTGCCACCTATTATCAATCATATTTTCTAAATTTGAAATTAATATCTCCCAAAATAAAGTACGTAAAAAGAATAGTATAACAATCAACATTTTACAGAATTTATTTTTTTCACTTTCGACATCGATCATGGCCTTTATTAAACTCTCTACATACTTGGTACTTTGATAGATAGAAAATTGAAATTTTTTGCCCTCAATATTCTTTCTCGAATAATTCATACTCATTTGTTTTTCAAAAATGTTCTCATGTGTAAGATAATAATATTACAAACATAATTTTTCAAACTACGTGCATCTGAATTTTTGTTTTCAGTTGCTTATGATATTATTGGTTGCTTTTAAGTTTAAAAATTTGTATGACAAATATAAATTGATTTATTTTGTTACTAATACAAACCCCAAACTCAATAAAACCAAGAAATGTATTCACACATGTTCTGAATTTTAAGGTGTCAAAAATATATATTGCGAACCATATATGTTCCAAAATTTGAGTTCAAGTAAGAACAAAAATATGATTTTTGATTATAACATTAGTACACAACCCTAACAACTTATTTCATAATCCAACACTAGCGTATAACCCGTGCTATGCACGGTATCAATCGAAAAAGGGGGGAAAAGGAAGGAAAAAAATACACTTTTCGTCCATGGATAATCAAAAAATATATATATATAATAAAAAATAGAAAAGTTACCCTTTTTGTAACATTGAATGTCTTATAATTTGATTTCTTTGTATACAAACAACTTTAGTTTGAACTCCAAAAATTATAAGTTTGGTCTCAGTCGTAAAAAAAAGAAAAAAAAAAAGAACAAAAAATAGAAAGTTCAGTGCACACAAATTATTAATTTTAAAAAATAAAATAGAAAGAAATTTTAAAATTATTTAAAATTTAAAATCAAACTTTTTTATATAAAGCACATAATTTTAAAAAAAAACTAAACATAAGATGACAAATGATAAATAATAATATAATTATTGTTACATCTTTAACTGCCACCTTTATAAAAAAAAAGGTTTTGAACTATTAGTTCATATTATATATGCAAGTCAAATAAAATTGTTTGGTAGTCGTTGATGAAAATATAAATTTGATTATAAATATATCAACTAAAATTTTTAGAGAATAAAAAGTCAATAAACAAACATACTCAATTACAGAAGATTAATTAAACAACTAAATAGTTTAAAAATGATATTTGATCAAATATAGAGACAATATAAGATGTGGTTGGAGAAATATTAAAAATAAGAGAAAAAAAAAAGAAAATTGGATTTATAGTAATGCTGGACAAAGAAAATTAGAGTAAAAAAATGGTAAAATTAAAGAAATATGTTCCCAAGAAAGATGAAGAAAAAACAACGATGAGTAGATAAGTAGAGAAAATTTATCAGAAAAAACAAAATAAAAATATCCGCTAAAACAATAAGGAAATATCAGACTAAAAAATGCCATTCTTGAAAGGATTATTAATAAAATTTTAGAATAATATTGTACAATGATGTCCTATCAATAGCAATACCCAATGATTAGATATATGTGATACGAAAAGTTACAATAACATGAAACATTAAATGAAATTTAAGAATATTTGAGTTATGGAAAAACTTTAATTAAGACACTGATAATAAATTCCAAAAATCAAAAGAAACCAATCAAGTCAAAGAATTGAAAAGAAAAATAAGCTTATGGTTTATTAAAAAATATTAAAAAAACTAACAAAAACCAAACAATTTTATTCTTTAGAAAATCATAAATATATCAAGAAAAATATAATGGAAATGGAAAAAAAGTCGGTTTAATCGTAAACTTAATAATAACATAACAATAATAGGAAATGATTAAAAGAAAATGGTTTAATGGGAATTAAATACATTTTAGATAATGCGCTTTGATCTTCATGAAAAATTAGGATTGCAGGCTAATCTACTGAAATTATTTGAACTTTGAATCTTATATCATGTGTGCGCCTCCGACAGTTATGAAGCCAAAAGAATTCACCTATAATAGAAATAAAATAAGAATAGATAACTGTTAGTATACTTAATGAAACATGAAAAGTCCAATTATTTTTCTCTGTTGAGAATATATAAACAAAACTAACCAAGTTTCAACATTTGAGCTATGATAAGACAAAAGTGGCTACATGCTTCAAGCTTGAATATTTGAAACTAATACTTCCACTAAAATAATCAGCTTCTTTGAGTATATCATCCATATCAATCTTAAATAAAACTTTAATCTAACATAATTTAATCTACAAAAATAACAACATTTATTTTAGAAATTATATATATACCTTTAAGAAATTCATTCCATCATCTGGGAAGGAAAACTTATCATAACGTTGAACAACTACCTTCTCCGGAAAAAAATCATAATTATAAAAAATAGTATTTAGTCAAATTTACAAATTGAGTCAAATGAGTTAAATATAGATTTTTGAATAAAAAGTAAACAAAAAAACTTGTATTCATAATCAGAAGCTTAGTTATACTATGATCTATGTATGGATAACTAATTAAACAATATATTTAACTAATTAAACAATATATTTAAAAAAAATTAAAAAAAAATGAATAATTAAAAGGACTGTAATATAATAATAGGAAAAAATTTGAAAAATATTATAGAAGTAAAGAAAATTTATATACAAAAATATTAATGATTTGAACCATATGTTAATTCAAAATCATAGAATATTTTTTTGTGCAAAATTGTAAGCATAAAGCAACATAGCAAATTTTACCCAAAGTAATGATTATATACACGGATGACTGTTAACTATTTAAATAATATATTTCAAATAAAAATTCAAAAACAGAATAAGTAAAAGGATTGTAATATAATAATAGAAAAAAATTGAAAAATATTATAGAAGTAAAGAAAATTTATATACAAAAATATTATTGATTTGAACCATGTTAATTCAAAATCAAAGAATATTTGTTTGTGCAAAATTGTAAGCATAAAGCAACATAGTAAATTACCCAAAGTAACGATTATATACGCGGATGACTGAAATAAGGCTATACCCCAGCATATTGTTGAATTGACGTTGTATCGCCACACAAATTGACAGAAATAAATAAACACAATAAGAACTAAATAATGAAATTCAAACTTACAAATTTCAAAAACAACTGCATAGTTTGCTTACATAAAAAACAAACAACTCCAACTCTTTAGTTTCACTCTTGGATGCATTTTCAACCAATTGTAGTCGATGATATTTAAACTAATATTGAATCAATTATATTAAAATGGAAATTAATTATTGGATTCAAGATTTGCATATATTTAGTTGTCAATGTTCCAAAAATTTATATATTGAAACACAATTTAAATTTTGAATGTGCTATCAATAATATGTTTTGAACCCACAAATCTGGCTATAATTTAGCATACCAAATTAAGATTTTCGACTTTACCATAAATATAATATAATTAGTTATACATATCAATTTGCTATAATTTAGCCTACCAAAGTAAAATGTTGCGACTTTACCATAAATATAATATAATTAATTATACGTATCAATTAATGAGATTTATTCACCATAAATATATCAAACATTAATAGAGGAGATTTTTTATAATTAAAAAAATTCAAAATTATGAGAAAAAAGATATAGAGCAAAGTGGGTTCCACACCGCTTTGCTATAATATATATATAATAGATATTCTACTTACATGCATAAACATAAACAACAAAACTACACCATCTTAAAACAAATCCAAATTCCGAAAAACCGAAAAAACTAACCAAAAAATTCTCAAAATCACCAATAATCTCTGCAAGAGCATTCCCCGTTCGCAAAGCAATGAAAACCCGAGGCGTCTCTTACATGTATCTCCCTTTTGGTAACAATCGAAACGTACTTAAAAAACGAATGGCAATCCCCACATAGATGAATGTTCTTCATGACCCGAACGGGTTTTCCGGGTCGGGTCGAAATCAACCCGTATGTGACAGCAAGTTTCCCACTATGGTACAACAAAAAGTTCATCTTTTGATGCTCTTCAACTTCATGAAGCACAAAGCTTGTATCGGGTTCATAGCCCGTTTTTAAGCATTCCAAAAAAAGTATATCTAACGCACTGTAAATGTCTTTCGATTGTGAATGTGATTTATCCCTCGCGTAAAACGAATGAATCTTATTATCGTCGTGTATGATCCAACTTCGCGCGGGAAATTTCTTGATTCTTTTTTCCTTCATTGATTCTCTTACAACCTCAGAGCAATGCCACCTTCCGGAAGATGAATAAAGATTCGATTTTAGAATATATGTAGAGGGATCGTTTGGCTCGATGCTTAGAATCTCTTTCATAGCCCTTATCCCGATTGTGGCGTTTTTGCGCAATCTACAACTATCGAGAAGGGCCCGCCAAACGGGACCCGTTGGCTCAAACGGCATGTTATCGATAATTTCCTCAGACTCTTGTAAAAGACCCCACGAACCTAAAACACTCAACAACGAGGCGTAATGGTCTGAATTGGGCTCGATGTTATAGACGGACTTCATTGAGCGAAAAAAGATTCGGCAATTTTCGACTAAATTCGACTTTGTGTGTTTATAAGCCGAAATAATTAAACTACAAGTTAACAAATCGGGCTCTACCCGTTTTTTCTGCATTTTTCCCCACACTTCCAAGGCGTTTTCGCCTTGCCTATTGAGTATATATCCACTCAATAGACAATTCCATGAAACTATATCACGGGCTATCATACTATCGAAGACGTTATCTGCTTTTTCCATATTGCCGCATTTCGAGTACATGCTAACTATAGCATTCCCAACTCCAATATCACACGAAAACCCGTTTTTCAAAACATGGCAATGAAATTGTTCGCCAAGTTTCTCAAACCCCAAATCTCCACATACCCCTACTATCGAAGCTAATGCAATTTCATCCGTGAGGGTATATTCGTCATTTCGCCACTTGAAGAACAACGAAAGTGCCTTTTCTGGCTCAGAGCTTCGAGAATATCCACAAATCATCGATGTCACCATAATCGGATTGTTTTGTTTTAGTGACAAACGATGGAACATTTTTTCAGCATCGTCCATTCTATTACACCTAGTGCACATATCAAGTAACGCCGTTATGATACAATCATTATGGCCAAATTTAAACTTTACGATAAAGGCGTGAATTTGTTCACTAATTCTTACATCCTTAACCAAACCGCAAGCTTTTAAGACACTAGTCAAAGTAAAGTCGGTTAACTCTATACCTTCCTCTATCATCCTGTGGAACAAATTCAATGCCTTAAAGCCCTCACCGTTTTGGCAAAATCCCGCTAATAGAGAATTGTACGAGATACAATTTTTCTTGGGCATTTTACCAAAACTATCAACAGCCAAATCAACAAGCCCAAATCCCATATACGCATTGATCATTTCGGTCCAAGTAAAAACATCTTTCACAAGCATTCCATCAAACAAAGTCTCAACGTCTTTTATACACCCACACTTCGAATAAAACTCAATTAACGCATTTTCGACACTCAAATTGCCTACATACCCAACTTTATGGGCATATGCATGAATTCCCGAACCTTCCCTCGTTGCAAAACACCTTGCACATGCAACTAAGAGACTCGAAAGCGTAAAATAATCTACTCTACAGTCTCCGATTCTCAACATATCGTTAAACAATTCAAATGCACTATCATACATGCCGTTCTTAACCATGCACGAAATCACGGTATTCCACGAAGCAATGTCCCTTTCACGCATATCATCAAACACTTTGATCACAAAATCGGAACAACCACATTTACTATACAATCCCATTACCGCATTCGCGACATAAGGGCAATCAAAGTGACCCGTTTTAACTGCAAAGGCGTGGACTTGAGAACCCAACTCTATATCCAGTAAACGCATACAAGCAGTCAATATAGCAACAAAAGTGTATTCATTAGGTTGAATATTCAAACCCCCCATCTTAAAGAAGACCCCCACAGCTTCATTCTCACGGTTCGATTTCGCCAAACCCGAAATCACAGCAGTGTACGTCACAACATCTCGGCTTAACATTGTGGCAAACACTTTCCAGGCATAATTCAAGTGACCCAATCTAAAATAAGATGAAATGAGAGAATTGAATAACCTTTGTTCTGGTTGAATCTTGAGAACTGAAGCATGGACTGCTTTGCTGAGGTGAACATCGGAGTATTGGATTGATAATTTGAGTAGATTCGAAACTTCATCGTTTGAAAGGGGTTGAGGGGTTTCAAGGGGCTCTAAAAGGTGCTGAAAAGATGGGGATTTGGAAGAGACGAGAGAAATAGGGGGTCTAGGGTGAGAAAGGAAATATGTAACGTGCGACGGTGTTGAGGGTTTTGAGAGGGGCTGAGACGGCGAGAAATGGGCGGTGGCAGGGCGGTGGCGGTGGTGGATAAGGGCAGCCATGAAAGTGAGGCGCCAAGCATTAGTACAAACTTCAACTTGGGAAATGGGATGAGAAGTGAGTGAAGCAAAATGCGATTTTGTTGTCGAGTCAATTTTTTGTATTTGTAAAAGCACTTTTGTGGAGTCGCAATTTTGGTCCCTTAACTTTACCTCTAATACAATTTTAGTCCACATTTATCGGACTTTAAAAAAATAATCCCAAATATTTTGATAAATAACAAATTTGGTCCATGCCGTTAATTTTATGTTCAAAACCAAGGGAGTACACACGAGGTGAGCTCAAATCAACATTAGAATTTGTATATCTCCGGATCGTTAATTATATGAAAAAAAATCATAACTATAATTTTGCAAAAATTAAGAATTCTAAAAAATCAAAAGGTATTGTCAAATTAGAATTTACTATTGATTGGTGATATATAGAAAACTCTGGTTTTGTTTTATGCATGTGAAGAACTAATTTGAAATAACTTTTATTTTGAATTTTTGGATCACAAAATTATAAATAAATATAACACACTTAAATCTCATTCAAATTCATATATTTTTAATTCTACTTTTTTAATCCTTTACAATTTATCAATTGTATATACATTATTTCACACATTCATCAATCAAATAATTTATTATGATCACTATCATTTACCTCTTTCATACTTTTAAAATTTTAATTTATATTTATATAATCATTTTATACATAAGAAACATAATTATTGTACACACCATCCATCAATTTATCATTATTACTTTAGTATATTTTACAACTTTCAACCAATTTTAAATACATAAGCATCTGCCATTTTATACGAATAGTATGCAGTTCTCGAATAAAATTCTAAATTTTTAACTCAAAAATATAAATTAATGAGTTTTCGACATAACTCAAAAGGTCATATGATACACATTAAAGTTGAACATCAAATTTTACATTTAGAAGTTTAGGGTGCAAATGTACAAAACACTTAATTAAAGTGTCAATATTTTTATTTTGTTTTAACCACAACATGGGTAGTATTGCATGAAAACTCTTTATTTTGCAATTTGCTAAAACAGCACTCATTATACTAACTCTTCTTCTCACTAAAAAGTCTGAAATACAAACCAAAATTCAGGCAACAAAAAACTATCAAAACAACCTTAATAACTCTCAAAGCATATGACATATATATATGTATATATCTAAGAGATGAGATCAAATCCTTGTGTAAGTAGATTTTGAGCCAATTTCTCATTAGCAGCTTGTGAGGGGTGAAATCCATCCCAAAACACATACCCTGTGGCATTTGAGCATGTTCCAACGGACCCCTCGTTGCATAGAAATGAAGTTTCGATAGTTCCGGTCCCACAACAAGCTTTTCTCGACTCGAAGAATCCTGAAAAAACAATAACAAAATCTTTTACAAGAAAAAAAATATATGAAAATTCTATGCATTTGCAGTTCTTTATTTCTTTGCCACATGTTTTTACTTATTGAGAGATAGTTGCATGGTGATGAGGCATGGTTATAATAAAAAAAAATAGTCGAAAATACGTTGAGTATATGGTAAAAGCACCAAAATACATAAAAAATCATTGTGGGACCTCGTCCTACAAAAAATATCAGGTGGGTCGACCCGACGACCCGAGTAATCTAGACCAGATATGAAGGGACAAGTGTACGGCTCTCCTTGATCCGATAATCCCTATCCAATCATTAATATTATATTCTCATATAAATAGCAGCGGCTCATTTATTGAGGACTTTTTGGCTGACAGTACGAGAAGATTCCTAAATTTGACTCATAATTTCTAGGATTTTGGGTATTTTCGTCCAGGTACGAGGCCAAAAGCTATCATAGACTTTCACTTATAGAACTACAAATTGACTTGGACTTGATCCCAGTAGTACGTAGTCAGCTTGGCTAGGTCAAGTGCATTTACAATTCCCCTCTACTCGGGGGCCTGAGTTTGACCTGTTAGGTCGTTGGCATAACCCGAATTATCCAGCAAAATTCGTGCTAAATCACATGAACACACATTCACTTATTGGGTAATTCCCCATAACCCCCTAAGGTTTTGCAAATTGCCAAAACACCCCCATCAGATCCTGACAATTTGAACGAACATGGGTCGGGATTGTAATTTGCCGCACTACAGGGACGTTATGGTAATTTCTCAAACGTCTCATCGAGGGATGTTCATGCAATTTACACCAGTTTCTATATGATCATGCACATGTTTATGCCATAAACTGGTCATGTAAGTTCGAAAAGTTACCATTTTCAGTGGGCTTTGCTATCATATCCAGTAGAGGCTGGTAAATGTCAAAGACCACAAGTTTCAAACCAGGAAGCTTTGTCTTCAGATTTTGAGATGTGGATTTCAATTTAGTGTTGAAAAAAACAGCATCTTGGTTCAGTTTTGCTACACACTGGTTAGTGCCCCGGCCGAATAAGGTAACTGCTGCTGGCAAGCATCCCGTTGGCGGTAAAGATGTAACTCCGATTCTTCGTGCTCCAAGATCGTATAAATTCTGCCAACAAATGCATTATCGATAATGTCGATATATATATATATATATATATACGTATTTTGCTATGTTTTTACGTATTATATTGAATTCATATGCAAAATTATATCTTGATTTGAAGGTATCTGGTTTTGCATGTTTCTTTATGTCACCAGAAACTAGTGGTGGCATTGGGCGGGTCGGATCCGAACCCAAAACTTTGGGTCTAGACTTCGACCCAAACCCGATGAGTCTTGCGATTGGGTCAGACGTATGGATTTGGGTCCGGGTCTACCAGATTCTTTTTGTGTGTGTGCTTTTTATCCAATTTATACTATTCCAAGCTTTAAAAAAAATAAAATAAAAATATATATATATTTGACATGATATTCTTAGTTGTAAAATTATATATTCGAAAATCAAAAGAGTTTGTATTATATTCAAGAAAATATTTAATATATTAATAGTATTATAATTTATTTCAAATTCATAATTGAATCCAAAATTCGTCAAAAAAATAAACATTAAATATTTAATTCAAAAAGTACAAAATAAAATAAATTGGTGAAGCAAAAAAATAGAAAATAAATGTTAAAAAAAGCTCATTGAGTCTATGGGTCTGGATTCAGGTTTGGACCCGAAACCCGAATCCAGACCTAATAAAAAAATTTATTAGGTTTGGACCCGAACCCAAACCCAAATAATATTATTTGGGTATGGGACCGACCCGGTTAGATTTTCTATTCAAATTTTGTGTTTTACTAATATAGCCTCAAAAGACATTATGCAGGTTTTAACAATCTTTAAAACAACTAAACATAGCAAGATTGAACTTAAACCTGGATTAAGCTAAAGTACGATTTCAAAAGCATATCTGAGAATTGATCAGTTGTGTACACTCTGTTGAGCATTGGATTGACATAGAAATTCTGAATAAAATCACTGCTTCCTGCGCTTATGAGATGGATCCCGCCTGAGAATATGTCGTTTGCTTTCTTCTTCCCTACCAAACTCACCACTTTGCTCTGCCATTCCTTGTAATACGCCACTTGCTGTGTCATTGTAACAGCCCTCTGTAAACACAAATTCAAATCAATCTTTGTCCATGTTTTGTTCTTAAGAATCACTTATATATATATATATACTTACATATATCTGTGCTGTTTTGTCATAATAACCAGAGGCAGCTGAGGCAAAGTTGACCCCTGTAAGAATGTTCTTCCCTTGGGCTGCTTGGCTAAGGTACGCCGGTGGGTATGAATCGAAACCAAGGTTCTCAGCTGTGTATGTATACATACATATATATATACATATATATACATATTATTAAAACATGCATTAAAGGGATTGTTCGTGTGAGTAATCTTACCTATGGGTGTGCACGGATCGACTAACCGACCGAACCGAACCGAACCGAAACTGATTAATTCGGTTCAAACCGAAACCAAACCGAAATTACGGGTAGCATTTTCCAAAAAAATCGATTTTGGGTTACGGTTCGGTTTTGACAGTCGGTTAGTCTGACCGAACCGAAAACCGATTTTTTGGGCCATAATATAAAAATATTTTTTTAAATAGGGGTCATTGTGCAATATTTTATAACTTAACCCTAATTTCTAATTTTATAACTATGGATTATGGATTTATGGTACATTGGCACTACTTATATTTGTCGTCTTTAATGTCGTTTTTAATGTTAAGTGTTGAACTTGAGTTGAGGTTTTAAGGATGAGTCGTGAGTCGTAACTTATAATCTTTGTGTTTTTAAGTTGTAATGAGTTTTGTGTATTCAAATAGGTCAAATAGCCCAAAATTCAAATTAATTTTCACAAAAATAAAAAATTATGTCCGGATTTCAGTTAACCGTTCGGTTAACCGAAACTAACAGAACCAGTTCGGTTATAACCGTAACTGAACCGTTGGTTTTCTCCGAACCGAAAATTCGGTTCGGTTGGGTTCGGTTCTAACAGAATGAACACCCTAATCTTACCGGTGAAATCTGTAGCGAGTTTTCCGTTGCAAAATCTTCCGGTGGGCTTATGATCGGCAAAATCTCGTCCATAAGGCACGAAATTCGCCTTAATTAGTGTTTGTAAATCGTTGTTATTTCCAGCATCAACTACAGAGTCACCAAATATGCAGAGTGCAGGAACTAGAGGCTGTCCATTAGCTAATGATAACACTATAAAAACACCTAAAAATGGACTTAATATGCTTTTTAAAAATCCCATTTTGTGTTTTTTTTCTTTTTTTTTTTGAAAAAAGATTGTTTTTTTTTTCTTGGTTTTGGGGGGTTATGTGGGGGAATTTATGGAGGGTTTTTGTCAGAAAATGGCAAGGAAATGGTTGGGGTAAATTGTGTGTTTCTAGGTGAGGGATGGCTGAATGGATTGGCACTTATTGTTGTAATAAAGAGACTTAAATTTTGTCATATTGTTAGATTGACATAAAAGTTGTGAACAAAATAGAAATTGTTTTAAAGTTTTGAAGTTTCATTTGTGTAGTATAAATTGTTTGTTTTTGCTTATTAGAAATTGCAAAAAGAGAGGGAAAAGGGAATAGATCAAAAGTGTACGATTGCGCATGGAAATTCATGGTTCAAGTATGATTTACAAAACTGATTCTATGTTGATATTGTAATAAATCCACAAGATAACATTAAATTGAGTAATCTATTGTTTTGCTAATTAAATGATATGTCATTTTTTATATTTACCTTTATAAATCTATCGGTTAAAATGCCTATGGATTTTATTTTATCTTTTAAGTTGAAAATTATGTACAATAAACCAAGTTAAACGATGAAAAGATGGGCTCAATCAATATGATTTTTTGAATGCTTGCTGGGGTGTTGTATAATGTAATTAAGTCCCAAAATATAAACACTTAAAAATGCAACTCTCTGGGATCATATGATATTATCTTATTTAGAGTTTATGATTATTTATTTAATTTGATATTCGATAACAACTGGGTTAAAAACCCAAATACCTGCGCCACAATATCCATGGTTTTTGTAATTTGTATTATGTCTTCAGGTAGATGTTGCAAGGAAATTATTGTGATGGTTTCAACATAGTATTTGATTAAAATACTGTCAAATTAGTATGTTATTTGAGAAATCATATCCCTAAATTACGAGAGAAATTGTAATTATTTATTTTAAAGTAACGTTGAGTTTCGTATTTCATATCGTATACACATTGCTATATAGAGATAAAAACTCACACTAGCTGTAAATTTTAACAAAAACAATCATACATGTGATGAGAACTGCAATACAAGATGAAATACAAAAGTCAAACACAGTAAAAAAGCAAAAGTGTGGAAATGTATTCGAAACTGAGACGGGTCTTAAATATAAAGTGCAGGTTTCTCAGAATTGGACAGATACAAGATTCAATGAGTTGCACACAATACAAGGGTCAATGAGTTGCACACAGATTACACTCATAGATACACACACAGATATATATATATAAGAATACACATCAGCTCAACTGATATTTTAACCATAATTATCCTTTTTTTCATCTCTAATTTCATGCAGGCACAAAAGCCAAAAAAAATGGCTCTTGCAGTTTTCAGGATGAGCTTGGAGATAACAAATGAATAGAAACATGCAGGTGTAGATAAATTTGGGGATTGTTTATTCCAACTTTGTTACATTTCAAAGTACAGTATTCAATATTAAGACATGCATTAGTCAGAATCTCATCAACGAAAACGGTAATAAATTTATTTGTATCAATGTCACATTACAGACCCGTTAAGCTAATGCTGGAACCATAGTGTCGCTAAATTACCATTTCTTATTATACATACAAAACACACGACCAGCACGTCAAACTCTAAAGATTAATTATACAGTGGAAATTTTCACTTTCGTGGAAAATCCTGGCTTTGAAGAAATCCTACGGATTTGGATCATTTCTTGATGTTGCATAATTGCGGAAAAAGACTCGAGAAAGGGCCAAAAAATAGTTAGAAAGCCATACCTCCATTCGGTCCAAAAGACGACGAATAAAGGGAATTTTCTCAGAAAAATCAGGTTGATTTATAAGCCTCGGCAATTAAAGCACTGAACCCATCATCGCATTAGAAGCTGAAATGCTTCGTTGCACGTTTCGACTTCATAATCAAACCCGAGACTGTTAGCACGATCCTTGAACTCATCCATCTCAGTGTCAGCTACTTGGATACCAACCAATACATTTGCCCCACTTTCTCCCTGCAGTTACATACAATTTATATGTAAATTTGTGTACATAAAAAGAAAATGCAAACTAGATACTTTGTAAAGATAAGTTTTAGAGATGAACCTGTCCCCGGTAGTGGAACAAACTTATATTCCAACGTGGACTAAAAGCATCCAAGAATTCCATCAAAGCACCTGGTCTCTCAGGGAAGACAAAACGGCAAAGAAGCTCATTCGTAACACTTGATCTTCCACCCATCTGAGAAAGATCGAAACAGAAACACATTACAATAAGTAAGCTTTGGAACATTAGTCATGAAGCGAGTTATTGGCATTTCAAGAAACCATTCAAACGAGTTAAAATGAAGCGAATTCATCTCGAGCCTTGGACTAAAGACAAGTCCAAAACCAACACGTCGAATGAGTAGGATTGAAGTGAGATCAAGTCCATAATGAACGAACAATACAAGCTTAGCCTAGCTAACTTTCTTTCTTGATAGAATCATGGATATGCACAACCTCAATCAAGTCTTAGAAGTCAATTTCATGAAAGACGGGAAAACTATCAAAAAGTGAAGGAAAAAGAAAAAGGAATTCTTACCAAATGCCGCAAATGATCTTTGACCAAGTCATTTTCTGTTAGATTAATTGTATGTAGTTGAGATGATTCCATTCTCTCCACCATTGCATCAAGTTCTGCTTCTGTGTGAAGGCCAACACTGTTAAGAGCAAGAAGCAAGAACAGGTAAACAAGATAAGTTGCCCTTCTTAATTTTAGCACTACAAAACACATCGAAGGCCAGGGAACATGTTTTGTTCTTTGTGAAATAATGGAATTACATGAATAAATATCTTGCCTGTATAGTACTAGAGATACTTTAGCTGAACTATATCTGTACTTGAATTCAGTAATGTTCATAGGTCCAACCTACGACCACGAAAAGTATCATAAATGGAGCGTATCCTTAAGATAATAGGAAAATAAGAGATGATATCATTAGAGAAAACATACAAGCTCACAGAATTTCTTAAAGCTTCCAGGTTGCTCAGGCATGTAAGTTGCAAGTACAGCTTCCCTCCGCCTACCAACATCTGCAAGTTCAGTTACTAATCTAAGCCTATCAAAATTCATGTTAGCTCCACTAGTCAGTGCTACTACATTTGCACCCTTAAGTCCATAGTACTTGCAGTAAGCTTCAGCTCCAGCCAGGGCGAGAGCACCTGCTGGTTCTAAAATGCTCCTTTTCTCCTCAAACATGTCCTGCAACAAGGCAAATTAATGTTTAGCAGTGACTCAAAGCATTAATCGTGTAGCAAGCTCAGTTTATTGATAACATGAATAAGCATGGGCCAATCCGAAAATTTGATGTCGGAAAGCTAGTATATCAATTATGAAGACAAGCTTGCTTAACCCAAGTGGTTTCTCAGTTATTAAATTCATGAGTCCGATGTATATAATGAAGAAATAAAGTACCAAATAAATTAAGCATACAAGAGTTTTGACTTTATTTGGTCTGTATGCCTACTCTGTGGGGATTTGGTTTGCAGTGAACTAAGGAAAATTAGTTTTCTGAGACCACAATTTACTTAATCACTTCTGCAGAGTCACTATGTTTTCGGATGTATCACCATCCAAAACCTTGCCTTAAATGCTGTCTTCATTTAGTTCAAGGCACTATGCATCAACTTCCAAAATGCCTCTTCTTGATGGCTCATGTTCGCTCATAGCGGACAGAATACCAGAGAAAAAGAAGATGAAACTTACACTACCATGATACAACATATGAATTGCAGATTGTCCCAAACTATAACATGCAGCTACCTAGCAGGTTCCAACAAAGGAAACAAGAAAAAGTTGAAAAACAGAGAGAATATACAAAATCAAAAAGGTGGCTGACCTTTATTGATGCACAGATTGCATCACGGCTAACAAGGACTACCCCATCTATCAATTCCCTACAAAGACGGAATGTCTCTTCACCAACCACTTTGACGGCTACGCCATCAGCAAAACCTCCTACTTGATCCAAAATTACTCGCTTGCCGTGGTGCAGTGATAATGCCATTGCATTAGCGTCAAATGGTTCCACTCCAATAATTTTCACTTCTGGCGAGACCCTTTTTACATAGGCAGCAATACCAGCTATGAGCCCGCCGCCACCAATAGGCACAAATATTGCTTCGATTGGGTCTTTCATTTGTCGCACAATCTCCATTCCAACTGTCCCTTGCCCTATGATTACATCTGGGTGATCAAAAGGAGGAATAAATGTGCGGTCTTCCTCTTTGGCCCGCTTTTTCGCATAAGCCTGGGTTTCATCATATGCGTCCCCCACAAGTACAACAGTTGCCCCCAGTCTCTCGACAGATCTCCACTGCCATTATCAAGCAAAAAGATTTAGAACATGTACTTGCAGCTATCATGAACTCTTAGGATGAATATTTGATGATAAATCAACAACCTTGATTTCGGGTGTAGTAACAGGCATGGCAATCACAGCATTGCAGCCCAATCTCTGAGCAGATAATGCCACCCCTTGCGCGTGATTTCCGGCTGATGAACATATTACTCCTTTTTCAAGCTGTTCCTTGGTAAGCTTTGCCATCATATTATATGCCCCCCGAAGCTTGAATGAGAAAACCTGCAAAATCAGATTGTTTAGCACGCACAATCGCACACTTCGTACATCAGATCTCATGCAATACAGTACGGCATGGTAAAGATGAATGCATGGAACTTTTACTTTTGTGTCTATGAAAAATCTCAGTTTAAAGAAAGATACCTAAAAACTCAATCTTAACGACAATCAAATGTTAAGTTGTTTTTGGTTTTCCTTGAGAACCTCTAATATGAGTCACAGAGCTCCAGACTATCCAAATTTTAGGCAAAAATCAAATTTTGTACCATAAATGGCAGAGCAAACAACCTTGCCTCAATGGACCACGTGCAAATTATCACAATTCAAGAAATTAAAGCTGAAAAAGCATATAGTGATAAACCCAGATGAATAGAAGAAGAGAATATGCAGTCTAGAGATGAGAAACATTTCAAAAAGCTCACAGTGCTCAAAATCTCCCAAATTCAATTGGAAACTATAAACTATAATTCACAACAATCAACAACTCAAATTACTCGTCCAAAATCAAATGCTCAACCAATTTCACAAATCTGAACACAAAACCTCAAAAAGAAACATACATTACGCACACAACCAAAACGAATAGTGACAAACTCGAATAAAGAGACTAATGCTGTCCGGAGACGAGAAAACCTTCCAAAAAAGTTCACAAAGCTAAAAAAAATTCCCAAATTCAGTTCAAAAAATTAACTCAAATTATTCTACAAAATCAAACACTCAAGCAATTTTCGCAAAATTGAAACACACGAAGGCACAAAGACACATCCATTACGCACGCAAACAAACATATAATCTCAACAAACGAATCACATACAGGCTGAAGATCCTCCCTCTTGAGCCACACATTTACCCCCAACCTCCCGGACACTTTACTCGCCAGCTGCAACGGCGACTCGTACGCCACGTCATACACCTTCGACGCCAGAATATTCGTCAAATACTGCAATGCCGTCAGCTTACCTTCCATCGCAATCAAGGTACCGTTCTTAAGCGCACCGTTATCTCGCATCTCGTTCCGTACCAAATATCCACTCTCACACTGCAGAGAGCCAGGCGAAACTCTCAGCAATGGCTTCTCCACCGGAGCCAATGGTAAAACCCTAGGTAGCGGTAATGTCTCCGCCGGAGCCTTCGAAAGCCTGGCGTGGATCAACAGCGGCTTCATACTGGAGGTCTGAAAGGATGCATTTACGGTGAATCTGGTGCGGAGGAGAGGCGATTGCGAAGGAGCCAAGTGTAGAACCTCCATTGTTGGTTGATTTTTAGAGAGAGAAATTTTCAATGTGAGGGTTTGTAAATTCTTGCAGAGAAGAGTAATGCATGGGCGAGGGAGAGAGACAGTATAACGGCTCGTGTTAAATGTGTTTATATATACTGTAAGGGTTTTGTTAGAATGATAACGACCAATGGATAATGGACACGTGTAGAGCTTTGGCGAATGCTAGCCTGACACGTGGAGATAGGCATTTATTAAGGAGTCAAACTATGTACTAGGGGTTTATTTAAAATTGTAAACATTTATATAGTTTCATATTACAATTACATAAGTAGAAAGTTTGGAGAATTTTCAATTACTTTATATATCATAATTTTTTTTCAATGTATTTTAGCAAATTGTGTATAGTTGAATACACTTATGTGTATTTATTGATTATGGGTATCTGGATTCTGTATGATGAAATTGTCGGATCATATAATTAATCTAATTAGATTATATTATTATACAATTACACAAGTGTTGCATTAGATTATATGATTAATTTAATTTTTAATAATTAAAAAAAATTAAACAGAGTTCTTTTAATAAATGATAATTAACTATTAAATCATAAATAGTAAAATCTAATTATTTCTATTTCTTTCAAAAAAAAAAAAAGATTTCAAATTATATACCTAAAAAAATTGACAAGTTTTCATCCTATAATGACTAATTATGTTTGGAAATTTCTTAAAGAAGGGAAATTGTTACCTAGTCTAGCAGCCCAAATGAGTATCATGTTCACAAAAGTTTATCAAAAGTCTCAAAAATATTTACATATTCAATATATCTTCCGTCCTGATGTAACTCGTAAAATGCTTACGGGCCAAATCAAGCCGAGGCTCGAATAAGACCAATGAGGGTCGTAGAACGGATAGACTGCACTCAAATATATTGAGCTACCTACGTACATTTCTATTAGGATCAAGTCTAAACGTAGTTCAATGTTATAATTAAGGTCATATACGAGGTTCTTAACTCGGTTTATAGAATAGTGGGAACGTACTGTCAGATCGTACTATGTACTCTCGAGGTACTGTTCAGTAAGTCAAAAGTCCTTTCTCTAATATTAAATGGCACTATTTATAGGCACAGTACTCAATGTACGGACGGTTACAGGATTTACGGGATGTCATACACGTGCCCCTCAAACGGACGTATCAGATTGCCCGGGTTAGGGCGACACTGGGTCCGACCCGACATAAACACGCGGGTTAGGTAGTGTATTGCAAATAAGCACAATTAGTTTAGGGATCTTTAAGCAAATAAGCCGTAATATCCGTACTAGGGTCGTAAGGCGTCACACGAGGTTCTGGGGTTGGTAGGTTTATGGCTCGTATACGAGGCTATGCTATATCACGTCCATTATATGAGATTCCAAATAAATATATACATATATGAACCTACTTGTTTTATAGTTTAATATAAGTATAAGCTTATTAATTTAAATAATTTCAAGATCTCAGTCTATTTGTATTAGTCGCTATATTAATTTCTATTAATATACAAATTTCTCACATAGTATCAGAGTTCTCTATTTCTTAAGACGGTAAAATCGAAATTGTATCGAGAGCATTGTTTTTTAATTAAATTTTTTGTCATAAATTTGTATTAAACGAAGTGATTTTTATCATGACATATAATTTAAAAGAATATATCATCCTTATGAACTTGTGATGAAAAATGGGTTCGAATTACTATTCTCGATCCATTATAAAAATATCCCATTTTAAATGGATGGAAAATTACAATTATACTCATCTATGGTTAAATTAGGTGTTGATATTTTGCATGTAATACGGTAAAGTACAATAAATAATGTTGTTGTCAACAATATCGTCTTCATGTATATTTATTACGAATTTGCTTACTTGCAGTTCAAATATAAAGAAATTTAATTTTTTTTTTGGCCAATTAAAATTTGAAGGCATTAAATGCCCTATAAAGTGATGGTCCACTTGGATATATTTATATATATTTCAATTAAATTACTCTAAAAAATTGGAGGAATATCCCATAAAATACCAACTCATAAATGGACAAATATAATAATAATGTACATGGATATTGAATTCTTAATTTGGAACACACAATTTTGTATGCATTATTGTATGTACTATGTTTGTTTATAAAATAATTATTTTATACGTCTAGTTATAATAAATTTCAAATTTATTCCAAAATAATAAAGATACTATTTGAGAATAGTTAATACATAAATGGATTTTAGTTCTGACAATTATAAATAAGCACTTAAATTTTATGCTTAATGTCTTCTTTTTGTCTAATTAGTAATTAGTGTAAATCTATAGTGTTAGGCCAGCCTAGATAATGTCATCTTCCACTTTTCTTTAGAAATTGTATTTTGTTAGATTATAATCTATGACAATAATAAAAAAAAATTGTTTTTTTAATTTACATTACATTTAAGCACTAATAATTTAATTGACTTGATGAAAAAGACTACAAAAAGCAAAATTCTTAAGCATTGAAAATAATTATTCTAACGACTTTTGAAGAAAGAATTTCAGCTAAATTTTAATTGGAGTACACTCGACCTAATTTTTAATTCATTTGAAGAGAAAAAAAAAATAGCAAGTGGACTTTAAAATGGATTATTTATAAAAAATTATAAAACCAATGGCCCTTGGAAAATAGGAGAAGGTACTCTAGTGCAATATCTATTAAAAAAAATATAAAGTTGGAAAAAATTGACATAAAGTACTATGATCATCTTTAATTTTTTTTATTTTATTTTTGTTAGTCATTCAAAAATAAAATAAATAAATAATTGTATGAATCCAAAAAATTTAATTGAATCTTTTTTGTGTGGCCACTGGGGATTGTCCACGGGCCACCACGACTGCACCAATTAATAATGTTGTTGTTCTTCATTATTATTGTTGCCATTATTTGCTCTGGAAATATCTGAAAAAATAAATAAACATTATTTAAATCAAGATTCAATAGTCAATAAATGATTTTATTTCAACACTGATAATATTCCCATTAATTGCGAAGCAAAACATACCTTTGGTTGAAGATCCAATTAAAAAGAGTCCAAATTTTATGCATTTATATGTATGTAAGTTTTGGACTTTAAACCAGTTAGAGAAAAAATATGAGATTTTATGTGTAGAAACCAAATGTTATTTCATATTGAATATAATAATTACGATTAATAATGATTAACCTATACTGGATTATAGTCTTAAAGATGTATAATTTAATTTTATTCCTCTGATTCTCCATTTTTCATCCATCTTAAATAGACAATCGATAGATTTCAATTTTTTTTAAAGAACTACACATATTAATTTAGAAGAACAATTACATATTGAAAATGTGACCGATTCAAAAAAAAAAAAATCACTTTAGGTCTTACTTTCTTTATGGTTAAATATGAAGGTTCTTGAGTTTGATGACTGTTTTTACAAATTAAAATTAAGTCATAACAACAATAACAACTTGCATAATGATTATTACGGTCAACTAACAATTAGTATAAAAATAAATAAATGTTCGCACAAATATAACTATTACAATCAAGTAACAACTACTATATAATATGGAGTATGGACGTATATATAAGGTAATAAATAATTGAAATAAATATGCCAAAACACATTAATTAAGTTCTTACAATTTCATATAACTTCCATTAGTTGGAACTTCATTAAAAGAAAATATGAATATGATATTCTAAATATATTATATTTATTATGTCATAAGTATACACTTTAATGAAGCAACCAAAGTATGAATATTACTAACAATTGTCATAAAAAATAGATCTTTTTTTAGACATGTGTTGACTTCAATGTTGTCATGAAAATCTTTGTCTTCTTTATATTATTAATTTATATAGGATCCTAAACATGATGCAGTTTCCTATAGTCCACAAAGTTATAAGCGACAAAATTGGGTTAATTAAATTAACTAATCTTACTTAACAAACAAACCCACAACACCATAAAATAAAACATTACTTTTACTTTAGGTTATTTAATTAATAATCACACTTAACAAACTAACCCACTACATCACTAAATATTAAATAAACTTTACTTATTTCTTTAGATTATTTAAATTAATTAACCATGCTTAACAATCTAACCCTAAAAATAGTAAGGTAAAGCTTATTTATATTTAGGTAATAGAAGTAGTTACATACGAAATTCTAGTATATGTACTCAGATCGATTTGAATAAAACCAATATAATTTATATAATGAGTAATGTAAGTGTATTATATATTTAATTACAGAATTAGCGAATTATACTTCTATTCAATCATATCATATTATGTTACTAGAAATCCAAATACTTACCCAAAAAAATCATAAACCCAAATAATATATTTAAATGATTTTACAAAAGATATTTCATGCAGTTCAAAAAAGAAAAAATAATATTTATTTTTAAATACCCCACTTGAAAATTTAAATTTTTTTGAGCTAGTGTGGGGATATCTCTAGTTAAAATAATACACTGGAATATTTCGTGTTTTGCATATGTGCACATTTAATAATATGTCACATTGAAAGTGGAGGAGAAAGAATAATACTAAATAAAATAAAGTGGTACCTACTTTTTATTCTCTCAAAATGTTAGATATATGGTTCCTACATGTGCTTATTTTTAAAAAAAAATCTCCATTGAAAATGGAGAAAAATCGAATAATGCTAATAAAAGTGGCATCTATTTTATTTTTAAAAATTATATGCAAAAAACGTTGTTTTACACTAAAGACTTTGTTAACCTTTCCTTAAATAAAGTCATGAGAGAGAATAAAAAAGATGAATTAGTTTGTCTTTACACGAAATTAATATTCCGCTTATGATCCGTCTAAGATTGAGATAAATTTATATTATATTGGATTCAACAATTTTAATATAGAATATCTTGCATTTCAAATAATGGTAATTGGGATAGTGAGTGAACGGTTAAAATATATGATACAAAAGGCACCGATCTTGTTAAATTTGATGTGACATAAAATTTTCCGTGATAAATTGATCTTATATTAAAAATATTGTTTTATTTTATATTTAGTATTACATATATTTAAGTATATAAAATATTTTAAAATTACAAGTATGATTCTATTAGTTTTTTATATATACTAGTGGAATGAAATACAAAATAAAGAGCTTCCAAAAAAAAAATTTAAAAAGTGAGGCATATCAATGTATCATAAAAAATAAAGATATATGAATGTATAAATGCTAGGGAGGCTTGATTTCCTCAGGTTTAAGCCCAATATAATAAAAACCAGCCCAAAGTTGAGGGTTAATTATTGTAGCCCGTTACATATATAAATGATATACATAATACATATATATATATATATATACACACATAAACTCGTTTAGTTACATTGGAAAATTATTGATCGGAGCATGGTTTAAAGTTTCGTTTTGAAGGTGAGTTTCGGATAGTAAAATATTAGAAACATTTCGGAAACATTTCGGAAACGTATCGAAATCATTATAATAAATTTACAAAATATTATAAAGTAAATTTAGCTTTCTAGAAATTAATTTTGTGCTTCAATTTTTCTGCAGCAGAGAACTTTGTAGGGACGATTTTGTTTTAATTTTATTTAGGATTTAAGAGTCCAATTTTGATTCAAATTATATTTCGTAGGTTTAACAATATATAAAAGATTTTAATTCCTTTTTTTTTTCCTGAATTTTTGGGATTATTTATAATAGTTTCTAGGAAACTCATGGTTTCCATGGAAAACATGGAAACTCCATGAGTTTCTTAGGAAACCAGGTAATTTCGAAAATGTTGAATGATTTTGTTTCCATTGCTTGTAAAATCGAAACGTTTCGGCTGTTTCGGTGGAAACGTTTAGAAACTTTGAACCATGGATCGGAGTTTGTTCAAGCCACAAGCAATTAATTACAAAAAAATATTTATAATATTTGTTTGGTCTAAACTCAGCCTAATTAAACCTAAATTTAATTCATAAAAGATAAATTATATTTTATCATGTAATTTATTACATGGCTCGTATATTACATTAACTAGTTATAAATCAAATAATTCGAACAATAACCTTACCATAGAGCGAATCTGCCAACTACTATTGACAATTAGTAAAAAATTGTAGCTTGACCAATTCGTTTCTCTTAACTCAATCGTAATTTATTTATTTTACTGTCAATCGCATAGTAAGTATAATTTATTCGGAATTGAATCTAATTCAGAATTATTACATGAAAACTTGGATTATTGTATTAAGTGCCCCTTCAAAACTCACAACTTTAATTTGTGTGATTCTACTTTACAAATAAAAATTCCAATTTAAAGACACAAACACATAAAAGCTACGTAAAAGGAACATGATTCCAAAGCAGCAAATTTATATGATTAATAATCAAATTAAAAGCACTTTCATGCACAATTGATTGGTCAAAAAGCAACGTAACAAAAAATTCTCCACAAAAAAAAAAGAAATCTTAAAGCAAACACAAAGGCAAAGAATCTGATTAAGGAAAGCTTGTAATATAAATCAATCAATGTTTGATCATTGTGTATTTTAATTGTCACATTTCATTCAAAATAATTTTTTTTTTTAAATGGAAAACTCAAGCTCTAAAATGGAAGCCATGAAACCAGTTCTTCTAAAAGTTGGAATTCCATTGGCCATCACTTTTGTTGGTTGTGTTTTCACCAAAATCAAAACCCGAAAATCGTCTCAAGAAATCGATTCTCGTGAGACGAGTAGAGACGAATGTGATTTTCAAAAACGAGACGAGTTATTGGGGCTAAGAAGGCGAATAGAAGAGATTCAAGTTCGAGAATCGGAGATAGAGAAGAAGTTTCTTCATTATCAAGGCTTGAAAGATCAAGAAATGGTGCTTATGGAGCTTCAAAACAAGTTTCTGGTGGAAATGAATCGAGTCGAGTTTCTGGGTCGTGAAATTTCGTTATTGGAGTCGGAAAACCGGCGGTTTGAGAGGGTCTCGGTGGAATTTTTGAAACTCGCGCGGTTTTTTGAGTTATCGGGGTTGGAAAACGAGAAGCTTCGTACTAGGGTTAAGACGCGTTTGGCGAGGAGTAAAGAATTATATCGTGTTTTGAGGAAACAAAGTTTGCGAATTGGATTTCTAGAGAACGAGATATCGAAAAATCAAGAGTCGATTGAGGCGAAAGATGGTTGCATTAGGTTGATGGAGGATGAAATAATGAAACTTAGAATAGTTATTGAGATATTGCAAGGTGAAAAAACTCAACTTTCAAACAAGTTAAGGGTATCACAAGAATCATCTATATCAAAGGTTCAAACTTAATTTTATGACCATTTATGCAAATATATGAAAATATTAGTTTGTTATGTTCACAAGATTAATGTTATGGTTCATGTAGGTAGAAGAAGAAATGACGAAAGACGAGGCGGACCTAAGGTGGCGTAACGCGTATTTAAAGCACGAGTCGATGAGGAAGAATCAAGAAGAAGAAGAAAATGAAGAAGAAAATGAAGTGAATGAAAATTATGGAAAGATTGAGAAAATTGGAAATTTTGGATCATATAATGGGCTAAAGAGATGTAATCAATTTCGAGTTGGTTCGAGGAGGCGAAGGCTAATATCGAAGTTTAAACGATGGGTCGAAGGTAGTGAGAAAGGTAAACATAGCTTGGAGAACGAGAACGAGGAAGAGGAACATGGAAACCAGTATTTTTCGAGGCGACGTTCTGATTCTGATAGAGTGGATGAATCGTGTTTTCTCTCTAATAAATCGTGTTCTAGTGTCTAGTTTAAAACTTAGAGTGTGCTGATTTAGTTGCGGTGAGGTGTTTGAACTGTAAAATAAGTTAAATTTAGTGGTTTCGCTGTAATGAATTTGTATTTCACGATTCTCATCATTTTACTTTATAGAAACAAGTGTTTTCCAAGCAACGTTTCGTTTCTAATGGAGTAAATTAATCATGTTTACCATTAAATAAGTCGTGTTCTAGGGCCTAGTTTTAGAATGAAAATGTGCTAGTTTAGTTGCGGTGAGGCGTTTGAACTGTGTAAAATAAGTTTAATTTAGTGATTTCGCTGTAATTAATTTGTATTTTTCGATTCTCATTATTTACTTTTATAGAACAGTGAGTTAATAAATTTAGTCGAATCCGTCAAAACCTCTAGCTCATTACTTTACATAATTGAATTAGAGTACGAACCAATCGTGGTAGTCATTTATATATTAATAACCTATATGTTAAGTGTGGTTTCGCTGATAAATTTGTAGTTATAACTTTATTAGAAAATCAGATTTTAGAATTTTCATAAGAAAATCATCCAACACCCTACCCTTAAAAATTTTCCCAATCTAATCCAATATTTTTTAATAGAGTGTGATTGAGGCGAATAAATTACAATAATAATTATATAATAGCCATTGACTCTATAATAATATTGAAAAATGGATGTAACACTATGAAAAAACCATATCCATTATCCATGCTATTATACCTCATAGATATTCATTTAAATGTAAAAAAAATAAAATAAAAAATAAATGTGGCTATAATTGAATCTAATAATTAATAATATTATTATCCTGTAAAAACATAACTGATTTGTTTCAGTTCTCAACACAGAGGAAATGGAGCTCTCTCTCATTCATCATCCACTCAAGCCCACTTTCTCTCACTACTCTCTCTCATCCACAGCAAAAAAGCCCGCTTTCAGAAATGCATTGTTCTTCGAATGCAACTGTTCTTCATCATCTTCAGAGACTCCAGTTCGAAAAATTTCTTTGCAGCAAGAAGGAAGGAGGGCATTTATGAGTTGTATTCTTGCAGCAGGTTTAGCATTATTATTCAATATTTTTGCTACATTTTAACAATTTGGCGTATTTTTCTGGAATTATAGTTATTGGAAATGTATCATTAGCATTTTATTGACGATAATTGGACTTTGTTTAGGTCTAAAATGTTCAAATTTTAAACAGATTTTTAAATTTCTATCCAAAAACTGATGGGATGAACTCAAATTGGGGGAAGAACAATTCTATTGATTTCTTTTATGTGTTAGCTATTAGTCTGATTGGCACTATTTCATTTCTATATTGATCAGCTGCAGGAATTTCTATATGTGAATCAGCAAATGCAGCAAGCACAAGTAGAAGAGCTGTAAGATTTTTCACCTTTTCCACACATAAGACTAAAAAATACTCTGAGGAACAAATGTGCGTATGTATCTTATTACTATCAATTCCTCTGTTTCTGATTTTGTTAACATTTGATTCATTTATTTGCTGCAGTTGAAAGGAGCAAAAATACCCGAAAGTGAATATACAACCCTCCCAAATGGTCTAAAGTTAGTATACGATTGAAGCTATCGAATTTTTTTTCTTTATTCAGGCTCTTCTTTTAATCTAAAAACACAGCCCAAACTTTTTATTCATATTTTTATTGTAGTTACCTGCATTACTTTACTGGTTCATGTGTGGATTTCATTTCTCGAGAAGCATGTACTCGACTCAATTTTCTTATAGTTCCGATTTTCCAGGTACTATGACTTGAAGGTTGGAGATGGAGCTGAAGCTGTAAAGGGGTCTCGGGTTGCAGTATGGCTGTGGCACAGTAGAACCTTTTACTAATATCTAAGTACATGAATATTATATAGTGGCCTACTAATATATGAATGTTAGTCATAAATTATATACAACTTAAAAAATAGAAACAGCGTTTTCTGATATTATTCTATCAGGTTCTTAAGCCTTTCATCCACATTTGAGAGGCTATATTACAGGCAGAAGTTCTAAAGCTGAAATCTGATGCTTCTTAGTGTTGGCAAATCAGAGGTTGAAAAATTATTTGACATTCAAAATATTTACTTGAAATCACAGAGCAGTCATATGTCGTTACTGAGATAATATAACGGATTTTCAGAACCATATATATGTCAATTGGATACAAGTGGAAGTTTAGTTCTACGGTTCGAATAAGTCGGTATATGGAACCTTTGGATGATATATATACATCTTACATAAGTGTAACATGTACTAATAATCAAATTGGTGGATGATACATTTTCGTAATGTTTTCCCCACAATTACTAAATTTACAACTACTGATTAGAATAACAAATTTATCTTGTATTAATTATTTAATTACCTAAAGTTTATGTATGTCATTGCTTGCAATTTGTTTTAGGTCCATTATGTCGCCAAGTGGAGAGGAATTACATTTATGACCAGTAGACAAGGTCTTGGCGTTGGTGGTGGAACAGTAAGTTTGTAAAATGAGCATCTTGTTGAAGTGTTAGAGCAGATTTTCTCTTGTGCTTGATTTGAGTTACTATCCCTATATTGTTTTTTTTTTTTTTTTTCGGTTATTTTATTATTTTGTGTTTGATTCAAACCAAGCATAAATAAAAACTAATATGTGTTTCTTATTTAATGGATCTAGCCTTATGGATTTGATGTTGGTCAGTCTGAGAGGGGGACAGTTCTTAAAGGGTTGGACTTAGGAGTTCAAGGCATGCGCGTAGGAGGCCAGGTGAGATTAATCTCTGACATAAATAAGCATCAATTTAAATCTGTTTTTAATGTGAATTGTGAAGATTATGTTATAGTTATTGATACAATTATACTGCAACCACATGTGATATTTTTCTTCTGAAATACACAAGTCTGTTTGTTTATGTTTTTTAGATAACATTTTAAAATTTTTTCGGAAACTGTGTATTATGAAAATTCGTGTGAAAATGAAGGTTGTTTGTTTATGTTTTTAAAAATAGGTTGAAAGTTATAAAATATGTCAAATCAATAGTGATAGGTTGATGGATGATGTGTGGAATAATTGTTTTAGTTGTGTATATAATGATTATGTGAATAAAAAATAAAGAAATATAGATAAAAAATTGTAAAGTATGAAAGAGAAAGTGAAATAATGATTGATTTGATTGGTAAATGTGTGAAAGGTTGTGTATATGATTGATTTAGGTAGTTATATAGGAGATTGTGAAAGTAGAGTTGAGAAAATGAGAATTTGGATGAGAAGTTGGTGTGTTAAGTTTATTTTGAATTTTGTGATTTAAAAACTTGAAAATTGATTTTGAAATCATAAACAAACAAGGCCGAGTTTTATAGTGTTAATCTTCTCCAATTGGGAATATCTTTAGCATTAAAAAGTCATAATATATGTTCCAATTTACTCAATTTACTGGAAGCATATAACTGAAATTGCCTCTGTTTGCAGCGGTTGCTGATAGTACCTCCTGAACTAGCTTATGGAAGTAAAGGGGTGCAGGAAATTCCTCCTAATGCTACAATTGAGGTGCATGTTATAATATCTCTTGTTTTTAAAATTATTTTATGAATGTATTCTTCAAGTCTAAGAAATATCGGGAATTTAGAATGTACTATAAGATAGTGAATTTCGAATCACATATCAGTATCTCGATTATTTTGATTTGGCTTTATTGATGTTTATAAGTTTCAAGTAGCTTTCTGGACTAGCTGGATAGAATATCTTTTAACTTTTGACTGTTTTATACTCAAAGACGCGTCGACCATTTACTCAATGTTGTTCATTACCACAAATTTCAAATTTACTGATTTATGAAAATAGTTTAATTTTTCACTTCCTAACTATATTTTCCGTCTTTCTAATCCACAGTTGGACCTTGAACTATTGTCCATCAAGCAAAGTCCATTTGGGTATGCAATTGATCCTGAGAATGTTCTTTATGTTTGTCACTTCATCACTATTAGTATGATGTAATTTATTTTCTGTTTTAGTTAGCCAATATAACATCATCATGTTTTCGTTTTCGGTGCAGGTCCCCCGTGAAAGTTGTTGAAGGATAATTAGCTTATATTTCACTCTGAGTGATTTAGATCACGAGATTAAAAGCGTGCATGGTACTTGTAATATTTTCATATACAACTCGAAACTGTTATATATATATATATTTTTTGTGAATTATGGTTGTCTCTATATAAACACATCATAATATTCATTCTAGTACCATTTCTTTTGTTTTGATCTTTTCTCTATAATGGTCCCTCAGTAATGCAAGTAGAGGACAAATAAAGAAATGCCCACGAGAAAATAAAGGAAACGAAATCCACCTGAGTTCTACTTAAGTTTTTCTCTCTTAGATCATTAGGTATTGCTAATTTAAGCCATTGTACTTAGAAATAATTTTCTCTTTCAGATCATAATGTAGAATTTCAACTTGTCTATATAATAACTATGGAAATATGCTCCAAATGATTTTTATAGAGACCTTATGATTAGCTTATCTTGAGATGATGTAATAAATAAGATTTATTCTGTATTTCACAAATCTTTCCACCACCTTTTAGAGTCAATACTCTGTTCTTAACCTCTTATGGAAGTCTTGCAGCTAAATAGGTCATACAATGGGATCCTATTCCAGAGCAATCAAGCCTCTTTACCAAAGGTAGTTTATTCAAAAATAGAAACCTATTAGTCCTTTTTTAATTATTTCTATCATCACTGGCCTATATTTATTCAAATCATATCACCCTTTTGTACTACAATCATTTTCCATCTTCAACCTTTGTCCAAAAATGTCCATGACTAAACTAAAAAGAACCCTGCATATCATATGTTTATCTCTGTTATTTATTTTCCACTTACTTTCTTTATCTTCTTCTCAAAAAACATGTTCAAACTGTGGAGCCCTGCAAGTTCCATATCCATTGAGCACAAATCTCAACTGTGGTGATCCAGACTATAGAATTCATTGCGACCCTCGTTCTCAAAAACTCTACTTTGATGCCCTCAATGGCAGTTCATATCTCATACTCAGAATCGTGCCTTCGATCCAACGGCTGATATTGCATCCATCACCACTTCTCCCCAACACATGCATATCGAAAGACACATTAACTAGCGAGGGAATTTGGTTGAACCAAACACTCCCCTTTAACATCACTTCATCGAATATGATTTTTCTATATAATTGTTCACCAAGGCTATTTGTCTCTCCCCTCAACTGCACCCCTTCTAGTATTTGTCATAGGTATCTCGAGAGCTCTGGAAAATTCGACGCCAAATCAGCACTCGAGTGTGCAAGTGGGCTCCACCCGTGTTGTACTTTTCTTGCAGGTGGTACCCCGTCAGCGTACAAGATAAGGCTGCATAATTCGGGCTGCAAAGCATTTAGAAGTATTCTTCACTTGGATATCGATAAACCTTCTGACCAATGGGAGGAGGGCCTGGAAATTCAATGGTCACCTCCACTCGAGCCGAGGTGTAATTCTCAGTCTGATTGTTATGGCCCGTCCACGTGTTCAAAAACCGGTAAAAATGGTAGTTTACGTTGTTTTTGTAATAAGGGCTATAGTTGGAATCACACTCGAGGAACTTGTTCAATGACGACGAAAATGAAAACATCGAAATTTAGCTTAACGTTGAAGGTATCAATCGGGGTGGCTGCATTTTTGCTTTTTCTTGCAGTTTTAGCTATAGTTACCCTCACAAGAAGGTGTAAAACATTTTCTAACCAAACAAAGCTTGCGAAGGAAAGAGAAGAAACGTTGAGATCAAGCAACGGTGGAAAATCAGCAAGAATGTTTAGCCTCAGAGAGATGAAGAAAGCCACTAATAAATTCTCGAAAGACAGGATTTTAGGCAGTGGAGGTTTTGGAGAGGTTTATAAAGGCGAGCTTGAAGATGGAACGATCGTGGCTATAAAATCAGCTAAAGTAGGTGATATAAAGAGCAATGAACAAGTTCTTAATGAAGTAAGTATACTATCTCAAGTCAATCATATAAACCTAGTTAAGCTTTTAGGCTGTTGTGTTGAATCTGAACAACCGTTGATGATTTACGAGTATGTTTCGAACGGAACCCTTTACGATCATCTTCATGATAAGTACTCGAATTTTCTGAACATGAAAATGAGGTTAAGAATTGCTTTACAAACTGCAGAGGCATTAGCTTATCTACATTCATCTGCTTATACTCCTATTTACCATAGAGATGTAAAGTCCACTAACATACTTTTGGATGAACATTTCAATGCTAAAGTTGCTGATTTTGGGATTTCGAGATTGGCTTCAAAAGGGTTAAGCCACGTATCGACGTGTGCACAAGGGACATTAGGGTACTTAGACCCTGAGTACTATAAAAGCTATCAGCTGACTGAAAAAAGCGATGTTTACAGTTATGGGGTCGTTTTGTTGGAGCTTTTGACTTCTAAGAAGGTTATTGATTTCTCGCGTGATGATGAAAATGTTAATTTAGCCATGTATGTGGTGGGACGGGCTAGGATTGGTTCGATTTTGGAAATTGTGGATCAACGGTTGATACGAAAGGAGGGTTGTGATCGTACGGTTGAGAGTTTGATGAGGTTTTGTGAGGTGGCACTTGGTTGTGTGAGAGAGAAGAAAGACGAGAGGCCGAGCATGAAGAATGTTGTTAAACAACTTCAATGTGTGATTAATATGGATAATGATGAAGAGGGTTCACATAAAGATATGCATATAGATGATTAATGACTGGTTAAGGGATCATTCAGGATTGATTATATTCTTGCCTTTTTTGAGTAGAAAAGTATAATGGGGTTTCTAGTTTTGTGCATTGAGGAATCTATTGAATGTTGAAAAAGTTGGAAAAAAGCAGATTTAGGAAGTGGGCAGAGCATTTAAGCCAATATATGCAGTTTGAAATGAATAAAGTGTCAAAACTTTGTGAAAATAAGTTGTTTAGTTAATCATTTCATTCTCTGAAAGTAGAAGCCATTTTTCTCCCTTGTTATAATTTTGCCATTTGATGAGTGTGTGCCAAAATTTGAACTAGACTTTTACTTTGGTTTAGATTTAGAAATGTTATGACCCTTAAGTACCTAATAACACCTTTGGCTAGTTTGTGATTTTGTGAAAGTTATGTTCATTTTCTCCGTAATTTCGAAGATTCTGAAGAAAAACTTTATTTGCGTCAATGGGTACGTGGCTAATCTAATCGAGACATCGATGGAATAAATGAAACGAGATAGAAAGAAATAGTCCAAAATGGTGAAAAGAATAAAGATAATGAGGGGACCTAATTCATAGAAAGAACAAGGCATGACTCAAAGGTGTCCAAATTCTCTCTTTTCTTAAGCCTTTACTACTCTGCAAACCTTATGTTAAGATCACATGAAGCAACACACATTGCTAGTGGAAATGTTACATAAACCAATGTGCTCTTGTAATTGAGCATAATCCTTTAATATTTTGCCCAATTGGATCATTTCCTTTTTCCTTTTTTTTTTTTTTTTTGGATGACGAGGGAAACCCGCAGCCGCTACCGTGAGGTGCGCACTGGGTAAACCCCGCTCTTATGTAATAGCCTGCAAACCACACAAGAGAGGTAAACCAGCCTTCTTTTTCCTTTGTTCATCTCATGTGAAAGTGTGTGTGACACTTTTCGAATAAAATTTAGAATCGAAAATCCGAATAATTATGATTATATCGAGTTGAAAGACAATTCTCGACACATAACGTTAAATTGATCCGCTGATGTGGTACGGGTCAGTGTAATAAGCGTTTCAAAATGCAACGATATCGTTCTAATCTCAGGACCTCGAGCTTAAGATTACATTTTATGAAGTACTGAAAAAAAACCCGAATTAAATTCACGTGCGCCATAGTAACAAAGTCTAGTGATTTCATCCCTTAAAAGTTATTAAGAATAAAAATGAAACGCAACATATGAATTACTAATTTTCTCGAAATAATAATACTAGTAATATACAGTAGAAACTCTATAAATTAATACTATTGGGACCACCAAAATTTATTAATTAAAAGAGTTATTAATTAATCGATAAATTAATAATTATTAATTTATACATTAATTAATATTTTATTAATTTATAATGAAATATTCAACTTACAAACACCATTCAAACTTTCACTTCATTATAGTACAATGCATGTACAATAATTAAAAAATATTTTTTATATAAATACAAGATAATAATGCTAACACAAATAAATTATACACACGACATGCCTTCTAATCTTAAAGGTGTGAAAAAATAATAATGACCGACGAGATTCGAAGAGCATTATGCAAGCACAACAAGGATAATCCAAGTCTCAATAAAAAGCAATTGTAAGAATGGATGTTAGCAATTATGCAAGCACAACAAGGATAATTCAAGGACAATTGCAAATTGATTTGCAAGGTGAAACTGATTTCAACAAAAAAACAAAAGACAATTGAATCATTTTCAAAAAAAATTCATAAATCATTCATGTAATATGTAGTATATAAGGAATTATTAATTTATATTTTATATGGGACCTATAGAAATTATTGAAAATGTATTATCTTATAATTTTAGCGAATTATTAATTTAGCACCCTATCCCCGAGTCGGGACCGGCCAAAAATATTATCTTAGAGAGTTTATTAATTAATCGAGTATTAATTTATCGAGTTTCTATTGTACTTTTTATCAAATAAGATATAACAAATTCCATGAGTTTATAAATTAAATTCAATTTCAATCAATACCAAAATAAATTGAAAAATTAAAGAAAACAAAATATAAACTAAACTAAAAGCCCGTAGCTAGTGAAAATTTGCTCACTCTGATACTAACAAAGATTAGTAATTTAGTATTATTAAGATTTAAGAGTTGATCTCCTTTACAAATATCGCCTTCACAGATCTATTTACTTCGTTTTCTCCTCATCCTAGAGAGAGAAAATTTCGACTAATCATCGCCATGAATGTGGGGATTAGGGTTCTTCTGCTCCTTGTCAGCTTCTTCTCGTCCTCGTATCTCGCTCTTTCTCTCCATGAAGATCAAGTCGGACTCATGGATTGGTACTACTCTCTAATTATCGCCATTTTCATATGATTATGTATGTGTTAGTGGGTCTTCAATTGTTGGTGGAATGGACGATTGAATTGATTGTGGATTGTGTAGGCATCAGCAGTATATAGGTAAAGTGAAACACGCAGTGTTCCACACTCAGAAGGCGGCGAGAAAGCGAGTGGTTGTTGCCACTGAGGAGAATGTTGTGGCTTCGCTTGATCTTCGCCATGGAGAGATTTGTGGGTGTTTGTTTGTTTACTTGAGCTTTATTTCATTGTTTTTGAGCTTTAATAACTGTCGTGTGAGTTTATGATGTCAATTGTGGTGTTTTTTTTGGTTGTGGTGCAGTTTGGAGGCAGGTGTTGGGGCCTCATGACACCATTGATGAAATTGATATTGCGCTTGGGAAATGTATATACAATTCTCTGCATTACGTTTTGTAATGTGTTTTAGTTGTTGATGTTAGCTTCAGACTTCCAGTATGTGTTAAAACGAAAATTGTTATATTGGTTGATGTGTGTTGGCCCTTAATGGAATTGAGATATGTTATGTTTGTTTTTCCTTTTTCATTTTCACCATCATGAAAAGTTAAGTTGACTGCTAAATCTTATACAGACAACAGTAGAGATGGATTGTTGGTTTGACCAGCTCTGACACATTAATTCAGGCTTCTTAACTTCAAAATTAATGTGAAAACGCGTTTTAGGAAATTTTCAGCCCAAGGAAATAATTTTGCATTGCAGGATAATTGAGTTATGTGTATGGAAACATGGTTCTTAAGTAAAAGTTTTCACATTTTGGCAGATGTTATTACTCTTACATCTGGGGGGAGCATCTTAAGAGCCTGGAACCTTCCTGATGGCCAGATGGTGTGGGAGTCCGCACTTCTTGGCTCAAAGTCTTCGAAGCCATTATTACTTATTCCAGTAAGTGAAAAGAGATATCATTAGCTTAAACCATCAAAGGGAATGTAATATGGATCCTGGATTGCTCAATTTTCATATTATTATGTGAATCTATTGTTAGAGGAAAATGTTCCATTTTGCAAACAATTCAGGCAATGTGCTTTTATACATTTAGATCAGCGCTTCTCTATATTTTGATTTCCAATCCTTCTGCATGATCAGGATTCCACGTTATACTTCTCGCTGAGTGTTGTAATTGAATATTTGTGAAGAAAATATATATTCCCATCTTTTTTGTGGCAACGCTCGAGTTAGGTTCGGCAATCACCCTATGTTCTAATTTTGTTTTTCAACATATTAACCTTTAGTGAAGCAGATAAAGCCCTAAATTGCAATTAGAATTGCTATTTGCTCAGTATATTCCCTTTGCGATTCATTTTGCTTTTATAAATAAGTGTTCAGTGCTGTAATTTTTTGGCCTTTTAATATAAGATGGATTGATAATTACTTATAAAACAAGTATGCATTGATGTGTCTGATAGTTAATCTTGAAAATAACTGATCTCTCTTGAGATTATTGATAACACTGCAATCTTACTCGCTCAAACTTTGTTTCAGGGGAATGGCCTCTCTTTTCCTGTATCAACAATAGGCCTTAGTGCCTTGTGCAGTTTGCTTTTCTATTAGCGATGTGAGAGAGAGACTTCTGTTCACCTAATTTTAATTTGTAATAATCTAGAGGCACTGTGTGCAGGCTTGTTACTTTGTTCTGACCTACTATAGTTCAGGATTTTGACTGAGTATTATCATAATGCAACCGGTATCCTTGCTGAAAAGAAGCTGTTTCCTGAAGTGATGTGTCTTGTACGATATCTTACGCGTGATACTTGAAAAAGATTATGTTTATTTGAAAGGATCTGCTCACAGTTATTGTAGCATAATACAAACTTTTTCCTTGATACAGCTTTATGAAACATTGATTTTGCTTCAATAGTTACACCAGGAAATGTAATGATCTATTATTGTCTGATACAGACAAATTTGAAGGTTGAAAGGGACAACGTGATTTTTGTCTATGGCAATGGTTTTATTCACGCTGTTGCAAGCATTGACGGCGAGGTCATCTGGAAGAAGGATTTAGCCTCTGAAGGGTTTGATCCGTTTCAACTCAAATTGTTAACCTTTTTAATTTGGCATATACTTCAAACATTGGTTAAATATTTTTCTCATTCTTTGCAGCATCGATGTCAAACAGTTAATTTATCCAGATGGAAGTGATACAATGTATGCAGTAGGTTTACAAGGTTCCTCCCAATTTGATGTTTATGAACTCAATGTTAAGAGTGGTGAGCTGCAGAACTATAACAAAATCTATCCTGCTGGTTTTTCTGGGGATTTGTCATTTGTGACAGATGACACAGCTGTCGCACTGGATTCCACGGGAACAAATTTGGTTTCCATACGGTTCCAAGATGGAGAAATTAGCTTCCACCAGACACGTGTTTCTGAACTCATCCAGGATTTTTCTGGAGCAGCAGTTATATTACCATCTAAAATGCCCAGAATGTTTACTTTAAGAATAGATAGATTATTTGTCTTTATTAAGGTGACAAATGAAGCCAAGATGGTGGTTGTTGACAAACTTGGTCATGCAAGTGCTGTCAGTGAATCTCTCCCTCTTTCAGACGGTCGACAAGCTTTTTCCCTAGTTCAACATAATGATAATAGTATTCTTCTGAATGTGAAGCTTGCTGATGACTGGACATCGAATTTACTTGAGGAAACAATTCTGATGGATCATCAAAGGGGACTTGTGCATAAGGTTTTCATCAATAGCTATGTCCGGACTGACAGGTCAAATGGATTCAGGGTCCTGATTGTCATGGAAGACCATTCACTGTTATTGTTACAACAAGGCGTAATTGTGTGGAGTAGGGAAGATGGCCTAGCTTCCATTGTGGATGTAACAGCATCAGAATTACCTGTTGAAAAAGATGGGGTGTCGGTGGCAAAAGTAGAGCATAACCTTTTTGAATGGCTTCAGGTAGGATATCATTGTAATTAAAGTTAACTGAGTCTTTTGTGGTTGTACGGTCGGTGTTATCCTTCCGTGAAATTTTATGTTTTAGTGCTAACACTATTATCCATATACTTCTCATATGAGACTTAGATTCATCTTATTAACATGTTTCTTGTCTTCCAGAGGGGCTTGATCTTTGTCTCCTAGAGGCACACTAGTGGAAAAAGAAAACAAATAACATTTTCCTTGATAAGAAGGATATTGTCCCCTCTTTTGAGTAGTGATCATTTGCCATAGTATTAGAAGTTATTATCAAATTTTCTTAAAAACTCTCAAAACAAGGTTTACTCTGTACTTGCTACTTTCTTTGAGGCCTTTTTGGCATAATATTTATATGGACAAGAAAGTAAGTTTGACTGATAAAAAGATGAGGTTTTTTAATCTATTCTGCATCTGTTCATATCTGTCTTTTATTCTGATCCTTAATGAAGTATAGCAATATTTGACTGTTTCTTTGCTCTCAAAAAAGGGACATCTGCTGAAGCTCAAGGGAACTCTAATGATAGCAACCCCTGATGATGTGGCAGCCATACTGAAAATGAGGCTGCAAAGCTCTGAGAAAAGTAAGCTGACACGGGACCGCAATGGGTTCAGGAAGCTTCTCATAGTGCTTACTCGAGCAGGAAAACTTTTCGCACTGCACACCGGAGATGGAAGAATTGTGTGGTCTCTTTTACTGAATTCTCTTCGTAAATCAGATATGTGTGAAAATCCTAGAGGGATTAGTTTACACAAATGGCAGGATCCGCATCATCACGCACTGGATGAGAATCCATCAGTTCTGGTTGTTGGAAGATGTGGCCTCAGTTCAGATTCTGCTGGGGTTCTTTCTATTGTTGACACATACACAGGGGAAGAGCGTAGTAACATGGGACCTATTCATTCCATTGCTCACATTATTCCATTACCATTTACTGATTGCTCGGAACAACGTCTGCATTTGCTATTGGATGCAAATAGGCAAACTCACTTATACCCTCGAACTGCTGAGGCTCTTGGCATTTTTCAGCGTGAATTAGGAAACATATATTGGTATTCAGCCGAAGCTGACAATGGTATCATAAAGGGTCATGCAGTGCAGAAAAAATGTGTTCTTGAGGTTGCAGATGACTTCTGTTTTGACACAAAGGATGTTTGGTCAATTGTGTTGCCCTCGGAGTCAGAAACGATTGTTGCAACCGCAACCAGAAGTTTAAATGAGGTTTGTCTTTTGTTCTTCTATCCTCATTATTTCTGAACATCAGGACCCCTGATTTTCTTTGAGAAAGTTATGGTGTGATCTTACATGTCAAACTTTCCCTTTTGTGATACTTTGTGTCAACTGAACCATCTAGTTGAACTGTGAAGGAGTAACTCAGGAAGCTTGCCATTTCATTTGGCTTATTGGACTTTTGTCACTGTTTTTTGGATTTACCAGTTTACTGCACCCTAGTTAGTTTACTCCTATACAATCATAATCCATTCAGATTACTTAAGTCATTTATAGTATAGTAAATGTATTAGCAGAGATGAGGTGCATTATATTAATATGTTAGCACACGTGGGATGATGAAATGCTTGCTTTATCAACGTTGGAATCTTTTTTTTTTTTCAACTTGTATTGATGAGACCAGGGATCACATTATCTTTTTCGCTGGCATCTTCTGCTGATATTTTATTGCCTATCTTAATTAAGTATAAAACCCATGTTTGCATCGGCAGTATAATTTTCAAATGATTTTGAGTTTAATTGAAAATCAATCACATCTTAAAAAATGTTACTGCATTACCCATAAGCTGCAAATGATCTGCTTTTTTAGATTGGCTATGGCCTTGGGTAGGTTGAAGCATACCACTAGATTACCTCACTGCTGAATCCTGGATTTCCTTTCATTTTTCTATCTATTGCTGCTCCTGGTATGCTGATATGCATAAGTAATTATTGCAACAAAGTGTTATATGCGACTTTACGACTTGCACCTGAAAGAAAAATGTATTGCACACAGGCTCCAATTTACGTGCGATGAAACTCACCTAGTATAATGAGTGTTCATTGCGTCTTTAAATAATTGTCGTCAGGATATTTCAGTACTTTTCTTGTCCCAGAAGTTTTTTCCCTCACACTGTTCTTTCATTTTCTTCAGGCAGTTCATACTCAGGCAAAGGTGACAGCAGATCAGGAAGTTATGTACAAATATATATCGAAGAATCTGCTCTTTTTGGCTACTGTTGCACCTAAAGCTGTTGGCCCTGTCGGTTCAGCTACCCCAGATGAGTCTTCTCTCGTTGTTTATTTGATCGACACCGTAACTGGTCGTATATTGCACCGCATGACACATCATGGTTCACAGGGCCCTGTACAGGCAGTAAGTCTTCCTTACCTTACACTGACAAACAGAATTAAATACCAAAAGAAAAAAAATGACATCAAAGAGAAGCTAAATTATGTTTAATCTTTATCTGGAGAATTTCTCCTCTTTTTTCATTGGGAAACTGAAAATTCATCATCGCTTTGTTTCTGAAGGTCTTTAGTGAGAATTGGGTTGTCTATCACTACTTCAACCTAAGGGCTCACAGATATGAAATGTCTGTCATTGAAATATATGATCAAGCTCGTGCGGTACTACCTTTATCTTGATCTTCTATACTTTTATACACACCTGTGGTGGTACCATTTAAAGTTATTGCCATATACAGGACAATAAAGACATGTTGAAGCTTGTTCTTGGGACACATAATCTTACGTCACCCATTACGGCTTACTCCCGCCCCGAAGTTTTCACAAAGTCGCAATCTTATTTCTTTACACATTCAGTGAAAACAATGGCAGTGACATTGACAGCCAAAGGCATAACTTCCAAGCAGGTTCTTCTTGGCACAATAGGCGATCAGGTTAGTGTTCGGTTCCTAGTTTTGGTGCCTGTTCGTACTCTTGCATTATACTTAATGCCTGCCTTTGTTTCACTTAGAGTTCTGTCTATGTAGTAAATCATATCAGAAGTGGCTTGTGATTCAGTTAATGCTATTAATGTTTTACATTTTATACGTTGATTTTACCAGGTTTTAGCTCTTGATAAGCGGTTTTTAGATCCCCGGAGAACAATTAACCCCACTGCTGCTGAGAAAGAGGAAGGAATCATACCTCTTACTGATTCATTACCGATTATTCCTCAGGTAAAACTAGAGGTGGCAATCGGGTGGGTCGGGTTGGGTTTGGGTTGGTTCCAACGGTTCGGTTCCTAAATGGGTTAGGTTTTTAAATGGTTTTAAGGTGGAACCAAATCAACCCAAAACGGAACCGAAGTCAAACCGACTCAATACCTTATATTTTGTTCTTTATAATTTAGATTATTGGCAAGCGGTTTGGGCCTAACTTGAAATTAGTTGGACCCAACTTAAAACCAAGTTGGAACCAATTAGGAATCAAAAATAATTTCCTAGGAACCAACCCAACCCAAACTAGTTTAATTGGGTTGGAACCACGGTTCCGGAACCATTTTGACACCCCTATTCGTAATTAGGGTCTCACAGGGTGTCTATGTAATTTACCCTTACAAGTATGAAACTTAATCCTTTGATCCTATTTCATCCTATTTTGCAGTCGTATATAACTCATGCCCTTAAAGTCGAAGGTATCAAAGGCATAGTGACAGTGCCTACGAAGCTAGAGTCGACAACCCTTGTATTCTCTTATGGCATGGATCTATTTTTCACTCGGCTTGCACCTTCTAGAACATACGATTCACTTACTGAAGATTTCAGCTATGCATTGCTTCTCTTAACGATTATTGCCCTTCTTGCTGCAATTTTCGTTACTTGGATTTGGTCAGAGAGAAATGAGCTCCAAGAAAAATGGAAGTAGAAACATTATCATCTGCCCGAGTTATTTATCGTGTCACTCTTTGGTCAAAGAAGAAAAGGCTTCAAGCCAAATTAAAGGTAAGTACTTTTTGCAAAGTCATTTTCTGCCCGAGATATTTATTGTTCACATGAGTGACACAAACAGTAATGTAGTATGATGCCCTTCTTGCTTTTGGTTTCATTTTTTGATGGGTACAAAAATCTTGCTTACCTAATGTTGTAGATTCAAAATGAGGGCAAAACTTGAAATTACAGTTTGTAGGGTTTTTTACTCTTGTTAGTTTTGTTTCATAGCACATCGATACGTTTTTATAGGAGTTTTTCAGTCTTTGATGATGAAAAAATGTTTTACCTCAGATAATATGTATCGCGGGTTGATCTTGTATCGGTTTTTTAATCTTTTTACCATTGTCTATTTGGAGATTGTTAATTGCAGATTTTCATACTCGTTTATCATGGTGATAAAATCTCACATTTTGGCTTTTGAGTAAGGGAATCAAGTTAAGGTCTCTTAGAATAGACAAGTGAAATAAGTATCTTTTGGATGTAGCAGCATTTCAAGCCCCAAAACGGTATAAACAAGAAAGAACAAGAAATACAGAGCTCAGTATACCTAATTGGTCACGAATTAAAAAGCAATTTACAAAAAATAGGCAGCAAATCAAGACCAATTATATGCAGAATGAGAGCAATATATATATATATATATATATATATATATATATATATATCTTTTGCATTAACAAATTCGTGTTTACTCCAAGTCACAGAGACATAAGAAGCTTGACAAAATTGATTCAGATCTATGAATATTGCAAGTGAATTGGACGGAGAAAGGTTTCTGCAATATTCAAACTTCAAGGGGATAAAGGGTAATTGCACTATTTCCAAGGGGTCGAAATGTAATTATTAACTAAAAAAAAATTAAAAAAATAAGGATGGAAGCCTATTTTTTTATTTCTCATTTTCATAGAGAAAGTAGGAATTTTTATTTTTAAGAGAATAGAAAAAAAATACGAGGGTGATAGTATTTGTGAACAAAGTTGTATTAAACAAAAAAGTGTTAAATGATTTTGTTGTATAAAAATATTATATCTTGTGAGAAATTGATATAATTAAATTTTTATTTTGTAAGAAAATTAGTCAAATTCATTGATTAACTGATAAAAAAAATGTAAAATGTATTTTATTTTGTAATTATTTTCATATATATGTTTAGATGCTGATTGCTGACTTAGAAAAATAGCTTAGTTATCAGATGAATTGTCTAATAATGAATAGTGAAAAAAAGTAAGAAAAATGTTAATTAGTTCAATTATAAGGAGAAAATGAGATTTTATATGAAATATTCTTGTAGTATTTTTTTGAGATTTTCTCTATAATCTATAAAATACCAAATAAATGCATATTTAATGAATTTTATTTCAAAAAATTGAGAATTGAAAAATAAAAGTCATTCATAATAACGGAGTAAATAGTCATTGCTGTAGATTACTATAAATCATTTCATTATTGACCCCGGAAATATAAATACACACAAATATATATTATATAATATATATATATATATATATATATCCACGCAGAAATTAGAAGCTCGCTTTTACTAAACCACATCAATCCCTAAACCACCGTCTATTACTTTCTCCGATGGCCGACAATGATTCCACGACCTCCACTAGCGCCTCCACGGTAAAGACGGCGACGTCGAAGCTGCCGGAGACAGCTAGTTGGGCGGACGTTGCTGAAGAGGCTGATGAGCAAGAGAGAGCTGAAGCTCAAGCTTCGTCCACCGATGATGTTGGATTGGATTCGTTGGCGATCGACGAGTCCAAATTAGGTCAACCTGAGCTCACCGATCCAGACGACTTGAGCATTGAAGCTGTAAATTCTCGCTTTATAGTGTTCTATTCTTTGTTGCTATATGTGTTTATGTTGTGGATCTGATTTTTATGCGATTTGGAGCTTTAATTTGCAATTGAGTGTTTGCAATGAGTTAGTTTTAGGATTTTATACGGTGAGGTCTGCAATTTGGAATTATTTACAGCTTTAGTTTGAATTAATTAGTTTCATGAGTTTTTACGTTTTAAATTTTTTGGCTTTGGCTTGTATGTGATGAATTAGGGCTGAACCTTGATCGACATAGGCCAATTTTCAATTTTTACTTTATTTTTGGACTAATTTTTAAAATTAGGTTTTGTTATAGTTGGATCCTAGTCCTGTTGGATACAACATTAGGAGAATCAAAATATAGAGGGTGTTTGGTGAGCTTATACAAGCTCCATAAAATAGTTTATAATCTGTTTGGGAGCTTATTACTGTTGCAGAGTTTGTTTTAAAACAAATTCTTAGGAAAACAACTTTTAAGCTCTCAAAATAAGTTGTAAGAGCAAGCTCCTAGAAAGTAAGGGAACCCCTAACTTATTTTAAAAGAGCTTATAAAGCAGAGAACTTACAAGCTCCAAAAACATAGCATAAGCACTAACATTTTACAAGTTTTTTAAATAAGCTTAGCCAAACATCCTGTAGTTAGATTAGTGGAATTTCAATTTTTTTCTACTATTTGCCTTGCAAAAATAAGTTTTCTAGAATATTATCATAGTTAACCTTTATCGATAAGCTTTATGCTTTTCATATTTTGAGTTTTCTTGTGTTATTCTAAGATGTGTTCTTTGAATCCTCCAAAAACTATTGTTTCGCTATGTCGTGAAATGAAGTTGTATGTTACAAACTTTAGTAACATTTTGGCACTCTGTTTACTGTTATTCTTCATGTTAGTTGTAGTTTTTAAGTTCAAAACATTTTGTTCATTCTGCTGTGATATGCTTTTAGTTGGTTCATATAGAATGCTTTCATTTTTCATGTTTTTTATAGTTTGAATGCAGCTCATTTGCTTCATACATTTTTAACATGTATTGAGTGGGTTCATGAGAAAATAATTGGATATAGTGATTTTAAAAAGATCCACAAAATTGATGTGTGGGACTCACTCCTTACTGTTTTGCGGTTTTAGATTACAGCTGGTGATACTCCATATACATCAGCTAAGAGATTTGAGGACTTGAACCTATCACCAGAATTGTTGAAGGGTTTGTATGTTGAGATGAAGTTTGAGAAGCCTAGTAAGATACAGGCGATTAGTTTGCCTATGATCCTGACTCCTCCTCACCATAATCTGATTGCTCAGGCTCACAATGGGTCTGGGAAGACCACTTGTTTTGTGCTTGGCATGTTGAGCCGTATTGATCCAAAACTTACAGCTCCACAGGCACTCTGTATCTGCCCCACAAGAGAGTTAGCCATTCAGGTTTGCTTATTAAATTTTTCTTGAGATAACTTGTCCTTTAGAATTTGAAGTTATGCATGAGATCTTAGCATTCTAGTCTGAGTCTTGGCTCGGGAAAAGTAAGCTGGGTCAAAGATTAGAATGAATAGTACCCGCCTATTCTTCTCATTAAAATTTGAATACCCCGTTATTGTATGTAATCCAATCTTATTATCATCCAAGACTAGATATTGCCCTGGGGTAAAGGAAACGGGAGTTGAAGGTTAAATTTATTGGTGCATCCATGTTTTTTGATATACAATTCACTGTATTTCCTATTTGTAATATAAAACTGACTGTTAGATGATCATTCAATGGCCACCAAAGGCAACACCTGCCATGGTGAGTACAACTGTACAAGATATTCATGTCATCATTGATCAATTTTGAAGTTATTGGTTGGATCCTTGTTGCAAGTTGAGATTTTCTGGTTGAATTGGTATATCTTCTTAAACCTAAGGATTCAAATAGATTGTTACTCGTTAAAACTGAAGTTGGATTATAGTGTGTTGGTCCATAACATGGTGCATACATTTTACTGCATCAAACAATTTTGTGTTTATGAGAGTTAAGATTGAAAGTCGGACTATAGTGTGTTGGTCCATCACATGGTACATACATTTTACTGCATTAAACAATTACAGTAGAAACTCGATAAATTAATACTCGATTAATTAATAAACTCTCTAAGATAATATTTTTAGTCAGTCCCGACTCGGGGATAGGGTGCTAAATTAATAATTCGCTAAAATTATAAGATAATAAATTTTTGATAATTTCTATAGGTCCCATATAAAATATAAATTAATAATTCCTTATATACTACATATTACATGAATGATTTATGAATTTTTTTTTAAATGATTCAATTGTCTTTTGTTTTTTTTGTTGAAATCAATTTCACCTTGCAAAACAATTTGCAATTGTCCTTGAATTATCCTTGTTATGCTTGCATAATTACTAACATCCATTCTTACAATTGCTTTTGAGTGAGACTTGGATTATCCTTATTGTGCTTGCATAATGCTCTTCGAATCTCGTCGGTCATTATTGTTTTTTTCACACCTTTAAGATTAGAAGGCATGGCGTGTGCGTATGATTTATTTGTGTTAGCATTATTATCTTGTATTTATATAAAAAATATTTTTTATTTATTATACATGCATTGTACTATAATTAAGTGAAAGTTTATAATTAAGTGAAAGTTTGAATGGTGTTTGTAAATTGAATATTTCATTATAAATTAATAAAATATTAATTAATGTATAAATTAATAATTATTAATTTATCGATTAATTAATAACTCTTTTAATTAATAAATTTTGGTGGTCCCAAGAGTATTAATTTATAGAGTTTCTACTGTATGTGCTTATGAGACTGTTCAGTCTTTTTTCCTAATTGTGGTTCAATTAGTAAAACTGCATAAATGGTACAGAACATGGAAGTGCTTCTGAAAATGGGGAAGTTCACTGGTATAACCACAGAATTAGCTATACCAGCAGATCCCTCGAACTACATACCAATTTCAAAGAGGCCGCCGATTACAGCACAAGTAATTATTGGAACACCTGGTACAATATCTAAGTGGATGATGGCAAAAAAACTGGGCATGAGCCAAATGAAGATTCTTGTGTTTGATGAGGCAGACCACATGTTAGCAGAGGTAATTCATGGTTCGAGCCAACAGATCCTTCTTGCTGTGTCTGTTCCATTTCCTTTTTTACCGTGTGTTGATTTCAGAGTTAAAACTATTTAGGACGTATCTGAACTTCTGACCAGCTATATGTTGGTCAACTTCTCTAGATTTTTTTAATCCGTGTTGAGTTCTCATCTTTCTTCTTTACGAGCCTGGGTAGATGGGTCGTCCTCTATCTTAATAACGGTGTTTGATTGACATGTCTCACACGATATACTTAAGTGTGTTTGTGCAAATGTTTTCTTTGATATTCAATACAGTGGATATGTATTAAAAATTTCTAGTGTCGTGAACTAATGAAGTTAAGTTCGCAGCCTATTGTTTGAATATCTTTTTTTTGCAACTTGAGAAGCATAAAGAAAATATATTTTGCTATTATGCTCATTGTTAATTTTGTCTTGTATGTAGAGTGGCTTCAGAGATGATTCAGTGAAGATAATGAAGGCGATTGTAAAAGCCAATTCTGATTGCCAGGTAAGCTATTACTACAAAGTTTGATAATTGTTTGAACATTATGTACTTGCTTTGCTAAGAGCACAACTAAGAATATGTGTAATCTGCTTCTTGATGGTAATAAAATTGTTGAACAGATTTGAAATAACATTTGATAAGGCAATAATGCTGGAGTACATAGAAGATGCTTCTTTCTGATCAATTTAATTTTTCCCTTTCTATTTGAGTCCGGCTACTGAAACAGATCTGCCAAAGCCAACCTTGTACAATGTAATAAGTTTGTATAGATTTGTTCTTTATATTTTCATACATAGCGCGTTCCGTTGATATTGTTTGGTTTCTGTGATATGGTACACAAGTGGCAGAATCTTACAGTTCCATTTATACAATACGACAATTTTGTGATAGTATGGATAGCAATTTTATTGTGGAAACTCTTGAGGCATATAAAGTAAAGTTGTTTCAAATTTGAATTAAGTTCTCTCAGTGATAGTATTAAACAATGATGGTATATTTGTTACAATAGAATAATCATTAAATTTAATCCTTATTATATCTATGGTAACTGAGAAGAGTTCTATTAGAATGTATATATATATATATATACATTTCAATTGTTAGCACTAGAAAGCGTATCTTTCAGATACACCTGAAGCTTTCTTGATATGCATCTAAATGGATCACAGTTGACTTTGTACTATTGTGGCGAATTACAATCAGGTGCTACTATTCTCGGCTACCTTTGAGGAAGGCGTGAAGGCTTTTGTAACTAAGATATTTGAAAATATCTCTGGAAGACCTTACAACCAGTTGTTTGTCAAAAAGGAAGAGCTATCATTAGAGTCTGTGAAACAGTATAAAGTGCATTGTCCTGATGAGCTTTCAAAGGTCAATGTGATTAAAGATAGAATACTTGAACTTGGTGAGAAGGTGGGACAAACAATTGTATTTGTTCGCTCAAGGAATAGTGCGTCCGCATTGCACCAAGCTTTGGTCAGCCTTGGCTATGAGGTCACTACAATTCAAGGTGCTTTGAAGCAAGAAGATAGAGATAGAATCATAAAAGAGTTCAAGGAAGGATTGACTCAAGTTCTTATCTCAACTGATCTTCTTTCTCGAGGCTTTGATCAGAAACAGGTGCTCCTCTCTTTGCTGATACTCTGATTAGGGGTGGCAAAATGGTTCCGGAACCATGGTTCCAACCCAATTAAACTAGTTTGGGTTGGGTTGGGTTGGTTCCTAAAAAATTATTTTTGGTTCCTAATTGGTTCCAACTTGGGTCAAACTAATTTCAAGTTAGGCCCAAACTGCTTGCCAATAATCTAAATTATAAAGAACAAAATGTAAGGTATTGAGTCGGGTTGGGCTTGGTTCCCTTTCAGGTTGACTTCGGTTCCATTTTGGGTTGAGTTGGTTCCACCTTAAAACCATTTAAAAACCCAACCCATTTAAGAACCGAACTGTTGGAACCAACCCAAACCCAACCCGACCCATCTAATTGCCACCTCTAACTCTGATGTTCATTTCTTTAGCTTATGTTTTCTACTTTGGATCTTGACCTCTTACAATGTGGCATAATTTCTTTTTGTAGGTTAATTTGGTTGTTAACTATGATCTTCCCGTGGTATATGATCGTCGCACTGAGCCTGACTATGAAGTTTACTTGCATCGGGTTGGTAGAGCAGGACGCTTCGGTCGCAAAGGTATTTTCTCATATATTTTGTTTTTGTGTTTTCCTCCAAATTGCTCATGAATGAAGAAGTAATACTCCAATGCTTATGATATTGAATGCATTTTCCCAATTTAGGGTTTGCAAGTTCTCCTTTTTCTTATAGGGATAATTACATGCATACCCTTTCACATTTATCGAGTAATTACTGTGACCGTTTAAACCTCGCACATCACCAAGATACCTCTGTCACATCCGGACAAACACAAAATTGGAGGAGGATAGTAAATTAGTTATGGTAATTTCTGTATTTGGTAATTAGGGTCAGTGCATGGATTTCTATGTAAATACCCTTATATAATGAGGAATCAAGAACATATAACCACCTAAATTGTGTGATATATTAAGTTTTCTCCCAAATCAGGCATTCTTTATTTAAGTCTGCAGTGTGGTTGTGTTTGGTTCTTTTGTAAAATGATGCTCGTTTGTTTGTTGTAATTGAACAGGTGCTGTATTCAACTTGCTTTGTGATGATAGAGATGATCTGATTATGGGAAAGATTGAGAAATACTTTAACTGTGAAATAGCCGAGGTAAATTCTTTTACAAATGATTATTATCTTATCCAGCAATAAATTTCTTAGGGTGTGTTTGGATCGAGTGATTTGGATTTGGGGAGGGGATTTGGAGGAAGGATTTGAAATGATACTAAATTGGAGTAATTTGAAATCCACCGAAACTAGCTCAAAATGAATACCAATGGATTTGAAATCCATCATAACATAAATTCATCCAAACAAACTTAAATGGATTAGTCGATGAATTTGAAATCCATATTTTTCAAATCCTTCAATCCAAACACACCATTAGAGATTTTTCAGGGGATTTTCGTCATAATTTACGATTGAGACATCCTTCCCCTTGTATGAAATGCAGGTGACCCCGTGGAATGGTGAGAAAGAATTTGAGGTTGCTCTACAGAGTGCCGGGTTACTATGAGTTTGCTGCTTCAGTCTACCAGTTATATTTATTATCGAAAATTGGATGCTTGTAGAGTTTTACACTTTTTGTCCGTTTTCCTTGTTACCATAGTATAAATGAGGACGATTTTGGTTGTACTGTTATTTGGTTTCAAAATATTGGGTGCTCAAGATAGGTTTTGCCTGCTTGGCTGAAAATCATAGAGGGGACCGGGTTTTCGTTTTTCGTTATTCGTTTTTAAGACAGGGAGGTGTGATCTTTTGGTAGTGTGAGCTTGTCTGTATGAATGCTGGGATTGAGTCAAATAGTTGTCATGTTGGATTCACAACTTTGCAAATTATGTTTTGTTGGTCAAAAGTCTGATTTTAGCAGAAACTTGGTCTTTTGCATTGCAGGCTTATCTGAATTTCTTATGGAAAAGTCGAGGCCTTGTTTGCCTTCGTTTTTAGCACGTCTCAATAATATTCTGTTTTATCGTAGATTTTCCAGCACCTGTGGATCAAAATTGCCAGGAGTACTGAAATTACCATTGCAATTAGGGGTGGCAAACGGGCGAGTCGGATTGGGTTTGGATTGGTTCCAATGGATTGGGTTTGTAAATGGTTTCAGGGTGAAACAAACCCAACCCGAAGGGGAACCAAAGTTAACCCGAAAGGGATCTAAGTCCAACTCAACTCAATACTTTCCATTTTGTTTTTTTATAATTTAGATTATTGGCAAAACGATTTGGGCCTATCTTGAAATTAGTTGGACCCATCTAGGAACCAAAATAGAACCAATTAGGAATCAAATAATTTTTTTAGGAATTTACCCAACCCAAACTAGTTTAATTGGGTTGAAATCATGGTTCCAGACCCATTTTGTCACCGACTTAATTGCAAGTTGAAAATGAAATTGGAACCCTTGCAACGTCAAATATGCAAGATCGAAAATGCAACTTTCCCTATATTTTAAATATCAACAAACAAAGCCTTAAATAATCAACTATCTAATGCAAACAAAGATGTGAGTTTATGCATCAGCAAACAAATTTACATAAGTATTTCTTTCAAAAAAATGACATTATTGTTTACATCTCATGGTAAACAATTATTACGTAAATGCACATATTTGATTTCAAGTTTTATTTTCCTTTTCTTTTTATAAACGAACATTACTTCAAGAATTATATACCTCTATAATTATATTAATCAAACACAAATTCAGAATTATCTCTAGTAATACAATACAAAAATAATTAAAATTATAGGTATGGAGTACAAACACGTTTGACGAATACAAAGTGATGATTAAAGTTGATATTCAATAAACAAAACCTTCATGGTTTGCACGTTACAAGTAGTGCCCTTCCACGTAAACTAACTCTTCTTCGATTCTATTCATCTATATATATTCATAGATAGTATTATTTCTTTACATTTCAATTTAAATTTGTACTAAAATTAATCCTTAGGGAAATAAGAAAAAAAGGGCAGAAAAGATATGGGCAGCAATATTATGTTGATGATTGCAGCAACCCTACTTATGGCTGGTGCCGTCGCCGGAGAAGGTCCGGAGACTGAGGTCTTTAAAGTTGCCGGCAAAGTTCTTTGCCAAGACTGCAATCTTGGCTGGAATGAGTGGGTCAATGGCATCAACCCCATCAAAGGTACATTCTATACATACATATATATATATATGTATATATATATATATTCGAGTTTAGTAAAATTTAAACTATTTATTACAACAATTACATTTATCATGTGATTCATTCTCCATATAATCAATGAGAGAAGGGATGGAGATAAAGGGTTGGTTTGGGTTATCTTAGCTTACACGCGTTACAATTCATTGTTTACACGGAGTATTTTTTATATTTAACTAATCAAATTCGTAGCTTCAAGTCATTTTTATTTATTTAAAAGATCACAGACAATCCAAATTCTTTGCTTTTATGCCATATAACCGTATAATACTGTAGTATTTCGCGTTACACGTTCAAATATGCGACAAATGAATACACAAATGATCGAATAATCAATGAGAGAAGGGATAGAGATAAAGGGGTTGATTTGGGTATTCTTAGCTTACATGCATTCCAATTCATTGTTTACACGAGTATTTTTTTTTTTTTTAACTAATCGAATCCAAATTTTCATTTATTCAAAAGATGCCGTGTCAATTCAAATTCTTCGCTATTATGCTATATTACCATATAATACTGTAATATTTCACGTTACACGTTCAAATACATGACAAATGAACACACAAATGCGTACTAAATTTATCGACGTTTTTGGATGCAGGTAGCAAAGTATCTATTACTTGCCTAGACGATCGAAGCCGAGTCGTGCAATACGCAAGTGACTTGACCGATGAAGCCGGAAATTTTGAGGTAACTTGTAACAAATACGTCAATCGTAAAGAGATCAAGCCCCAAAATTGTTACTTCCGGTTGGTGTCGTCGCCGGACCTCGTCTGTAACGTGGCCACCAACTTCGCCGGAGGAAAGGACGGCATCAAGATCCACCGCCGGCCCGCCATGGTGTACCGGAATATCGTCAAGTACGATTTAGGGCCATTCTATTACACCACTCCCATGTGTGATGAACCAGATACTTCTATTACTGATGAAGATGCTTCTGATGATGGCACACAGAGCAACAACTACTAGTGTTTGATTTCAATTTTGTTATGTTTAATGATTTTAATTTGGTGTTTGTTAATTGGTGTTTTTGTTTGTCTTTGTTTGATAATATAAGTGAACTTGAGAATGTAAACGATATTATCTTATTTCCTGTTAAGTTCTGCCATTTATGGATGTCAAATTGTGGCTTTTGGGCATAGTTTCCATATTATATATATACATATAAATTGTATCTATAATGTTCAATTTTGAAACTTAAATGAAATGTTCAATAAAATTTACACAAACGAGTGTGATAGATCGTGCTCAGTTTGATGTATTGGGTGAGAATGAAGTTACAATATGAGAACAAAAAATGATGTCATTAAAACCTGTTGACATGTAATGAAGTACAAATTTGGATTTAGACTATGTACAATGGTCACAACATTAAACACCCTCTTTTTCAATTCCCAACACTCCACATCATCTTATCTCTCTTCCACATAATAATTAAACACCCATTCAAATTTTACACTCTACAATGGTTTTGTTTAATAATATTCAACACCCTACCCTACTACTTTTATCTCATATTATTATTTATTTATCCTTTTAATTTTATGATTAGATTATAATAAGATTATCGTTTATAATTAAAAATAACGATGAAATAATTTCTTTTTCGATATTTTTTTAAAATAAAAGTTATTTAAATATTTATCTAAATATTAATCTTATTTATTTATCCTTTTAATTTTATGATTAGATTATAATAATATTATCGTTTAAATATTTATCATATTATTATATTGAAAATGATCGAATTTTTTTTGGTATCCAAATCAAGTGAAACTAGTCGCTATTTATAGAGGAGAAAAAATGATGAATTTTGATATATTTTTTTTATATAAAAAAATTTATTTATTATCAAATAATTAACATCAAATAATTGGAGTGTGATAAAAATATCTACAATATGGTTAGCCAATAAGATCATGCCATGTAAGCTTTTCAACACCATGTAAAATTTCTCCACCAATTTAATCCACATTACCATTAAACACTCTCTTCCAATGGTTTCAACTATTTAAAATATTAAACACCCTATTTTCAACACTCCATTGCACATAGTCTTATATCAAGTTGAATATTTTTCGGAAAATAGAAGTAAATATCGAATTTCGATTTATTTTAGAAGCAATATCATCATTAATGCAAAAAAATATAACTTAGTAAGTTGCAAAAAAAAAAATCAAACTAATTAATTATAATAAGTTTAAAAACACACACATATATATGGTTATAAATTTATAATAAAAAAGTAAAATATGGAAAAATAGATTAAAAGAAAAGGAAAAAAAAATAATGAAGGCAATGCATAGCAATTGAATGTAAAGTTTTATTATAATTTATAAGAGGACACATCTATTGTATGATCAAATAAAACTGACTGCATTGTAATTACACTAAATAGAGAGAATGTAAATATAATTAACTTTTTAAAATTAGTTTTTTTTTTAAACAAAGGTAAAATTGACATACATTTTATATCATAAAATGTCATCATCCAAATGTAAATATAATACAAGAGAGGAGAATTTCACCGGAATATTGAAACATAAACGAAGCACATAAGGTCAAACGGTTTAAAACGAAACGAAAAGATGGCAAATCACTTACAAAGTTACAGGAGTCGAGAGGCAATATAACATCCAAAAGCACATTTTTTCGACTTAGCTAGTCACAGATGTCTTGGCAGCAAGATGGGTAAGTGCACGTTTATGATAAGTGTACCTCATTTTCTTGTATTTTTGTACAAATGCTGAAACATCAATTTCTCTATCAAGAAGCTGCCTGTGTAGGGCCTCAGATTCCTCGTCGGTTTTGTTCATTGCATCTGAAATTATACACCAATAACAACTTAATCCGATTCGAATATGATTTTATCAGAGCAAATACAACTTAATTCGCTTGACGAAAATATAAAACACGGTAGATAAAAGTAAGGGTGTGTTTAGATTGAATGATTTGGAGGAAGGACTTGAAATGACACCTAAAATGGAGTCATTTGAATCGACCGTAGTTATGGAGAAAATAGCTCAAAGTGAATGTAGAGTGACTTGAAATCCATTATAACTTGGATACATCCAAACGAATTTCATGGATTTGTTGACGGATTTGAAATCCATAGATTTCAAATCTTTCGATCCAAACACACCCTAAATGAAAATCGTTGTTCTGATTTACCTTGAAGTCGATTGAGAAGTGATGAGGGAGAATAATACTTCAAAGTGTCTTCTTTTTTCCTCTCTAATTCGTGTAATTTTTCTTGAGCAGTAGCTAGCTCACTTGTTCGTATAATTCTACACTGTAGCCATAAACCAAGTAGATAAAACACGGTCACAATGCATTTCTTGGAAGTTAAAATCCCAAAAAAATATTTATGGTGAATGCAATTAAAGAAGACAGAACTCACCTGGTTCCTTAGCTCCATTATTCGTGGTTCTTTTTCCAGATTCTCTCCTACGATTAAGGTCATTAAGTTAGTTTAAATACAGTGAACTAATGTACTCAACTATTGAAATCAACACAAAACTTACTAGCAAGCTGCAGTGTTTCGTTCCTAAGTTCATCTCTGACCTGATTGAGTAATATTCCAAATAATGGAGTGTTAAGAACAATTACAAAACTTTACTTTATAAGAAGATTACCTTGATAGAAAATGCAAAAACAACACCAAAGTCAGGATCCCCACGTGCATGAGCACTCAAGTATACCAAAAAAAAAGGTGCAAGAGAAAGTATGTTATGCAAATATTATCATATTTGAATGTGATAAATATGCATTCATAGACAAGGCATGTTATGACCCACAGCTGACATTACACCTGCTTTAAAATTTTCAAATTACATATTTCGACATAGACTACCCTAGTTACAATGTTCGATAGTCATTCTAGGTAATAGAATATTTTGAGCTATGGAAGAAGAAGGAACCGAGGAATATAGATGAAATATGGAATACGCCAGCAGTAACTTACCCTGTTTTGAGTTTTGACGGGTTCAAGTGAAAGTAAGAAGTTCTGATAAGCATCCTTGTCAGATAGAAGCTTTCTCAGCTCATCAACACTGAAAAGATTAAACAACAACAATGACATTGAGAAACTCTGCTAGGCAATGCAGTAAGTATTTAAACTACTCAACAAAATCTTCATGGTACAAATTCATATTTTCTACATTTGTTCTTTCTGTGAGCAGCAGTGATTAGAAAGCTGATGCTATAAAGATTATAGCATCATCAATTTCAGAACTTCAGCAAGATAAGCAGACAATCAAGGATTCAAGCAAGCAGTTGAATTGCCTTGCTCAAGTTTTATCATGGTCCCACATGAGGAGAAAATATATAATTTTCTAAATTACTCTTCCAACCACCTAATTAAAGAAACGACACATCATCTCTAGTCAACCTTAAATACTTCCATTAAACACCATCCTAAAGTACAAATCAAGTGGAAGTCTATAAGATAATTTGTTCACCTTTTATCTTTCAAAATTGCAATAATGCCTGCTGCCTCTGCAGGTGAAACATTTGATAAAGAGTTTTGCCGATCTGTTGGTCTTGATACTCCAAAGCTGTTGGATGTGCTAGAACCAGGTGTTGTGGGGCGTGAAGAGCTGGGTGAATTAACAATAGATTGCGTGTACCATGAGTCTGTAGACAATTCCTGTGGGCGTGGCTGATCTTGCTGCTCCTGAGAGCCCCTGTAGAATTGCAATTAAACCAAACAGATTATATCTAGTTGAAATGAAAAGTCCCCAAGAGAAAGCATGATTCCTTCATATTCCTTATATGGCAAAAACAGATAGTGTTCAACGAGAAAACCACCTTGATCGGATCGGATTCATATAATAAGAGCAGAAATCAGATTCAAAAAAACTATGCGAATTCTTCTACACTAATTATAACCCGGTTCACAATCACATTTCGAGAACAACTAAAATCAATAACTTAGTGACCAAAGGCAACTAAACTAAGAATATGAAGAAACAGTTGTTCAATACAATCAATTACTATAAAAGACATCATCACAAGTCACAACTAACACTCAAGCATAAAAGTAAAATAAACAAACATGCGATCAGTAGTAAATATGCAAAAAGCATAAACCTTTAGCTTTCACATTGTAGTGAATATTTCAATGAACTCTTAATCATTCTATTCACTCACTACAAGGCACAAAGCACCCTTCCTCAATCATCAAGCACCATTATTTTCAACATTCAAAAAATTCAAACAAACTTGATATAATTAACTAGTTTAAATAACAACTAACCTAGTTGTGTACTTTAAACCTAAGTATTAGAATCAATGTTTATCCAAACAAAAACTGTTTATTAACTTTAATAAACTAATATCAATACGAAACACAAAAATCGAAAATCTATGATTAGTCATGAAGCTACAATCCTGCTACATGCAATAAAACATAATAATACAATCGTAATCACGGTCGATCTAACTATAAATACAGAACAAATGACCTAAAAGGTAAATCAACTTAAAATCGATAAAAAAATATTCCAGCAACCAAGGTATTGCATACAGAGCTCAATTAGCGTCAACAAAATTAATTTAGTCGAAAGAAAAAAGAGATTGGAAAAGTAGATAATACCAGAAATTCTTGAACATGACTTTGAAGATGTCTCAATTTGATAATTTGAAACCCTAATCAATGATGATCAGTATCAGATTTTGGTTTTGATTTTTTATTTTGTTTCGTACCCAAATTTCAAAACTTAATAAGCGTGTCTCAGGTGTTTTTTTCCCAGTACTTTCCTTTCTTCTAAATTATACTTTCCCCCCTTAAGTCTTAGTTTATGCAATTGGAGCTATGTAAATTACAACATTTGCATTTTGGCCTCAATATTTTATTTTCATTGTAAACTTAGTCCTTTATTTAATTATTTTAGTTGCCAACTTGCCATTATTATTGATGTCATAGTTAGATTGGGATTGAGTTACCCGTATTTTCCATACTTTCGTTGAATTATAATTCAAATTGATTTCAATAATACGTGATTCAATCATGTTTCAAATATTATGACGTGGCTGTACAAAATATCACTTTAAATTATTTAAACTTGTTTCGAAATAAATTGCTACATATGATATTTAAATTGGTTAATACTTTAACATGGTGATGTATCATGTAATTATATAACTAATATAATTTAACATGGTGAGAAACATCTATATATAATACACTAATAATTAAAGGGTTACACCCCTCAATTTAGTTCTAGTTACATAAGCTCCTCCTAAATTTTAATATATTACAATAAAATCCCCTTAAATAGTCTATTTATAATATTTGGTTGACCCAATAAATGAAGATTATGGAAGCAAAATTGACAAACGTAATAAGGTTAGTTGGGCCACGGACAATAATTAAATAATTCAAGTATTTAGACTATGCAAGATTGTTTATGTTTACAAATTCAATCTATAAATTTATCTTACTCAAATTATTTTATTTAAGTTATATTTTTTCAACTGTACTATTTGAGTTCTCTATATAAGTATTATCAATCAATTCATTATTTTGTACAATTATCAATATTCATTTCTCCACTAATATTTTTTTCTTTCATTTTCATAATTTACAATTATTTAGCATATTTTAAATCAATCAATCAATATAAATTTAACACGTTCTAGATTTGCCAATAAATTTTAATAGTATAAATAAATATACCACATTTTACATCAAACTCTTGCAACTTTCCAAAATATACAATGCTACATTTTTTTATATAATTTTTCAACTAAAAAGCATTAATAAACACAGCCTTAATGACTCTTCTTTTGTGTGCACTTGAAAAGACTCAGTGATTGCATAAGAACAAATACATTATTTAAAAAAACAATTAAAAACTAATTAATCTTAATTACTTCAACTTTGTTTCATATCCAGCAATCAACATATAAGGAGATATTGACACGATAGCAATAAATTGATAAGATTATTCTAAATAATTAAAATAATTAATTAATTGTGTTTAGCTTTATTTAAGATTAAATTATTAAAGACAACATGCAATTAGGCACTTGCAAAGTAAAGAGTGTGATTTGTTGCACGTTCCCATGTTTGCTGATGTGCCTAAACCGCAAGCGCACGGCTTCGGTGCAGTACAAAAGATATCGTTCCCACGAGAACCGAACAATCAAGCACTAGCCTATCAATTATCAGTAATCTAAGCCTAATAAAAATACGAGATAGTTGTAAATAAAACTAAACGGAAAGCAAGTAAATTGATTTGATTTGTATATGATTGGAAATTCCGGAATTAGGGTTTACCACGATATATATTATCGACTCAATTATATTACCGATTGAATTACGATCGCTACTTATGAAGGACACTATCCAATTTTAATCACTATCTTCTGTCGAAGCATAATAACATATCTAAACTAATTAACCAACTACTTTCGTGATGATTAGACTAGACTCAGACTCATTAATCTCTATGATAATGTATCGATTCCTCAAAAGACCTAAAACTACTTTCGTGATTTAGGATCCTAGGTTTGAATACTAGGGTTCCGATATAGATGTCACCTTTCAGAATTTTCACCTAATATCTACTATCATGCAAATAAGTGGCCAGCAAATTCACAAGCATTAATAATCAAGAATGCAAATCATAAGCATACGCGATGTAAAATCAACGATTCTATAATCTATATCGATAACATATTATCGGGCTATTCCCGGTTCCAGAATAATATGAATTACTCCATAGATGCGAAGAAACAATCAACAATCAATAAAGTAAACATGATAAAACGACAAGAATTAAAAGAGATTAAAGAAAATAATTTCGATTAAACCCGTTGTCGAATAATCCGTTTACAATAATCTTGAATTTCGTCTCTCGATCTCCGATCTTTTCAACTCAACTCAAGAAAATAAAGTTCGAACCCTAAAATCATGTTTGGAGGGGGTATTTATACCCCAAAAGAAGAAGAAAAAGCCAAAAAGACGGATCTGAAACGGCGCGGCGCTCCAGCGCTTAGCGCTGGAGCGCTAAGCTCTGCTTTGAGCGCTCCAGCGCTCAGCGCTGGAGCGCTGGCCTCTGCCTTGAGCGCTGCAGCGCTCGAGGAAGATTGTTTTTGCCTTCGGTGTCTTTTACAAAGTTGTAGATCTATGTCTTATCTTCAAAACCCCACTGATTTGGATCCAATCCAAGTTGTAGAACTCGAGTTATGATCGTTTTACCAGGACTGCGCCATTTCGTTCGGAACAAAGCGTATTTATAACTTTTGAGTCTTCAAACGTTTGAACCGGATCTTGTCTTCTTCATAAGACTTTTAGGTAATTGTCTTAGCTTTCTAACCATATAAGGCTCATTAACATTGGAGGTTGGTAGCCCAAGATATGATTGTATTTCCAAACAGCGCCCATGTATCTCCTTTCATACGTTTTTTCGTCATTTTCTCGAAGTTAATGATTTTACCCTACAATCATGTAACAAACCTATAAACGTATATGGGGTATAAATCATGATATAAAATGATGTAAAAACGACTAATCTTAGGCTAGAAAATACGTATAATCGAGGTTTATCAACCCCCCCAAACTTGCTTTTGTTCGTCCTCGAACAAACGGTAAAACAAAGAAAATAAAAACAAAAACTAAAGATAAACTCATTTTCGTAGAGTACACGATTGCACTTAGCATGTGCAACAAGCCTTTAAACCTTTTTGTTCCCCAAAAAGGACGAGTTATAGTCTCGTGAGGGTTTGCAGAAGATGTACCCACAAAATCTATGAAATTTGAGCTATGTCCAAATAATACAACTTATAAAAATTAACAAAAGACTAATGGCATAACATCATTAACAGTTAAGCTCAAAAGTATGTACATATCTCTCAATTTTGCCACATATTAACACTAAGAGTCGAATTAACTTCCAAAGTGGGGCATGTAATCATAGGCATTATAGTCGAGTGGCATCCTTACCAAATTTTGGATGTAATCCCCATTTTTATTAACTTTTAAATTCAAAGGCACTAAGTTTTATAGGCAAAAATACACACTTCAAAACTAAAGTTTTTAAGAATTTTTTTTTTTGACTTTCTACACAGTATGTGCGGATTTCTGTTTAGCTCATTAGACCATGTGCAATGCTTGTTCCCTTAGGCTTTCTATGACACCCATGTAACGAGTTTTGGGCCAACGACTCCGAAGCTAGATAGCCATAGGGCGTTAAGTTTTAAGAGACTCCTTCGGACTTAATCACTCGAGTGTCAAAGGCTACGAAACAAGCTAGGTCTTTATTTGAGTTAGCTTCACATTGTCATAATAATCCGACACAACAATATTTTCAAATTTTAAGCATACATTATGAAGTGTACATGTGACCATGGAACTCTATACCTTATGAGAATTTTAGTTAATATCTTTGGGAATTACTCCTTAAGTGTCTCAAGATGTAACATCCACTCAACTCCTCTCCCATAGATTGTGTGTAAATATCTAAAGACGCAAATCCTAATCTTAGGTCGACATGAGCAAAAATCGAGATATGCTTGTTTCATTAGTCCAGATTATATTGAAGTCATGCCATCTATCTTAAGTTAATTCTAGCAAATTGTACAAATGACAAGCTAAAACTCATAAAAGAAAAAAAAAATTGCATGACATATGAATAGCTCAAACGCCCCCAAACTTAAGCGAAACAAACTCATATGATATATAAATATGCTAAGTCGAATTCCACCCCCAAATTTAAACTATACATTGTCCTCAATGTTATCACACATAAGTGGTGGGAAAGGAAAACTTAACCTAACGGGATGTTGAAAAACATGCCCGAATACCGAAGGAGAATTTTAGTTCCAAGTGAAGGTGGTGTAACATCTTTATACATCCAACGAGAGCTACTCATGTACCTTGTACGACAAAACAAAAACAAAGCATGCAAATATTTTTTTTTTTTTTTTTTTTGTGTTAAAGAAAAAAGAAAAAAAAACATAAAGAAAAAGAACAAAAACAAAAACAAAAAAAAAGAAAACACTTGGGTTGCCTCCCAAGAAGCGCTTGTTTATAGTCATTAGCTTGACTTTACCATGTTAACTCAGCTTTGTAGATCCCGAATCGGACCCGACGACTTGGCAACTCTCCAATCGACTTTAGAATCTTCATTACTATGTGAAGAAACCTCATGTGCTTGTCGAATAGAAGACCTAAATATCCCCTTTTTAAGTTTTTGTCGAGGGATCTTTTTATCGTGCAAAACTTTAATACCTTCCATGTTAATCCTTGCACTCTCATACACATCAGACTTTAACTTATCTGGTTCACGACGTCGAAACTTCATTTCCTCTTTAGCGATGTTTGATGTCAAAGACGTATTTCCCTCAAACATTCGAGCAATATCAGCGATAATTTCATCTTCATCCTCGATCGAGCAACCACTCAACAGTCGTGCTTCTAATGGATTCTTATGGTGGTGCCGAACAAGCTTTTCCTTACTCATTTGATCAACTTCGTCAACCCTGTAACAAGTGTTCTCGAGAGAGCGGTTAGCAACAAATTTATATATATTAAATTCAACTCTCTCATCCCCAATATTCAAGGAAAGCATTCCATTTTTAACATCAATAATAGCTCCTGTTGTAGCTAGGAATGGTCTACCAAGAATAATGGGGATTTGAGAATCCTCATCCATATCGAGAACAACGAAGTCAGTAGGAATAAAAAACTTACCAACCTTTATAGGTACATCCTCTAACACACCTATCGGATACTTAACAGAACGATCAGCTAATTGCAAAATTATGGTCGTAGGCTTTAAATCATTCATCTCTAATTTCTTCGCCATAGACAATGGCATGAGACTAACACTAGCTCCAAGATCACATAAAGCATTGTTAAAACTCATATTACCAATTACACAAGGAATTGAGAAACTACCGGGATCTTTAAGTTTTGAAGGTAATTTATTTTGAATTACAGCGCTACACTCCTCAGTTAAAGCGATAGTTTCATATTCCTCTAACTGTCGTTTGTTAGAAAGAACTTCCTTAAAAAATTTAGCATATGTAGGCATTTGTGCAAGTGCATCGGTGAATGGAATATTAATGTAGAGCTTTTTCAAAACTTCTAAAAATTTTCCAAACTGTTTATCGAGTTTTGCCTTAGCTAATCTTTGGGGAAAAGGTACGGATGGTACATATGGTGGTGGAGGTACATAGACTGGTTCAGTTTCGTCATTCGTTTTGTCTTTTGAGTTGTCGGGATTAGACGTTTTTTCAACCTTATCAGTTAACTCAGTTTCACTCACCCTAGTAGGCATCTTTGGACCTTCATAATCGGTTCCACTCCTTAAAGTAATCGCATTACAATGTTCCTTCGGATTTGTCTCAGGTTGTCTGGGAAAAGAACCGAAAGTCCTATTCGAGTTACTAGCCTGTTGTGCAATTTGAGTTTCTAGCATCTTATTGTGAGTTGCTAAAGAGTCTACTTTTGTTGCTAGTTGCTTAATTGCATCATTTACTATCTCGTTTTGCTTAGTCTGGGCTACTACAAAACTCTCAAGGAGGGACTCTAGGTTCGATTTCTGTGGTGGAACAGGATTATAGGGATTCTGTTGAAAACCAGGTGGTTGCCTAAAATTAGATTGTAAGGCTGCGTTTTGAGTCGGTTTGTACGAAAAATTTGGGTGATTCCTCCAACCAGAGTTAAAAGTATTTGAAAACGGGTCGTTCTTTTGGTTGAAGTTATTCACAAAGTTGGCTTGTTCTATAGAGGGATCGTTTGGTACACTAGCTAATTGACACTCTAATGCAACATGACCAACCATACCACATATTTCGCACATAGGGGGTGGGGTAGTGACAGAATTGACATGCATGTTCATGGAATCCAATTTCTTAGACATGGCTTCTACTTGTGCAGAAAGTAAAGTAATAGCATCAAGATCGTACTTACCTAGTGTCTTCTGTGGAATCGATCTTTCGCTTGACCACTGGTAGTGGTTCAGTGCCATATCCTCGATTAGATCATAAGCTTCGTCAATACCTTTGTTCATCAGTGCTCCTCCTGCTGCTGCATCGACTGACATCCTCGTGGTGTAAATCAGTCCATTGTAGAACGTGTGAACAATGAGCCATTTCTCCAGTCCGTGATGTGGGCACAGTCGTAGAAGATCCTTGAATCGTTCCCAAGCTTCGTATAGCGATTCACCATCCCGTTGAGCAAAAGTAGTGATTTGATTCCTTAGTTGTGCAGTCTTGCTCGGGGGAAAGTATCTCGCTAAGAAGCACTGCATCAGTTGATCCCATGTTCTGATAGAACCGGTCGGTAAAGAGTGTAGCCAAGCTCTCGCCTTGTCTCTCAGTGAAAACGGAAATAGTCTCAGCCTGATAGCATCCTGAGAAACCCCGTTCAATTTTAGAGTGTCGCAGTACTCTAAGAACATTGACAAGTGGAGATTCGGCTCTTCAGTAGGTGCACCCCCAAACTGATTCTGCTGAACCATTTGCAGAAGGGATGGCTTGAGCTCGAAATTGTTGGCCTCTACAGTAGGCCTAGCAATGCTGGAGTGAAGTGTCTGCGCATTCGGTGCTGCGAAATCCTTAAGACATCTTGCGTTCGCATTCACATTTGCAGCGGGGTTTGCATTCGCGTTAGCGTTTGCATTAACATTCGCATTCACATTCTCTTCAGCCATTGTTACTTGTATAAGATGAGCTTGTTTCAGTTTTTGTAATTTTCTCCTAGCACGAAAAGTCTTCTCGATTTCTGGATCAGGTTCGAAATCGATCTTACTTCGCATACAAGGAAAAATCGAAAACCTGAAATAAAACAGAAAAATAAAAATTAAAAATTAAAAATAAAATAAAATAAAATGGCTTAGTCTCACTAAAATCTGATAAAGACTAATATTGACTATTCAAGTCCCCGGCAACGGCGCCAAAAACTTGATGTGCCTAAACCGCAAGCGCACGGCTTCGGTGCAGTACAAAAGATATCGTTCCCACGAAGACCGAATAATCAAGTACTAATCTATCACTTATCAGTAATCTAAGCCTAATCAAAAGCACGAGATAAATTGTAAAGAAAACTAAACAGAACGCAAGAAAATTGATTCGAGTTATATATGATTGGAAATTCCGGAATTAGGGTTCACCACGATAAACATTATCGACTCAATTATATTACCGATTGAATTACGATCGCTACTTATGAAGGACACTATCCAATTTTAATCACTATCTTCTGTCGAAGCATAATAACATATCTAAGCTAATTAACCAACTACTTTCGTGATGATTAGACTAGACTCAGACTCATTAATCTCTATGATAATGTATCGATTCCTCAAAAGACCTAAAACTACTTTCGTGATTTAGGATCCTAGGTTTGAATACTAGGGTTCCGATATAGATGTCACCTTTCAGAATTTTCACCTAATATCTACTATCATGCAAATAAGTGGCCAGCAAATTCACAAGCATTAATAATCAAGAATGCAAATCATAAGCATACGCGATGTAAAATCAACGATTCTATAATCTATATCGATAACATATTATCGGGCTATTCCCGGTTCCAGAATAATATGAATTACTCCATAGATGCGAAGAAACAATCAACAATCAATAAAGTAAACATGATAAAACGACAATAATTAAAAGAGATTAAAGAAAATAATTTCGATTAAACCCGTTGTCGAATAATCCGTTTACAATAATCTTGAATTTCGTCTCTCGATCTCCGATCTTTTCAACTCAACTCAAGAAAATAAAGTTCGAACCCTAAAATCATGTTTGGAGGGGGTATTTATACCCCAAAAGAAGAAGAAAAAGCCAAAAAGACGGATCTGAAACGGCGCGGCGCTCCAGCGCTTAGCGCTGGAGCGCTGGCCTCTGCCTTGAGCGCTGCAGCGCTCGAGGAAGATTGTTTTTGCCTTCGGTATCTTCTACAAAGTTGTAGATCTATGTCTTATCTTCAAAACTCCACTGATTTGGATCCAATCCAAGTTGTAGAACTCGAGTTATGATCGTTTTACCAGGACTGCGCCATTTCGTTCGGAACAAAGCGTATTTATAACTTTTGAGTCTTCAAACGTTTGAACCGGATCTTGTCTTCTTCATAAGACTTTTAGGTAATTGTCTTAGCTTTCTAACCATATAAGGCTCATTAACATTGGAGGTTGGTAGCCCAAGATATGATTGTATTTCCAAACAGCGCCCATGTATCTCCTTTCATACGTTTTTTCGTCATTTTCTCGAAGTTAATGATTTTACCCTACAATCATGTAACAAACCTATAAACGTATATGGGGTATAAATCATGATATAAAATGATGTAAAAACGACTAATCTTAGGCTAGAAAATACGTATAATCGAGGTTTATCATTTGCCAGCCCTCTCCCTTACTTAACACATAAAGCATCAAATTATGTAGCAATATGATTCTTCATTTTCTCATAATTTTGACAAAAAGGTCAATTTTACAACAAAACATTATAATAAATTGATTTTATTAGATACAGTCTATATATTATAATAGACTGTTTTTGTTGAATCTGATTTATTATAAAATTTCTCGATATAACAATTATTGAGCTGAATAAAATCGACATATTGTAGCTTGAGCAAAATGTCAAAATAAAGCATCTATTGTGGAAGAATTAATGAAGATATTTTCTCATGACAAAGTTTGTAATAAATTAAAGAACCAATTTTTTGTACCCAAATATGGCTTGTTGTTGTTGTATTATTAATTAACTTGAGAAAGGGTTAAGTAATTGTGACATTTAATTAGACTTTTCAAAGCTAATTTTAGGTCCACCTAACCATTTAATAGTTCAAAATACGAATTATTTTTTATCACTTCAACATTTATGGATACATAAATTCCTAATCAATGTTGACGTTTCTCTTGCTTTATGAGTGACTTTATAATTATTATATAAACTTTCAAATATTTTATTAGACATCTAAAAAAATTAAACAGCCATAAAAAGGGTTTTAAATAAACTCTTAAAATAAGGAGCTTTTAAAAGTCTAAAAAGTAATTAGTAGAAAATCTTGAATTATTTTTTAAAATTTATTTTTAAAAAATTGCTTTGAATTGAGCACCCTAATCATGCTATAGTCATTATATTACTAACATGTTAGATGGACTCAAATGACTAATTTTTCGATTAAGGGACATCTAACTCGTGTAGTAGATATTATAATTTATTATTTGTGAAGTAAATAGAGATCAACTTGAGATATATTCATGGCCTCATGCTTGTATAATTTAATGCTAAGAGAAGAAAATATTGTTTGCCATCTCCAAAGTACATAAAAAGCAGGATTTATTTTAAAATATTTATTAATTTAATTAATATATGTGTGATAATGGTAATTTGTACAAAAATCCGTTATTGTAGGGCAATACAATAAGTAAATACAAAATTTTCATAATTAATTATGCAATAATTGTCCATATTAACCCTAAAAGGTTTATCAAATTTAGCCAATCCGATTCAAGAATTAGAAAATGGAGAAATGCTAACGAAAGTCTAACTTAGTCATTTTGTATTTATTAATATACAAGGTGATATTCACTAAATCGTTAATATTTATAACAATTTTAATGTTAATTTATACCATCATTTGTATAATCGCATTTCGCATGCATAATATATACGATTACATCGTAAAGTATTTAAATGTTAGCAACACATATATATTGTAATAATGCGTAAGCATTAATTAGTCCATACCCCTATTAAAAAGTATACGAATTAAAATTGGTATATCTTCATAATTAATCTAATTAATTTATTAATCACATGGCACATAACGTATATTGCGTAACAAATGTGCATTTACATTTCACCTTTTTGCCAAACTTCATTATGCCCGCAGCAATAACCCCCAATATCTTCATTAATCTACCAAATTAACTAATTAAATATATCAATTATATATATACACACATATATTTGTTAGCCATATTTTACTAGTAAAAAGGATAATTCTTTTTGGCATTCCATAATTTATTGTAAATTAAACATCTCACTTGCCTTGTTATATTGCACGGATTAAATCATCTCTAACCAAAATAAAATAAAATAGAAGTTTACAACTTTAATATATTGATTACATAGATAATCATAAATCATAATCAAATACTCCTACTAGAAATGAAAAAAAGAGAAACTAACTAAAAAATTTATACCCTTAAAATAAAATTGGACCAAGAGTCTTGCTTAGTATAAGAAATTTTGCTAAATCTCATTACATTATCCATCAAATGACAATAATAAAACATCTCATTATATTATTAAATGGAGTTGACACTTGAGTATATATGATCAAAGGTAAATTTTTTAAAATCTAGGTTTTTTTTTAATGATAAAATATTATGCTCCACAAATTACCTCACTTATTGCGTAATTATAAAAAATTCTCCCAATTTTCAGAAAATACCAATATTCTTCCTCAAAGTGTCTATTTATAACGTCTTTAAATATAAAATTGTAAGATTTTTTTAAATATAGTCTAATTGTAATAACTACTTATCATGAGGTGACTTAATATAATCTCAAAAATTGAATTTTTTTTTTATAATTACACAATAAATAAATGAGGGGATCTGTGCGTAATTTTCCCAAAAAAAAAAAAAAAAGAAAAGAAAAATTAAGGGCATCCCAAAACGACGTCATATAGAAGGAACTCAATTTGCTTTGGCGTGGCCGATCCTTATGCCTACCGACGTAAAGACGCAAAGAAGATCCTTTTCTCTCTCCTCACATCTAACGGCCCATAACAATCCTGAGCCAGTACCCCAGTTCATCCTCACCGTCCGTTACTCAATTTTTATTCATTCATTTGTCCCATATCCTTAGTCCAAGGTGTAGTTAAAGCTTTATTGTTGAATTCTAAGTTGCTGTTTGTTTAGGTTAGGCCTCTCTCTCTCCTCTCTCTCTCTCTAAAATTTTCTCTGTTCAATTTTCATCACCATTTGATCACAAAATCTGAAAATGGTAACCATTTATTAAACCCATTTCTATATATACAATATATACATATATATATATATATATATTCAGTTTAAAATGGTTTAATTTTGATCAGGATTCAATGCTGGTGCCACCATGGCTAGAAAAGCTCTTAAACACTGCGTTTTTCAATGTCTGCCGGATTCACAGCGATGGCGCTAGAAACGAATGTAATATGTATTGCTTAGATTGCAATGTTGATGCATTTTGCTTCTATTGTCGCTCATCGAAACACAAAGATCATCAAGTTATTCAGGTTCGATCGTCTATACATATATATAGACACATATATATATATATATATATATATATATTCCTTCTTTCTTTTTTAGTATTTCGTTAGAAATTATAACAACGTAGAATTGATGATGAGAAAAATGTGTGTAGATAAGGAGATCATCGTACCATGATGTAGTGAGAGTTACAGAGATACAAAAGGTAATAGATATAAGTGGAGTTCAAACATATGTAATAAACAGTGCTAGGGTTTTGTTTCTGAATGAAAGGCCACAGCCTAAAGGTGGCAAAACTGTTTCTCATGTCTGTGAAATCTGTGGGAGGAGCCTTTTGGACACTTTTCGTTTCTGTTCTTTGGGATGTAAGGTAAATATTTTATTTAATTAATCCTCATTTTTCATGTTTTTTGAATTTATGAATCATATATATGTTGTCAAAAGAAATTTCTGAAATTTCTTTACATACATATATGAATAATAATCAAGATTATTGTGATTTATTATGATAATTTTTTCTTGCATTATATGATTTATGACCCACATTTATGAATTAAGATGTGTAACTGAAATAATTAATGTTCATCTTCATTTATATGATAGCATAAAAACCCTCTCATTTTCCCATCCTTTTCATAACATAACCAACTAATTGTCCATCATTATTCATGTTTTTTTAATGAAATTATTAATCATATATATATATATATGTTGCCTAAAGAAATTACTAAAATTTCTTCATATATATGAATAAGAATCAAGATTATTTTGATTTATTATGATCATTTTTCTTGCATTATGATTTATGACCCACATTTATAAATTAAGATGTAACTGAAATAATTAATGACCATCTTCTTTAATTTATATTATAACATAAAAACCCTCTCATTTTCCCATCCTTTTCATCACATAACCAACTAATTGGCCATCATTATCATCTTTATCAAAATGTAATGTGATAAATTTTATTATCATAATTTCTTTTATGGGTTATTCTTATTTTATTCAATTATGTATTGAATATTTTTCTTGAGTTGGTGATAATTCAATTTATTTTTTATTTATGGGTTTAAAATACTTAGCTTGTAGGAATAAAGGGTAATGGGGATGCAAGTTTTACCTTACAAAGAGGTGATCAAGGGATATCAAGAAGATTGATGACGTCATCATCTTCATCATCTAGAGATTATGAAGAATTGGGTGAAGGCTCACAACAACACATATACCCTTCAACATCTCCTTTTGGAAGAAGAAGAAAGGGAATTCCTCAAAGGGCACCTTTTAGATCCTAAAATTAATTAATTTTCTTTAAAAAAGTTAATTATTATAATTTTTTTAAGAAAATTAATTAATTTTACTCTAAAAAAAGATTTTATACAACTCATAATTTGGGGTTATTTGTCCCCAAGTAAAGCAAAGATGACAAGAAGATATCTTGTGGAAAGAGCAATAATGCAAAAAAAATATTGTTATTGAAAGTTAGAAAGATGTATATGTAATTAAGAAATTAAAGCAAGTCTTTGTGGAGTTTGTTTTTAATAGTTTTCATTTGGCCCACAAAACCACATGGGTTGTTTACATAAAGAAACATCATCTTTTATTAGTTTGGATATTAGTTAGATCAAATGGGATTTGGGATTATGATCTTTTATTTGTTAATTTATAGATTAATTGTATTATATTGTATTTATTGAAGTGTAAATGACATCTCATGTCACTTTTATATTTTTGAAATTGTTATAAACTAATATGGCATATAGAAAATAACGAATTATTAAATGAAGGAGATGAATAGTGGTTGTAAGAGTTACAAGAATGTAAGTTCAAATCGAGTTAAGACGAGCAAAATTTATATATTATATGTACTAGGTGAATTATATTTATCGCATAATTAACATGCATTTCTAGAAAAATGATTATAAAGAAAAAAATAAAATCAATTGATTCAAGTAACTGTAATCAATTTTTCGATCGATTTGATTGTATCTTAATCTAGTTTAATTGATCTACACTAGGTCTATGACGACTCAGACCAACATTGGACCAATCCTTTAGCCGATTGTCAGTTAAATTGGTCGCATAGACCGTTTTGGTTCCGTTATGTAAACATTGAATTGAATGACTTCTACTTAGGGTGGTCACGAGTGGAGCTGATTCACGAGCGCAACAAGCCGATCAGAAAATAGCATTATTCGAGTTTGAGAAAATTCGAGCTCGAGCCGAACCCAAGAAGACGAGCTTTTTAAGTGTGTTGAACGATCCCCAAAACACGTGTTCGCCAGTTCGCGAGCAATATTTTTTAATTAATATATAAAAAGTTAAATATTTATTCATATGTATTTATGTATAAAATGATATGTTATAGACTTATATAGTAATATATATGCATAAATAATACTATTTAATATTAATTATGATTCTATTTAATAATATATGAATAAGTATAAAATTGATCAGATATATTACAAAAAATGTTATTTTTTGTGCTCGAGTTCGGCTCGGATTGGCTCAACTCTGCGTCGAGTTTGAACAAGCTCGAGCTCGTCCAGCGCGCTCGAGCCGAGATTTTCCGTCCACCTCGACTTGAGCTCGATTCGTGAACACCCCTACTTCTATCAATGCTTAAGAATTTATTAGTGTTATTCTAAATTGTAAAATACGAAGAAAAAAATTTATTTAACTGAATTAATTAATAAAAAAACAAATAAAAATTCAGTAGGGTAGAATTGGAGCATGATCACTCCCCTTCCCCAACCGCAATCGAGAAAACGATCTTCGCAACTTCGACGATACGCGATCAAAATGATTCAAAGATCGCGTGATGTGCGGATCACTCGTCGTCAGTTCACCTCTAGAAGATGAAGAATTACTTGTACGATTATCAATTTGAAGATTAATCAGGACGAAAGATTGATCCATGGACAACGATCGCTTCAATTTCGCCGGCGTTTGCCGCCTTTCCCCCGCCGGCGGCAACGCCAGTGACACACAGTGACGAAGAAGACCAGACGACTGTACTCTAGGCTGAGTTTCAGTGTCACCGCTGCTATTACTCGTACCAATATTGCTGATTTCGAGATCTGAACTATCCGTAGATCGACACGGCGTCGTATTAGGATTCTCCGCGGTGATCAGAGATCTGCACAACGGACAAGTAACGTGCGTTGAAAACCACGCGTCGATGCACGGCACGTGGAACGCGTGACTGCAATTAGGTAAAATTCGCACCACATCTCCGTCCTCTAATTCGCCTAAACACACGACGCATTCTTCTTGATTTGAGTGGAAACGGCGCCGTTCTAGATAGGTGATTGTTAAGATCGGTATATTTTGGAGGATTTTTTTGTCGACTCCGGTGGCGGCGGTTTGCGGTGACGTGGTGGTGGCGGCGGCGGCGATGCGGCGCATGCAGTACTTGACGAGGATGAAGTGGTAGAGTCCTATGGCGGTGATAGTGACTACAATGCCTAGTATGGAAATGAGGAGAGGATTGAAGACACCATTGTTACTCTGTTCTACCGGCGGTGATGTTATCCCCTCCATTGATCATTGTAAGTATTTATTTGAAGCTATTTTTTTGGATTTATCAAAGTTTTGATTGGGAATTTGTGAAGCGGAATTTTCAAAGGTTTTGCTGGGTTTTCTGCTTGTTGGTTTTACATGCAAATTAGATATCATTTATAAATAATAGTGAAGGGAATAGAGTGACATATATAATCTATTTAATAAATAGAAAATTGCAACATTAATCTCCACGTAATAGAACTTGTTGTAATTTTAATTAATTGCTGACAAATTTACAAAATTAATCTATAATATATCTTTCGTTGCAGTTTTGGTTTTTAATAATATTGATATTTATATTTGTTTTTGAACAATTGAGACTAAAAATTGTATTATATTTGATTTATTTCACAAATTTATAAATAATAAAACTAAATAGTTAATAAGCCCTAAATAATTTTCGACGATCAATCAAATACGGATTTTGCTATGTTATCCAAAATGGAACATATTCATCTATATTTGGTGCTTCCTTAAGATTCTTTCATTAGAGTGACACGTCAGTTAATATATTATAATAATTGAATTATATAAGTATAAACGTATTAATACGTGTCAAATATCCAATAAAAATCACAACATAAAGAACTGAAAGAATGGTCTTAGACGAGACAAGTGGAGAATAAATTGGATTTGGTTAGAGATATCTTCACATTTAAGACATCAATATTTTGTGGTAAAAAAATTAGAATATTTCATACATTGGGGCACGAAAAAGTAGAGGGTTGTTGAGAATTAGGTTTGTATTATTGATAATATGTTGTTATCTGAAGTTGCAAGAACAATTTTGGTCACATATGGCCTTTACTTATTGGTCGATGCACAATTTTATTACACGTAAGAGTACTTAGGACTTTTGATTTTTTAAATTAGTTATATGTTTGTGGTTCTTTGTTTGGGTACACGTTTGGTTTTAAATTAAATCTTAATTTAAATTTGGCAAAGGGTTGTTAAAGATTCCTCATTGAGTGGCAACACAAACATGCGTTAGATACGATGAAGTTTGCAAATCCTTGTTCGAAGTTGATATAGCTAATTTTGGAATAAGCTCCAAATATTAGATTCTAAGCCGTTTAGTTAAAGAAGATTTATATGCATCCCAATTTAGAAATAATGAGAACATATGATATATATGATGGTTGACTCTCTTATATTTGTAGATTTTGAATCGTCGGGTCCTATTTTCTGTTTGCTTTTAATTTGATGATAATTTAGGATTATGAATGAATTTTCTATCCTACAATGGTGTACTATCATAATGTCACATCATTGTGAGATTGACAAGTGTCCATTAAAAAAATAAAATATAAATAATAATACAAATAAACTGACACTTATCAATCTCACAATGATGTGACACCATTGTGGTACAACATTGTGAGATTGAAGATCCGCTTCGGGAATCTTGGCTATCTTGATAAGATCAATGACAATTACAAAATATGTGTACTTAAGAACCTTATTATTTACAATTAGGGGTGGCACACGTGGGTTGGGTTTGGGTTGGTTCCAACAGTTTGGTTCTTAAATGGGTTGGTTTCTTAAATGGTTTTAAGGTGGAACCAACTCAAACCAAAGTCAACCCGAAAAGGAACCAAGCTCAACCCAACTCAATACCTTATATTTTGTTCTTTATAATTTAGATTATTTGTAAGTGATTTGGACCTAACTTGAAAGTAATTGGACCCAAACTTGGAACCAAGTTGGAACCATTTAGGATCCAAATAAAATTTATTAGAAACTAACTCAACCCAGACTAGTTTAATTGGGTTGGAACCGTAGTTCCGGATCCATTTTGCCACCCCTAATTACAATTAAGTTGGGTCAAACCGAATATTGGGCTAGGATCTTCCGCTTGGGTAACCCATACGGATCTAGAAATAAGAGCATGAATTGAATTTAAAGGCTAAGCCTGGGCCCAATTTAGCCCTGGGCTTTTATGGGCCTTATAGAATTTGAATGGGGCTTTCAAATTGTTCTTAGACTCTCTATTGGATTGGAGTATTTTGAGGTGGTATGTAAGGATCAAATTCGTATTTCATCTCTTATTAACATATTTAGATTTTTAATATTTGTATTTCATAAATTTGTATATTAAAGAATGTTTAATATGTGTAAATATGTGTAAATATTTTGAATGATAAAAAGAAAGAAATTTCTTGGAGGAAAGAATATAATAGAGAGAATATCTATATAAAAGATGTGAAGCCAAAAAAATCCAAGTTTTGAGGCATATTTATCAGTTTAACCTTCATAAGATCCACGTCACTGAAAATTGCAAATGACAAATTAGATGCATTATAATGGATATCATGTTCTACTATTTAATGGATATAACTACCATTTTCCTAAATTTAGATATAAATTTTAAACATTATTATAAAATTGTGCTAAGAAGAAGAATTATTATTATTATTGTTATTATTGCAACATCATGTACGCATCAGACATAAATTGGAATTTTATGAACATGTGATACATAAATAAAGTGACTTAATAATCATAAATGCCAACTTAGGAGTTAGCAATGCAATTTATGATTGAATTTTGTCACATCCTTTTGACAAAAAACAAATAATTGCAGACATGTGAAAGACAACAAAGGATAACTATAGTACAAAGACTAAATTTATTTAATTTTGGTTTTTCATAGAGAGGATGTATCATGAGCTAGCTCATAGCTCTAATAAATTCAGTGGTCGTGAACTATTTCATATTTACAAAGGAAAAAAATTCTTGGCCTTTCCGTACGAGACAGATAGCTAGCTTTGAGTATTTTATATATATATATATTATATGTATATATTTGTGTTTTAATTTCCACAATATTTAACTACCCAATTGGATGGGATGTCTAGAAATTGTGTTAAAAACATTTGTTTTGAATATTTTGAATAGATATGAAAAATATGTATTTTGATGGAAAAAAAAAATCTACAAAAAATCAAGAAAAGGTAAACAGTGTGCCATCCAATTGGAGCCAATTTTTCCAAATAATTAAAAAAAAATACATGGTCTTTTTTTAAAGATGTTATATTTTTATTCAATTATTATTTTACGTATTAAGTATTTAGTTAGAAGATGTTATATTTTTATTGACTAACACTTCATCGTTTTATTTTGTACTTGTGATATAGTACTAGCTAAGATATGGTATTATGTTCATTTCTTCGTAAAGTATGTATATATGACTTGGTACAACGAGCTAATTACGACCCGAAAAAAAAAATCTAACTCAAATTTGATTCAGTAGATCGTACTACATTTGAAATGTGATTTTCTTAACTTCCTATAAAATCAAATTTTCAACACATTTGCACATGTTTGTGTCTCTTTTCTTCGTACAACTCTTGTAACTTTATATACTTTTCCAAATTTTTTATACATTATATGATAAATATTTGTAAAATAAATACAAGATTAAACAAACATTCAACAACCCTATTTTTTTTTTTTTTTGGGGAAATATATAAAAACATGTTTTTTATATATAAATAAAACACAGTTGGCATCCACTTATGGTAAAAGAATTATTGTGTCTAACATCTCAGACACACCAGTGATTGAAGCTTGACATGCTTGCCAACTAGAACTTACAGAGAAACCAACTCGATATTATTCATTTCTTATATATATATATATAATAATATATAATTATATATATATATATATATAAAAACCCTAGATATGAACTGCCAAAAAACATAGTAAAATGCATATTACATATGCAAAAAAATATAATATTGAAAGTCTGACGTGGAGAAAAAACCATGCAATGAATGGAGAACAAAGGACAAACAAAACCTATACCCACAAACCCTACACACAGATCATCAAACTCTATTAATTTCTTCAAAGGGTCTCTTTGTAAATAAGTTTACTAGGGTTCTGTTTGGATTGACTTTTGCAGCATTATAATATGCACCTATCTATTAATATATATATATATACACATTAGTTTAATTACCCTTTTTTTTCTAATTTTATAGAGAAAAAATGAATAAGAGTAATTAATATATTCATGTAGTGTGATCTAAGCCTCAAAAGCACAATCTAGTCTATTATCTTCTTCTTTTAATTAAGGAGTTATAGATTTAAATTCGTCTGCGAATGAACGTTTGTCTACAGTAATTTGAGTTTTCTATTTTAAAATGGTGTTTAATCATGTATTTTATATTGTACATTCGTAAATTGTGAATCATATACACATAATTAATTTTGAAACAATATAAAGGTCCACTTACCTAAATTAATTTTATAAATAACCCTAGATACACATATTATGAATGTGACACATCTACTAGCTAGATATCTCGTGACTCAAAATGAATATATTAACATGAAGTGGTTCAAGAAATGGGAACCTTTTCTTTGAATCATTAGAAATTTTATTTTATTTTGAATTTATTGTAAATAAATATATATTTAACTCGAGTTTGGGTATTAGTTGGGAATCACAAATGGGGCCTTAATTTAATTGGAGAAAATATGATCTTGACCACAAATAGGGGCTTCGATATCCACCTAGGTTTTATGGATTTAAAAATAAACGAAGACTTTTTGGAAATATTAATATTATATAGTTTGTTCTAAAGAGGAAATAAATAAAATAATTAGCCAATATATAGTAGGTATAAAATATTAAATAACTTTTAGGTCAACAGCTACATATGCATGGATAAGAACTATTATGTATATAAATAACTATATATATATTGATTTTCTCAAAAATTGCTAGAAAAAGAAAATTTATTATGAGCAAATATTACCTTTAGTCGAATAAATAAATATGTTATTTTCTCAAAAATATATTAAATAAATTCGTTTGTTATAATTAAGATTGGTGATGCACAACATTTTTTTTTTAAATTTACACACTAAATAGATTACAATAAACTTATATCTATTGTAATAATTAATTATGATTAATAAAACTAATCCTACTTGATATAATTAAAGAGATTAAATTGTAGGATCCGTATGTGTATTTGGTCGGTTGATTTGACGTGATCACTGACCCGAAATTCCAGCCAATAGATGCACGACACGTAATATGGGATTAGCCAATGATACAACTTCTATTGATCCATTACCAAATCATAATATAATATCATAATTCATAAGTCAAAACATAATAAAATTGCAATTTGCAAATGCAGTTACTGTTATTCTTATATTATTCGGACCTGTTGACCCTGTTCAATTTAATAGTGTTCAGGTCATTTTTGGTCTACTAATTAATCTTTATGTTCTTTTGCAAGTCGAAAAATTCTTTTCATTAAAATATATTTGTAATTCATGTTTTTCAACATTAATTTTATTTTATTGTAAATACTTAGTAAATTTCTCTAGAATATTGGGTTTTATAACGTCCAAAAATTATGTAAAATTGAAATTATAAGTTTAAAGTCATATTTTGTGTGAACGCCCACCAAAAGAGTAAAAGTAAAAGAAAAAGACTAAGAAAATTGAAATACGAAGAAGTCTCTATGGACTGGCCAAGTCTGGTGTTCTATATATGTCCCAGGTCTACTTCTCTTTGAACAAGTCCTATTCTATGTTCTTGATAAAAATAAAAATTAGTCCAATTTTTTTTTAGTTTAATTTTGGGTAAAATTACTAAAATTATCGTAAAATAAATTTTCATATAAAAATTTGACAATAGTTGTATATAAGTTATCATTTATAACAACTAATGACAAACAAATTGTTGTTATTATTGATAATAGTGACTCATGTTTAGTAATTACTTATATACAACTATATTGATTGTCACTATATTTTAGTTGTCACTAAAATATATCTCTACTTGTTAATTTTAATAACTTAAAAGAAATTATTTTACTAGCATTTGTCATTGTGACAAAGTAAAAACGATCATAACTCATATGTCTATCGACAATTTCAACATTGTCACTTTACATTTTGTTATTAATATTATTTTTGTAATAGTATTCGAATTTTTTTTACTCGATAAACTTTAAAATTTGACTAATAAAAATTTATAAATAAAAAAAAATACTCGAGTTCAGCTCGTATTGAACTTGATTGAAACCCTTTTGAGTATGGCTCAATCGACAATTAATAACTTTCAAACATAAATCAATAACATTTCAAGCGTATTTAAACAATAACTTATCACGTTTTTATACATTAGTCTACAATCCTAATTAGAAAGGGTTGAGCCCTAAACTAAAAGTTTAGAAGAAATATTTTGCATGTTTTATGTTATTCTCACTCGAGAGTCAAAAATTTAAATGAATTCTTACAATATTGGTATAATCTGTAATTTGAAATATTACTATTTTTCAAAAACAATACATATATAGTATTATTATTTTTCTATGGCTATTTTAACTCTTTGGTCAGATTAATATTGCTCGAGCTACAAACTTTTTAATATTCAGGACTCGAATTCAATAAATCTGATTAATAAAATTGAGTCATATACCAACTCAACATACTCACAATTTACATACAATGCATTTGTAGGAAAGAGTAAACATATATATAATTAAGGAGAATGAATCAAACCCTACATATATTATGGTATGTAATGTGTACAAGGTCAACAATATTTATAGTAAGTGATGACCAAAGATTGAGACCCCACTTATGTTGAGTCGGGCCCTAGATGTAATGATATCCAAAAGTCAACCAATATATATATATATATATATATTATATATATACTTACAGAGTTTGTGTTTTTATTTGAAAATAATGAGAAGAGAGACGTGAGTCTTGGGGAAAATGACAATGAAATGAACTAGCTAGACTCTAGAAATAGAGGCCTCATTGTGAACTATATTTCAAAATGAGATTGGGATAATTTTCTTGATACCCATTGACCTCTATGGAAAAAATCTAAAATACAAAGGATTTAATAAATTTGGATTTTGGGGTTTTTAACCATATATTTGGATTTTGGGGTGATAAATGCGTGGCGAAAATAACTTACCCCACCATAAATGTGTGGTGTATGATCAGTTGATCACAAATATGTTGGATTTGGTGCGACATAGAATTTTTCGACGTTTATGATCATGAATTTGTATATTGGGAAAAAAACATTTCCGACCACAATATATGTCGTTTAGAGAATTTTGGTACCAAATACTTTTTACGTTTGAGTGTCTAAACATTGTAAATTGTGACAAGTATGTTTCTCCAGATGAATAATTTAAAATATTGCGTATATAGATGTGTCACATACCTTAGATACGACTTATATTATGTGTCAAAATGCATATATTTACTCGAGTACATAAAATAGAGTGCAAAATGCACATATCTTGCAATCTATGAGTAGTCATGTGCACATTGTAAATCCGAGCAATGCTTTGATCGACACTTTTATAACAAAGTACATAGATGGGATATTCGAGTGTTCAAAAATGTTAGGTATATTTTTTTTCTTTGTATATATGATGCGTTTGTTCCTTGAATGAAAGTACATGCTCGATGAAAGAGAAATTAAAATAACATTAATATATAATATGCTCGGAATTTGAGAAAAAAATTATTAAAAGACTTTTTCAAAAAAAATTCTGAGAAAAGAATAATGTGGTAATCTCCTTATAAGAGTGTCCAATTTTTTCGAATACAAAGGGTTTTAAGAACATATATATTGTAGGATTTCTGTAGAATACAATATATGAATAATTGTAAGTATTTAAAACTCCAAAGACTTCATCTAGCCAAATTTAAATTTGCTGATTAAATGTAAATTTAAGATTGTTAGCACTATAATTACTATCAAAAGTGAAACTTAATTATGACAAGTTCAATAAACATGGACAGAAAAATGTGGTGTAGGTTAATGTTGATGCTAAAAATTGTATTGGTTCTTTTTCAAGGACAAATATAAGTTAATTGGAGCATTCAAAATTTACTCTATAAAATTATTGAGTCGATATAAAATGCGAATAAAGTTTAACTAATCACATATTTCGGAAAGAAAATCAACAGATGAATAGTTACTTCTCAAACTTTATGAATTATATAGAGCCATATGTTACAATTTCTATTATTTCGAAATATTGAAATTTACAATGTAAGGATTATAGTACTCCTTCGTTTATTTTTTATTCGTACAATATCTTTCGAAAAATAACAACTCAAAAATATCCCGTTATACCTACCATCTAGACACGAGAGCAATTTAATAAATAAAAAAAGACAAATTCAAAAACCAAAAAAATTATATTTTAAAATAAAAGATAATAAACTAATATATATATATATATATATTGGTTAAGTTGAATATGCTAGAAACTGTAAGGAAGGCGTCTCATCTTGTTCCTTAGACGCCTCTTTCTTTGGTCAGCACGAAATTGTCAACGGTTTTTAATTCTCTTCAAAACCATGGCTTATTTGAAAAACCATCTACTGTTACAAAAAAATTATACCCAAAAATCCTTCTATAAATACATCTATTTCATTTTTCTTAATTCCCATTATCTCATTTCATTACATTTCTTCCTATCTTTTGGGAACACATTTCATGCAATAAAATGTCTCCATCTTTGTCCCATAATTCCCTTGAATGCCAATATCAGAAAGGAGTTAAATATATGTACGATAATGGGATCGAACGTGTTCCTCGAAAATACATTCTGCCCGTTTCAGAACGTCCAAATATCGAAAAATCGACAGATTATGATCATGATAATGGCCTCAGTTTGAAGCTGCCTGTTATAGATTTTGCTGAACTGCAAGGTCCAAACAGGTCGCAAGTTTTGAAGTCTCTCTCACAGGCCTGTGAGAATTATGGGTTTTTCCAGGTAATAATAGATAATTAACATGCATGGAATGGCAAAATATTGTAAATTTAATCCAATAGGATATCACGATTCTAATTTAAGTCCCAGGTTTTATGAATTTTTGAAATGTCCCATATATCTGATAAGGTTTGCAAGTTTAGTCTCAATCTTATACTTTATTTTTATTATTTAAAATTACATTTTGCCCCCTTAAACTATACAAAATATATCAAATGCCCCTTTAAACAAATATTATTGCCACATACTCTCACAAAAATTTGAAGAAAAAAATGGTTAAGGAAGGTGACGATTGATCCATGTTATGAACCTCTCAGCTAAACATGTGTGCTCTCCATTTTAATTTTTAAAGTATTTTTTAGAGGGTAATGGACAAATAAATTTTTTTTAAGGGGTTATGCAATATATCTTGTTTGATTGAAGGGGGCGAAATGCAATTTATAATAACAAAAATAAATTATGAGACTAACATTATTATTAAAAAAGAATTAATATTACATCTAATATGAAATACTAAGATGTTTTCTGAAATCCTGTAAAATATGGGACTACCATTATTATAAAAAGAAAAAAGGATTAATATTACATCTAATATGAAATATTAAGACGTTTTCTAAAATCCTGTAAAATATGGACTAACACTAAAATTATGACTGAAACTAGGATTTATTTTCCCATATATATATGCATGGAATCATGAAACACGAGTTAAGAATACGAATAGAATTGACTTTTTTTGATTGCATGCAGGTTGTGAATCATGGCTTGGAGAGTGAGATAATAAGCAACATGGTGAATGTGAGTAAGAGATTTTTCGAGATGCCGATTGCAGAAAGAGAGAAATATATGTCTTCCGATATGGGCTCACCAGTTCGATATGGGACGAGTTTTAATCAGATAAACGATAGCGTTTTTTGTTGGAGGGATTTTCTCAAGTTGGTTTGTCACCCTCTCCCCGATGTTCTTCCTCATTGGCCCTCTTCTCCACTGGACTTTAGGTATAATCCGTTCATTAAAATACGTTAAATTTTATAACAGATCGGGTTTAATAGAGTTGATCAGTTGTAAGTTGTAACAGGTTTATTCTAATTGAATGAAGGGTCTATAACAGATCGAATTTAATAGAGTCGATCTGTCATACTCAACTCAATGATGGGTCTATAGCAGATCGAGTTTAATAAAGTCGATCTGTTATACTCAACTGAATGGAAGATTTAAGTTGTTTTGTTGTCCATGTTGCCATATTCGATTGGACTACAACATATCGACTTCATTAGAACCGGTCTGTTGTAGAATTACCCCTAAAATCCAGGCAATTTCTTTAGTCAAATTCAAAATTATAGGCATGATAAGTAATTTATACTTGATTTAATATCGAAATGATAATTTAGTTTTGGTCTTGTTGAAGTCGAATTACTCACAAATTCAGTGAATAAGATATAACTTGCTCCTAGTTGTGTACAAGTACAAAGTACTTGACTTTATATGTCAATAATTAAACCCCAATTTATACTTGCGTCTACTCGTCTCAATAGTTAGTTAACTATTGACTAGATCTTGATTTTGATTGGACCAATAGTTGTTAATTTCGTGATTAGACTTGTATTTTCTACTAACTATACTGATTAAATTTTTTTCTTAATGATTAATTAATTTGAACAGGCAAATGACGGTTACCTACGCCAAAGAGACCAAATTGTTGTTCCTAATGTTAGTAGAGGCCATTCTAGAGAGCCTTGGCCTAAACAACACCGAGAAGAATCTAGATTCAGAATCGGAATCAGAATCAGAATCAGATTCTAATGAAATCGATGGAATCTTAGAAGATTTGGAAGAAAATGGAAGCCAATTAATGGTTGTAAATTGTTACCCTCCATGCCCGGAACCCGATTTGACACTCGGAATGCCGCCCCATTCGGATTATGGGTTCTTAACGCTTCTTCTCCAAGACGAGGTCAAGGGTTTGCAAATACAACACCAAGATAAATGGGTCACTATTCAACCCATACCCGGATCCTTTGTGGTCAATGTCGGAGACCATCTAGAGGTATATTTCTTTACGTCTTATGTAATTTAGGGTCGCGATATGATTTCAAATCTATGATTCCAACTCAGTTTAACTGGTTTTGAGTTGGGCTGGTTTCAAATTCGACCCAAATTATAGTCCTATAATAACTAGAAATTTGTCGAGAATCCAAAAATATATGGAAAAAACATGCAAAGGGTCAAGTTGGTTTGAGTTTGGTTTTATAGATATAAATTGGTTCCACATTAAAATCATAGAGAACCCAGTTCACATAAAATCAATCTAAACCTAACCCGACCCACCAATTTTACACATCTAGATACAATCATAAATAGGACTTATATGGGTCCCACAATCTAAACCTAACCCGACCCACCAGTTTACACATCCAGATACAATCATATATAGGACTTATATGGATCCCACCACATAAATTCGCAAATATTATGTAAAAAAAAAACATAGCTAATAGGAGTTGGACCCGCCCTATATCTTGCCCACAAACTTAAAATTAATATGTACGACTATAATTTTCTCGGTTCAACCATTTTACCATCTTATATATACTAACTAAAATATCTACACAACTTGTTAATATCGAGGATTCTGATACATAATAAAGTTCAATTATAATTTTTTTTTTCGACTTGTACTTATACAACGATTTGATATGATTTCGATTTCATCAGATATTCAGCAATGGGAGATACAAAAGTGTGCTACATAGAGTTCTTGTAAACTCAATGAATTGTCGAATTTCAGTGGCTTCTTTGCATAGTCTACCATTTACAAGCACAGTTAGGCCTTCACCAAAGCTCATAAATGACACAAATCCAAGGCGTTACAAAGATACAGATTTTGCTAGTTTTCTTGAGTACCTTAAAACTTGTGACTCTAAGAAAAAGAATTTCATTGAGTCTAGGAAATTAATTGTTTAATATATATATATATATATATATATATAATATATATTGATATATATTTATATATGTATGTATTGAGAGGGCGTAGTTTTTTTTTTTTGTTTTTTTTTTGGTATTTGACTTTTTGTAGTATTTATATAGATATTATTGGTTGTAAGTAGAGCAGTTGGCAACAAATATTGTTGTTGAAAAAGTATTAGGGCTATTATTTAATGATAATATTTATTTCTGCAATTACTGTGAGTGGTCTAATTCCTAGATGAATGATATATATATATATATAGCAAGATAATAATGAGAAATATTATAAATTTATAATGATACTAAATTTATTGTAAAGGGCTTGACAAATACATTGCCTACAAAATATAAATGAGAGTGATTTTATATATTACTTTTTATATATTATTGATTTTTCACATTCTCTAATTTTTACTTATAATTATTTAATTTTAATGCGATAACTATATTCATACTTTTTAAATCAAGAAATAATGCAAACCAGTGATATTAAAATTATGGTATATAATATTTTTTTATATAAATAACAGCAAAAATTTGTGTTTTTTCTTTCGGTTCATTTTCAAGTAATGTTTGGATTACACTTCATTGGCCAAGTTACGACAACAAAAATGAGCAATTTCAAAATTTGAAAGGCAAATATACTTTTTAAAATAATATAGTATTATTTCAAAAAAAATTATATTCATAATTGGTTTCATATAATTATCACCAAGAGAAAAAATATTTAGTAAAATTAGAAGCATGTATAAGTATATTTTTTTATGTTCAATTCAAACAATTACACTTCAAAAAGAAAAGGAAAAACATATACTATCTATTTTTTTTTATAATGCCTTCAAATCCAATCAAATAATTAGAAGTAGTTGAATATTGACTTCCTATGAGAAAATGAAAAAAAAAAATCCAAGTCTTGATTAGTTGGGACAATATTTAGGACTTATGAGTCTTAAATGAACCTGACTCATTTGTCTAAATTTCTAGATTTTTGACTTCATAGTCAACGGTCTAAAGCCCAAATAAGAGACCATTTAACACACATTCATATTTGTAATTAATTATATGTCCAAAAATAATATTTTTTTTGAAAAGAGTCTTTGCAAATATTAGTTTTAGACTTAAATGCTCCATTTTACATTGTACACGTAATTCATTTGGAAGCAAAAATCTTGATCTATTGGGGTAGAATTTTCTTCCAAATATTTGTTCCATCTTCTACTAAATATACAATTTAAATATGTAGATATTTGACAAGAGTCGAAACATTTATACATATCAAACTGTATAAATTACACGTGTCAAACTCTACAATAAAATAGAATATAAAATGTGGCTTGGATTAGAAAATCATACCATGATCTATCGGTCGACATCTATCTATCTGAATAAATTAGAAACTCAACTGCAACAATCAATAGTACATTAAGATTTAATTTGAGCTCGAGTGTGATCACATATTCGAGGATGAGTTGAAGTCCTCGTATCTACTTTGATTTGAACTCGACTTTTTTGAAACTCAACTCTGTCACTAGGGCTGTCAATAGACGGGGAATACCTAGATCCATACCGAACCCACAAAACACCCACCAAAAAGTATTTAACCCAAACTCGACCCAGACCCGTCGGGTCCAGCAAAAAATTAGACTTGACGGCCAGGTATGTTTCGGGTTGGGTCGGGTTTGTGTCGGGCAAACGCCCATGGGTAAACTTTGGGTATTGTTTGGGTATAGATCATCGGGTTTTTCAAATGGTCAAATTCAAATAATGTTCAGTTAAAATACCCGCGGGTAAAAATTAGACCCCAACTTGACCCGGACCCGAACTACCTAGTATCATGGAATTCGGGTCAAATAAGTTTTCTATTGAACAGGTCTAAGTTCGAGCAATCCCCACCCATTGCCAACCCTATCCGTCACGGTTTACATTTTTGTATTTTTCAAGTGTCTAATTTGTAGTACTCACCTTTATAATTCTACCAAAGCCTCTTATTGAAATAAAGGTGTAATTATAGACCAGATAATGAGAACCCCATTGGCCCATTCTAGCATACTAGATATGATCCAATTCAATTCATGATAAAATTTTCATGGCCCAATAGTAAAATTATGGTCTTACCAAATTAATTTCAAATTTGATTTCAAATTCTCCAATTTTCAAGCCCTTTAGGTCCAATATTCTTATTTACCTTTTCATTTACATGCATTGTTGATATAATAGCACCAATATAATAGCTATAAATGTGTTCTTATGTGATTGGTAGGGGATTTTAGAACTCTTTGTGGGTTTTAGTCTTGTTTTTGAGAATTTTATTTATTTAATCTGAAATTTTATGTTTGTATATAATAATTGGTAGTTGAAAAAGACCATAATATTGGTTCCATAATTGAATAAATTACTATTCTTTGTTGGAAATAAAAAAAAAACTATTTAATCTTTGAAGTTTCAGTGCAATGTACTATAATTTATCTGCTTATACATATTGAATGTCAAAATATTTTGAAATTTATTTAGACCAATTGGGCACGGCAGAAATTGTGGGGAAAATGTTGTAATAAAATCATTGGTAATAACTACAAAAAATAATCGATATATTTCAACATTGTCAGCTGATATTGTTTGTTTGTCTGGTTAAAATGTTTGATTTAATCTTCGTGCGACACATGCATTGACCCCTGTATTTCTACATGGTTAGTTGAACTCTAAAGTGGAATTATAATTAGTCAGATATACATAACTTGTTTTAAAAAAAAAATTGTCACATTTTAAAAATAGGATGAAATTTTCTATATCAGATTTTGTTTCATCTTCTATTTTTTTTTTATATTTAAATATTTTTACTAGTGTTAAAGTATTTATACATATTGAATATCTTTTAATAAGTGCATATGAGAATTACACGTGTCAAAAATAAAATACTGAATAAATTTTGAAATAAAAAATCATTTCCCATTGAAAATTATTTTGAAACGTGAAAATAGGGGCTGATATTTGCATTGGTAGACTGCATTAATCTTACTCCACCAAGAAAAGAATTTTGCATGAAAAAGATATGATATATGAATATATTAAGTGACTCATGCAGTATCGTATTCGTATGTAATAATACTATTTCTATGAGTATCAACGAATATGTGATGGATATGTTTTATCAGTTTGGAAAAAGAAAATATAGAGAAGTTAGTAGTATTCGATACGTTTGTGATATTTTTTTTTTACATTATTTATTCATTCGTTTAAATTTCAGTTCTCAATATGTTCTTTCTTGTGTTACTCAATGTAAAACCCATCGTTCTAATTTTCTTTCTTTTCCGTCAAAATTTTTGAAAAGTTACGAAAATAGAAAATAAAATAATTTCGAAATTATTGTGTTTTCAAAATGTTTCCATTGTTTCCACTGAAACTTTCAATGAGTCCATAGTTTCTTTCATACATGTACCTTCTCGATCCTACCGTGCATCACGGGTTAAACTCTAATACACCCGACCGGTTGACTCAATCAACTCAATTTTGACTTGGTCAAGCCCACAACTCTACAAGTGCTGCACCATTTATAAATCTTCTCACTCACCCCAATTCCAAAAACTACACCTAGTCAATAGCCAACTTTAGAAGACTCCAAATCCCTCTATTTTTAACCAAAAAAAAAAAAATTCCACTTCAAAAAATCAACATTTTTTTCCTATCTTTCATCCTTACCAAAATGGTAACCATGTCACAAGAACTTCATTTTGTATTGATCCCATTACTAGCTCAAGGCCACATGATCCCAATGATCGATATGGCCAAATTACTATCCAAACATGGCGTAACAACGAGCCTAGTTACGACCCCACATAATGCGTCCCGTTTTGCCAAATCTATCAAACGGGCTCAAATCTCGGGATTACATATCCGTCTCATCGAAATCCCGTTCCCGTGCCAAGAAGTTGGGCTCCCAACGGGGTGCGAAAATCTCGACAGTGTCCCATCACGAAACCTCATACGAAACTTTTATACAGCCCTGGATAAGCTTCAACAGCCCCTGGAAAAACATTTGCAGGAAAATGGACCTAAAGTGAGTTGCATAATTTCTGATAAATGTCTCTCATGGACATCAAACCTGGCGAAGAAATTCAACGTCCCGAGATTGGTTTTTCACGGGATGTGTTGTTTTTCGCTTTTGAGTGCACATAATGTGAAGCTTTACAGGCCTCATGAGGCTGTGAGATCTCATTTAGAGCCATTTTTGATACCTGGAATGCCTGTGAGAGTGGAGATAGCAAAAAACCAGCTTCCAGGCTCGTTTGTCGCTTCGCCTGACCTGGATGATATCAGGGACCAAATGCAAGAGGCCGAATCGAACGCTTATGGAGTGGTGATGAATACATTTCCTGAATTGGAAGGTGGTTGTGTAGAAGAGTATAGAAAGGTGATAAACAAGAAGGTTTGGTGTATCGGGCCGGTTTCGTTGTGCAACATGGAGATTTTGGACAAATTTGAGAGAGGAAATAAAGCTTCGATCGATGAAAGGAAATGTGTTGAATGGCTTGATTCAATGAGGCCGAAATCGGTTCTTTATGCATGCCTTGGGAGCCAGTGTAGGCTAGTCCCAGAGCAACTGATCGAGCTTGGGCTCGGGCTCGAAAGCTCGAAATCCCCATTCATTTGGGTCGTGAAACCGGGCGAGAGGTTTGATGAGCTTGAGAAATGGCTTGTGAGGGAAAATTTTGAGGATAGGATCAAGGGCAAAGGGCTATTGATCAAGGGGTGGGCCCCGCAGGTGTTGATCCTGTCCCACCCCTCGATCGGAGGGTTTCTAACGCACTGCGGCTGGAACTCGACGATCGAAGGTGTGTGCTCGGGGGTGCCCATGATGACGTGGCCCATGTTCGCCGAGCAATTTTTGAACGAGAAGCTCGTGGTCGAGGTGCTAAGGGTCGGGGTTCGGGTCGGGGTCGAATTGCCGGTTCGATGGGGGGATGAAGAGAAAGTTGGAGTGCTTGTGAAGAGAGAACAAGTTGGAAATGGTATAGAAATGTTGATGGATGGAGGAGAAAAAGGAGAAGAGAGGAGAAAGAGGGCTCAAGATCTTAAAGTGATGGCAATGAGTAAAATGGAGAATGGTGGATCTTCTCATGTTGATATATCAATTCTAATTCAAGATATTATGGAGCAATCAATCCATAGAGATCAATTGTAATAGATCTATATATATTATATTCTATTTGTATGATTGGAATATTTTGTCACAAAAGTTGATACAATATAGTATAGATATAGATCCATTCAAGACAGAATACGGGTGATACTTGGTGGCTCATACATACATATATACATGGTTATATAGCATAAATCCCATCAACACGGCAACCAGAGTCGAAAACCAAATCGTAGAATAACCCGAAACCCGACTTCAAAAGGCATCATAAACCATGTTGTTCATTTTATTATTCAATTCCTTGGTTAGTTTTACCAAGTTGAGCAATTTCTTGAATTAGCAATGTCATATTAACATAAGAGGATCCTCCATTTTCCATTGATCTCTTTGCAAATGCTCCAAGTTTTTGTGCCCTTTTCCTTCTTTCACACCCTTCATTCCCCTCATCCATTACCCTCTCAATAGCCCTCATAATCCCGTCTCTCGTCACTTTCGTCTCGGGTTTTTCTTCCTCGCCTAAATGTACCACACCTCTAGCCCCAACCCCCACGCCCGTCTCTAATATTTGCGCCACAAATTTCTCGTTCAAAAATTGTTCCGCAAACATGGGCCATGTTATAATAGGCAAACCCGCGCAGATACCCTCCAGAGTCGAATTCCAGCCACAGTGCGTCAAAAACCCTCCAACTGCAGAATGCGATAAAATCAACACTTGTGGGGCCCAACCCCGAATCAAAAGCCCTCTCCCCTTTGTTCTTGCCTCGAACCCTTCTTCCAAAATCCACTTCTCTATCTCCTCCGATTTCGGTTTCAACACAAGGATAAACGGATGATTCGAAGCTTCAAGGCCTAAAGCAAGCTCGGTGAATTGGGAAATCGACAGGCGACTAAGGCTTCCAAAACAGGCGTAGATTACCGACCCTGGATTCATATTATCGAGCCATTTTAAACACTGTTGATTATCGGCCCTGTCGATATCGTTATTGCTGGAAAACGACAATGGCCCGATACTCCAAACTTTACCGCCTTTCACCTTTCGAAACTCGTCGACATAGCTTTTCTCAAGCTCTTCAAAAGTGTTCACAACAACACCATAAGCCTGTGATTCAGTTTTCCTCACTTGTTCACGAAAATTGCCCACATCCAGGGACCCTGGATTGAAAGTCCCTGGAAGCTGGAACTTAGTGAACTCGATTCTGTCGGGTAGATCAGGGACAACGAAAGATTCCCCCGGAGGAACATTCTCATGAATCCTGGAAATTTTCAGGCTGTGCATAACTAATTGAGAAAAACAGCCCATCCCATCGAAAATTATTCTCGGAATTTGAAACTTACGGCATGTATCAGCTGTCCAGGGTATATGCTTGTCGCAGATAATACAGCTTGGGCTAGGGTTTATGTTTTTCAAAATCTCTTCAAGGGGTTTTTGCAGCATGTTGATTGCGACTGAGAAGTTTTTGATGAAATGAAATGAGGGTAACGAATCTGCACTTTCGCAGCCTGGTGGTAGGCCAGATTCTTCAGATGGGAATCTGATTTGGAGAAGGTGGATTGATAATCCGGAATCGACGGCTCGATGTACGGCTGAGCTGAATCGTGCGGCGGCGAGGGGTGTAACTACGATTGTGATGTTAACGCCGCGTTTAGCGAGCAGTTTGGCCATGTCGATCATCGGGATTATGTGTCCAGGCGCCATGAATGGTATCAAAATGAAGCTTAGATTTTCTGCCATTGGACTGCGTCGGCTGTGGATATGGATGTTTTGTGGGGGAGTGGATATATGTAATTCGGTGAAGAATTATGTACCAAAAATAATTTAAAAAGAAAATGATAAGCTTACACACAAATCAAAAAATTGTGTAATAAAATATCATATACCAGTGTTTTAATAATATCAATTTTTCACAGTTTCTTTGATTTAGAAAATTTAGATATAATAAATTAATCAAAATCAATTAATTGCAAGTGATTTCTTATTAAAACTAAAGAATGAAAAATTAGTGGTATATAAGTAACGGTAATAGCATCACTAGTTTATTAGCTCGTTTTATCGGGTTTAATATAGATGGTGTGGTAAAGAATTAAACCCTCTCAAAACCCTTTTATTACAAAATCAACATTACAATGAGAAATAGTACAAATTATTACCAACCTTAGGTTATTAGATAATTCATGTGTATGAAACACAAATAAATTACCAAATTAGAGTAGAAGATGCAAAGTGAATTGTGATATTGCAAATTTATCAAGTGTGAGTTTCTAATTGTGGTTTGAATTTTAGTTGGAAGAATAATTACAATTTCGATGTCTTATTATCATGAACTCTTTCAAACTTTGTGTATAGCTCAATTGTTGCCAAATATTGCCAAATTGCAATAGTTATACTCTACGCACGACTTGGACCCGACCCGTACCCAGCTCGTTGGGTCTAATTTCTTTTGGACCCATCAAGTATGCAATCGAGTCAATAAAATATTTAGCGGGTTCAGATTTGGGTCTGGGTATTGCCCGCCCTAAAGAAGAGCAACATCCGGCAGAAGCCATATAGTTTCGACAGTTGGTCTCAAATAATCTCTCATGAGGACTTGACCTCTCAGACGATAAAATTTTAAATTCTCATATACAAGAACATTAATATGATGTGAGATAATAATCACTCATAATCACAAATAAGTAACATGGCTCATATGAAAGAACATTAATACCCATATGAAATAAACATTAATTTAAATTCCATCACTCACTATCCATCTCAAAATAATTAGAATGTTGTACATTGACCTTAAAGCTACAACATTTTACCAGATGTGTACCCCTAGATCTATTTACAACACCCAAGCAAACTTACTAGTAATCGTGATTCGAAATTTAAGCTCAATCGACAAAATTTGGTATATATGGGATTTGATAGACTTTTTAACCCATATAATTTGAACATAAACTAAGTTAATGGTCCGAGTATACATACCAGGCACGTATATCTTGATTATTCTTAAGACCTCACGACCAAACATGTCCATTGTCAACCTTCGGCTTCTTCTTTTTCCTCCTTTCTTCTTTTGTTTGTGTCCCTTTTTCAGCATAGCGTGAACGTATCTCCATTAATTTAGTTTTAGCATCTCTAAAAGGTGCATCAGATTTTGCAGCCATCAATTGCTGGGACAATGTATATGTGGGTTTAGCTCTAAACAACAGATTAAATCATATATATATATATACATATATATATGACATAAGTTGAGGGTAATGAACTAATTACCTTGAGATGGTCCATAGCTGCTAAGTTGAAGCCTAGAGTATCTTTACATTCCTGAAACAACAGAAACATTAACGGTATTAGTGTAACAGAGATTGTATTTTGAACTTAATGTACTTTATTTCGTTGTAATTCTCCAGTTTCTATTACTAGGATGGCTAACTCAAGAATTTGGTTCTT